>OV277693.1:47023343-48368343 GCA_922987775.1 Agonopterix subpropinquella | reverse complement strand
AATATGTATACATAATGCCAAATTACAGCTTTCTAGTACTAAGCGTCTCTGAGCTAAGCTGCGGACAGACGGACGGACCTGGCGAAACTATAAGGGTTCCCTTTGACATAGGAACCCTAAAAAATGTCAACAACATCATCGTGGCTTTAACATAAGGGACGGACGATGCTATGTGATGTATCTATTATGTGTCTATTCAGGCATTTAATCTTCTTGATTCTAGCACTAAACCACATTTTTAGGTACCTACCTACCTTAAAACCTATAACGTTCTCGCATCCTCAAAATGTATTCTCTGATATAACAGATTATTTATAAAATGAGACGGTACCTAATGCTTTATAAATAGCTTTGGTATAGCATTTTTGACACCTAGGTGAGACACTCCGGTCATTACAGTGTGATCAAACTCTCACGAACTTTCCATTTACCACTATTTTGAGAAAACGATGAAATATATAACTGAACAATTTAATAAAGATTGTAGGAAACGCACTTACGCACAAAAAATTATATAATAATATGAAACACTTGCTTAAAAATAATATTATAAGATTCAGAGTTCACTGAAATTAGTCTCGTACTTTATAACGTTAACACTTTGAAAATATGAGCCGTATATAGTAACCATCAACTATTTAGGAAGTCGGGCTTAATGTTACATCATCATGCGTTCAGTGAGAACGTTTAAAAAAGGGTTCAGTATCCAAATCTATTTTTCAACCGCTCTTCCCTTTTACTAGTGTTCCATAATATATTAAACAACATTAGAGAATAAAATACTTCGTTGTCCGTCCGATTCTTTCAGTCGTCAATTATAAACATTTCCCAAAGAAGCTAAAATATTTTGGATTCATTTACAATAATTTATGTTATGACCATAATATCGTAACATAAATTATTGTAAATGAATCCAAAATATTTTAGGAAATGTTTATAATTGACGACTGAAAGAATCGGACGGACAACGCAAATTAAAGTAAATATTGTGTATCTGTTGGTAGAAGCACTAATAAACGGCACCATACCAGTTTTCTTTTTTAGGGTTCCGTACCCAAAGGGTGAAAACGGGACCCTATTACTAAGCCTACGTTGTCCGTCCGTCCGTCCGTCCGTCCGTCCGTCCGTCTGTCCGTCCGTCCGTCCGTCTGTCCTACCTATTTAGGGCTGTAACTTTTGAACCGTAATAGCTAGATAGTTGACATTTTCTCAGATTATGCGTTATAGCGGCGGATTTGTTAAAAAATAATAAAAATGGCAGAAAGTTAAAAATTAAGGGGGGTTTTCAACAAGAAATTAGTTTTTATCAACGTTTTTTCTTCACGCTCTATAGTAAAAATGGTAATACATACAAGCGTCGAACTTAAAGTGATTATAGAGCAAACTCTACAGAATAACAACAAATACTAAAAACCGGCCAAGTATGAGTCGGTCTTGCGCTAAAGGTCCCGGACAAAAAACGTTTTTTTTCTAAGTTAATAATGTTGTGTTCTGTGGTGGTGTGGTATGGAACCCTCGGTGCGCGAGTAGCCCGACTCGCACTTGACCGGTTTTGTTAGGTAAAGTAAGTATTTGTTTTACTTCATTTCTTACGGTTTATAAATTATCCCATAGATACTAGCTAGTCATGCCTTCCACTCATCCCTATCCTGTGTCAGCACCTGTCTTCAACACTATCCAGGTCCATCCCGCCACCTATTTGTAATATTGTGTTTTATTGTCCAATATTTTCTATACTTAGACATATTGTTTACATAATCAGTGGTTTGTGGCGTAGAGCCGCAATACAAGGCTGTTTTGGTTCAATGAATATTATGTTACCCATTCATTATTAGAATGGATCCAACATAACCTACCAACAACCAGTACTTATTACACAAACATAATTGTCACACATGGTTGTTGTAATCCCCGTCGAAAATAATAATAATATGTGAAGGGCCTGTTATTTCCGGACCCCAGCTAAACGTGTAGGCTGTAGAGTAAAATAACATTAACAAAAAAATATATTGTGGTTATAATCTGCAGAAGTTATCGCCGCGATATTCCTGCTATCAATAAGTGTCGCGGTGGAATCGCCGCCTTGTCTCAAGTTTCGGCGATAACGCTCAGTCAAACCTCTGTGCAGTGATTCGGTTGCGACTTCGTTGCGTTGCAGTTGCGACATCGCCTACGCTCAAAAATAGCTAGTGTGGATCGGTCGTTTAGTTAAACTTTAGATGGAGACGATTAGACTAGGTACTATAATTATGAATTAAATATAGAAAAAGGTCGGTTCGGGTCGGGTCGGGTACAAGCATCAAACACCATCTTTGTGACAGTTATTTAGATCCTTCTATAATCGTAACAATTCAGGCCTATCTTCGCACGTAGAATTCTAAAAACAATACTTATGACCAATAACTACAAAAAATAACGTATTGAGGAAGTTCTTTAAGCAAACAGGACAACTCACTTTGTTAAGGTCTTTGTCCATCAATATTTGTCATACAGTTGAATGTCATATTTTTCATTATATCTGATATTTTTATTTTATTTTCTGCACCAAGATTGAAGAACGGAACATTATGGAACCACATGTAGCATTTACTTATTCTATGCCACATACATCCATCCATCAGTTTGTACACACACACCCCCACACACAAGTAAACACAAACACATGCTCACGACTATATTCCACGAGGGGGTAGTCAGAGATATTCTGAAAAACCAGTCGTCCACGTTTACAGGGTGTTTAAATCCTAATAGGTAATTCAATCTGATTTGCATGGTGTATGATATTAGGAATCAAAATTTAAACCGAGGCACAAAAAAATTATGACTCGATATGAGCCTACCAAGATCTTAATTATGCATAATCTACCTAATAACTAAGACAACATTTTATATCGGATTCGGGATCGGATTTTGATTATTAGAAATGATTTATAGTGAAAATTATGTTCATTAAATAGATAACCTACTCTACACGTATACCTAACTAAAGATTAACACTTAGTTTCGGTTCCATGATGTACCAAACCGACTTAGAGTGTCCGCTATGGTGAAATTTACCATTTCATTCTACATATAATTTTTAGTACCTACAATAGTGATACTGAAATAATTTATCTAATATGAACATTCTACTATAAGAAAAACAAAAGAAGTTCGATCATAAGTTATTAACGAAATACTGATCTGATTGACTGATCAGTTAAGCCATATCTTAAATATGTATTAAGACGTGTGAAACCAACTAATTCTAGTCAATACGAATTATTCAAGAATCGAATCGATAATTTATTTAAATCTATCGATTCCTTGCCCGTTTATCATACAAATCTTGTCATTAGTTGGCCAAACATCTTGATTACAAATGCAAATTCGTTTTTTTAAATCCCAACGGATATAAGGAGATCTATAATATTGATTTAAATTTCCTTTAAATTATTTTATTTCCTTTCGGTTGGTCTTTAAAATGCAAAAACAAGGATTTATAACGGCTTTGTATTCTAATTTGTTTTTAGAAGATTAATTATCGGAAAGTCTTAAGACGGTCCATGCACGTTCATCTATGGAGGTTGTTTGATTTATAACGTGACTTCAGCTAAGATAAAAAATTCTTAGGAATTATTATCAATCCTAGGTATACCTACGCTAGAAATCTGACTGTACCCGAAGAGATTTAATTCTCTGCTACGAAATTGAACACATATTTTTTAAATTTTACAACAATTTTGTTTGTACCTAAACCAACCACCAAGTACGTTTTTGAAAAAAAAATGTGAAATTTATAGGTGGAGATGGGTGGAGATTTGTAATTAGCTTACAGTTATAGGTTGTGTTTAGTATGTAATCAAAACTGTAAATCTTCCTAAGAATAATAAAATAAAAAATAAACAAAATGCTTTTAGTTTAGAAATTATTCGGTTTCTGCACTGCGGGCAGGCAAAACACAGTGAAAACCTAATAATTTCTAATGTGTAGCATTATTAGGGCATGCCAAATACATCCGGAATGCCGTAACAGAATTCTGAATTTTTAATGGAGTTGCCCTCACAGAATTACGTGCCTCCATAATTCCGTGAGGTTAAACCCATACAAAATCACAATTCCGTTACAAAATTCCGGATAATTAGAAAGGGAAATATCCACGAAACGACAACTTTTTTTCATTTGAAGCGCGCCGGAAGCGAACACTTCCTTAACTCTACCAGGCCACTCTACCACTCTAATTTCAAATAATATAACTTTGGTATTCAATCATTTATTTGCATCAAACTGGCCCTCACGAGTCTTTACGGCAGAACTCACCTTCGTCATCGATTAAGAACACTTGACAAGCGCTCTCAATACAATCAACGTCATAAAACTATACTGCAGAAAGTACAATGCACTTTTACAGGAACAAATTCGTAAGTACTTCCTTTTAGTGTACTTCGATTACCTATTAAAAATTAACAGCTCTTCAAAGAGCTACAGACGTCGAGGCTATCTTTATCCTTCAAAAGCGGGCAATTCGAGCCATTTATAATCTGCGTTGTCGAGACTCACTACGAGATCTTTTTAAAGATATCAGTATTTTGACTTTCTACAGTCAATATATTTACGAAAATATTTTATATGTTCGAAAAAATTTGTCTCTCTTTCCCAAAAACAGTGACGTTCATAATTACAATACAAGAAATAAAAATAAATTAGTATTCCCACATTTTCGACTCAGTAAAGTCAACACATCTTTCATGGGGCACTGTATACGCTTTTATAATAAGATACCAGAGGATATTCTAAACTTACCAGACAAAAAGTTTAAGTCTCATGTTAAACAAGTCCTCTGTAAAAAGGTTACTATAAACTCGATGATTATTTGAATGACCAAAGTGTCTGGTCTTGACAATTTTACACTATGTAATGCAATATTGTATTTTAATTGTACTTTGTACATTTTGTTTTGTTTAAAAGATGTGTGTTGTAGAGTTTCTGGCCGCATCTTCTCTCAACGGAACACCTTCCGACGCGGACTCAAAAAATGACGTCAAAAAGCTATCTATATGATATTATTTTGAATAAAAAAATTTTGAATTTTGAATTTTTGAATTTTGCTGTCGTCGCGCTTGATCGAGGTGTCCGGTGACCGAAGGGCTGGTGCGTACCTCGGGCAACGAATATCCATTGCCATACAACGAGGTAACGCAGCCAGCGTCCTGGGCACCCTCCCGCAGGACGGTGGCCTCGAGCACGTCTTCTGTTTAGTGTAAGTCGAACGGAAGTCGTGCTCGATATAGTGGCTCATTTCTTCTTCACTTTTTTACATTTGTTCTTATTATTGTTTTTAACTATATATACCTATTAATATTTCATTATATTTATTAATATTTTTAATTATATTAATATATATACTTATTTTATCTTTATATTTAGCCTTAAGTTGTACATAATTAATGTTGTAAATATTCTAACTTATTAAATAAATTATTAGTCCTATTAAAAATGCTTATAAAACCAATATACCCAGTAGCTAAACTGTCAACTAAAACGTTATCACCTAAGATCAAAATAATAAGACTTATAGACCTTTTTTCGCCGTTTTTAGCGTCGTAACATAATTGATGTCCAAACATCCCACAGATCTTACTTACCAACATAATTTTTCGGTCAACATGACTCTTATTATCTTTATGCGCAAGTATCAAAGTATAATTTATTAGTTGTACATAATAGCATATGAACGAACCATAGTCAAGTTTGCGTTCGCTACGAACATGAGTAAGCTAAGTTATGTCTTAAATCACAGACATTAAATTGAAAGAGTTGAAGTATTACTAAAGTGGTCGAGTAAAGAAATTTGGTTTGTGCGTCAAATTAACGACGTAGGCTGTACGTACGGCCTCTAGAGTTAAACGAACTTACATTACGAACTTAACCTTTAGATTTGTTGAAACCGCAAGGAGTCATTTTGTACTCGGTACCTACTGATTTGCGCCCTTCTGTAGCCAGGACATCAAGTTTAGTTTTGACACAATATTGAAGTCTCATTTATGGCCTGTAGGTATTCTTTTCAACGACGTTTAAACTTGGTCATTCCTGCTTCATGATCTTGACCTACCTACTCAAATTATTTTTAAGTTAATCTTCATAGGTTTCATGCCTGAGAATATCAATTTTTACACAAACATTATTTCCTGCAAATTTTTGACAGACTGAAAAGCCTTGGTAAAAAGTATCATCCAAATCGTTAGAGCCGTTTTCTAGAACGGGATTACACATATAGATACTTAATACAAACAAATATTGCTCGTTTAAAAGTACTGTTAATTATGTACTTGCCACTGGTACCTATATTATTCATTAATAACAATGATATATGATTTATGTACTTATAAAGTTGAATATCAATTATGAACATTATTCATAATCATAAATAATTATACACAGAATATTTAAAATTGTCAAATCCTACAAATATTTTAAAAATATGAGTTTGTGTCGATGCAGCTATGGATGGATGGATTAGGATCTCATTTTCGCTCATAAAAGGGCTGAAGTGATTTGAATACTTGTTTATTGGATTAATCGAATGTCTTGACAAACGCTTTTCTTCCTATTCGTGATTCTAAACAATAATTATGGATTCCGCACAACTGCCATTGAACACATTATCTTTAAAGTGAACTCAATCTCGCCGCGGGCAAAATCTTGTGTAAAATAAATTGAATCTTTTTCTCAATTGATTACTTTATTTTAAAATTATGTAGTTGTTAATAAATTTCTGATTCGATACTAATAATAGGTTTCGATCGAAACATAAGTAACGCTAATAGCATTATTACAAATACTAATAGAATAATAAAACGATAATTCTTCATTGAAAAAAAAAAACAAGAGGCGGTCCTGGTAATTTCTTTATTAGTCGCTTAGAAAAAAAAATGGGTCGGCTTCACAAAGGCGGGCTACGTATCGAACTGGTTTGCATCGATTCAATCGAATACATTAGTTTCGAATGATAAATCGAATACCACGATAGAATCTTGTCGATGATCATTGATCATGTACTTTATAATTCACATTGTGTGGTATTCCTTGAAATTATATTTGAGGGAAACTTTACCGTATTCTGTTTAAGTTTATTTTATTATAATTATTCAAGTTTTTAAATGGCATGTGCTTAATCTACGCATTACATTAAAAATTCAATTGGGTTCGAAAAAAAACGCATTTGGGTTCGCGAAGGTGCAGGTATAGGGCTCGGACAAGGCTTTAGGCTCGGATAATAGTTCTCCACCGGTTGCGATCTTGGGCAGCACTGTAGATATCCTCCCAGGACATGTGAATACTGGTTGGCCTCTACTTCCACAGAGCTGTGTCAGGTTATTTTAGGACGGCCCCTCTTTTGTTTGCCTGGCAGGTGCTATTCTAAGGCTGTCTTAGATTGGCGATCATCAGGCCTCCATAATACATGGCCTAGCCACTGCTAATTTCGAGCAAGTATCACTTTCTCTACACGCTGCTCGTCTCCATATCTCATCGTCTGAGATGGTGTTTAGCCAGAAGATTTGCCTGACCTTGCAAAAAGCTTTCAGCGAGCCATCTGTGATCGCTTTTCAACCGAACCAAGTTATTAAGCCGTATATTAGAACTGTTTTAGGGGGAACATACTTACTTTAGGGGGTTATCATCATCAGCCTATCATCGTCCACTGCTAAACATAGGCCTCTCCCAAGGCGCGCCACAAAACTCTGTCCTCGGCCTTTCTCATCCAGTCGCTCGCCGCTACCTTTTTTAGGTCGTCTCTCCAGCGGGCAGCAGGGCGTCCCACACTACGCCTACCAGTTCGTGGTCTCCACTCTAGAACTCTGACACCCCACCGGTTGTCAGTTCTTCGGCAGATATGATTGTTTCCTGTTTTGTGTGTCAAATAAATAAAATAAATATAACCAGCCCATTGCCACTTCAGCTTACTAATTTTCTGAGCCATGTCAACCACTTTAGTTCTCTGACGTATCACTTCATTTCTAATATGATCTCTCAGAGAAACACCGAGCATAGCTCTCTCCATAGCTCGCTGAGCGACCTTGAATTGATGAACTAGTCCTATCGTCAGGGTCCATGTTTCCGCACCATAGGTCATTACTGGCAGGACGCACTGATTGAACACCCTCGTCTTGAGGCATTGTGGTATAGCCGAGGAGAATATAAGACGGAGTTAGGGGGTGCTTCAGAATATTAAACTAAACGACTTTCAATATAAACTAAACGACTTTCAATATGGGACCAACATTGAAACGACGACGATGATATTCCCCGAGGGGGGTAGTCAGAGATATTATGAAACCTCAGAACATCCACGCTTCACTACCGAAACTGTGTCCAGTGTGACGGGGAGCCCTTCGCCACTTGTAATGGACAATAAGTACAATACATGCAGTTATTCTTATTCGTAGAATGCATGCCTCGAAATTGAAGCATGCAGGTTTCCTTCATAAACAAATCGTACATAAATTCCGAAAATCTCATTGGTACGAGTCGGCCTGGACGGGGATCGAACCATCGCCTCCTGCACGGCAGGCAAGGTTAGCGCTCTCACAGACGAGCGACACTTTGCTGTCGCCGGGTGTCGATGTCGCGGAGGGTCGCGCGACAGCATAGTGTCGCTCGTCTGTAAAAGCCGTTATTCCCCACTGGACCACCACGGCTGTTTAGGCAACCAGGCAAATGATGTAATTGAAATAATTTTACTACGCCTATTGTAGGTCCTTCTTTGTCTCACGTAAGATAACTAATTGCATACAATATGTCCCTTGCGTGAAAGTGTATGACATAATAATTATTATGAATTTATCTCAACTAACGCATGACACCTACGACAGACGGTTCTAAAGGACATATACAATCCATAGGTGTACATAGGTCGTACACACTTTCTCGATCTTAGAGACTTATACCATGTCATTAGGCTCACATCTTAGCCAATTATATCTAATGGCTGAACATTAAGCTTTTATGTAAAACATTATAATGTCAAACTGGTATATCCACTTTAGCTTCTTGTTTAGACATTTTGATAAATAGATCGTTTATTGTTTTAAATGATTTAAGACTTAATTGGATAACACCTACTGATTGACCACCATAAAAAGAGCTATACGATGAAAAAAATTATTGCTGGAAATGTCTATGAATGGGAAGTTTAATAGGTTTTATTAAAATTCAACAGCTCAGCATATGTTGGAAAAGTCTTTCACATAATGTAACATAATTTATGTTTGACACACGGTAATTTATGTTTTGAAAGCTATAACTTTTTTGTTGAAACTGTTTAAGCGGAGGTGAGACGTTCGACATAAAAACAACCTCATAAATCATTAATTATAATGACGATATCGCTTCATTTGGCAAATAAATAAAACCACTCTAACAAAAAATATTGTACCTAAATGAAAAAAAAAACGGCCAAGTGCATGTCGGACTCTTGCCCTCGGGTTCCGTACAAACTAAATTATAAAGGGCAAACTTAAACTTTGCAATGGGAAAAAAATGGTCTAAATCACGGTCGATGCTCCGACTGAAAATTTAAATAACACAAACATTTTTCTTTTGTGTGCCTTTTGTGTGTGTTGTACCTAGATAATTTGTGTGACAATGTCCAAGATATTTATTTATTTTATGTCTACAAATGAACGATTTTCGGATTTATTTCTCTACTTGTACTATACTGTGATGTCAGACCTTGCTTCTTGCCGAACTTCATAATTCTAGGTCAACGGGAAATAGGTACACTAAATAGATTTTTCTGAGTTTGCTTGCGAGTATTAAAATACTAAGAAGAATTAATTTTTTACACCTACAGTACAAAGGACTGTAGTATTAATATTTGGTATTAATTAAACGTGACAAATCTACCCGTTCCAGAGAAAAAAAGGGTCTTGACAGACGACAACAAAGTTATCTTATAATTATAAGGGTTCCGTTTTTTCCTTTTGAGGAACGGAACCCTAAAAAAGTAAGTAATTCAAAAGATACGCTAACAACGCGTGGAATGTATACACGATGCCTATGTTTTTAACCGACTTCAAAAAAAGGAGGAGGTTCTATGTTCGGCTGTATTATGTATTTTTTTTTTAATGTATATTCACCGATATTTTCGTCAAATGTGAACTAATTTTAAAAGTTCTTTTTTTGTTTGAAAGGGTATACTCCCGAGGTGGTCTCATTTTAATATTGTGATGATCTGATGACGCACTTCGGAGCTACATGATATAACTCCTCAAAAGTTGACAGCAAATCGTCTGCGATTGAACCATTTGCTTCTTTTCAATGTACCCTTTGCGTGTATAACTGATATCTGAGTCGAAATAACATATTTAATCAATAAAAATTATAAAATAAAACTTTTTTTACAAAAAAATAAAAACCGACTTCAGAAGTAAAAAAGTACAAAATAATATTTCAGCCTATGAATTTTACGGTCGAACCTATAAGAAATTTAATTTGTTTTGTTGGAGTCGGTGTCAAGCCAAGCCAAAAAATTAGATACTGCAAGCCCAGTCGCGAATCGTACCTACCGGCTTGACAGCGACTTGGACAAAACAATTAAATTTTCTTATAGATTCGAACGTTAAATTCATAGGCTGAAATATTATTTTGTACTTTTTTACTTCTAAAGTGGTTTTTATTTTTTTGTAATCGATTTACCACTATCCTCTCAACTGTCAGTATAGGGAAATGTTGCCATTTTTATGTGACACTAGCGGCCCGTCCCGGCTTCGCACGGGTGGACGTCTAATCTTTTCTAGCAATAAATATAGCCTATGTTACTCAGGGTGAATGCAGCTTTCTAATGGTGAAAGAATTTTTTAAATCGGCCCAGTACTTTTTGAGCCTATTCATTACAAACATACAAACATACAAAAATAGGTACAAATCTTTCCTCTTTATAATATTAGTGTAGATTTAAGAGGCTATACAGTTAATAGTTAAAATAATGCTCACCCAATCCCAATAAGTACAGTCTTAGCACGTGCCTAAATTTGGTACTCGAAATAGAATTATCGTCATCAAAAGTGCTTCAGTATGAGACGAAGATAAAAAAGTTTATGACGACTCACACTAAGCATTTCTTTTCTTACTTTACATGAGTTTACATGTTATAAGTACATACCTATACATACAGGATCCTTATTAATAATGTTGATTTTTAACCCCCGACGCAAAAAGAGGGGTGTTATAAGTTTGACGCCTACGTCGGTCTGTCTGTGGCATTGTTGACCGATAATTCGTTGCGGTTTTTTTGTAGAAACCTAATTTTTGAGAGTGTGTGTTGCAACAAAGCTAAGGCTTTGTTTCATGAAAATCGGTTCAATAGTTTTAATGTAACTTAAAAAAATTCAAGTCTTTATACAAACTGGCCGATTTAACTTGGCACCTGACTTGCACGTCGCTCGGAATTTGACAACCCTCCTGCTACCCCCCGCGGGACCCCGCTGCGTCGCCGTGTAAGGACATAGCATAGCATTTCAGTGACCGTTGCATGTGTCCCTACATTTTATCATTTTCGAGTTCTTCTTGCCGAGTTTTCCGAGTTTTTTATTCCGGGCCACGTGCGAGCCAGGTGCCAAGTTAATTCACCCGGGTTGTATCTCTGTTCGGATTGAGCTTAGGGATATTCATGTAATCACAAGTTTTGTTTGTTACTTTATTGTGAACTAAAATATTCAAGTTTGGTTGATGGCCGCGCCAAAAACAACGGCGAAAAATGAGGCGCCAACCTTCCATACAAAACTCGCATTGTCTTTTGCATCCGAGATACTGCTTTCACTATTATTACGATGTTATTCATAAAATGTCCTAAATATTTATATTTATATCATCCATTAATTTAATCACAAATGACTCCGTAAGTCGGTACAGTTATTTACTAGCACTAAACCACTATGACGTGACGTCGACCAGAACCATCGATCTTCCTAAGCATCTCATTAAACAATGATTGTTTTAGGTTTTTTTGCAAGCCTCCTAGTGACACGCACTTAAGTTTAACTATGAATATATTCGATTAAATGTTTATTGGTGACATAGGTGATATGAATCTTTTTTTCTTCTGTGTTGTTTTGACTTTTGGGGGCCAATAAACCTGTAAACTTCAAGTACCTATTCTCGTTGTTAAACGTATTTAGATTTATGTTTAAAGAGGGCTATCGCAGTCCAGTGGCGCCCTCATTACATTAAAAAAGATTTCTCAATAAAGAAAGCCTAAATTAAAAAATAATCAACACGAACACTACTAAAGCCTTCAAACCATTGTTATACAATACTTTTATAGGTTCTTAACATACCACTTTTAGACAATTGCGAATAAAAACAAAAGCGGCCGTTTTTTTCTTTTTTCCCAATTTGTATGTTTAGACCTTTAAAAAACCTATAAAAGCATTCTATGAAAATAGCTTGAAGGCTTCTGTAGTGTTCGCGTTGATTACTTTTTAATTTAGGCTTTCTTTATTGAGAAATCTTTTTTAATGTGATGAGGGCGCCACTGGACTGCGATAGCCCTCTTAAACACAAATAAATGTATTTGCTCCCACTGTCTCTCCCACTACTCATACTGGTGACAGTGACAGTCATTCTAAGGGTGCCTCAGGTGCCTGTCCATTGACGCGGAGATAGGCGGCGGAGCGGAGAAACGAGGAAATATTAACCAATCAGAAGCCGTAGTACGCCAACCCGCGATAGCCGTGATACGGCTATATCACGTCTTTTATCTCGTTCGTTCGCGCGCAAACGAAAGAGATAAAAGACGTGATATAGCCGTATCACGGCTATCGCGGGTTGGCATGCTACCCATGCAGGATTGCATACAATCTCGGAGAGATTTTGATTGTTTAATTATTCCTCGTTTCTCCGCTACGCCGCCTATCTCCGCGTCAATGGACAGGCACTAGACAGGCACCCATTGATGACACGTATCTACACTTATGAACCGTATTACATCTTTGTTAAAGGGATAACTGCAAAATTTTATATTTCTGAGGGTATGTAGTTGCAGGTACCTGCCTGCCCATAAATGCAAAACGGGGACGATTTTTTCTCAGCGCGTCCTGTCTTGTAGGATATTATTGAAGTAGTCTTTTCAAAATAATCCATAAACGTTTATCCATCAAAAATATTACATAAAAAAATGTAGACAAGACTCACCAGGCACGTATCCAGGGGGGGGGGGGGGATAGGTGGGATTTATCCCCCACCCCCCGAAATCCGAATTTTTGTATGGAAAAGTGATTACAGCACTTGATTTTTCATAGTTTTCCAGTGAATATCCCCACCCCCGAAATTGAATAACCTAAGAAAAGAAAATTCGTAAAAAAATTTGGACTTCCCGTACTAAATGCAATCAGCTGATCGAACTTTTGAATGAAAAGTAGAATTTTCTTTTTGCAAATTTCCTTTGGGTTTCTTTGGAAAAGTATTTCAGTCTCATAGTTGCAATCACCCCTTAAAGTACCTAATGCAACTGTTTACCCTAACACCCTGTAGTATAAGTTGCATCTAGTTTAGATAGATATTGTAATCGTAAAAATTCATCATAATTGGAGACTTCACAATAAATTCATAACGTCAGTGCAAGAATGCGGCTGGATGGTGTTGCCAAGAGTATGTACGTGACATACGTTTCTGTTAAATGGTGTAATAATTATTATGGAATAGAAAAATGTTAACTAAATTCTACATTCGACACGCGATTATATGTATATCAATAGGATAACGATTTTTTGTCTTATTTGTATAATATGGTTATCATAATTATAGTAAACCGACGTTTGGTTGTTTTTATTTTTTGGTCACTCAATAATAAAAAATAACGTCACGACCATAATCCCTTTTGAAAGTGGACTGCGCTGAAGGTAAACTTAATCTTAGTTAGGGGTATGCCATACTGGAGTCGACACCCCGGCCGGCGCCGCCTCGATTCCTTCTTTATGCAATACCCCTTAGATTCTAGCATGTTTTAATAGTATACCAATATTTATCAATATCTAAAACAAAATTATGTTTGTATAATAAGAAATTAGTATTGTGTTTCTCAATTAATTGTAGCACCTCACTCTTGTTGTATCGTTTGAATATTAGGATTATCACTACATAGTATAAAACAAAGTCGCTTCCCGCTGTCTGTCTGTTCCTATGTACCTATGGGGCAAATGCCCCGGGCGGCACTTTACTAGGGGCGGCAAATTCGAGAAAAATATAGATTGATTGAGTCCACTGTCTATAACCAATTCGTATAAAGGAGTGAAACGTCGAGCTCGCTTCGATCGTTCTAAGTTTCTATTTTAATTGCCGCTCGATCCATAGCTTTTACTTCGATTACTTTGCACATGTTTTGTACGTAAAAAGCTCTGGCACTAATTGATTCGCGCTGAAGAGAAAAGTCGAGCTCTAAGTTTCTATTTTTGCATGGATAAATCAAAAGATATGTGACCAAAACCAGAATCAATGTGCAAAAAAATTTCGAGCTCGCTACCCTCGCTCCGTTATTTTTTGTGTAGGTAAGATAAAGGGGCGGCGAACTCGGACCTTGCCCCGGGCGGCAGAAACCCACGCTACGCCACTGTAGATCTATAAAACTACACAACGAATTTTATAGATAAAATGATTCAAAAGGTAGGTTTATATCAGCATTGCACCCGTGCGAAACCAGGGCGGGTCGCTAGTTTAAACTAAACGTTTGTACGAAGTTAACTAATGATAATTATGTTTAGGTACGTTTCTTAGGGATGAGCGGTACCTTCTGGCACAAGTGTTTTTATAAAAAAACAGCCAAGTGCCAAGGGCCACGCGCAGTGTAGGGCTCCGTAGTTGTCCGTCACATTATACGGACTTAGAAGGGGGCTTTTTGTTTTATACTAAGGTTAAAGTCGAAAAAGTACATTTTCTCAAACATGCTTGGAAATGTGAGCATTATTTTGACAACCTTCTTCGAGATAAATCGAAATTGCTGTACTGGCCAAATACATGCGCGCAGCGGCCGGCAATGTTTGTATGAAAATCCATATCTGTCGTGTTTAGCGGCCAAATAAATTACATACTAAACTCATATCTGTCGTGTAATTTAAAAATGGAACGATCTTTTTCTCCGAAACATGGCGACCAAGGAGGTAACTCATCAAAGGTTTTATTTAAATTTCGAACTGGCTTGCAAATAGAAAGCTGTTTATTGAAAAAAAAAACAAATTGTTGTTCGTTGTTCGTCATTGATTTTGAAAAGAGTTTTAATTTCAGCGAATTATTTGAGAAAATTTACTGTTTTAATTTCCGCGCATTATTTGAGAAAAGTACTATACTTACAAGCTGGCCGCGCGAAGTTATACGTTACTCGACCCACCAGCCGCGGCCATGTTGATTTTGTATAGCTTGATGTGTCGCCATGTATACATATTAAGAAAGTAGAAAATTTAAACATAATGTTATGACTACGAAACTATTCAGTACGATTCTTGCCAAGTCAGCGCATTATAGTGGCGATGGCGCAATACCTAAACATTGAATGAATCTTAATTACACATACACACGCACTTCGAAATTTTGCTTTCTTTGTAACAAAGCATCGATAAGTATTGAATTGTGTACCTACATTCATAATGAATCAATTATAAATTATAATAAATATCTATTCATAAACTAATAATAGTGTATTTAATTTTTAAGTGTGATATTCTATTGAACGTAATTACGTAGCCGTAGTGGTTACGTTCAATATAATTTCACATTCTGTCACGATACACGTAGCTCCCGCGTTACAATTCTTCCATTCATCATAGTTAACATAACATAAACATAAATATTATTCTTATACTTAGTTGAAAGTAGATATCTAAGCACTCTTTCAGACGAGCGACACGAGTCGCGCTCATATAATTTACAGTCGCCGTGAGTCGCGCGACCGTCGTCGGCTTTGAGTGGAGGAAAGAAACATCAAATTCAAGATAATAGTGCGTAAAAATCTTGAAACATATTTTTTTCAAGTGATCTTTTACAAGGGATATTTTCAAAAAAAAAATTTCATCCCCACTTCACGTGATGTGGGGATGACATTTTTTTTCTCGGTTATCGCATGGCGTGGAGTATCGTTGGATAGGTCATTTAAAAATATTATGTGAGTGGGAAAACCATTTTTAGATTTAGGGATAAGCTTTATTAAACCAAATTCTTTGTTAGTCAAGTGTCCCCCCCAAGCTAAACTGTTGTGGCTGGAGGTGTGAAAAAATTCACGGCAATAGTATACAGGGTCCTTCTTAATATGCTGACACTTTTTTAAGTCGATGACCAGACTATGAAACTGAACAACTTTCTCTGTGGAATCAACATCGAAATCGCGAAAAAAAAACAGTTGTTCCATACGTTTGGCTCCGAGTAGGTTTGCAGTTTTGTATGGAAGTGATGATTTTTTTTTCGCGATTTCGATGTTGGTCCCATAGAGGAAGTTGTTCAGTTTGACGGTCTGATCATCCCCTTAAAAAAGTGTCAGCATATTAAGAAGGACCCTATATAATAACGAATTTAAAAGGAAAACTATCGTGGCTTAGTAAGTAGGCTTTAGAAGTTAACGAGTATGTAATAGTCGACAACTTAAATAAAACCGATCAAGTGCGAGTCGGGCTACTCGCGCACCGAGGGTTCCGTACCACACCACCACAGAACACAACATTATTAACTTAGAAAAAAAAACTTTTTTGTCCGGGACCTTTAGCGCGAGACCGACTCACACTTGGCCGGTTTTTAGTATTTGTCGTTATTCTGTAGAGTTTGCTCTATAATCACACTAAGTTTGACGCTTGTATGTATTACCGTTTTTACTATAGAGCGTGAAGAAAAAACATTGATAAAAACTAGTTTCTTGTTGAGAACCCCCCTTAATTTTTAACTTTCTGCCATTTTTATTATTTGTTAATAAATCCGCCGTAATAACGCATAATCTGAGAAAATTTCAACTATCTAGCTATTACGGTTCAAAAGTTGCAGCCCTAAATAGGTAGGACAGACGGACGGACGGACGGACAGATGGACGGACGGACGGACGGAAGGACGGACGGACAACGTAGGCTTAGTAATAGGGTCCCGTTTTCACCCTTTGGGTACGGAACCCTAAAAATGTACTTAGAGACGGTTTTAAACCGTAGTATTAAAACAAAAAGCCCCCTTCTAAGTCCATATATTGTGACGGGCAAATACGGAACCCTACACTGCGCGACGGCCCGACACGCACTTAATTGGCCAGTTTTTCGTAAAATAATTTCTGAATTCGAAGATTATATTATTGTTGTATGGAATCATTAGGGAACATTAATTTACTTATGTTTTTTGTTTATCAAAACACCACCAAAAAAGGAAATAGGACTTCAAATTCTACCATTGTTACGAATTGACCCAAATAATAGAATAAGTAATAATTATTCTTAAGCCCAAACCACAGTAAAAGAAGGAGTACCTATTACTAGATACCCAAACCCTGTAGAACCTCTAGGTTATAAGTATTATAACAATACTGATTTCGAGGATTAGGCCAAAACGTGAAACTATGATCTCGTCATAGTACCTATTAAAACACGTGTAGTGCATACATGATTGCATTTAATTTTCATTCTCGAATCTCGCCACAGTACAGCATACATGAGTATGAAATAATTTGGTAGTTTAGGTGAACTGAATCAGACATGAGACTATGGTCTCGCCATAGTACCGAAACATGGAACGTGAAACTATGATCTCGTCACAGTATTAAGAACACATACGTATCATACTGTACTATGTTAAGTATTTCTTCTGATCAATTTTCGTTTTCGAAGGGAAATGAATCCACTATGGCCGGGCTCGAAAAATGTTTTCTGCGAAGCTTTCTCTCGAGCCGTCTGATCTTCTTCTTTATATCGTGGGTATCCTTATTTTCATGTTATCCGATGTTATAATCTTGGTTTAACGCTAAAAAAACTAAAAATTTCTGGAAGGAAAGAAAAATAACGTGACGATGCCGTGCACAAAGAAAAGTCAGTGCAAGTCAGTGTCAGTTCAGGCGCGGGGTGCGCAGGGGGTGTGGTAGGATGCGTTCCGTTTTTGCTTTTTTAGCTCTGAAAGGATAACCGCCGCTCTCCCTTGAAAAAATACCTTAAAATGTATAGAAGTTTTGACTGAAGTCAAATGTGTAATAAATTATGAGGCTTTATAAAAACGACTCAGATATTATCATTTATTTTTATTTAACGAGTTATTTAATCATTTATTATTAATAAATTATAAAAAAGCAGCAACCCCAACATGGCTGTCAATGTTGTTTAGTAGGAGGAGGTAGGAGGTGTTGCAAGCACAATGTTTTTTTATATAAAAATGATAAAAACTAATAAATCATTATAAAATAAACTAATGCCTGCAGTTAGTTTCTAGTGTTCCATAGTCCATAATAAAAATAGAAGGACGGTTATACATTTTTGGGTATTATGTGCCAGATGTCCTTTGTGCGATGCCTAGTACGATGAAGAGTGTACTACATTTGTAAGTATAAATCCCTTCGGATGTAAAGACTCATATAATTATGGTCAAACTTCACACAGGTAAGTTTGTTTAACCATCAATTATATTTGACTGAGTTTGAGTCGATTCAGATAAGATAAGATAAGATAAATATTATTTATTTGCACACCACGAATATACAAAGACAATTTATAACAAGAATGAGAAGAGTTCAGAGTTCGAGGAAGCGACTGAAAACAGTTTTTGTAATGCTGTGGTTCTAGTAAGGTCACAGTACATAACAGAAATCAAGTTAAAAGAGAGAAATGTTTGGCATACTTATAAGGTAGTCATAAAACGTCGTTCTTACCCTGTCTTACGTTACATCATACAAAGTTATGAGGTACCTATTCATTTTAAACAAACTTATTTCGATTTTTTTTCAACCTTGCTGCTTGCGTGCTTATATGGAATATCCTTTATGTTAAATTTGTCCTTTAACATTCCGTCATAACCTTATTTACAAGAGTTTTGTGCGATTATATTATTACCTTATCAGTACAGTAGAATAGGTACAATAAACATTTATCAGGCTAGAGATTCCTTCGTGAGTTGTTTTAGCTCACAGCGGCATGCCTATGTTCAGTTTGTTTAGCCGCATTCCTTTCTATGAGACCAAAGATGAAGCAAAGATATATCTATCTACATTCTAGGAATGACAGAAAAAGTATCTTGCGTTGATATCATAAACATTATGTACCCCAGTCATTTTACGGTTTGAGCCTAATTAGGAATAGATTTTTTTTCGGTATAGTATTTTAAGAGCCATTTGACCTTCGAAATTAAATAAAACCGGTTAAGTGCGAGTCGGGCTACACCGAGGGTTCCGTACCACACCATCACCAGAACACAACATTATTAACTTAGAAAAAAACTTTTTTTGTCCGGGACCTTTAGCGCGAGACCGATGATAATGCAAAAAAAAAAAATTACCCTCGGGTTTTTTATAACGAGATAATACCTAAGTTTTGAATTTGGAACTGTTGCTGACGGGATTTTTTTTGAAGTGAAAACTTCTTTTTAGGGTTCCGTACCCAAAGGGTGAAAACGGGACCCTATTACTAAGCCTACGTTGTCCGTCCGTCTGTCCGACTGTCCTACCTATTTAGGGCTGTAACTTTTGAACCGTAATAGAGTAGATAGTTGAAATTTTCTCAGATTATGCGTTATTACGGCGGATTTGTTGACAAATAATAAAAATGTCAGAAAGTTAAAAATTAAGGGGGGTTTTCAACAAGAAACTAGTTTTTATCAACGTTTTTTCTTCACGCTCTATAGTAAAAACGCTAATACATACAAGCGTCAAACTTAGTGTGATTATAGAGCAAAGTCTACACAATTACAACAAATACTAAAAACCGGCCAAGTGTGAGTCGGTCTCGCGGTCCCGGACAAAAAAAGTTTTTTTTCTAGGTTAATAATGTTGTATTCTATGGTGGTGTGGTACGGAACCCTCGGTGCGCGAGTAGCCCGACTCGCACTTGACGGGTTTTATTAAAATTTCAATGCCTATTTTAGTGCTCAAAAATAATTTATATTGTTAAATCTAATTCAAATGAGTGTATTGGTATTAATATTATTAATTTAAAAGCCTACTGGGACTCATAATTTTGATTTCTATGTTGCGTAGCGATAGTTTTTAAATATGTTTTCAGATAGTCTTTTTGTCACTAAATGGTGCCGATTACAGTTTAAAAGTCCAATTAATAATTACTTGCCACCTCTCCTAACAAAACTCCGTAAAATGACTGGGCTAATGTAGGAAAGTTACGAAATTGTTTATTTGTATTAGGTTTTAAATAGATAAAGTACGATTTTATGTAACTTTTCCTGGAACACAAAATGTACCGTAGAAACGGTACCGTTGCTATTGCCGACACGATTCCGGTACGAAATGGCTATGATACGAAAATATAAATTGTTAAATCTAAATGTATCTTCTGAGTACTTTATCATTTCGTCTTCAAATATCACAGGTTCTAAATAAGGAAAGTGCGAGTTTTCATTTTGGTATGAATCTTGTAAATAATGTTTTAAATATCTGTAATACGATACTAAAGAGGTAATAAATACAAAAGCATTTTATAGCTGTGAGAAATTCCACAAAGTCCATGCAAACATTCGTCCTGACAAATTTTCATGTAAATATTTAATCGCAGAATACTTTTGTACCTATGTCCTCTGAACGTGGCGTGGGCGGTCGGTGTGTGAATTTCAAAGTTAAACAAATATTTCCAAATAAGATAATTACTCTTCTGTTAGCTACCTACGTATAGGTATATTTCTATTTACAAACCGAAATAGTTCAACTAAAGGCATTGAAATTGTTTCTGGGATTGAATAACCATCCACACCCTTGCTAGTTCTTTTTGAGTTCTTTTTAAAAGGAGCAGACTAGATTTGAATTACTTGATTTATGAATAGATCGGGTTCTTTAGAAAGTGGCGTAGAAAAGTGTAAAATATTTATAAAGTTCACATTGCTCTGTCATTCTCATTTTATATGATCTCTTCTCTAATTCGTGAATTTAATTTCTAGTGACATTACATACCAATATCGATGTTGTTATAAATGCTTTATGAAAATTGCCTCTATTCTATTCTATTTTTGTTTAATGGCGTTTCCTTGGTGGATTTTGCCTATAGTTTAAAAAGAGCAATTAGTGCTTGACGTTGTACGGTTATGGATATGGCGATCTCAAAGCCCTGTTTTTATACAAAAACACACTCGAAACCGCCACAAAATGGCGGAGCCGCGTGGCTACCTAAATCGCAAGCCGAACGACAGACGTCCACTCGAGAGCCCTCCAGCCACGCGACTCCGAAAATTGCCTCAGGCTGTTAACAATTTTATAATGTTTTGGTTAGTCTAAAAGAAG
The DNA here is from genome assembly GCA_922987775.1 of Agonopterix subpropinquella. Lineage (NCBI taxonomy): Eukaryota > Metazoa > Arthropoda > Insecta > Lepidoptera > Depressariidae > Agonopterix > Agonopterix subpropinquella. The sequence goes on along the minus strand of OV277693.1, from coordinate 48,346,925 downwards.
TGAATATACATAATACAAAAAGATGTAACGTGATATAATTATACCTACAATATTATATTATGTTCTTAGTGACATATTTTTTTATTTAAATTTATAATTTTTTTAAACTGCCCCAAGCTTCAAATAGACCTACCTACCCGGTTTGGGGTACCTACTACGGATACAGATATTGAGTCTAGGTAAATCTGAAAAATACGTACCTATCGCACTGTGCAAATATTTTTATAGGTCTACCAGAATCTCATGGCATAAAAAAATATATGTAGATTTTCACATGATAATGTCAAACTGACATCTGTCTAGTCAAAGAAGGCCCTTTACAAACTGCGACCTTTCGCAGCTATAAAAACGCGCGTTTGTCAATCGCGTGAGTGCATCTCTACACTAGCTATTACAGGCATTTGTATCGATTCCACAAACTTATGTATTACAATAGAAGTCTGTGATCGATTCAAACGCGTGATTGCACATGCACGTTTGTATTGATGCAGACGCGCGTGTGACCAAATATTACGAATGTTTTGCATCGTGGCTGTATCGCGTTTGCATCTAATCGTGTTTGCATCGAGACTGAATCGATGAAGAAGCGCTGCAATAAGTCGCAGTGTGTAAAGGGCCTTAATCTAATTACCCCAGTGTTGCTTACTATAAAATTAAATTTCCTTATTTGCTATCAGATTCTGTCTATTTGGCCATCTTCTTGTTGGCTTCGTCAAAAAGAGAGCAAGACGTATTTATTATATACAATTTGTTAATGAATTAACGCAAAACTAGAAAGTAGTTTGTTTAGAATCGAGAGCAGAATCGAATTATCATGGTTTCAACATAGGTAATTTTTTTCAAAATATTAAATAATTTGTTTGCGAAATTTAAAATTTTTTGAACCCGATGTCAACCCACCGCACGGGCACACTCACCCTACTCACTACCAAAACAAGATTATAAAAATGTATCCATGAGTACGTTAGCGCTTTCTTCCAGTGCTGAAATGACAACAAATCATTTTTGCGTCGAAACTTAAAATGCGAATAACTTTAAATTTTAACTATCAAAATAATGAAATTATTGTTTCAATCTAATTATTTTGTTATAAATCAGTTGGGGTGTATGAGGTTTTGCGCTAATTCATTAACACGTTGTATATATACGCTCGTTGGCTTCAACCATTTTTTGCCCCACTATCTATCAGTATGCAAGATGTTTATCTTAAATGATTGTAATAGCTTATAATTTATTCTGGACAGTCAGCAAAAAATATGCTCTAGATACTATACTAGTCGGGGCGCGAGCAACATGGAACTAATGAGAGGGTTTTTTATGAAATTTTTATCTATCGTGTAAACTATGAACTAATCTACATAATTAGTAATACCTATTAAAATAAAATAGAAATAGAGTTTGTAATGGATAGACTGCCTACATCCAACTAGTTGTCAAAACAGACCACCAATTTCTTACAATCTTTAATAATCTCAAACCTTTGAATCCTATATAAATATTGTGCAACGTACATGTAAACCTTTTGTGGAGAAAATATATTTTTTTTTGTTTTGTACTGTTGTTTTGTATTGATTGTCACAAGTAAACACGGTTCATTTTTATCACTTCCTCTAATGCATCACATATGTACGCCATCATCATCATCGTCAGCCTCCACCCCACCCACCCACTCACATCCACCCACTGCAGGGCTTATGCCTCCTACCCATTTTGACATCCTTCTTATAGGTCCCGTGTCAGTCGCATCCAGGTCTTACCGATACTTTTCCAGATGTCGTCAACCCTAAACGTCATACATTAACGCTATTAGGGATGTTACCTACACATGCTGCTCAAACAAAAGGTAAAGAAAGTATCAGAATAGTAAAGTGAGAGCTGGCAGCGTATACATGGCACGTCAGATTTCAGACTATAGTGATAGTGATAGGTACCTAATCAAGATGAAATGTAAAACTTTGCCAAAATTCAAAAGCGAGAATAACACTAATTTGTCGCTTATCCGTCATCATAGTACTTTGACAGTGACACAGTTTTTAAACATATTGTAGGTAAGTAGCTACTGTAACAGACGTAATTTTTACGTAACCGAACCATGGTTGACACACTTAATTGTTATTATTTTTACACTCATTCAGTTAAATTTGACCCATTATAAAATGTCAACCTTAATGTCAGTAGCTTTCTTTGTGGAACTGTGCTTATTTATGACGTGCAACATAGGTACCTACTCGTTCAATATGGACAGATATTTTAACTCTGTTATTTAATTATTAAAAAAACTTATAAAGAGTCCACTTGGTTTGGAATAGGAATGCTTTTTATTTAAATTAATAAAAGTAGGTAATTATTTAAAAAAAAAGGATTGGTAAAACCTTTAAAATTTTATGGATTTTTAAACATGTTACAGCCATGTTGTGCTATTCCCCGGTTTGGAAGGTGCGGGTTCAAGTCCCGCCCGAGACATAATTTTTCAATCTTTAATTTGATTTGGTAAAACCTTTCATTAAACTTACGTAAAACACCTAATCAATTTTACTTCATGCTTGACGATTCTAAGAGACACATACATCTATAACTTCCAAACCACGTCCGTTTATTCAAATCGTGCTGTCAATATAAAGATTATTAGTTGTAATTATTATGACAGGTCAAACCGCTCCCTCTTGGATGGCGGTCTTACCATAGCGTAAATACCTATTTTGATCACTCTTCAGTAATTAATAATACATACTCACGCCTTTTTCCCAGAGGGGTAGGCAAAGACTATGGATCTCCATTTTGGGCGGATCTGACACACCTTTTGTTTTCATACATCTTGTCATACATTCCCGTCGGTTTGGCATTTTCTAATGACGTTGAAACGCAAAACTAATTTTAAAGTAAGTAAGTATATAATATTTATTGATGAATTCGATCATTGTACAATGATGTAGGTACATGGTACTTAAGACTATGAATGCTAGAATGATGTATTTGGTACTATGGACGTGGAAATATAAATACACCCCTGCTCATTTCTAGCTAACCAATAAGTTCTACAAAGAATCAAGTTTACTACTCAAGTAAATCGACTGCAAAAGCATTGTAAATAAAAATCAATTATTTCTGAATGGGCTCATCGAAGATAGATAGACTGAACATCAGATCATATCATCATACCGAACATCTTAAAATTATGTGTGTCTAATACTTTGGTAAACCTACTTAAAACAGTTGAACTCCGATTTTTTGCAAGATCTATGATGTCAGAAAATATCGTGTTTCATATCTGAAATACGATCCGGATTAGTCTTAACTCTTCAATTTAATTCTGTAGATGTGTAGCTAATATACCTACGTAATTAGTACAAATCACTGACACTCATAAATTATATGCAAAGTAGAAACTATTTAGGGGTAGGTAAATTGGAACGGGAAGAATTCAAACCGGTTTCTGTCCTCAGACAAAATTTCGCAAAATACAAGGAAAGTGGCATGTTCCATTTACGTCTCAGATTTATCGCTTCTGTGTATGGCAATATCACACCGATACTGGTCTTGTCTTAAACCTCTACTTTGCACACAATTGTCGTGATAAGACTTTCACATAAGTACCTACCTACTGGGGTAAGTTAGGAAGTTAACTATTTTATGCTAGACAGACGTCTGTCTTGTCTAACCAGGAGTGCGATTTTTTAATCTCATACGTTGAGCAGGTGAAAATGTATGGAGATACGCATCTTTCTACTGCTGATTTGACTTTCTAAAATCTCACTGTTGGAGTATGATTTTTTAATGTCAAATCAGCAGTAGAAAGATGCACGTCTCCATAGTAATATTGACATTTCCAACTGCTGAGTTCAAAGAATGAGTTTCAAAAATCGCACTCCAGGCCGACGTTAGTGGTAAATTAACCTAGGTATATAGGTTAAACGATATACCTATAAAACATATTTTCAATAGCTTTAGGTATACCTACGTTACGAGTAAATAAACTAAAAACCTTCACCTACGTTAAGTTGCTTTTAGACACGGTAATTTTAAAACTTGCACGTTGAAAAAGTTAAGAGTTACCAATAAATTTTAACCAGGCTCCAGTACAATCTACAAACACCTTTAAAAAACAATAAAAAAGAAAATATAGCTATTATGAGATGTAAGTATGTATATTGTATCTTATCTATCTGCTGATACAAATTCGTAAGTATTGACTTATACGTACAGTTCCAAGAACGTGACTTCTACCCAGGCAGCTCTCTCCAATCTTTATAAACAGTCCATGCTACAGCGTTATTATAAGTACATACCTACAACTAAGTAGGTACCTACAATCGCATAGCATGAACTTAAAGTTCAGAAGAGTAACAATAAGAAAGTAGCTTAGTTACATTAAACTTACCAGTTTTTAATTAAATATAAATACGTTGGCAATGAACTTGACTTGTTGAACTTATTGCTAGCAGATACCACGTTCTTAAACCAGTACCGGTACCAATTTCACTCGTACCAAACTTTAACACAACACGGGACTCGAATGCAAAAGTTGCAGTGCAAAAAAAGCATACACACTGCTCTCATTCAATGTCTCAAATTAAAATTTAAGATTGTTAAGCATTCTTTTATTGTGATTCACTTTCACACTTCTGTGTTTATTCAGTTAACCAAAAACTTCTAATAGGAGTTGTCTATAACAGAATGCTCTGGAGGAGGAAAAAAAAAGAATCGAACGAACGCGGGCGCCGCGCCGGCAACAAAAATCGACGCCCGCAGTTGCGCAGACGCAGCCCGATCTAAAACTGATCCAACCGGTATGAAGTCACTCAGAGTTCGTTCGTGACCGAGCTCGATCATGCGAGATATTTCGGCTTACTTCACGTCTCTTCGATATTTTATTTTACACAAAGCAACGACTTGATAGGTACTTTGGTGCGCTTATGGTATTAACTTCAAAGTAAACCAATCTCGTTAATCCATGTAGTCGGGAACGGAACTTCTTAACTAGTTTGGTTATAAGTCGAATTCCTTCATCGTGCTTGTTAATTATTAGAAATCGTATCTCTGGCATTATTACCTACGAGCTTTTACCCGCGACTTCGTCCGCATAAATTATATACCAGATTTTAAGTCAGATGATAAGCTATCAAACAAAAAAAGTTTTATCAAAATCGGTTCAGTAGTTTTTGCGTGATACTCGAACAAACAAACACCCAAACAAACAAACAAACAAACATACATACAAACAAACAAACAAACAAACAGACAGACAAAAAATCCAAAAATTGGTGATTTGGAATCAGGGACAGGTAAAAACCATGTCGTAATTTTTTTTTTGTATATATCTTCAATGTACAGACACACTTCTGTTACAGTTTTATAATAGTTTAGATATAGACGAATTACATATTTTGTTAACAATGCATAAAATTGTGCTGTGCTAGCTAATTCTGTGTTAACAGGAAATTAATTACGATAACGCAGCACGGTGGGCTGGGGCGATTTAGCACTGCATGTTTTTCTCCAACTCGCAATATTTGCGAGTTTGAAGTTCAAAGTATCAAAGAGATGATTTGTCGATAAGTTTCATTTTAGAAACAGACATCTTTATTAAAGGGAATCTATGTTGCGGTCGTATTGATTGAGACCTAATTATAATTATGTAGGTTTTTGAGTTCATAATCATCATTCAGCGTGGTTAACAATACACAATCCCCGAAAACAAGTCGGAACTAAACTTGTGTATCTTTTTGAAATAAGCAGTTTTTTTTCGACTTTCGATAGAAACTAGAAAATCGAAGTGGCCGAGCTGTATGCGAAACGACGATGGATTGAACACGGTGTATAAAATTAGAATTCAATGCGTTAATCACTAACATTATACTTTAGCGATAGACAAGCAGGTTCAAACCATAGACATTATTATATGGTTCAAACAAACAATATGTCACACAAATACAAATTAAGTCAATGGCGTTAATTACAATACCTATTATTAAACGGGTTGCTCCAGACTCTGAACATCAAACCGAACAAACACTATGGTGACATAATGTTGTTCCACTATCGAAAACGTCAATGGGTACTCGATCAAAATATATGGAACAGCAATTTTTTTTTCGCAGTTTTAATGTTGGCTCAGCAACCCCTTTTAATACCTATGTAACGCATTTTTTGCATGTTTATGTAGACACAAACGCTTCCCCTACCAAAAAAGGGTTTAAAAGTTCTTATTACCCTTCTGAAACTGAATTTTTGACAGTATTGTACCTAAATTAAGACCGGCCACACACTTATGGAATTATTCCGCGCATGAACTCGTAATTCCGAGCGGAATGCCTCATACGAAATTCTAATTCCTGTATTTGTGTGGCGGGTCTAACTGGACACCACCAATTATTACCGGAGACAATCGTCACTTTTTTAGTCACTTAACTATAATAAATTTAAAAAAAAAAGGTCCCAATGTAAACTTTATCTTTTCCTTAGAGCCCGGTTACACGTTCAGTATTTCGTCATTCTGGTCCATCAGTCCGGTCTGAATGACGGGAGAATGATGCCAGAATGATGGGAGAATGATGGACTGATGGAATGATGGTAAACCATCCATCCAGACTGTCATTCCGTTGTGAATGATGGTATACTGATGGTAAACTGATGGTCGTATCATTCTGGTGTCAGTCACCGTCGGGGTTGCCAGATTGGGGGTTTTTCACGGGATTTTGGGGAAAAATTTAGCCTTTGGGGAACATTTGGAGAAGTGAAATCGTTGGGGAAATTTATGGGGAAAAAATTATCAAGGTGGATAATTTTAACACCGCATTATGATTTATGTTACAAAATTAGGGCCTAATAATTAGAGATCGGATAATCGGATGCATAGTTAGCTAAACTAAATTTTTAGCAATAATATTATGGCAGCTTCTTAAAAATTATTATTTTTAAATATTTGTTGGGATGCCATGAAAATGCGGGAATGCATAACTAATCGGATGCATAGTAAACGCATGCATAGCAAAAATCAACTTTTCAAAATTATTTAATTTAAAACTTAATCTTTTTTAATTTAAAAGAGAAATAAATCCCGGGATTTCAGTACCTCGTACGTCTGGCAACCCTGCAGTATTCCATCATTCTGGCGTCATTCAACGTTTGACCAGACTGATGGACCAGAATGATGAAATACTGATGGGAAACTGATCGTGTAACCCACTCATCATTCTGGCATCATTCTGGCGTCATTCTGGCGTCATTCAGAACGATGGACCAGACTGATGAAATACTGAACGTGTAACCTAGCACTTAGACTTAAGTCTGGCATTGTAAATGATATAATAAACAATTACCGTCTGTTATCTTTATCTTTATGTTGACACTGCACATAGCGTTTTTGTTATACATTATCTCATGTTGCGTTGTTTCACTATCAAACATTCACCGATTGCAATCGATCACATAGGTACCTACTATCTTTATCTACATTTATCGGTCATTTTTTGAATGGGTACCTACCTATATACTTGTGCGAAAATATGTTGAAACTAAAACAATTGAGCGCTTCTTCTTATTCTTCATTCTTCAGGGATCATCTTTCTATTAGTCGGTTCGCCCCGGACCTGGGGTTCTGAAATGGCTGAATGAAGCAAAATCATGAGCTCGCTTCACTTGCTCCAGCTATTTTTATAGACACAAATCGCCTGAGCTATAGAAATTGAGTTTAATACTTTTTTACTCAGCCTGTTCAGTGTCCCACAGCTGTGCAAAGGCCTCCCCATTTACTCTCCAATCCTCTCTATTATTTGCAACTTCTGGCCAACTCTCCAAGAAGGCATCCATAATGTCTCTCCGCCTTTTTCTGGGTCCGCCTCGACGCGCCGGCGACCATCCTGGGTCTGTGGTGATTTTGGCCCATCTTTCCGAATGCATTGCACGTCCGCTATGCCAGTTCTGGAGCTCAGTTCCGTGTTTCTAACTCGATCAGTTAGTGTGCAGTTCGGTTCATTTAAGTTTTGTTTAGTTTACTTATTCAAGTTCAGTTTCAGTTTCGGTTTTGGTTTTCGTTTCGGTTTTAGTTTTAGTTTAAGTTTTAGTTTTGATTTTGGTTTTAGTTTTAGTTTTAGGTTTTTTTTTGTTTTAATTTTAATTTAATTTAGCACTATAACACCTATCCAAAAACCATTGCCAATTTAATCACAAGCCCAGAAACCGAAAAACACAAACAAAAAACCGTATTTAAGGTCTAACCGTTTTGGAGATAAATAGGAACATTCGTTTGCACACACATACAAACAACCTCTCACCCTAAACCCATACACCTTCTCCGTCCTGTCGTGGGTAAAAGGAGCCTAAACATGGTTGACTTACGTGCCTTCGCAGAGTTCCCCACGATGCTATTCTGCTCCATGATCAGACCCTCAGCAGTTCATGCACAGAAGCTACTCACCAAACGCTATCTTTAGATAGCGTTGGGCTTTAGCCCAAACACGGTCTACTAGCAAGCACTTAACAAAAAACCAGATGAGCGCCCACTGGTGGTTTGACACAACCAAACCAAACCTATCTAAGAATCATTGCAAATAAACCTCAAGCACTTCACAGAAAACCGCATCTAAATAGGTCAAGCCATTTCGGCGTAAATGCGCAAAGACTCATTTTGACGGAAGAAAAATGTTAACTGTGGCGCCCCCTGGCGAGTTAGCACCATAACACCTATCTAAGAACCATCCCTGGTTAATCATAAACCCTTTACAGAAAACCGTATCTAAATCGGTCTAGACGTTTTGGAGATAAACGGGAACATTCAATGTGCACACACAAACAAACAAACAAACCGCCTCTTACCCTAAACCTAAACGCATACATGTACTCCGTTCCGTCGCGAGTAAAAAAAGGGTATAATATTCAAATAAATCATTATATATCTTTCGCATTAAATCTGCTTTGTTTATAAAAAGAGCTTCGATAAAAAACACTTACCAATAAGGGCGTCTGGGGTGCCACTGTAGACCCAATCCTACCAATAGTAGAACAAATAGCCAATAATGTTGTCCTATAATTAGTAGGAAATACTTCCGCAGCAAAAACATATAACGAATTATATGCTAAAGCTATGAAGAATTTTCCACCAAGGTGGAGAGGACTATGGTATGGACCAACTGCCAGCTGAAAAAAAAAACAAATTGTACATTAATGACTATGCATTAAATAGGTAAATCAATCAATCTTAGCGCCTTAATAATATAAGTAGTCAAGGCTGTTGTAGACTAATATATCAAATATTTATAACATTTATTACGTTTTGAAATCAAATTAAACACTAGATTGTTTAAAAATCAAGCCTAAAGTGAATTTATTGATGATGATATAATATTGTCACAAAATCTTGTGTTTATCGCCTCTTTAGGCTTCTTAATTCAACAGAACGGTTTTTACTTGGAGATTGCTACTCAAGATCCTTTATGTGATTGTCATGCGATATAGTTCATGCCACAAAAGAAAAAGTACGAGCTGCGTAATACGAGTAGGGAGAAGGAGGCACCTTTGAACAATTTTTAAGCAAACAACTATAATTATTTTTCTGTGGTATATAATGCCATGTTTTTAGTAACTATTGTTACCTTAGTTATCCCTGTGGCCTGTATACAATTATTTATTTTAAACGATAAAAATAGAAGACACAAAGCTGCTATTCGTGTTTTCCTGAAGAAAGTCAAACGTTCAAAACTGCCCCAAAGCTGGGGTACCTTTGAAGCAGCATGCTGGGGTACCTTTGAAATGTTTTAATAATGCACATAAATCTTGAGTTTACAATGTTTTAATTAGTAACTTACGTTTTCTTTGGAAAGCTACATTGTTTTGTGAATCAGTATTCAATAATTAATTAAGATTTAACTAAAAATCCATCTGGGGCACAATTGAACAGTTGAAATGTTCCCCTTTGAATATTTCAAATGAGAGGTATTGCATATTACATAAATGTGAGGTGTTTCATATTGCATATTATATTGTTTTATTCCGCATTTTATAAATCACCCACAACATAACACTGGACAGCTTTGAACACAATCCAAGAGACAATTTAGGACATGTTCTAAGGTGCCCCATATAATTTCAAATTTACCCCTCGCGTTTTGTTTAAATCTGCCTCTACCCCTTTGTTTGAGTTTGTTATTATTATTTTTGTTCAAAACGTATTAAATGTCTATAATATACAGCTTTATCTAAGCTACCAACTACATTACTGAAAACAAATAGGGCTTCAAACTTTTTTGTCACTTGTCAAACGCCCAGTTTATATAGGTGGTACTGTTTATTAGCACCTCTTATAATATATTCCTATGGATATTCGACGCAAATTATTCGAGTTATTGCGACTGTTCGATTTTTTTCGATTTCTGTCATCGGAAGAGGAAGAAGATAATTTTTCAACTCGGAATTTTTTCCAAGTCATTCTTAGAAGTTAGTAACAAAAATGTTACCTACCTGAATTGATTGGTTAACTATTCAGAAATATTTTACAAAAATCAGTTCTTAGAAATGTTATCATTTGCAGGGACAGTGTTAAAAAGCGTGAAGTCCGGTAGACGAAATGGAAAAATCCCGAAAAAAATTGTTTTCTTGGTAAGGATTTTTTTAAAACAATTTAAAATTAGTTTTAGATAATTAGGTAAGCTATCTTCCCCTTACCGTTGGACCATTATTATTTCTTGACTGAAAGCAAATTGCATTGAACCAAGAATATGGCGCTCTCATATACTATATCGAAGAAAACATTATTTCTTATTTCAGGAAATCTTTTTTACCCCCCCTTTTTTAAACTAGACCGTTGAGATGTCAATTTTTAACTCGATGAAAAAACAAGTAGAACCTATAATAAAATACGTATCTTGTGTCCAATTTGAGTTACCTATTTACTAGACAAAAAATATTAACCGTTTCGCATATCAATAAACTAATAAACGAACGCGCGAACGAAACTCGGGCAGTTGTAAATTAAGTTTATGATATAGGAGACTGGGTTCAAAATATTTTATTATTTTGCATAATTATGTTATATTATCTGCCTCAACACCTGAACACAGACAGTTTTTTAAATCTCATTTCATACAGAGTCCTTCTTAATATGCTGACACTTTTTTAAGGGGATGATCAGACCGTCAAACTGAACAACTTTCTCTATGGAACCAACATCGAAATCGCTATAAAGAATCTGCTCTTTCATACAAAACTGCAAACCTACTCGAGCCCAATGAATGGGACCGCTGTCTTTTTTTTCGCGATTTCGATGTTGGTCTAATAGAGAAAGTTCTTCAGTTGGACGGTCTGATCATCCCTTTAAAAAAGTGTCAGCATATTAAGAAGGACCCTGTATAGGGTCTTTCTTAATTTGCCGACGGATTTAAAAGGGATCGTTTAAATAATGGTTTGCCAGTGCTTCATGAAACTAAGTTCGGTTACCTACATTGTTTCCGGTCCCACTGGTAAATCTCATGGTAATAGTTTATCATGTAATTTGAGTTACTAATTCGATGGTATACAAGATTAACTTTTTCAAAGTTTAGAACTATCAAAGAAATATCATATAATTATAATAATAATAAATAATAAATTTCTTTATTTGTGAAAACAACAGTAATACATTACATTAAATGGTTGGGTCCCTGACTCCCAATATTGAAGAACCGTGCATTGGGAGTCAGATTCCTCCTCAGGTAGGTACCAGGTAACAATAGTTGTTAGTATTTAATCTATCTTATTATCAATAACAGTAATAAAACATCTAGGTAGTTGAGTCACGCGTATCATTGTAATTTGTAAGGATGATGGTGAGAGTGAGAATTCCTGTTTTTATTATTTACGCGCGCCAGAGTGGATGTGCCTGTGTATGTGTGGGTGTGTATTGTAGGGGTGTGTGTATATGTGAGTGTGTGAGTGAAGGCTTAAACGTTGTGTGAGATATCCAATCAAAACAAAACTATTATATAAAACTTTAACAGAAGTGTGTCCGTATATTGGGAACATTTACAAGAAAAACACTACAATGTGGTTCTTAGGTATCCCTAACTCCAAATTAACCTTCTTTTTATTAAAATTTGCATCTGTCTGTTTGTCAGTTTGTTTGTTTGTTCAGCATCACGCGAAAACCACTGAGCCGATTTTTATAAAATATATATATAATTCCACAAAATCTGTATATTTGTACGGACGAAGTCGCAGGTAAACTCTAGTAGGTTTATAAACATATTATTGTAAGTAAATAACTATGAAGGTAGTTAGGTACTACGCATAGGCAGTTAGCAAAACTTCCGTACTACTGTAGTCAAAACCATCCAGCCATGACAGGGTTATCTTTTTCATGTGATAATTATTAAGAGATTTAACTTTATAAGATTTATTTATTTTGTTGTACAGTCTAGGGGCTAAGAAGTCGTAGTGCCTTCTAGCGACTTCACTACTCGAAAAGGGGACTGGACAAAGGTCTACTCGTTTCGACGTTTTCGGTAGGCGTGGTACCTCGCATCTGTGATAACGCCTGACACTTCGATATATAAATAGCTTGCGTACCGATAGAACCCTGGTTTTAGTGTAAAGAAGATTTGTAGGGTGGCGGAAAGGAAGATACAAAAGAACCTTAAGGATAACTCTTTGCGCGCGTTCGACTGTAATTAGATGCGATTTGGCAGCTCCACCCCACGAGCAAATACAGTAACTAATGACGCATTCGCATAGGGCTTTATAGGTTTGAATAAGTAATTTAAAATTTGCCACTGTCCGCAAGTTTTTAAAGATATAAATAAGTCTTCTGATCCTATTAGATACTACATCTATGTGAGCATCCCACTTTAATTTATCGTCGATTACGACACCGAGGTACCTGATTGTACTGCACCGGTTCAAAACCGGACAGTTACAATGCAAAGGTAGGTCAGAAGACCTACGATTGCAAGGAAACATATGGGTGACAATGCGAAATTCTGTGCCAGGACTATTGATACGGGTTTTACTGAAGCATAGGTACTTCGTCTTCGAGGTGTTTAATGATAGGAGACTATCCTCCAACCAGGAAGTCACTGCACACATCCCTTTTTCAGCAAGGATGGCTACCTCTTCCCATGTTTTTCCGTGAAACAGCAGGACAGTGTCATCTGCGAACATCAATAGGTCAGAACCTTTCGGTTGTATTTTGCACAGATGATCGATGTAGATGAGGAACAGCGTCGGGCCAAGTGTGCTTCCTTGGGGAACGCCATATGTACAGGAATCTTCACTGCTTGTATGGTTCTCGACGCGGACACATTGCTGTCGCTCTCTGAGATAATCTCTAAACCATTCGTGCGCTAAACCTCTTATGCCAACATGCTCTAGGCGAGTGAGAAGAATTGGTATAGAAACTGTGTCAAATGCTTTTTGCAGATCAAGAAAAACTCCAACACAACAGTCGCCTCCATCCAGGTATCGCGAAACTAGCGAAGTAAACTTAAGGACAGCATCTTCCGTAGACCTTTTTGTCCTAAAACCGAATTGTCTATTGTCAAGCAGGTTATGAGATTCGAGATAATTCATCAGTCTGTTATTGACTAGCTTTTCTAGGATCTTAGATACTACACACAGGAGTGAGATTGGTCTGAAGTTGGTTGGCTTGGTTTTATCACCACTTTTGTGCACCGGTATCACAACAGCTTTTTTGAAGATTTCCGGAAATTTTCCTTGCTCAAAGCTTAGGTTACACAGGTAAGTTACCGGTTCGACTATAAGAGAGCTATGCATTTTAAGTAATTTAGTGGTGATATTATCCCACCCAGGAGCACTGTTAGTTTTTAAGTTTGATATTATCCGACCTACTTCCCGATAGTCGGTGGGGGCGAGAGAGAATGAGTGTAAGGGTGCTGCATTTCCTGTCCCGGCTTTGATAACTAGATCGGTTACATTCACACCAAGTTTTCCCATCGTGGCGTTAGCTAGGTCACGTCCAACCGAGGTGAAGTATGCATTTACTTCATTTAGTGATGCCTCTGCAGAGTCCTTGGATTTCAATAAGTCACTAGATGAGGATTTTTTTTGGTTTAAGTTACAAACCTCTTTGATAATTTTCCACGTTTCCTTTATATTGGCACTGTTTTCCTCGAGTTTTGTTTCGTAATATTGTCTTTTTAGGTGTTTGGTAATTTTATTGCACCATTTACTATATTCCAAGTAGTAGTTTTTACCATCAGTATTATCTGGGTGTGATTTTGACTTTTTGTACAGCTTATCTCGTTTTCGTAAAGATTTTACCACACTTATAGTGATCCATGGTTTTAAAGGTTTTAATCTATTTTTCACATATTTACTGTTCGTATTATCATTCAGTATTTGCTGCACATCACCGACAAACAATCGAGCTGCATCGTTTACATCAGAAGTTGAGTACAGATTTAACCATGTTTTACTCCTAAGACAAGTGCCAACACCTTCATAGTCGACCTTTAATATATGACGTGGTGATGTGCTATGTCTAATCTGGCTGTCCTCAATGTACAGGAGGATAGGTGAGTGGTCGGTTAGTTCCTGAAACACAAGAGTCTGCCAAATGTTATTACTTTTAACCATGTAGTGGTCAATACAAGTGAGTGAGTGCGTAGGGATGTTTATACCTTGTTTTAATTATCATTATGTCTAGCGTCTGTTATACATGCCAAAGCCGAATTATTTCATTCGTTTCATAGGATTATAAGCGCTGTCCATATATGGTTATTAGGCATACTATTTTGAGGGCGACACAAACAAAAGTCTCATCGTCTGCCATTTTTTCCGGACTATCATTTTGTTGTTACAATGATAGGGCCGACGGCTATTCAAAGCGACGTATGTATATGCAATTATTCTTCTAGAATATTGTTTTTATCGCTTTGTTCTAACATGGCAGGAGATATGGCATTAATATTTTTAATTTCGTTATTTGCCGAAGCTTACGTTATTCTGAACACTGTGTCTAACGATACGGCATCGGTACCATTCCTCGCGGTTCTTTATCTTTTATCCAAGAGGACTTTTTGTGTTTCCGATTTGTTTACTGGAGACTAATCTGAAGGTCTGATACCCATTCATTCACTAGTTTCAGAGTGGCTTCTGGCTATTTCAAGTAGCACTATTATCGTGCACTTTATTGAGCTCACATTACAGTTCTTTTATACTTCCTTACTGGACCTCAATCGATACAAATTGAGTCGTTTCCAGAATATTATTTATATAGCCTAATTAGGCTGGATTACATATCTAACCATTACTCACGAAACTGATTTTGATCACATTCACTAATAAATACACTTTGAAGTGCGATTTTTGAAAATCATACGAGCGACTTGGCAGTAGAAAGATGCATAATCTCCATAGTAATTTTGACATTTTCTACTGCTAAGTCGCTCGTATGATTTTCAAAAATCGCACTTCTGGTCGAGTCAGTATATGTTTTATCATTATTATGTAGTTATTATGATACATTGCAATATTTGTTTAGCAATTTTAAAGCTTGTGAGCGACTAAGGATTCCTTTATTTTATTTTATTTCTTGGCGATTATAGCTAAGCATTTACATGTAACATAAAGCATGCAGTTATCTAAACTATTATAAAACTGTAACAGAAGTGTGTCTGTACATTGAAGATATTTACAAAAAAAAGATTACGATATGGTTTTTATATGTCCCTGATTCCAAATCACCAATTTTTGGATTTTTTTGTCTGTCTGTTTGTTTGTTTGTTTGTTTGTTTGTTTATTTGTTTGTTTGTTTGGGTGTTTGTTTGTTCGAGTATCACGCAAAAACTACTAAACCGATTTTGATGAAACTTTTATTGTTTGATAGCTTATCATCTGGCTTAAAATCTGGTATATAATTTATGCGGACGAAGTCGCCGGTAAAAGCTCGTTATTATTATTCTCATTTAATTTCTAACATCTAAAAGGCATCATTTCATTAAAATTCATTTATCTCTGTATGAATACCACATAGTGTAACAGATTGGCTGTAACTGGTGTTAAATCTGTTGAAATGCATTTACGTAGAGAACTAGAAAATGCACACTTGTGTTCTGAGAATCTAATATACAGGGTGAAATTGATATCACTAGCATCCGTTTAAACTAAGAGTCTACCCATCAAACTGAACAACTTTTACTATGGGAGCAAACCAATCGGAGCAACTAAAAAATCGGCTGTAGCATACATTTTGAGTCGAGTAGGCATTGCAGTTAAGTATGGAACAGCTGATTTTTTAGTTGCTCCGATCGGTTTGCTCCCATAGTAAAAGTTGTTCAGTTTGATGGGTAGACTCTTAGTTTAAAAGGATGCCAATGATATCAATTCCACCCTGTAGCGTACCTATTATTTCAAATTGTTCTTTTTATCATCTGATCCAAACGGTCTAACGCATTTGATTACGGGTCGTATTTTCTTGGTAGGGCGATCTCTTACTGCTTTGCCTACTACCACGCTTACTAGGCCAGTCATTTTACGGAGTTTTGTTAGGCGGGGTAGGGAGTAATTATTAATTGGACTTTTAAACTGCAACCGGCACCATTTAGTGACAAAAATACCTACCTAAACCATATTATTTAAAAAAAATTTGCTACGCAACATAGAAATCAAAATTGTGTGTCCCAGAAGGCTTTTAAATTAATAACATTAATATCAATTAATGCACTCATTTGAATAAGATTTAACCATATACATTATTTTTTATCAATAAAATAGGGATTAAAATTTAAAAAATTAGGTAAGTATTTATTAGAAAATACGATACCATTTAGTGACAAAAATACCTACCTAAACCATATTATTTAAAAAAAATTTGCTACGCAACATAGAAATCAAAATTGTGTGTCCCAGAAGGCTTTTAAATTAATAACATTAATATCAATTAATGCACTCATTTGAATAAGATTTAACCATATACATTATTTTTTATCAATAAAATAGGGATTAAAATTTAAAAAATTAGGTAAGTATTTATTAGAAAATACGAATGTATTTTTCAAATCCTTCTAAGTAGAAAAAAATATTTAAATCATGTTTGAAGTATGTATAATGGTAAAGCCTTCCATATGTGCAAAAAAAAATTTATCATCAGGATTTTTAGAACGAGATAATATCTAAATTTCAAAATTGGAACTGTTGCTGACTTGATTTTTTTAAATTTTGGTACATTCCTAAGCTCAAATTGGCTCTTCAATATTATAGCGGAAAAAAAAATCAATTAGTAATTAGTCCCGGCTCAAACCGTAAAATGACTGGGCTATACTGACGCCAATCACAAACGACTTTCCATACGTGAGAGATTACAGCGCGGTGGAATAAGGAATAAGTATATCGGCGAATTACAAGAACGCACCAAGTGAAGTGAAGGAAGGAGCATTAGTACTGATCAAGGACGACTCATCACCTCTTATGAGTCATAAGGCGTGCTTTAAATTGGATCTTTCCGTTACCGTTGGAAGATTCTTCTTAACACGTTGAACGCCGGCGGGTCACAATAACAATCGATTTTCCATTGTTTGTCGGTCATTGGGGCGTCCGCCCGGTTTTGAGTAACTTTGTCACCATTTTATACATTAACTATGGCACTTTTTAAGCAGAAAACAAAACGGAACAATCTACAGGATATGAGAAGTGATGTGGTTTTTCTCGAAATCTATTTTAATTAATAAAACTGAAGAAAAACGACTCCAAAGTCACCTCTTTTTTTTCAATTGTAACCGTTTTACTCTTACATTGTTGATCAGAAGAATATGAAAATTTACAATATTCTTCACAATACAATATAAAATGATGTGGTTTTCTTATTTTTTGAAAATTCATAAAAAATCATACAGGTATTCAAAGAAAACTGAAAATTCTGACCGGAGCCGCGCAATTGAAGCGGGATGGCTAATTGCAAAAGTTTGCTTGTAAGAAAGAGAGCCTTGCAGATGGGAGGAGTAGCCTTAATGGTTGAAAGACAAGCTTTGCAACGCTGGGGGGTATGTTAAGGATCACTCAAGACAATCTTTCGAACAGACCCTTAGACGCGCATGCGCGTCCGTCGAGACTTACTCAGAAAATGGACTCGATCGTTAACGAATCTATTTTATTTTTCTATTTTATTTTGTTATAATACGTTAAAACCCATTAAAGTTATTTGTAAGTTTTTCAAATAGGTACGCGGGCCTTAGTTATTTTACAAATCCAAGGTCCCAACATAGGAAATATTCTAGGTTCATCCTCAAACTATGAGGTCGCGTGTTTGGATGAGGCGCGACAAGCCTGGCTTACTGCTGGACCGAATCAAAATTTCCCTTCCGATCCTAAAATACAGAGGAGCTGGGACGACATCTCTAGCAAAATCACATTTGACACACTCATCAATAACACAGAAGGCCGTGACCGCGCCAGACTCCTAGCCTCAACCACCAAAGAGTCCGGGTATTGGCTACACGCCTACCCTCCTGTTAACACAGGAACCTACCTGGACTCCAACACCTTGCGCGTGGCAATTGGGCTTCGAGTCGGCGCGGAAATTTGCATCCGCCACCAATTGGTGCGGACGTCGATCGCTTGGGTCACCACGGACTCTCGTGTTCATCATCAACATCCTAGGTTAGTTTAGTTTTAAGTCTATTTATAATTTTATTTAATGTTATTATTTTATAGATCTGTCGAATAAATACAATTAACATCATATCTTGATAAATTAATTTTGTGCTTCGGCACTGTAGCTAGTCCCTCATATACCTACTCATATAGAGGTCGATATTTTGTTAGGCATATAAAGGCATGGATATATGGTATCTACGGTCAGCTCAGCAACTTTTTGTGAACCATCAAATTTTAATAGGTATCTTACGAACTGACTGTACGTCCATAGGCAATTTAAAAATACTTCGTCGGTAAGTTTGCATCCACCAATCGGTATCGGCACTAGGTCTTGGTCCATAAGTAATTCGTAGCTTGGCGTCATAGCTAAGAAATTTCCCTAAAAGGTGAAGCTCGCCTGCTGATCAGCCACACTGGAGTCAGCGTAAGCTTTCATATTCGGTAAATTCGATGACAGTACCTTGATAAAGATCGATTAACTTCCGGCGGATTTGTCATAATTTGTAACCAAAGAAAGACCAAGAATTTTCGCGTAGAAAAATCGTTCGAATATCACATGACTTGATTAAAAATATTTTTCTCTTCAATCTTGTTATGTGACATTCAATCGTTTTTTCTAATAAGAGGTTTTTAGGATAGCTACTATCAGGGTCCTTCTTAATATGCTGACACTTTTTTAAGGAGATGATCAGACCATCAAACTGAACAACTTTCTCTAACCAATATCGAAATCGCGAAAAAAATATCAGCTGTCCTATACATTTGGTTCGAGTAGGTTTGCAGTTTTGTATGGAAGAGCAGATTTTTTTTTCCGCTATTTTGACGTCGGTCCCATGGAGAAAGTTGTTCAGTTTGGCGGTCTTATCATCCCCTTAAAAAAGTGTCAGCATATTAAGAAGGACCCTATATACGTCTATGCTTGGTATTCAAGCACGGAGAACTGGTGTGCTAGGTAAGATAGGTATTCTAAGTTGATTCTAAGTCGGAGGCCACACACACAACACAATCATTTTGAATCATAAAAATGTCTATTCACCTCACCTTGCTTGATAATATGAATAGTTGAATGTATCTTCCTCACGGATTCAGATTTTTATTTCACGTCCCTAAAAATAGTAAAAGTGTCCATCTGCAATCTTTCAAAGGGATTTTTATTTACGTTCTAAAATAGAATCTTTTGAAGGCGTTTGCGTCAAGAGGAGTCTTGTATGCTTTCTACGCTTGTATGCTATTGATTTACCGGATTTACCAATCAAAGCTACAATGTTATGCAATAATTGTCAACTTAGGTCCCGTCTTAGTAGGTATAAAACTATTAGGTTAGGTTATAAACTAAAACCGGCCAAGTGCGTGTCGGGCCACGCGCAGTATAGGGTTCCGTAGTTGTCCATTACAAATATACGGACTTAGAAGGAGGCTTTTTATTTTATACTACGGTTTAACGGCTACTAACGTCTAAAAAGTAGGTACATTTGATAAATTAATGTAAGTAAACCAACAATTGCGGCACTTAGTCAGGTCCGAAGCTAGTTAATGGTTTGGTTGAATGGTTAAATTGGTCGACTTTTACTCTTTTTAAGGGGATGATCAGACCGTCATCCCACTCCAGAGCCATACACAAAGCCCAGTGAACACATAAGCCAGATAACAGTGTAAAAATGTACAAATAAGCAGTTTAAGGCTTTATTACATCTGTATTAAACCTTACGGGATAGCTAAATGCTGTATAAAATGGTTTTTGGGCTGTTATACTTCTTTAAGCTTAATAAATTCTGTATA
This sequence comes from Agonopterix subpropinquella, assembly GCA_922987775.1. Taxonomy (NCBI): domain Eukaryota; kingdom Metazoa; phylum Arthropoda; class Insecta; order Lepidoptera; family Depressariidae; genus Agonopterix; species Agonopterix subpropinquella. Next base: position 48,326,567 of record OV277693.1, on the reverse strand, counting down.
ACACAGATTTTCTTTTTAAAGCTTAATATTAGTCATGAGCATATTAAAGATACGTTATGCAGAGACAGCTGAACGCTGCATATTAGCTGGTGTGACAGTATTTTTCTGTATAACTTTGGTTTCAATTTTCATTATACAGCTTGATGCTGAATAACCTGTTTCCTGTTCTCTTCAAGCTGTATTAAAGTCCATATCATACCCAGATATTCAGAAGCTGAATAGTTGTGGTTTCTTCAGTCTTTATAAAGCAAAAGGCTGCATAATTGAAAATGACGTAGCTCTTTGCACTAAGTTATAGCACTTTAAGCGCACGATTACCATCATATACAGCTTATAAATAGCGTTAAAAAATAAGTCTCATCTATTATGCAGAAATAAGCAAGGAAACCTCTGTATAAGCAGCTTTTATTCAACATAAACATCCGCCAGTATCCCATTTTTCATAACCTCTTTGATAAAAATATAAACAATACAAAATCTAATCAAACACTGCGTTTTATTATTTAAAACACTTTTAAAATGGTGTACAGCATTAGACACGTTCTTTTTAAACACTGGAATTCATAAAAACATTGATAAATTTTCGCTCATCAGGGCTAGGCTATAATAAAACACTTGTTTACTCCCAGAATGGAAGGTTCACCTGTGGCGCGTTAAAAATTTACAGTAAAGATATATGCATATTCACAGTAAAGTTATGTGCGCAATAATAATTCAGTTCCTTTATTATAAAAAATTTCAAACAAAAGTGTACTTATCAAAATTCAGTAATCTACCAATTGCCACAATATGGCGTGTTGGTCAGAGTAAAAATGGTGAATTTAAAATTATAATGTCACAACTTTTTACGGTTATTTGCATATCGTCTCTACAAAAGTACAAAAATAATCTAAATGCTGAATATTGTCTGATTAACTGAACTTGAACATTTTCAGCTGATTAAAAGAGTTTTAACAGCTGTTAAAGAGGTCTATCAGCGTTTATTCAGACTATATTCAGCTTGTTGTAAATTTATTCAGGTGCTATATTGCTGTTATGTTGCTGTATACAAATTAAAGCATTTTATTTTGTGCCCAAATTGCTTGAATAACATCTGTGTAAGCGCTTACACAGACAATAACCAGCCAACTTTGTCAGCTTCAAGTTTCCAGAAATGCTTTTATACAGAGACTATTCGGCCAATCGGTGTTCACTGGGAGTAGGCCTACGGCGTAGGTCTGTGCCCTGATCTGAGGCGGACAGACAACGCACAGCCTGTACAGGGTGAAATTGATATCATTAGCATCCATTTAAACTAAGACTCTACCTGTAAAACCGAACAACTTTTATTATGGGATGGGAGCAAACCGATTGGAGCAACTAAAAAATCAGCTGTTGCATACATTTGTGTCGAGTAGGCACTGCAGTTTATTATGGAACAGCTGATTTTTTTGTTGCTCCGATCGGTTTGCTCCCATAGTAAATGTTGTTCAGTTTGATGGGTACCTAGACTCTTAGTTTAAAAGGATGCTAATGATATCAATTTCACCCTGTAGATACACACCAGCCCGCTGAAAATGGACCTAAAGTATAAGTATTCTACAGGGGATTAAAGGGGTGGATATATGCACGTAGAGACTGTAGATTTCATGTCGTGTGCCGTGTCCGGTGCTTATTTTAAGTTCAGCATTTCCTAATTCGTATCCGAAAGAGAACCTAAACTTTATCTATAGAATTGGATTGTACATTATAGATAGATATAGCTAGGAACGTTCCACCTAGTCCTTCGTGGAAATCTACCTACCTTAGATCGTAATTCTGTCGTGCAAGAAGTATTTTTATAACTTTCGGAATCCTTTTAAAGAACTCTAAAAGGGTCACAGGGTACGATGCCTCTTCACAAACGAGATAGGTTATTAAGTACAATAAGGTTCAAAGTTTTATATAAGAGTTCTTCACAAGGATTCTGGTAATATTATGTACCTACTATACTTAGGTATACAAATTACAACGTTCTAAAATTACGTACGTTTTTGGACCCCTCCATACAAGTGAAATGCCAATCATCCGATTAATTTTTTTATGAGAGGTCCAAAAAAAGAATTTTGTTTTTGGTAGGTTCCCATGTTCTTTTGATAAGTTTCATCGTATAAATACACCCATATAGTTATTTTCGTAATTAAAAACTATAATTGTGGTGTTACAACTCAACCCTGCCAAAAAATACAGCTGCAGTCTTGATAAACACGGCACTAGGGCATGCGGTAAAGCCTAGGCGTGGTTTGGGGGAGTATAAATGGTAAGATAGTTGACTTAATATGTTTCACATTTGAATATTTTTGAGTAGCGTATAATATATGCGCAGTAAGATCTGCGTGCATGAAAATATAGGGTCCTTCTTAATATGCTGACACTTTTTTAAGGGGATGATCAGACCGTCAAACTGATCAACTTCCTCTAAGAGACCAACATCGAAATCGCGAAAAAAAAAATCATCACTTCCATACAAAACTGCAAACCTACTCGGAGCCAAAGGTATGGGACAACTGTTTTTTTTTAGCGATTTCGATGTTGATTCCATAGAGAAAGTTGTTCAGTTTCATAGTCTGGTCATCGCCTTAAAAAAGTGTCAGCATATTAAGAAGGACCCTGTATTACAAACCACCTTTACGTTATTATGGTGACGGTTGCCCGCTTTTTTGGTAAAGCTATTTGTATGCTATTATGGTAAGTTTCTTTAATTTAATATATATTTTTTTAATTTTTAATTTAAGAAGAAAATTAAGTCAACTACCCTATGAAATTGAAATCATGTTTAGAGAGATGATGAAAAATATTAATGCTTAGATTGACTGTCGCCTTCATTTCAGTTTTATTGTCAGAGTTTCCATAATAATATTTATCAAAATCTTAAAACCAACAGCACCTAACATTTTAGATGAAATAATTATATTCATCAGTCCTACTGGTACTTCATTGACTAAAATTATTTTCTTTTACATGATCTCAATTTTCATTAGTATAGTTTCGAAATAGATTTTATTTACAGCTAGATGGAAGTGAGATTTTTTTTTTTTTTTTTTTTTTTTTTATGTTCGATAGGTAAACATTTGACCCCAATCTCACCTGATGTTGAGTGATTAAATCTGTTATTTGATTTTCCCACCGTTATGATACCCATCATAAAAAGTGTCTACCTAAAAAAGTTAGTATTGTTAATTAAAATTATGTTCAACAAATAGTTATTTTGTTTTGGTTAATATGCATACTTTTGTAAAAAAAAAACTTGTTACAAAATGCTAATTCCAGGTTTTAATGCATACCGGTATTTTCGGTACCGGGATTTCCCGGGATTTCCGAGGCTATCTAGCACCGGTACTTCGGGAAATAAATCCCGGTTCTTTCGGTACTTTCGGTACTCAAAAATTAAATTAATTTATAATTAAAATACCAGCCAAAATCGTCTTATAAGTAGATTTAGTTATACTTTAAATGGAAATTTTAAAATAATCGGATGAAATAATGATTCTATCTTCTAACTTTTAGGATTTTCATATTAATCATCATCATGACAGTCGAAAAATGTCGAGCTGGACATAGGGCTCCCCTGGCGATCGCCGCAACGACCGGTCCTTGCCCTTATCCAATGGGTTTCCGCCAAACTTCACCAGGTCGTCGGTCGATCTTGTAAGGGATTGCACCTTCCGGTACGCGGTCGCCACTCAAGAACTATTTTGCCCCATCAGTCACCTGTTTTGCTAGCCCAGCCCATTGCCTTTTTTAGCAATTCTTCTCTTCAGGCTTTATCGGCAAAGTACCTTGGGTCTTCTGCGAAGCTGATTTCTGATTAAGTCTCGCAGGGAAGCTCCGAGAATAGCACTCATAATTGGCCTTTGAGTGACTTTTAGTCTTTTCATGAGGCCTTTAGTGAGCGATCACGTCTCCTGTATGTCATCATTGACTTTAGTTTTGAGACAGAACAAGACTTTAGTGCCGTAAGTCGTCGAACCTGTTCGTAATTACTCTCAACAGCTCATGCATGGCTAAAATGCGAGAAGAGCCTCAACAGCTTAGTATTTCAGCAGGGCATTCTCGCCCTATTTAAGCCGCGGTATTAGGAACAGAAGTCTGAAGCGACTCGCTTCAGACTCCTCTGTTCCGTGTCTGCGGCATTTTCTCTTCGTTTATGACAGAACTTAACAGCTATCGTCCGGTATAGCTTCGGTATAGAGCCGGCTCAATCGAGCTCTTGGGTCGTTAGCCAGATTTGTGTTGTGTGGTCTCCGTGTTGATACAATACAGTATAATTTATCGACCTTTCTCAAAATCTCTGGCCTGGACGACAAGATCCCGCCTTATTCTCAAAGTCTGGGGCCTGGACGACACGATCCTGTCTTATTCTGTCTTTAGTTTCGTTAGTTGGCTTTGCCTAATAGACATATCCCTTGCAAAGACTTTTAAGTCTTTGGTCTGCTCTATAGCATATATGCTATATATATATATACGCTATACAACGTGTTAATGAATTAACGCAAAACTAGAAAGTAGTTTGTTTAGAATCGAGAGCAGAATCGAATTATCATGGTTTCAACATAGGTAATTTTTTTCAAAATATTAAATAATTTTTTGCAAAATTTTAAATTTTCTGAATTCGATGTCAACCCACCGCACGGGCACACTCACCCTATTTACAACCAAAACAAGATTATAAAAATGTATCCATGAGTGTACCCCTGTAGTTTTCAGCTCGAACTCCAAAATCGTTTTGATTGCCTGGGGAGTAGCGTGGACGACTACAGCGATGGGTTTGTGGAAACTGTCCATGCGGTCGGGTCCAAGTTCTTTAAGACCCGTCGTACAAATAGAACCAAGAAAATCTCAGACCCTACTCTTAAGCTCATGGAGGAAAGGCGCGAGATGATTCTGCAGTCTTCAGATGATGCGAATAAATACCGGCAGCTCAATAGGCAGATTTCAAAGTCCGTGACTTGCGACCTGCGTCGGTTTAACACCGAGCGTATTAAGGAGGCTATAGAGCGGAACAAAGGCTCCAAAGTTTTCGCAAGGGATCTGTCTATTGGGCAAAGCCAGTTATCAAAGCTGAAGACTGAGGATGGCAGAATCGTATCGTCCAAGCCTGAGCTTCTGAGAGAGGTTGAGAAGTTCTATGGACAGTTATACACGTCAACACGAAGACCCGCTACAGATCTGGCTAACGACCCAAGAGCTAGATTGACCCGGCACTACACAGAAGATATTCCGGACGTCAGCCTGTACGAGATTAGTATGGCTCTCAAACAGCTAAAGAACAACAAGGCGCCGGGTGATGATGGGATTACGGCCGAGCTTCTGAAGGCGGGTGGAAAACCGGTCCTGAAGGCCCTTCAGAAGCTGTTCGATTCCGTCATACTCGAGGGCAAAACGCCGCAGGCATGGAACAGAAGTCTGGTGGTGCTCTTCTTCAAAAAGGGCGATAATGCCCTGTTGAAGAACTATAGGCCCATTTCCCTTCTTAGCCATGTCTACAAGCTGTTTTCGAGAGTCATTACGAACCGTCTCGCGCGCAGGTTTGACGATTTCCAGCCTCCCGAACAGGCCGGTTTCCGAAAGGGCTTTAGCACTGTGGACCACATACATACGCTTCGGCAAGTTATACAGAAGACTGAAGAGTATAACCTGCCCCTTTGCTTGGCGTACGTGGACTACGAGAAAGCCTTTGATTCGATCGAGACTTGGGCTGTACTGCAGTCTCTTCAGCGATGCCAAGTAGACTACCGGTACATCGAAGTGCTGAAATGCTTGTACAAAAACGCCACTATGTCAGTCCGACTACAGGACCAGAACTCGAAACCTATCCTACTGCAGCGAGGCGTGAGGCAGGGAGACGTTATATCTCCGAAACTGTTCACCGCTGCACTGGAAGATGTTTTCAAGGTTCTGGACTGGAAAGGGCTAGGCATCAACATAAACGGCGAGTACATCAGTCACCTTCGGTTTGCCGATGATATAGTCATCATGGCGGAGACTATGGAGGAGCTCAGTCAAATGCTCGATGATCTCAGCAGAGCCTCCGAACGAGTTGGTCTGAAAATGAACATGGACAAGACGAAGATCATGTCAAATGACCATGTTGTGCCCACTCCTGTAATGATCGGAAACTCTGCGCTCGAAGTTGTTGACCATTATGTTTACCTGGGACAAACTATTCAGTTAGGTAAGTCCAACTTCGAGAAAGAGATCAACCGTCGAATCCAACTCGGCTGGGCAGCGTTCGGGAAGCTACGTAGTATCTTCACGTCCCAAATACCGCAGTGTCTTAAAACGAAAGTCTTCGATCAGTGTGTGTTGCCAGTGATGACATATGGAACAGAGACGTGGTCGTTCACTCAAGGCCTCATAAAAAGGCTGAAAGTCACCCAAAGGGCAATGGAGAGGGCTATGCTCGGAGTTTCCCTGCGAGATCGAATCAGAAATGAAGAGATCCGCAGAAGAACCAGGGTAACTGACATAGCCCAAAGAGTTGCTAAACTTAAGTGGCAGTGGGCGGGGCACATTGCTCGCAGAACCGATGGCCGTTGGGGCCGAAAAGTTCTCGAGTGGCGACCGCGTACCGGAAAGCGCAGCGTGGGTAGGCCCCTCACACGGTGGACCGACGACCTGGTGAAGGCGGCGGGAAAACGTTGGATGAGGGCAGCGCAGGACCGGTCGTTATGGCGATCCTTGGGGGAGGCCTATGTCCAGCAGTGGACGTCCATCGGCTGAGATGATGATGATGATGATGATGATCCATGAGTACGTTAGCGCTTTCTTTCAGTGCTGAAATGATAACAAATTATTTTTGCCTCAAAACTTAAAATGCGAATAACTTTAAATTTTTACTATCAAAATAATGAAATTGTTGTTTCAATCTAATTATTTTGTTATAAATCAGTTGGGGTGTATGAGGTTTTGCGCTAATTCATTAACACGTTGTATATTATAATACGCTCGGAAAAAGGCTTTAAAAGGAATATGTTGGTCTCAATGAACTAGAACCTGACCATAAACCCGTTGCTATAATCATCCATGCTACTCCCTTATCGTTAGCGATATTCGGCTGTATTTATTAAGAAATAAAATAATACAGAAATCTAATGAATAGTACTACTTTAACTAATTAATCGATTTTTCTATCACTCCATTGATCACTTATAATTTTTGGACATAATTTTAAGTCTTTTTCTTCAACCAAATCGCGATTTTTTAATATTATTTTCGAGTACCGTTAGTACCGAAATTCCCGGGAAATCCCGGTTCCAAGTCCAGTACCGGAAACCCAGTCCCGGTTCTTGAGATGAAACCGGTACTGCACCCCCTACACGGCACCACTTTGCCCAATACATCGACTGCTTATTACACTGCGGACTATGGGGACCACACCAGTGACGTTCGCAGCGCCCTGGTACGTAGGTCTACCGAACCAGACACGGCAGCGTTAGTCTCCCATCCAATTACTTAGGTACTTAACAACATTTTCCAGGTAGGTATACCTACATAATTGACTGTTCATTTCATATCCTTATTAACTTTCTAATAGCCTATTGATTCGCAGTCACGACTAGACCCATTGAATGCAAATTTATTTAAATAGGAGACAGTAAGTACCTACCTAAGTGTTTCGTTGAGGTAGGTGGGTAAGTACTCTAATCAATAACTTACCAGCATGGGTACGATACAGCCGTATCACGTCTTTTATCTCGTTCGTTCGCGAAGGTGTGATAGCGCTGTATCACGGTGGCATGCTACCCATGCAGAATTTGCTAAATTATCCATCAGATACCTACTGGTGGAACGTGTGTGATTGTGGGCTTGACGGATTGTAGGTAGGTAAAGGTAGTTATTTGTTATACCTACTTACTACCCGTTTGTTTGGAGTTGGCCGTCGATGACCGTTACAAAATTTCGTCACAGGCACATTTAATGGTCCCGTCGACAAAAAATAATATAACAAGCAAATAAAAATTTAAAATTAAAAGCGATATTAGTGATCGGGACAGACGTGCCGTACGTGGTTGCGTTGCTAAAGGTTATAAAATTGCGTTTAATAGGGTCTCTTAGGGGTGCGGTACGGTGAAGCGGGAAGGGAGGTAGCGGCCAACTCGAAGCAAATGACTAGTAATAGAGTAAATTATTGATATGAGTCAGTACCTATGCTGCCGTCCATTACTTATAATGCCGTTATCTACGAAAATGAGTTTTCGATTTACGCGGGATTTAAGGTAAAATGGTTGCTGTATGATAAATAAACCAGCTATTAACAAGTTCGAGATATCATTGAAATGGAATTAATGTGATCTTTGCAATGCTTTTATTTCCATAGCGTAATATATAAGCGTTACGGAAATATTGTGAAATTTCTGTTTGCATTTAGTATCAGTTTATTTTTTTGATCAAAATAACACCACTTAAATGTCGTTAACGTTATATTAGCGACATTTTAGCGTTTCATTTTCGATATATTTTATTGTATTGTAAAATTCTAAATTTCTCTTTATAAATGCTTTACTAAAATGCCGGTAAGTACTATAACGGCATTTAAGTTTAAACCTTCTGTTCTGTCACAATGCTCCTATAGTCCTTTAGCGGCATTTAAGACATGCTATTCAAGTGTAAATTTTATCAAATAGTTTTTTATTTTCTTTTGTGGGATTATTGCAACACTACATTGCAGTTAACTTTCAAACCTTTAGACATAACGACAATTTAGCTTTGTTAACACTATAAGAGAGAACTGAAAGAATCCAACAAAATGTAGGTATTTAAAGTGCAAAAATAAAACAGCTCAGTCTTAAATTCGGTTTTGTTATTTATTAGACAATCAACATTATATTTTAGGCGTTTTCTAATATAGTGTAGGTAATTACAATAGAGATTAATTCAAATTATTTTTAGCATTATTTTTATCTAGGTTAGGTAGTCCTTAACAGAAAGGTGCAACTCCTGACGTTTAAAATTAACACAACCATTACCTACAACTTATTTGTATCCATAAGAAAAAAATATGAAGTGTAGAAAGTAAATTAAAAACTCAACAAAAAAAACAGCTCTGCCTGCTTATTATAGTGTTCATCATAACAAAAGCAATTCTAAATCAAAAAGATAAAATTTTTCAAAAGATATAAAAGTACAAACTTAACTAACAATTATTACTTGCTTTAGAATTAACAAATGTAGTAATTAAACTTATACCTATATGTAATTAAATGTTTCAGATAAATTAAACAAAAATTAAAGTAAATTAAAAACTCAAAAAAAAAAAAACAGCTCAACCTGCTTAAGTATTCATAATAACAAAAATTCTTCTTAATCAAACAATAAAGTAAAAACCTCTCAAAAAATATAAACGTACTTGCTTAAGAGAATATTATCCCGAGAGCGTAAATGCGCGCTGCATACAAACGTAGTCTCAGGGCCGGATTCAGCCATATAGAGGCCCCTAGGCATTTCAAGCCTCGGGGGCCCCGATCCCCGTGGGCCGTGGGATGGATTTGTCTCTGTGTCCGGGAGCCAGATACAGGCTAGGTGGTCGCAGTAACATAACCACAAAATAACATAAGCCACTAAAATGTGGAGCGATCTCGAGCTTTTAATACCGATCTAGGGCTACCGTCAGCAAAATTGCCGTCGCCGGACAAAGTCTTCAAAAACCCCGGACATTTCAGTAAAATCTGAAATCCCCGGAAAACCACGAAACATTATATTTCGACTACAAAAAGCGCTTTCACTACAATATAATATTTATAGGTCATTGCCAATCAGCAATATGATCTAAATTCTCAGCCCTGGAGCGAACAAAGATTATTGCGCTGTTGCGCTTGCGACACAATCACAACCAAGAGCGAGATCGAGATATTACTTAAGATCGTTGCAATGCCATCTAATACCAAAGAGCGAGCGAGCTCGAGATTTTACTGCAATATTATAAGTCGTTGCGCAATGCGATCTGAATTCTGAATCAAGGGCCGAGCGAAGCGAACTCGAGATTTTACTGCAATACGACTAGGTCAGCTCATTATTTTCCTACATATTATGTTTATTGCACCTACCTATAGCTCATGTCAAAATGGACTTGATTTGTGTATGAGACGAAAGCATCGAGCGAGCAATAATAGCTCTCGGTATATTAAACAGGATATAATAACTCGATTACAGCAAGAAGTCTGTTTTAAAGCCAAAAATAAAACAACAAAAATGAGCGAGCGAAGCGAGCTCGAAAATTTGTAATAAATATATTTTCAGTGCCTTTTTTAATGACTTTCACAGACTTTTTAATAATTCGATTAAATTTTGGGGTGAGTTAAATCTTCGAGTTTTTACTTATTTTTCTCTCAGACCGCGGGGCCCCTACGCGGCGGTGGGCCCATAGGCCCGTGCCTACTTTGCCTCTATGGTTAATCCGGTACTGCGTAGTCTGGTGATATTTTCAATACGATTCAATCAAAGTCAACGAAATTTTTAGAAACAATCTGGTAACTAATCTCTATGTCTGTATGAAGTCAGATTTTCGTTAAAATATACTGGTTTAGAGCAAGGATTAATTAAAGATTAGTATGGAAATCTTTGAGGCACTGTAACTTTAAAACTATACATTTTAACGAAAATCTGACTTCATACAGACATAGAAATTAGTTACTAGCATAGATTTATATATTACGCTAGTAATATATATGTCTTTGGTTACTAGATTGTTCCTGAAAAATGTCGTTGACTTTGATTGAATAGTATTGAGAATATCACAAGACTACGTATGTATGGAGCGCGGCAACGGCTTAAGGAACAATTATTACTTACTTTAGTAATTAACAAATCTATAACTAATAGGAACATTTTTAACTTATAAGTTACTAGCGGCCCGTCCCGGCTTCGCACGGGTGGACGTCTAATCTTTTCTAGCAATAAATATAGCCTTGTTACTCAGGGTGAATGCAGCTTTCTAATGGTGAAAGAATTTTTTAAATCGGCCCAGCACTTTTTGAGCCTATTCATTACAAACATACAAACATACAAAAATAGGTACAAATCTTTCCTCTTTATAATATTAGTGTAGATTTATTTACCTATAGGTATCCCCATTGGGGAGTCAAATGTTCAGCAGTTGACGGCATTTTAGTGAAGTAATGTGGGATAACCACATTTTAGTTATGACTTCTTCTAATAATTTTTCGGCATTAAATTTCTTAATTGCCGTTAAGATCCTTTAATAGCATTCTTGTGTAAAATTTTCATTTAACGACATTATAGTCTATAGTAGTACATTTTACAGAATTAAACTTAGTACCTATAACTATAATACAGTAAATGTACTTTAATCGCACTGTAGATTATTAAAAATATGTTAACGGCAATAAAGTTACGCCATTGAGAATAGAAATCAGTTATGAAGGCATTTTAGTCATGTAATTATAGTTAGACGCATTATAGTTGTGTATGCATTGGAAAATCAGGCACTTAACTGCAATTTTCTTTTAATTATTTCAGAAACTAGATAAGATAGGAAAATATGAGTTAGCTAGGTCGATAGAGAATTGTTTCGTGATTATGATGACATCAAAAAGTGAAAATCGAGCAGATGTTGGTTAACGGCATTATAGGTAACGGACGGCAGTATGGTCAGTACTGCGAGCGTCCGTACTACATGGTAGGCCCTTGGTAGGCCCACATTCCTTTACTATTTCATTCGTCATTCACTCACTCAACCGGTGTCGTTCGTTCCGTTCGTTCATTCTCTTTCATTTCATTCGTTTCATTCATTCATTCGGTCTTTTACTTTGTGGTAAACAGTGTTGCAAAAGCTACCGATTTCGGTTACTGTCTACCGATATACCGATTTTAGGTTGTAATCTACCGATTTATTTCATAGAAGATGTTTTAGGCAAATATTGATGTATTTTGCTTTTTTGTGTGGCAGATAATTAAAAAATTTGGATATATATGAATCTTTATGGTCTTATTTGAAAGTTTGTGGACTGAAATAGGTAATAAAATACTATTTTATAAGTTATGGAATGGAATAAAGTTCACATTTTTTAAATCTCTACAGAGAAATCCTCGAAATCTATATTTTTCGATACTACAAAAATTTTACAAAGAGTGAAGTGAAACTTCACTTAAGTTTCAATTTTCGGTTAATACGCAATTCGCACGGACACAAAATTATAAACGTCGTTTAGATTTTGATGGAGATTGAGCACTTTCGGAAAAAATACATTTAAAACCTGAACTTTACAAACATTCCATAACTTTAGGCAAGTTACCGATTTTTTGTCGCCTATGCTACCGATTTTATTAAAGTGACTTTTGCAACACTAGTGGTAAACTAAACGTCAAAAGAAACGGAATTTTTTGGGAAAATAGATACTTATGTTGTAAAGTTGTTTTGAGGTAAATAATGACTAAAGAGCATAGCTTTCTCACTTAAACTTTCACCTTATTACAATGCAAGATTCAAAGGATAATTTTTATAACAAACTATCAATTATTTATGCCAAAATAATTTACTGGGTGTGGCTGTAGCCACCCCTGTACTGTAGTACAAACTATATCTGTAAATAACATTATTTTCAGGTGTTGGAAGTGTTATTGTAAGCTTGAGCAAGATGCCGTTCCTGGAGTCGTGTTGGTCGCCGTGCATCTGGTCTTCGAACGTCAAGTCGGGCAGCAGGGCCGTGGCGGTGTACACGGCGGCTATGAGCGTTATACTGATCACGTTCATCTCGTATCAAATGCTCGGTGGGGACTCGACGCAGCTCTGGAATCCGCTGTTTGAGGCCGATGTTAGAGGATGTAAGTTACCAAGCTTTTTGTCTACTTTAGTAAACTGTTTGGTTGATATCAGCACAGTATAAGAAAGAGTATCTAGTTGTACATACAGTACAGACACGACCTGCCTCCCGCCAATTTCTTACCTCACCCATCTCCCTGCTGCTGTTGCGGCTTTACACGGACCTTCTTATACGGACTCCATAATGTTAACTACTGCCTTTGTCTGTCACTGTTTATCCTGTATTGTTCTGAAGAAATAAGCGTTTTATCTATCTATCTATTTGGCAGGAGCGTGGCGTAAAAAGTAAGCAAATGTGTATTCCTGTCTCGCTCAGAGTGAATACGACTCAGTATCACACATGCTTACCTCTTCTTTTACTCCCATTTGTATGAAACAAGCTTTCGACTCGAGACTTCGTCCAGGTAAAACCAGGAACGGGTGTCCATAGATTTTCGAAATATCCTTTCTTAGTGAACCCCTACGTCCTTCGTTTATCCAAATTTCATGTTTCTACCTTCTGCGGTTTTGGCTGTCTGTTGTCGGTCAGTCAGTCACGTAACTTTTTTACAAGTATAGATGACAGCTAAGTGTGCCAAGGTGTGATATCGGGTCATTCTTCTCATTCATGTTGGCCGTAGAACTTGACTTGCACTGCATCCTTGGCTTCTACAGTTAGACTGAAGTGTGTGAGACAACTGAAGGTATTTGCAGTTTCATGTATAGATTTAACACTATAGCATCACAAAAAAGAGAATACAGCTACTTCATGCAAGTGCTCAAATTAATGCACCCACACAGATGAGCTTCACATACACAGCCTGCTACGATATGTCAGTAATGTTGCGCCCTAAAGTTGATTCAAGCACGTTGCATGAAGTTGCTTTACTGTATATCTCTTTCTGTGTTATCATGGCCCTCTGGTACAGTGCGGCCAAAATAGCTTGGTGATTTTGACAGACCATTTTAGATTGATTACTTTACTTTCTGAAAATATTTGAGCCGCAAAAGGCTTTAATTTTATGCTAAATGTTAATTAATCTTGTATATTTATAAAGCTTTGACGGCTCAAACAGCTTTAAAAAGTAAAATTAAATCGCTGAAACCGCCTGTCAAAATCACCATGCTATCTTGGATATACAGTAGCTGTAATGATTCAGTCTCACCAGTAGATATATTATATGCAAGTGTTCTGTGATTTTTTTAAAACTATGTTGTGCTTTGTTCAATAATTTACTTACAACTTGTACAAACACTTAATTTAGTTACTACTTCAACACATTCCTGCCCTCCTTTGTTTGTCGTCTCAACATAAAAAAGGTCCACTAAAATTTCTTTTAGGAGATGAGCAATCCTCCAAGAGCGATGATAGCCCATACGGAAGAGAGCTAGCGCCTCGATTCCAGGCCCGTACCACTAAGTTCTTCGGAAATTATGTACGGTTGTATTTATCATTTACTAGCTCGGCGGTGAAGGAAAACATCGTGAGGAAACCTGCATTACCGTGAATGAAAAGAAAATACCGTAAGTTCGGAGGTATGCGTAAAATATGGGTGATCTTGGGGCGAACACAAAAGATCAGCGATGGTCGTAGTGTTACATAACGACCCATGCTTGCAATAGCCCAACCACCAATAATAATCCTCCAATCAATCCAATATGTCCTCTTCATATACAGTCCACTTTGCAATCGGTCCACTTCTCGAATGGTTCACTGTATGCCCTTGATGCATTGCAGCGACACGCATTTAATCTATGTATGTATGGACGCATAGAATGAATTGGTAGTGGGGACTGAATAAAAATTTGAAATGGGAGGTTGTAATAACATGCCAACTTAGGGTCTGTTTCATTAGGTGTGTATTCCATTAGGGTAATGTGAATAACACTTGATATCGTTCTATAATTGACCCGTGTAACAAAACGGTAGAATGACGTGTCCTGACATTTGTATGTTAGAGTTTTAAAACGCTTCTCGAGCATGAAAATTTCATGCTGATGTCTGTGATTTAACCTCTGCAGACTCATTGTTGACTGTTGTCTGACAGTTTAACTATCAGATATAGGGTACCTATTACCTACATAGAATTTTCTGTCAAGTCTGGTCTATAACTTTTGGCAAATCTTTGACACTACTCGCAAATATTCCAAAACAATATTTTCAATTGCTAAAAGTTATTAATTATTAACTTTTAAAAGTTTTATTGTTTGATGGCCCGATAGCTCAGTCGGTAGTGAACATGCCTGCTGTGCCGAGGGTCACAGGTTCAAATCCCATAAGGGGCAAATATTATTATGATGAATATAATGTTTGTACCATAGTCATGGATGTTTCTGTCTATACTATATGTATCATATATACATCATAATACACATCCACATCCAGGCTTGATTCTGGTACTATAAAAGTGATTTGATAATTTGTGTGACAATGTCCAAGATATTTATTTATTGTCCCAAAGAATAAAATTTGTATTCTGTTCTCTTTTCAGCATTGCTTGTGTTTGGAGGGATATTCATCTTTATCCTGATCTTACTTATAATATTCTCCGTGTTAATGGTGAGTCAATACTTTTTAAATTTATGATTTTATGACCTTTTGCTTGTATTTAGCACTGCATTTCTGTCATTGTTTGTTTGTTTGTTTAGAAGTATTGTAATGTCAAAGTTTGTTTTACATACAAAGACACAAATTGTTGGAGCCTCATGATGAGCGAAAATGCACCGGAGTATTACAAACAACTGCAAAATGACTTGCCAAGACATTCCATATTGAATTGAATGCATTATTTTACCTGTATCTTCATGGGGTTGTAATCAAAAAGTATACTGGTTTCGGTCCCTCGTGCAAATGTTCAGAATATAAAGCTTTCGAGATGTGTTTATAAATTGCAGGTGATCGGCATGAACATCTGGATGCGTGGGCTCATGATACCCTGGCTAGCAACCATGGGCCTCATCATAGTGTTCCAGCTCTTCTTTGGTTTATGGCTTCTTGGTGGATACTATATCTATGTAAGTATTATTCTACCAATAATGAGAATGAAAACAATAGTTTTCATTCTCATTATTGGTAGAAAAACAAGCACAAGCTTCTAAAACAAAATCGAATGCTTTGAAGAACCTTCAAATTACACAATTACAGAGATGAGGAAGGAATTATAAATTGAACTCCCTTATTTTGTGACTTTTTCCTTCGGTAAATTACATTCAAGTCTTTTCTTTATTTGTATGTTATACCGATACCGTTAAATGTTCATAAATTAATTCTGCTTAAGTTGTTTATTTATGTAGTACATGCTTAGTGAATTCATGATGACTGCTTATGTGAGCTTTTGGTAAAAATTTTACACTATTATCTACTAATTACATGAGTAATATTCTCTAAAAAGATGTTCAACAAATCTCTTGAAACTGTCTCATTATAATTAGGACGGCTTAATTAATAGTTTGTGAGAAGTAACAATCTATTCTATGATTTATTATTAAATTAGTTTAATAGTAGGTAGATTAGTAGTAAAACTATGTTAAATACAAAATTAGAAAGTGTATTGAGAATTTTATTTTTTATTGTTTAATAGCAAAGTGATTGTAATCGTGATAGTTTTGTGATGGGTGTGACACATTCGTGTTATTGCATTGCGTTTTTTCACTGACTATGGAATTGTTAATAGTTTGTTCACAATTCGTTTCATTTGTTACAGTTGGAGGCAACTTATGCGGCTTTGATAGATTTCCTGTGGATGGCATACAATGTTAGTGTTAGACTCCATTATTAATATAACCCAGTAAAATTAGATAAATCAGAAGAAATAATTTCCGGAGTTTTGGAACTTTTTTTAAACGTTTCTTTGGTACGTAATATTGAAGAAAAAAAAATAGTCCTGGTGACGGGGGGGTGAGCTCGAGGAAGGGGGGGGGGCTCTAATGGTGACTTATTTCAGTTTTTCGCTTATTTCTTGAAATCTATAAGTTGTATCGAAATACTTTGTATGGACAAATTAAACCTAACAAAATTTCCTACAAAACAAGTAGTATGCATTTTTGTCATAGGACTTAACCTTTGAGGGCTACGGGGCCAAGAAAGTAACGGCATTTCAAAAATTATGAAATTTGTATGGCGACCCTCATGAAAGTTGAAGATAAAAACAAAATGATTTCATATTCTTAATCAGCAGCCCCGAAAACCCCCAGATACAATTTTTCACCGCCAACCAAATCTGACCAGGGTCCTCTATGACATTTGTTCGAGGTCCATAACCCTATCTGTCATAGTTTCTGCGGGCCGTTGAGCTCATCCATCAGGAGTCGACCTTCCGAGGAAGTCTAAAGTTTTCCCTGTATCACCAAGGCATCCATATGATGATCCCCAAATGTCATCCTTGTACCGTTAGGGGAACCCGGCGATCAATTGGAGGTATCTGGTTGACTTTAAGTTACGTACCAAAGGAACGTTTAAAAAATTTTTCAGAACTCCGGAAATTATTTCTCCTGATTGGTATATTTCAGCTTAATTTTACTGGGTTAATAATGTAGATTTCTTTTTTAAGTTTAAAAGATACTAGAGTTTACCCGCGACTTCGTCCGCACAAATTATATACCAGATTTTAAGTCAAATCGTAAGCTAAAAAACAAATAAAGTTTCATCAAAGTCGGTTCAGTAGTTTTTGCGTGATGCTGTTTCAAACAAACAATCAAACAAACAGACAGACAAAAATACTAAAAAGGTTGATGTGGATACCTAAAAATCATATCGTAATTTTTTTCTTGTAAATAATTTCTATGTAAGTACGTCTGTATATATAGAGCTATAGTTTTATAATGCTTTTGCCCGCGACTTCTCCCCTGTGGTAATCGGAAAACCAGTTCTATTGTACCCCTTTAGGGGTCGATTTCCGAATTCCTCCCCGAAACGTTATGTCGTATCGTATGCACATGAGATAAAATATTCCAGAGCTCTGTCGCACCCAAAGAGCTGTACATACAGCCCTTGTGGTAAGACTATAGCGTATAATGGTTTCCTTGCGATATTTTCCTTCTCCTGAGAGTTATGGTGTTACAAATGATACATAACCGCTTGGCCGCGGGACAGGGCGAACTGCGGTGCGAATTGCGATTTTAGAATACACTGCCTTCGCGCCACTGCGTGCTTGCGTAATAGAAGGGACACAATGCTCAGTGCATTCTAAGATCGCAATTCGCGCCGTTCCCCTGTCCCGTGGCCAGGCGGTAAGTTTCTAAAAACTCACTTATACGAATTAGATCCAAACTGGTATTGAACTGTACGAATGACGCAGTGGAGTTACATTACAACGGAAATTATAAAAGTACGAGCTTTTACCCGCGACTTCGTCCGCATAAATTATATACCAGATTTTAAGTCAGATGATAAGCTATCAAACAAAAAAAGTTTCATCAAAATCGGTTCAGTAGTTTTTGCGTGATACTCGAACAAACAAATACCCAAACAAACAAACAAACAAACAAACAAACAAACGAACAAACAAACAAACAAACAAACAAACAAACAATCAAAAATCAAAAAATTGGTGATTTGGAATCAGGGAGATCTAAAAACCATATCGTAATTTTTTTTTTGTAAATATCTTCAATGTACAGACACACTTCTGTTACAGTTTTATAATAGTTTAGATTTTTTTTAAAGATGCAGAGATAAACAATATTTATTTCGTTTTACAGATCTATTGCTGGCTATGCGTATTTTCACAATACCAAATAATATTGGAGATGCAGTCGCCGAATATAGAAATGTTAGTTGAATATTAACAACGCTTTCGGACACATTTCTAAGGTAACTTTGCATTTGGTTTAGTGTAGTTAGTTTACATACTACTTGTTGAAAATAATAACTTTTTTGCGAATTCTAGTTTAAGAGCATGGAATCAATGAATTGTTAATAATCTGGTATTATTTATATTGATGTATTTCATATATGATTAAAGTCAGGCATAATGATTGGAATTAACTTGTGATGTGACATACTCACTAAAAAACTGTCTAAGTGCATGTCGTACCAGTATCACGCATAGAGTAGATTTCCGGAGTCACTATCTTGACGCCGGCACGTCGTCACAGTTTTTGCTTCCCTTTTCGAATTACGGAACCCTCATTATGAAACAAAACTATATGGCCTGTACCACTAAGTTCTTCGGAATTTATGTACGGTTGTATTTATCATTTACTAGCTCGACGGTAAAGGAAAACATCGTGAGGAAACCTGCATTTCCGAAAATGAAAAGAAAATACCAAAGTTCGGAGGTATGCGTAAAATATGGGTGAGCTTGGGGCGAACACAAAAGATCAGCGATGGCCGCAGTGGTACATAACAAGCAATAGCCCAATCACAAATAATAAAAATAATATTGATTTATAACATGTTCGTGCCTTAACAGGTGAAATGTTTTTAATGAATTGACTGGTATTTTATGTACGTTAACTGTAAAAAAGGTGACTCCATGGTAGGATAACATATCTGTGTACATAATGTACATTAGAAATATATTAATAACTGTGTATTTAATGTAAATCAAAAAAGTGCCTGATATAATTGTAGTTGCAGAGCTGTAATTCAAGTTGCTTTATGTCTTGTATTTCATATTAAGGCAATATTTTTTATATTACCTAATTAGCTTTAAGTGAAACAAATACGACTTTATTGCCCGTCCATTATAATGAACTTTGACATTATTATTTTTATGAAATTAAGAAACGAGAAGTATTTATAACCTGATCTGATGATTACGAATCTCAAAGACACATTTTGTCACTTATATTTCTATATATGGACATTATTTACCTTTACGTATGTATTTGTATACCTGTACACTTTTTCTGATATGTTTAGAGGGTAAATATTATTTATAGAACTGAACTTTGTAATTAATTGTCTGGAAAGCTACTACATTGACTTATATTACTCTATTACGGTCATAAAGAAAGTACACAATTAAAACATGGTATAATATAGCCTGTTGTGTCTAAAATATGACTGAATTCTTCCTCCAAACGCTTGCGCGAGCTTAGGCAATAGGCATGCCCGCTGTACATTGATTCTTCTATAAAGTATTAGCTCAGTCATTTTACGGTTTGAGCCGGGACTAATTACTAATTGAATTTTTTTTTCGCTATAATATTGAAGAGCCAATTTGAGCTTAGGAATGTACCGAAATAAAAAAAAAATCACGTCAGCAACAGTTCCAATTTTAAAATTTAGATATTATCTCGTTCTAAAAAACCTGATGATAAATTTTTTTTCCACATTATTGAAGGCTTTACCATTATACATACTTCAAACATGGTGTAAATATTTTTTTCTACTTAGAAGGTTTTGAAAAATACATTCGTATTTTCTAATAAATACCTCATTTTTTTGCTATTTTATTGCTAAAAAATAATGTATGTTGTTAAATCTTATTCAAATGAGGGCATTGGTATTAATATTATTAATTTAAAAGCCTTCTGGGACACACAATTTTGATTTCTATGTTGCGTAGCAAAATTTTTTTTAATTTGGTTTAGGATAGTATTTTTGTCACTAAATGGTGCCGGTTGCAGTTTAAAAGTCCAATTAATAATTACTCCCTACCCCGCCTAACAAAACTCCGTAAAATGACTGGCCTATATGTAATGTCCAGCGGATAGATTGCCTAGGCTTCCGCAAGAGTGTGCTGGAAACATTAAACATGATAGAAAAATATCTAGATGCGAGATTTTCATTTTGCGAGTTAAGGAACGAAGCTCATTCCGCCCTAGCGTTTCTGGTTGTATTTAATTACAAATATTAATCTAAATGTTATATAAGTTTCGTCATAGATACATAACATTGTTTGTTCTTCATACAATAGTGAAAATAAAAGTTTTTAAAGAAATTATTGATTGTTATAAATTAC
This sequence comes from Agonopterix subpropinquella, assembly GCA_922987775.1. Lineage (NCBI taxonomy): Eukaryota > Metazoa > Arthropoda > Insecta > Lepidoptera > Depressariidae > Agonopterix > Agonopterix subpropinquella. Next base: position 48,305,879 of record OV277693.1, on the reverse strand, counting down.
CATTTAAACGTAAGATATTATACTCCTGACCACCACATATTATTAAGGAATTTATGTACCTACGGTTTTATTAGTAACGAGCTCTACGAACTTCGTCCGCATAAATTATAGATTTTAAGTCAGATGATAAGCTATCAAACAAAAAAAGTTTCATCAAAATCGGTTCAGTAGTTTTTGCGTGATACTCGAACAAACAAACACCCAAATAAACAAACAAACAGACAGACAGAAATCCAAAAATTGGTGATTTGGAATCAGGGACAGGCAAAAACCATATCGTATTTTTTTTAAATATCTTCAATGTACAGACACACTTCTGTTACAGTTTTATAATAGTTTAGATTTATTTATCACTAGTTCAGCAATGGACGAAGCATCCATTCTTCAATCGGTAATCAGGGTAATCTGAATAGATCCGAGAAGGTGACAAAATCGAAAGTATTGTTTTAAAGGTTGGAGGATAAAGAGGTCTTACCCCAGCAATAATTATAGGCTAAGAAAGATTAATTGATACGGACGAGCACAATAGTAGGTAGATTAGAAAACTGTAGCAGTTATGTACTGCTAGAAATAAATAGCCTTGCATGTAAATAATCGGCCTTTCAAGCGGGCTACAGATCGTCGCATACGTACGCTACATACGTAGAGAGGAATTTATATTTTACTAGCTGTTACCCGTGACTTCGTCTGTGTGGAGTTTATATGCCGATATAGTTTATATCTCCGGCAGGACATAAATTTGGTATAGAGATCTATCCCCTATTTTACGGGGGTAAAATCATCTGATGATTTTGTAAAAACGCCGAAAACGTAATTCTTTAATTTTGAGATATGATGGGTTCTCCATATAAATTGTCTTAAGTTTATTTTAGTCAACAAGTAAATGTACTTCAAGGTAGAAGTTATCTCTATACAAAATTTTATTAAATTCGGTACTGCAGATGCAGTTTAGCCGTGGAAACGTAACAGACAAATAGACAGACTTTCGCATATATTTGAAACTGACTTGTTTCTCAATGGGAAAATACGAGTACATTCTAGGCATGTTTTTACCAGTGGAATTGTTAATAGTGATTTTAATAGTTGAATCAGAGTGGATCAGGATACCTACGAAAGTGTTTTGGTAAGGTAAATAGTGCTCATTGGTGAGTAGCCGGTCTATTATCTTCACTAATATTATAAAGAGGAAAGATTTGTACCTATTTTTGTATGTTTGTATGTTTGTAATGAATAGGCTCAAAAAGTACTGGGCCGATTTAAAAAATTCTTTCACCATTAGAAAGCTGCATTCACCCTGAGTAACATAGGCTATATTTATTGCTAGAAAAGATTAGACGTCCACCCGTGCGAAGCCGGGACGGGCCGCTAGTCTACACTAATATTATAAAGAGGAAAGATTTGTACCTATTTTTGTATGTTTGTATGTTTGTAATGAATAGGCTCAAAAAGTACGGGGCCGATTTAAAAAATTCTTTCACCATTAGAAAGCTGCATTCACCCTGAGTAACATAGGCTATATTTATTGCTAGAAAAGATTAGACGTCCACCCGTGCGAAGCCGGGACGGGCCGCTAGTGTTAAATAAAATCGCACTCCTGGGTGCGATTTTTGAATCTCATTCGCTGAGTTCAGCAGTTGAAAATGTCAAAATTACTATGGAGATACTCATCTTTCTACTGCTGTTTTGACTTTCAAAAATCATACTCCAGAATTGCGATTTTTTAAAGTCAAATTAGCAGTAGAAAAATGCGTATCTCCAGGGGGAGCGTGTGAATTCTCTATGGTATCTCCATACATTTTCAACTGCTAAGTTCAGGGAATGATATTCAAAAATCGCACTCCTGGATATTAATTTTACCTCTTTCTAGAAATCTAATACATATCAACAATAGGACATGATAAGGCGTAACGTAGTAGTGGCCGTGGTTTTATTGAAACTACGTGTTGTCTCAGATCTCATGCATCTGACAGCTAGATGGCGCTGACGAGAGATGGCACACGATCTTGCTGTTAATAAAATACATAGTAAAATAGTAGATTGCACACAGAGGGCAGGAAAGTAGGAAAGGTCTCATATCTCAACATGTGATCTTGGGCTTTCTTATTTACTGCCCGAGGTTAGTACACTATTTTTCTCCCCGACGGAGGTGGACAGCGGCAACTTCGTTTAGCGCAGCGGGACGAAAGTTGACGCTTTCCGCCCGGAGGGGTGAAAAAACAATTTAAACAAGCAGGAAAACATGAAAAATTACTTCGTCGACAGATGCGTCAGACCATGGGCAGTGCCCCGTCACTCCCGTTTGACAGCTGCGATAATTACCTTTGACAACTGCATCTTGCAAGATGTTGGCAAGAGGCAGGCTGTAGCCCATTGACATAAGGTGCATTTTAGTTTTCGTTCCTAAAGCGCAAAGTTCGAAATACGAAAAAGCGCGCGAAATCGGGTCGAGTAGTAACTATTAAGTAATCTGTGCCATGGGTGACACGAATTGTTATTGAATTTTTTGTCATAATCATTAATCATAATCGCCATCTTCGAAGCATGTCATGCCAACACCATATCTATTGAAGCATATTGAACTACCTACGTTTTTTGAACTAGCTGCCAGAAAGACTTGCTAATTGGTAGTTTGGAAAAACACCAGCAGATGGCGCTTACGTCCCTTATATCACAGAGTACTTTATGAAGGTGAACGCGCACCGGAGTCGCATCGCAGCGGATTGCTTGCTTTGTATGGATTTCTACGGAAGTGCGTCCGCTGCACTCGCATTATCCGTCAATGCGGAGGGGCGTCGGTATTTTGCAGCAAGAAATGCAGATGACGCAGCGAACGCCTCGTCAGTTTTCACATCTTAGGATATTTTCCCCTAATTGTGTGTAATAATTAGGAATATAATGTTTTTTGTATTTATTTTTTTAGACTATAATAAATGAATAGAATTAATAGAATAATATTCTATTTTATTGGCACAGAAAAAGATACATTTCGAATATGATATACATATTCGAAACTATCATCGTCATTTTCATACATGTTATACTTATTTTCTACATATACTTATTCATAAATTTTTACTTATTTTCAAACGAAAACTAATATGAAATTATCATCTCATCATCACCATCAGGTGATCACTGTCATACATTTTTATTTTATTATTGACATCTATTGAATATGAATCTATTCCATCATAATCATAACATAACTATAGATCGGGAACTATTGTGCGATTTGCGGCATTTTTAGGGTTGGTAATATCGAGTTTTTTGTGGCCTTGAGTTTTTATTATTATTCTTACAGGTCATGTTTTAATCGGTGTGCCATTTCAATTACATTATCAAAATATCAATATGATACCTAGATACAGTAGAGAACACGTCAAGTTCGACACATTGATCTCCTTACTGTTCTTATGCCGTTCGTATAAAAAACAATATCGCACTTCAAATCTCAAGCTTGAAATGGTCTTGACTGCACATGGCTGTATGGATTAGTTCCCTTTGCCTTTCACAAACAGGAAAAATAACAATGAGAAACGTGAAAATAACTCTAATTTATATGTAGGTATTAGAAAAAACTAAAAGAAAACGAGACGATAACATAGTAATTCTTAACCAATGATATTATGTGTGTGTTACAATTTGTCACCCCTAGAGTTTGCCGCGAGTTGCACAATAGTTACCGATCACTATTCATTTTACTTATTCTCAAAGGAAAACCTTAAAAGTAATAGTATAAGAGATAAGTGTACTTTTTGCAACCATCAGCAGCAAGGCTGATTCAGTGTTTATGGGGTGTAGAGCATCTCTGTGATGGGGATGGACCAGTTCTGCCTGCATAACTCCAGTCGATTTAGGAATTACTGATGATTAAAGGTCTGTAAACAATTAAAGATCAGCTGCACGGCTGATCGTATGATATTGTTGTAGTATGCACTGTAGCTATGTGAACAGTACAAAATCTGTCAAGTTCTGTCAGTCGGTTTAGGATATACAGCCAGTCAAAGTTCCGACCTTTGAACGACTGTATCTCCTAAACCGACTGGTGAACCATGTCAGTTTTTGTACTGTTCACATAGCTACAGTGGATACTACAACAATATCATACGATCAGCCGTGCAGCTGATCGTAAATTTTTTACAGACCTTTAATCATCAGTAACTCCTAAACCGACTGGAGTTATGCAGGCAGACCTGGTCCATCCCCATCACAGAAAAGTTCTTCACCCCATAAACACTGAATCAGCCTTGCTGCTGATGGTTGCAAAAAGTACACTTATCTCTCGGAATATAATATTTTTTTATTAATGCATCCAATTAGGACACATAAATTTTTAAAAAATTACCCTGTGGGTTTTTTACCCTAAATCTATGGTAAAAATATCCTAAGCTGGCACCACACGTAAAAATACCGACATGGAATCCGGATGCTGTGGACGCAGACACCTGCAAAATGCGCTGACCACGCCCCCGCTGCGTCCCCTGCGATGCGGCTCCGGTGCGCGAAACGTTCGAGTCCGGTCCGATACAGAATTTTATAAACTTTTAACTTGAGGAGTCGTTTATTAACTTTCTATTACTAGGGCTGCTATTTATGTATCCGGAATAGCAAAGTGAAACAATCATATAGCATTTATTATAGTTTTATTGCTTTTAAAACTATTCGCCAAGTTGATCGATGCATTTTTGCATACGTTGGAACCAATTTTTAACCGACTTCAAAAAAAGGAGGAGGTTTCTCAGTTCGACCGTATATATTTTTTTTTTTTTTTTTATGTGTGTTCGCGGATAACTTCGTCGTTTATGAACCGATTTTGATAATTCTTTTTTTTCGTAGCACTTTTTCTAGTCGGAAAGAGGTATCTCCAAAACGTGCATTTTGAACGCATAAACAGCCTCTTCACAGCTCGAAACATCCAAACCGTGGACTGCTGTTTAGTTTCAGGATCGTAATGTATATATCAACGATTCATCACCTGTGTAGATATTATAGACAGCTTTTGACGCACCCTGATTGTACTTTTGTAACATTTTTTTTACACCAATCGACACGAGCCCGTTTTTGGTCAATTCTCAAATTGTGCGGAATCCAATATGAAAAAATTTTTTTTACAGCTAAATGTTCGTGTAATATTTTATCTTTACTCGTCATACTTATGCCCAGAGACGCCTCTATCTCGCGATATACAACGTGTTAATGAATTAGCGCAAAACCTCATACACCCCAACTGATTTGTAACAAAATAATTAGATTGAATTGATAATGAATGAAGTTAATAATGTTGTGTTCTGTGGTGATGTGGTACGGAACCCTCGGTGCGCGAGTAGCCCGACTCGCACTTGACCGCTTTTATTAAATATTGTTCTCTAACTGGCCAATTCCGGATACATAAATAGCAGCCTCTCGTTACATGTTTAATTACTTTTAGAGACTTAGTAACACAAAGGTTAACAGTAAAACAACTTCTTTGAAAATTCTTAATAGTTTATTTAGAGAAATGAAACTTCCATAGTTCTTTGTTCATATTATCAATTGAAATAAAAGAGATGGAAAATTTGAACTCATTAAAAATAAACAATAACAAATAATTGCATCTTAAGCCTATTCCCATTTTAATTATAATAATTACAGCTTTACTACAATTTTAATGATAATTATCTTAAGGTACCATACATTAACGAAGCCTTTAAAAATGGAAATGAACAAATTTCTTCTCTTGTATTGCACATTTAAAATAGCATAAATATTACCAATTATTACCATAATAACATCTACCTAGTCGTCTTATTATAAAAATTACACTTTTATATAAAAATAATAAATTTAATTAAATATAAATAAACATTGCTTTGAAATTTTACTGGAATGTCCGAGTATTTTAGAGAGATGAAATTAAGTTTCGCATTTGTCATATAAGTAGGTTTTTCTATACACAGTAGCTTCAAATAACTGAAACGATTTGGCAGTTACTAAACATTACTAAACGTTAAGAATTGAGAAAGTTCTTGATTGTTCCAAAAATGTTACCAGTTTCTGCCAATGAAATACGAATTATTTTATTACGATTGCAAAGAAACTAAACCCAAAATTATGTATTGTATGTACAATGAAGTCTTATTTCACAAATAACATTACTTCCGCTGACAACATTTCAATGAGATGCTGACTATAATTTTTCATTGTTAAACTGCCATCACACCAAAATTCCTGATCATAAGCACGTGTCTGTAGCAGCACAATATACCAGAAAAAAAAATTCATACAAGCTGGCGGCGGGCAGTAGGTACACCTACATGCGCAGCAATATTTCTACCAAACTGCCGTTTATTCTCATACGTGAACATTCATGTATTGCCGCACGTTGCGCATGTAGAGATCCACCAGCCGCCCCAAGTTTGTATGAAGTTGGTTTTCTGGTTGGATATCTGTTTGGTGCAGAAGCGCGGCTCGGTTACTGGTGTCGGTATGGCGATTGGCAGTGAGCTTATCTCGTGCTGATAAAATTGTCACTTGAGCTGTCAGCCACGCTATCAAAATCGGCTAATTACTTATACAATCTTAGTGTAAGTATACATTTTCCCTTCATATTTCAAATTTTAGATAATTCTATTTGTGCTTGACGTAGGCGTTCTGAATCATGTTTTTAACCAGTTATTACAAAAAGAGAGTCTTCGTATAATCTACCCTCTAATCAATGAGTGCTTGGATTTTGTAATTGGGTTTCTTTTAGGATTAGTACCTTATGGAATTGTGTTTTGGTAGGAATTGAAATGTTGTCAATTCATATAACTATAATATACAGCGCTAGTAAAATTACCGTCTAAATACAGTCGTGAGGTACTAACTATGGTACAATAATTTACAAAAAGCTTATTTTAAATGATATGCAATAAGCTATCGATATTAATATAGCCCACGGATGTCTTCAGATTCAATTTCAGAAATTATCAACTAAACTTACTTCGTAATCCTTAAACTTACAACATCCTAGTTAGCCCTTGTAATGGTGACGCCATTGATATTACTTACTCAAGAAGACAAGATATTCTATGGAATGTAGAAACTTTTCTGAGAATGTGTTTCTTAAATATAATATTAAAATCATGGAATGTACTAGTCAGGGCCTATCTAGTAAACGACGTCGCAGGGTAGATCCCAAAAGTTTCATTTAAAGACGTACCCTAATTTAATGGTCGTACTTTAAGCTAACTGCAAATGCATCGATCTAGTGCCGCAAGCACCATTTGGCACAATGTTTATTAAGTATAATAAGAGTATATTAATAGTTAGGTCCAAAAATATAAGTTCGAAAATGTCATATTTTATGTTGCAAGAGTTGCCATCACCGTAGCGATGTGATGACTGAGTATTTAACACAATGTAAATCAATACAGAAATGTATCTGATTCACGGATGAGTTAGATTTGGAAGTCTCGTTGTCCGTATACAATTCTCAATAACTACGGGTCCTAAAGAAAGTTTTAACTAAGTATCAATAATAATTATAAATACAATGCCTTTTTTAACGAAATTGAGCTCAAAACATTTAATCGAAAAAATTGTGAATTGAAATAACGTTAACGAAAAATATTAAACTTAACAACAGAGTTTCTGAAAACTCGGAAAATGAAACAAATGCCTGAACACATGCTAACTTTGTCACAATAACTCATATTGAACAAAAATTTTCAGGTTCATAGATTATCGCTTATAATACGGTTATGAACCAGACGAGTACCAATTTGTATTTGGTGGAGCGGATTTATCTACAGGTTGGTGAGAATGTGACGCGTGCGCTGAGTGGGCTTGAGGGTGGTAGAGGTGGAACGAAGAAGGCGGGTGGAAGAACTGTGATTGATCTAAATGCGAAGATGCATAATCTAATGCACCAGGTACTGCAGAATATGCTTGTGGCTTTAAAGGCAACGGCGCTTCGCCGAGATAAGAATGCCGTAAGGCTTCTGAATAAGCACTATTATCATAAGACAAGGCGTACTGCTGTTTGTCTCTAGGAGATACAGATCCAGGCGGGGTCATCGCTGAATGGTAATCGGCATAACCACCATAAGCCAAAGAACCAATGTCTGTACCTTTGTGGGCCAATTGCTCTCCATAACCTGATCCTTCGCTACCAGGTGGAGTTGGCAGGGGACCAGTTTGTCCATCACTAGAATAATAACCACCTGTTCTACCATCCCCTAAAAAGTTGCTACGAATTACACTTTCCCTATTGGCGTATAGTTGTCTCAATAAAGCTGAAGCCGGAGTTGACGTGTGATTACCAGGAATCTGTCGGTTCAAATGATTAAGGTGATGATTCTGCGTCCCTATCCATTGAATAGTCGATTTCTGCTGTTGCTGTTTTAGTAGAGCATCCGTAGAAAAATCCGTCGGTCGATGCGAAATTTCTTTACCATCTAAAGCTACCGACGGCAAATGTTTCGACATCGCATTTTCCAAGTCTCTCACTGAAGTTGCATCCGTCGAGCCTTCAGGTATCGCTAAATTAGTTTTTGACATGTCTCTTTCAGCTGGAGATATGGTCGGAGCTGGATTGGAGGAAGACTTCCTTCTATCTTCGTCTCTTTCCTCGTCTTCGCAATCAGTTGTATGCTTGCGTTTCTTCAATCTCCTCGCGGGCATCGGTGATGTTCTTTCAGGGGTGGTATGGAGGGGTATAGGTTGGGTGTCGTTTAGTCTAGTTAGGTGTGTGACATCAGATGTCGGCACTGGTGCAGAGGAGGCCGAGTCCGAGTTAGTGGTAGCTTCAGTTCTCTCTGCCGGATGGCGAGGAGGCGCAGGGCCGCCAGGAGTATCCGAGTCGGGTGGACCGTTATCTGGATCACCGGTCGTCTCCTCCCGTTTCACACCTTGTACGCTTTCTTCTAGTTGGCAGCAATCCATTACTGTGTTAGGAAATTCACGTCCACTGAAAATTTTTAATTACAATTTATTAGTATTGTAATTTTATTAATTAATCAAAGTATTAAATTAGATCTACAAGAATCAGATCTCACCTTATTACATAATTTACACAAATTATGTTTTGTTCTTCTGCATTTTTCGAGGAGCAAACTACAGTAGCGCAGGTCTGCATCCATGTGTAACCACCAAGTTTATTCATCAGCCTATAGTAGTGCGTTAGGACTTGACCTTTGTTCATTACTGAAACAAAAAGCAACAAACTTAGTAAAATAGTCGTATAATAAATTAGCAGATGAAGAGATAAATTCATGTCAACGCAAAGAGGATTAAAAAGGCAGTATTTTTTGTATTCATAAAAGTAATTTTAGGTTAAAGTATTTATAATGCATCGCATATGCATTTAAAAAAACAATGGTTTACTGAGGCTTGATTATAAGTCGATAGAATGAAACAAATACTTATAAGTTTCTAAAAAAATCATTCAACGTTGTTCAGTATGACTAACTGTAGTCTCGATAGCGGAATCCTTGTGAAAGTATGGCCCGACACGTCGGCAATACATAATTATTATTGAAACATTTTTGATAAATACAACACTCTAGAACTAGACGTACTTAGTGACCTTAGTATTGCAATAAATAATGCAAATAAGAACATTATGGAGTAGCATTAGGTTGTGATGATGGCATCCAATGTCGTTTATAAACAAAATATTCAATAAGTCGATGTAATATACACAAGTGCACATTATATTCAATCAATTGCGTACACAAAAGACAAAGTGATGAACACGTGTATTGTGCTACGTGAGTCATTAGAACTTACTCGCTATTTGGTTCTGTTGTTGTATTGTGTATTGTAGTTAGATTCCTTTTACTAATTAATCTATGCGCATCGACGTACCTATGTCAAAAAGTGAAACGGTTTTAAAGGCTGTAAATTTAAAAGATAGTAGACTAATTTAACTTGTTGCTCTATTTCAGAGTGCCTGTCTTATTGGTTTAATGTTGGTATACTAATTAATGCTGTAATACCAAAATAAAAGAAATCTATGAGGCTAACAAATAAAAAATGAAAATCGTTTTTCCAAATTAGCCTTTTGTGCTGTTTCATTGGACAAGCACAATCCCCAAATTGACAGGTTGCGTGCGATACTAAAATTTTTCTATCTTTAATTTGAACATCGACTTATTTCTGTTTACGAACGTTTTGGAGACCAAATTCACAGTATTTCTTTTTATTAAATTAGAAATTAGGGACGTGAGTTTAATCTGTCTTTAGTACTGATGATAATTTAATCTTAAAGAAATGTCTTCCGACTTCCGACACGAAATGTTGACGGTTAAGAATGCTTAACCGTCAACATTTCGTGTCGGAAGTCTCAAACATAAGATTTAATTTTATTACGCTATGTACAAATTTGAATATTATACACTTGAATGTCGTCAATAACTCCATCAGGTAACCCTGCAGCGTATACAGTTGTAACCAAATTACCCGCTTTCTAACAAACACCCGGACTTTTATGGTAATTTCAACAATTGTTATTCTACAACCGATTTGTCCACATTTGACCGGCATCTATATTATACATTTTAAATTCAAATTGATGGTCTCGTAAAGCTATCAACGGGTAAGGTGCTAGAAAAAACCGTGTGACGTTAACGCCCAGTCGTGATTAGCGTTAGAATTGTCAGCCATCTTGCAATGGAGCTAGCTTTATTGGACGCAAGAGATGTTATATTGACCCTGCCCCTGATACTAAGCATCACAAACTATTGGTTTAAGGCAATGGCTAAGAACATTCTGTTTACGAAATCTTTATTAGACAGTCGCAGTTTTAAGTTGCGGACTATTTTAGTATAGGTACAGAGGTAGATAAAACAATGGTCTCGAAAGAATTATGATCGTAGAAAAGTCAAGAATTTAAAAGTTTCTCCTTCGAAAAAAGTAAGCAAGTTGGTATTGCAGCATTTTAACTCGTGGAGTCGCTTGTCGAAAACTGCAAGGATGGCTACTTTCCAAGTTACTGCTTCTTCTCACCGTGACCTCCCTGTATGGGTATTGTACGAATTAGAGGTTAACAATTTATAGAGTAGGTAGATATAAATTGCTGTACATAATTATTTTTGATAGAATATAGTACGAAGAGTATCTAGACAGCATGTAACATACGAACGTGTCGGACCCGCAAGGATGGCAGTCAGTATCGGATTCCGCTTAGCTCTTATCGAAATTATTTACTAGTATTAATAATCCTCTTTGCGTTAAAGTGTAGTGGTAATTTACTTTTGATTGACTCAGATACTGACTAATAGGGTTGTAACGAATATTCGCTTTAAAGAGGGCGAATGCGAGATTTTTACAATATAACATTCTCGCTCTCGCGATAACTTTCGCAACTATTAATGCAAAAGGTTTAACGAAACATTTTTTTTACCCAGAAACACGTATGGACGTGCTGAATGGTTGATGATCGCGGACTCGCTGCTCCGCCAGTCAACCGCCGGAGGACTGATGTGGACTTTTCTACGCATATCTCGATCTCCTGGCCAGGCTATAGGCTGTGTACCATTCAATTTATCAATCATCGTCATTCACAACAAAAAGAAAGAAACATCACGTTTCACATTCGCATTAGCAACTGCATTCGCTTTTGCATAAATATTTTTAATCTATCGCAATTGTTCTTCGCCACAACCCTATTGGTAACCACCCTTGTAGGTCCGACACGAGTCAAGTTACATGCTGTATATGAATAACATAATATACGAAGGCATATATCATCCAGGTTAAAACACATAAAATTAAGAAACAGGATGCATAATCCGAACGAAGGCGACAAAGCTATCTCGAAGGACATTAAGGAATGACATTTCCCACGTCTACATACAGGGAAAGGAAACCAAAATGATGGTATAAAAATTATTATTCAAATCACAACCCACATAGAGACGAGCCGGCGTATGGCGTCAGCCCTAAATTGTATTCCTCTGGCGAATGCGTAGAAAAGTAATGTTGTCATACGTAGGTACCTATATCAGAAGATTATATTATTTAAATAGAAATTTGCCTCCATGTAAACCACTGCAATATATCTATACTCAACCACTGAAACACATAATTGAAGTAACAACCAAGATGAATAAAAACATTCCTTTAAAGTTTTAGGATTTTGATAGTAGCGATGAAACAACATAGTCGGACACGAAAAAGATACAACTAGAAGAGAACATTTTAAAGATTTTCCGCAAAGCAAACACCTTAAATGTAAAATAGAAATTACAAAATCTGTAAAAACTACTTGAGGCATGACGCTTAACATTCTACCACCCTAATATAAAACTCCTAAAAGCTGCAAACCTTGAAAAGGATAGTAAACAAATTTCCCACAATAAAACACAGCGAAGTCATAAATTTTCCTCGTAACGCCACACTTACGCCTTGAGCTGCCAGTCCTCTTGACATGGATTTCTAAAGGGTACAAACTGAATACAAATCGGTATAGTTACGACATTAACCTCCGAAGGATTTCACCACATACATTATTGGGTCATGGGTGGACAGTGCATTGCCGATTGATTACCGACTATCAACTTAGATCGAGAATAACAACAGGATAACAAACAAGACGATGTCAAGAACTCGAATCCTCGATGATGAAACGATGTCTTGGAGATCGAATAGGTAAACCGATTCAAATACTACATTCTTCACAGTTTTAGTCCTGAATCCGCACATGAGAATAATCAAAGGAAATCCCTGTTGTCTGTCATATCAGCTACATATACCTGCGGTTATCGTGAGAATTGCTGTAAAATGTATCAACACTTACAATCTACATGACACTTCCTAAGTCGGTTCGCATCTTCGCCGTGGCAGAGTGCATAAAGATTTTTCCCCGTTAGCTCCTCTGCCGTGTAGCCGAGTAGTTCCGAAACCCTGCTAAAATAAAAATACAGGTAAAATTATCTTTGTAATTTTTCATTTAACATATTGCATAATTATACAATTCATTAGAAATTTTTCGTGCAATTTTACGTCTTAGTGATAAGTTTATTTCAATATTGAGTCCTTAAAGTTAATACCTGGGTTCACAGTGAGCTATGCGGAAGTCAAAATTGATCCTCGTCACAAACATATCAGATTCTAATCTGATCTCGTGGACAGATGGCGGTGGTAATGCTATTGCAAGCGCCACCATTCCAAGAAGAGCTGGTGGCGACTTGCGACTATGCGAGAAGGTGTACTGCGGCCGTAGACGGCACAGCATTAGAACCACCTGTAAAAAAGAGAAATATATTTGAGGGGAAACACTAACAAAACACAAACAAAAATATTTTTTAATGGTGAATCGCCTTCTCTTTAATAAAATCTGTAAAGGCATACACAGTGCAAGAAATAATAGAGTTTAGTACGCGCAGACGTGCATCATTAAACAATTGCTACCAATCTGTCAGAAAAAGAACCGGAGTAGCGAAGATACGGTCTCAAACAAACTTATTAAAACTTTTCAATTTCAATTCCTCAAACAACAAACACGAAACGTGATTCATTATAACGAAAATAAACTTTTGAAAAGTAACAAGATAACTTTAAAAAGCTATTTATTATGAAAAGGAAATTTAGAGAGCACGTAGACCACATTCTCAGGTAATCGACTGTGGGAATCAAGGACGAACTAATTTGCAATTTTCCCAATAAAAGCTTAGCCTTTGGCGTATTATCCATGCTTAGGGAGGTAATAAACGGGGCACAATAATTGCTCTGTCGATTCTTGTGCGAATTGTGTAAGCCATTTAGATTGAGATATAAATGTGAATCGCAAATAATGGGTGTAAGTTCCTGATTAGAACACACCAATTTGCTAGCTATTTCAAACAATGTTTCAATGTTAATATTTGTGAAATACTTTCATAATATTTAAATAAAACCGGTCAAGTGCGAGTCGGGCTACTCGCGCACCGAGGGTTCCGTACCACACCACTACAGAACACAACATTATTAACTTAGAAAAAAAACTTTTTTTGTCTGGGACCTTTAGCGCGAGACCGACTCACACTTGGCCGGTTTTTAGTATTTGTAGTTATTCTGTAGAGTTTGCTCTATAATCACACTAAGTTTGACGCTTGTATGTATTACCGTTTTTACTATAGAGCGTGAAGAAAAAACGTTGATAAAAACTAGTTTCTTGTTGAAAACCCCCCTTAATTTTTAACTTTCTGCCATTTTTTTATTATTTGTTAACAAATCCGCCGCAATAACGCATAATCTGAGAAAATTTCAACTATCTAGCTATTACGGTTCAAAAGTTACAGCCCTAAATAGGTAGGACAGACGGACGGACGGACAGCCGGACGGACGGACAGACGGACGGACGGACGGACAGCCGGACGGACGGACAGACGGACGGACGGACGGACGGACAACGTAGGCTTAGTAATAGGGTCCCGTTTTCACCCTTTGGGTACGGAACCCTAAAAATGATAGTGAATGTGAAGTGTACCTAAATAATTCTAAATTCTTTTGAACTCTAAATCTCAAGGAAAATAAATGAACCGAACATGAAAGAAGTTGACAAAACGTTTATAAAATAAAGTTTAAGTAAAATTTACACCCGACAACAATCTATTACGAACAATGTTACGTACCTACCTACCTAGTACGATATTCACTAGTCGCTCGAGATATTATCACATTTTATGTTATAACACCGAGTTAAGGCAAAAATTATGGGCCATAGAATGCGCCTTGAGGCACCCCACTGCACAATAATTCTAGCCTATAATATTTGTGGACTTGGCCGGATAAAGAGGTCATACGAATTCATTTAAAGCCATAAAATTGGTGATAAAATTTGGAAATAATGGTGTAACTCACTATTTAAGTGTATTATTTATTACATTAATTGTGTGAGGATTTTGAATAATACGTTACTAAATTTAAAAGGTACAAGTGAACAGTAATGAATAAAAATAAATCATTAAGTCCGTAAATATTATCTTTTCCTGGTTAACAATATATTTCGTTTTCTTAAGGGTATATTTTCGTTTGTGACGTCATCACTTGCTGTCAATTTGCCATAAAAAATGTGGATAATGTGTTGTAAGTTTTCCGCGACCTTTTGTTTGAGCTCCACCATCGATAAGAAAAGTGTTAAGTATGTTTGATATTTTGTTGAATGAAGAATACTAGAACGATTTAAGAATAGTACCTAATAATTTTTGTTACCCAATCTGTAATTCATTACATAAATAAAAACATTTTAAAGTAGGAAATTTTGGTAAATTTATAGTGTAACCTACATGCATACCACTTTTTTCAAATTAAATACGATCATCACAGTGGGCAAAGAAAATTACCAAAGAGATAATGATACAAAAAATATGCCTTCACCTGTAGAGTAACGTAATATGACTAAATAACTAATTCAATTTATTTCATACCGTTTTTTTTTTCAACACTTTCATAGTTTCGAAATTCTGCGTGTTATTTTTTACTAACCGACTTCAAAAAAGGAGGCGATTCTATGGTCAGAGCGATGATAGCCCATTCGGAAGAGACCTATTCCTCAATCAAGGGGCCGCGGTTCGATTCCTGGCCTGTACCACTAAGTTCTTTGGAATTTATGTACAGTTGTATTTATCATTTACTAGCTCGCCGGTGGTGAAGGAAAACATCGTGCGGAAACCTGCATTCCCGAGAATGAAAAGAAAATACCATAAGTTTGGAGGTATGCGTAAAATATGGGTGAGCTTGGGGCGAACACAAAGGACCAGCGCTGGTCTCAGTGTTACAACGACCCTTGCTAGCAATAGCCCAACCACAAATAATCAATCAATAATGGTCGGCTGTGTTCAAATTTTTTTTTTCAGTTTTCCGATATTTTCCTCAATTCGTCAAGTCAAGTGTCAAGTTTTTTGGAGGGCTGAATCGAAAACCATTTCGAAATACCTAACTAATTAATTGTCTGAATAACAATATTTTCTATGTTAGAGAGTTTAAAATGAAAGGATTACGGATATTTTTTTAATAAAGTAAGGTCGTTTTTCGTTCAAGCGAGAAGTCAAGGGACGTCACACAACAACCAGGAGTGCGATTTTTGAACATCACACATTCAAACGAGTAGTAGAAAGATGCATAATCTCCATAGTAATTTTGACATTTTCTACTGGTCGTTTAAACGTGTGATGTTCAAAAATCGCACTCCAGGGCCAGGAGTGCGATTTTTGAACGTCAAATCAGCAGTAGAAAGTTGCGTATCTCCATACATTTCCAACTGCTGAGTTCAAAGTATGAGATTCAAAAATCGCACTCCTGAGCTGAAGATGTACTTAAGTCTAAAGACAGCTATTTAGTGGAAAGATCGTTTTTTATATTGCTTACTGCGCTACTTGTAATTACTTCGAGTATATTACTTTGAATATTTTGTAACGCAATACTACTTTATTTATGGCAATTTTTGCAATTCGGTATGTAAAGTTTTTTTATGGTATTTTTTTACAGTTAAGTCTCGTAGATTCGGCTATTTTGAACAACCAATTTCATTATTTTCGATATCCAATCTATAGTTAATTTTCTATAATTTATGCAAAATTTTTCTAGTGATGACGTCATATCAGAGGCTGAATAGTTTTGAAACTCTGTGCTTTACCTAAAATAATAAAAAAAAAAGTTACTCCATTGACATAGACATTTGAAACCAGGGACTCAATTGCGCTATTTTATACGGTTTTACCGTTCGGACGGAACGTTTTTGGTTTTGGTTTAGATTTGGTTTAGCTGATGTAATAATGCTATCGCGCTATTTTTTTGTTGAACGGTTTAATCATTGACGTTACCAAAGCAAAACCAAACTCGAAACGTTTAAGCCGTAAACGTTTCAAGTTTGGTTACCCACCATACACCTACCATACACCTACCATGCACCTACTACGCCAGGAAATTCGATCGAACGGACATCGAACGTTACGCCAACGTATCTTCCGAAAAAAGCTAAATCGTTACCGTTAATATAATTAGCGCGATACGAATTGTGCATAACGTCATGTTTTTGGTTGTGGTTTTGTTTTGGTAGCAGGTATCGTTCAAAATTAGCGCGATTGATTTTTTTCCCCACGATTTCATTTCCCCAGAGACGAAATTTTTCCCCTTAATCGCGGAAAAATTTCAAATCTGTCAACCCTTTCGTTGACATTGACGTTTATATGACGTTAGTCTTTTTTACCAAAGGCCGCTGCCTTTGACGTCATATCGGAGGCTGAACGGGCTTTAATCTGCTGATTAAAGCCCGCTCAGCCTCTGATATGACGTCATTTAGAGGTCGAATGAATGTCGAGTATTTTTTGGATTTTTTTTTAATATCCGCCATCTTAATGAGAAAATAAGGTTTATAAAATCTCGAAATGTTTTTGGAATCAGCATAGCTTAAGTTTAATTTACATACCGAATTGGATTGTATTTCTATCACATTCATCTATTATATTATAATGCGTATATATTGTAAATTTTCCATCATGACGATTTTGTTACTGAAAATTTTTATTAAACAGAAAATTGACGGATTTTCACCTGTAATTGTCACGCTTATTAAACAGGGCCCTGTAAACTCCTCCTCGATAAACTTGAAATCGACTTCAAATTACTGGCCATTAAAATAATATATATATTTACAATGTCAGAATTTGACACTTGACGTTGCCGTTTCGGTTTCCAGCATAGTGTTAGAAAAAGAAGAAAACTGATTTTTTTAAATAAGCCAAGGTTTTTCTACATGGAGTTCAAATGATTTTTTTGTGACCACTTTTGCATTTAGAGATTACAGATCAAATTCATTTAAAAATTTAATTACTATACTATATAAATATACTATATAGATAAACTAGCTAACTTTAACGGTTCAAAAGATACAGCTTTCATTGCAACAAATTATCTTACATACAAGATGTTTATAACTATCTCCCATTATATGTACCTATCGATATTCTTCTGTCTAGCCTAGCCTACCACGGAATGAGGATTGGGAAAAAAAACGCTTTTTTTTTAACCAAACCCAATCGTGTGAGGTGTCATTGGGTTGGATACCCGATGGATAGCTCTTGTAACGGGGAGTGGAACACAACACTCATTACAAACTAAATCGTTACAATGCTTGTGTCTCAATCGTGCATCGTGTCGATGTATAACATAATCTATAATAATAACCCTCCTCCTGGCGCAGTCGGGTAAAAACCGAACGTACGACTTTGCGGGCGCCGCTAGTATGTAATAAAATCTTTTCTATTCAATTATTCATTGAAATTGGTAGGAAGTAAATTTTTTGTTATTTTGATATTATTTGCCGCGATATAATTTCAGAAGTAAATAAAAACTATGATTTTCTTATCAAGAATTTTATACTATCTATGTAGCCCGATTCGCACCTTTTTTTAATTAAATTTAATAGAGGTTGAATGATATTTTATTCCTTTGCCTGCTTGGCTTTTCTATTGTATTTAACAGTTTTTATTTTTAATTTTATTGCAGCCAAGGTACCAATTATAACCATAAATCCTACGTTTTTCAGAAAATTCTAAAGTAAATTAAAAACAGAAATATCGGTCAAAAATTTAATCGGAAAAATACGTAGGTAGGTATCTCTTATATTTTTTTTTAAAAAGATGAAAAGTTGTCAATTGGAAAAAATTTGAACATCTACCGTGAATTATCACGGTAGATGTTCAAATTTAAATTTTCTCCCATACCATTAGGTATGGGAGAAAATTTAATGCATGGGAGAAATTTTGTCTATCCTAATTAAGTTTATACGGAACCCTGAGGGATGAGTCCGAGTCGCACAACATAAAAAAAGATTGATACAAAATGGCACAGCTTAGTGGCGCCATCCAGATGACGCTATGGATCCCCGAAAAATTGCTGGAAAAACGCTCATTATGAATGCAAGGCAATCGAGGATAAAAATTTAAAAATAAGTAAATCATTTTTTTCTATACAAATTCTGTAATATAAAATTGGTTGTAAATTTTTGGTTGCATTGATCTGCCGTTATTTAATTTCAGAAGTAAATAAAAGCTATGATTTACTTATTTTATTACCAATGATATTGTAAGCTCACTGCTTATTAGTATCCAAAATTTTATATTATGTAGGTAGGTATTTAATCTTCTTACTTCGATTTTATTTGAATCTGTGCGCGACTGTATTGGTAACTGTATATTGAAAAGCCAACCAAAGAGAATGGTAATAGATTTCTATATGCTACTGACATAATCGAAGTCATTTCAATTTGATTGAACAATATGTCGAAAATTATCCAAAATCACGTATAAAAATTTGAAATAAAACATCATTTTAGCTTTAGGAAAACACAAATAATGAATTATTCCGTTAAATTTCCTTTGTGTTTTAGTCATCAACAGATAGATCGAGGATAAAATTGTGGCAAATAATTTTCAAAAAATGTAACGCGGACGTGCGCTGATTACGGCAGTTCGCCGTACAATGGAAAAAATCAGAAACAAGGTTAGTTATGCAGTTGTCAGAGGATGTCAAGAGATTACATTTGTTCGCCATTTTGTATGGTAAACAGATTTTTTGATTTTTACAATTTTATTTTAAGAAAACTGTACGATTCCGACTCATATTTCAAAAAATCGATTCATTGTTTTTTTAACATTTATATAAACTATATTTCTACATAAGCTGTATTTTCAACCGTGTAACGTAACCCTTCTATAAATGTTCCTAAAGTAACCCCATTTTTAGCTATATTTCGACAATCAGTGTCCAAATTTTACGCGATTACTAAAATAAATTATATGAAACGTACTAAAAACCGATTCATTACATTTTTAAGTAAAGGCAGGACTTTCATATTAAATATAATACACTGGAAATGCAATAGGATATCACTGAAAACAATGTTCCTAAAGTAAGGCGTTTTAGAGAATATACCCTTAAGATACCCACCCGCCAGTTACCACTCTCTCCGTATCTTGATTGTTCACCCTCCATGCTTCTTCCAACCTAGATTGAAAATGAAAATTCAGCTTCCATTTATTTTCTTACTAATTACTAGTTAAGAATAAAAATGTCCACATGTTTTCAGAATGTAACTAATAAATAATCTAAGTACTATTTCAATAAGATTAGTATAATAAATAACAAATATCATTGTATTTGAGTGAAATGTTTGCTGAGCTGCGACCTAGAACGGAGGCATATACAGGGTGATAGAAAAATTGATATCATAAGCATCCTTTTAAACTAAGAGTCTACCCATCAAACTGAACAACTTTTACTATGGGAGCAAACTTTTTGGAGCACAAAAAAAATCAGCTGTTGCATACATTTGAGTCGAAGTAGGCGTTGCAGTTTAATATGGAACAGCAGATTTTTTTTGTTGCTCCAATCGGTTTGCTCCCATAGTAAAAGTTGTTCAGTTTGATTGGTAGACTCTTAGTTTAGAAGGATGCTAATAATATCAATTTCACCCTGTACAACGTGTTAATGAATTAGCGCAAAACCTCATACACCCCAACGGATTTATAACAAAATAATAAGATTGCAACAATAATTTCATTATTTTTATAGTTAAAATTTAAAGTTATTCGCATTTTAAGTTTTGAGGCAAAAATTATTTGTTATCATTTCAGCACTGAAAGAAAGCGCTAACGTACTCATGGATACATTTTTATAATCTTGTTTTGGTAGTAAGTAGGGTGAGTGTGCCCGTGAGGTGGGTTGTCATCGGGTTCAGTAAATCCAAAATTTTGCAGAAAAAAAAATTAATATTTTGAAAAAAAAAATCCAATGTTGAAACCATGATAATTCGATTCTGCTCTCGATTCTAAACAAACTACTTTCTAGTTTTGCGTTAATTCATTAACACGTTGTATATCAACATTAACAATTAAACGTGTTGCTTACCCTATATCCTGAAGACTTGAAATGACAGCCTCGTTTTGTAAGCGTACTCTTCATTCTGATGCAGAATGCTCTGTCCATGCCTCTGTATAAAGTTCCACTTGCAGCTAAACTCATTTGTGCAGATACTGTTGACAAAAATTTGCATTTAAAAATAACAATATGCAAAACAAAATACAATCAAGTTTCCCAACTATGGAGCCTACATAATAGGGTATTTGACTACATAAAATATATTTTATTTTTAGTTCTCAGTAAAAAAGGTTAGAAAACAACGCTAAACTCACATTTTCAGTAAGTTATAGCTTGAATAATTTTTTTTTAATATAAACTTTTAAAAAGTAATAAGATGTTGATGACGTCACAACCCACTATTTATAGTGCGTCCAAGACAGCTTGGTGATTTTGACAGGCGGTTTTCGAGATTGCATTTTACTTTTTAAGCCGTCAAAGCTTTATAATACACTAAAAATATACAAGATTAATTAACATTTAACATAAAATTAAAGGGTTTACGGCTCAAAGATTTTCAGAAAGTAAAATAATCGCTCTAAAACGATCTGTCAAATCACCATCCTATGTTGGACAGATTATAGTAGAAATGTTCATACATAGCGTTTTGTCCTAGGTTTTGACGTTCGATAAAGAGTAGAACTGAAACAGCCTTTGTACCTGTTTTTTTTAAAGTGAACTTAACTGACCAATCATTATTGCATTTAACAACTGTTGTTGTAACATATGAAACCGCAACCACTAAATCTTTGTCAATACTCAAACAATTTCCATTATGGTGGACAATGTGCCAAGTTGAATCACGCCTTTGTACCAAATACGTAATAGGATTGACTCAGGACATTACTATTCTTACAACCTTGGCGTACGTTTTTATTGTAAGTCAAAGGATTTTGATACGACAAAGGACTTTCCTTAATATCCCCTCTTTTTTAGGTAGAGGTGTTTAGGTAGGATCTACGTCAGACGGACGTGTACCTACTTATAACAGAGTACCTGTAGCTTTAAAAAGTCTATTGTTTCGGAACCGGTCAAAACTACTCCGATTTTCATGATTTTTCAAAATCATCTAAATCGTTCGTAATCTAAAATACTTGCTACAACCTTTATAGTTTTAAAATTGACGCTCTTAGTCATATAAAAAGTTGTAACCAAAAAAATACAAATTTTTAAGAAAAAATGCTTCACAACTAGCGAATTCATATAAGAACAGGACATTCTCTTTACATTAAGGCAATTTTAATTGAGAATGGTTGACGAATAAACCTTGATGAGCGCGCTCCATACAAACGAAGTTTGATTCTATTTTGAATATTAACCAAAGACTTTTTTTTTAACACGATCCGAAACTAATATCCTTTTCAGTGGTTTGTCAGATTTCCGTTATGTTATATAGGTAGTTTCAAAGTTACACTGGCTCAAAGATTTCTATACGAAAAAAGCGTCAATTTTTTTACTGTTAATGTTGTAGTATTTTAAAATATCCATATTTAAAAAAAATATATCGAAACCGGAGTAGTTTTGACGGGTTCAGAAGTAAAAACCTTCAGGGACTCTAAATTTCTAACTATTTTGAACTTCTGTATGCTTTTTCTAATTACCTAATTAAAGTTTAGTGTCACTCAACAAAAGTATTGTTTTTAGGTGCTAATGTAGGTACCTAAGTTAAATGTGAAAACAACGGGGTTACACTCCGTGTTTCGCCGTTTGGACCTATTATATTGATATTAATAGTACAGTTTCGTCAGAAATGGGCGAACAGGAAGTAATTAAGGTTCCTAAACTATCGAAACCCATGTCCAGTTTAAGAACCACTGCTATCTAAGGCGTTTTTCAATCTGACAAGCATCACACGGGATCTCGACCACCACTCTACGCCTATCAGGGTGACAATATGGACCTTCTCCACGGACCACTGTTCTGTGACTTCGTTTCACCACGCCCGTCATAGCACAATAACACGCTGTCACACCACCTCGATCCTGATTGATTTTTTTTCTTATCGTTTCTTTTTTTAAATCTTTAGAGTAAATTGAAATCGATTCTAGCCCTTGTAACATTTTGTGGTAGGTACATACTAAATTAAAAAGCCAGCTAAGAGCGTGTCAGACTCGCCTAAGATGAGGTTCCGTAGTTATTGCTTAAAGATCTTATCCTGACATAGCTTAAATAACTTAAGAAATCAGCAATGAATAATGCTATTTAATTTCGTTCAGCGCCATTATATTGACAGC
Organism: Agonopterix subpropinquella; assembly: GCA_922987775.1. NCBI lineage: Eukaryota > Metazoa > Arthropoda > Insecta > Lepidoptera > Depressariidae > Agonopterix > Agonopterix subpropinquella. The sequence continues at coordinate 48,282,783 of OV277693.1, read as the reverse complement.
CGCTGACCGCTGACTGTTAATATAATATTTATGTTACAGGTTTTTATTTGATTTTTCTGACACAGATTCAGATTCTTTACTCTAATATTTTAAAAGTTACAGGGGGTACGCTCTGTTTTTGACTTTGAGAGCATATATCTCGAGATACAAGCATAATTATTGTAACGAATTAGTTTTTATGTGTTTTTTGTTCCACGTTACAAGAGCTATCCGACGACACCTCATTCAATTTCCAATCTCTTTTTCGTTGTATGGGAGGGTCGAAAAAAATTGTTTCTTCTTTACTACCACATTTCTGTTTTTGGGTTACTGTTATCCGTCTTAATGCTAAATTTCGATTAAATAGGTGCAATAATGAGCGAGTAGTTAAGGTGGGGCATACAGACAGACAGACAGAATGGACGAAAGTAAGGGCTCCTACTTGTTTAGCTACGGAACCCTAATAATAAAAAGGGTCCTTATCGTTAGATTGAGAGAAAAAATTTGGTCAAAATTGTGATTTGGTCACGGGTGGGTGATTGATTAGTTTAATTTCTAAATTCCACTTTGTATTTTTTGTGTACTTAAGTACTAATTATCTAGTAGGTATTAGGCCAGTCATTTTACGGAGTTTTGTTAGGCGGGGTAGGGAGTAATTATTAATTGGACTTTTAAACTGTTACCGGCACCATTTAGTGACAAAAATACTATCCTAAACCAAATTAAAAAAAATTTGCTACGCAACATAGAAATCAAAATTGTGTGTCCCAGAAGGCTTTTAAATTAATAATATTATACCAATGCACTCATTTGAATTCGATTTAACAATTAAAATTATTTTTGATCAATAAAATAGGCATTAAAATTAAAAAAATACGAAAATACGAATGTATTTTTCAAAACCTTCTAAGTAGACAAAAATATTTACACCATGTTTGAAGTATGCAAGTATGATGGTAAAGCCTTAAATATGTGCAAAAAAAAATTATCATCAGGTTGTTTTAGAACGAGATAATATCTATATTTTGAAATTGGAACTGTTGCTGACGTATTTTTTTTTAATGTTGGTACATTCTTAAGCTCAAATTGGCTCTTCAATATTATAGCGAAAAAGAAATGCAATTAGTAATTAGTCCTGGCTCAAACCGTAAAATGACTGGGCTATATCGTCAATATTATAGTAAGACGGAAGGCCTGGCATGAGTTATTTTTACTGCTTTGAAATTTAATTTGTACTAAATGTAAGACAAACTTTTGTAAGCCTAACATCAGGAGCATTTTATTTCTTTTATAAAGTCGGTATTGTTTTTATTAAAGCCCAGCCACCATCTAAAACTTTTACAAGATTTCATTAATGCGGTTTCCTCTGAAAACGCTCGAGACTGATCTTAAACTCAATTCCAAACTAAATTCAAATAGCGAATGTTTAAACGAAGTTTTTACGACTTATATTAAAACCACGATGATAATAAAAACTCCGGATGCAGTGAAGCGAGCAATAACCGCTGTTTGACTGTAATATTATATCCGAATGAGTTTTTTGCTTATTTTGGTCTTTAATTGAACTCCGCACCCACAACTCGGGAGTTTCTATAGAAGCACAACAATAACAATGATAAACAGACACATTGTCGTCGTATGAAACATCAATTTAAATTTCCCGACATTTCCATAGATCCTAGAATGTACAAAATTTTATTTAGGAAAGGCACTAAAATTCGAATACCATTTGGAGATTTTCTTACAAGGTTTATAGGTACTAATAAACCATAGGTATAAAAATTTACAGATTTTTCTGTCCATCATTTCTCTAGTTATTTGAAAAATACATAAATAATATTTTTGCGATGAAATGGGATGCTTTTCTACCTTTTCGTTCGCCTAAATCTGAATCTCATCATCGTTTGACATTTCTTTTCATATCACTGACATTTTCTTAATCAACTTTCATCATCATCTCTAGCGAAGGTAACAATGGTCCCAATGCCGCCCAGTAACATAAAAGTTCAAAATGCATTAAAATAATCAATAATAAATAAAAATATAATAAAAATATGATAATATTTCAAGTTTAATTAAAATACGTGACAAAAAGAAAATGAAATGTTGTCCATTAGGTACCGCAGTGTCGCCCAAATATCAATAACGCCTCTTATAAGGTTCCCATAGCATAGCCACAAACTAAATTATTTAATCAATTGGTACAAAGGTGCGTATTGACACCCCAGTGACCGTTTCATGAGGTCACAACGCGCCGTGAACACTCCATAATCTAATTTCAATTTGGTCCACAACTTATTACAGTCAGCATTGAACGATTCGACATACTGAGTGAAATTTTTGGGATCAGTAAAGTCGCTGATTGAAAGTTCGATGGCCTCCGAAATAAGGAAACTAATTGAATTCTTAACAGTTTTTTCTCCTTTTTGTGATCGAAGAAAACGATTTCGTAATTGTCATGTTTTTCACTTGGAAATGTCCCAAGAAATTTGGACCTTTATATCAACTGCGGCTGAGTAACGGTGCAAGCAATAGAAAGTGTACCAGAATAACTTACCTACTTTTATAACCTGAATTGTATACAGATAATGTATCAAATTCGATGTGACGCAAACCAGCATTTGTATTCTTCTTTCGTGTCTGCGTGAGCCATATTGCATGAGAATTACTCAGAATGCGCCAGATAAACTCAGGTTTCGTCACCCGTGGAGACTCATAATTGCTTGCTATGCTCTTCTATGATTCGTAAGACTTACCATCAGGGTTGTTGGTTCCATGTTGGCTGCCTTCCTCGCTGCCTGATGCAGGGCTGTTTAACCCTGCACCTCCAGGCCGTCCAGCTAGCGACAACCCCAGCTGTTCAGCTATTTCTGCGTGGTCTGCCTGGTGAACATAGTCGAATATACTGCTGCCAGTCATCTCCACCTGGTAAAGGAATAATGGTTCAGTCTATGGTCTGGCCGAAAATGTATCTTTTGAATGTTTATATGGACCACGATTGTTTAAGTATCTTCTATTGAGTGGTTACAGGGTGCTATTTAGATATGGAATAACAGACAGTTGTATTACTTTAAAGGATGATTCTACTCATGGTACTGAACAACTCTTCCAAAGGAACTATGGGCGATTCGAAAAAAATAATTCCATCTTTTCATACAAAGCAAACGTTCGATCAGTGATTGCATTTTGCATGGAAACTCAATTTTTTATTTGTAATTTTTTATAGATTTCTGAGGAAATGTTATTCAATATCATTTGTACAATCACCCCTAAAGTAATGCAACTGTTTACCCTAACACCTTGTACGTAGTTATATTCAGTTTTTAATTTGAGACTTATCTAAATAATTGACCTAAATACTGTGTTAGAACCAAACGCATCCCCAAACGTTCAACAAACCGACCTATAACACATCACATAGTACAAGAGAACCTGTTTAAAACTCCTACAATCTTTATGAACTCAACGCAAGCAACTGAATGGAGAGTTGTCTGCGTTGTCCGTCTGTCACGTACACTGTCATCTTTATGATATGAATGAACGGCTGCTATCACGCATCGCATAGCAGGTGGCTTCATAGAAACAAACCTCGGATCTAGAGGTTACGATGAAAACAATACAAGAACACAATACTAACGGAGCTTGAATCAGTGGATTGGATTTCGTCATAAGATTTGCAAGCAGGCGAAAAATTCAATGTAAATTGAAATTAATTTAATAAAAAAGCGCATTGAATAGAAAGGTTTGCTGCTGATACTTTCAGTCACATCGTTTTACGGCTTATGCAAATGCATCTTTAAATAAATTTATCAAATATAAATTGTGGGACCCTATTACACATTCAAACGTCGTGTATCCGCAGTGAGGCCTTGCATGTGAATCCCAGAAACAATGGTGACATTACGGTGGTCTTTTCTGGGAAAACTCCTTAGGATTTTATGGTATTTACTGATTCGCCGATTGACGGGCCACAAATTTAATGGTGACATATGATTTGAAATTTGATAGAAGTTACACAGCTTAGAGGACGTTTATTTTGGAAAAGAGGTATAGGAGTTAAAATAATCAATAATCTATCAGACAAACGTATCAAAGAAACAGGTCACTCAATCGTAAGTTGATTCTATCAGTTATGTAAGGCATCTGTGTAATACAATAATCCGCCATTTCTCAAACCCTCTACAAAAAGCGACACGTAAATAATTTCCGCAAAAGGTCCGAAGCACGTCAAAACAAAAACTAAAGTATTCATTTTCTTCTTTTATCTATAAAAGAAAAATATGATTTCCCATTGTCGACGTTATCATCAGTCTTTACTACGGATCCCGAAAAAATACCCGCAACAGAATTTAATATAGCAGGAGCATCTAACACAAGCCTTACTTATAAGAAAGTTGTATCTACGCTTATTTACCAGGAAGTTTATGTATTTTATATGTGTACACACACAGACGTGTGACGGTGAAGAAGACTTATGGATCCTTGTGTGTTGGGAAGGTGTTTAGATGGTATTCGGTGTTGGTAGTGTGTGTATTCGGGGGTGTGTGCGTGGTAAGGTTCGCAGCCGCATTAGGATGAAGAGCACGCGCGCGCCTTGCCCGGGACGTGACCGGCATATCGCATCGTCCCTTTCCCCCCATTTTCCGTCTCCTTCACACCACCCCTGAAGCCAGCCATGTTGGAAACGAGAGTTTCCCAGTTTTCGCATCTTTTCAGAGCGCCTTTTAATTTCGTAATTTTATTTGAACGTAATTTTTTTCAGTTTCACTGATTCCGTTGCTGTAATTTATTCTGGAATATTAAAATGTCTTGAATGGGCTTATAATTTTATTGTACTTAAACAAATGAACATCTCATAATTTTTTATATTGCTGTAGACAACATTCTATTTAAATATACAGATTTAAAAAAAAACTAATTCGTGCAACATTTCTATTATTAAACAAACATCATCCAGAAAAAAGGCCTCACAAGAAACTCAACCCTTCATAAAGATCAAGCTTAAAAAAATAGATAGGTACCTATAAACGCAGCCCACGTAGGAGGCATAACTCGACACGTGTAAAGGAGTTATCTGCGATCTAGTGCAGTTACCACCGGATGTCTTTCTAGCGCCGCCGAAAATTTCAGATAGTATCGTTTGCCTCTACACCGTGTTGTGTGATTGTGTGAGTGCGTGTGTCAATGGGATGCGCTTGCACGAACTAGACGGTATACTTAGAACTATACTGTTTTAACAAATTTAATGGATTTTAACCAGATTTTAACAAGATTCGTGTTATATGTTCTTTACTCATTTCGCCGCTCTAGCTTTTGAAAACCAGGATTATCGCCCTATTTTTTTAATTTACCTTTAAGTGGATCGTACTTATGTTACTGTAAAAGAAATTATAAGAAAAATAATGTAGTAGTACTTACTTGTGACAATCCTAAATAAATAGAAACAGTTTCAGATATGTAGAGAAACCTTCCATCGGCCGCCACAGACAACGCAAACCCGTCCAAACTCTGTGAACAACAGAAAAAATCAATTCATCTCAATTTCTTTATCAAGGTTTATTTCACTAGCGTTCTAGTTAGAAAATAATTTTGCACTATGAGCGCCGACTACACCTGCTTAATAAATGCTTTCTTCTAAATCATTTTTCATGATGGATTCTTCATTGAAACATACTTTAGATGAAATACATTTTCTGCCGATGAGATGATGGACACATATTTTCATTATAAATACCTACATTAGGTCCTGTATCAATAAGATTCAAACTACAACGTTACTACAACGTAGCAACGTTGTGTTCTAACGTCTTAGCGAAGAAGAATCCAGGAAAAGAATGTGATTCACGCGACGGTGTTGTTAAGTCGAATGGTATTTGAAAGTTACTCAATTCGGCACAAGATTTTTAATACTTTGTGTAGTGACATTAAAAGCTCTACCTTACATTTGATCTGATGTCAATTTCCTTTCCGCTATAAATAGAAAAAAAAACTAAACAAACACTGAAATGATGAGAAAAAACGAACAACGCAAATATAAATTAAAATCGTAAAGTTTCTAGAAGTAACATTGAGCCTTTATGTAGTTTCGTTTTAAATTAAGCTACTAAATTACAATCAAAATGAGATGTCAACACAATATTTGAATATCGCTCGAGCGAGACTAACTTTTCAAGTGCACCAAAGACCATAACTAAGTAAATTTAGCATACCCTAATTTGTAGCCAGTTCTATGTTGCACAGGCTATAATTACTTAATGACGCAGCTATTATATCACGGTAAACTGTAATTTCCAGGGTTGAATTGAGGTGAAACCAAGACTCTATTTCTTTAACTTACTCAGAGTTTTGTGTGTTTCAAAGCCACCCATATCTGCCGTGCCTTATTAGTCCTGAAGGTATTCAAATAAACAAATGAATGGCAATAAATTAATATACTGTAATTATGTAGTTAATTCAGAATGTAATTGAAGTACAAATCAATAAGTTCTGCTTTGTTAATAGAGGACCGTTCCAGCACAATTTTATATATCATTGCATTGCCTCAATCTTCAGTTTAATGAGAAGCACGGTTGACAAAGTACTTGTCCAGATGAATAAGCTTTTTTGTACAAAATCTGCCTTTAAACGGTAGATGATGGATGATAGTGTGAAATAAGAATAAAATTTTAAGGTCGTAATAGAGAATCGTTTATTTTATAGTAAACTGTTTAAAAGTGTTTTGTGTGCGTGTGTCTAGTTTGTTTTTCGTTTATATTTTTTCTCGGCGATCACTTTAATTATTTTGGAAACTATTTTTTTATAAACGTGTTTGAATTTAAATTCGCTTCTGGACATTTGTAACGAAACACTCTAGTAATACTTAAGGGGGTGCTTCAGCCCATCAAACTGAAAAACTTTCTCCATGGCGCCGACTTCGAAATCACGAAAAAAAATCTGCTGTTCCATACAAAACTGCAGTATCGACTCGTCTAAAATGTATGGGACAACAGATAGTTATATTTTTTTGCGATTTCGGTGTTGGCTCCATAGTGAAAGCACCCCTTATACAGGGTGTAACGAAACACTCTAGTAATACTTAAGGGGGTGCTTCAGCCCATCAAACTGAAAAACTTTCTCCATGGCGCCGACTTCGAAATCACGAAAAAAAATCTGCTGTTCCATACAAAACTGTAGTATCGACTCGTCTAAAATGTATGGGACAACAGATAGTTAAATTTTTTTGCGATTTCGGTGTTGGTTCCATAGTGAAAGCACCCCTTTAAGTACCTATTATTAGGGGTTTTTGTTACAACCTGTATAGGGACCCTATACAGAAAAAAACTTCTTCCGAAAAAAAAAAATCTGCTGATTTTGGCTTCAGTAGGATTACAAGTTTATATGGAACAGATGATAAATTTTTTTACGATTTCGACATTGGTCCCATAGGGAAAGTTGTTCAGTTTGATGGTCTGATCATCCCCTTAAAAATATTAAGTTGTACCCTGTATAAAAGACCTGTAAGATTGTTTGTTCTTAGAAAACTATGATTGCCCACAAACAATTTAGCAACAACAAACAATCTGACAACGGTGCGTGCCACCACGCACGTCCTTATTTTTTTTAAACAAAACGTACAACTTGTCCCGCAAAGTTAAGTTTGTGCACAAAAACCGCTCCAAGGAATCACGTACTCGACCATTTTCAGTCCGCAGAATAGAAAACCGCAGCACCCACAATATTATAATGACAGAGAATCGATTGTTGCACAAATCGATATAATTTACACGATCGAATGACGTTATAATAGAAGTTTTTTTTGTGAACCCTTGTAAAGCGGTCCAGAATGTGTATTATATTCTATTAATTTTGTTATGAAATTTTAGTGAAATCTGTGAAATATTAGATTGGTGTTTCGTTATTTGGGTATGTGTTGCAGTAGATCTATTGTGGGCATGCTATTGTATGATCGGTGGATAAAAGCCGTCGAGTCGGTCGGCGATTGCGCAAGTACAAAGTCAAGTTCGAATGTAGAAATGCTTTGTGTATTATTTTCGGGCTGGTTTTTGTTGGTCAAGTCAGGTGATGAAAGTAAACAAACGTTAATTGTATGTAGTGCGCTGATAGATTTTTGTAATCGCTTCAATGTTTGTGTTGACTTATTACTATAAATATGTTACTAGGTACCTGTAGTATGTGGGTGCCTTGATGCTGCTCGAACAGTTCCAATGCAAGTCCTACTGCTGTCCGTCTGCTTTGGGCACCTGGAACAATATGCAATAAAATTAGCTTAACCAAGGGTACGAACGTATAGAGCTATATAGAGCGACAGAGGTGCGTTGCGGAGAGGTAAGGAAACTCAATCTTGAGCTCCAGGTTCGAATCCGCACATGATGATTTTTTCTGACTTACTTATGTACGTTATCCCGACTGCTCTCAAACAGTGAAGGAAAACATCGTGACGAAACCTGCATACGCTGAAGAAGAAATTTCGATGCGTGTGTGAAGTCTACAAATCCGCATTGGGTTCGTAAAATGCAAATAACTTTTAATTAAATTGATTGAATTAATAAATGATTTTTTCAATGTAATTATTTAATTATAAATCAGTTGGGGTGTATGAGGTTTTGCGTTAATTCATTAACACGTTGTATAATCTTTAATAATATTATAATCTAACAATACTTAAATAACAACAACTTATCACAAAACATAAAAGCCGTCTACAAATCCGCATTGGGTTCGCGTGGTGGCCCATACACCCTCACTGAGGCTGTGATGATGGTGATGAACCAAGGGTTAAATTACTTAATACAAATTCAGATGTATCATAATTGTTTGGAATGTTATTCTCTTATTCTGTTATTGTTTATTTTTCTAGTGAAACGTGGATGTTCTGAAGTTTCAGAATATCTCTGACTAACCCCTCGGGGAATATAGTCGTGAGCATATGCTGTTATTCTCTTGAAAGTATTAACACCCCATTTCGTTGTAAAATATAAAACAAAAATGAGTAAAATAACGTGTAACCTAGGCATCATCGTAAAGCAGTCGGGTGCGCGTACGCAACCCGACCCGACTCCCGACAGATAGCATCGCGCAAGACGGATCGAAACATGGCCGACACAGTAGCAAGAACTTTATTCAGAGTCATTTCATTGTGAGTCGACGTTTTGTTTTGACTTCTTTCAAGTATCAAGATACGTTTTGTAAAATATCACCTCATCACAACAACGCCAGAATGACAGGTTTTATCCTATACTACTAATATTATAAATGTGAAAATTTTGTGACGATATTTGGATGTTTGTGGCTTAGTCACGCATAAAATTAAATGGCTGAACGGATTTGAATGAAATTTATCACAAGATATAAAAAAAATTCAGGGTCGACGCAGACGGAGTCACGGGCAACAGCTAGTTTCTTTATAAATGCGTAAATATAGTTAGAAGATAGAGAGAACAAAAACAACCTTAGGTATTTATTACGAAAAATCTTAGGCGTAAAAAAGGTGTTAACAAAGCTTGTAAGTATAGCATTTTTAATCAGGAACCTGTTACAACTAAATTCTTAAACAGAAAGTTGGTAGTTCTACCAATGTTTCTGACCATCCCGAAAGGGATTACGGTCGTGGTTTTATGTATGTTTGTATGTGTACCTATTTGTAACCTTTCACCAATAACAGCGAAAGTGACAGCAACTAGTTTTGGTGACCATAGTTAAAAACCCATTCGGCACAAGGACACGAGTCGGCCGGCAGTCGTGACTGTAGCTCGTGACGCGCGGCGTAACATACAGACAGTCGTATGGGCACGAAACGCGTAATGTTACGATTTTGATAGTCGCAAGGAAGTCGACGCGGGCGCCGCGGGGCGTTCCTCACGATCTTCTTGCGCAATTATACCGAATGTGGTGCGTCGAATTAGCGATCGTCTTTTGAATTTGTCGTTTGATCGTTTTGACGTGAAACGTCTTTTATTTCTGTCAGTAAGGGTATACGGTCTTGCAAAAACCATAATATAGTACAACGAAATATTTTACAACAAGATCGCTTATTACTTTGGAAGTAGGTATAGCACCTACCGGCATTGTTTAGATGATAGAAGTCATTACTCGGTACACGACGTTTCATGTACTCTACTTCGACTGCGTGCGTCCCTGATACAGCATACCCGAATTTTGTTGTATACCATTAAACAAGTAGGTATAAGGTACCTATGGATCGTGTCAAACATTTTGGCCGCTTTGAAATAAGCAGTAACAGTAACACACCTTTCATTAAAGGGACACCGAGCCTCCGCGCTCCGGTGCTGCCCTCAAACGTATTTTTTTTATTTCTTAACAATTATAGTTTTTTTCTCAAAAATCTAAACTGTCACTGCTAGCACGCAGTCAATGCTAATTTTTCATTTATCGGTTCATTACGGATTTGTTTTTATATTATTTGAGCATGGTACAATAATATACTGCGCCTGGTATTCTCTTCCGATCACGTGACTGACCACGTGACTGACACAAGCCTACGTCATCATACCCTTTTACCATGTTTAGCGGCCATTTTTTTGTGACTTAGGCTTGTGTCACTCTGGGAATAGAAGACCTTGTTTTTTTAGACTATGTTATTTGAGTTACTATCGTTAAAACAACTGTGATCACTTTTGACGGTTTTAACGATAATAAGTAGTAACTAAAAACAAAACAGTCATCCGTAACGTTTCGATACATTGAAAAACAACAATGACTATAATTAATGTGACATTCTTGATTTTTTGAAATGTGTATTTAGAAATAAAAAAATCGTTTGAGTTGAGGGCAGCACCGGAGTCTCCACCTCGCCACCTCGCATCACACACAACTATAGCTAGCTATATTTTCAAAATGTCTAATAAGATTGTTATTTACAACCTCTACCGATGAATATTATTCGCTTATCAAGAAAATAACATCAAGTTTATTGTAGTAAGATTATTTTGAACAGCGAAATGAAAATAGTTTCTGTTGTGACTTTATCTGAGAATAAGGGCACCATAATTTTGATAAACTTTAGACATTTCTAAAACACTTATCGCTGTGGTACCTTACCTACTTAGTAGGTCCTACTATGTTATTTATTGAAGATGATAAGTATAATAATTCGTCAATTGAAAACAGGGAATCCTGTTAGAAAAACGATTATCCTGTTATCTATCCTGTATATATATCTGTAATATATCTTATCCTGTTATTAAAACGAAATGTCTTTACACAACTATTACGCCTATCACTATCACACACATACGGAATTCCGAATAAGAATAGGAATTCCGAATCAGATTAGGTATGGATTTTCCCCATCCAGAATTCATAACGGAATTTCAAATCCATTCGAAATCGTAATTCTGTCCGGAATATTTCCGCATGTATGTGGCAGGCCTTAGTCATGATCATGATAATGAACTTATAACTGCGTTTGAATATGTTTCCTCTATTAGTGAAAGTTATCGCAATCGTGCAATTCCATTATTATATTTATGTAGGTACCAACTATCATGCTAATATTAATTTTGGCAAGGAGAAAGTGTGGTTACACTACAAAACCTGCAAGTCGGCATATCAAAGGTGAATTCCCTCTGTTTGTTGAATTAAATCGTAATAAAGAACACGCTTGTAGGTATCTTTACATCTTGCTGGTTAAATATGGCTCGTAGCAGCGTAGCCTAAATCTGCGGTCATGTGAACGTTTTTTAGTAATTCTATCCGTGTGAAATGTCAAGGCAAGTACTTCCTTGGTATATTTTTTAAGTATGCCGCATGTGCAATTAAAACTACAACATATTCTTGTTGTTTTTCACTACAAAATATTCTTACATTGATACAAATCTAAACTATTATAAAACTGTAACAGAAGTGTGTCTGTACATTGAAGATATTTAAAAAAAAAGATTACGATATGATTTTTAGATGTCCCTGATTCCAATTATCACCAATTTTTGGATTTTTTGTCTGTCTATTTGTTTGTTTGTTTGTTCGTTTGTTTGTTTGTTTGTTTGTTTGGGTGTTTGTTTGTTCGAGTATCACGCAAAAACTACTGAACAGATTTTGATGAAACTTTTTTGTTTGATAGCTTATCATCTGACTTAAAATCTGGTATATAATTTATGCGGACGAAGTCGCGGGTAAAAGCTCGTATTCTTATAACGAAATGCAATTGCAAAAGTTGTTTATGAAAATAAATGGTTACTAAACTATTATAAAACTGTAACAGAAGTGTGTCTATAGATATAATTACAAAAAAAAGATTACGATATGGTTTTATGGTCCCTGATTCCAAATCACAAATTTTTGGACTTTTTGTCTGTCTGTTTATTTGTTTGTTCGAGCATCACGCAAAAACTACTGAACCGATTTTGATAAAACTTTTTTGTTTGATAGCTTATGATCCGACTTAAAATCTGGTATATAATTTATGCGGACGAAGTCGCGGGTAAATGCTCGTGGTTACGTAAAACTCGATAAATAACTGTTATATTATAATTTGACCTCTACCAAACCAAACTCGACCAAAATGTATGGAACAGCGAATATTTTTTTTTAATATGTAACGCAATCTATATGACAACTCTTCCAATGTTTGTAAAGCGGGTTAGTCCACACTGATTACGTGATCCGTTGCTGGTTGAAACGGATCACGCGCACAAAGTTGCACTGTGATACGAGATACTATATGACGATGACGTCACTGACGACATGACGACGCCAATGTCATGACGACATAAAAAAAATCCTGCTGTAGTGGTAGTATCGACGCTGACTGCCTATTGTTTGCTAATTTTATTCAAAACATTTAACTAGTTTACTTTAGTTAACTTTGTTCATGTACTAAAATCTAAGTAGATACCTGCCTACTAGACTGATTCGAAGCAACACTAATCCGATAGTATTTTGTTGACTATTAATCATAGAATTTAATAGTAATAAAAGCCTTCAATCGCTATCTGTGTACAAAATAAGATCATTTATTTTACTTCATCAACCCCTAGATGGAAGAACAAATTTTTATTAAGGCCGCTAAGACTCCGTATAATTTTCTCATTACAACCTAGCGGCGGTGTGGCATTACCCTTAAGTCAGATATTGTCATCATTATACCCAGTAATTTGTTGAGGTGTTTGCAGAAAGTTAAGTTTGCTATTAATCTTAGAGGTTTCGATGTTTATTTTTTAATGTTGTTGTTGGGTAATGAAGAATTTTTGAAAATTTTATGACACCCTGTTTTTCTAATTGAATGCTCTTGTTATGGTTGCTGATTGAACGTCCACAATAGTAGCAGATTTAATAAACCACCCCTACAGGTCAATCATATAAACGAACCACCACCCCTATTAAGTCACTACCGCAGTACCGCACCACTCTTTCTACCTAGAATTATTGCAAGTACTTACAACTATTTTTTTAATTATTATACACAAGGAAATATAAATGAAAACAGCGTAATAGAAAACTGCCTCCGTGTTAAGAGCATTGGGCTCTTGACACGGAGGTCGTGGGTTCGATTCCCACGAGGGGCACCTAGTGGTATGTCAGTTTGTGCGTTTTTCCCCAGTTGGTTAGGACATTGCAGGCTGAATTAAAAAAAAATCTAAATTCAACATTTTTTATTCAAAATAATATCATATAGATAGCTTTTTGACGTCATTTTTTGACTCTACCACCGCGTCGAAAGGTGTTCCGTTGAGAGAAGATGCGGCCAGAAACTCTACAACACACATCTTTTAAACAAAACAAAATGTACAAAGTACAATTAAAATAAAATATTGCATTACATAATGTAAAATTGTCAAGACCAGACATTTTTGACATTTTTTTATTTATTTTTTATTTTTTTCATATTTTTTTTATTTTTATTTATTAAGGACAACCAACAAGTTATTCAAATAATCATCGAGTTTATAGTAACCTTTTTTACAGAGGACTTGTTTAACATGGGACTTAAACTTTTTGTCTGGTAAGTTTAGAATATCCTCTGGTATCTTATTATAAAAGCGTATACAGTGAAAGATGTGTTGACTTTGCTGAGTCGAAAATGTGGGAATACTAATTTATGTTTATTTCTTGTATTGTAATTATAGGGAAAGAGAGACAAATTTTTCCGAACATATATTTTCGTAAATATTATATTGACTGTAGAAAGTCAAAATACCGATATCTTTAAAATCACCTGATTGTCTGAAAAGAAAGATGATTCCATGCTTCGGATGGCACATTAAGCCGTTACATAAAAACCACGTCAGAGGTCGTAAGGCAGTCTAAATAAACGAACACCAGGGCTCTGCCCACACGATAAGAAGAAGAAGAATAGACAATTACAAAGGGCGAGCTTATCTCTAAAGAGATTTCTTCCAGCAAACCCGTGGCAGAGAGAGAGTATACAGAGTGAGGCAGGCATAGTGTGCACATTTAACAAATAAAATAGAATTCAATACTATACTATCAACTCTTTCCTTTTGGGTTGTATTATTAATTAATTATAATTATATTATAATTATAACACATGAAATCTTGTAGGTACCTACATGGCATATGCAAATACTTCCTGGGGTTAATTCAGGTTGCAACAAACTCACATAATTATTAGAATCATCTTTATTAACGATGTTACTAAGACATTGTTTTACATTAAAAACTAGGTGTTTAAAAAAAGTTTTAGAAGCAATCAGTCAATATAATTACAATATATTAATTTTCGACACTTACATCTTTTAATAGCCGTATAAAAATATAACAAAATAACGTAAGAAAAAGGGCAATAATTTGGTCGTATTTGTCCATTTGGGCATGTGCGGACAGTGCTAACATTTGCCGGGGGGTGCTGTTTTCACAAGCCGAAATTAAATAAAACTCACACCTAATACTGTAGGGTCTGCAGAAACTTCGAACGATGTCATTCGGATTTCTTCGAAAGGTTTCTTCTGGTAAAGAATTATATCAGGTCTTTTTGAAATGTTCAAATGTGTAGGGATATAATAAGTATTTCTCATCTGTGTTATCAGCTTTTACTATACGATTCTAATTGTAAAAAATATATTAAATGTTTACAATTTTTGCTACATGGAAAGAAAATTGTAATTGATGGTCACGTTGATGTCTTTTGTACGAAGAAATGCCGCTGATGAAAAGGTTACAGATAAATTAACTGAATAATTTCTCCCATTCATTCATCATCATCATTCATAAATTTTTCTTTTTTAATTAATAAACCTAACCATCTTTTATTGTAAGGGTAAACCGGGATGCTTGAACAGGTGGGATGGATGAGCCACCTCAATTTTTCGATTGAAAATTTCGTGCTATCGATTCGGTTCATGGGTCATTCCATGCCCGCGAACCACATCTACCACCACAAGTGCCATCTAGGTTGCCAGCAGAGTAGTTTGACTTCGAGCTGAGTTTATGTGTTTTTGATAGTAAAAAGTGAAAAAAATGTATTTGGTTTATTTGTTCGTTTCTGCGTTATATTAAAAGATACGTATTATATTGAACTATTGTTATATTGTCAAACTAGTGTAGTTTGTTAAATGCAAAGCCTATTTAACCTGTGATTAAGAGTTTTTCGGAAATCTAAACAAAGTTTGGAACGGGTCGATAGGGGATGGTTGAGCCACCGGCAGAGGGATGGATGACCATAGTCAATAATAATAATACTATATACTATCTCTAGTGGTAGTAGTCGTTACATAAAAACCACGTCAGAGGCCGTAAGGCGGTCTGAAAAAACTCTGACACCAGGGCCTGCCCACACGATAAGAAGAATAAGAAGAATAGTAATCTTTTTCCTCGATCTTATTTATCTTGCAGCTTCAAATGCCGTTCAAATCCAAAACTAAGTAGAATAAAGGCTTCAGCCCCAAGAAAGGAAATAAAAAAGAAGAAATTTGTAGATTCGGACTTCCGAAGCTTCTAAGGCCATATACCAGCTTTTTGTTTTTTTGCCATGTTTTAGTTAAAAAATTTGTTTCTCTTACTAAAGTTATCTTAATGTGCTCATTTTATTAAAGAATAGTGTTCATAATGCTAAATTAGACATTAAAATGTTTTCTCTTTTTAGTGATTTTCTTCATACTAATCAAGAAAACAGGTAGCCAAAGTGTGAAATGTTCACATGCCGTAATTTTTTGTTCCATTTTCAATCTTAACAACTTTAGATTGTTCCTATTTAATTAATATGAGATTTTATTATAATTACAATGAATTTTGAACGCTTTCTTGTTTAAACATCAATGTTTAAACAAGTGCTATGTTCAACTATCCCTACCCTGTTCAACCATCCCACCCATTGGGGATGGTTGAACCAAATCTCATTTTTTGTAAAAAATTGTCTAGCCCAATAAATGTTATACTCACAAAGATCTTAGTACATACCATTTGTAGCCAAAGAACTGTGTTATCATGTGTAAAGATGCAGTGACGTCACTTTAGTGGCTAATGCCACTAAAGTGACGTCACTGCATCTTTGCAATAAAAAGTGGTACGGGTTTAAGCAAAAGGTGGTTCAACCATCCCGCACTCCCACTATTGAAAGTCAAATATTGGATTTTGTAGTCAGTGCGGAAACTTTAACCTTGCATTCTGCTCATCAAACTAAACAACTTTTACAGCGGAGCCAACATCGGAACCGCGAAATTAATCATATTTTCCATACATTAGAGTCGAGACAGATATTTGTAATACCAAAGAATTCCAAAACTAAAACTTTTATGCGAACGCCCTCCTCTCCCTCAAAAATAATAGAAGTTAGAAGCGTTGATTGCCAACCCCTGGGGGTAGCACTTGACCGGATCTTGCGACCTCTAATGAAGAATTACCGCCCTTTGTGGTTAGACCTCTCCACTTGAGGACTATCGATTTATCGAAGCTTTTAAATCATTTTAAGATCGTTGGTGCAGAGGATGTTACAAATTATCAGAATTATAAAATGAAAACAATTTTATGATCGATAGAGTCGCATTGTAGGTCTGTAATTTGGTGGCCGCGCGTCGGATGCCCACTCCCTGGCCTACAACGAAGCTCCATTACTCCATTAGCATAGTGGCTCAAAAAAAACAACTATTGATGTCACCAAATATTTACAACCGTACAACGTCAAACGAATAGATGATCGATAGATTGCAGGGAGAAAATTAGCAGCCATTAATGGTATTTACTCTTGATGTTCGCAATCGTCACTTTTCACATAAACGGGAACTACACCGCCTACCATCGCCTGTTTACTAAGTGAAGAATAATAAAAAATCACGATAGAGAGACAGTAATGAATTGTAACTACCCAATTACACGGGCGGACAACCCTTCAAATGCGGCTGCAGGGTCGAACAGGTCCGGTCGCTCGGCCACCCGAAAACGATCGATACCAAATAAAAATAGCTACAAAATCCCGGAAACCGATCCGCAATGCAGAACACGTACTGTCAATATAGAATGGCACAGGGTGATGATTGTGATGCACCGGCCGAGGGACGTACAAAAATGGCGTTTCGGCAACAATGGATTGAAAATAAATGCTTTGTGTTGGTAGTTCTTTAAGTTATTATTTTGTAGCAAATACAATTTAAATTGTTTATCGATCAACATTTTGGAGTATTTATCATTTGGGTGGCACGTTAAGCCTTTACTCCCGGCTACTATCTCTGGTGGTAGTAGTTGTTACATAAAAACCACGTCAGAGGCCGTAAGGCGGTTTGAAAAATCACTGACACCAGGGCTATGTAGAACTATATATTATTACCTATTCTGTGCCAGGGCTTGCTGTCCACACGATAAGAAGATGAAGTAAAATATTGTATCATTTACAGAAGCTGTGAGCTTTCAAAAAGCTAGGCTTTAGGGCTTTACCAACAATGACTGAAGTGCTATTATTTTATCCTATTGTCATTGCAATTAAATACATTTTTTTCTTATTGTGTAAGTTATAGCCTGTAGAATCCCACTGAACTGGGACTGAACCATACCTGATTTTTTTTTCGGTCATATGTATACAACCACGACATTTTTAAGATAGCAGAATAGACATTCGTTTCAAATCGTTTCACAACTAACGAATGAGTATGATCAAAGAACACATACAACAAATAGTAAGATAGCTAAAATTATACACAAAATAGGAGGAATATCTTACTTCCCAAGGAAATGGAAATTATCCTTTTCTATCGTAGCATCTAAACTATTATAAAACTGTAACAGAAATGTGTCTGTACATTGGAGATATTTACAAAAAAAAATTACGACATGGTTTTTACCTGTCCCTGATTCCAAATCACCAATTTTTGGATTTTTTGTCTGTCTGTTTGTTTGTTTGTTTGTTTGTTTGTATGTTTGTTTATTTGTTTGTTTGTTTGGGTGTTTGTTTGTTCGAGTATCACGCGAAAACTACTGAACCGATTTAGATGAAACTTTTTTGTTTGATAGCTTATCATCTGACTTAAAATCTGGTATATAATTTATGGCGGACGAAGTCGCGGGTAAAAGCTCGTTTCTTATAAAATTTAAATTTACCAGTTTTGAGGCGAAACGGGATTGGGCGTTTTTCTTTACTATTCCACTTCTGTCCTTTGCATATTTTAGGATTCATTTAGGAAATATTATTCTCTTATTCACATCATTTTACAAAGACCTATGTACCAACAAGGATGCAAGACATAATATTCCCCCGTCATTTTGAAACACTAAGCTATCACTTAGTCTTGCTTCCAAGAGAAAGGATGCGGTAGAAAATTCAGAATTTTGTTCAAATATTATAGCTTTTTGACGTCATTTTTTGACTCTACCACCGCGTCGGAAGGTGTTCCGTTGAGAGAAGATGCGGCCAGAAATGTTGGACCTACTCATTGCCCTAAAGTACCTACTGAAGTAAAATTAAAAATCTATTGAAACATAAGTAACAATGCAAAGGTACTGGTTATCCAGAATGCATTTAATTGAAAGTATTTATAATGTTAGGGTCACGTTCCTGGTTCATTATAGCTCGGATTAGAAGGGTTAACGTATTGAGGCGAGACCAAGGAATTCCGGAGAAAGGGCTTAGGGGACAGATGACTGTGAGGCCAGTTCTCCCTGATACCACATAACTGACTGATATAGGCTTAGCAACTGAATTACTTTACTACGGTAAATAAAATTAAATACTTATAATAATTACTGCGATGTTTATTTAGGTGTCATCATCATTTGTCACACTGTAGGGCACAAGCCTACCCTCAAAGTGTATGAGCGTTAGTGCACCACGCTTGCCCAATGCGCATTGGTAGACTTCACATACGCATCAGAATTTCTTCTTCAGCGTATGCAGGTTTCCTCACGATGTTTTCCTTCACAGTTTGAGAGCAGTCGGTATTACGTTATACCTACGTACATAAGTTAGAAAAACCCATTGGGACATGTCAGCTCTTTAGGAGCTCTTGCCATTTTTGGAGCGTTGATCTAGTTCTGTTATTATAGCTACATCAATGATAAAAACATTATGATAATAGGCATGTGAAATATGTCACTATCATAACTAGTTTGTCACATGTGCGCCTTCCTAGGTAGGTATGTGATCTTGCTTTGATTGAGCCATAAAATATGAAAATTGTTCTCGGCCTACACAATCTTGGCCGGTTTTTAATTGGCGGCTAACATAACAGCTACATAGTATTTGCATTCATATTTGTAAATAAAGTACTCGTTGGTAACTACTAGCTAGAATTATGTAGATTTAAAATGTTAAAAGAAAATGTTGCTGGCATGAGGTGATTTGTTATATACTTATTGTGAAAAATATGAAACAAAGCAGACGTTAAACCTAACAGGAATCGGTCCTTACTTATTTACAAGATATAAGTCCGAGAAAATAGTCAGAAATAAAAACAAGGCGAGAGCGGATCTTAACACATTTTCTCCAATATTTCGTCTTGTGTGTCGCTCGCTCGGCGCGCGGGACGTATTTTCCCTTTATTTATTGTTATTTTTCTATTTTGCCGGCAGATGTGCCGTGGCATGATTTACGGTAGCCTTGTATTAAGGAACGTGAATTATAACACCAAGACTGGACTGGTCAACGGAAAACTTTCTTTCCCTTGTTTACAATTTTGCAGTTAAACTTGTTTATATGTGTGTTATTAAGACTTTTGAAATACATTCAAAACGCCTCGTGAATGTTTTAATAGTGCCTCCGTGGTCTAATGGTTAAGAGCACTGGCTCTCGACACGGAGGTCGTGGGTTCGATTCCCACGGGGGACACCTAGTGATATGTCACTTTGTGCGTTTTTCCCCAGTTGGTTAGGACATTGCAGGCTGAATCACCCCTATTTTTCAATTAAGTAGGTACTTACTAGAAAAATTTAAGGGTATATTCAGATAATGAAATAAACTTGCTTGAAAATTTTTTTTGGAACTCTCATAGGAAATCGATCGGCTGATTCGCACTTTTGTTTTTAAAAAAAAGCTTATTTTTTCGATCCATGTTCCTTAGAGAAACTTGTTTAGTTTCATTATCTTGCACCCTTAAATTTTTTTTAATAGTAAAAAAGCGGTGTATTTAAAATATTAATAAATAAATGTTCTTAGCTCGATCAGGCTCCTACCAATAGCGATATGAAAAGGGTGAAAGGAAACGACACCTGAATGACCTGAAAAAACTAAGGTACTTACAAGATCCGGTTAAAATCATAATTCGTCCTTTCACCACGAAATCCTTCTCCCTTATGCTATAAATCAAACGTGCTGCCACCAAACGGCAATATGGGGAATGAAACATGTGTTTACCCCGAAGTTAATTTGTTGAATTTATCTGCCTTGTCTCCTGGCATTGTATTGAGAAATATTGCCATTTTCGAGGTTTTTGTTTCCTATTTGTTATGGTTGTTTATTAGCAGATTTTATAAGTTCCTGTTCTTTATTTGTAACAAAATCGTTGTACAAATTTTCCGTAAGTAGGTTATGGTATGTAAATAAACAGTGCCATAATTGCCCTCGTTGTAACTACAACGTAATAGTTAATCTAACTTCAATTTATCAAGCTGTCAGTCCGGTTGTCACACTCCGTAGATGCCTATCATTTCATTAACTCCCCATTAAACGGTACATAACCAGCACTAATTTAACATCTGATGATGTTTATGTAAATCAGGTAGACAAGTAGGTATATATGTACCTACAATCTGAAGCGTGAATGTACAGGTAAGGTTTGGTAAACAACCTGTGTTCTCTGTTTGCACCCTGTTATGTCCATAGATGCGTGCATGCATGCATCTTAATAAGTTTAGTAACACAAGTTGGTACACGATAGTACATTGTTTCTAACGGAGAATTTATTGACTATTTTAATAAACTTATTTTACGCATGCCTTTTTTTTTAAATTGGTGCTTTGATTTATGCAGGGTGTTACAAAAGTAAAAACAAACATTTCAAACTTTTATGAGCGTTGTTAAGTCCATCAAACTGAACAATTTTCACTATGGGACCAACATCGAAATCGCGAGAAAAAAACTGAAACTCATTCTTTGAACTCAGCAGTTGAAAATGTCAATATTGCTATTAATCTTTCTACTGCTGATTTGACATTAAAAAATCATACTCCAGGAGTGCGATTTTTGAAAGTCAAATCAGCAGTAGAAAGATGCGTATCTCTATAGCAAAACATACATAGTACATTTTCAACTGCTGATATCAGCGAATGAGATTCAAAAATCGCACTCCAGTTGTACAATGTAATATTTTTTTATTACTTTTTTCGTAGCAATAGGTACAGAGATATGCAGCATTCGCGCCTTTTTTTCTTTTTTTGTGTTCAATACTCGTGGTGGCCAGTTCAAATTTCGAATTAAGTTCTTTTTGGTGCCTGTCTCCATGATAAGTTTTCAATACGAATTTTAAGTAAGGGTCGTAAATAATCTGTGGATGCGGTTCCATATTCAAATCTCATTATTGACCAGCGGGTTATAATGAAATTCAGTACAATATTATTGCCCGGCTAGTCCCAGGGCTATAATGACTTGCTTTAGGTTCGAGTTACATGACATATAATGTTCCATTTTCGAGCGGGTGGTGTGAAAATGTTTATTTGTATTTTTGTAACACCTTGTAAGTGTTTTTTTTTAAATCCTGGACTGTCACACTAATTATCTAGTAACTTTTAAAGTAGGTACCAGAATCTAGCCTGGACTTATTATGAAGACTAGACAATGATATAAGTATAAAAAATGTAGCTGACGGATTTATAAGAGGACGATCAGACCATCGAGAAGCACCGTAACCTGATTTGAGCAGCCACAAGATGCACAGTGGGAACACCAATTAACGAGCCAGACAAAATCGTCAAACGAACCCCATCACAATTTGAATAAACCAACCAAGTCACGTACGCCAAATAACCAGTACTAACAAGCGGTATATCGCTTGCACTGATTGTTAATTGATTAGATTAAAAATTTTGGCCCAATTCGCGGCGTATTGTTACACGGAGGGGCTGGCCCTTACCAATTAATAATTAAAAATTTTAATACCACCGGTGTCTTTTACAATTTAAATGTTGACAGATGCATTGTGAGGTAATAAGATTACTTTCTTATTGTGGTAACGAAATAAGAGGGTGCAATGGTACCTAAATAGAGGATTCACTGATGGTGTTCGTTCACTATGTTGGTCAGACCACCTATGAGTATTTTCCAGCGTAGTACTCTAGTAGTACCTAATAAATATAACGCGAGAGCAAATCTATCTACTTCCGTAATAGCAGCCAAAAAGAGATTGCAGAAGGAATCTAAACTTTATGTGAAGCACGTATCAAACTCAAGGTGGCAATTTTTTACGACACGTCGAAGTATATTTTCCGAAATTCCCTTCTAAATCTTTATTGCTTACGTGAGTACATTTGAAACTTCAAAATTAAACTCCCAAAACATTTTGTAAGACAATTTTGACACCCCCTAAATGCTTATGTTTTATTGCCCCGAATATTTTTATTTGAATACTATCCATAGGTGGAAAGGAAAGCCGGTTTGAAAATTGAGTTAAAATGACAGTGGCATACGTAGTGATTCGCCCCGTGGTCGCATTAAGCGCATTAGGGGCCAAAATTGGATTTGTCGTGGGGCGTTTTATTGGTACACTTGTTACGAATTTTGGACCAGTGTGTGTTAAAAAAGCCCTTTGTCGCATAACTCTTATAAAAGCTAGTGAGCCATTAGTACTTTTTTCCAAACATGGCTAATATATGGTATCTGTAATAAAAGAACCTGAAAAATTTTAGTAGGTATAGAATTTATGAACGACTGTAACTTTAGAAATTCAAAATTAACGCAATACCAGAAAACTGAGTAAATACTCAGTCACAGGATCTGAAAGGATTAAATATATTCTGAATTTTAAAACCGAGGTACCTACAAGCTGACAAAAAAACATGATTAGAAGCAATTTAAAAAAACAATTGATCAGAAAAATGTGTAGGTATCCCAAAATTTTTAATAGAGGTCACCTTAATTAGATCCATGTAAGTTAAGTATATTTTATCAATCATCACCTTTTTAAAACACGCAACCATAAACATACACAATAAAAACCAAACTTTTCCACATTCAATCAGACACATGTGTAATGTTGACTCGCTAAAGCAAATGTTTGTGTTTTTTTTTGCAATAGCGTAGTGGCACCTTATATTTATTTGACGTATTGTGGTGAATCAGTGTCCCCAAGGCGCATTTATTTGCGTGCACGCTTCGCTAGCCAGCGTTTGTGATTTACCCCAGTGTGCACGTTCGTGGAAACTTATTTACCGCTTCAAATTTTGTTTTCTTCCTATCGAAGTTTCGACAGAAGTTCCATTACGATACTTAATAAAATCGGTCAACAATCATTCTTAAGTCGATAAACGGAATATTTTTTCATAAACGAATCTGAGACAACATTGTATCGTATGGTCACACCTTAAACGCTTAGTTGTCATTTCATATAATAGTCCGAGATCCGACCGTAAAATTATGCACCTAATTTCATAGGCGAATGAAATCTGATTCTAGTGTATGTTTATACAGAGGTTAATTCAACGCCGCCAGGTTGCCTAGAAAAATCTTGCCGCAAGTACCTTTTCCATTAGAATTTTTGTTATAACTTTTTCCACCTGTCTGTTAGGGAAGCGAATGATGTGCCATCGGAAGGAGACTGATCTAAAGTATTGGAAAAACTAGGGTTGCCACGTCTCAGTCTGCCGTAACTATAGGGTTGCCAGGTTCAAAAATGACTTCTTTGAACCTGGCAACCTTCTCTTACCTCTTTCTTATACTGTGGTATAGCTGTTTAATACCCATCTTATTTTATTTTATGTTATTTTCTTTGGAAGACCATGTTACTGGAGCATCTTGGAGAATCGTTTTTTTTTTAAGTTTTACTATTAAATTCTTAGTCCCTTTGTAAGCATTTATTTTGCTGCTGACTGTGTTTTGTAATTACAAATGTAGCCTTGTTTTGCTGTCTGTAAGGGTGCGGTAACACGGTTAGCAACGACAATGACTTGACGAAGGCAAATCAGATTTGTCGACCCTCTTCAGTTATTTTAAAACGTACTCAGTCATTTTGCATAGTTCTACTGAACAGAGGGGTGGGTACCGCTTGCTTGTTGTACCTAAATTTGTATTAAGTTGGTACTATCTTATTTTAGGTGACCAATTTTTTAAAATTGCATTGTTTCAAGACTTCACAGATCACAGTAATATTATTAACTAAAAATTGTTTTTAAGTATGAAAATAGGCATACTTTGATTTTAAATAAAGATTGTGAATGAATGGTATAAAGTAGATTTTAGTCTTCGAGTGAAGTATATTAACTTTTTTTATTCTCTTATGCAACAAAACGAGGATATGTAGTAAAGTAACATATACTCTTTCTATACTGTGACGAGGAGTCGGTCCAAAATTAACGTTTAAAGGTCAAGAATAAGAGCATAAAATATTTTCATACATATTTGTAAAATGACACGTCCCAAGCAACACGTAAGTTATGTATAGGGTAAGTGACCGCCTAGCAAATACTGAATCGGTGAACACAGACCACCAAACTGAACAACTTCCACTAGGGAGCCTACCTCAGGAAAAGCGAAAAAAAATCAGCTGTCCCATACAAAACTGCCTTACTTCTCGGGACTAAATTAATGTATGGGAAAGTTTTTTTTTTTGTGTTTTACTGAGGTAGGCTCCATAGTGAAAGTTGTTCAGTTTGATGGTCTGAGTTCACCGTTTAGTATTTGCTAGGCTGTCACTTACACCCTGTATAGTAGCTGAATATAGGGTCCTTCCTAATATGCTGACACTTTTTTAAGGGGATGATCAGACCATGAAACTGAACAACTTTCTACATGGGACCAACATAGAAATCGAAAAAAAAAATCTGCTCGTCCATACAATACTGCAAACCTACTTGAGCCAAATGTATGGGACAGCTGATTTTTTTTCGCGATTTCTATGTTGGTCCCATAGAGAAAGTTGTTCAGTTTCATGGTCTGATCATCCCCTTAAAAAAGTGTCAGCATAATATAAAGAAGGAGACCCTGTATTAGTAATTTCTTTTAGTCAGCTACTGCACAGCTATATCTACTATTATAACTTGGTGTCGCTTGGGATTAATTATTTTTTTCGAAAATGTATAAAGGCAGATACAAACCTTTCAAGGCCTTACTTGTCGGTGGCGGGTCCCGGCTCCATGGTGGGTCTCCATGGCCGGAGAAGTCCCGTAATTTGAGGTAGCTTATAGTCAGCCTTATTATTGAAGCCTTGTCCAGCTGGCTGGTGATGGCTGCTGGAAGGGGCAGCATCTTCGCCAGCTCATAGAACTCGTAGTTCTCCTTCCCTCGCCTCGAACGGGCTGCATCCCGACTTTTCTCTTTTCGTAACTCGAGGATGCTGTAAACAAAATGTTTTTGTTAGCTTGGTTATCTGAATGTTATTTGTATTATTGAAGATACCGGGTACAAATTTTCCTTGCCTTCTGTTAAATCAGGCTAACAAACTTAATGTAAAGTACTTATTATGATATAAAAAGTTTCAAATTTTATAATTATGTGTCTTAGGTGGTGCTTCAGACCTCAAATTGAACATCTATTACTACGGAGCCAACATCGTGGAGAAAAAAATCTTTACGTCAACGGCTACTCTACCCAAATGTATGGAACAGCTGATTTTTGATTTCACGACTTCGATGTTAGCTATAGTGAAAGTTGTTCAGTTTGATGGTCTGTACCACAATATTAATCCAGTGTAATAAATTATGACTTAAGCAGGTACCTCTACGTTTCGATTAATTTCTAAGTATTTCATAAAAGTCTTCTAATTTGTTTTCTAAGAGAGAAAAGAACGAAAACGTCCTATAATCTGTCAGGTGGGTGTATTCTTGTAGCCACACCCACGCCCACGCCACTCCCAAAGGCGGGGTTGTTAATGAGACCACTGTTAGCCGTATGGCATTTACATTTAAAATGGACTGAAATGATCATTTACATTTTTATGTTTGAAGCGATGAGAAGATCGGGCTCAGTTAGCTTTGTAATTTTGTGTTTTCCTTAATTTAGTACCTTATATTGTTTACATCTAGTGTGACTTTTAAAATTATTACTAGTGTCCACTCTTGATTCTTCATGAAAACAAAAAAGCTTTCATTATTTTATTTGCAAACCAAGAAATTAGTATGCCAACTGAACTATAAACGTGTCCTTTTATTTGGTATATTACGTCAGGAACGTAACCTTTTATGAATGCCTGTTTGATCTAAAAACGATGTGTAGGTAGATATCTAATGAAACTCTTTGGAGTGTTAATACCGGTACGCATCAGCTGAAACTTTACGGCCTGGGACTGGGGTGCTAAACTCGGCACATATAGGTGCTCGGAGGTGCACAGTAAGCGATCCCATGATGGGTCTGCTTTACGATCGAGCGCGATTACAGCCGTCTTCCTGTCCCAAGAGACTACGGTTTATTGACACCTGAGTAAGATCATTTGAATCGAACGAAAATCTTTCGGTTTATTTGTGTAGGTGGTTGTTGTGTGTTGAGTGGTTATTTGATATTGGTGTATCTGCAACGGAGTATATTCTAAACATGTGTCCAAATACACTTAGAGTTCCATCGAACAATATTAATATTTTTGATAGTCGTAAATTAAAAAAAAAGAACTTTTTTCTCTCCCAAGATCTCGTTAAATCACTAAACAAACAAAGCTATCGAATAACTTTAAAACAGCATTTGAAAGGAAGTACTAAAATCCTTATCAGTATAACTACAGCTCAGGGACTAATAATTCTTAAAAAGAAAATCTAAACAAACCCTTTCAAATAAGATCGAATTTTCCGATAAACGCAGCTAACAGTTAAAGCATAAAACGACCATCGCATTGAACTTGATTTAATGTTTTTCAAGGGTCGGCCGTGGTCAGTTTTAGCTGAGTACCATTGTGGGGTTGCGTATTAGATTGTTTAAAGTGACTTTGCAATAACTGAGGGTTGATCGCCCCTGCCTATTATGAAGTAGGTACACTTAGTTTCTTAACCGAATGGTCTCTAAAAACTACTTCGTATAGCATGTTTACACTGAAACACCTGTCTTGTAATTCTTAATTTAAACATTAGTTTTAATTCCTAACTTTACATTAAAATGTAATGCATGTAATATTTAATCTGAGAAACAATTTTTTTTTAATGTATCTGTAGGTTCCATTTAGTTATTCAGTTTCTAAAGTACCACGTTTAATATGTAAAGCATTTAATTTTACACCATGTATATTCTTAGAAATGCAGACCAACCGATACAAAAACAGCTCTAAAACCTTTTTATTTCCCCGACTAAAGCTAGAATCTCTAAACGCAATTTCAACACGTTACCAGAAACTGAACATTTCGGTTCGGAATTGAAACTGAGATTCCTTTTTCCACTCCTGTCTGAAGTCTAGGTAATAGTTTTTATGACGCATTCCGAAGTTTCACAGTTAAATGGATAAGTAGTCCCCTGTTCTTGGCAATGCTGCAGTGGGTTGGAGTAGCATTAGTAGTATGTTGCTTGTTGCTATTGCTGGGAGTTGTGCAATGAACATTTAGATGTTTTGTGTGTGCTCTGGAGGTGATGTACCTACGCGGTACGCGTGAACATTTTTGGAGTGGTTTACTACTACCACAGTGAAAGACTTACGTATCTATAGGTACATAAAGTACAGACACTCCCTGCCCCACACCAACCTCACCCCCTCTCGGTAGTACCTACGGGACGTGGACGACTTTAAGCAGTGGTGTATTCCTCTTTCACTCGCACTCGATCACCATACTTGTGCTAGCCTCTTCTTGTCAGTGCGACCGTGTTTGTTTGAAGTGTCCAGGGTGTGCTACCGTAAAAACTAACTACTTTTCTAGGGTTCCGTACCCAAAGGTAGAAAACGGGACATTACTCATAAGCCTAAGTTGTTCATCTGTCCGTCTTGGTGTGATTATAGAGTAAACTCTACAGTATAACAACACATAATAAAAATGGGCAAAGTGTGAGTCGATCTCGCGCTAATGGTCCCGGAGAAAACAAAACTTTTCTGTAAGCTAATATTTTGTGTGGTGGTGTGGTAAAGAAAACTCGGTGTGCGACTCGCACTTGACCGGTTTTTATTAAATGAAGCACTCTGGAATACTCTACGTTGTTGTCTTCACATTACAGACTAAGTGTGAAATGAAACTACAAATCAACGCAAATCAGCATCTATCTAAACTATTATAAAACTGTAACGGAATTCACATTGAAGTACATTGAAGATATTTACAAAAAAAAGATTTCGATATGGTTTTTAGATGTCCCTGATTCCAAATCACAAATTTTTGGATTTTTTGTCTGTCTGTTTGTTTGTTTGTTTGTTTGTTTATTTGTTTGTTTGTTTGTTTGTTTGGGTGTTTGTTTGTTCGAGTATCACGCCAAAACTACTGAACCGATTTTGATGGAACTTTTTTCGTTTGATAGCTTATGATCTGATTTAAAATCTGGTATATAATTTATGCGGACGAAGTCGCGGGTAAAAGCTCGTATTTATTAATTATTGGGCTTCTCATTTTACACCTATAGAGTAACCGCATGGTAAGCAACGTGAGTAAAAAATAAAGATGTCTACTCCAATACTTTTTGTCATGTCCAATTTTTATGACGGACCTCCCTTCATTTTAGAAGTGGCTGTCTTTAAGTGTGCACGTACGTGTCTCGACACCCCGTACACCTGGGAATCGAACCCACAATACGCTACTAACGCGCTGACCCCCTACCAAACTCACCCTAAATCTGGCACACGAAAATATACCTTAACTAATTCACATTCAGTCCCATTTCAGGTTCCAGCTTACATCGGAACTGGTCAGTGATGATTAGTAGACTTCAACATCGAAAAGTTGTAACGCCCAAATTCTACCCCTCAAATCGTAACCTTTCTGCAGAAGGCATAGAAGTTAAAATAGGTCGGCAATGGTAGCACAAAAAGAATTTTCTTGCAAATTGAAATAGGAGAAACTTAAGGAAAAAAGTGTGTTGGTATCGAACCCAGACCCTGTCGTAAAAAGCCGGCCAGTGCGCAACCGTGTCGCAGTAGTTACGGTTAATGTGTCCGGGGCAAATTGAGTTGTGCCCGGGTAGAAAAATTAGCTTGCCCCTGGGACTCAGCAATACGTCTCAACATATATGACGGTAGGAGATGACAGTTTTTGTATTAGCGTTAGACTGATTATATTGCGTCATTTCATTATTGTCTACAACGTATACATTATATTAGAAATTGTGTAAAAATAGTAATGAGGTAGAAGTGAGACGTACTGGAGTCCGTCTGCTAATTAAAATGGTAGACGGCACTTGTTTACGTGCAGTCTCTGGCACAACTACTGATTAAAGATTTACCAAGACAATGCGTTTCCACTGTAGCCGCTTTTACCGAAATCGATTAAGAATATAGTCAGCATCATTAGCAGGCAGATGAACTCGAGCGATAGTCACTCATTGAAGGACAATTCCTTACTTGTAAACTGCGATGAGAGAATCCGTCACTTTACCATTCTAATTAATTTCAATCCTTTATTATCAAACTGAATGCAGTTTCTAACACTAAATACTGTGTCACCATTAGTGGTATTAAAGGCAGGTAGCGAAAGATTGAAGACTAAAGATCAATAGATATTGTATTCATTGGAGCTCACCAGTTAAATTGTCAACCGTCGTCGGTGAAGGGTTGAAAGGTCGACACCTTCGCGATTAACCCCACAAATGACGGGGTCTTTAATCTCTCTGTTGTCGATCTTATAGACTAGCATGGGAATTTTTAGCACTCTCTGCTTGAATAATCAAATGTCTAAACATGATGTTTTATTGTTGCGGTTAAAATGTGTTTATTGGAGATCGTTGCCATGGTAAAATAAGTAGGTACCTATTGAGAGAGTCGATAGAGGTAGTGAGATCGTTATGGATTTTTTATTTAGTACTTAAAACCTTAGATTAAAATAACCTTAAAATTGATGGTCTACAAAATCTAAGCAAAATCCTGCGAAGAATAGTACATTACTGCAACGGCCAGCAACAGAGGCATTGATGGACGAACGTGTAAATGTGGGCCGAGGCGAAGCCGAGGCACACATACGTAAGTCCATCAATGCCTAGTTGTGGCCAAGGCTTGTATAGTACTTTTCTCAAATAATGCGCGGAAATGAAAACAGTAAATTTTCTCAAATAATTCGCGGAAATTAAAACTCTTTTCAAAATCAATGACGAACAACGAACAACAATTTTTTTTTTTTTTTTTTCAATAAACAGCTTTCTATTTGCAAGTTAGTTCGAAATTTAAATAAAACCTTTTTTGAGTTACCTCCTTGGTCGCCATGTTTAGGAGAAAAAGATCGTTCTATTTTTAAATTACACGACAGATATGAGTTTACTATGTAATTTATTTGGCCGCAAAACACGACCGATATGGATTTTCATACAAACATTGCCGGCCGCTGCGCGCATGTAGTTGGCCAGTACAGCAATTTCGATTTATCTCGAAGAAGGTTGTCAAAATAATGCTCACATTTCCAAGCATGTTTGAGAAAATACTTTTTAAGCAGTTGAAAATATAAAAGACTTTTATTACTCGCAAAGAAACCCCCCTTTTGTACTCTAACGAGAAATATGACAAGTTATATTGTCAACTTCAAGTGGTCGTGTCACCAGAGTATGTTTCTGTATGGGGATATTTAATAATGACAACAATGCGTCTCTTGGTAATATTCGGGAATTATTATCAATTTTGGGGCTATAAGTAGGTATTATAAAAGAACATGGTCTTTTACAGCTGAGCAAGTCTCGGTACTTGAACAGAAGACGGTTGCAATAAACACTTTATTCAATTTTAAAATCTTCAGCTGTTTAAAGGAAATTCTCGTACGAATAACACAGTAAGAATGTCAAGTAGAATTTTCTCTTCTCTTTGACCGTATAAGAAGTAGGAATACAAAATGTTGGTAAATTTCGAAAAACTTTTCAAAGAGAAATTCACACCCTACACCTAAGGGTCGACTAGTTTTCTTTAAAAGCGTGGATATTTGAACCCTTGGAATTTAGTCAACCGTCCCCTCCCCTGGGCCTTGGTAACCCTACGGTCACTTAGAAGGGAATTCTGATAAATCGTCATACTTTAACACTTTATTCGCAAAAGTTACACTCAGTCTTTTAATATTCTTCATATAATTTTTTTTGCGCGTTCAGAGTAAAAACAAATACTAATACGACTATTTAAAACACTTCAATGTTAAAAAATATAAACACTTGTCTGTTAAAAACATTTATGAAGCGTTCAAGAAAGAACAATAATAGATCTCTATCTAATATTAACTAAACGACCTAATGACGTGACATCTTATTTATACGAAGGGCATTTACTAAATAAAAACGAGGGGTGATGGTATATTTGATGTAGGAAATGAAAATGTCATCGGCTTATTACGCCTTAGGATTATTGATATTACTGACGATTATCTGACTACGTATCGCAGTCGTAGATCGTAATCAAAGAATATTATAGACGCCATATTTAATAATGTCGGTTTGGGATTGAATCAGAATACAGACACTTCTCCCATTTTCGTATGTATTATAAGATTTAACAATAAAAAAGAAAATGTATTTGTCGTTTGAAATAGGACATTACTTTTTGTAGTTGTATCTACAGCACGAAATCTGTATGAAGCTGGGGCGTGTCCAACTAGAGGTTCACGCAGTTCTTTGTAATGTCAAATGATGTCCACAAACGCAGAGGTCGTGTCGAGTAAAGGTGTTACAAACATTATAGCAGGAGTTTACAGTTTTGATGATCGCGTTTTTAAAATAGAACGTTCGGACTCTATGTCAATAATTATATTTTCATGAATACAGAACGAAGTAGCATGTGGGGCTAATTCTATATCGTAAAAGTAATAACAACAATAACCTTAGTTATTATGTCAATATAGACAGTCGAACGAACGCGTCGCTAAAAATTGCAGCCAGCACTGGTCTTTAACATTAATTTCTGAATTGTTCTTTTTCAAAACCAGTGCATAGCTGGCGTCCGCATTAGGCACTACTTATACAATGACGGAACCTTGTCGTGGGCTTACTTTTTTACTCTCTCAGGGTGATTTTGACATCACTAATAACTGAGAATAATAGTTAAGTAGTCTATGCATTATGAGGCATTATACGAGTTTTTTTAGTATAGGATAGTTTTTAATACTTACAAGGGTGGATAATATGTGAATCTAGATGTCATACCTACTCATTTACCCCACTTCACTTAACCAAGTTTTGGTGGATAATATTTATATCTTTATAGACGTTATAAAAATTATGTTTATTGTGTCATGTCATCTCCAGGAGTCATCTGTTACTTTTTACCATAAAAAGAGTGAACTGTCTCCTAATTTAAGGATAGAAATTATAACTACACGAGCATCTATCAAGACTGTTGATTCCACAGTAGGTACTAGTTCGGAAATAATCAAGGAGGGCACCGTCTCACGGGACGGACATTTTACTAGCCTCGCACCCCCGAGATGAGCATTATACAATGACTAGGCGAATTTCCGAACGGACCCCGGCTCGTGACGTTTTGAATAGCGTCGTCGTCGACACGCTTTTGTCGCTTTAAGTCATCATCAGATGGATAGATCTCATCTTGGAGTTACATTTACCGTTCCAGAAGTGCGAAAAACTAAATTAAAGGCAGGAATTGATAGTTACACTTAATGAGTAAAAACAGTGAAACGCAAAATGTCATCACAGTAGCGAAAATATTTACACCAAAACAGGTGAACACACAAAATAAAACATTCAAAATTTTGCAAAGCACCCTATATGGTATTTTATAACCAGCCAGTTACTCGACAAAAAGTGAATTCATGTTTTTAATTTAATTTACCCTGTCACCTGTTGTAAAGTGGTACATATTTCTCAAAAGTAATGATGTTAACCTACTGGTGAACAGTTTTCATAGTTAAGTATATTTCCAGCGTACAGGGCGAATGCACATATTGAATGACAATATTCAGGACAAAAATAAATAAAGGCCGAGACCCCGACCGGCCCAGTGGGCCCAATGGGACGAACGATTTGTACGCTCGCCAAATTG
Organism: Agonopterix subpropinquella; assembly: GCA_922987775.1. Lineage (NCBI taxonomy): Eukaryota > Metazoa > Arthropoda > Insecta > Lepidoptera > Depressariidae > Agonopterix > Agonopterix subpropinquella. The sequence goes on along the minus strand of OV277693.1, from coordinate 48,249,184 downwards.
CCGCTCTTTAGCTGGACTTTAATAATCACGTCATATCCAATTTTCCTTTGAAGCGCGTGAGGAATACCAATGGGGAGCAAAGGTGTTGATTGAATGTTACTCTTGTTTACCAGATAGCACTATGTGCTCTTAATTAGCTTTATGTTTTCTATACAGTCCTGGAGTGCTATTTTTAAATGACACATTCTTATTCGTGTACGGAATTGTCAAAAAATATATCGACTTTATGCATTATAGAGTTCGAATGCATGAAATTAAAAAATATCACTTTTATGTTCATTTCAGTCGTAGTAATAAAACATTTTTATTTTTCGTTTGGACTCTTCTTTGAAAATAATAAATGAGACCTAGTTTACCTACAAGGTGTGTGTATGCACGTAAGAAGTTAAACTTTGTTGGCGCGAATAAAACGCTCTCATTTAAAACTAACTTCATGGTGCGCGCAATTTCTGTCACATGCTGAAAGTACATAGTATTTTAATTTTATTGTTCAGGAAGAAAAAGCACACATAGACATACCTACACAATACACTGATCTGTTTCTCCTAACACGCCAAAAGAAGTATAACTTCATAAACTCTAGACTAATTGCAAAAAACAATTCACAATAGATTATTTTTACCCACTTTATCCGCTTACCCTATAATATAACTGACATAGTGATCCCGCTTTATAAGCACAAAAAATGACCAATCTGCTAGACGCGTCGATACGAGGATGACTAATGGTAGATCGCCGCTTAGCAAATTGCCTGCCAAAATCGCAGCGAAACTGGAAAATTGTTTCATTCATAAATGCAATAGCCCGGATTTACTAAGGATAGCTTTTTGATGAATAAAATAGTGATGCGGGGATTTAGCGGCCCCATGTGATAGCGGTTTGGTTTGTAGAGATGTCAGATGGACAAATGTTGGAATTAGCATTATCGTATTGTCGGATTGGATTCTATTATTCTTTGTGTTTTTTTATTGCTACTTATTTCGGACACTATTTATTTCGAAAATGGAAAATATTTTCTTATAAAACGCTGTGCGTATAGAAAGAACTCTTTCTGGGTAGGTAAATAAAACTAACCTATCTAAAATTAGCAATACAAAGAGAAATGTCGGAACAGCATTCGCTGGCAATTGAAAGGAGAAGGAAATAATAGTTATTTGCAATAATCGACTGAAGGGACGGCTGATTGCGCCCGGGGCGCGGGAGATATATTTTTCCGTATTTTTGTCTGGCAGCTTGTAACTGCCTCAACTTGCAGTTTGGGCGCGTTCCTCGTTAGAGGATTTTACTATAATTTACTGTTCATTTGTTTTTATAATAGGCAATTGCATCTTGAGTTCGCGTTTTACATAATTATTATTAATACGTCGTATAGTGTTTACTTGGTATCTTTACGCCTCTAAATGTAATTAGGCGTAATATTCTTATCTTTTTGCAGATTAATAATAATTATCAATGTATTAGTCTTCTTTTTATCGTGTGGGCAGCAAGCCAAGCCAAGCCAAGTCATCAGAGTTTTTCAGACCTCCTTACGGCCTCTGACGTGATTTTTAGGGTTCCGTACCTAAAGGGTGAAAACGGGACCCTGTTACTAAGCCTACGCTGTCCGTCCGTCTGTCCGTCCGTCTGTCCGTCTGTCCGTCTGTCCGTCCGTCCGTCTGTCCTACCTATTTAGGGCTGTAACTTTTGAACCGTAATAGCTAGATAGTTCAAATTTTCTCAGATTATGATTTGTTAACAAATAATAAAAATGTCAAAAAGTTAAAAATTAAGGGGGTTTTTAACCAGAAACTAGTTTTTATCAACGTTTTTTCTTCACGCTCTATGGTAAAAACGGTAATACATACAAGCGTCAAACTTAGTGTGATTATAGAGAAAACTCTACAGAATAACAACAAATACTAAAAACCGGCCAAGTGTGAGTCGGTCTCGCGCTAAAGGTCCCGGACAAAAAAATATTTTTTTCTAAGTTAATAATGTTGTGTTCTGTGGTGGTGTGGTACGGAACCAGTAGCCCGACTCGCACTTAACCTATTTTATTATATGTAACGACTACTACCACCAGAATAGTAATGTACCAGTAAGTCTTCTCTTCACTCATAAAAATAGAACCTATAAAGTATTCAATATCTGTTTATATCGTCTATTTTCAAAAGAAGTAACAACCAGTCATCTTACCAACAAAATAGCAGAATGTGAAAAAATCAACCCTTATTCTGACTTTAATGCAACCCTAAAAGAAGGAATTAAAACAACAGGGGTCGGTACAAAAGTCTCTTGATGAGGTAAAGGGGGAAATAATGGATCATTTTCGGGACACTTGTCTTGCAGTTAATCCAGGCTGACCGGAGTAGTGATCGATTGTATGTAGTCACCCTTTCCTTACCTACAGCCAATTCTTATTGGAATGTCTATTGACGTTCGAAAATAAATTGCTCTTTAGTTTCATATTTAAATAACTGGCCAAGTGCGTGTCGGACCACGCGCAGGATAGGGTTCCATAGTTGCCCGTCACAATATGAGACTTAGAAGGAGGCTTTTTGTTTTATACTACTAGCCTAGTAAATGTAAACATTTTACCTTGCAAAAGGTCCGGTATCCACGATTTTTTTATATGTTATACGGGTATTTCGACCTTGAGGTGCTGCCGCGGGCTCTGCCATGTCCATAAAATAAAAGAACGAAAATTTCGAAGATTTTTCAGTTTTCATTATTTAAAATCTAAAGCTTAGGTTTTCGAGTCAAATTATGTTTTAGAGGAATTAAGAGCACAAAATGCGCTACAGTTTAATTTTTGAATCATCTTTTTATACTGTATAGTTACCGAGATACAGCACTTCAAAATAAGGGCAGTTAGGGCTAATTCCTAACTGCCCTATGCCTGTGGGTGCAGAAAAGCTGGGCTCAAGAGGGTTTTTTGTATGTAGGTAATCTCTGGAAGTACCAAACCGATTCGTAAAATTCTTTCACTGATAGAAAGCTACACTATCCCTGATTAACATAGGCTACATTTTATTTTGTAAAAAAAAAAGATCTGTTCGATATCAAAGTATTTGTTTGTTTACCAATTGACATTTGCTGAAAATTTACAAGTGTCGCATCTTATGGTTCAAAAAACATATTGTAGCGCATTATTTATACTTCTTCTGAACACCTTCACAGTGAAACCTAAAGTTAAATGCATATTTAATTTTAAAAAAAAAACGAAATTTTAAGGAATTAGTCATACCTCTCCATACTTTGAGGTGTTGTATCTTGGGAACTATTCAGTATATAAAGATGATTTAACTATCAAATTGTAGCGGATTTGGTCTTCTTTAAAGCTTTAGTAAACAAGTTTGCTCTTAAACCCAACGTTTAAGTTTTACTGAAAAAGTCTCAAAATTTTCGTTGTTTTATGGTCACACCAGAGCCCGCGGCAGGACCCCAAGGTCGAAAACTTGTATTTTTATTAAGGACCTCTACCTGTATAACATATCCAAAAATCCCGGATACCCGACCTTTTGTAAGGTAGGGTATCATTTTCCAAACAGATTTACTGAACTATACGGTTTAACGGCTAATAAAGTCTAAAAAGTACATTTTATAAGTTGATAGACTATACTCGTAGTCTATTATATTAGTTCTATTATAGTCGTAGTCTCTTAGTGGTGATAGTTTTCCTTTTAACTTCGGTATATATGCTACTGCCATAATTTTTTTTTACATATCCAGAAACAACCGTTTAGCTGGCAGGGGGGGGGGCACTTGACTCTAACAAAAATTTTCACTTTAAAGCTTAATATTTCGCTAACGAATCCATAAATACCCCACACTATGGGGTAGACGAGAAAAAAAAAATTCTATTCCTACTTCGCGTGTAGGGGAGGTAAGTACCCTAAAAAAAATTATTTTTCATGATTTTATTATCACTTTGTCGGCTTGATTAATATGTATGCCAAATTACAGCTTTCTAGTACTAAGCGTCTCTGAGCTAAGCCGCGGACAGACGGACAGACGGACGGACATGGCGAAACTAACTAAGGGTTTCTTGTTGACTTCGGATCCCTAAAAAATGTGGCCTACTTGCAGCACTGTGCAGGAAATCTTGTTTGCCAAATTCGTAGTGTTGCGAGTGTCTCTTACAAGACCATTTTGATTATGTCCGCTTGTATAATTTACAAATATGTTTCCACGAAAAAAAAACCGGTACTTGAAACATTACCCTTAAATTTCCTACAAAAATACACCTGCAATAAAAAGCCATTCGAAACCGCAGACTTCAATCGGTAGAGGTTTTTTGAACGATCAGTTCTTTAACATTTATTTTATTTATAATCACTACATAATCCCTGTTCGGTAGTTCTGCGGGTTCGATAAACATTTTATACGGTAATGAAAATTGCTTCTGTTTTTTTTTTCATATAATTTTATTTATTTGAGTACTTACAATAATACTGCCTGTCACACCCTAACTGACATATTTATACCACTTTTTTACGGACACATGTCCCAATAGACTATACTTATAATGTAAAACTGTGACCTGGATATTATATAAGATAGTTTCACCCGTGCATTTGATCATCTTAAACCAAAGTCATCTCTATCCGTCCGTCGGCAAAGGAGTAAAAACTCTATAGATGGCGCGACGAATCGCGATGACTCGGCGTTTGTAGCTGATTGAGGTAGACTACTGTACCAAACAGGGTGCTTTCTTTTGACGAAGATATAAATATGCTCATAAATAACTTTATAGGATCACATAATCAGAGGCGGACTAAAAGGGGGGCAGAGGGGGCATACATAGTCAAAGAAACTCAGAAATAGAGTCAAAATATTTTGCGATTTTTCTTCAAAAATGTTTAATCTTGTTGTTATGGTTCGGCTCTTTGTAACGGAACCCTCTTTGATAGCTCCTACTTTTGTTTCACATACAAATCAACTCGATTTCGGCATGAGCTCCACAATCAAGTTGTTATGTTGCAAAATCGTGAGCTCGCTTCGCTCGCTCCAGCTTTGATTTCATACATGAATCACCTTGATTTCTGTATGAGCTGGAATCCGAGTTATAATGCAGTAACATCTCGAGCTCGCTTTGCTTGCTCCTGGTTCTAAATTCTATTAGGTACAGTGATCTCATAATACTGCAGTAAAATCTCGTAGTCGCTTCGGTCGCCCAGTTATGATTACTAACTTAGACGCATTGAATGTACCTATATTGTGTTGCAGATTTGCAATGACCAAATAACATCATAAAAAAATCTCGAGCTCGCTCCGCTCGCTCTTTCAGAGTTAAAGTCTATTAAGTATTGACAGTATTTTGACATCATTTTATAATTTAGTTTATTAAGTTTATTGTTTATTTTAATTTGGAAATTTAATTAATGTAAATTGAATGTGTATACGTCTGCAAAGACAAGGTTCGGAGTGATCTTTAAATTGCAACATGTCATCTCATGTACCTGAATTCTATGCACAATAAAGAATTATTATTATTATTGTATGTCTTACGTTCCGTAATCACGGGCAATTAAGTCCCGGACCTTTGGAAGGCGTGCATGGGGCCGAAGCCAACATGTAGAGGCCCGTTCAAAAGACAAGTTAATCTAAATGTAAGGGATACACAAATGGCGGATACCATCTCTGAGCGCACAACATGATACACACGGGGATGGTTCCCGCCATGTGTAAAGACTATTGGAGTAAGGCGCTATGGCCGCGATGGAAAAATAAGGTCTTGGGCTATGGAGTGGATTTTTATGAACATTACACTTTTACAAAATAAATCATTTTGTAAATATGTAGGAGCAACCTGTGGATTCCCAAAAAAATAATACGAGATAAAACGTAATAGATCCATATGTTTAAAAAGGGCCGACCACCGTCTCTAACAGAAGCTATTGGTGCCAGCTACTCTGCTTCATACTACTTCCTAATATTCATTATCGTAATGACAGTAAGTTCAAATTTGCATGACAATTTGTTTATGAATATAAAAAAGTAATTTCGGTGGGCCAGTGAATCTCACTATTTGATTCATTCGTTGTAATATTGACCCGGATATTGATATTCGTTGAACAGGGTTCCTTAGTCCGGCAAGGAACACTTATTGCTAAAATCATCCAGTCGATCCATCCCAGGGCCTCTACCCGCACATTCGAACTTCGCAATTGCGTGAACGTTTTCTTTCCAATGTCAACTCTATTGCAATGAAGTGCGGACCGAAATAGTGGCGACATATCGAACATCGAAAGTCCGGGTACAGGATCTGTTTGTTCTGTTTTGTAAAAAAGACTGAGTCTAGTTTCAACGTTATTCTTTGGTACGTACATCTCAAAACTGTGCGGAATCCAGATAAATTACTACACGACACGCTCTTGACCAGTTTTTGTGTTCACTTTTTTCTTCAATGAGTAATAAACCTCGTACCTCTTTATCAATATCAACTGCACAAATGGTGATGTTTTTTGAAATTTTTCAATCCGGTGTTAGGTAATTTTTTTTGACTTTGATACCTTTGCACCAAATATTGGGACAACAACAGCTGATGTATTTGATAAATAATAATAATTATTATATTTTGACTTGAATTTTATTGTGTAAAAATAAAAACGTAACGTCTCATAAGAAAATACATAGGTACATACAGGGTGTTAGGGTTAACAGTGAGCGCTCTCACAGACGAGCGACACGGTCGCGCGACCGTAAAATGTATGAGCGCGGCGCTTTGCGACCCACCGCCACAGCAAAGTGTCGCTCGTCTGTAAGAGCACATTACTTTAAGGGTTGATTGTACCCATGATACCGAACAACTTTCCCTATGAAACCTATAGGAAATACAAAAAAGAAATCGAACTTTCCATACTAAATGCTATCAGCTGATCGAACGTGTGTATGAAAATAGATTTTTTTTGTTACTAATTTCCTATACAATATCATGTACAACCGCACCCCTCAAATGTTTACCCTAACACACTGTATAATATGTTATTCAGCAAAAATTAAATTTTGACTATAATAATTTGTTTAAAAACATTATTATTGATAATTTTTTTATTAATTCATACTTATAATTAGTAAATTATTAAAGTATAAAGTGTCATATAAGTATTTCTACTATTAAAACAGTTACAATAAAAACAATTTAAACATAAGATGTTATTCTTCTAATTGCGGTTGCATCGTACAAAAGCTCCCAGATTCAAGTTTTTTTTCTCAATTCGATTGCGGTTAGGGAATGATTTTTTGTTCGATCAGGTGCACCGATTGAATTCTACTTTTATTCTCGTAAATATTGGGGATTTTGTTACTGTTTAATGGGAAGATTTGTGTTTTTATTGTTTCGCTTTTGTGTCGGTTTGACCGTTTTCTTGAGCGAACGACGACGGACTTTTTAACCTTTGCTGTTGTTGTGTTTTATGAATCATTTTGCGCATAATAATATTACGCGTCGGGTATTTGTTTAAAAATACCGACCAAGAGCGTGTCGGACTCGCCTATGATAGGGTTCCGTAGCCATTGTAAAAGAAAAAGAGAAAAATATTTTTTTTAACCGTTTATTAAGATAAACGGTAGGTAAGCCTATGAGAAATTTTTGAAACATAACGATTGCGCTGCCAAGCTCTTTAATTAAGGTTTTAAAATTTCGTGCTATAATTACCTCATTTCTGATTTACTGTCTTCATACCAAATGTCGACTCAATAAACAATAATGAGCGAGTAATTGAGGCGGGGCAGACAGACAGACAGAATGGACGAAAGTATAAGGGTTCCTTGTTTGACTACGGAATCCTAAAAAGAAAAACTAACTTCGTGGTGTGTCACATCAGCCGGGGCGCGCAACTTCTGTCGCAAGCTGAAAATACACTCTGGTCTGTTCCTCCTAAAACACGCCAAAAAAGTATGTATAACCATATATAACTTCAAAATCTTAAAATAAAAAGGATTGTAATAAAAAGGAAATTTTTATGAGTGCCATACCTTTTGACATTATTGAATGAATGAAATATACTTTTATTTACACCAAACACAAATACGGCATAGGAATAAAAAAAAGATAATAGTACAAATAAGGCGGTCTTATCGCTAAAAAGCGATTTCTTCCAGACAACCAGACAACTCATTATTTTTATTTCTTTAGGATAACAACAGCCTTATTACATATTATTTCTTAAGCGAAATTAGTTGATGGCCGATTATAAACATCCATGGAAATTTTGATGTAAGAAAGATGATAATAAGTTGCTCCTTGGTTTATGGTCCACACAGTAACGTATCGTAGTGTTTCATATTTTTTGTGACACAGATACGTATTGTAAGACGCTACGTACCAAACGTTTTTTACTTTCCCCTATTGATAAAATAAGTGAGTGTTATATTAGTTAGCTACGGTCTTTATTTTTCAATCAAAATACTTTTGATAACGGATGTAAGTATATTTTTTGTTTTTGTAAAATTCCATCGCTTTTGTGATGGTTTAGAAATTTTGATCAAGTGTGAAAGGGTTCTTGTCTTGTGATTAAGTCAAAAGGATGTTTTTGTTTGGGAGGAAAAAAGAGCTGTAGGTAAGTAAAGACGCGTACATAACTTTAAAAAGAAGAAAAAACTAGCTAAGACCGTGTCGGACTCGCCTATGTTAGGGTTCCGTAGTTATTATTATGAAACGCTGTTTCTTCTAATTACCTACTATATTTCTGTTTTTGGGTTAAGTACTATTATCTGTCTTCATGCCACGATTCAATATGTTCAAAAATGAGGGAATAAATTACGATTCAAAATATTCAAAAATGAGGGAATAATTGATCTAGGCACTCTTAATTGTAATTATGATACCTATCGTCGCTAAAGGTTTAAACTTTAATGACTAACTCTTTACAAACAATATTTTTAAGAAACCCTTTTTTCAAGACCGGGCTAGATAACCTATGGTACTTTCAGTAGGACTAGATTAATCCGCCTATGTCCAAGATATTTATTTATAATTTACTAGCTTTTACCCGCGGCTTCGCTCGCATTTAAGCCATTTAAAAAGTATCCTATGTTACTTAGCTAATACCTCCAAGAATATGTGCACAAAGTTTCATGATGATCGGTTAAGTAGTTTCCTAAAAAGCGTCAAAGCCTAACAAACAAACTTACATTCACATTTAAAATTTTAAAAAATATAAGGGATAATTTTAAAAGGACATCATGAGATTTGGTCCAAAAATGTGAAAGTGCTGGCCAAAAAAAAGCTATATTCTGTTAGGACTTGTCCGTCATAACATTTATTATTATGGCACCAAAGCTGTAGGTCCATTGTCCTTGGTTTTATTTGGGTTTGAAAAATCTACCTTTTCATACATTTTTGATGAAATTAGCTGAGGCTATATTCTGTTCGAAATAGTCCGTCGCAGCATTTTTTAGTATGGCACCAAAGCTGAAGAGCCATTTTCCTTGCTTTTACTAAGGTATGGAAAATCTGCCTTTTCATACATTTTTGATGAAATAAAACTTACAGCTATAGGTTTCATGAAATGCTTAGACGGAAAAGTTCTAACAGAATATAGCATTAGTTTTTGTTGGCCGGCACTTTCACATTTGGACCAAAAATTTATGAATCGCCGATGATATCTTTTGGTGCGAATTCTTATGATTTTCGAATTTGATTTCCTTGGATTAGAAGGCACTACAGTGACACTACAAGCCAGTCAAAAATAGTTATACACCTAAAATGATGTAGGTGACGCGGCTCTGAAAGTGTCAAAGTCGTTTGGTAGGGGAGACCCCTTAAGAGGATTGTGAAGGTAGGCAGTGTCTCCATACAAAAAGCGGAAACTTTTTGATAATTTCAAAACTTAACTTATTTTATTGACTTATTAATAATTTTATTTGTATAATAAATAACCAGATTAGTGCTTTTTGTTTTTTCGAATTTCATTACAGGTTTATACAGGGTGAAATTGATATCACTGGCATCCTTTTAAACTAAAAAAACGGTTGTGGCATACATTAGAGTCAAGTAGGCATTGCAGTTTAGTATGGAACAGCTGATTATTTTTTTGCTCCGATCGATTCTTCAGTTTGATGGGTAGACTCTTAGTTTAAACGGATGCTAATGATATCAATTTCACCCTGTAGATATGATCATTAAAATTTTCGCATAGTACTTAATATTAAAACATTTTTTTTCTTTTTTTCTTAGCCTAAACATTTATTACATTAAAATTAATTTGTAGTAAAATCTACTCGCTACATCAAATGAGACCAAAACTATAGATTTCGCTTTTTGTATGGAGCCTATTTAGCATCACAGTCCTCTAAAAAGAGGAGTTGTTTGCCCTGCGACGGGATACTGTTCAGTTTAGTGAATCTGCTCCTACTATGTTTCACTAATTTATAGTTTAGTTTCAAAAGGACACGCACCTATCTTTTATACTTTTCGAACATACAAAGTAATTACTTAGTTACAGTAGGAACCCCATATAATAGCTTGTTAGTTTGAAATGTAACCTATCCCGCGAGATCACAATATTAGACATACATTTACAGTAATCTAACTTAGATTTATCTTCAAAATACCGAATAAATAAGCAAAACTCTCATCCCAATTAAGTTTAGTTTTAACATATTGTATGCCATTTACGACAATAAGTTGGAATGTTTCTGGGAAAACGACAAATTACGAAGGTGAACTTGATGTTACGATAATCATGCTAAACAGTATTGTGATGTTTCTCTTTAAAGAGTTTATTAAGATTAAATCTTTTTCCACTTGACCAAATTAAAGTTATTGTTGAGTTTTGACAAATCAGTTTTAATTTGAACGTTGCTGCATCTAAACTATTATAAAACTGTAAAAGAAGTATGTATGTACCTACATTGAAGATATTTACAAAAAAAAAAGATTACTATATGGTTTTTAGGTGTATGTGACTCCAAATCACAAATTGATAAAATCTTATTAAATGTTTAATACGGTTGTTAACAGAATGTGATATAACTTTTCCGACCAACCCAAAATGGAATATGGTATATGAGTTCATGTCGGTAGGTAGAACCTATTTGTATTTAAGGATTTATATTCTAGAATGTTTAAGCAAGTATTAGTAACTGTCACTTTTATTATATACTTAATCCGAATGTAGATTTCTCATATTTAAGTAAGTTTACACTAATCGCTAGTAAATTAACCGTCAAACACAATGTCCCATGGAAAAAATAACTTTTGTTGGGTAAATGAAAATGTGAAAATAATAAAGAGTTTTTTAACAAAACTGCGAGGCTTTAACTTACTTCAACCGTCACGAAATGATAAAATCTTAATTTGTGTACATAACTTGTTCCGACCACGCGTTTATGTTATACTACTTGTTTCATTCTCGTGTTGCTTTATAAAAACAATTTTGAGATAGACCTGCTCTTGGTGAGGCAATATTGCTTCATTATTAACGAAATTGTCTTAAAATTATTTTGAGAATACATTTTATAATCCAATTAGATATTTTTTTGTTATTGATATATTCACCAGAAATTATTTTGAGCAACAAACTTAACTGTTCTAGTTTGTTGAAATTGCTTCGTGTATAGGTGTGTTCCAACTGTCGTAAATCATAATAAAAGATTGTTACTTCCTGTAGCGCTCTTTATGACTCAATTATAGTAGTTTGCAACTAAACAACTAGTACTTATAGTAAAATCTTGTTAGAAACCAGTATGGCAATGTCATCGAGATTAGAATCAGGAAATGTTTCGACTAAATATTCGTTGGTTAACGTAATGTTCAAGATTTTATTGTCTGGACTATAATTTGACTAGTTTTAATGTAAGTTTCACAATATTATACTATTGTGCAAGTAGTAACAAAAATGTTTTAATGTAATTTTTTTATACATATAAATATAACATTCATACAACAGTTCGTAGTTCCATTTGTATCTAAAAGCACCAATTAAAATAAGCACAGAAATAAAGTAAAAGCAAATAAAATAAATGCTTAACCATGTTTCTTCAAATTTAATAGCTGGTTGACGAATGCACTGTGGCAACATCAACTATAATTTAAAAACAATAAATATATTGATCAAGCACATGTCAACAAGCTATTAATTATTTTTAGATAAAACAATAATTAAAATAAAAAATATAAAGAAAAATGAAACGTGCCCAGGTTCGAGATGCGATTGGTTGGATGCTTGTTGCTGTCGACAGATATCCGGGCTTGTCTGTACGAACCAGGAATGAGTGAAGGCCGGGTTTAGACCAGGGTTGAGGCCCGGCCCCGGCCCGGGGAGGCCCATCACCCCGGGCAGCCCTCCAGGCCGTTGGTGGTGGTGAAATCCTGCGGAAGCCACCGCGTAGTCCATTGCTACCGCTTGGTACGGCAACATTTTCACTTTCGCACCTTACTTTTGTTTTTAATTTAATAACTTAGTCCGATTTGACAGCCTCACTTGCTAGTTCCCGCGCTTTATGACACGACATTTCGAATTTCACGTTTTAAGTCTGCGGTAGTTTTAAAAATTGTTCCATAGTATATTTTTTCACATAAACACGATTCACTTGTTCAAGATTTCAGTCCTTTGCTCTCTGCTGTTTACAGTCTTTGTCACTATTCGTAAGTGCCACCTAATTTACAAGTCCCGAGACTTTGGGACGGAGTGTCTCTATTTCAGTCGTTCGGGGACGTTTTCAGTTATCAAACAAACGCCCGGTCTATTTTCGTGGGCGATCATTTACAGGGCTAGCTATTCACAGGGGAAAAGTCACGCACAGCCACCCACTTAATAAATATTCTGGGCATATATCCGTTTTTACGCGGACGTGACTGGTGGGATACTGTCCGCTTTTCACGTACAGAACGCGCGGCCGATTATCGAAAACAGTTGCACGCGTCCCCCTCCTTCAACCTCGGACGTGCAACTGAAACCAAGCACGCGCGCCAAACGCGACTCTATCACACTCAGCCTAGACACCCCGTACACCATCAATTCGGAAATTAGAGAGGGACAGCACTCTAGAGACGACAAGGACACGGCTCGATCGGACGTCATCGCGAAGTTAAAAGCCTGCGTCGTTACATGGCCCGTAATAGGCGGTTACGTGATTGGGCGTGGCCTAGCCTATTAAGTTGAATTGTCGCGTTCTGATTGGTTGAAATTGGTAGTAGTCGTCTACGTGATATGTTCAGGAATACGTTTATAGCCTGCGCTCATAGAATATAATAAGTGAGTTGTAGGTTTGGATGCGCGCCAGTTGAGGAGATGCGGCGTGTTGCGGTTTCATTCCCGATTCGCGTAATGGTTTTTAATTATTACTTCGGGGACCGTTAATAGGTTAACATTGCGTGTTTAGCTGGTCGTTGAATATTAAAACGGATGCGTTCGGTGAATGAACGTACGAGCAATGGGCGGGGCTGGTACGCACCTTGAGCACAACGAGTTATATCGATTGACAGGCTGTCTGCTGGTTTCGATGCTAACTCGTGAAAAACTCGCTCCTCTGTCTGCATTCAAAGCGATGCATCATGCAGAAGCTAACAGTTCCTGCCAGAATCACAATACTCTATTATTATTGCTATGAATGAATCTACTTGCATCATTATCATCAACATCTTACTTTCAAACTCTACATAGTTTCGACAGCTCGACCTGTTCCAGGTGTTCCGCTTCAGTACAGTTTCCCAGCGTCTCTACTATACTCCATTATCCAATGACTAAGCAAGACAATTGAAAGTAAATCTTTCGACTTTATGCATAACGGAGCAAACAAATCTTCAAAATAAAAAAGCCTACCAAAGACTGCAGCTTTCAGCGTTGAAATTCATAAATGGCGAGCCTTATATCGACGCTGTTAAAATGTAAGGAAAACTTTCTTGAATTTAAAGACCCTTTTCTAAAAATAGATTAGAGAGTTCAATAGAGAGTTCAATACACAGATCCAAGTGTAATCCGAGTATAAAAGTGATCAATACTAAAGTTCAAGTTCGCTCACGTCGTCGCGACGCGTCGGTCGCAGTTAGTATGCCGCCCTGGGTCCGCCCCGCAGAATAATGGCCTGTTACGAGCCTCTGGCTGTAGGCTGGAACCAGCTGTTTTTGTTTAGTTCCTGCTATACGAAAAACTCTATTGATTTCAGCGACTAGACGGTTATTTAATTACATACCTACAGGGCTTTTTTGCGAAATACATCAGCATTAGTAATAGGCTGCTATCATCTAGAGACAGAACCGGGCTGTTTTTGTTTCAAAGTGTTATTTGAAAATGTTGTGACATCAATCTTGAATGAGTCTAATAAGTTTGTATTTTCAGACCATCATAGCATACCTTTATTTTGTGACCTACCTACTGAGAATTAGAGTCAAAGAAAAGTTACTTCGGTCTCATTCTTGGAGGGACATCAATGAAACTAAGCAATACACGTGTAGAGTGTAATAAAACTAAAAAAGTTTATTAGTTGTAACCTGTAGAAGCTGGGGGAAAGGTGTTTCTCCTTATGATAGATACCTTTTAAATTAGGCGTATATTAAATTAATGCGTGAACCTAATAATCTTTCTCATTATACAACGTGTTAATAAATTACACCCCAACTGATTTATAACAAAATAATTAGATTGAAACAATAATTTCATTTTTTTGATAGTTAAAATTTAAAGTTATTCGCATTTTAAGTTTTGAGGCAAAAATGATTTGTTATCATTTCAGCAATGAATGAAAGCGCTAACGTACTCATAGATACATTTTAAGAATCTTGTTTTGGTAGTAAGTAGGGTGAGTCTGCCCGTGCGGTGGGTTGACATCGGGTTCAGAAATTTAAATATTAAAAAAAAAATTATTTAATTTTTGAAAAAAAAAATTACCTATGTTGAAACTATGATAATTCGATTCTGCTCTCGATTCTAAACAAACTACTTTCTAGTTTTGCGTTAATTCATTAACACGTTGTATAGTCCACCCAATCTTCTATACATTCATGGTTTCTATTTAAACTAATATTCACGATAGCCGTATATTATGATAATTCCAAGAAATGAAATGAGTGACACTACCTATCAGTTCAACCACACAGCTTTCCTTAACGCCAAAAAAATCCCACCAACAATATTTTTATGTAAAATGTTGCCAAGACGAGACCATTATGGCTTCGAAAAGTTATCAGATCTCATATAGAGCCAAGCTTCTAACTCTACACGCCCTAACTTCACAAACTCTACACCTTAGTCAAAATATGTGATTTGGTCATTTCGCTGCATTCACATTGGCGTAAGCTGAAAAATTTATTCACTGTTCATTACTTTTCTGTTATACAATAGCTCTTTTAGTAACGCAACAGCCACGCCACATATTTATGAGCTTCATACCAAATTTTAGCTTTCTACGACTTCACGAAGTACCCTAAGAATTTTGATAATCATCAGTGAGTCAGTGACGAAATCGGGGTTTTTTAGATATCAATAAAATCTACAGTATGAGAGCTATGCAATTGAAACCTAACATATTTAATAACTCTACTATTGACATCATATCCCGAGAATTTTATTTATCTGGTATTATCCAACCCAAGTTATTTCAAATAATAGGGTTCAAAAAAACGACAGCGCATCGAGAAAAGGTAAGTAGTGCCCTTGCGCTTCGCTTGGCATTGCCGTGCTCCCGCCAAGACTCCCTAGGTGATCAGATCATGATCATACGCGATGAAAATAGCTGTCACAGTAAGGTCACAGTTCATTTTGGCTGAAAATAGCTTTTAGTCTTTTGTAGAAAGTTGGTGAATCGCTTTTTAATATAAGGTTTTCTTGATCGAGATTAAGAAATCAAAAATTTTTTAGTGACGCGCCTCTGAGCAGTAAAATGCCTTTTAGAAAAAGAAAAACATTTTCTTTAACCTTGAATAGAACCTCTGGGGGTTTTCAATAAGGTAACAAATTGAACTCCAAATCAATCAGCAAATTTAAACGGGCGAATTGAGGTATTATCTAAACAGGCTGGATGACGGTATAGAGTCCAGTTAGATGACCGCCAACCGGAAGTGGTATGCAATTGCGGCTTCCGCCCGCCCCACTGCGAGCCCAGTGCGCTAATACTGATGTTAACCTCCATGTGATTGGATCAAGTACAGGGTACTTCTTAATATGTTGACTGTTTTTAAGAGGATGATCAGACCATCATACTGAACAACTTTCACTATGGGCTGTAACTTTTGAACCGTAATAGCTAGACAGTTGAAATTTTCGCAGAATATGCGTTATTAATAAACAATAAAAACGAATAAAAATGCCAAAAAGTTAAAAGTTAAAGGGGGTCCTCATACAAGAAACTAATTTTTATCAACGTTTTTTCTTCTCGCTCTATCGTAAAAACAGTAATACTTAAAAGCGTCAAACTTGGTGTGATTATAGAGCAAACTCTACAATAAGATAACAAAAAATAATAAAAACCGGTCAAGTGTGAATCGGTCTATCGCGGTTTTCCCGGAGAAAACAAAACTTTTTTTCTAAGTTAATATATGTTGTGTGCCGGCGTGGTACGGAACCCTCGGTGCGCGAGTAGCACAACTCGCACTTGACCGGTTTTATTTAGGTTTTAATGTTGGTCCCTTTGTACAAGTTGTTCAGTTTGATGGTCTAATCTAAACCCCCTTTAAATATAAACCGCATTTAAGTTATATCTTTCGACGGTTACCCTTTCGATGCAGTGTAGTTCAATGATTCGATTTCTAATCTATTTCTTCCTGATGGTTATTTTATGATTTATGATGCGACTATGGAATGGAAAATCGTTGTATGTAGAAGTTTACGTAATTTTTTTGGGAATTAGTAATGAAAATTCTACTTTTCATAAATATCATAAGAGTCACCAAATCGAGCACTAAATCGCTATGTATTTATCTGTTTCAAATGTGCATCCGTTTCATTGGAGTCATCGTTGGAAGAAACGTCTAGTTAGCAGCCTCAACAATGTACTATCATATCTCGGCTTGTATTGGATCAATATTCATGAAATTTTGGATATAGGAATCACTAAATGAGCACTAAATCGTGACATATAAATCACATCGATATAAACAGTATTTCGAAGTGCGACTGCTAGCTTGACGTCTATCTAGCAGCCTCAGTAAGGTACCCAAATATCTTTTAAAATACAAGATCACCAAATCTGTGCTTTGGGCACTAAATTGCACTAAATGGGCACTAAATCGTGGCTTAGGCAAAACCTTCGAATGAGCTGGTGAGTCTGCTAACTATACGGACACGGAAAAAGATATGTTTGTTAAATTTATCACACCAAATAGTAGAACGATTGACACGAAAAGAAGAAGAAGAATAACACCAAATTGTGAGTCCGTAATCAAATGCCTATTCAAAATAAACTTTATTTAGGTAAGTACATTTTATTTTATATTACGGTGGGGAGTTTTTTTTTAATTTTTTTTTATGTTTGATAGGTAAACATTTGACCCCAATCTCACCTGATGTTGAGTGATGATGAGGCCGAAGATGTAGCATGCCTACCTAGAAAGATGCCTATTCACTCTTGCCTTGAAGAGGTTGTATTGCTCAGGGAACAGGTCCGCAGGCAGTGCGTTCCACTCCTTAGCCGTATATGCCTAAGCCAGAACGCAAACTCTGACAAACTAACACACGCTAAACTGCATCTCACTTCTCTTTATGCTGTCTCTCCATCTTACCTTGGGTCTACCTCGTTGTCTCGCTATATAACTCTCTTATCTCACCTCTCCGGATACATGTAAATATTTAAAGCCCAATCCTAACATGAATCTGCCTCCGTGGTCTAATGGTTAAGAGCTATGGCTCTCGACACGGAGGTCGTGGGTTCGATTCCCACGGGGGACACCTAGTGATATGTCACTTTGTGCGTTTTTCCCCAGTTGGTTAGGACATTGCAGGCTGAATCACCTGATTGTCTGAAAATAAAAATGATTCCGTGCTTCGGATGGCACGTTAAGCCGTTGGTCCCGGCTACTATCTCTGGTGGTAGTAGTCGTTACATAAAAACCACGTCAGAGGCCGTAAGGCGGTCTGAAAAAACTCTGACACCAGGGCTCTGCCCACACGATAAGAAGAAGAACATGAATCAAATTATTTTATGATTTAGTCGTATAACGATCAAGGCATTATCAGAAAAGAAACAGGTCTGATATTGGAGTTCCTGAAGGTTTTTACTTCGGAACTTATCGGATATTAGTTTCTATATCGTGTTAAAAAAAACATAAAATTTATTTGGTTAATATTCCAAATAGAATCAAACTTCGTTTGTATGGAGCGCGCTCATCATGGTTTATTCATCAGCCAATCTCAATTAAAATTGCCTCTATGTAAAGAGAATGTCCTGTTCTTACATGAATTCGCAAGTTGTGAAGCATTTTTTCTTAAAATTTGTATTTTTTGGGTTACAACTTTTTACTTAACTGAGAGCGTCAATTTTTTAACTATAAAGGTTGCATAGTATTATAGATTACAGACGTTTTAAACAAAAAATCATGAAAATCGGAGTAGTTTTGACCGGTTCCGAAGCAATAGAACATTTTAAAGCTACTGTACTCGGTTATGAAGGATACTGCACCGACACAGATGATACCTCACTACTAGAATTCTTATCTTGAAATTTTTGTCCAGGCTACTCCTCCCATCTGCAAGGCTCTCTTTCTTACAAGCAAACTTTTGCAATTAGCCATCCCGCTTCAATTGCGCGGCTCCGGTCAGAATTTTCCGTTTTCATTGAAAACCTGTATGATTTTTTATGAATTTTCAAAAAATAATAAAACCAAATCATTTCATATTGTATTGTGAAGAATATTGTAAATTTTCATATTCTTCTGATCAACAATGTAAGAGTAAAACGGTTACAACTGGAAAAAAGAGGTGACTTTGGAGTCGCTTTTCTTCAGTTTTATTAATTAAAATAGATTTCGAGAAAAACCACTTCTCATATCCTGTAGATTGTTCAGTTTTGTTTTCTGCTTAAAAAGTGCCATAGTTAATGTATAAATTGGTTACAAAGTTACTCAAAACCGGGCGGACGCCCCTTAAGAACAAAATTTCAAGTTACGTGAACTCAACTCTGATAGTACAAATGCATAGATACTAAAACTTAATCTAAGGCCGCCAGCGTTTGAGTATATTTTCTTCAGTTTCGGTTTATTAATACGGACCTTAAAGCTTGCGTATATTATTTCCAACGCAACGTAAGTATCTAATTTCAAAATATTTCCGTTTGACACAATTTCAAATTCACCCAATAAACGCGACGCCCAAGAAAAAATCAATGTTAATTGTAATTAGGCATAGTTTTGTTTTCGGCCAGTCTCGCGGTCAATGTAAGGAAGTGTCCGAAGTCTCTCTGGTTATAATCAATAAAGAGATCTTGTAATGGACACGGTCACGCAAAGAACGCTCAGAAGCGCGGACGCGTTGGTACGCGGCCCTAGTACTTGGTGGGTAAGCGGTAGCGGGGCACGTTTCCGAATACAGCTGGTAGATACTGTCGTAAAAGTAACAAACGCCTTACATTTTTTAAAGTCGCCTCAAATGAACAAATTACATTCAAATATAATTTGAAAAAATACCTTTACAATAATTAGTCAAAAAGAGGTTTAAATTGTAATAGTTTAGTACAAATAAGACGGTGTCGTCCCTCGTTTCTGCCTGTCAATCTAATCAATGAAAAAGGGATAAAGAATAAAGCAAAAGAATCTAAGACTACCAGGTGAAAATGATGATAAAACATAAAATTAATTGGATGATTCAACTGAAAAATTAAGTGTTGTGTTCGTATATTTCACCGTACCCGCCGCGTTTATACATTTCGCGTTCACGTCACGACTGAAGCCGCAACCTAACAGCTGTTTTACCGATTATTTAGAAAACTGCCTTCTTATTGGATTATTCGTGATTTTCATTTTTTTACCTTAACACCGCGACAGGTGTTTGAACCTGTCGTTCACGATCTTGACATCAGAGTTTTAGTTATTTCAAAATGTACCAATCACGGGATAGGTCAATGAACTCGATTTATCGACAAGTGGCGATCGCGGTACAGTTACCAATGTAATCGATTTTGGACCGGAAAATCTTTAATACTCAATTGAATACGATTAAGCATTTTCTTTTTGTCGATATTTTTAATCAGCACTTAAACTTATGAATAGATCAATTTGTCGAGCAAGTATTCAATCTGTAAAACCCAAATTGCATTCAATTAGGTACCTAAAACTATTTTCGTGTGCGCAAAATTTTGCTGTTTCAATAATACTATTTCACGGAAACAAAGACAATTATAACATTATTTTCAAAATAATACATTTTTCGTAATTTCATTTTTGTTGCCTTTGTTTTGTTGTACCTACGTACGATTTGTATCGTACAGTTCAAATTATAGTTTCTGACCACTCCGAGAGGGATTACAGTCGGGGGTTGCGTTAAACAGGAAAGGAAATTTCCAAATCAGAAATGAAAAGATAATTCGTCGCCATTGTTGATCACACCTCCTGTTAAATACGTTGACCACCTACGTTTTCACTTTTCATCGCCCTAACACACCCCCACCAACCCCCACTCACACGAGCTAGAGAACTGACAGCACTCACATCATTTATCCACTAATTTACCCCCCGCACCCCGTACCACGATAGCGTTCAATAGTGAATTTTAAACAGGATCGATCGCATTTGCCCTACATTTAGCAAGGGACGCACGTACAATGACCTGCCCTTTATTTTATTGGTAGGGGTATAAATCTTTGGTCATATGGTCTTGTTTCTCACGTAAAATTGTAATCAATATTTTAGGAAACATTCAGTCAACGGTCTCAGTACTTAAATATCAATTTAAAAACGCAAAGAAACTTTTTTAGAGAGCACTGGTGCTTTTGTGATATCAACACATAATTATATACTTACAACTAGTAAATACAGAAATATTTTTAAACTAGTACAAATACTTAGGTACCTACTATACTATACCTTACTACCTGCATGTCTTCCTAATATCAAAATAACTTATATCAGGACTCCTGAAAAAAATTACTTCTTCTCTAATATAAAAAATATCAAATAATATAAAAATATCAAACAAAAAAAATACTTATCCAACGTTTTGGCAAACAGCAAAACCACAACAATCTAGAACAACCCACAACATAAATAAACAACATAACATTCACTTAAGTACAAATAAACATGTCCAAGTGTAGCACACGAGAGTTTATCTCTGTATTACCCCAGAATTAGGGAACCTCCACACATTAAGATGGCTACCCCGATACTTTGATATGAATTAAGATATTCTAATTTTAATTGCCCCTACACTAGATGGAAGTGCTGCCCGATATGCAGGAATTTCCTTTGTTTCAGCTAGAAAATTTACGTAGAGATGCTAAAGTTTGGGAAAGTTTGTCAAAATTGTGATTCAAACTTTGTTATTCGCTATTAAGTTATTTTATAAATAATTTCTACTTGGATAAATCATTGGAAATACAGTGTGTTATGGTAAACAGTTGCACGTAATACTGAAAAACTTTCCCTTAGAAACCTGTAGGAAATAAGCAAAAAATATGTTGGACTTTCCATACTAAATGCAATCAGTTGATCCAAGGTGTGTATGAAAAGTTTTTTTTGTGAATTTCCCTTCGTTCCTTTGGGAAATTTATTCAGTGTCATGAGTAATTCAACTGTCTATTAACACCCTATATACTTAGATATTAAAGATTCCTTTGCGATTTTTCTGACTTTTCAGACGTCATCAACAATTATAAATTTCACTACAGTTTTAAATATATTTTTTAAATCATAAAAGCTCATTCGAAATCCTTAATCTATAAATCCAATGTCCCCAAACTTAAACCCTCCAAGAAAATGTATTAAACACAGATAAAATCAAAGAGAAACATTAAACTTTGCATATGGGGCCAATTATGGCGAAATTTGTATAATTCCGTAGATATGGGACTAAATAAATTAATAAAACAACCCCTTGGCAAAGGGTTAAGATTTAAACGGTTGTGATATGATCTTTTAACCCTTTGTGTTTTGGCGTTGTGTGAGGTAATTTCTGGGGATCTTTGTAAATAACCATATTTTATACAAAATATTTTTAAACTATTCTAAATATTTTAACGAGATTCAAATGTTTGTTAGTAACATGTGTGACTTTTATCTTAAATTCGCAAAAAAAAATGCTGTTCAAAGCTTATTTAAAATGAAATAAAATTTAAGTTTTAATTCCATAAAAGCTGAGCAAAAGTAATTCGAAAACGTGTTTTGCAATGTGTTCGTAAAACTGGTGGAACTTTATTCCAAATGTACTTACCTGTCATGAAAAGAATTTTACGTTACGTAAAAAACTCGTAATTTATGGTGAAACCTGTGTAAATATTTCCTTTCAAGTTTTCATGAACTTTGTTTTAAAAACTGTGTTATGTTTATTCAACCAATCTAAAAAAAATACTTTGTGAATTCATTTAAGGTCAAGCGGGTCACAAAAAATCAAACCGTTTAAATCGCAGTATCGCCGCCGTAGAGTGAAAACCTCGGGAATGAAATTTAGGTATTTTTTATTATTACGTTTCTGGAAAAGAAATCTCACAAAGCATGTCCTGATTTCACTAAAAAAATAATCTGATACTCGTAATGCCATCTTCAGCGTGTAATCTCGTATTACTCCCGAACTTACAAAAATGTTAAAGGAAATTATAGGAAACAGTTTTTTTCTATGGGACCAACCTCGAAATCGCGAAAAAGAAACAGCTGTCCCATACATTTAGCTCGAATAGATTTGTAACTTAGAATGGAAAATCCGTTATTTTTCGCGATTTCTATATGTATCCCATAGCGAAAGTTGTTTAGTTGGGTCTAAACCCTCAAATGTTTATTTATATTTTTGTAACACCTTGTATGCTTAGCTCCGCGGTTTTGGAATACAATCTAGTACAGACAAGACGTGGGATGTTCTGAATCGGTTCTGGGATAGACTTCTCACCTAACCCAATAAAATCGTTTTAAGGTAACGTGGAAAACTTCATTAGGAGAAGGAATTTAAACTGATTAATTTCGTTCCAACGCGTTTTGTCAAGCTTAAACCAGGACCTCAATCGCCCTAAGTTTGAACGATACTACCAAAACAAAACCACAACCAAAAACGTTACGTTATGCACAATTCGTATCGCGCAAATTATATTAACGGTAACGATTTAGCTTTATTTCGGAAGATACGTAACGTTTGATGTCCGTTCGATCGAATTTTCTGTATTGTGCGATTTAACCGTTCAGAAAAAATATCGCGATAGCTTTTTTACTTCAGCTAAAACAAATCTAAACCAAAACTAAACCAAAACCGTATAAAATTGCGCAATTGAGGCCCAGTTTTTAGTAAACAATAGTTGTAAATTTTAGTTGTAACACAGGCCCTTAGTAAACACTGGTTTTAACTAGAGAATACGAGGTCTAACTATAAACAGAGTTTTACTGTGGCATTATTATATCCCTGAGTAACGTAGACAAGTATACAGGGTGTAACAAAACACCCTAGTAATACTTAAGGGGGTGCTTTAGACCATCAAACTGAACAACTTTCACTATGGAGCCAACATTGAGAAAAAATAAAAAAAATCTGCTGTCCCATAGGTACATTTTAGTCGAGTCGGAACTGCAGTTTTGTATGGGACAGGTGATTTTTTTAATTTTTTCTCGATTTTGGTCCCATAGTGAAAGTTGTTCAGTTTAATGGTCTGAAGCAACCCCC
This sequence comes from Agonopterix subpropinquella, assembly GCA_922987775.1. NCBI lineage: Eukaryota > Metazoa > Arthropoda > Insecta > Lepidoptera > Depressariidae > Agonopterix > Agonopterix subpropinquella. Next base: position 48,225,470 of record OV277693.1, on the reverse strand, counting down.
TAAGTATTTTGGTAGGCTAGGGTGTTTTGTTACACCCTGTATAATAATTAAAACAGAAATACACAGGCAGGAGAAGAAAACAAAGTCACCATAAACACGTTATTAAACTCATTCCAAGTCTTCCCGCTAAAAATAATACCTAAAGTCGAAGCCGGATATGAGTTTAGGAGTAGAGTGAGTTCATTAGACATTCAGCGCACGCCTTGACGACCCCTGCCTCGTCGGGTGGGGTAGGGCTATAAAAAGAGCAGAGACCGAGCACCAGTCAGCTCGACCCATGTGAGGAGTCTATGACAGTTGACAATATTCTGAGTATTAAAGACTTTTTTTTTTTTAATGTTCGCTGACTGTATTCTTCATTTCGGTATGTGTATACATATATGGTGGTGTTCTAATCAATAACATGTTAATCAAAAATATTAAAATGACACAGTTTACCTAATATTATGTTGCATTATATTATATTTAAGAAGTCTTAAAACACCTAAAAATGTGTTAAGGTCTTGTCTACATTGTCTATAATGAAGTGAAAATATTTGAAATTTATCTTACCAAGATAAATAAAGTTATTTAGTACCTATACTCAGCACCCCGGATCCGCTCCAAGTCAGAAAGACAAAAATGCCATACTACAGGGTGAAATTGATATCATTAGCATCCTTTTAAACTAAGAGTCTACCCATCAAATCAAACTGAATAACTTTCACTATGGGAGTAAACCGATCGAACCAAAAAAATAATCAGCTGTTCCATACTAAACTGCAATGCCTACTCGACTCAAATGTATGCAACAGCTGATTTTTTTTTTGCTCCAATCGGTTTGCTCCCGTAGTGAAAGTTGTTCAGTTTCATGGGTAGACTCTTAGTTTAAAAGGATGCCAATGATATCAATTTCACCCTGTATATGCAGATGATTCCGCTATCGCTCGAGCAGAGCGCGCTTTGCTTTTAGTTTCGGGGCCTGACTCGTGCATGTATATAAAGGTATAGTAGGGTATGTGAGTATTACTAGATGCTCTACCAGAGGTTTGGGATCTTCATTTTGTCTTAAGAATTATTTTTCATTAATTTTTGAATTATTATTATGATTATTGATAGTAGGTAGATTAGATTATGCAATAAGGGGATAAAGCAGTGTCTTTCATCGTATCATACCGAAGCATTCTAGGGTTAACTCCTAAGAAAAATGAGGGAGTTAACGTAGGAAACAATACACAGCTTTCTTGTAATCTTTAGTGTAGTATAAACATGCAATATAGCACACTTTAGTGGTAAATTAGTCGCAAAAGACGTCACTGTAAAGTTTTAAGCAGCATAAAGTGCCAATATGCAACTTTTGGTGGTTATAGATATTATTAGTGGAAATAGCAGCTCTAAATGCATCATAATCGTTTTTTCGCCCTAGTTTCAGCAAATAAGCTACAATATGTAAAGATATTTGTATTTGATTTTGTATATAGTCTTCATACGCCGCTTGTGTGCTAGTTGGGAAGCTTGTCTTAGAAGTTTTTATTGACATATTTCCATAGATGGAAATAGGATATTTTAGTTTTAGTATATTTTAGTTTTAGGATGTTTTAGTTTTAGGATATTTTAGTTTTAGGATGTTTTAGATTTATTGTGACATTTCTTTATAATAAAAATTTTCCATAGATAATATATCTAATGCATATTTCATTTTCCCCGGTATGAGTAAGAATAGTAAATACTAAATCCTTCTTTCGTATTACATAACTCACCATCGTAGCAGACTGTACCAAAAACAAATTATCGCAATTTTCCTAATTCGAACAAATTGCTACTTACACTTTTAAAAAGACGATTACATTAACACCTCCCCTCATTCCGACTCGAGTACATTTTTCTCGCTCCGTCGACTTCCACTGCATTTTTCTTTTTTTTTTCTCTGCAGCCAATAATAAGGGCGTAAGTGAATTTTTGCGTAGCGTTTCGAAACCTAATAACGCAGGGTAATTTTTCAATTGGCCGTGTTAACGGTGTGTTAACTTGCCTCCACTTTTAACAAACTTTTAACGTTAGATACGAACACTTTTTTCTTTTATTCGGTATCTACACAAAGTAAATATCTACCTGTAATAAGAGTGGTCGACTTGAGTGTTTCAGGTTCAATACCATTCAGGTTCAATATGAGAAAAAACAAATAAAGTTATCGTTATTATTACAGCAACATTATATTAACAATTTGTACACAGTTTGTAATGTTAGAGATACGGAATTACGGAGATAACTATTTAGTAATATGTAATATCATCATCCATATGTCATCAGAGTTCTTGAGTGACGACCGCGTACCGGAAAGCGCGGCATGGGTAGTCTCCCCCACAAGGTGGACCAACGACCTGGTGAGGGGGCGGCGGAAACCCGTCGGATGAGGGCAGCGCAGGACCGATTGTTGTAGCGATCCCTGGAGGAGGCCTATGTCCAGAAGTAGACGCCCATCGGCTGAGATGATGATGATGATCTAATATCTAGGCACCTAGGGCTTAAAAATGAATACACACTCTCAGACTGATCAGAAACTTTGCTGTAACTACGGTAGGTATAATCCAATTGTTTTATTGCACCTGTCAACACGTGAAAATATTTGCATGATGGTAGCGTTGGAATTGCACATTCTATACGATACTGATTGGCGTAGGTCCGGTGTCGGGTAGGTGAGGAAGGAACCGGGCTGGTGAATACAGGTAGTGCCAACGCCAACCCAACGATTTTGACAAGCTCAAGTGCACAGCTAAAAACACGTATACCAAAAAAACTTTTGAAGCGTGAAGCCAAAATATAAGAAAGAGAATCAATCTATAACGACATACAGTACCGACATTCCTTACAAACCCACTTACAAAAAAAAAAAAAAAAATTTATTCGAAATAATATCATATATTTCAATTATATTTTTTGTGCAATACTGAACTTGAATAGTCTATATTTTCCTTGTTTTTCGACCTAAACTCTAAAGTGCCAATAATTTGAGGGGGTGCCAATGAAAGGATGGTTTACCCTAGATAGCTTTTTGACGTCATTTTTTGACTCTACCAATTTTAACCTTACCTCCGCTTGGAAAGCAGCTTGGCGTAGAATGTTGTCAATGGCGTTTTCCTGTCTCGCTCGAACTCGCCTAGTATCCCAGATGCTACTTCTTATACGTTTTTTTTTCTCCATTTATACAAAATAACAGCTAAGTGTCCATGGTGTAGCCGTAGCTAAGTAAACATAACATGGGTCACAAGATGGAATAATGTGTCCAATGATGGCTAGCCTTTCGTCTCATTCGACAGCCGCCAGTATAGAATTGAGGTGGTCTATCCTAAATTCCTAAGCCGGGAACCAAACGGCAAATTTGTTGGAACTTGGAAATAATGTTTCAAAACGCAAAAAGTAAAAACTGCATGTGAATGACGCGGACGTGTTGACAGGAGCAAAATGCTAAGCGTCCCACAATTGCACGCGCCGATGAATTGTTATGTAGAGCTATGAACCGCTTAGAAACTTGCATAAGTATGGTTTTTGTTCATATTACCATCTAACCTTGGAATAAGTATGTCTAAAATGATCCTCACGCTTCTACCGTATAAAAAAGGGGGCCTACATTCTTAGGTAGGTGTTCGTGAGGCGTCATACAAATTATGTCTGTGTGTATGTATATGCATAGGGTTTAGAGGCCAGTACTGGTTGCAATTTTTTTCTACGTTTTTAGCTTTGACTGTCTATCTTGATATATAACTTATCCTAGCATCTAACGATCTCTTGGGAGTTGAGGACCTTAACAGACTCGCGCCTGAGCTATTATGACCGTCGTTGGTCTTTTGTGAACTCCCCTTTTATACAACGTGTTAATAAATTAGCGCAAAACCTCATACACCCCAACTGATTTATAACAAAATAATTAGAGTGAAACAATAATTTCATTATTTTGATAGTTAAAATTTAAAGTTATTCGCATTTTAATTTTTGAGGCAAAAATGATTTGTTATCTTTTCAGCACTGAAACAAAGCGCTAACGTACTCATGGATACATTTTTATAATCTTGTTTTGGTAGTAAGTAGGGTGAGTGTGCCCGTGCGGTGGGTTGACATCGGATTCAGAAATTTTAAAAGTTTGCAAACAAATTATTTAATATTTTGAAAAAAATTACCTATGTTGAAACCATGATAATTCGATTCTGCTCTCGATTCTAAACAAACTACTTTCTAGTTTTGCGTTAATTCATTAACACGTTGTAGTTCCCTATACTGATCTCCACTGCAATCAGGAACCGCAGTAGGTTTCTATCAGGGAGGGTAGCCCAGTTAATATTAGTTTTGAACTACCTATCAATGTGCCAAATTTGCTTCAAATCGTTTCGTAACGGTCGTTTTACTAATAATACAATTATCAACATTTTCTCATTTATAAAACTAATCAGAAAATACTTACATTTTAAAAACAAAACCAAACAAAGTTCAGCCACATCTATCACATTCATAATGCTACGGGCCACCCCCTCAGCTAGCAGTAACAAGGGCAATCTTGTGGGTGACTCCAAATGAAAAAAAAAATGTGCTGTTAAAAATATCCATCTAAAAAACATGACTTGTGCATTATGGCAAGCGACATTGAGATTTTAAATTGAGTCCAACAATAGAATTATTTGTAACTGTAAAATTTTATTTATTTTCATAAAAAATATTTCTGCAAAAGAAACTTATAATTTTCTATATTTATTGTAGAATGAGTGGCTTTGCTCTCCTCATTAGGGGTAATAAACGTGAGTATAATTGAAGTATGTAGCTCAAGTACGAGTTTTCTTAAGTATCGTCAGTAGCATATCTTCCATAAAAGGTAAAAAACAATACCAACAATGCCCAAATAAACAAATCAAGCTGTTACGATAAACAAATACGCATTTAAATTGGGCATATACGTACATACAGAAGTACAGTGCTCGTTCTACGATGGTCCCGGGGTGCACGTGCTCGGTGCGAGCGTGTCTAATTGCGTGGTGTCGTATGTCATCGAGTGTCATAGGCAATGAGGGATTTTCCAAAAGCAAAAAAAAGTAAAAAGTTAGTTCCAAATTTCTCGATAGATGGCGTTGACAAGAGAGGGGTCGATTAGGTATAACCAGCACTGGTAGCATGGACACCCGCTATAGCCGTGATACGGCTTTATCACGTCTTTTATATCGTTCTTTTGCGCGCGAACGAACGAGATAAAAGACGTGATAAAGCCGTAACACGGCTATCGCGGGTTGGCATGCTACCAGTGCTGGTCTACCCAATATCAAACTGTACAAAAACATGTATAGTCATTCCTTACAGTCGCACACAGATTGCCATAAGAGTGACAGAGCTAGATTAGACGTAAATCTGTTAAACAAATGTCACCACTTTTTAAGCAAATTCAAGCAAAATTCGTTCTTAACGTAAGGAAATAGCGGAGTCTTCCAGCTGGAGGTCTGGTGACAAAATGGTTCAAGACATTATCTGTTTACTATTGACATTTAACTTATTCTAATGGGCGGTTGTCATAAGTGTGAATGGATGTCAAGTAGCGTTTCTATGTCTTGCTTTATATTATTTATCTACCCCTATATTTTATCTTTGAGTATGAACAATATAAGCTGACCGCGCGCAGGGTGAATAACGTATAACGTCGCGCGACCACCTTATTTTGGTTTTGCTTAGCTTGATGTGTCGCCTTGTGTACAAACAAACCCTTTCTTATTGTTGTTGGTTTATTATAAACTATCTGCGGGGCTAGTATGCCAACCCACTATAGCGTGATATATCGCTATCACGCTTCCGCTCTCTTTCTATTTTCGCACGAACGAACAAGATAAAAGATTTGACAGATGGATGTGTTAAATATCGCAATCGCGGGTTGGCGTGCGTACTAGCCCCGCTGTTGATAAAGTAGCGAAAACATGGCGCAGCGGACCCGGCTTTAGGTTTTTGTAGTTTGTTATTGTCGTTATATTCAAAATGGATACAAAGCCCATACAGCCACTTCAGATACTTGATTCATTGTTGACAGACAATAACACCGAGATTGTTAATAATAAACCGACAATAATATCAAAGGGTTTGTACTGCGTCTTTTTATTAATAATATTCATAATATACCATAGGTATTGTACCTAATCGACCCCTCTCTGTTCAACGCCATCTATCGAGAAATTATGAACTAGCTTTTTTTTTTCTCTGGAAAATCCCCCATTATGTCAATCCATGGCCTTAGTTGTGGCGCTTCGAAAATACTTTGGCACCATGTTGACCATTAAGAATTGCTAATGGTTAAATGCTTGGATAAGGTGGACCGACGACCTGGTGAAGGCGGCGGGAGCCCGTTGGATGAGTTGTTGTGGCGATCCTTGGGGGAAGCCTATGTCCAGCAGTGCACGTTTATCGGCTGAATTGATGAATCCGCATCGGGATCGAGAGATGGACTATGGCCCGTTGCCTCACATTATGCGCCAGTGGCACAGGGTTCTATAAGGGCCAGGTCAGAATCAGCATGCATGAAGATGAAGATACTGATGAATGTGGAGGAAGCGAAAGAGATCTGTCAGGATCAAAGCAGGTAGCGTTGATTTCAATTGTCTCTGCCTACCCCAGAGGGAGACAGGCGTGAGAATAAACACCACAAGTTTTTAATTATTGTCAAAATTTTAAAGGCTTTACTCGTATTCAGACAATGAAACGAAACAACTTTCCCTAAGGAATATGGGTCGAGAAACGAGAATTTTCTTTGGACCTCCCTTACTAAAATCAGCCAATCGATTTGAAATGGGAGTACCAACATAGTTTTCGTTTTTTCGCTCATGTTCCTCAGGGAAAGTTGTGTAGTTTCATTTTCTGAATACATCATTTTTTGTTAGTAATTATGTGTATAATTAATTATGTATGCACAGTATCAATGCATAGTTTATTTAACAGAATCGAATGCTTGTAGCCTAAAATCTGTTTTTTTTTTTTTTTATTTTCTGATATGTTTAATACGTAAAATTTATACGTGACAAGTTTCACGCGAAATGCGTCTTTATTGAGGTAAAGACTTAGAAAAAAATTAAAAGGCTATTAACCTTGTCAGAGAGAGAAATGAGAACACTTTTAATTATATTTTAAATCCGGTAATTATCGTAATTCAATATTGATGCATTAGTTACTAATCTATTTTCTCACGACTACGGCTAACACACAAAATTATATTCCTTGTATATTATCATTTACAAATACCGAATAATGAAAAATTTTAGATGATTCCGCGTGGTTCCGGCATTGAATAAACCACCCCATTTCTTTCCGTGGGTTGTTGTACGAGGTGACTAGATAAGGTTTCTTTTGCACCATTGTTTGTGTACAAAAGGATAGCTATCGAATGAATAGTCTTCCATCCTGATTATGCTTAAAGTGAACCTTGCTACAGTTTCTGCCCAGACCTAAAGTCAATTTCTGACATGCCTTACAATTGTCATCTGACCAATGCTGGTGGTGGTCTGCCTGCTGACCTCCTTCCCTACTCATTCTAAAATATATTGTTGTTTTATTTATCAAAACTAAAAACAATCGTCACATATCAATTTTTGAGGTACCCAGTACTCGAAAGTCACGTCGAAGCGCGGTCGGCACGGCACGTACACCAATCATCCGAATCGCGCCCGTGACCATATCTCTGTCCCTTTCTCCCATACAAACATCGCCTATCTCCTGTCTCTGTTCAAACAGACGATCCGCCGGGAAATCTGGATACTATGAAGCTGTAAAATTAGGTGCTTTGACATTTCTTTAGGCTATGATGGATTTACTTTTGCTTTGATATTCAGTTTCGGCGTTTGGGGATTTGCAGGATTTGGCCTGAGGACATAGAGACCAATATAGGTACCTATACTACCCAAACACAGACTATCGACTTTTTAATACACACTAACTTAGCGAGAACTAAGGAAAAAAAAGAGGACAAATTCGAGTCGGGCTACTCGCGCACCGAGAGTTCCGTAACTCGCGCACCGAGAGTTCCGTACACTCTCCCACACAACATATTATTTGATGGGTAGACTCTTCGTTTAAAAGATTTTTTTTAAATTATTATCATCTTGCGAGATTCGAACTATTATATACGGACAGTCGCATCGTAGGCAGGTTTTCTACCAAGGAATCTATGGAAACATGATGCGCCGACTATTGCGTCTGACGCGTCACCGTCAAAAACAACCCTCGATTCGATTCCGTCGGCTCACACGCACGAGTGACTAGCGATGCCGACGTATTGTACTTGTACTTGGGCTCCTGAAGGGCGATTTTTGAATATCACCGGTGACTTAGAAATCCGTCTTCGAATATAAGATTTTCATTTCGAGTGATGAGATGAAATCGTTCGAATGTGACAGAAACAGTTTCGTTTCACACAGAAATCGTTCCAATTGAACGAACGAACGAATTAATGTTTTCATAGTAACAGCTAAAACCAGAGTTTCCCGCCAAAATAATGGAGGACGTAGAAACAAAGTAAAATCTGTTGATAACATTACAAAAATCAATGTCGAACATTCGAGTGGTGAGATTAGATACGAGTGGTTCGTTGCCAACGTCACAGACGTGGAATTCAAAATGGCAATTCATTGATTTTACGACATTTTCTACTGCTGATTTGAACGTGTGATATTTAAAAATCGCACTACAAACGCAACTACAAAGATTCTATCGGACGATTTTTATTTGCGCGGAGAAAGATGCAGAAATTGTTTTTTCTGAAAATGCCCCTACGGGTCCTTCTCACTTCTGAGATTTCTCAATCAAGAGAAGTCTAAATTAAAATATTTCTACTCCAATATACAAAAGCATTCAAGGTATTTTAGGTGCACAATATTTTTATAGGTTTTTTACAGGTCTAAACATAGAGATTAAAAAAAACCGCAACTTTTTACATTTATTTCGATATTCTTACGAGGAATGTTTAGAACCTATAAAAGTGTGCTATAAAAATAGCTTTTGGACTTTTGTAGTAAGTTTTAGTATATATCTACAAAATTTAATACAATGCTGTACTGTTTACTAACCTGTAACTGAACTATAGAAATCTAAAAAAATATATAGTGAGCTGGAGTTTTAGACCGCCTGAAAACTTATCAAAGAACGTTCCAAGCTCCATCTCGAATTTCCATAAGTAAGGAATAAAATGGTGCTTTGCCCTCTAACCCTCTGATATCAATATGTGGCGAAGGAAGCCACGTACACCGATTTTTCTGGTCAAATGCACTGCGAACGAAACGCGATGGCCTGCCACGGCCGCCAGCTATCACCGATCTATCAACGGCGTTCGCGCAAGGAATTCCAAATTTGAAATCACCAATCACCGTCCCCGTTTCAAATGGGCTTAAAAGCATACTACCAAAATAATGATACTCAAACGAATGTCATTCGTTTTACAGATTTAATTCGAGCTCTACCGATTTTGTTGAGCGTTTCAGTTGTTTAAATAAAAAGGAACTTCGTTCCACCGACCGTACGGTTCAATTGAGTTTGCGCTTGATAGTCTACAGACATAAACCGTTTATTGCAATTGTTTGAAGAATATAAACTATTTCCTGTTAAATTGTATCTTTCGCCAATTGTCATTGGTTTCTCTTTGTGGAACTGAGGATGATGTCATGTCAAGCTTTCAAGAGAATCGTAAAATGAATTTATATAAATGTTTAAAGTCTTTGTGTTGCGGAAAATACAAGTGTATGACGAGTGGCTACTTCGGAAATTTTGTATAGTAGGTAAAACATCATGTTAATGCTATGATAACCAATTAAATCAATACACAGTCAGGTACCTACCTACATACAATTAGTAAATTAGTAACCCGAAAATTTGTAGAACAATGAAGTTAATGTAACTTTTATTACCTTTATTGACCAAGTCTGGTTCATTGTCATAGCATAAAAGTGTGCTAAAGAAGGAATCTCGCTACACCTACTTAAATTGTTTGTAGAATACATAGTTTTCAAAAAAAATCGCAGCCTCAGAATTCGGTATGGCAAGTTTTTTTGCGGTACATACCTGTGCCGCCTTCCTGGGTAAATAAAGGGTAACATAAGTTAACTACTTGGTAAACTTAAAATAACTGGCCATTAAGACAACAATATATTCACAATATCAGAATTTGATGTTGCTATTTCTGTTTCCAGCATAAAGGTAGAAAGAGAAGGCAGGTGATTTTAAGTTTTTTAAATTATTATTTTTTTTCTCCATGGAGTTCGAATGTTTTTCTAGCGACCACTTTTGATCAAATTAATTTAAAAATTAAATATAAGTATATTGATAAACTCGATACGTCGAATAAAATTAAATTAGGTATTTTCTTAAAACGATGTCTTCAATCTGTAAAAAACATAAAATAAAGACAAAAGAAACTAATTAGCGTGATAGGTAGATCGAAAAAAATTACATTAGTTTCTTAAAATATACAACAAATAAAAAAAACTTGACGTACAGAATTGGTAACGATCATAAATCCGGTTAGCAACCCTTCGCTTCAGGTGGGGAAAAATAATTTATTCAAATAAATCTCTCGAAATTTTCACTACACCACACTCTATCATGCCCCTGGGCGTCGTTTTGCGATTCTTTTAAGTGCACTGAAGGAGTGTGTTCGTACTTGTATTGAATATATTTAAAGAATTATCTGACTTTAAAGAAGTTATAAAATGGTGGAAGCTTACCTTAGACTCTAAGGTGGTGCATAACTCTAAGCCTTAGAGCAATATACTACATTATAAACCTATAATATACACTGACCTGCAAAACTAAGTATCACTTTTAGTTAGACGGCAATTTGAAAAGCAGTGTTTTGTTTAAAAATAATGTTTTTTTTTCAGGCATTCCTTAAAACAAGATAATCGACTATGAAGTTTTTATATAAAACAAATTAAAAAAATCTTATTGTTTTGCTTCGAAAATACATCTTGTGCACTTTAAGGTTATTGCAATTTTAAAAGTGTAGTACTAAGTTTTGATGGCCAGTGTAGTAGGGAGTTTGACGCTTGTATGTAATTATTATTACTATAATAGAGCTAAAAAAAACGTTGAATAAAACGTGTCTTGTATGGAGACCTTAATTTTCTTATTTTTTTTCCTTACCCTATTTCATCCCACTGCTGGGCAAACGCCTCCCCCTTTATCCTCCATGCATTCCTGTCCTGAGCCAGTTTCATCTACTCTTCGTCGAAGGTATCCAGCAGGCGTAACATGACATCTCACACGCGAGGTGAGACACCTCTCACACATCGTCACGCGCGCGAGCATTTTGTCAATTTTGCGAACATGAGGACCAATGCGAGAAAGATAAATTCAGCGAGAAAATATGTTTATGACATAGCAGTGTTGCCAATCGAGTGAAAATCGATCACAATTCCATTCATTCATTCTTTTTTGTGAATCGGTAAAAGGACAGCACTAATAAAACTTTATTTGGCATTGTACGAGCACTTGTTAGACTGAAGAAAAGAGATGCCGCTATACAGTTTCAGTTATATTTTGTCGTTGTTTTTTAATCATAAAGTGCCATTACTAAGATCAAGAAACTCTTTATTCTAAAAGCATATAATCTCTTTGTGCCATTAGAGTTTTCGAAAAAAGTCGAAAAACGTAGTTTGACATAAAGTCAAAGTTGTCAAACTATATTAGCCCAGTAAAGTTACGGTGCGCTTGTATGGCGAAAGTAAATAATTTATAACAACAGTTTTTTTCCTTTTATGCATTAGATTATAATTCTAGTTATCATTTAGATTGAAAATCCAACTAAAAAATGTCTTCTTCATTAACAAGCATCACATCTAACAGTAAACAGAAACAAATCTGTCACTTGTTTAGTAAGTACTAAAAACTAAAAATTCGAAAATTTGTTGGATTTTTTTATTTTATCTTTAAATAATTTGTTTAAACTATCTAGCAAGAACAATTGCTTATTATAAGTTATTTCCTTTCGACCCTTATTCAAAAAATATAATACTCGCTAGCCCGTATTTAACTGGGCTATTTTTCGATCTCGCGCACAATTTTGAGGTTGAGAAAATAGTCACACGGAGTTGTCAAAATGCCATATATTTCTCGCACAAAGAACGTTCATGTTCGGCGAGGTGACAAACAGTCGCGTCGCGAGTGCGGTGACATAGTGGTGACGTCAAGAACGCATCTCATGTCGCAGATGTGATAAAGTTTCAAAATGGCGGTTGTCTCACTTAAATTTGACGTTTAGAAGTGACCTGTGTCGCTCTCACCCGTGTTATGCTACGCCTGCAGGTCGTCTCCCCATTTCTTTCGGGTCACATCCTGATGTTTTTGTATACTTCATTACTTTGTTAGTATATCCGCTATAACATCGCATTATTATGTGAAAATTTTAACCGTCTAGCTGTTATGGTTCAAAAGATACTATATAAGTAATTTGTGTAACAATGCCTAAGATATTTATTTCTTTTATTAATTTAAAGAATGTTTAATGAAATGAAACTCTAAAAGCAGAAAAGCGATACACTCTAATCGTAAAAAGTATTTCAGGAAGCACAGTCTCGACGGTCGTAAATAAAATGTGCAAAAGATAAAAATTACATTATCGCAGTTATTTTAATTTAACTCTACATTAATCATCTCGCACGCCTCCGAAGTGTCGCGCCATTTATAATGCCGCTTATTTTTAATTTGCTCCCGCTTTTAAGGGTTGACTTTTTATATTAATGGAATTTTTGGACTGTTTTTCTAGATATATGGCTACTGTAATCGTTGGCCTTACTTGAAATAATACACCTACCTAATAAAAATAATTATAATATCGTTTTTCATTAAAAATATTTTTTTGCATTTAGAAATCTCAGATCGATATATTTTAAAAACTTAATTCTTCTATCGCGTCAGCATGACCCATATCGCATGACAATTACTCATACTGTAGAGTAAAGATTAACTAGTCAACAATTATAGAAAATCTTTGCTTAAAATTCTTTGAGAACAGACTTAATAATAATTTCATATCAATAAAAAGTCAAACAAAACAAATCTTACTATTATCACCACATCGCTACTGTTCTCATGGTTCAAAAATAATAAAACGTCGAAATTATGAGTGGATATCAATAAAAGCGAGTTTTTGTGGCTTCACTGAAGGATAGGCAAAGACGAGTCGCCGTATAACTTGATGGTTCTACTAATATCATCATAGAATTGTATGGATACGCAACACAATATTAAAAATGTGCTCTCTTTGTGAGCCCTACGTTAATTAAAGTTCTTCGTGCAGTATTAATCAATCATAAAATTTTTAACAAAAGTTGGTTACCTATATTGATTTGTAGATTAGTTTCAGATTTCGTTACTTTCCACTAGCACATCCACTCTATTCGTTCATAATCTAGCTCGTTAAGATGCGCGTAGGCGCCCATTTTGTCAACAGTCCATTGTGGTGCGTGGGCGCCGCGGTTTATGACGTCGTAAATCTGCGCGAGAGCATTATGATCGCTCGATAATCAGCTGTCAAAACTCTCAGGTGCTATACCTGCGGGTTTGGGGATGCTATTTCAAATCTGTGTTGGATGAAATGAATTTGTTTGAATTAAAAGTCACTACTTTTAATTCAAACAAATTCATTCAAGAATCACTATTCTTCACTTTTGACCTCGTTAAACGCCTTTTTAGGCTGCATCTGGACTCAGGAAAGTGTCGAATTTACGTCAAATACGCGTTTCTATGTGAAAATAGGCAATAAAACTATAAAAACGTGGATCCCAGGGGATGTTTTGTTTGTATATTTGCCTCCTTTTATGTGCGTCGAAAACCGACAGACTCTGGAAAACGCTTATTTGCCAAATACGCCATGTGAAGTGGATAGTTATAAACGCATTAAAGTAAATGTGGACACCTACACAATTTTTTTTTCAAAACAAGGCGCACTATCTATCTTGTGTACCTACATTAAGATGTAGGTCAAGCCTACACATTTAGAATTGTCGCAATGACCCATTATTCAAGTGACTGTATAGATAAATTACCTTAAATTCAAGTATGTAGTTCAAAACTTAGAGCGTGCTAAAATGTTTATCGACTCAGATAAATCTCGAAACTAAAATTTATATTATCACGAGTGAAACACTCGTCTGAGTAAATTAACTTTTTTTGATTATGTATGTTTCCTTTACGTAAACCTTGACTTTAAAAAAATTACACCCAACTCCAAAGTGCTATAAAGTAGAACACGTGTTTCCGAACATTTGTAAGACTTCATCCAGGCAATTCTTTGAGCAACCCTTCAAACTTTTACTTGGAAATTACGTAAGTAGATACTTCGCCTCAGATCATCATCTAAGATTTTTCTTTGAAGTAGGACCAAAGTTTGGGGGTAAAATTGAATATTAATAGCGAAATTAAACCCTCGCTCGTCCGTTTTCGGGTTTTTATTACTTTATTAAGGCACTCTTCCCGTTAATGTGATATAAACAAATCGTAGAGAGCCTTTATATTTTCCGAGAAAGGGACTAGTGTCAAAAAACAGTAGCATTTTAATAGCTTAATCGCGTGTTGTTTGTTTCTTATAATTTATTTATATTAGCACTTCTGCCGGATGGTTGTTGCAATAAAAACGAGGATATCTAAGTTTTGATATGATATAAATTTGTTTAATGCCTTAGCATTTTCTTGACGGTTATTGTATGTAGTCATTTCTATTGTCTTTTTTTTTCATTTATCGATAACTTAACCTAAGTAAATTAAATTACAGAAATACTTACAATAATTAAGAAAAAATTAATTGTAGTGTCAAAGTAGAAAAATTGTATACCTTAAATGCAATTACCCTACGTACTTAAGGCTATTCTACCGTTGGCGCGCTCCATACAAACGTAGTATGGTGATATTTTCAATACTATCTAATTAAAGTCAATGAAATTTTTCAAAAACAATCAAGTACCTAACTAATCTCTATGTGGGTATGAAGTCATATTTTCGTTAAAATATACAGTTTCAATGCTAGGATTAATTTAAGATTTGTATGGAAATATTTGTGGCACTGTAACTTTAAAACTATAAATTATATCGAAAATCTGACTTCATACCGACATAGAAATTAGTTACTAGATTGTTTTTGAAAAATTTCATTGACTTTAATTGGATAGTATTGAAAATATCACCATACTACGTTTGTATGGAGCGCGCCAACGGTAGAATAGCCTTAAGGAGGTGCTTCAGACCATAACGATGAACAACTTTCAATACTTATGGGACTGCCATAGAAATTGTAAAAAAAAAACTGCTGTTCCATTCATATCATTTTATTGTAAACAAAGAATTTTTTTTGTAGGTTATTGAATAAGAATATGTACTGATAATAATAAGTAGGTACCATACCTACCATAGTAAGTTAAATAAAATAGGTAAAAGTTTGAATTTAAGTTTACAGGTAACGATTTCAATCCAAATATCGTAAATTTCAAAATGTCACGTTATTGTCGTATAAAATTTTAAAAAAGGTTAAAGATACGACAGCTAGTCAAAATATAAGGAAATTAATAACCAAAGGACAATAGTTCGTACAAATTGCCAAAAATATACGGCACTCTATGATTTACAGATTTTTTTTTCAACATCCATAAAAGGTCTACTATTCATCAATCCGTTATAGTGGTTTGGATTAAGTCATATATTACTGCAAATTGCCATAGATAAAATCAGAGTGTAGGTTTTCGAAACACTGAATTCGACCCGTAGAACTTTTTGTTAATAAACTTAATAAATGACATATGAGTATCTTTTATGCAACAGGATAACGAATCTTTTGAAATTATTTAATATTATATGCATATCATGTACAATTCAATTAATATATATGCAATAAAATATCCGAATTTATTAAATATATCTATAACATTTCTTCAGTCATTTTAAAACGTAAGAGTGAACTCTCACTCACTTACGTCACTCTGTTCTTAGAGTTAATTGCGACACTATACAAGAACGTTTAATTCAATCGTTTCTTACTAAATACAGAAGAATGACTTAATGATTTAGATACCGTACAAAATTAAAATTTGATTTCCTCTTTGTTACACATTATAATTCTATTGAATGTAATGAATATTGGCAATTCTTAATCGAAAGAAGATTTTTATTAATTTTAGCAATCGGCGGCTATTAAAATGATGACAAAAGAGCCTACGCTACGTCCAAAAGGTTTAGTTTTAAACTATCATACACTAACAGCCTCTGCGATTGATTCCGGGCACATTCCACTAGTAAATGCTGGACATCTTCCACTGTACCACATACCTACCTCGCAATTATGGGTTAGAGTTCCTTTTTTTCATTAAAAACGCTAGTTTAGTCAGTGGAATGTATCCGGATCGTAGCCTAAAAGCTACTTTAACTAACTTCCTACTAATACAGGTACAGTCAGCAGCAATAAATTGTTATACACTTTAGTACTAAGACGTAGGACAAAAATGTGTATAAAACTTATTGTTGCCGACTGTACCTACCACTTAACCAATATACGAAGAGGTTCGCTATGCATGGTTTTGCACCAGGAGTGCGATTTTTTGAACTCAGCAGTTGAAAATGTCAATATTTCTACTGCTGATTTAACATTAAAAAATCATACTCCAGTAGTGCGATTTTTGAATGTCAAATCAGCAGTAGAAAGATGCGTTTCCTCCATAAATTTTCAACTGCTGAGTTCAACGCATGAGATTCAAAAATCGCACTCCAGATCCCTTTCTCTTTCGATTTTTCATTAAAATACTCCTGCTAAATAAGATAGCACTTAGTTTTATGGTGTACGTTTTTATTTATACTAGGGATGTTTAGTTTTATTTTACTTAGTTAGGCGATGTTAGGTTTTCATTGTTTTGTAGTCTTAAGGATATGACACGATGGAGCTGACATCACCTTAGATTAAAAACCCCTACGAAACTAGGTATGCTCCCATAGTAAAAGTTGTTCAATTCGATGGTCTGAAACACCTCTGAAAATTTCGAAACGGTAAAAAAATCACCCAGTACAAATAAATAAAGAACAAAAGAACTGTTAATAAAGGACTTGTTTAAGCGAACATAAAGATTTTTCGTTTCCTATTCTACACTATATTAAAGGACCGGCGCGGCACGGTGTTCAGTGTTCACGTATAAAGTCGCGTAAACACTGTCCACGGGAACAACCATTTTTCACGCGCGAGACTTAATTTCTGGTGGCTCGTTTTTCATCCAACCCTAAAGTTGGTGCCCTGCTGGCAAAGTAGAATAAGTTCGAAAGCTGATAAAATTTATGTGATTCTGATTATCTACCTATAAATAGCCATCTTCCATCTAAGTAAAATCAATTGCTGTTCTATAGTCTCGTTAAAACTCAAAAAACGGCTTGACCGATAAAAATTTTTTGTTTTTGGTTTGTTCTCTCTAATACAGGGATGATTTTGAATAAATATCTTTGATATTGTCACACAAATTATCTATTACCGAAATCTAGCCTGGTCTTATTATAGATGCAAACATCCATGACTGGGGTGCAGAAATTTAAATTCATCATACAGATATTTGCCACTTACTAGATTCGAACCAGCGACCCTCGGCACAGCAGGCAGGCTTGGCAGGTTACTACCGATTGAGCTATCTTGTCGCCAATCGTACCTACTTGTATATTTACTTTATTTTACATTGAATTATTTAAAGGTTAAAAAAATATATGTATATTATACAACGTGTTAATAAATTAGCGCAAAACCTCACACCCCAACTGATTTATAACAAAATAATAAGATTGAAATAATAATTTCATTATTTTGATAATTAAAAATTTCAGTTATTCGCATTTTAAGTTTTGAGGCAAAAATTATTTGTTATCATTTCAGCAATGAATGAAAGTGCTAACGTACTGAAGGATACATTTTAATAATCTTGTTTTAGTAGTAAGTAGGATGAGTGTGCCCATGCGGTGGGTTGACATCGGGTTTAGTTTACAAACAAATTATTTAATATTTTAAAAAAAATTGCCTATGTTGAAACTTGAAACCATGATAATTCGAGTCTGCTCTCGATTCTAAACAAACTACTTTCTAGTTTTGCGTTAATTCATTAACACGTTGTATATAATTCGATGCAGTAAGTAATCTTATCTAAACTATTATAAAACTGTAACAGAAGCGTGCGATTACGATATGGTTTTTAGGTATCCCTGACTGCAAACCATTTTTTTTAAATTTTTGTCTGTCTGTTTGTTTGTTTGTTTGATCGAGCATCACGTAAAAACTACTGAACCGATTGTGATGAGACTTTTTTCTTTTGATAGTTTATGATCTGACTTAAAATCTGGTATATAATTTGTGCGGACGAAGTCGCGGGTTAGCTCTAGTAAGTATATATATAAAAGTTTTAGACGAAATATTTCAGCTGAGCTGACTGAGCTAGAAAGCCCAAGTTCCTATCGTGATAAAAAAGTATTTATTAATTTTTAACTTACGTATCCTTGTTTTCTGCCTCGGTCGTAAGGTCGCGTCTTGTCCGTGCCCGGAATTTCACATCACACAATTTGTTCAGTGACAAAATATCCCTTTAAATAAGTGTACTGCCCTTCGGCTTCGGCTTTAAAAGATTTTAAATGACAAGGAAACCCATACCAAAAAAAATTGATTGTTTTTGCAGTTTCTGCCGGATCGTGAACTTTCTTTAGGAAAAATTTACTTAAATACCTATAGACCTTGTAAGTAGGTACTCCGAGGATGTCAGGAAATATGTGTTGTGTACTTACTAGGTATGGAAACCGGTAAAATTACCCTAGCTAGTAAAAATAAGGTAAAATTTTACGGAGTCAGTCGCTCGCAATGACAGTTATTCTAAATATGTCCTACCTTTACCTTTAATTAGGTCTTAACGACCGTTCAAAAATTGCCATAGCGGACGGTATTTCACGTCCACACGGCGGGGTATTGGTAAAGTTTTCAACTAGCAATAATCGCACCTCGGATTAACCTCATCGGTTACGATATTGCCTCTGCGCAAAGTTAACCAAACATTGCAGTTGCCGGACCTTTTATCGGATACTCTGCTACATAAGTATAGCGGCATTTAACTCGATCGTAGCGCCATCTAACGGTGAAGGACTGAACTTATAGTAGAAAAGGTCTACATGACAACAACCATTATGTTATGCGGAAAGGTGATTTAATTTTTATTTGAAACTATATACAAGATGAATAATAGAAATTGGAGCTATATTTAAATTTCGAATGCTGGCGTCGCCTCGCCCATTGGCCAGGAATGCTGGCCGAATTTCTCCGAACGTCAAAATTCAAATTGTAATGCAATCACGCACTCGTAAACCGTTACTGCACATTTCAAAAATAGAACATGCCGGCCATACTGAGTAGGACGGACAGTAGCAATACATGATCCGCTTATTAATTAAGTTTTAGCAAACATAGGTACAATTTGTACTTTAGTTCAAATAGGCTTTAAAATTCCACAAGGTGGATCTAAATCTATATACATTTTCAAGATGATAAAAGGTTAAGAGGGCTATTACGAGTACAAGCGCAGTGGCGCCCTCGTCATAATAATAAAGATTTCTCAATAAGGAAAGCCTAAATTAAAAAAGTGCTCATCAGATAAACTACAAAAGCCTTCAAACTATTTTCATAGAATACTTTTTTAAGTTTTTAAAGGTCTAAACAATTAAACATACTAATTTTGAAAAAAGAAAAAATCTGCCGCTTTTGTTTTTATTCGAAATTGTCTAAAAGTGGAATATTAAGAACCTATAAAAGTATTGTATAACCATGGCTTGCAGGCTTTTGTAGTTTATCTGTTGAGCACTTTTTAATTTAGGCTTTCCTTATTGAGAAATCTTTATTATTGTGACGAGGGCGCCACTGCGCTTGTAATAGCCCTCTTAAGAACTTACTTACAATTTTTAGGACTTTCAAACGTATGAAAATTTTTGAAATGTTCTCGTATCTCCCAGACCCTTTCATATTTACAGCGAGTGCAAGGAATCGCGGTGTAAGCGTTTATCAAAGTCCCCTGTTTTAAGACGGATATAACTTGACCATTCTATCGAGACCCTTTTCCAAGCAGAAATATTCCCCTCTTGCGCCTGACTCAAGGCGACAGAAAGGTGGCAGGGAGCTCTGGATAAGGTAGTGGAAGGATACGGCTATCATTTGTCATGTCAGATCTCAGTGATATGGCGTCACCCAGCCTGATGGACAGAGATTTGTGTAATACCAACTATGAATATTTTTTCTTATGGCCTTATGCACACGTATTTCTTGGAAGACAAAAGGCCCAGTTGGTTCATCTTTTACCTACACTTTGGTTTTATCTTAACTCCGTTCTGGATTCTCCACAAGTGTCGTACAAATAGATATGTCCTCAGCACATTGCATGATTTGTCATGATACAAACAGTGATATGATATACGCGACGTCATTATACAGGATCTTTCTTAATATGCGTACGGTATTCTAAGGTGATGATCAAACCATCAAACTGAACAATTTTCACTAAAGAGCAACCACCAAAATCGCTATAAAAATTGTTCTAAAAAATCGACAATGGTTATTTGACCCAAATATTTATGAACAGCTGTTTTTTTAATCACGGTTTCGATGTTGGTCCTGAATAGTAAAAGTTGTTCAGTTTGATAGTCTGAAACATCCCCTGAAATATGTAACGCATTTAAGTTTACACTCAGTATATGTATATCGATTCTATTATATTGTACAACTGCAACTGGTGCTTATTCATAAATGATAAAACCAATACGATACGCTACACCATTGTCAATTTCCCTTAATAGACTAGCTGATAACTTACGACACCCCAATAGTAGCAAATCATTAATATTAACCCCTATCTGTGCTCCCCACAAAACGCATAAATAAACATTAAAAAAGAAACCACAAAGAAATGCTTGTAAAATATTCATCTCGCAAGAGATTTTTTTCTTTGAGTCACTTCGCACCTCCGAAAGTCACTTAGCAGTGAAGTTCCGTAGAGATTATACTTCTCTTTTTTTTCTGGAATAAAATTTACATATTTCATTCCAAAATTTATTTGTCTACCGCCTGAAGATTACAAGTATGGAAATTCGGCAATATGCTACCTCGGGGATTTGTGACTTCTCTTTTCTCTTACAAATATTTTTATTTTAACAGTTACCCCATTAAGATCTTTATTGGTAATGGAATTACAAAATTAATCAACGTAGTACTGTTCGCGATAACTTTTTCCTTTAGATCTGTAGGTTTTCTATGATGGATACAGGAGTGCGATTTTTGAATCTCATTCGCTGAGTTCAGCAGTTGAATATTTCAAAATTACTGTGGAGATAAGCATCTTTCTACTACTGATTTGTTGACTTTCAAATTTTCAACTGCTGAACTCAGCGAATGAGATTCGAAAATCACACTCTTGATCGTCGCGTCGTCGAAAAAATATCCTATGTGCCAAATATTTCAGATAATATTTATACTGCCGCGAATGGTCGCGATTCTTTATGAGAGAAATATATATATAGGGTCCTTTTTAATTCGATGACTGAAATCGCGAATATGGGACAGCTGTTTTTCTTTTTCGTGATTTTGATTTTGGTCCTATAGAATTAAAAGTGGTTCAGTTTGATAGTTTTATCATGCCCTTAAAAAAACTGTCAGCTTATGAAAAACTACCCTGTACGTATGTTGTTTTCGAGATAGATACTTAATACTTAGCTCTGGAAGTGACTCGTAAGTTAAGAATTATTTTTTTATTTTTTTATGGAAGAGTTTGTAAGGTCTACACTTACACTGTGCTGCAGGTGACGGGTGATACTGTAAAGTAAAAGTACGTTAGAGTCAACATTCAAATACTGAATGATTACATCCTGTGTGGTACTGTCTACAAAAATAGCTATGAATGATTTTCTAACATCGAATAAGGTCGCAACACACAAAGTTATTGCCCAACCGTCGGATCGACAGGAAGCGGTAGTCGGTTCGATTCCTGATCAGAATAATTAATTTGATTGATGTCTTCACTGTCGTCATACTTCTACCAAACTTGGTTAGGAATTATAATTTAATCATATTGTAAAAGTTTACTTTATTTGTCTAGTTAAGTCATCTCGGGTTATAATAAATGTCTAACCATCAGAAAGGTTCCCTCATGTTTTTACAATTATCTAAGGTAAATGTGACGCATTCCGACCAAAGCGCCAACCCCACCTCAAAACAAAAAGTTACAACACTTAAGGGGCCCCGAGTTCACTTTAAAACGCCCCCGCAGATAATAAAAACGGTTGTCTATGTTTCAAGTGCAATAGACAATAAGAAGTAACCATCAAATTCGCGTCCAGAAAAACCAGAGCCGCGTAACTTGAGAAAAGTCTTGAAGATTGATGATTACAAAAGATCTGAGTGTTCTGGTAGTCGGGTATAGACAATACTGTGCCTGGCAAATGGTCTGTAACGGGGAGTTTTAAATTGTCATTATACGGGTTACAGGGTTTTTATTTTATGTTTTGAAAGCAAGGTGCTTAGTTTAACATATTTCGAATTATGGTGGGATCGGTGTAAGTGCAGTAAAATATGTTTTGTTTATAGTTTAATTATTTTATTATCTTTGTTAGATATTAATGTATGATATTAATGTACGGCAGCGAGACTGGACATTGACTAAACGAGATCGAGATAGGCTGGAAACTTTTGAGATGTGGTGTTGGAGGAGAATGGAGGGGATAAGTTGGACGGAACGAATAACAAATGAAGAGGTATTAAGAATGGTTAAAGAAAGGAGAAACATTTTGAAGACAATAGAAAACCAGAGGGGAAAGATGATCGGACACCTGATATGAAACGACAACTTCTTTAAAACCATACTGGAAGGGAAGATAGAGGGGAAGACCCAGACAGAGTTATCTAGCCCAAGGGAAGGAAAAGGTTGATGTCGTGTCGCATCAGGAACTCAAGACACTAGCTAAAAGTAGACAGGATTGGCGAATACTCCACCGACAAGAGCGTAGCTCTTAAATAAGATGATGATGATGATGTTAGATATTAAAATATCTGGGCCCTATTAAATAAACGTGAGATTTGTAATTTACAATGACTATTCAGGATACATTGCTGTGAATGTTAGTGAAACATTATTTACTGCATGTTTAGAGTCATTTCATTACTAAGCAGCAATGTACCCTGATCTATGACCCTGAATTGTTATTGTAAAATACAATTACCATGTTTATTAAATGGGGCCCAGATCACAATGTTTTAAATTATGAAGGTACAAATTGATTAAGATTTACCTAATATACTTATATTGTTTTGGATAAAATAGTATTCTATAACAGAATATCAGAGTCCTTAGTTACGTTCAAAGGCCCGATAGCCTGCTGGATAGCCTATAGGTAGTCGAAACAAGGACTTGACGATTTGACGAACATTTGTGAGAAACCATTTGTGTTTTGTGTCTGATATAGCTTCTCTTCTCTTATAGTTATTTTATTTCCATAATACAAAGTCAATATACTAGATTATTTAGATTGTAATAGTTTTTTGTTACTAAAGTGTTTTTATGTCAATTAATTAGGTAGGTAGATACCTATGTGATACGTGCAAGATGAAAACTTTTTACTTCACTTATTATTAATGCAATCCTTCTTCTGCAAGCTTGTAAAGGTTTGTTCACATTGTGTCCCCTGAGTATTCGCGAATTACGCACCTGCCTGCGCACGCCTTTATTTATGGCGATCGTTTAGTAAACGCCTCAATGGGTGCAGATCGTCAGTTTTTAAATTGTTTCTATCTTGTGTAATGGCCTTTATAAATTTGTGTTTGTATACGTTACTGTTTTATATGGAATCAGTTCTAACCTGATCCATAACTCCTAGCACTTATCGAACGAACCAAATTATATTATACTTACATAGGTACGAGTACCTAGACATTATGTTTTTCATGATTACCACCGCGCGTGCCCAATGTTGTTTGGGCATACACCCTCCCTGAGGATAGGCCTGTGCCCTGCAGTGGGACGTATATAGGCTGATGATGATGATGAAGATGACTGCCAGCGGAAACTTAATTCTGAAGAGGACTATCATTTATTTAAAGACAATCACTCAATAAATTATACCTCATTTTAAACCAAAACATAACATACCGATAAATAGTAGATAAAGTACAGACGGAAAATACAGGAGATATACAAAATAAAACTTCTCACTAATAAGTAGACAGGGAGCGAACTACAGGGTGTAAGGAAAAGTATCATCAACCTTTAAACCAAATATTCTACCCATTAAACTGAACAACTTTTACTAAAAGAGAAAACCTGTCAGAACAACAAATTAATCAAATTAAAGATTGAAAAATTAAGTCTCGGGCGGGACTTGAACCCGCACCCTTCCAAACCGGGGAAGTGCGTTATCCAATTTCGCTACCGAGTCCACTAGCCAGAGAACGAAAGAAGGATGTCCACTTTAGACCTGTCAAATAATTTGACAACTATTAATCGTTATAACAAAATGATATTCTTCAAAAAATCGCTTATTTTTAGTTATTTCAAAAATAGCAACTCAAATAAAATAATGTAGTGTGGAAAAATTAAAATGATTATCAAAAAATAGCCTCTTGAGTACAATTGTTCTGCATTTGAATGCAGCCATTATGAACATTATTTCTTTTTTTCGTTCCGTTACAAGCAAACACGATGTCGCTCTGAAGTTGTTTCCACCAGTTTTCACATTGCTTGTTGCTTTTATGTACAATTTCACTATAAACTAACTGCTCGAAACGGAACTTATACCTATGTCAGAAATACATAGAGCGATTATCTTATGCGAAACTTCTTGGTCAAAATCTATTTTAGTCAGAGACAAGAAGCTTATATAATATATAAGCTTCTTGGTCAGAGACTTCTTTATAATAGAAGTCTTTGATTAATCAATAAGGACCAAATTATACCTACTTAACGCGCCGAATTATTATGCGTCCGTAGGTAGAACGCTGCGTTTGTACGCTCGAAATTGTATGAATGTCTATGCAACGAATTACATCAATCGCTGCCGTTCGTAGGGCGGCGCCGCGCCGTGACGCGACGCTCGGACGCAAGATAATTATTAGTCTTGCCTAACTATCGATAATTTCGATTGATTTAAAACAATTGATACTATCGACAGTATTAAGATGCAATAGAGTTATGAATAGTATCAATTTGTCATTGAATAATACACGAGTTAACTTGACAGCGTTTATTAGCAGACTAAAAGACATGGGAGTACTTACAACTAGATGCATCGAGATATTTACATATACCTACATTATAATATAATATATCACACCTCCACCCTTAATTAACAATAATACATTAACATGAACTTAATTAAAAGATAGTACTCGCTAAGAACTATATGTAACTACATACCAATAACCTAGTCTATTTCAAAACCATATCTTGTTGGTGGTTTTCTAAACCTAATGGGATAACGGGGTTCACTGGTGGAAGAGTCCTGCGGTCCCACATTCCCCTGCGCTCCTACACTGTGAGTTACGTTTTCGTTTGATGGAGCGAGTGGTCCATTCAACGCTTCACCAGAAACTCCCACTGCACCCCCGCCCGCGCCCGCCCCCCCACACACCGGCGCCGGCGATGCAACGGCCTGCTCGTCTGAACGCTCCACTGGTATCTCTTCTACCTGTTCCTCTGGGAACATGAATGGACCGCGTAAACCCGTGTTAGGATATTTTAACGTTGAATCTCGCTTTAGTTGGTCGACATGTCTATGAATCACTGTGTCCTCTAATGTTTTAATATTATAATCTGATTGACCTAACTGTTCTAGCACCTGTCCCTTCAACCACTTACAAACGTTGTTGTTATAAACACGATACCACACAGCTTCTCCTGCCTGGAAAACCCTGCTAGCGCCACCTGCCGCCAGCTGCTGTCGCTGCTGTTTGGCGATGACTCTTACCCCTCGTGCTGGTTTTAAACGGTCTAACCTGGTTCGTAATGTTCTACCTTGTAGTAATTTTGATGGACTTTCACCTGTCGTACTATGTTCTGTAGTCCTATAAATTAATAAAAATCTTTGTAGTGCTAGATCTGTATCTATGCCCTGAGCTAACGCTTTCTTAATCACTCGTTTACAAGTTTTTACCGCATTTTCTGCCGCCCCATTAGAGGACGGGTGATATGGTGCCGAGTAAATGTGTTCAATGCCATTATTACCCAAAAAATTTGTTAAACTCTTCGCTACTAAATGGGGGGCCGTTATCACTCACTACTTGCTTCGGTAAGCCAAACCTGGCCCAGGTTTCACGCATCTTTGTGATAACATAAGTGGCCGTCGTTTTCTCCATCGTACATATTTCGATCCATTTAGAATACGAATCAATCATAATGAGATACTTTCTACCAGCGATAGCTAAAAAATCGACATGTAGCCTAATCCAAGGCCGCGACGTCCAAGCCCACGGCTGGGGTACCTGATGTGGCGGCGCCTCCGCCGTCTGCGCGCACACCTCGCAGGCGCGGCACATCGACTCTACTGCCTCGTCTAAACCGGCCCACCAGACGTAGCTCCGAGCTATGCTTTTGGTTTTCACTATCCCCATATGGGTGTCATGTAGTTCTCTAAGTATTTTTTCACGACAGTTATTCGGTACGACCAAACGATAACCCCACATTACACATCCCAGTTCCTCATACAACTCTTTTCGCCTGTTGAAATAGGGTTGTAATTCTTTAATTTCGTTAGTGTCGGGCCAACCGTCCCTTATATAACTAAGTAACCGACTCATTAATGGATCTTTCCTAGTTTCTATTCTAATATTTTCGTTACTGAGAAGCAAGGCCTCACATGCAAAGTGTAAATAAGTTTGCTCTGGCTCCTCCTCCTCCTTATTTCCGTTACTGCGTTCCTTGTACCCGTCCACTAATCGCGAAAGCGCGTCGGCCGTATTCGCGTTCGTATTTACATATTCAATGGTAAAATTATACGCGGATAGAATCAATGCCCATCGTTGTAACCTACTCGCTGTCATGTTAGGTATTCCTAACTCGGACCCGAATATACTGACTAAGGGCTTGTGGTCGGTACGTAAAATGAAACTTCTCCCGTATAGATATTGATGAAATTTCTTAACAGCGAATATGATCGCTAGTGCCTCCCTATGTATCTGGCTGTAGTTATTCTCGGCGGGTGTGAGAGCGCGGGACGCGTATGCGACGGCCCCCTCGCGGCCGGCCGCGTCGCGTTGCGCCAGCACTGCGCCGACTCCGCGCGCCGACGCGTCGCAAGTCAGCACCACTGTGCGCGACTCATCATAGTGCTGTAGCACTTCTGAACTCATTAACATATTTTTAACCATTTTGAAAGCCGTGTCCTGTTCTTTTCCCCAGTTCCAGTGTTTACCTTTCTTTAACAAGGTATACAGTGGTGTCAGATAATAACTCAAATTTTTTTTAAATTTGCCATAAAAATTTATCATCCCTAAAAATGATTTTAGCTCGGATACATTAGTGGGGGCCGATAGTTTCATAATTGGTTTAATTTTGTCTGGGTTTGCTTTTACCCCTTGCGAATTAATAATAAAACCTAAGTACCTAACCTCATCAGTTAAAAATTCACATTTCTGCTTCTTAATTTTCAGTCCGCTATCGTTTAATTTTTTTAATACTGTTTTTAATGTTTCTACGTGTGTGTTAATATCGTTCGTGCCTATTAATATGTCATCTAAAAATACCGCCGTGTTTGGTATATTTTCCAATAATTTTACCATTATTCTCTGGAATATTCCCGGGCTAGATGAGAGTCCGTAGACTAGTCTATTGTATTTAAAAAGACCTTTATGTGTGTTAACCACTGTCAATTCCTTACTGTCATCCAACAAAATCTGATTATAGGCCTGAGAGAGATCTAACTTGGTAAAAAACTTACAACCGCTCAACTTTGACAGTAAGTCATCTATTTTTGGCACAGGATACTTATCGACCATTAAAACTCGATTCAACGTTATCTTATAATCTGCGCAAATACGCAACGCCCCATCAGGTTTATGTACAATTACCAGTGGAGTGGCCCAGTCGGAGCAGTCGACGGGCTCGATGACGCCGGCGCGCTGCATGGCGGCCAGCTCCGCGTCCACCCGGTCTCTCAGTGCGTAGGGGAGCGGGCGCGCGCGACAGAACACTGAAATACCTACACATATACCTACATTATAATATAATATATCACAGTCATAAAGTAACTTGATACTATCGATAGCATTATTATGTGTCAGGGTCACAATAGTATCGACCCTACTTTCACTATTGTTAGGCAACTAATAGGTATAAGTTACATTTCAGTGCATCGCAAAAAAAGCAAACTGAGAGTACGCGCGTTTGACGAGCGTTTCGCACGCCCGTTATAATCTAGTCCTAAATCGTCTTATTGGCAAAGTGATTGGTAATCATTATAACAAATAACCTCAACATTTTTTTTTCGATTTAACTAATATTCCGCGTTATAAAATTAAATTAAATTACTACCATTGTAAATGGAATATACCTATAGTTTTTCTATTATCAATATTTAACTGTATAATTCAACGAAATAAAAAATAGTTTGACAGGTTTTCTAATGTATGGGAAGTGGTCGTTCTTCTTTCAATGTGTTGCGTCTGTTGCGTCTTCTGAAAAAAAAATCCATAATATTTGAAACAAATTAATCAGCTGTTATAGGTTTGAGACGTGTAGGTATTGCAGTTTAGTATGGAATAGCAGATTTTTTTGCTCTGACAGGTTTGTTCTAATAGTAAAAGTTAGTTGTTCAGTTTGATGGGTAGAGTATGAAGTATAAAGGTTAATGATACTTTTCCTTACACCTTGTATCTTGCATACTGGCAAACTTCTGTAACTGCAAGCAACTGAATAATGGGTAGGTCCATGGGTGTCCGTTTTCCTTAAAACGCCCTGGATCCCAGAAAACGGTCGTCGGCGTCCATGTCGTCCTAGGAAGAGGTGGCGGGACGATCTGGATGCATTCGATGACGCGTGGCCAGAGCATGCTCAATACCCCTAACAAATAATAAATATAACTAATACACCAACTAGGCTGTCGCCCATCTAGTGACGTGCACCAGTCGAAGTTGCTTAACTTCGCCTACCGAAGCTTTACTACGCAAACCAAAACAAAATAATATCAGCATGTCCTTACATATAAATATTTTGTTTTGGCAAATTCGAAAAACTACTCTGCTTCCTAATTATTCGTTTAAATTATTCATTGCTTACAAAGAGCAGTTAAAAATTGTTCTAACTTGTCATTAGAAAATTTTTAAATTACGGCATCGGCCCCCTTATCGAGATCCTGAATAAAATGGTGATAAAAAAGAAAGTTAATAAGTTGCGATTTGCTATGGTCCTTGGCGGAACTCCTCTTTATGTCCCCTTGCAAAGACTATCATATTTTGGGTTTATTACAAGTTCTTACCGTTTTTTATAGGCGTGAAAGTGTTTGTGAGGAAATAAATTTGAACATAAAGAGAAAATGTCGTGATTGACTGGCACTATCATTCTAAGCTTGGAACCTGAAAGCTAAATATTTTACAATATGAACAAGAAAAGGAGCCTAGCGTAGACTTAGCTGAATTTTATTAAAAATCAACATGAACATTTTTCTATTACTATTTCTAGTAAACAATCATTTTGTAAAAGAGCTTTAATGATTAGCTTAAAAATGAAGTATTTTCAGCTAAAGCAGCGCTGCAATTGTCAAATGTCCTTCAGAGATAAACACATTCGATACGAAATTAAGCTTATATGTTGCGTAAACTCCAACTCATTAATTTCTCGAACAGACATTTCGTTTCGAAAAACAACTAAAGTTTACCTGCGACTTCATCCGCAGGGGTTCCCTTCATCGTAGCTAGATAAATAATATACCAAATAAGTCTAAAAATAAGCTTTCAAACATTTCAAATCATCCAAATCAGTCCAGTCAATTTCTCGTGATGCGCGAACAAACAAAACAAAGAGACAAACACAAAATCCAATAACCCCTCCTTCTGTCGCAGTCGGGTAAAAAGGAGTCAGGGACACCTAAAAACCATTAGTTAAACTTTTTTGTAAATAAAGTTTCTTATACAACGTGTTAATGAATTAACGCAAAACTAGAAAGTAGTTTGTTTAGAATCGAGAGCAGAATCGAATTATCATGGTTTCAACATAGGTAATTTTTTTCAAAATATGAATTAATTTGTTTCTAAAATTTTAAATTTACTGAACCCGATGTCAACCCACCGCACAGGCACACTCACCCTACTTACTACCAAAACAAGATTATTAAAATGTATCCATGAGTACGTTAGCACTTTCTTTCAGTGCTGAAATGATAACAAATCATTTTTGCCTCAAAACTTATAATGTGAATAACTTTAAATTTTAACTATCAAAATAATGAAATTATTGTTTCAATCTAATTATTTTGTTATAAATCAGTTGGGGTGTATGAGGTTTTGCGTTAATTCATTAACACGTTGTATACACTTTACATACGACTGTACATACTTTACAGACACACTTCTGTTACAGTTTTATAATAGTATAGAGATAGGCTGTAGGTATTGATAAAATTACCTTCGAATATAGCTTGCTTATACAGGGTGTAAAATTAAATGGGACACTTAAAGGGGTGCTTCAGACCATCAAACTGAACAACTATGGGACCAACACTGAAATCGCGAAAAAAAAAAACAGATCTGAATAATTATATCACCATTAGAATGCAACATTATCCGTGATGAACAGAAGCTATGAAAAAAACGGCCAAGTGTGTGTCGGGAAAAAAGGGCATTGCAATGCATTCCACGCCACATTTAGTATTGAAATAAAAAGATGTGGAATTAAAAAAATACCATGAATGATGATGATGATGATGTGGAATTAATAGACTACCTATAGACAAATATAGGGTTCCTTTTTAATACGCTGACATTTTTTTAAGGGGATGATCAGACCGTCAAACTGAACAACTTCCTCTATGGCACCAACGGCAACGTCGAAATCGCGAAAACAAAATCTGCAAGTCCATACAAAACTGCAAACCTACTCGAGTCAAATGTATGGGACAGCAGATTTTTTTTTCGCGATTTGGATGTTGGTCCCATAGAGAATGTTGTTCAGTTTGATGGTCTGATCATCCCCTTAAAAAAGTGTCAGCATATTAAGAAGGACCCTGTATATTATCTTCCAAAATAAAATATCAAAACAAGTAGGTAATAACATAATTAATCCACATCATAGAGGCGTCGCGTCGTCGTCAGCAGGTAGACGAAGGTTTCAGTATGTGCGGCATCACTCAACATTTACATATAAATTGTGTCTTACCGAAGTCTCCCGCAGCATGGCATCTCTTCGTCTGAGACGGAGACGGAGACGGAGGAGCTGCCCTATTTACTGACTAGTTTCACAAATTTGGGGCAAAACAACATGAACTTCGAGCAATTACTAAAATTATTGTTCACTAGAGTTAACCCGCGACTTCATCCGCACAAATTATACAACGTGTTAATGAATTCACGCAAAACTAAAAAGTAGTTTGTTTAGAATCGAGAGCAGAATCGAATTATCATGGTTTTAACATAGGAAATTTTTCCAAAATATTAAATAATTTGTTTGAAAAAAAAAAATGTTTTTAACCCGATGTCAACCCACCGCCTGGGCACACTCACCCTACTTACTATCAAAACAAGATTATTAAAATGTATCAATGAGTTCATTAGCGCTTTCATTCATTGCTGAAATGATAACAAATCATTTTTGCCTCAAAACTTAAAATGTATTCGCAATTTAAGTTTTGAGGCAAAAATTTTAACTATCAAAATAATGAAATTATTGTTTTAATCTAATTATTTTGTTATAAATCAGTTGGGGTGTATGAGGTTTTGCGTTAATTCATTAACACGCTGTATACCAGATTTTAAGTCAAATCATAAGCTATCATACAATAAAAGTTTTATCAACATCAGTTCAGTAGTTTTTTCGTGATGCTCGATCAAACAAACAAACAATTTGGTGAATTTCCTATAGGTTTCTTTGGGAAAGTTGTTCAGTATCATGGGTACAATCACCTCTTAAAGTAATACAACTATTTACCCTAACACCCTGTATTCTAAATTGTATGTTTCTTCAGTGTATTGCAGTCAATCAGTCTCGGAACTGTTTTAAATGTATTATAATATAACCTATAGATAGACATAATATTGGATCTACCTGAGAAAAAGAACAGAAGCTGTAAAAAAAATTTAAAGCTTTAATTTTAGCTGTTTTATAAGGTTAGGTAGGTGTTTGTTATTTATCAGTCTTATCAGGGCTACCGATTTAGGCCTCCTAATTCACAGATGCCTTTGTTTGTAACTTATACAGGGTCCTTCTTAATATGCTGACACTTTTTTAAGAGGATGATCAGACCGTCAAACTGAACAACTTTCTCTATGGGACAACCATTGAAATCGCGAAAAAAAATCTACTGTCCCATATATTTGACTCGAGTAGGTTTGCAGTTTTGTATGGAAGAGCTGTTCTTTTTTTGGCGGATTAGATGTTGGTGCCATAGAGAAAGATGTTCAGTTTGACGATCTGATCATCCTCTTAAAAAAGTGTCAGCATATTATGAAGGACCCTATATACAGAGTGTCCCAAAACTCAACGTCAAGCCGCAAATAGGAAATAGGTGAGTTTATAACTGTTCAGGGAA
This sequence comes from Agonopterix subpropinquella, assembly GCA_922987775.1. Taxonomy (NCBI): domain Eukaryota; kingdom Metazoa; phylum Arthropoda; class Insecta; order Lepidoptera; family Depressariidae; genus Agonopterix; species Agonopterix subpropinquella. Next base: position 48,192,731 of record OV277693.1, on the reverse strand, counting down.
AAATACAAAAAAAAATCCAAGTTTAATAGTTTACGTGATTTTGTAATTTTCTTTAACATTTGAAAAATTGCCACCCTGCGCTCAACTTTTAGATGTAGCTATTACAAAGGTCATTGGGCACCTTAGTATGAAATCTGTACCCACGACCTACAGAAAAAAAAAGTATAGGATGTTTAGATAAATTTCTCTAGTTCATGAATATATGTCGCATTAATGTAGATCATGGGATTCAGGCCAAAAACTAATAAAGAAAAATGTTATATTTTGGTACATTTCTTTACATTTTCGTACATTTAATAAATTTTCTTACGTTTTGTACATTATAGTCCAATTAGTACATTTTAGAACAATTAGTACATTTTAGTACAATTAGTACATTTTAGTACATTTTCTTCATTTTGAACATTTTCATACATTTTGTAAATTTTTGGACATTTAGTACATTTCCCATGGTTTAAAAAATAAATAACGACATAAAATTGAATGTGGGTGGGTTAATACTAAACATTTTAAAACCAATTTGGTTTTTGTAGGAAAAAGAAGTTTGGCCAAAGGCCATGTAATGTGAGACCCAGACTTAGAGGTCCCATACATTAATGAAACATAGTAAAACGTGTAGAGTGAATCAAAACTAACAAAAATGTAAATTGGTTGTAATCCGTAGAAGTTGGGGGAAAGGTATTTCTCCTTATGATACCTTTTGTATCAAGTGTGTGAAACTCATAATCTTTCTTATTAGATAGTGCACTCAATCTTCTACGCATTCATTGTGTTTATTTTAATAAAAATTCACGATAACAACCTTACCATATATGATAATGGAAGAAAACGAAATCACACACACTATCAGTTCAACCAAGCCAAATACGTTCCGTAACGACCAAAAATACCTCAGTACTCACATTAGATGAAAATAGCTGTCGTGGTTGCGTTTTGCTACTGCTTTTTTGACGATTTGTCTATTTTACTAGTAATCTCTACTTTTGAATCCGGACTTCTGGAGAGGTGGAAGTTTTTTTTAAAAATGCCTTAATTTTTTCTGTTTTTAATAATTATGACCGCCGTCCTGAATGACTTTTAGTTTTTGTAAAAATGGCTGGGTCCAAATCTGCCATTGTTCTTTAGTTAGCTGGGTCAGATTTCGCCCAATGACCCTTCCAATTCAAAAATAAACTATTAGTTCCATACTTTTCACAGAAAATTCTTTTTCTGTCAGACCTCTGCGGTAACAATTTTTTCTATGTCAACTTTGAGACTAAACCCTGTATAAAAAATGTATGGTTGTAACCTGGCAAGTAATTTCAAAAGTTGGCCAATTTAGTCAAGTTTTCAAAATGGTATCACACTTGGCACTTCCTTTTCTAGAAAAGTAGTACTTAATAATTTTTTTCTCGTCGAACAACCACATTTCAAAAAAAAAATTCTGTACTAAAATTAGAATTATTGGTTTCAAATCGGGTTGTTCTGCATGAAAAAAATTATTACAACTTTTTTAGAAAAGGAAGTGCCAAATGTGATACTATTTTGAAAATTTAATTGAATTGGCCAACGTTTGAAATTACTTGCCAGGTTACCGCCATAAATTTTTTATACAGTTTTATATAAGTTGACACAGAAAAAATTGTTACCGCAGAAGTCTGACAGAAAAAAGTGTTTTTTGTAAAAAGTATGGAACTAATAGATTATTCTTGAATTGGGTCCGCTGAAAAAATTATTCTGGATTGCGTAACAAGTATATTCATGAAAAAAATTACATATTTATAGTAGCTACATCTAAAAGTTGAGAGCAGGGTGACGATTTTTCCAATGTTAAAAAAAATTACAAAATCTAACACTATCAAACTTGTTTTTTTTTTTGTATTTTTCCCTGAACAGTTATAAACTCACCTATCTCCTATTTGCGGATAGACGTTGAGTTTTGGGACATCCTGTATATCACTAGATGACCGCTGCGAACTTTGTTCCGCCTTAGAATCTACCCGACACACACATGGCCGTTTTTTCAGCCTATTTTCATCACAGATAATGTAGCATTTTAATGGTGTAAGAATTGGGTATTTGACTACATACAAATTATATTTTATTTTTATCTTTTCAAAAGAAAAGGTTGGAAAATAACACTAAACTCCCATTTTCATAGATTTTTTAGTTTTTAGTCGCTGGTGCTGGGTGAATTATGATTAAGACATTTCCTTTTGCAGAGTTGGTCCTTATGACTCAAAGATGGATTTAAGAAGGGGAGCCATCGAAATTTTTCATTTAATTTTTGGAGGGGGAGGGGGGGGGGGTCACCCTAAATTGCCTGACAATATCCGTTTAGCTATGAGGTCAAGTTTGGTAGCATTTTCGTGTAAATCAAAGACGCTAAATTCATTTCTGATATCAAATTTGCAATTTTTTGCATAGAAAAGCGGAAAAAAAAAAATCTAAATTCTTATTTTTTTTCGAAAAATCTCTACAACTTTTTTATTTCATATATTAACAAAAAAAAAAACACATATTTGGAAAGCCTTATAATCCTACATTATAAAAAGTACCCATATGACGTATTGGTTATAATAATGTGGATTAAAAAATGTATTACTTGCCACAGAACTAAGATCACAATAAATGCATGGGGCTAATAGTTAATCCATACAAAAAACCACGGGAGTTACATGCCATGATAAAATTTATATGTGTTGATATCTGTTCTTCAGAATTATATAAAATGGTTTTGAGAGGGGGCCAGAGTAGGGGTAAAAATAAACAATATGGCATTTAAAAAAAAGGTCATCTTATCCTGATTTTTCTGCTATAAGTCAAGAACTGAAAGCGCTAGAGGAAATATGCACAGAATAAAAAAGATTTTTCATAAAATTGTCTACAACTTTGTTTATTATAGTTTTTTGCGATAAATGTAGGGTTTGCGAGAAAATTTCCCCACAATATAAAAGTATGTTATGAATTATTAATAAAATTACTTGTTCCCGTTTTCCGTCTTTTTAATTATATGTATATGTGTGGTCTGTAGGGGATTAGTATAGGTATAGGGGTTTAGTTAGCACTTTTCACAGTTATAGCGAAAATATAATACCAGGTAGACCCCTGCGACCAGGTCCACCAGGTTCCTGGAAAGGACGCTCCGTCGTCGCTTTATGCCTTACGCGGAGCTCGGCTCTGTGATCCTAGGCCTTTGCATAAATTACTAGGGAGGCGGAGTATAATTAGGTTACCTCTCCTGGGTTCGGTCTTGGTCTCTTGGCTAGCCCTGCGATCTTGGCAACCCTCTTGAAAGTAGAAGATAGAAACAAAAAAATCATATTCTAAAAGCCAATTTAATTTAGTATTACAAGTCCAATTTTTTTCCAATTTCCTTAGATTTCTTGAGAGAAATTGTTCAGTACCATGAGTACAATCACCATATAGTCATTAACTGTCTACAACCTCATCCTGTAGCGTCAACCCCTCCGAGTTTCGTTCTTTTCTTCCACGGCCACCAAATGCCGATCATCACTCGTATACCTGTCATCTTACATTGGTAATGCCATATTGTAAAGCATTTTTCTCATGAACTATTACATTTATCAATAAAGTCATAAGAAATAAAGTTATAGATAAATGTACATAAAACATATTCTTCCGAAAATGTTTTTCTGTAGCACGTAGTGTTTCTAAGTTATAATAAAAATAATAAATTTTCGAAGATTTTATCTGGCCGATATTCGAAGTCAATGTTTTGCCCTTAGATCAAGGCGCCGAAACAGAGTCACACCCAGTGAATGCGTGGTAGCTCCTCAAAGCTTTTGCTTTGTCTGCGTACAGGGGTAGCATTACCTGTGTCGAAAGATATCCACAGCTCCTGGAGATCGTGTGGCTCAAGTGTGAAATAAAAGGATATCGCTATTACCACAATGTCAGAATCAACCGTGTGTTTAAGTCTAATCATAAGAAGATAAGATTATTAAATAATAATCTTTGATGCACCATTGAGAACCATGTCTTTTACATGCAGAAGAATGCGGACATCTACATCTTCAGCATAAAACTGTAAATTCTTGTTGGTTTGTTCGCGCAATCGCGCATCACGCGAATACTACTGGACCGATTTCGATGAAACTTTTTTTGTTTAAATGTTTATGATTAGTCTTAAAATCTGGTGTTTCATTTATCTTGCTACGATGACGGAAAACCGTGCGGACGAAGTCGCGGATAAACTCAAATTAATCATATTATCGTGACGAAATGTGACTTATTATGTTTTTTTAGCTATTATATTATAATGTAAACATAATGCAGGCTATGATATTTTTTATAATTAAGGATACTAGAACTATCTGAAAATCATTTTTATTCAACAAATATGGCTACCGTTTCAAAGTTAAAGCAGAGAAAATAAAAAAGTACTGAAATATTTATTTATTTTCCTTTTATCTCAAGTTTTTAGTATAAAATGCTGTGAATATTATTCCATTAATGAATTTCTCGTCTTTGGGTTATTCGAAAATGATACCAAACTTAATGCAGTAACTTAAAAAAACGCTTTTATAAATTAAAAACCTATTATTGACAAAGGACCCCCCCCCCCCTTTCCCCCCCTAATAAAAAATCAAGATGGCTCCCCTTCTTAAAATCATCTAAGGGTTCTGGGGATTCACTCTGCCAAAGGAGACCTCTTAATCATCAAACGCCGTATATTGATGTTTTTTGTCGTGTGCAAACGCGACTATTGAATACTATTTTTAATAACAAGATAATCTATAAAAAGTAATGAAATGTTGATGACGTCACAACTCATTATTTAGTAGAAAATTTTCATACAAAGCGCACGTTTTGACGTTCGATAAAGAGTAGCTGATTTGACTAGTTGTCAAAGTAGCCTATTATTCAGATCGGTCCAGTAGTTTCGGAGCCTATTCAAATCAAATCTTTCCTCTTTATAATATTAGTATAGATAGCAAGCTGTAACTTAATTTATAAAGAGATAATAAGCTCACAATCTTCAAACAAACCAACATAGGTTTACCCACCTACTTTGACAATGTTAAAATTCACACCGCGACATCCCTCGCAAGCTTTGAAGTTACGCCGCGACGCGCCGCGACTCGAGATAATCCGTCTACAAGTTAGTGGATTAGGGATGACAGTTTTTGTTTTCTAACACAAATTATACTTTCCATGCCTAAGATGTTTTACAGCTAGCTCAAATTGGAGGTATACTGAGAAAAACAACATACGATAATGACGGGATCGTTTTTTACCTGCAATAAGACTACAGCCATATTCTAACTAATACGTACCATAGTAACAGAATCTTTGCGTTTAAACGAAATCTATTTCTCTATCTACGCTACATTTATCAAATAGCCCATAAATTTCTCCCCCGGATAATTTGTTCGTCTGTCTGTCACTCCTGACAATATTAACCCTGTCGATTCTGCCACAACATCGGGGGTGCTACTGAATACATTGGAATTACAAATAAGCAAGGAATTGACTTGAACTATGAACTAAATATAGTGAAGACGACCGGTATAGAAGAGAGTAAATGAAGCGATGTTTGTATTTTATTTAAGAGTTGTGGTGTAACAGTATTTTTGTTAATAATGCAATATGGTCTATTTACTCTATCACAAATTTATTAGATATTATTATAAACGAGCTTTTACCCGAGACTTCATCCGCATAAATTATATACCAGATTTTAAGTCAGATGATAAGCTATCAAACAAAAAAAGTTTCATCAAAATCGGTTCAGTAGTTTTTGCGTGATACTCCATCAAACAAACACCCAAACAAACAAACATACAAACAAACAAACAAACAGACAGACAAAAAATCCAAAAATTGGTGATTTGGAATCAGGGACAGGTAAAAACCATGTCGTAATTTTTTTTTGTAGATATCTTCAATGTACAGACACATTTCTGTTACAGTTTTATAATAGTTTAGATATGGGTTTGATGTATAAAAATGTATACTTTTCTCTTGTTCTGGCGCAAACAATCATCTTTAAAATATCATGTTAAAAAATATAGGTATTTCCGTTCTGAGTCATCAATATCATCATTTATCTTTGTCATCTCAGATAAGATAAATGTTATTTTTTATCTAAACTATTATAAAACTGTAACAGAAGTGTGTCTGTACATTGAAGATATTTACAAAAAAAAATTACGACATGGTTTTTACCTGTCCCTGATTCCAAATCACCAATTTTTGGATTTTTTGTCTGTCTGTTTGTTTGTTTGTTTGTTTATTTGTTTGTTTGGGTGTTTGTTTGTTCGAGTATCACGCAAAAACTACTGAACCGATTTTGATGAAACTTTTTTGTTTGATAGCTTATCATCTGACTTAAAATCTGGTATACAGGGTGTAAATTAAAATGGGACAGCTACTCAAAGGGGTGCTTCAGACCATCAAACTGAACAACTTTCTCTATGGGACCAATATTGAAATCGCGAAAAAAAAATCCGCTCTCCCATACAAAACTGCAAACATAACTCGACTGAAATGTATGGGACAGCAGATTTTTTTTTCGCGATTTCGATATTGGTCCCATAAAGAAAGTTGTTCAGTTTGATGGTCTGAAGCACCCCTTTAAGTAGCTGTCCCATTTTATTGTACACCCTGTATAATTTATGCGGACGAAGTCGCGGGTAAAAGCTCGTTATAAATATTATTTGTTTACCTATAGGCAGGTGCTACATAATCTATGGATGGACTTCGTTCTTCTTCTTCTTATCGTGTGGGCAGAGCCCTGGTGTCAGAGTTTTTTCAGACCGCCTTACGGCCTCTGACGTGGTTTTTATGTAACGACTACTACCATCAGAGATAGTAGCCGGGACCAACGGCTTAACGTGCCATCCGAAGCACGGAATCATTTGTCATGGACTTCGTTAAAAATATAGGAAAGTAAAACTTAATTACCTACTTATATATTTATTTATTCATAGTACTTAGTATATTTTTGTCAGAAACGGACATAAACTTATTTTATTATTTGAACCCTCATTGTCATTGGAATCAAACGATTTTCTTTTTAACGACCAACTCCGTAGCGACAAACCGCAAAATGCAAATCAGCGTTACTTAGGATCACATTTTAAAAACCGCTAAATGCCTACAAAAAGTTGAAACACTTTTTATTTAGAAAAGCAACTAAATTAACCAACAATGAAAAACATTACACGGTCAATTTGTAAAAGGCAATAACATAAAATGTTTAACCCTCGAATAATACTACGAATTGCACTTTTAATTCCTTGAGAGCGTCTCTCATTAGCAACGGAAGGGTTAATGTCAAACGGACCCTGAAATAAATTCTTTTGTCTTTTAAGACAATAAAAGAAATTAGAGGACGCCGTGATCTTGTGCTTTTAAAGGGATAGGTAAATATTTGTTGGGAATGATGCTATTATTAATGTTATTTCATCCTCGCCATACTTTGAATGTTACTACTACACCTGAGACTCGCCTTGCGGTAGCATTTCCCCTCTGCCACGGTATAAGAAAAATTGATCTTGTGCATTTACACCCAATTTTATACTTTATCACTAAACGAGACAGCCTATAATAGCGAAACAATAATGTTGAACTTAGAACGTTTGGGGTTGACACAAGACTACTTTTCATGATTTTTAACATTCAAAATTAGAATCTAAAGTTATGGGGAATAAAATCCAAAGTTGCGGATTTCATGTTACCTCGCCCCCCGCAAAAAGTGGCAGAAATGTTTCTTAGTAGAATGACACGCGTAACTCGTCCCTATATAAATTGTCTAAGTACTACACAGCCCTTACCATAGAAGAAACACGGCGTCCTACGTGAAAATTGTTTGTTTGTTTGTAGTTGTTCCACACCTAGGCAAATGGCTAGACAAATTTAGATATCTACTTAATTTGGTATTCTAATATTGCATTTCACACCACATCAGGAGTGGGATTTTTGAAAGTCACGCGTTTAAAATCATGATCGAATGATGCTTAATCGCCATCTAGTAATTTTGAAATTTTCTACTGCTGATTTGAACGTATGACCAACGTGTGACTATCAAAAATCGCAGTCCAGATGAAAAAGTTAGGTGGTACTTGACAAAAATATTGACGTTCATATCATTTTGAAAATATTAAATACTTGATCGGTAAAAATATCGTATCATGAAATGATCATAATTAATCTAAGTACTTAGTAGTACTTCGCTGTAATTTTAGGTAGGTCTTAGTACTTAGCTGTAATTTTTCGAAATACTTACCTACATAAAGGAACATCCACATTTCATAAATTTTTGGTCCACATGTTGAGTGCCGGCCAAAAAAAACTAAAGCTGTATTTTATGTTAGAACTTGTCCATCTCAGCATTTATTATTATGGCATAAAAGCTATAGCTATAAGTTTTATTACATCCAAAATGTATGAAAACTGAAAACGCAGATTTTTCAACCCAAATAAAGCTAAGGACAATGGCCTTGCTTTGATGACAAAATAATAAATGGTTAGACAGACAATCGCTATTTTCGTTTGGCCGGCACTTTCACATTTTGGACCAAAAAGGATGATATCTTTAATGGAATGTAATGGCACAGAAGAAATACTAGTAGATATATACAACACGATGATCATGATTAAAATAGCGTGCAAAAAATGTAATAAAATTTTACTTAACCAGTTTTCTTGTGCATAGTATCTGAAACAAGTTATTTATTCCATTAATACAAAAACCACAGAATAAACGTATTATATTAAAAACTAAAACAATACAGTTCGAAAAATTCAAAGAAGTTTTCACAACCTTAACATTTCTCAACGCATATGGTAGCGCCATCTGTGTTTAGTTTACGGAACCACATGTAAGCTGTACGCAGTATGTAGTTCCTTACTTCGACACTAGATGGCGTACATAGGTTCATTTTACTCAGTGTAAGTTCATTACTTATCAAAACACCATAGTAATATTTAAAGGGATGGTTTACTTATGCCTACTTATCAAACTGAACAACTTTTACTATGGAGATGTCTTCGCAAAAAATCTGCCGTCCCATACATTTGAGTCGAGTAGTTACTGCAGTTTTGTATGAAGCAGCAAATTTCTTATTTTTTTCTATGTTGGCTCCATACTGAATAAGTATTGTTTAGTTTGATGGTCTAACTAAACCACCCTTTTAAATATTATTACACCCTATTTAAGCCTCTTATCCAATTATGGTTGCAGTTTAGTAGATATCAAATTCAGTTCCTACCTAATATGTAGGTACCTATACTATATTAAATCATACCTAATACAGAAATGACTAGACCTAAAATTGACGATCACACAGTGCGCGGCGGATTGTACAGTCCGCGAAAAAGTATGGAACTCGCGTTAGGTACCTACCCCATCGAGTTCAATGTATGCAATGTTTATTTTAATGGACAAAAAAGTTATGTCTCACATTCCTGGCCTACCTAGGTTAGGTATATTCGAAATATTTTGAATACTATCGTCAGCGTCTCGTTCACCATGACGTAAGTACCTAGACTTAATATACTTATTACAATAAAATAAATCTCTCATATTGAAAATAAGACGTCTACGGCATTCGCAATGCAACGAACAATAGACGTATAGAACCGTGTATTTCCATGCAGATGATTTTACCGAGAGGCCCAGTCCCACGGGAGGTATGTGGCCGTCGTCTGTTTTGTTTGTTCAAAAACACCAACAGATTGGTATAGGTAGGTAGGTATGCAATTTTTTCCACGTATTTCCTATAAATATGGGGAAATCTGGTCGGTACTTATGTAATGTCGCAGGATTATTGTAAAAGCCGTATAAATTTATAATTTTCCTAGTGGCATTATAATCGTCCAGAATATTGTCAATCGACTCCAGTTCAAACAATGTTAGTTACATACAATATTAGTTTCAGTAATATTATAATTTTATAATCGCTTTGATTGGCTGAATCTCTGACGTAAGCATAAGCAATACAATTTTTAGTGTGGGTACCTAAACCAAGTCAAATGAGCGAGACCAAAACCATACAATTCTGTAAGGTTTAGTGGGGTAAACCACAGATCATTTTTATAGGTAAAACGTTTTTGTATAGAGAGAGACTGACTGCTAGCTCACACATGACAAAAATAAGATCTCAAGTCATAAGTAATTCTTCGGTCTAGAATTTATTATAGACTGCTCATGGTCTTACGAATAGTTTAGTTATACTTAAGGGTGTGCTTCAGATTATCAAACTAAACAACTTTCACTACAGGAGCCAGGTTGTTCAGTTTCATGATCTGAAATACCCTCATAAGTATTACTAGGGTGTTACACCCTATATAAATAATCATAATAATAATAGAAGGGACGCCACTTAAAAGCAGCACCGATCGGCTGCGGCTCGCTAAGCATTGATTTATATTCGACAATATTCCGACGCACTGACCTCGCTATTCATACTTACAACTTCAAGTTTCAACTTGATCCTCAATTTCGTAATATCTACGGACTAACTCATTGGGGATATTTTGTTTGTTAACTGCACGCTTCAAAATATAGTTGGTAGTTGTAGTAACGTTTCTGACCATCTTGATAGGAATTACAGTCCCGATTTTGTATGTGCGTGTAGTTATGACATTTAAAACCAAGATCAAATAGCCCGATCCATTTAACTACCTTGTCTTTTAAAATAAAATAAGGTTTCAGCCTCAACTGTAGCATCAGCAAAGCAAACGACCGAGAGAAACTTGTCTAGTAAATTAACAATAATTAATACCTATATTAGTCGAAAGTGTGTTTCAAATAATACCTAAGTTTTATTTTTTTTATTTTTTATTTATTTATTTTATAACAAAAATTACACTTTGCTTACAACTAATTCATGCCATTAAACCATTTTGGTTTGTCTTGGCAAGACCACACTCATTACTTAATAATAATGTCAGTTGCGTTATAATATCGGTTCATACTTTATAATTATAATAATAGTACCTCTGATATACCTACCCAACTTTTCTAAAAAGTGATCAAATGTGTTAAGGTTTATTCTGATTTTAGATAATACTGTTTTAATTTAGTTTTACAATTTTTACTATTCATTGATTGTTTTAAATCTAGCGGTATTGTGTTTAGTAATTTAGGGATTATGTGAGCTACTATGCGTCTACCATAGAAATTATTTTTACGTGGTACAATTAGTTTTTTATTTGCAACCTGTCTTGTATTAAGATTGTGGCTTATAGGAATCTGAATATCTGTGTTATTATACTGTTCTACCATTAATAGAAAATCTGTACGTTTTTACTCGGTTTTACTCGGTTGTACAATAAAACATGAGCAACAAAAGCTACAATTTTCAGAACTTGTTGTTACTAGTTAGATACCTTTAATAATGAATGAAAAATAATAAGCTGCGATCTTGGGAAAGTTGATCTTTTCCAGCATTTCTTACAAAAATATGGTAATTATACCTACTTATATAGGTATAGGTATGCATGTACCTACAATTGCGTATGAACTTCCTTCCCACGGCCTGGCATCACGACTCGTGACCTTCGCTCTATGATCGTATGTCCAACTATTCGAGGGAAAATAGATGTTAGTTCATTTGATACGTTGTTCCTGATTATTATCATTATTTTCTTGTTTAACACCATTCAGAAACAAAGAAAGAAATCTTAACAAAAAGCGTCTTCAAAAATAGTACTACTCATCAATAACAGATTTACAAAAACGAACTCAAACAACAAAATTAATTTTCCCAACATTTCCCAATAACGAAAAGCCAAAAAAGTCCTCCCCACATCAAAAAGGCGTTAAGAAATAATAAAGACGCCATACCTTAATCTTATTACATTATAATAGCTAGGAATAACTTACAGATGTTTTCCCAATCAGATTTTCTTGTATAGAAATCCCCAATTTTTCATCGCGCGGGAAATTACATTATCGGAAATTTGCATTGCCTGCAGCGACATCTATGAGCGAAGTAGCATATTACTTATTACCACGAAAGCCTTGTTTCGGAAAAGCTCTACCGTTCTGTAAAACATTCTTTTCACTAGAGCGTAAAGTTCAAAGTACAATATCATTTTGTTTCGACAAATGAATGCATAATTTTGTAAACGGTTGTGAGAGCAAGATTAGGGGTTCGTTTCCGATCCGCGCCCTCTGCAAAAACAGTACCTATGAATAATAATATGATTTGCATAATATCGAGAGGTTCATCTAACGAGAATGTTTACTTTGATAAAAGGTTCAGAAATAGTTGATTTATTTGTTAAAAATCAGGACGCCGCATTTTCCCTTATTGTTGATGCGTATGGAATTAAGCCTGTGGTAGGTGCATCAAGGTTTTTTTTTGGGATTTATTATAGACAGGGTGTAACAAAACACCCTAGTAATACTTAAGGGGGTGCTTCAGACCATCAAACTGAACAACTTTCACTATGGAGCCAACTTCGAAATCGCGAAAAAAAAACAGCTGTCCCATATATTTTAGTCGAATCGGTACAGCAGTTTTGTATGGGACAGCTGATTTTTATTTCGCGATTTCGAAGTTGGCTCTATAGTGAAAGTTGTTCAGTTTCATGGGCTCAAGCACCCCCTTAAGTATTACTAGGGTGTTTTGTTACGCCCTGTATATTTTTTACTAATAGTAGACATAATCGAGCTTATCAATGTTAATATTATTTTATATTTATTTTGATGGTTTTTGCTCTATATGCATAAATTTACGTAAAGACTCGAACTCCATGAAGAGCCTTCACATAAATAAAATACCTATCGATTGCAATAACATGAACAAAAAACAATCGTACTTAAGTTTTGTTGAATCACTGTATTAGTGATTCTGATTATAAAAGAGTTCCGTGACTGACTGATTGACACAACGCACAGCCTAAACTAAAAATTAATTTAAAACAAACGAAGATATTTCATTTACACCATTAAAACAATGTTGGGTGTCCAGGTAGCGGTGCCAGGCGTCCGGATAAAGCCGGACAGGGTCAGGCTTTTTGGATGTGTGTGCGACCAAATTAGACGGTGTCCGGCCTGTCCGGCTTTTGTTAGGCTTTTTACATTTGACCAGTACCTATGCTCTATTTTGAAGGAAACTGCGCTTTTTAAGCAGTTACCTACCTACTATTTAAAGGTTTATTTAGTGAAGAAAGTTTTGTTTCATTTTGTCCTTGATTTCAAATTGCAATATACGTGGGTGGATTGAAAAGTTCGTGGCTTAGTCAAGAAAACAGAATAAAATACATACAAAAATATTCTTATTTCTCGACGTAGTCTCCATTTAGCTCTATACACTTCTTCCACCTGCTTTCCAAAGCTTCCATAACTGTTTCAAAAAAAGAATCCTCAAGGTCTTCAAAATACAGGTTTACTGCGGCTTCAACCTCTTCATTCGATGAAAATTTCTAGCCACCTATGTGTTATTTTAGGTTTGGAAACAGATGAAAGTCCGAAGGTGCCAAATCAGGAGAATAAGCCGGATGAGGCAGCAATTCGAAACCACAATCACGAATTTGAGCCATAGACTCGACAGACGTGTGAACTCGAGCGTTGTCCTGGTGAAACACCACTTTCTTTCTCAGTAATCCTGGGCGTTTCAGTTTAATTTATTTACGTAAACGACGCATAAGGGTGCAACGCTGAGTTTATTGTTACGCGTTTCGGAAGATACTCCACCATAATGATACCCTTAGCATCCTAAAAAACCGACGCCATCACCTTGCCAGTAGACAGAATTGTCTTCGCTTTCTTTGGAATTGGTTCACCTAATCTTTTCCATTGTTTGGATTATTGTTTTGACTCTGGGGTATAGTAGTGAACCCAGGTTTCATCCATCGTCACGAATCTTTCAAGAAAACCTTGTGGATCAGCCTCACACATCTCCAAACAGTCGCGAGAATTCGTGAGTCGAATTCGCTTTTGCTCGACTCAAAGCAATCTGGGGATGGGGACCCACCTAGCGGAAACCTTAGAAAAGCCGAGTTCATTGACAATGATGTTTTGCGTTCGTTCATATGAGATGCCTATAGTGTCTGCAATTTGTCTGATAGTTAATCTACGGTCTTCGAATATGAGATCACACACTTGGCCGATGTTTTCTTCGGTGGTAGACGTCATTGGCCGGCCGGAGCAAGGGTCATCTTCGAAGTTCTCTCGTCCACGTTTAAATTCTGCTACCCATTTTTTCACAGTGGTATAAGACGGGGCAGATTCCCCTAATGTTGTTTGCATGTCATGTTTCTCCTTTGGTGTTAATCTTTTTTTAAACAAATATTTAATTACAGCACGGTGTTCCGATTTCTCCATTATTGAAAATCTGTTCTACACACGTATTTAAATCGTTCATGAAATTTTATTTAAACAGAATCAGAAATTGAAAATTTGCGGGCTGACAATTGAATAATGACAGTTGAAAATGGCGGCAGAAAAAAATACTAACGTTTTCTTTTTAATGGCCAGGCCGCGAACGTAAACGGAAGCACAAACATAGGTAGTGAAACGGAAGTAAGTAAGTAGGGAATGAATGATTAAAGAAGACACATAAGTAAGCCATTATTGACATTTCATTTCATTTGAATTTTAAAAGTTTTACGGTAAATGATAAAAAAAGCCTAGTTTTGCATTTAATTTTTTTTTTATCCTATTAATACCAAGACAAAACATCCACAATATCAAGGGTATCCGGCTTTTTCACCCAAATGTCCGTCTAAACTGGCTGGTATGTCCGGCCAATCGGTTTTAAGACCTGGCAACCCTATGTCCAGGTATGTATGAGAAGCTTAGACCATAGGCACAGCCACGACACTCCTCGTACGTGTGAGCCCAAGCGTCGGTGACCTATAGGGTTGATACTTGCGGAAAACGAATATTCAATTCAATTCAATTCAATTCAATTCAATTATACTTTATTGCACACCAAAACAGAATATAAGCATAAGCATATGCTCACGACTATATTCCCCGAGGGGGTAGTCAGAGACAACACACAACAAGACAACAGAAACAGAAAAAAACAGAATATACATTTGAATAAAGATATAGAATTACAAATAAGGTGGTCTTATCGCTAAAAAGCGATTTCTTCCAGACAACATTATTTACACTAGTGCAAGGAAATAATAAAAGACATAGGTAGGTACTAATACTCTGGGGATGACACTAAGTAATTAGAATTGTTAATAATGTTCATTTCAAGTTTAAAATTATTTTAACAGAATTTATGTTGTAAAGAATATAATTATTTTGTAGGTGGGTTACTTACAACGTATTACAGGTAGTTCTTTCTAATTAGTTTGTGTATTACAGCTGGTAACTATAAAGACTTAAGACGTTTCAAAAAATTACATTAGAGCTTGAACCTAAACTTTTACTTATATGCAAGAAGGTTGAAATTTTCCTTGCTTATACGACATAAAGTTTAACTTACTACAAAATGATGGGCCTCGTTCAAAACATGATTTAATACAGATCGATAGAGAAAAAAATTCGAAGTTCAGTGGTATTTTCAGGGGACTTACGACAAAATGTCCCTTACGACATTTGCAATTTCCACTGTTGATGTTTTTATCGTAAGCGACAAATTCAGCATACGACGCGCACAACTCTCAAGTTGCGTTTCAAGTGTCGTATGGGACATTTTGTCGTAAGTCCCCTGAAAATACCACTGAACTCCGATTTTTTTTCTCTGATTAAACAAATTCACTGTACGCTTAGGCACTTACATTAAAATCAATAGAAGGTATGGAACATATTCATCGCTTCTATCGAGCGTTTTTAGGAAGATCGTAAGCTGAGCTTTGCCCGCTGAATTTGTCACTCAAATTTTATTGCTGTCTTTTGCGTTTAGTTGTTTATTCATCTATACTTATAAAACAGTTCCGCTGACTGACCGACAAATAGCTCACAGCCTAAATCGCTGAAGACAGAATTATGAAATAAATTTTCTGCGTAGGGGTGCACGAAAGGTTTTTTATATATTCGAATGAAAATACCCTTAAAATGTAGTTAGTAATTAAAACTAGTGGTGTATACGGGGTGTAAGGAAAAGTAGCATTAAACCTCTAAACCACATACTCTACCCATCAAACTGAACAACTTTTACTATGTGAGCAAACCTTTCAGAACAAAAAAAAATCTGCTGTCTCTTACGTTTGAATCGAGTAGGTATTCCTACAAAAATATTGTTTCTTACAAGCGACACGATAAAACGTTAAAATCACATCGTAAGGGATAAATGTATTTTAATTTGAAGTAATGAGTAAGAAGTTAAGATTAGAATAAACATGTAGTATGTAAATTCCAATTCATTAAAATTTTAAGTAATTAATTTTCATTCGATTGTTTCAAAATAAAATAAATAGTTTGTGTGTTACATTCATCGATTTCTAGGTTTAGAATAATGCCTTGAAATTTGACAATAATTTGGATAATAATATAATCAGGTTGAATTTAATACATATTGATGTCGCAAAGAATTTATAACTCGTATTTAGTCATTTGTAAAATCGTCATTAAATATAGGTAAAGTACGTCATTTTTAAATTTACTTATTTACAACTGGAAACAGAAACGGCAACATCAAATGTCAAATTCTGACATATTGAATATAATTATATTTTTTTCTTAATGGCCAGTTATTTTAAGTTGATTTTTATTTTACCTAGAAGTTTACAGGTCCAACGAATGACGTCACTAGTCGGACCGAAAAACGACTTTATTTTATTAAAAATATCTGTAATCTTTTCATTTTGAAATTTCTAACATAGAAAATATATTTTTTGTTTATTACTGATTGGTTTGCTCTTGACCTCAATCCAGTCCTCAAGACAAAGATGGGGTCGAAGATGTAGCGAACTTACCCAAAAGATGCCTATTCACTCGTACTTTAAAGGAATTCGGGTTGTAAGTGCTCGGAAATACTGACACAGGCAAGGCATTCCACTTCTTGTCTGTGCGCATTATAAATTATGAAAAACAAAAAACCCGACTGCATAAAAAAATTGTTAACTGAAAAGAGAAAAACAAGCTCTATAATCACTAATCAGCTATAACAACATTAAGTAAAATATAATTTGAATGTTATTAGGTAGGTATCGCAAACGGGGACAAAGATGAATTAAGTATAATACATACCTAGGTACCTTCCTTTGGTTTGTCCTCGCCTGCAATACCTACCTAATAACATTCAAATTATATTTAATTAATGTTGTTATAGCTGATTAGTGATTATAGAGCTTGTTTTTCTCTTTTCAGCTAACAGTTTTTTTATGCAGTCGGGTTTTTTGTAATAATTTGGTTTATTTCATACTTTTTAGTCCTATGTCGAAATGGTAGCATAAAAGTACTACAATATACAACGTGTTAATGAATTAACGCAAAACCTCATACAACCCAACTGATTTATAACAAAATAATTAGATTGAAACAATAATTTCATTATTTTGATAGTTAAAATTTAAAGTTATTTGCATTTTAAGTTTTGAGGCAAAAATGATTTGTTGTCATTTCAGCAATAAATGAAAGCGCTACCTAACGTACTCATGGATATATTTTAATAATCTAGTATTGGTAGTTAGTAAGGTGAGTGTGCTTTTGAGGTGGTCTGACATCGGGTTCGGTAAATTAAAAATTTTAAAAACAAATAAATTAATATTTTGTCAAAAATTACCTGTTTTGAAACCATGATAATTTGATTCTGCTCTTGATTCTAAACAAACTACTTTTTAGTTTATTCATTAAGACGTTGTATACATATTTGGAATCGTCCGTTTACTAGCTTTCATTTGATACCCATTATTGTAAATTTTTACAAATTAAAATTATTTATTCCCCCTCTTTTTTTTAATTCCCAGATGCCATAATAAAAAAATATAGCCTAAGTCACTCTCACGATTTTTACAAATCTAACGACACATCATACGTCAAAATCCATCGAGCCGCTTAGGCTGTAGGCCGTGCCAAAGAAATAGACATACAAACATACATACATACATACGCTCGAAAAACATAACCCTCCTTCTGGCGCAGTCGGGTAAAAAAGATTCAGAAAGGCGCTTGGTGCGGATATGTGGAATGTCAACCAAGAAATTGTGATATCCCGCGACAATTATTGAGACAATTATCTCGAAATAGTTTTCGATTTAGGCTTCCCAAAAATATTTTGACAAACCTAATTGGCGCCGACGCTGTAGGTACTTTTCGCAGCTGTCAAACAAGAGTGACGGAGCACTGATTATGATTATACTAACAACAAAAAGCTATAGGTATATTTTTTTAATGTCCTTTTTAACTTCACACAAACAGTTCCTGGGTAAGAACTAAGTTCCTCGTAAGTGACAAATATGGTTTATTCAAGTAATCTCTAGATTATGATATCCGTATTTTTACACAGACGGCTAAGGCACAGATATTTACGATTTTATTAAATTGAGAAAATTTTATCGTAAGTTGCAAAACATGTTCATTTGTACATGTCAGTACTTGTCGGTTACAATGAAATTGTTGAATATTTAATTTATCGTAAGTTGAGCGTCGGTCATACACGCCTTGTCACTTACGATAAAATGAATACCTTGTCACTTACGATAAAATGAATAATTAAAATCGTTCTTGTAACTATGTATTACAATAGTATTGAATAAAAAAATGTTTTGCTACGTATACTTGCAAATTACGATATAATTTTCTCATTTATTTATTTGAGAAAAGTAACTACCTCTTTAAGTACCTACTCCTTCTAATTGTATACCTACTCTTTTGTGCTGTGCTTTGGAATTAAACTAACCCTGAACTAACCTGTGTCCATAGATATAGTAAACAGTTTTTAATCTAAGCCTGTGTCATTATATTATTTATGTTCGGTATTATAAATCAGTTACAAAGCAAACTGAACATAATTGTCCTAAAACTAAAATATAACTATATAGTGTATGGTCTATGTATATTGGTCGGCGTCGCACGCTTCGCTCGCAGAATCAAAGAAAATATTTACCTATTTCAACGGCCGAGCGAGCAAGAGCAACCATGTAATTCAAGCGGTCAATGACCTGTTTTCCCACCCGCTCGCATACTGCGCACCCCCCCTCGCTCGCCCGACCCGCACACATAGCCGCGAGCGGTTTTACGAGCACACATGCATGAGTGTCGCTTCTTTTCGCGGTAGTGTATATTTTCTTTGCCATAGGTATAATAAATATGGACGTTTTACGCGTGTAATTCTAGTTACAAATTTTTCTGACACTTTTTGCGGGGGACGAGGTAGCGAAATCCGCAACTTTCGATTTTATTCCATTACTTTAGATTCTAATTTTGATCGTTAGAAATAGTCTCGTGAGAGACGAAAAGATACTATTTTGAAGTTATTGTTCCGCAATAAATAAGGTATAGAATTGGTCATGGTCCTAAGACTCTAAGCTAAGATGTGATAAGAGATCTTTTATTAAAATTGCATATTCCTAACCCTTGCATGCTAGTATGCAAGGGATGGGAATATGCAATTTTTAGAAGTAACAAAATTACCATACAAATATATCGGTCGATCCTGTACCGTGCGGGCACTGGGCAGTGTAAATAAATAATTGTAATTCTTAATAAAACTACCCTCAATGCTACGGGCGGCAGTAACTCGCACGTGGCGCGAACTATACTGAATGCCTGACCGAAATG
The DNA here is from genome assembly GCA_922987775.1 of Agonopterix subpropinquella. Taxonomy (NCBI): domain Eukaryota; kingdom Metazoa; phylum Arthropoda; class Insecta; order Lepidoptera; family Depressariidae; genus Agonopterix; species Agonopterix subpropinquella. Next base: position 48,173,089 of record OV277693.1, on the reverse strand, counting down.
TCTTGATACTTTTCTGTTTCTTACGACTAGGTATCTATCTCCAGTGTATATTTTCTAACTTATCAGCATTGCATTGACTGAGTCAAAACCATTGACTTTTAGTATAAAAGAGACGCTAAATTTTAATGGTAATAAAACCGTATATTTTATCTAAGACAGACAACGAACATCCTGTAAAAATGCTTGTTTTACTATATATTTGTTTTTAGTTAGATTACATTTGTGAGTTCCAACGAAATCTTTTAGTAGAATCCTTTATATGGTCTGCACTGTCGGTCAATGAGGCGTTTTGATAAAAAAAAATTGTTTAGTGACATTGGATGGAAGACATTGCAATCATGAAAATTTTGCTTTTAGATCGATAGTGTTCCTTTTTTTTCTCTATTCCCAAATTATAGGAAGCAATTACATATTTATAAAAAAAGGATAGCGATTGCATGTGAAAGACGTTTGACCTACTTTATGTGCAGAAAATATTCGTTTATGTACAACAAACTAATATTTTCGGTGAATATTGCGTATTTATTGGTAGTGAAAAGTTTATCCATTGGCAACATAAAGCTGTCAAGATGGTGATGAATGGATGATGATCTAGGAACAAGATAATGATGACCCTTTTTTTCTAACTTTAATATTGCCATCATTTTAATAGTCTTAAAAAACGCCTCATTGAATTCAATTTCCTTTATGACAGTTTAAAATCTGCCAATGTCAAGACTAACGGGCGCAGTATAGTCCAGCGATAGAGCAGTCAGTAGAGATGGACCGTAATGACCGGACACTTTACATAATTTGGCGATCGGCTGACCCCGCCGCGCCGCGCCGGTCCTGGCTTACCTCCAATGTTTGCCCAAATGCCCAAATATCATCCATTTTATCGCTCTTTTATAACATATTGAAATATACTTTTGAAAAAGAGGGTACACAAAAGTCTACACCAAATAATAAATATATCGGTACGTTGCAATGTTTAAAGTAATAGAAACATTACCCTCCTTCTGGTGTAGTCAGGTAAATATAGCCGAAGTTTTGGCTGTCAATAACCTACTCAAAAAATGTGCTACCTGTCTAGCTATGTGTAGGTAGCACACCTGAACAAAAATCAGTTTAACTTTTCACATCATCATCATCATCATCAATTAATCATGGTCTTAAATGCGTGTTGCAAAGATATTCATATTAAATGCCCTATAAGATCAACAGCGGGATGCCCACTGTTAATTGCCGAGGGAAATTTTTTAAATACTTGTTTGTGGTATTTAGGCGATCACTTGACTTACAATCATCAATTAATTATTACATCTCCATTTTGGAAGTAGCCGTCTTTAAAAAAACAGCTCGCATTACTTTCGTTTATAATAATATAATATTCATTGAATGCCAAAAGTAAGGTAAATAGGTAAAAAGTGTATATTTGCAAGGGGTATACGCAGCGGGAACCGTCAATCAACGTCGTCAATCGATATAAAAATTGCTTCTGTTTTATGCGCGTACGCAATAAGGCTGGTTTATTACATGGCGTAGTAGCGGAAATAAACGTGTCATAATTATCCTTAATTCTAAATTATTCGCAGATTTGAAGATTTGTTGGACGTTCACTTATTTAACTTATTTACACAATAAAAAAAAACATGAAAACATGAAAATGAAAAACAAAACATGAAAATTAATCTACAATGTTATCTATGATTAATATATAGTTCCTATACAGCTATTCCAATTTTGTATTTTTGAGAGCAGTCTGGTACTCGGGATATTCCAGTACAGATTGCTGATCTATACATTCTGTAAATGCGTGTTTTTTTTCAAATAAAAATAAAATCCGTACACGTTGCTATAAGTATAAAAATGTCCCTACATATAATTTAGTTATAGGGCAACATATTACTTATTTTAGTTTGCAGAGAACCGCAAGTTTCATTAATCCTAATTTTTATAATAATGTCGCTGTAGTAATAATAATCGAACAATAACCTGTAGTATATCAGTGAACACAGAAATCAGACATTTTAAAAGCCCAAGTATACAGGGTGTTAGGGTAAACAGTTGCATTACTTTAAGGGGTGATTGCACCCATGATACTGAAAAACGTTCTCTATGAAACAAAGGGAACTCCGCAAAAAACTTGTTCATCTTTTCATAAAAAGAAGCTGAAGCACTTTTAGTATGGAAACTCAAAATGTTTTTGCTAATTTCCTATAGTTTGATTAGGGAAGTTGTTCAGTACAATCACCCCTTAAAGTAATGCAACTGTTTTCCCTAACAGCATGTATAGTTACTACCAAAGGTTTACGAAAATGAAGGAATATTAGTTGAAAATAATGTGTTCTTTCCGCTGTCGCTCCGCCTTTACAATCAGACAGGCCCATTTTAATATTATCAAACGAGCATCGATCAAGTCTTGCGATAAACAAAAAGTAGTTGCAGTTTAATTGCGGCATACGAATGCGTTTTTGAAGTTTTTTGCTTGAATTCTGTATGAATTCTACTCAGATTCTATCTATATTGTGACAAGTTTAGTTGTTTCTTGTATCCGTGAAGCTAATCACCATGAGAATAATCCTTTACGGTTGCGGCTCTAAAAACTAGAAAATTAAAACATGAACATTGTCGTAATCGTAATGTTATAAAGAAGGATTAAAACCGGTATTTCCAAGTTAAAACTTATTATGTAACTCGAGTAGGTACGAGTGTTCTATCGTATCTAGCTTAAGTACAGGTGGAAATTTTTGGTTCCATTTATGGACAAAAATTGGGCAGATTTTGTTATCAATTATCATACCAAAACACAATGAGGATACGCTAATAAAATCTTGCTTGTGCTCTGTTTAAGGCTGCACTGAGCCTATTGTGCTGCCCCAATCGTATTTTTTTAAATTTCTTAACCTTTAAACAATATTTACAAAAAACAAGAATGTCACATTGTAGTTGTGATTGACTTTCAATTTATCGAAACATTACGGATTATTATGTTTTATGCTTGTGACTATTATCGTTAAAACCGTCGAAAGTGGGCACTTATGGCGGTTTTAACGATAATAATTACAAACATTATAAGAAAAAATCCACAGTGACCCGATAAATTGAAAATCAGAAAGTGTAACATAGGCTATATTTAATTTGTAGGTATAGGTACGAGGACAAAGTCGCGGGCAAAAGCTAGTTGTAAATAAAAGTAATGCACATAATGTAAAGTAGAGTGTTTCTCTCATCGCCAAATCTTCCAAGATCCGAACAACAACTGAAACTCAATATTACAGACCTGAAATACCGTTTAATAGTTCCTGATCGATCCTTGGTCCACAAAACGTTTATCTCAACGACCTCAAGGCGTTTTATGAGACATAACAGTCGGACTGTCGCACTATCTGATGCATTTTTAGAGGATTCCATTTTGGGTTAAGACAATGGCTTGGGTCAAGACTAGAGAGGGGGCGGCATTTTATTACCTACTAGCGAAGTCTAGTAAATACTGTGTTGATATTTAACGTCTGTGTCCTCGCAAAAACAATAATGACTATACCTATACTATCCCTTTCTGCACACAAAAAAAAATTGCTGTCAGTGACACAGGGTTTTTAATAAATCTTAGTTATAGACAGCAACTGTAACTATCCTTATAGAACATGCAATTGTTAGTTTTTACCATTTATTTTTCACTGTCATATTACACTAATGTGTGTGTGCTTTTTCTTTAAGAACCAATAAATACTTTACTTTACCTACTTGTCTAATTACATTTAGCTTTGTGTTCGGAAATTTTACCGAAAACATTACCAGTCGATCCAATTTTGGTGTTTTTCCGCTTGACTTCTATTTTTTAAAAGTGTACGAAGCAATCGACTTTGTATGCCCTGTTTTAAGGATTAGGGTGAGAGTTAACTTCGGTTTGTGGGGTTTGTTTGAGGTCTTTGTCGGGGTTTAGTTTCAATTGTTTATGGAAGCTGATGAAAAGCTGTAAGGAACATTGTGTTCAGCATTTACGTAGTCCCCATCGTTAGATATTTAAAGACACACAACATTCTTTAAATTAGAATGTGATCTTTTGAATAAGATATTTTACCGAAATTTTTAATAAAATAGTTTGGCATTTGTGTGACTCAAAAGGTTTAATTGTAAAATTATTTGCGACCCATGCCATATTTTAGAAAACTGTTTTGTAAAATCTATCCTTATCGACACCGGTTCAAACGTTTTTGCGTACCTACTGCATGCTCACGCAACATAAATAAAAAAGGTAGAGCATATTATCGCTTATCCTTCATCATACCAATTTTTTTATTTTGCTAATATTTTCAACGTACAAACACGCAAAGTTTATTATGTATAGATGTAAACCAAGAGCAAATGTTCGAGAAATTCTAGACAAACGATAAATCGAGATATCGAAACGGAACATGGCGGAGCGCTCGTAAAAGTGACCCCCGCATCTACAAAACCATTTCAGGGGTCAAGATGAGCACTCCCGCACTAAAGGATAGTCCTATTCAATAATTTATACAATTGATAAATAATAAGTAGGGAATGACCGCCATCGTTGCCATTTTTATGTTTATTTCTGACGTCTGGTCGAAGATGGAATATTGACCCGGGCCGGGGAATGTGTGTGGTTCATATGTTTGTTATTTTATAAAACAAGATGTCAGCTGATACGATTTGATTTTGTCTTTGATACGATTCATAACTTTTGAGAAGTTTTAGGTCATATGAAACTTTTGGAAAACCGTCGAGAAACGTAACTCATTCCATTGATATTTTTTTTACTAAATACATAGATTCCAAACACTTAAGATAAATGTATAATGGAAAGTCATAACACTGGCCGACACATTGTTGCATCAACTTAACATTAACTTCTCAGAACTTTAATGAGCTAAAACATTCCTCGTCCGCGATGCAAAAATCACGCCATTACGAATCGAGAAAACGTCACTCGATTCCATAATCGATCAATTAAACTGCCTCTCTCGATTCAAGAATTCGAAAACGAAATAAATGTCCGAACACCTAACGCCTCCGATACGAATTTTTTCGCACGAAATCGCGCGAACAATCGCACCCTGTATAATAATGTCGGATAATACAGCTTTTTGTCAGATCCTTTTCTATATGATTGCACATTTTACTAAACAACGCGTCGACACTGACTTCGAATGGCATTCCTCTTCCGACGCAACTTTTAATTCGATCCCAGAAATATATGTTGTAATGTCATCCCTTCAAAACCCACTTTCCCTTACATCTGCCATCTCGACAATTCTATCTTGAATCACTAATACTTGGACTTTATGAGGTTTTGTGTTTAGGTTGATTATTGAACGGTGCGATGTAACATCGCAGATAGGTTGTAAGGTCACAAATGAAATGCTCAAAAAAGGCGTTCTATCTCATATAAGGTGGAATCAGTTTTTCATAATGGGCCCGCTGCATTGTTACGGATGCCTCGTATTGAAAGAGCCCTGTTATCTGAAAATACCTTTTAGGAAAAAGGTGCGAGTAAGTATTCGATTTCCATTTCGTTTTGACGTGAAGATGTCTTTCTATGAGATCTAATCATCGATGGTAAGTCTTTGTATTTCGTGTTTTTATTACCTACATTAAAGTGAATGTAGTGTTTATTTATAGATACGTTTTTTTCAATTGTATTTCATTTAATGTTTGATGCATTGGCACTTTTTTACGAATCATTAATTTCCAACTCTTGCTGAATAGTTACTCTGGACTGTTCTATTTATTTTAACGAACAGTTTCTCCATAATATACTCACTTATGAATCTATTAGTGTAGCAAGCAACAGAACATAACGTTGACAAATCAAAGTTAGTAATGAACCGAGGTGAAAACTAACAATACTATAAATAAACTTAAACACATTAAGCACTCAAAAGAACCAGCAGGTTCCTACTAAAACTTCCAAGGTAAGGCAAAGTCGCTAAAAATCCCCAGCGGCTCGTGTTAACCCCGAGACCAGTTTACGAGGCTCTTAATGACAGTCTGGTCGGTTTTAATGACATTTGATGACAGCTTACGGCTCCCCGACGTTTCCCTCAACAACTTTCCACTTTGCTGGCTCAGCTTAAAGACGTTGGTTTGGTTTAAAGAAGTCCTATTCATAAGCAATCCGGAGTTGTTAGCTTAATTTCATAGTACCAGGAGTGCGATTTTTGAATCTCATTCGCTGAGTTCAGCAGTTGAAAATGTCAAAATTACTGTGGAGATATGCATATTTCTACTGCTGATTTGACTTTCAAAAATCACACTCCTGAGCGATTGAGCTTCGCTCGGCTTCTTACGAAAAACATCTTGATACAAAATGTCATCCAAATCTTTATAGCCGTTTCCTAAAAACCAATTTTATAATATTTCGAAGAATTTGATTATTATGCAGGTTCTGTCGATGAGAAACCGTACTTTATCATTTTTTTTATGATAACTTCAAATTGTAAATACGAGTAAGTTAAGAAACAAATGAACTAACGGCAACGCGTTGTGCAATCTTGCATAGGTAACTTGTTTGATTCTTTGCTACAATAAAATTTTAGAAGAACAATGCAATTTACGATTAATTAGTTATGCATTGAACTATATAAAAGTTCGCTAAGAGTAGGTTAAGTACAAAAGTCGTAATACAAAGTCTTGAGTAAGGGACAGTCGTAAAGGGAAATTGGATTTTTTCCGTGACCCTCTCTACATGGGGCGGATTTAATTATTGTTTTATTACGTGTCGAGGCCTTGAAGGGGGGAGGGGGTTGTATAGTAGTGCTAGTAATAGCTGGATTATGTAGATCTGAGTATTTAATACAGAATGTTACTAAGAACATGTATGTTATAATTATAACATGTTCATTGTAGCTCAAGAATTGATTTTCTATCGTCATCGCATCGAATGTTTTAGTTCAGACAAAAGAGGCTGCTCGAATTGCCGTATAAAAATTATTTGCATGTCCGATACGTTCTTCTACTAAATTATTATTTTTAATATTACGCTGTTAAACCTTTTTCTGATTTATTTTTATTTTGCGTTATTTTTTGTCACCCGCTTCTTATAAAAAGACTGAAGTAAACCTGATTGAATTATTGAATTTGTCTTTCAAAAGTAATTTCGTATTTATAGTTTCTTAGGAACATGATTTTGCAAATAGAAATTTACAATTGAATAAGTTTTCAATTGTCTATTTGCAGAATAACTATTTTCAAAGGATAAACTTTCATACAGGTAATAAAATTATTATGAATAATTAAAATATTACCTTACTGTAGCAAATTAGAAACCTCTAAACTATACCCTAAGTGGATCGTAAAAGTGAGATTGGATATAAAGTGTGCGTACTTATAGGTATCTCGAAGAGTAAAATAATACTTAATTACTTATAATCTTGGACTCCGTTTCTGTGCCTACTTTCGTAGAAGAGGTAGAGATTACTTCTGTTACAGCGCTATAATTCATCATGAAAATTATTATGTAAGATGTCCCCAATTTACTTAATAGCATCGCATAAAATATAGGTACTTACTTTTCTTTACATCTGACACAAAAAAATCAGTAGGTAACAACGGGAAACAAAACATTCAAACAAAACGAAATGCTACGAATGACTTAAACATTTTACAGGTTGGACTTACCAACCAAATTGAAATCATAGTAGAATAGTTCCGTCCATATATTATAACATCGATCGTGAAGGTATATAAATTCATAATTACACACATGGTCTATGTTCGGATGAACTTTAGCCCATATAGAAGAGCGTTCGCTTTGCGAGCAGTCGAGCACCGAGCACACACGGTACGGTACTGACCTGCCGTTAGCTTTTTAAGGGGAAATTCTTACTTTTTTTTAAATTTATTTATATTTATAAATAAATGATAAAACGCAATGTCAGAAACCACAGGATTTATATGTGTGGAACTTGTTATATTATATTATTTATTAGTATATTTCTTCGGGTTAAATTGATGTCAGTCAACAGCAGTCGAAATTAATTAAAACAATGATAAGTTAATTTATTTATTTTCAGTATGTGTTCTATACAGGGTGTAAGCGACAGCCTAGCAAATACTGAATCGGTGAACTCTGACCATCAAACCGAACAACTTTCACTGTGGAGCCTACCTCAGGAAACGCGAAAAAAATCAGCTGTCTGTTCTCAAAATAAGTTTACCAAATTAATCTAGATATATGCATATTATGTTTGTTTCTGCCTAGCCGCCATCAATTCATACGAAATTATGATTTCATAAAAACTGGCAACTCGAAATGCATTTCGTAAGTAGGTAATTATTTTATTTTAATTGATTGTACTCAGTTTACTCAGATTCATAAATAATAATTCATATTAAAACGGAATAAAATATCGTAATTGAAAACCATTAAGTAAATGCACATCATTAGAATATCTAACTAAATGCAACATAAGTGCATAATAAATAAAACATTTTAGTAATCGGTTTATTAGTTACCTAAACACTTAATATTATGATCCAGTGCAATAAAACCTAGGTTCGAGAAATCATTTGCTTCCACATCATAAATGTTAGTGTTAAACTAAGTGCTAATTTTATGTCTCCACTTTCATTATTGGTATTGTATATTGTAATGTACCCTTGTTATAATTTCCCTCTACATTTCATCCATTACAGAGCCTTAATTCGGACTTTCCATTTTCGATACATCGTGATCGCTCTTAACGGAACTTCATTGGAATAGCGTTGATATTTGAACAATCTTTAACGATCGATCACATTCACGATATATCAAAAATCAGATAGAACAATGAAATCATTAAGTGAATGGAATCGAATGTTGATTAATACTGTAAGGAAAAATTAAGGCAATTCTGTTCGCTAAAATACATTATTTATTTAATTTAGGAACAGAAGCCCATAAGCTTAAATTATTTTGTCAAAATTGACGCAATACAATATAAGTAATGTTACAAAATAATGGAAACGGATAGATGGAATTTAATATGCTCCCGGTTTGTAAGAGGATGATCAGACCATAAAATTGAACGTCTTTCTTTATGGGACCAATATTGAAATCGCAAAAAAAATCATCTGTTCCATACAAAAAAGCAAACTTACTCGATCCAAAATGTTATGGGACATCAGATTTTTTTTCGGGATTTCGATTACGGTCCCTTGGAGAAAGTTGTTCAGTTTGATTGTCTGATCAACCCCTTAAGAAACCGAGGACCCTGAATATTTTGACTAAGTACTTCCAAACAATTTTCTGAAATATATCTAGCGGTGCTTCCGCTCAAACAATATAATCTAAAAGTCGTTTCGCCTTAAGCCCGCCTCATGAATCATATAGGCTAAATCCAACGAAGCTTTTATATGAATTAATGGTCTAACCTTTGCGTATGCGCAGGTAATAAACTTCACACAATTCGCATGGTGTATTGATATTATCTACCTCTAATATCGAACTCTAACACATTCGTAGTTTGTGAGATGAGGATATTTTGTATGGAGGAGTCTCATTATCTCATACACGATTTGTTACGAAATACGATAATGCAAGCAAACATCAATGTTCTATAGTTTTAAAAATCAATTCCGTTTGTCTCGTTGGGTATGAATACAGGCTGTAAACTTAAAATATTCCATAGTTAAACTTTTGAAGGGTGCTTCAAACCAGTGAGCTTACAAATACTAGTAACATTAATATCATTGCTTCGAACCATCAAACTGAACAACTTTTACTGTGTGACCAAGATTTAAATCGCGAAAAAAACAAGTGTTTCATACATTTGGGTCGAGTGGCCGTTGACATTTTGTATGGAACATCCAAAAAAATCACGTTTGCGAAGTTGGCTCCATAGTAAAAGTTATTCAGAAGGTCTGTATTTTACACCCAGTATATTTGATTTGAATTCACAAAAAAATACCTGTTTTATTTTTATTTTGCAGTAAACCATGTTTGTGTATTATCATTTTACATACTCATACGTAAACCTGAAAACCATTTGTTTCATACAAAACTAAAAAATCTAAAATAAAAAACATATTGGTGTTTAAACAAATTACATAAGTACGTAACATAAAAAGATTTTGTGTTTATTTTATAACACGTTAAATATTAAAGTAAAACAGATCTATAACTTAAACTAGAGTTAAATGTAACGGAATAAGTAGACATGCAAATACGGCAGTTCAGTTTAACTGTTCTGATTAAAACTGCAGATCATAACTGAAATGGTTCGAGAGTTAACGCACCGTTTAACTTCAGTTAACTTTGGAGTTATGATGGTAGTTGATGTAATGGCGTATCGCATATGTTTTATATAAGTGACGTAATTTAATGAAAAAAAATTGTGATTTTTTAATTTTGTATTTTAGCTAAGATTAGGTAAATCGATCTCTTATTTGATTTATATCTTTTAACATTGAAAATGTTTTTGTATCGCTTCGGTAATAGGCCCGATTTTCAGCGAAAGTGCGACTTCGCCCTGGTGTCGTGGGTTTTGGGATCGCGTGGCTCATTAGGGTGTCAAAGACACATCTCGACAAGAGCTACAAAAAGCAAAAACTAATCAAAAAATATATTTTTTAGAAAATCGAAAAAATGAGATAAATGCGGCCGTTTTTCGCCCGGTTTCTATAGTAAAAAAACGAAATCTAAATGAGATATCCAAAAATAAAAAGAACCCGTTAAGATATAACTGGGTTATATTTAATAACATTATTTGAGGTATATGTATCACTGATGCGTTATTCAGAAGTTGTTCTTTTGTGACGCGGAGAAACAATTTAACTCAGTTCATTAAAATTTGTGCAGATTCATTTTCAAACTACCAGACACGAGATCTGTGAATTTTTACGATAATATTTGCACCCGATTCATGGATGTTTATATCTATAGGATGAATTCGAAATCATTACCATCCTTTTAATTTAAGACTTCACCGATCACACTGAACGACTTTTACTATGGGAGTAAAATTGAAAACGCAAAAAAATCAGCTGTTCCATACTAAACTGTAACGCCTACTCCACTCAAATGTCAAAAACAGCAGAACTTTTTTGCGATTTCAAGTTTGATCCCACAGTAAAAGTTGTTCAGATTGATGGGTTGAGTCTTAGTTTAAAACGATGCTAATGACTTCAAATTCACCCTGTAGCCTGTACATCAAGTCTATAACAGTAAATATCCTTATCTAGACAAAATTCATGTCTGGACTAATTATTCTGTGACTTCGATTAGGTTTAGATAATAATGATATGTATAACATAATAAATTGTGTATTAATTTAACACTGCAATGACTGCGATCTTCTGTAGGGGACTCTTATATTTGCATAAAGGAAATGAACAGGAAAACGGAGCGGAACTTTTTAATATAGAGTAAAAACTTAAATATACAAGGTCCTTCTTAATATGCAGAAAAATTTTTAAGGGAATAATCAGACCATGAAACTGAATCTCGAAATCTACTGAATAGAGAAATCTATGGGACCAACATCGAAATCGCGTTAAAAAAAATCTGCTGTCCCTAAATTGTCTAAGGCTGTCCCATACATTTGGCTCGAGTAGGTTTGCAGTTTTGTATGGATAAGCTGTTTTATTTTCGCGATTTCGATGTTGGTCCCATAAAGAAAGTTGTTCAGTTTGACGGTCTGATCATTCCCTTAAAAAGGAAAGACCCTGTATGTAAAATATTTTTTTTGTCATATTTCCTCTAACCTAAGGTTATCTGGAAGAAATCGCTTTCTAGCGATTAATCCGCCTGAATTGTACCATAATCAGTTTTGTTTCCTGTTGTGCAACGGATTTTAGTTTTTGGTGTAAATAAAGTACATATTTAATTCATTCATTCAGAACTATATCCTAAATCTAAGTAACAATGTTACTACTATTAAAACAAAACTAGACTTCATAGGAAATATTTCTAGGATTAAAATATTGATAATGTTTCACAGGATTCTCAAGACCTTTACTACAGTTCTTTTCGTCCTATCTACGGGAGAGAACTCAGTATGTTCAATACATGAACGCAAAATCAGATCCGTATTATGTAACGTCTGGCATCGGGCAGGGGAGTAGCCTCGGTCCTTTACTGTTTTTGATACTGATAAACGATTTACCCGACGCTGTAATTAGTACTACTTGTCTCATATTCGCCGATGATGTCAAACTGGCTCTCCCGATAAATGGCACCAGCGATTGCGTGAGGCTACAAAGAGATATAGATGGGGTCTGCGCATGGGGTCAGAATAACAGTCTCGACTTGAATGTTTCAAAGTGTGCAATGATGTCATACACAAGAGCGCACAATCCTATAATGTGTTCGTATGTGGTAGGGGAGGAGACGCTAAAGCGCGTTTCCATCATGAAAGATCTGGGTACCTGGTTTGATACGGAGTTGTCATTCTGTCACCACATTATTGAGACATCCAACGCTGCGAGAAGATGCTTAGGTTTTGTCATGCTCCAGTCGCGGTATTTTGATTGCCGCGAAGCTATTTGCATCCTCTACAATGCTTTTGTGCGAAGTAGGTTGGAAACAAACTCGCTTGTTTGGAGCCCATGTGCAGACCAGTATATCCTAATTCTGGAGCGCATACAGAAGTCATTCACCCGATTTCTGTATCGTAAGGTTTACGGGTATTACCCTTACATGTATCCCACACTATTTGTTCTGGGCATGGTGAATTACGTTTCCCTTGAAGTCAGACGGAAGTTGGCCTTATTGAGGTATTTCGTTAGGATGAATCGCGGTGAAATTACCAACCCTTTTCTTCTGGCCTACGTCCCACTTAACGTACCTATAGTACAAAGACATGCCCTTCGTTCACGCCAACATCCACTTTTTGCGGTACCTAAAACAAAAACTGTATCCATGTCTCATACACCACTGTACGAGGCCTTGAAGCTCATGAACACTATTGTAGACCTTGATCTGGTGGACATTTTTGCGGTCTCGGAATCTAGGCTCCTACTATCTGCCGGACGATATTTAGGTTCAGTATCAGCTAGAAGCTCTGCGGTGGATATTGCCCCCATCGCTCTTAACTATTTTTAATATTTTGACATGTATAATTAATTATATCTGACTACAAATGTAATCTCATATTCCACTAATATTCTTTGACATGCACGTCTTTTTCCATTTTTAAATTTCTAATTTAATATATTCTAAATGTTATAAAGTTTTATTAATTTAATGAAATATTAATCTATGAAATAATGTAATTTAACTTATCAAATGACTAAATCTTACATGTGTAGTGTTTGTACTGTTAGTGTAAGTTGTTGAATAAATGAATTAAAATAAAAAAAAAAATAAAAAAAAACATCTCTTGCGTAAAATCTTAGCAGTTTTTTGTCCTAATGGTTATGTTCACTGTCAGCGATATATTGTAAGACCAAAGTATATTGTAAAACCTATGCCAGCTTCCTGTGCTTTGTTTTCTGCCATTTTTTGGAGCGTTGATTGTGTATCTAGTTTATATTATATTAGTGATCAAAGAAGGAGAAATTAACACAAGAAAAGATAAAAACTTTGTAAGTCATTTTCAACTACCTAACAAAGATAAGTCGTTACGTATAATTTAGTTTGTTAACAAATTTATGTGTCGGTCTCTCTTGATTTACGGATACAATGTAACAAGGGAAAAAAGCAACTAGCACAGTACCCCGAGCTCACGTTCTTGACAAATAACTTCAATAAAACAACGGAGTATTGGCTTAGGAAAAGTCACTTTATCAGTCGCCGGGGCATGAGAAACATATTACTGACACGCTGCGATGGAATAAAGGCCTAACTCAAAGTTTGATGGGTGATGAAGGTCTTTATGTACTAAACTCAATATCCGGAAAACAAATATAATTATATTTTATTTAAGTTAAAGCAATTTTAGTATAATTTATTCAGTTGATATAAAAGAACGAAAATAACAAAACAATCAAATGTAAAGTAGGTACCTCTATTATATTTTTACTAAGAATGCATTTTAATATTTACAATAAATAAATAAATAAATAACGCTCACAGGCACATACATTGTAATGATCCCAAGAAAGCACTATTTATAGGCTGTTTATTATGGAAACCATACAACGACGGACAAACATATAAACATCCATGACCGAACCGGGATTCGATCCCAGGACCCTGGTTTGGCAGTCCGGCGTGGTAACCATTACACCAACCGGGTCGTCACAATACTATAATTAACTTCATAATAATATACAGGGTGTAAAATTGAATGCATTAAATGCTTTAGGGGTGCATGGTGCATGAGGTTCATACATTTGGGTCGATTGACCGTTGATATTTTCTATGGAACAACCAAAAATTGGTTTTCTCTATTTCGAAGTTGGTTTGTTTAGTTTTCGTATGCCCTATGAATTTACGCTTTAAATATTACACCCTATACAGGGTGTAACAAAACACCCTAGTAATACTTAAGGGGGTTCTTCAGACCATCAAACTGATCAACTTTCACTATGGAGCCAATATCGAGAAAAAATAAAGAAAATCAGCTGTCCCATACAAAACGGCAATACCGACTAGACTAAAATGTATGAGACAGCAATTTTTTTTATTTTTTTCTCGATGTTGGCTCCATAGTGAAAGTTGTTCAGTTTGATGTTCTTAACCAGCCCCTTAAGTATTACTAGAGTGTTTTGTTACACCCTGTATAGTATAATTACTAAAATATGGTCTAGCAAAACTATTCACTAATTATGTTTTGTGTACTCAGTCTTTCAAAAACCAGACAACTTCTTTCCTTAAAACACTTTAACTACAAAAATCAAAATCTCCTTTACATCCTTTTCCCTACGCCTGTTCCGATAAGGTTTACCCCTCAATAAATAATTTGGCAACATATTAGCATATGTCGATTTATCTCGCGAGTCGGGGCTAGAATTATTATTTATAGCCTGGCAACCCCAGCTCTAGGAGTACATATGTTAACTAAATCCGATGTGATGTATGAAGATTTCTGAACTAGGGACGTACTTCGGATTTCTTTGGGTTATTTGGTAAAATTATCAAACTCGAATAGATTCGGCAATGTTTTTGTTATTACAAGTTACTTCTAAGCATAAATAAATATAATTTTTTGTAGTCAATCAAGAAGTCAGAAAACACTTTTTTATACGAAAAAATAGAACTTAAGTATATGTAATGGTTTTCTTATGATTACGAAAAGAGGATTAATTAAAGCAACGAATAATATCATCAATTGTTTTTTTTTAAACATTTACCTACCTAATTATTAATCAATCATTTTTCTAATAAGAAATTTCAGTTTCGTTTTAGGGTTCCATAGTGAAACAGTCTGGTGTGCATAGTTACAGAACCGTAAATTTGGGCGAGTCCGGCTCGCTCTTGGCACCTCGCAACCATTTTTTTTTTTCTGAAAGAATAAAAAACCGGCCAAGAGCGTGTTGGATCAACAGCTAGGTATCGTACACACGGCGACACATCACGCTACGCAAAACCAATTTATGCTGGCCGCGCGACGTTATACTTTACTCTACCTACGCGCGACCAGCTTATTTTGGTTTTGCGTAGCTCGATGTGTGTACGTAAGGTTAATATGCACCTTGGCTATGAATTCGCTGGGGGTTTTCCTTTGATTATCGAAGTTTGATGTCTTAACTCGAATTCGCAGCATGAATTACCATTTTCCAATTTATTTATCTCATGAATAAATCTTTCTTTGCTTAGATGGTTGAGATTAGGTTTACAAGGTTATTTGAGAATATAGGTTTTGTTAAGATTTATATTGTTAGCTACGCTATTTGCCACCATTATATTGACGTTCATATTTAGTGTTTTTCGTAGTGTTTTCATTTTTTAAAGTGTTTTTTTTTATGAACCATCTGTTGATATTATTCATTGATCAAACCAAATTATTTCGGTCCGGTGTGATAGCCTATAGACTGGTGGATTTTTTTGATGTTGTATTGGATTTTTAACGTCTAACCTTCGTCTAACGGCATTTTGAGAGACTTTTTGGCACCGGGTTTTTTTAGACTAATTCGACCCCGCTGAACACGATTCTGCCCGGTGCCAACCCGTATCCCACTTCCTTAACCCACTACGACCCGAAATATATTTAGTAAGACTGCATGCCTAATAGCTACGGGCATATACATACACGCCTCCTTATTTATGACAGAACTGTGGTACTTATACAGAGTGAAATTGATATCATTTTCATCCTTTTAAACTAAGAGTCTACCCATCAAACTGAACAACTTTTACTATGGGAGCAAACCAATCGGCAAAAAATCTGCAGTTGCATACATTTGTGTTGCGTAGGCATTGCAGTTTAGTATGGAACAGCTGATTTTTTTGTTGCTCCGATGGGTTTGCTCCCATAGTGAAAGTGGTTCAGTTTGATGGTTAGACTCTTAGTTTAAAAGGATGCTAATGATATCAATTTCACCCTGTATATTCCCATTTCATAACCGCCTAATTTGTTTCTATATCATTATCAGTTTCTTGCTCTGTTGTTAAATTTTCATTTTAATCGACAAAAGATTATAAGATTATAGTTATAACAGGTACAATTGACTCCAATCAATCAATCAAATCCACCCTCATCAACCCACTGCTGGGCATAAATAAACCTCCCTTTTATTGCCCCACTCCTCGACGATTTTGTGCCAATCTGATCCATTGTGAACCCGTCACTCTCACGATGTCACCACACCACCACTGTGCTGGTGGTCTGCCTACAGGAGTGCTATTTTTGAAACTCACAAACAGTTATAAATGTCAATATTACTATGGAGAAATGCATCTTTCTACTGCTGATTTGATTTTCAAAAATCGCACTCCGGGAGTATGATTTTTTTTATGTCAAATCAGCAGAAGAAAGATGCACCTCTCCATAGTAATATAGACATTTTCAACTGCTGAGTTCAACGTATGAGATTCATAAATCGCACTCCTGACTTCCGTCCCCTCCCTGCCTCCGTAAAATTTACTTTTCAAATATAATTATGGAAAAATTAAAACCGCCTTCAAAAAAACTAAAAAGTTAAAAAATAATATTCATTAGACATTTTCGTTCGCATCATAAGAACATTAATTTGTTTTATTGAAGTCGCTGTCAAGCCGGTACGATTCGCGACAGGGCTTGCATTTATTGGCTTGGCTTGATACCGACTTTTATAAAACAAATTAATGTTCTTATGATGCGAACGAAAATATCATCGGCTGCAATAAAATTTTTTATTTTTAGTTTTTTTGAAGGCGGTTTGAATTTTTTGTTAAAATTTTGTTTATTTCACAATTTTCAGTGGTGAATTCATTAGTTCGATTTAATAGTAGTGCTTCAAATTAACAAACGCACTAGCCGGCACTACGATTTTTGAAGGTTCCCCTCGATTTCTCTGTGATTCATCATCAGATTATGATTTCCTTATCATGGTACCACACTTGGGATATCTTCTATCCAACAAAAAAAGAATCATCAAAATCGGTTCATAAACGACGAAGTTATCCGCGAACAAACTTAAAAAAAAATTTTACTTATATATACGGTCGAATTGAGAAACCTCCTCCTTTTTTGAAGTCGGTTAAAAAATAATTGTTTATTTTACCAACGTGTACAGCCACTTAAATTTAAATGTGTGTCCTGAAGGAGAAGACACAATAACAATAAATGGCAACGATTAGCGATGACGTGCGACACGACAACGACATCCGACAACTGCGTTATTAATAACGTTCAGTGGTGCCGCATCTAAATGATCAACTTAATTAAAATCAAACAATTTAAATATTTCTCCCCTTAAGACGAAGCAAGGGGTTGCTTGTTATCGCCTTTATTTTGTTGATTGATGCTATTTATTTAAAGGTATTTTGACAAATAAACAATTTTTGTTATTTGAGTCACGATGATGAGGCATTTTTAATGATGTCAACTTTCATTCCGGCAAAAAGTTATGTTCTTTTGAAATTAAGAGATGAGATAAAACAATGCTACAATCCAGCTTAATTTCTTGTCCTAAATATAGGACACTAAAATATAAAACATAAATTATTCGGTAAAAGATAAAACTGCTACAATTTCACACTTTTAACAATTTAGTTGTAGCGAAATTCCTATCCAACGCAAAAGGTAATACGGCCACGAGATTATTTATATACGTAGTACGTACCTACTTGTATAGCAGTCATCAACGTTAGTCACCGATGGTACAGTATATCACACAAACACTCTTCATTTAAAAACGAAAACAACATACAAGGAGCTACTGTACTTTTTTAAAATACCTCTAAAAAGCTTGTAAGATGAGGAATCAGTCAAAAGACGCCGACAGGACAATCGTAACGTTCACCATTAATCAGAAGCCTCGGTTAGGGTTGAAGACACTTAATCAAAGTATCACAATATGGCGAGTATAATAGAAGTATGAATATTTATAAGAGAATTAGACTCGGCCGAGAGGCGACAAGACGGCTGATTTGAGACGGTGTCGCTCCTTAATTGTTCCCGGGAGCTTAAGGTTTTAAAAATATTGTTCGCGTCTTCCTTAAAGTTAAGGACCTCATTCAAAGGACATTCTCTACTCTATACCAAAGGTCTCTAAAACGTAGCGTTCACTTAGATCAAATTCACAACGTTTACAAAAAGGAAAATTATAAATGTTATAATAGTAAAACTTAGAATGTTCAAAACAAACAATAGAAATATGAATTAGTCCGTAGGAAGTTTAGAAATCCTGGTTTAATAATATGACGCTGGTCATCCTATCCCGGGATCAATTCACTAATCCGTGGACTAATAGCCGGGAGGGACAAGCTGACTTCATTTACCAACACTTTATAGACCAAGCAAATTTCAACCTTCAGTCTAAGCAACACAGTTTAAATTGTGAGGGCGCGCAAGATGTTATCCAAAATAATTTTTAGGGTGCCAGAAAGCATTTCTGTTGAAATGTGAAAGCATTTCTGTGTAAGATTATGATATTAGGAAATGTATTGCTGTAAGTTGTAGTTATGGTTGTAGGAGAGACATTAAGTTTTATAGTTTTTTCGCGGTTTATGACAAAAAGTCTTGCGAGAGAAACGCCAGGTAGCCACGGTTGAAAACCTAAATTTAAATTTATTTATTTTCTTTACCGATCAATTTTATAACGAAACACGGTTGCACGCTAAAACTCATGTTTTTTAATAATATGAATAATCAGAAATCTTAGATGAAACACTAATTTTTCTTTATACGATGCCGATGTACACACGGCGACAGATCAACCTACCCATAGTTGAACTCTATGTTCATGGGTAGGTTGATCTGTCGCCGTGCGTACCTAGTTACAGGTCTTTCTGTAGAATATTAAAATAAAGCCCAGGGAGCACTATTTAATCAGTTAGATTTAGTGCAAAGAGTTAATTAGTTTAATTTAAAAAAACATACATTTAAATAATTTTATTAAATGTAAATAATTATAATAAAACTAAAATCATATAAGGAATAAATTACCAACACAAATAATATTTCATAAGCAGAGATTGAACAAAGCGTAAATTCAGTTAAACAATATTAGTAACAAACTCAATCTTAGTTTAACAAATCCAATAAAAACAATTCCATTTTCACCTTGAATAACTAAAAGGAATCCCCCAAATTCTCTTATTAAGAGCAAATAAATTATTCCAGCCCTACTAATTGGGCATTTTAATTTTTTTTTCCAAAGAAACAAAGGAATTTATGCAAAACACTCGGCGCGGACAAATTAAAAGTAAGAAAGAAAGAAGTATAAATTAATGCACCCAATACACGTCTGTTTTAATTATGTTCAGAAAATTGAGCATTGTAGAAGTATGGATACGTCCACAATAAAAATTGCATAAAGCATACAATAATGTATATATAGAGGTTAAGTAGGTATATATTAATTATTTAATAAATTAGTAACAATGAACCAATACATATTGAGCATTGCAATGAAACTTCATCGATTTAGTAATAGTGTTGCGCCTGTAGTACATTGAAGATACCTATTTATTTCATAAAGTCGTGACCTGACGATTACTAACGCTATTTTTTTAAATAATATACGTACATAAACTCACGACCGTAATCCCTTTCGGGCTGGTAAGAAACATTGAAAATTTTTCTTTTAATATTGTCGTAACGTATACAAAAACTGCAGTATCTACTATCTAAAGATAATTACGAGAGAGATACTGAATATTATGTAAGTTGTATGTATGTTATGTATTAATATTAATGTATTTTTATTACGAAAAAACAAATTTTATAAAAGAAATACTAATGTAAATAATACACGGTTTATTATTAATGAGTTAGTAATGTCCATATTATTCTTTAATCTGGAGAGTGCTCGTAAAATTAAAAGACACGTCAGGGGTCAAACGTACGGAGCTATAATCGAGACAATAAATCTAAGCTTATGCTAAATAGTCTCAAATGTTGTACATCTACGAGTATAATGTACAGAAATACTTTAAACTTAATAAAATATAATTTTTGTATTGGGATACATTATATCAGCGGATAGTAATTGCATTTTGCACAATCAGAGTCGGTTCCATTTATACAAAGGGTACAACAAATTGTTCTAAAGATAAGCTATCTATTCACTGTTTATCTATTTCAAGATAATACAATTTGCAATGCTTAATTTGATCTGAAATTTCTTGATTTAGTGGAGTACTTAGACAAAAGAAGTAGGTTTCATAAATAAATAACAAAGAAAAAAGAAAGAACCGATATGGTCGCCGAATTTCAATACAGAAAGGTAGGTATTTCAAATTTACCTAAGTATACATAATATACCTATAGGTATGTACTGGTAAATACAGATACTGGGTCCTTCTTAATAAGCTGACGGTTTTTAGGGGATGATAAGACCACCAATCTGAACAACTTTCTTTATGCGATATCGCGATAATAAAATCAGCTGTCCCATACATTTGGGTTGAGTAGGATTGCAGTTTCGTATTTCTATACAGGGTGTAAGAAAACACCCTAGTAATACTTAAGTGGGTTCTTCTGTTCAGACCATCACTATGGAGCCAACTTCGAAATCGCGAAAAAAATACTGCTCTCCCATACATTTTTAGTCGAGTTGGTACTGCACTTTGTATGGAACAGCTGATTTTTTTCGCTATTACGACGATTGTCTCGTAAAGAAAGTTGTTCAGTTTGATGGTCTTAAAAAACTGTCGGCATATTGAGAAGGCCCTTATATGCTTTTGCCATTTGTGATACCTATTTAAACAAAGCGTACCTACTTATAAGTCACGCTACATTGCTTGCAGCACATCAAATATTTTTATTCTAAGCCTTTTAAAAGCGATTCAAGGAAACGAAAGTGAAAATCATATTGTCCGTCACAAAGAAGAAATCTCATTCGTATGCTAATACCTATTGAATGAGGGGACCGAGGCATTTTTCAACCTTTCCACTGGTATTTTGATTTTAAAAGCTACGGGATTCAGTGGGGAAGCGAGAGCGAGCAACAAAGTTGTGTTCATTAAATACTTTCTTATTTGCTTTTAAGTATTTCTTGTTTTAGACCACATTTCCGTCTATTATTTATACAGTCTAGTAACATAACATTAAGATTTATAAGAATCCTGTTGTAACATCGACTAGTATCAACGATAAATCTCATAACACAATAGTATCGAGTAATTACGAGTTACCTAGTAAGGGACAATAATCGGAACTGGGCGATCGGATCGATTCGAAACATCCCGATGCATCGATGCCTTATTCGATGGTACTGCTTTATTGTTATTGTTTTAATCAATGTATTTGCATACGGTAGTTAGTTATGGACCGAGAGAATTTGTAACTGGGGGCCTTTGGAAGAGTTATGGCGCCGATATTCAAATTATGTTTATTATACTCTATTTTTCTTGTCTCGAAGTGTATTGTTGTAAGTTTATCATGATACTTCTTGAACCCACGATGTTAAGATACTAGACAACTTATTTGCTCATTAAATACGCTAAGATCAATGTACTTTTCTTTCCATACGTAATGTATTGGCTATGTGCGATGTGGGTGTTGGGAACTGTCAAGTCGATCGCAGCGCACGCTGTGGCAGAAATTTGTACTTTTCCGGGCGAAGCTGTGTCAGATTTGCTTGAATCCATGCAAATCGGCACACTCACTCAATTCTCAAATATCTAAACCAACAAATACTAATACTTAAAATTTGGCAGGGATGTTTTTATTGCTATCTATGTTCACAAAAAAAGATTTTTCGCAATTCAACCCCCAAAGGTTTGAAAACGGGGGTGAAAGTTTGTATGAGAATTTCGTAACAAAGAATGGGAATTTCAGCCAATTAGGTATTATAATATTTTTAATATCGACAATATTGCTCATTTATTTAGTTTTTACTTTATTTTAATATAAAATAACAAACTTTATCCTAACATTTTATGTGCAAATAATTCACGGGGCCGTGCTGCGCTAGATGGCGCTAGTGTCGTGCACATAGCCAATAGCAAAAAATATCGTCTAGACTCTATAAAGAATATTACTCCCCGAATGTTTTGTTAAGTGAAGGTATTGTCCAAGCCCCGACGCGATGTGCGGTCGCGGTCGCGGTCACTACGAAACAAAATAAGTACCTAATGCTTTATTTGTACAACATAAACTTAATAAGGTAAACGAATCACTTATACATACTACATAATATAATAGTACCTATAGAAGCGAAACTATGGTTAAACCAACATGCTATTGGTAGGCGTATCTTGACATTATGTTTTTAACGCGGGAGTTTCGTATCTATAGTGTACTATTATTATCTAGTCGTTATGCTTATACCCAGTACAGTTCACATGGTTTTATCACTAAAAGCTATTTTCTCAAACATGCTTGGAAATGTGAGCATTATTTTGACAACCTTCTTCGAGATAAATCGAAATTGCTGTACTGGCCAAATACATGCGCGCAGCGGCCGGCAATGTTGTATGA
The DNA here is from genome assembly GCA_922987775.1 of Agonopterix subpropinquella. NCBI lineage: Eukaryota > Metazoa > Arthropoda > Insecta > Lepidoptera > Depressariidae > Agonopterix > Agonopterix subpropinquella. Next base: position 48,150,152 of record OV277693.1, on the reverse strand, counting down.
AAATCCATATCTGTCGTGTTTAGCGGCCAAATAAATTACATAGTAAACTCATATCTGTCGTGTAATTTAAAAATGGAACGATCTTTTATTCCGTAACATGGCGACCAAGGAGGTAACTCATCAAAGGTTTTATTTAAATTTCGAACTGGCTTGCAAATAGAAAGCTGTTTATTGAAAAAAAAAAATATTGTTGTTCGTTGTTCTTCATTGATGCTGATAAAAAGAATTTTAATTTTCGCGAATTATTTGAGAAAATTTACTGTTTTAATTTCCGCGCATTATTTGAGAAAAGTACTATACAAGCCTTGGCCACAACTAGGCATTGATGGACTTACGTATGTGTTCCTCGGCTTTGCCTCGGCCCACATTTACACGTTCGTCCATCAATGCCTCTGTTGCTGGCCGCTGCAGTAATGTACTATTCTTCCCTAAGTTTCTTCCTAACTTTTTTTTTTTGAAACTAAACGAACTAAATTAATAAACTCTTTCATAATTTAGTATCTACGTAGTAATTTATAACCAATAAGCATAAGCGTACCTATATTAACGACCATTTTCCCCATGGGGGTAGAAGGGGATAGAAGGGCGAGATATTTATATTTCAACACAGTCTTTTAAAAATAGGTGAGGATGCAGCACGGTTGTTCCATCCACAAATGAATCAAATAGACTCCCCATAGGTAAACGCTAGCTCGGGCCATATTTTGCTGGTTTTAGAAGCTATCTTCTCGTTATTTGAAAGACATACAAATTATTGAAAAATGTAGCAATGATCGTCAACATCTCAGCTTTGTTTTCTATGGAGTATATTTCTTATTTTTCTATAAAATACATATGAAACCTGTGTTCAAAGGAAAGCCTAAATATTGGAAAAAATCTATATTATGCGCATCTACTTTATAAGTTGAAATCACTTTTACTTGCGACACACACCACTGTGTAGACAATATTAAGATCTAAAATTGTTATGAAGAAAAAAATTTTAAGACCAATATTAAATGAGTTAATTAGATAAAGGTTAAATTTGGTGCGAATTCTTATAATTTTCGAATTTGATTCCCTTGGATTAGAAGGCACCACAGTGACATAATGAAGGACAAGCTAGTCAAAAATAGGTATACCTACTAAAATAACGTAGTTTAATAGAGGTGAGGCGGCTCTGAAAGAGTCAAGGTCGTTCGGTCAGGGAAACCTCTTAAATACAAAGATTTTTTTGATTAAATATTTATAATTATAAGTTATAATAGCAAGACGAGGTTTGACTTGGCTAAGCTAACCGCTCATTTTGCAGGACGAATAATTGTACGATAAATAGCAATTTAGATACAGTGAAATTAAAATTAGTAGTTTTTAGGGTTCCGAAGTCAAAAAGGAACCCTTATAGTTTCGCCATGTCCGTCCGTCTGTCTGTCCGTCTGTCCGCGGCTTAGCTCAGAGACGCTTAATACTAGAAAGCTGTAATTTGGCATATGTAATACATATTTATCACGCCGACAAAGTGGTAAAATAAAATCTTGTAAAATATTTTCCGATTAAGGGATCCGTTAGCGAAATATTAAGCTTTAAAGCGAAAATTGTGGTTAGAGTCAAGTGTCGTCGTCGTCGTCCCCCCCCCCCTCCCAGCTAAACGGTTGTAGTTGGAGATGTGGAAAATTTCATGGCAATAGCATATATAACGAATTTGAAAGGAAAACTAGCCGTTAAACCGTAGTGGAAAACAAAAAGCTTCCTTCTAGGTCCATATTATATTGTAACGGGCAACTACGGAACCCACCCTGCGCGTGGTCCGACACGCACTTGGCCAGTTTTTTTTATTTTATGTAACGTATATTCATTTACATTTCGGATAATCATAATGATTATTAAGAATTCTCAATTAACTAAGTATACGAATGGACAAAATTCTGTGATAGACAGACCGCGTTGGTTTGACTGCAATATTCGCGACGCGTATCAAGAAAACTAATTTGGCGAGCAAGCAGTCTCAACCCAGGTGATTTTTCATGGGAACTGCCATAAAGTAGGGAAAGCCGTATGTAACTAGTAGGCTAGTCACGCGCCCCTCGAGAGAGAAAAAGATGGTGAATCTACTCAAGTTCGTAAAACGTATAGGTGTAAGCGAGACTTCTAATATTAAGTTCAGATGAACATTATTGTGATGCATATTGCTTTTTAGATTTTAACTTCGTGTAACGTACGTATTTCATGTTTTAATGTATATACTTTGTAAATTAGGACATTTTTTTTTCAAAATTAAGAACCATTAAAACATATAGATCATATAGATGCAACCTTATTAGGTATACACCTTATACGTCGTACGATGCTAACCCTGACAAGATTTACCAAGGACAAAGATATACTATCCTGAAACTTGATCTAATAACTGGCCAAGTGCGTGTCGAACCGATCCACGTGCAGGGTAGGGTTCCGTAGTTGCCCGTCACAATACAATATGGACTTAGAAGGAAGCTTTTTGTTTTTATACTACGGTTTAACGGCTAATAAAGTCTAAAAAGTACATTTTATTATTTGGTCGACTATTACTCGTAAACTTGTAAAGCCTACTTAGCGGTGATAGTTTTCCTTTTAAATTCGTTATATATGCTATTGCCGTGAATTTTTTCACATCTCCAACTACAACCGTTCAGCTGGGAGCGGGGGGTGACACTTGACTCTAACCAAAATTTTCGCTTTAAAGCATAATATTTCGCTAACGGATTCCTAAATCGAAAAATGGTTTACTTAAACCCCCAATATTTTTAAAGGACCTATCCAACGATACCTTACAACATGGGATAGACGAGAAAAACAAATTCATCCCCACTTCACGTGCAAAATATTTTTCAATATTTTATTTTACCACTTTGTCGGCGTGATGAATATGTATACATATGCCAAATTACAGCTTTCTAGTATTAAGCGTCTCTGAGCTAAGCCGGACGCTACGGACGGACATGGCGAAACTATAAGGCGGTGTCCTATTGCCATCGCACGCGCGATGGTGCGATGCGATCTCATCGCGCGATGAAACCGATCGCGCGATCAAAAAACGTGTGTCCTAATTTGGTGCGATGCGATCGATGCGATCGATCACCCTCCCTTGCTTCGTGTACCTGCACTCAGCGGGACCCCGTGTCCTAGAACGATGCGAGTATGTATGGGATTTAGTTCCGAATTTGTTCTATCGAATTCAATTAGAAATAAAAAAAAATCCGTCAAAATGGAAGAATTAGATCCAGAGCCACCAACGGTCTAGGGCCTAAACGTATTATAATTATAGGAAAGCTGGATTCAGTCTAGCTCGAAAATAGACGCCAAAGTACATCATTTAGCCTCGGTCTTATGACTCAAAGCGGTCACTGATTTTTTTTACAGCGGTAAGACAATCGCGAAAAAATGGGGTCTGGGCCTAAATATATAGGATACGAACTGGTTGCATTTTAAGAAAGAGCCCTCTTAGGAGAACACCACAGCAGATTTAGTTATTCTCAAATCGGTCACCGTTCAAAATCAGACTGGGGTTGAAAATAAAAAAAAAATAGGTCTTAGGCCTAAACATATAGGAAATGTGAAACCAACTTGGATCGAAAGAACACACTTTACCCATCACGAAAAACCCGGTCTTACATGGCGGATCGGTCACCTTTCCAGAATCAGACCACTTTTATAATATAACAAAAATGACAGATATCTCGACAATGGTAAGTGATAGAAAAAAAATTGTTATGAACAAAATTGTTGGAAATTTAATGGTCTTCACGCTTGTATAAACTTTGTTTACAATCCTATGCATAGGAGACGAGATATTTGTAAAAACTGAATAATTAAAATAGTAACAGACAGATATATCGACAACGGTTGATGATAGGAAAAGTTTTTGAAAAATAAAATTGTAGATAATGTTATGTTCTACAAGTTTACAACTTTGTTCACGATTTGAAGCATACGAAAAGAGATATTTGCAAAACCGAATAAATTAAAATAGTAATAGACCGATATCTAGAAAACGGTTCATGATAGAAAAAGTTTATCTGAAAAACAATTATAGACAATGTTATGTTCTACAAGTTTTGTTCTAACTTTGTTCACGATTTAATGCATACGAAATGAGATATTTGCAAAAACGAATTAATTAAAATAGTAATAGACAGATATCTCGACAACAGTTGATGATAGAAAAAGTTTCTCAAAGATACAATTGTAGACAATGTTATGTTCTAGAAGTTTTGTAATAACTTTATTCACGATTTGATGCATACGAAACGAGATATTTGCAAAAAATTATTAATTAAAATAGTAATAGACAGATATCTCGACAACGGTTGATGATAGAAAAAGTTTGTCCATGATACAATTGTAGACAATGTGATGTTCTTACTTGTACAACAGTGCTTGATTATTTTAATAAAACAACTTGAGTTTAATTATTAAGGCCAAAGGTTTTATTTCTCACCTTTATCAAACTTCGATAAAACAAAATATTAATTTTCTTATAGATTCGAACGTAAAAGTCAAACTGAAATATAATTTTTGAACTTTTTTACTTTGAAGTCGGTTTTCATTTTTTGTTGTTGTTGAAACTCGAATTCTAGTCGTAAAGACCAAAAAAAATCTTTGCCTATGCCATTCTCCCATTTTGACGGAACACATTTTATTTCTAATTGGATTCGATAGAACAAATTCTAATCAAATTAAAGATTGAAAAATTAAGTCTCGAGCCGGACTTGAACCCGCACCCTTCCAAACCGGGGAAGTGCGTTATCCAAAGGCTGTAATATGTTTGAAATCAATAATATTTGAAATTAGAACAAATTCTATAGAACAAGTTCTAGGACACGGGGTCCCGCTGAGTGTAGGTACACCCTTGCCTCGTCGCGCTCCTCGATCGCGCGATCGAAATTAGGACAGTCAATACTGATTCCTATGTTTGATCGCACGATCGCACGATCGTGCGTCGAAAATAGAACAATTCGAACGCATCGCATGATCGCGCGATCGAAATTAGGACAGTCAATACTGATTCCTATGTTTGATCGCACGATCGCACGATCATTTTCATCGGACGGACGCATGATCGCGCGTGCGATGGCAATAGGACAGCGCCTAAGGGTTCCTTTTTGACTTCGGAACCCTAAAAACTGTAATATAGGTACTTTATGAACAACAACACCGCACTGTGTCTGGCAGGATAGATCTAATTTGTTCGGGCTTAGACTGGAGTGGTGCTTTTTCATTATTTTTGTTCAGTGTCTTAAGCCAGGGCTTAGTGGACACGCGAGTGGCATACTAAACAGACGAGACTGGTTTTGAAAAATATTTTTTCACGTTTTTACCTAATCTATGTTCTAAAGGTTGTTTACAACAGTGACAAGAGTCATATTATTATCTGGTATAGCGTTGCAGTATAAAATAAGATGAAAATACAAATATAATAATGATGTCAGTGCAGTACCTAAATACAGGTGTAGCTCTATAGCGTTAATCAATAACATTTTCAAGGATATCTCCGGGACAGTATAAGATGCTTATTCCATAACCCGATTCGAATAGCCGAGTCAAATTACACGCTGCGATGGCGTAATTGTGATTGGAATTGTCTCTTTTTCCCTTTTCAATATTTAGCTGCTTTTTTCACTCTTGACCCTTTGTTTCGTCCGTGAGAACACCCGATCGGAAATTACCATTTTTAGAGATTGGATTATCGGATACCTGGGATTTTGATTTTTAAACTCTACCAGCGAAATCGATTCGGGAGTGATCCCGAACGTAGATTGGTTTAGAATAAACATGTTTTGGGCGGTGTCTATCTATGTTATGATTAGGTTGTTACAGATGTATCAATTCTATATTTAGTGTTGTTTTATGGAATAAGTAGATGTTAATTACTTACCGGCTGTTGACTGATGCCGCGTTGGCTACACCATCCACCGTCGGCTTTCTGCAACAATGAAAGATAACGGGGTCAGAATTGACAACATTTCATTTTAAGAAAGGTACCAAAAATAGAAAACCATTTGGAGATTATGTGATTCAAAGCGAATATTCAAATTATCAGATTTCTCTATCCATTATTACTCGAGTTATTTGAAAAATACTGAAAAATAAAATAGAGGTTGAATGAGATTTTATTCCTTTGCCTGCTTGGCTTTTCTATTGTATTTGACAGTTTTTATTTTTAATTTTATTGCGGTCAAGGTATTATAGCCATAAATCCTACGTTTTTCAGAAAATTCAAAAGTGAATTAAAAATAGAAAAAAATTAAAAAAATTAAATCGGGAAAATATGTGTCTCTTATTTTTTAACCTATTTTTATATTTTTCATTAAAAACAGGTGGTTAAAAAAATTTAATGTTGTCAATTACATTACATCATAGCTTTGTATTAGCAATTTAATTAGTCTTATATCTACCACTGACTTTAAGACTACCTTCGTGATTTACTGACGTATTAGAAATCATTTTACCGAAAAGACAAGTCCACAGGATCAGAATCAGAATCAGAACTTTATTTGTAAGAACATAGGTACATTCAGATGACATGATGAATAAAATGGTTCTAATGTTCTACCACACAGGGCATACAAAATATTAATCATTTGAAGCTAGTTTTATACAATTTAAAAATTTCATGCAAAATATAATTATTTATGAAAAGAAAAGAAATATTCAAAATGTCATGCGAAATCCAAAAATTATCTATCAGTAGTCGCTGATAAGTGGTCACTATTTTAAATTTTAGTTCAAGTACTTTGATTAGCTAATGTCAAATAATGTATAATTAAAAAAGTCCTTAATTGAATAGAAACATTTATCTAAAAGCCATTTTGTTATTTTTGTTTTGAAATATTTTGAAGGGCATTCTTTGATTTCCTCAGGCAGATTGTTATAGATTCTAACAGCCAAACAAAATGCGTTATTCTTAAAAAAGTCCACTCTTGCACGCTGTAAGTACAACTGGTTTTTATATCTAGTTGATCACGGATACCTTTGCCTGTGTTTTTCAAAAAATTCAGAGTGCTCCCTAACAAAAAGAGACATCTGCTTAATGTACATACATGGCAAAGGCAGAATCTGGAGGTCTTTAAACAGAGGTCTACGAAGAAATGCGCTTTGCACATTGCTCTTACACACTTTTTTTGAAGCAAAAACGCTTTTCCCACATCTACAGAATTACCCCATATTATTAGTCCGTAGCTTAGAATAGACGATACATGTCCATGGTAAGCCGTTTACACTAATATTATAAATCCGAAAGTGTCGTTTAAAGCGATTAAAATTTTTGCAAAAAATATAGTCAATAATACTCTTTATTCGGAAAACGAAACTAATTCTATGCGAGCGAAAATTCGTAGGATCGATCGAATAACGTAGAATCATCTACGTTATTCGATCGATCCTATGAATTTTCGAGCGGACGCTAATCGAGAATATGAGTTTCAAATCCAAAGTTTACAGAGAGAAACAACGTAGACCAATTTTATCGAAGGTCTCATTTAAAAAATTGCTGTTTTTGCTCGCATAGCATTAGGTTCATTTTCGGAATAAAGAGCCCGTTTAACGTGACTTTGATAAGTCACGTTAAACGGGCTACAATCTTCTCGAATATTTCCTAGTTTACTGAGAGAAATAACCGACGACGAGTAACCATGTGTGGCTAGGTCCTTTCGCACACTACTCTTTCGTATAAAAACTGGCATTAATTGAAATCGTTTCCATAATTTAGACGAGAGGAGACACTTTCGGATTTATAATATTAGTGTGGAAATGTACAATTATTCGAGAATGGGATACAAAGAACACAAGTACAGGAAGAAACAACAGTAAAAGTAGCTTATTTGATGTGCAATAGATACTTACATCCAGTACGTATCCGGAAGCCCTGAAGTGTGGGCCCCGTAAGGACTTGACCCCAAATGATATGGACTACAGAAGTTCACCATCGGTACTGCGTACATTTTCTGTTTGTATAGTTAAATCTTCTATAATTTATTATATTTCGTAATGAGAAGCAAAGTTTATTTTTTCTTCAATATTAGGTCGTTGTTCAGTTTTACACTTACATAATGTTTTTATTTCATTGCTGACCCTTTTAAAAAACATATTTCTTTGAATGATTTGAGGATGATCATAGTATCAATTCTCTCTAATAAAAAAAAGGAAATCAAAAACTTGATAATCTTTAACTTGTAGAAAATAAGTTCGTATAATATCTAAAACTTACGGGGAAAACCCTCTAAGTTTTAGATATTGAACGATCTTATTTTTGTAAAAACAAAGTGAAAGACAAAGAACATAAAGAACTTATAATAGATAATCATTGCATGACGTGAAACAAGAAAGACGATGACATCTTTCTTCACAAACATCCATACAAAAGTTCATAACCCGAAGTAGCGTAGTACCTAGCCGACAAAAACTTCACATTCCAAATTCAAAATTCACCGCGACCGTCACTAAAATATACGAACTAATGTCTGTTCTTCGTTAGAAATCCGTTAACCGCACTCTTAAGCAAATGACATAAGAACGATAATGACCTGATTTAGGCGACTATTGATGAGAAATGGACAATAGTTGACAGAAAAGCCGACGAGGCTCGATCGCGACCGAATCGAATCCAACAATAACTCCACTTAGCGACTAAAAGATGTCGTTAGCAACCGCTGCGCTTACGCCGGCCGCCGCGCCGCCGCCGCTGACATGCACAGATTTGAATTAGAACACACTTCTATTTGAGGAGAGATTTTTTTTATCGCGGCCTACTGAAACAAAATCGAGAAGTGAAACTTTTACTTTCATAGTGATACTTTTATTCTTGGTCTTCTTATTCGTAGGCATAAAGAAGCATAATATGGCACCCTTTTCTCTCTCTCACACACATAAAAAGTTATTTATGCCTTAAATACAATTTTTCATAAATATATCATAATTTTACTAAATGTGGACGTACATTTTGTAGCACGATAATTTATCTTCTAATAAAAGACATCAACGACACATGCAATTTTTTATACTTTTTGAAAAACGTTATAATACGAAAAATTATGAAACAAGCAGTTTTATTAGAAAAAAAATTAATTCAACACCGAACACCGAAGCCGTCGATCGGTAATGATCTGTTACGATATTATTCTTTTTAAGCTATTTAACTTGATTATTATCGCTTGGTGAAGCTTTAACTATGGTGATTGTCGTTTTCTTTTCATGTTGTTCGAAACTGGATCTTGATACTTGATTGCATTTTCAAATATTTACTCAGTATCTGGTTATTAGTCGAAAATCGAAACACAACAAACAAATAAACAGTGCCCAAATATCGTGTACCAAAACAAGGTAACAAGGCGGTGCGAACAAGTCACAAACTTATGAAACTTATTAGGTTCGTACTCAAGAAAATCTCATATAAGTATGCACCTAAGCACCTAAGCATTAATTAGGTACTGTAATTAAAAGCTCATATAAAAATGTCTTTCAAATAAAGTGGCGTTTCAGGCGATTTAATTTTTTTTAAACATCGGTCACACTGGGCAGATGGTGTTGCAATCTTAAAAATTAGCCTGTCATATCGATAGAGTTCCTTATTTTTCTAGATCCCCTAATTTTAACAAGCAATTTGTTAATTCATTAATATGATTTGGATATGGTACTTTGAATTTGATCAAATTCTGTATGCAGTTGATGTTCGTTTATGTACAACAGACAAATTTTCGATGTTATTGCGTATTTATTGGTAATGAGCAGTTTATCTACCTGGCAACACCAATAATTTCAATGTCAGTCAATAAACAACCCATAGACAACTAACCATCTTTAACAAGAAGCTTACATACCTACAGAGATGGAGATTGCTTTACAAACATCTTTTTGAAGCAAGAGCCTCTGCCCGCACATTTGAACTTCGCAATTGCGTGAACTTTTTCGTTCCAATGTCAGCTCTATTACAATGAAGTGCAGACCAAAACAGTGGCGATAGATATATCGCGATTGATGTTCGATAGAACATCGAAAGTCCGGGTACAGGGCCAGAATCTATGACCTTTATGACGTGACTGATGTTTCTCATCTCATTTCCTCTTTACATGGAGTTGTCATTGAATGACCTTCATTTGACCTCCATGTAAAGAAGAAATGAGATGGGAAACATCAATGACGTCATAAAGGTCATATATTCTGGCTTCAAAAAGATGTTTGTAATGCAATCTCCGTCTCTGAGGTATGTAAGCTTCTTGGTCTTAAACCTTCAAATTGACAGGTTTTTTAGTCAAATTTAATAACGCCATCTGCAGATTTTTATTTGTACAGCCTTTGAGAAACTCCTCATTGAAACAGAACAGATAGGATCAAAACACCTTACGGCACAATAATACACGGATCACGAATCGATCTATCTGATTCCGGCGGCATCGGCAGTTCTATTCCGATTGACTTTACGTTATTTCCGAACTAGCGGCTTTATCAAAACACGCCCGCGGTGACATTAGTCATGGAAAACGCTACCGTGAAGTAGTTACCTTTTTTATTAGACCCTATTAAAATATGTTAAGGTGGCCACCGATTACAATGTATTTTTTAGGAATTAGAAAAGCTTTAGAGTATAAGTAATTAAAAGTTTTAAAGTTAATATGAAACTTTAGCGATTTCGATAAAAACATTCAATAATTATATTTTGTGAGAAAGAAACTACAGTTTTAATTAAATAATGCACATTGCATTTCGAATTATTTACGCAATCAACACATCAGAACAAAATGTCTTCATGTAAAGTTCGGAAGCATCCAAATAAAAACATTAAGAACTCCCACATCGCGAGTTTCCGAGAAAACTCCTCAAAACGACAAATTCCAAGATTAATCGAATAAGGACATCGCCTGATCAATCGAGACGTTGCGAATAAGCAATCGACCACTAAATCTCGCGTCGTATAATATGTAAAAGTGCAAAAAAACTTGCCGAAATATTTGAGATGTTTCGAAACCAGGTTTGGAATACGAAGTATCACTTTCAAAAACAACTAACTCGAATTTACTCGTAATTGAACCCTTTAAGTTGAAATTAAGAGCCTAAAGTAGATGTTAAACTTGTTCAAACTAATTTACACTATGCCGTTAGTCGCGTGCGGCGCGTTAGATGCGAACTTTAGTGTCAGGAGCGCGTAGGCCTGCGCTCGTCGCGGCTCGCCACGTGCTTGTGCGGTGACATTGCACGCCCTCCGGAAAATTCGCAAGTTCCCCTTACATCGTTTTATTTACGAAACACACGCACATATAATAGTGTACGTGTGTGCGTAAAGGTCCCTTATCTAATAACAACCTGTAATAGAGGGATTCATTAATGATTCATTAATTCCTTGTAGCGAAGTTCGAAGTTTTGATCTACACTTTTTCGAACGAAAGTATACTTAATTCTCATTTGTTTCTAAACTAGCAACCCGCCCCGGCTTCGCACGGGTGCAATGCTGATATAAACCTTCCTCTTGAATCAGTCTATCTATAAAAAAAAAACAGAAACAAAATCCGTTGCGTAGTTTTAAAGATCTAAGCATACGTAGGGACAGACAGACAGCGGGAAGTGACTTTGTTTTATACTATGAAGTGATTAAACTGGAAATTCTAGACTTCTTAACACTTTTTTAAATATTTATTACAATGGAAGTAACAAATATTTTATATAAGTTTGGAGCATCTGGCCCAAAACGCATTTGTGTTATTTTCATTGTTATTTTTTTCTCTTACTCGTTTGCAAAACCAATAATTTCAGTAAAGGTCCACAAGACAGAACATTCCCCTCACAAACAGCGAATATTTTCCCAATATAGGGGTAATATGACAGAACACTGGCAACATCGCGTGAATAATAAATAAAATGTTTTGGGGACACGCGCCTCGCGTACTGTCAATTATTTATAGGCAAATTATGTAAGTAACTTAGGTAGTTTTTTCGTGGTACAAAATAAACAGGTTCTTTTCCTTTACAAGATAATGTAGGGCACTAATACACATTTTGTATGGATCGAATTCAATAGTACATTACTGCAGCGGCCAACAACAGAGGCATTGATGGACGAACGTGTAAATGTGGGCCGAGGCGAAAGCCGAGGCACACATACGTAAGTCCATCAATGCCTAGTTGTGGCTAAGGCTTGTATAGTACTTTTCTCAAATAATGCGCGGAAATGAAAACAGTAAATTTTCTCAAATAATTCGCGGAAATTAAAACTCTTTTCAAAATCAATGACGAACAACGAACAACAATTTGTTTTTTTTTTTCAATAAACAGCTTTCTATTTGCAAGTTAGTTCGAAATTTAAATAAAACCTTTTTTGAGTTACCTCCTTGGTCGCCATGTTTAGGAGAAAAAGATCGTTCCATTTTTAAATTACACGACAGATATGAGTTTACTATGTAATTTATTTGGCCGCAAAACACGACAGATATGGATTTTCATACAAACATTGCCGGCCGCTGCGCGCATGTAGTTGGCCAGTACAGCAATTTCGATTTATCTCGAAGAAGGTTGTCAAAATAATGCTCACATTTCCAAGCATGTTTGAGAAAAGTAATATAACTCATTTACTTCAGTGTTGAACAATACCTAACAGGTATCTAAGGAAGGTTGGTTATACAATGAAGTATATCATTTATGATTATGAGTACCTAAATATAACCTGACCGCACTCCCGTTGCGTTCGTTGAACAATCAAACCTCAAACAATAAAATTCCTGAATCTCTAACTTTTACAAACACACACATACAGGGTGTTAGGGTAAACAGTTGCATCACTTTAAGGGGTGATCATACCCATGATACTGAACCACTTTCCTACAGAAACCTTTTTTTACGAATTTTCTATGGGTTTCTTAGAGAAAGTTGTTCAGTATCATGGGTACAATCACCCCTTTAAGTAATGCAACTGTTTACCCTAACACCCTGTATAAAATAGAAATGACAAGTTTAACACTGATTAAAGATTAGGAGTGCGATTTTTGAATCTCATTCGGTGAGTTCAGCAGTTGAAAATGTCAAAATTACACATCTTTCTACTGCTGATTTGACTTCCAAAAATCGCACTTCTGAAGTATGATTTTTGAAAGTCAAATCAGCAGTAGAAAGATGCATATCTCCATAGTAATTTCAACATTTTCAACTGCTGAACTCACCGAATGAGATTCAAAAATCGCACTCTTGAAAGCAGTTTTAAAAATAAATTATGCACTATTCGTTTATTTACTTCCTTTGATCAGAGAACACTTTTTGTAGGTACGGTAAAGAAACTTTTGGTCGACCAAAGGAAGCTACAAAAAATTACCTTCTAAATAGTTTTCCTTCCAACTGTACCAGGTAATGCTAATCACCTACTTAACCCCTGATCATATGCAAATTGATATCGATATATACGGTGCAATGAAATTATAATTTTTTGCGGTTAAGTAATACATTATCTGTGCAAATATCTGCGCTGGCGCTGGCCGACCGGCAGAGGTGATTGCCATCACGGATGAGCGTCTGAGCTCGACCAGGGATACGAATATGAGCTGAGATATTAATTATTGTGTGTGTGTGTGTGTGTGTGTGTGTGTGTGTGTACATTTTTCTATTGTCATCATTTCGATTGACGATTTGACTCATTGACGATCGATACCTTGTATTCAACTATCTAGCTATTACGGTTCAAAAGTTACAGCCCTAAATAGGTAGGACAGACGGACGGACGGACAGACGGACAGACGGACAGACGGACAGACGGACAGACGGACATAAGGACAGACGGACAGACGGACAGACGGACAGACGGACAGACGGACAGACGGACAGACGAACAGACGGACAGACGGACAGACGGACAGACGGACAGACGGACAGATGGACAGACGGACAGACGGACAGACGGACAGACGGACAGACGGACAGACGGACAGACGGACAGACGGACGGACGGAAGGACGGACGGACGGACGGACAACGTAGGCTTAGTAATAGGGTCCCGTTTTCACCCTTTGGGTACGGAACCCTAAAAAAACTATCCAAGTTAGTGCCACTAGATTAAGCTCTTTTTACTCCATTTATGATAATAGCAATTTCTTGTCTATGTCTTACGGTCTCTGAGAAAAATGCCTGTGACAGATGGACGGACGGACGGATGGTCGGATGGCCACCGAGCAGATTCTATAAGTGTTCCATTTTAGTACGGGCATTTTAGATAAAGCTATAAGGGCTTTGTAGAAGAAAAAACAGTAAATCTAATTCTTTTGTGAAAATGTTCCCTAGGACCATAGAAGGGTAAGGGTATACCATTAGAATTCCTGACTCCTAGGGTGCCGACTTCCCCCCCTCACCCCCCCAAATATCTCCCAAATATGACCCGATTTTCAGTATTTTTAATTTTACTCAAAAACAATTAAAGTTAGGTGAAAACTGTCAAAGAAGCAAATAATCCTCGTTAAATTACCTACCAAAGAACATTTGCACAAAAAAATAGAATTACTTTTTTTTCTTCTACCTCAAACCATAAAATGCCCGTACTATTTTGCCAATTTTGGTACGGAACACTAACTAAAAAGCGACTCGATTTCCATGTGACAAATGTGACAATAGAATACCAACAAGTTTTCTTGCGTATCGTGATCCTGTCGAATACCTATACGTCATACATAAAAGCTGTTGACGTCCAACGTTCTTAATACCCGGTAAATAATTATGATCAATATCAAAACATGCCGTTCAAAGTCAAAATAATGTATTCAATATAGGAAGTTGAAGCCCACTTATTAAAAGTCTAATCTTTTTTTAAGCTACCATACCGCAACGGAACATGTTGTCACTGTACCAGAAACTTTTCAGTCACCATATTTTCAATAGTTACACAGAATATGCAGAATCTAAATTAAAATCGCTAAAGAAAAAAACAGCGGTCGTATAAAACCGAGTCATTGGGGTCGAATACGATTGCAGTTTTGTATGGAAAAGCTGAATTTCTTTTCACGATTTCGACGTTGGTCCCTTAGATCAAGTAGTTCAGTTTGATGACGTGACCTGATCATCACCTTAAAACCGTCGGCATATTAAATAAATATCTTGGACAATGTCACACAAATTATCTAGCCACATTTAAAGTACCAGAATCTAGCCTGGACTTGTATTACGATGACTAGACAACGATATAGAATACATATATAGATACAAACATCCATGACTCGGGTACAAATATTCATATTCATCATACAAATATTTGTCCCTTACGGGATTCGAACCCGCGACCCTCGGCACAGCAGGCAGGTTCACTACCGACTGTGCTACCGGGCTGTCGAAAAGAATATTAAGAAGGACCCTAATATAGTAGACAAACTGAAACCAGATAAACATTTTAACCGTAACGATAGGTAAGTTTTGTTAAATCAGCTGTTATTTATTTACAACAAAGGTAGCCCAAGACAGCAGGTAGGTACATAATAAGAAAACAAAAAAAAACCACAAGACGTTTTCCTTCAATCACTTAACGTCGAAATTTCGTCGAACAAAAGCCAGGGGTAATGCAATAGTAATACTCGCGGCCCGCTTTACGGTCGCCGTGGGATCTCGCGCTCATAAACCTAGGGGGGCGTCTAATGAGGATTTATGCGAACAGAGAGACGTATGCGCCAGGGCAGGCAAACTATGCACCTGATTTTAATAAAGCTGCAGTGCAGGTTTAGCTTCGATGCTTAGAGTATTGTAGAAATGTGCACAGAGAGAAATATCTAGTAATATGACAGCTATGTATTAGCAGACTTTACTAAAAAACATGTTGTTATAATTTTGATTTTTGTTAAATATAAAAGAATTCGATTTATAATAATAATAATCAATTTTCTAATAAAGTCTGCTAATATAAATAATTGTCACATAAGTTACTAGATATTTCTCTCCGTGTGGTGTGGAATAATGAAAAATTTTCGTAGATGTTATGAAATTAATACAGCTCTACAGAATCACTAAGCAGTCACATTATTACTTTAAAATAAAATGTTACTTTAAAAATCTTTACGCGTTTATATTATTTGAGCTAGATATTTCGACAGTGCAGTATTACAACTATTTAGGTAAAACCTATTATGATCAATCTGCATAAAAATACATATAAATATACATATTCGTATAATAGTATTTCTTAAGTAATTTTTCTTAATTTTCAGTGTCAAAAATATATTATGTATAACACTGTCACTACAATTACAAGAATGCAACAATTGTCACCGTAGCTGCGTAGTGCCGAGTATTGTGTAAAACAATGCCACTCTTTATTTGAAAGCTCCTGGCATCTCAGTGCACTAAGTACAATTCACCTTTGGATGAGGCTGTGACATTCGACCCTTACTTTACTTTTATTTTTACCTTTACGCTTTTATTGTTTGGGGCGGAGCTCGGCAGTATTAGTAAAAAAACAATTAAATACATTTTCAGAGGTCATGCCGCTGAATAAAAACAAAAAGCATAGGTACTTACAAAATTTGTGGTTAGAAATCAGAACCAACTTTCAAAACCGTTAATATCCTCTATCTTTAGCAGAGCACAGTCGTCCATCAATACCACAGAAATTGTATGAAATAAACATAAAATAAATGTGTAATACACGAAATTGCTCGAGACAAGGGTAAGAGCAGTTTCGCGGTTTCATTCCCCACTAAAAGTAATTTTAAAACGGCCATTCAAGGCGGATTTACATGTAATATCCTCTTCTCTTAATACTTTGAAGATTTAGGACAACATTACGGGGTTTAAGAGGCGGAATTTTTGGGGAAAGTTAATGGTGTACAGAACAGTGCTTTGTGGCTGAAGCGGCACCTTGCCCTGCGCTAGAGTCGAACCGAACTGTTCCGCTCATTTCAATTTTATTGCTTTACTCGTTGGTTTTCAGAACTCTTATAAAGCTATATCTTCATTTATCTTAGTAAATACTATACAGGGTGTGAAATTAAATGCGCTACATATTAAACAGGGTGCTTTAGTTAGACTATCAAACTGATAATTTTTTATATGGATCCAAAGTGGAGAGCGCAAAAAAAATCAGCTGTCCCATACATTTGATTCGAGTGGCTGTTGACGTTTTCTATACAGTACATCTTCTAAAAGTATACACGGTGTCACGCTGGGTACTTGGTACATTCAGGTAATACTAACCAAACTGAACAACTTTTACTATAACAAACACTGGCAAGGATATACTTAACCGATTTCAAAAATAAATGATTATGCTATTTAATTAAAACGATTACATACTTAATTTAAAAAAAACACTAAACTTCGTTCAAGTTCAGGAATTTAGTACGAGTTTACTTACGCATACATATTAAATTTTTATGTAAGTAAACAAAACAAGGAGCTATCATAAATAAAATTAACATAATGCATCAGAAAGTTGAACGTAGCTTAAGTAGTAAGTTAAAGCCCCAAGCTAACAAGACGAACGTTAAAAACTCTTTAGCTAAGTCGGGTAACAAGGGATCTTAAACTCTCTCAACGTTACTCTACTTATTATACTTAACTGGATTTGTTAAGTAGAGACTATTTACACGTTAAGACTTTGTTTTAGTCATAGTTCAAACGTGCTTTTTGTAGATTCCATCCTCATAGACATTTATTTTGTACCTACCCTTTTTATTTATTATTTATTTAGGTCACGAACTACGTTTTCGTAATTTCCTCTTGGTTGAGTAGCAAGCATACATTCATGTCAATTTAATAATTTATAGAGTCTACCCGCGACTTCGTCCGCAACAAATTATGTACCAGATTTTAAGTCCAATCATAAGCTATCAAACAAAAAATGTGTCATCAAAATCGGTTCAGTAGTGTTTGCGTGATGCTTTTACAAACAAATAAACATTTACAGTTTAATAATAGTAAAGATGTCATTAGTAAAATACAAACGATTTTAGTATAAATGCTTTTCTTCTTGTCAATAGATTAGATTAGATTAGATACATTTGTTTCATATTATTATAACATGTCACAGTATTACATAAATATTTTACATAAAATGTTCATTCATAATATGATCGTCATATTGTATATTGTATAATAAAATTAAAATAAAATAGTAATGTCAAATAAAATAATGTCAAAACAATCTATTGTACCTACAAACAATAGTATTGTTTGTAGGTACAATAGATAGAGATTTTAAACACTTGAGACGTATGGAAGCAGAAAGCTATTTATTCAAAGCCCTTAACCTAGCTTGTTGAAGGCAGTGCCTAACGGGGTATATCAGTCACAATTTAAACAAAAATACGCTTCAGGACGATTTGATGCTAACTCCGTACTGGCTTCGTTACTCTTCGTGTACGGTTCGCAAATTCAAAATAGGAAATAATCTTAGACCATACCTATAACTAGGGACCAGCCTTGGCTTAGCATTCCCCTCTGTCAAGTTAGAAGATCAATTGATCATGTGCATTTACATACAATTTTATACCTTATCTTATCACTAAACGAGACAGCCTAATAGCCTAGATAATAATACTATTTTTAACAATCAAAACTAGAAAAAAATCCAAAGTTGCGGATTTTATATGCTACTTCGTCCCCCGCAAAAAGCAGCAGAAAAGTTTGGTAGTGGAATTACACGCGTAGCTCGTCCATAGTTGTATGGTCTGAGGAAATAATGCTGCATCTAAATATACCATAACTATTGCGACATAACATGCTTGGCTATGACTTTTTATCATTCTATATTTGGTATATTTACGTCGTATTAATGAAAAATTCGTCAATCATTTAGTATTTCAGACAAAGCATATGCTCATGACTACGAGTATATTCGTCGAGAGGCATATACGTACCATATTCAGAATATTCACTTATATAAACTTTAATGAACACATAACCATTATTAGTTGGGATTACGATCGTAAGTTTAGGTATTCTGTATTCTATTCTTTTTTTTATAAATGGCTTCCAGCTTGGTAATGATGATTTTGCCAATGTCTAGTTTATGTAGCAAGAGTGCTTGACGTTGTACGGTAGTTTATGTATAATTACACTTGACTTCAAGGATTGTTTTTCGAAAAGAAAAACAATCGACCTTCGATTTTTCGATCTTGAGCAGCCACTGGAGCTTCGTTATAGGCAACCAACAATCGACGACCAACGAGCGACGCGACTATCCAATAGCAGACCTACAACGCGACTCCTGAGTTTATTTATTTTAATATTTTTATAAACTTCAAGGCGTTCCCAATAATTATTTTATAGTGCCCGACAATATACACTATACCTGCTTTTAATAAATCATACAAAACTTTATTAAATAGTCAGTCGAACTATTGTACAAAACAGCAACTCGCGCTAAAAATGTTGCAAACGCTACCAGCTAGAAAGTAATAAGTCGGTAAAAATGTGCATACAATGCCTGCATTTGAAATGCAAAGCGCACGCATTCAGGGGTCGAAGCGGTCCGTCACTCACCGACGCGACGCACCATTATATATCGCACTGTGGACCCGGACAAGCAATAGTCGATATAAACGTACCTACACATTCACTTCTTAAACAATGGTAATAAACGAAATAAACCTTCCGATGATAGCTTGATAGCCAATAGTCAAGGAAATGTGTTGCCAAAAAGATTACAATAATTATAGTTTCAAAATACAATCATTGGACGATCGATCTCGTACCTATCTATCATTTCACTCGTTTTGCGATCTACAATCAAATCTAATTGAAGTCACAGGTTCAGACAATTATAAGAGTAATGCATGCATCTAAAAACCTAAATCCATAGTTTATTTCTTTTTGTACTTATTTAAGTGTTGTCTTCCAACTAAACATACGATTGCGATGTGAAAAGCTGCAATCAATAAACCCAGCTTGAAAATATTGCGTAATTAAAATATACTTTAATTTATGCGAAACATCTGCAATTCGTAAAAACCTGTCACATCACATGTCAAAGTATTTAACAACCTCACAATTATCCAAACACGAAAAAAGTAATCATCGACATTAAAATAACCCTTTTTGAAAGTCCCCCATAGTATTGTGGCCAGTTGAAAGTGTCAATCGACGCCTCTTAACGTTCCCAATCTGCATGTAAAGTATGGGCCATAATGGAAATTTACATTTATACAAAAACTCTTTTGTCCATGTCGCTTGAGTCAGATATGGAGACAGTGTGAAAACCTCGGTCGACGGCCTAAACAAAGATGTTGTTAGTTGGCTTACTGTCACCTTTTTCGATACTGTTACAACTTCGGTCGGTGCCCGAACAAAGTCCATATGAATAATAACTAATAATACCGAGAGTTTTTTTATTACAATGGTACTGCATTAATTGCTGTGTCAATCTTTTAAATTAACTATAATTTGCCCGTGACTTTGTCCGCACCACCGGTCATCGTAGCGAGATAAAAATCTATACCAGTTTTTAAATCTTATCATAACATAAGCTAAATCCAAAAATAGGTGATTTGGAGTCAGGGGCACCCAAAAACACCAATAAACATTTTTGAAAATATCTTCAATGTTTGTGTTGAAGATATTTACATCTGTATGCCATTGTGTAAGCATAAGCATTTTATAATAGCGTGTTAAAATTGGTTGATACATATTTTAGATATCAATCGAACATTAACTTTTTGATGTATTTTTTTTTAAATCTATCACTGCTTCGTACGGCTGTAAAACTCTACATGCATTGCATATGGTCACGACTATATTCCCCGAGGGATTAGTCAGAGATATTCTGAAACTTCAGAACATCCACGTTAAACTAAAACTCAAACACAAATGTAAAACATTACAAACATTATTTTAAAATAAAAAAATACAAAATAAAACGTTATACAGACAAAAGAATGCAGTCGTATTTAATTAAACTTTTTAGTATAATATAATTGCTGGATTTTAAAAGAGTTGAAACTACCAACCTTAACATGAAAGCGGACTCGAGCGCGGAACTAAAACATTTCTTTCACTCGACTGAACCTCCAGTTAACGACAGACATACAACACACAATGACAAATATTGCGAGACTGTTTTAACTTGAGTTTGTTCGTAAAACACTCTTCTTGGTATTTGTACGCTAAATTACAAAATGTTGCAGGTAATTAACTAACTTCATACGGTTCATCAAACTTGCGAATGACCAGTAGAATATTTCGAAAATATTTTCACTTTGATTTAGTTGAACAGTTTTTGCTGCTGTGTACTTCAAAGATAGTACCTGCTTTTGCTAAGTACTAATTTCTAAGACACCGCTTTAAAACTGTGCTAGAAGAGTTAGGTTTAAATACAAGTTTTTGCGCATCGTATATGTAGCCGAAATGGACGGGAATATAATAACATGGGCCTAGAGGAAAAAAATTCAAAAAATTCAAAAAAAATCAAAATTTTTTTTTATTCAAAATAATATCATATAGACGTCATTTTTGACGTCATTTTTTGACTCTACCAAACTCTACAACACACATCTTTTAAACAAAACAAAATGTACAAAGTACAATTAAAATACAATATTGCATTACATAGTGTAAAATTGTCAAGACCAGACATTTTGGTCATTCAAATAATCATAGAGTTTATAGTAACCTTTTTTACAGAGGACTTGTTTAACATGGAAGCAAAAAGGAAGAAAAACAGGAAGCATGAGAGGTGTGTCAGAACCGCCTAAAGTGGAGATCCAAAGTCTCTACCTACTTCTCTGGGAAAAAGGCGTGTGTTTATGTAGGTTCGTATGTAATTGTATCAAAAGATGATTGTGACCTAATTAATCGTCGTAAGTACCAAGAATTTTTATGTAAGTACCATTTAAAAAAGACGCTTCAGGAATTATCATGCTGTCCCGAATTGTTATAAGTTAATAAAAAGAACCCTAAAATACAAGAAAAATTATCTCAAAAGCATGGAACCTAAAAAGAGTGTAATCAAGACAAACAGGACGAACGAAATAAGGTTTTGCGTCCGTTTTTTTGGCTTAGTCAGAAAATCGTATATGGTAAAATTGTGCTATACCGGGGTTTCTTCCATTCACATGATATCTTAATCATGTAATCAACGTACCGTATATTATAATATTCGTACAACCGTACATCATAGATTCTCACGGGCGGTCATGCGGCAGTGTCAGTTAGTAACGACCTGGGTCGGACATAGTCGTTAGCGAGCCCGGTAACAATGGCAGAAGGCATTTGCATCGCGTCCACTCGCAGACGATTGACCGGCTGCGCTGCGCATGCGACGCGACGTTGAGACAGGTGGATCTACTGAGAGATGATAAATCGTGTTTGTTTACGTGAAGAGATGGTTTTTGTGCAGATTGAGGCTGTTTTGTCATAACATTGTGATTTATGAGACGCTTTTAATCAATTGGTGATAGAGTCAGTGTCACCAAATACTAGCATATTGTAAAACATACACTTCTTTTAATTTTCTTCTTAATGAACCAGTTATGGGGGTTTTATAAAAATCATATTTTGAAAATCTATAACAAACATGACATAACATAACGATAACTCATAAGTATAACAATTAAAATGTTTAATATGAAAATATGTAGTACCAGCTGACCCGGCAGACGGTGTCCTGCAATTTTTCTACCCTACATCTACCCTACACATACCTTACACCTACAATACACCCACCCTACTGAAAGTTTTCTCAACCCTGAAAGGGGAAAAATAAATTTTTCAACATCATGGATTTTAATGATTAAGTGTTTTAAGTACTAAGCGTTTTCAACATGCAGGGTCCTTCTTAATATGCTGACAGTTTTTTTATGGGGATGGTCAGACAGTCAAACTGAACAACTTTCACTATGGCACCAACATTGAAATCGCGAAAAAAAAATTTGCTCGTCCATATAAAACAGCAAACTTACTCGAGCCAAATGTATGGGATAGCTGATTTTTTTTCGCGATTTCGATGTTGGTCCCATAGAAAAAATTGTTCAGTTTGATGGTCTGATCATCCTCTTAAAAAAGTGTCAGCATATTAAGAACGACTCTGTATGTGCATTTTCAATCATTCTAATTATTCTAATAATTGTATACCCCAATAATGGATTAATATTTTTACTGATCATCGTTTATTCCCTCAATTTTAAATTATTTTCGCTGCTATAGCACAAGACAAACATAAAGCACACTCTTCATCACTCCACGGTAACGATGCGCGTGCGCTTCAGTTCAATATAATTTATTTAAAGTACACTCAGTTTGTTAAAATATCGTACGTCGTCCTCGAGATAGACAATGTCTTCCGAGGAACAGACTGACATCTGTACATCAGTTATACAATGGAGCCTAATTATTTATATTGTCTACTATTTTGTTTTTAAATCAACAGCTTTCATTGAGCAGGTGAATACAGTATACAATGAAATTGTTCTGTTACAGAAGATTGTCTTGACACCTCGACGTTGCAATGGGGGGCCACAAAGTAAGATATACTTTTTGTTTTGAATTCCATCAGAGATTTTTCGCTCAATTTTTATAGCTTAGCAATACGAGCGTATTTATAAGTATAACCACTAGTAATCTGTAGTATAACGCTTAACATTTTTATTTCGTTTGTATTGATGCTGACGGACGTCAATAAAGACTCGAAACTTAGCGATTCACTTTAGCTATTAGGTCAATAAAACCGTGAAGTGATAGCTATCGAAACAAAAGTCGAAACCAACCAGTCCTGGACCTAAATGCGTGCAAAAAGCATTACTCTAAAGCAAAGTGAAGTCGCGAACATCCGAGCAGCGATGCTGGGAATCCGACGAGAGGGCCAAAAACAGAGAATGCAACAATGGACGGATAGTATCGGCTTATTTCGTTATTTGTAATTTTCTGTCATGGATTTTGGCAGTTTAGAAGTAAAGGAGCTGTTTTTGAGGCAAATCGAGCATAGATAAATATTTTATCAACAACCTTGTCTTAAGCGGCCGCATCGATCTCTTTGTAAATATTGCTTCTTGGAACCGATTGATCATTATCAACGCTTATATGTATAAATATAATAACGACAACAGCTATATAGCTTATATTGAAACGATACTATGGTACACTGTACAGGCATAGAATGCTGGTTTATTATTGTGGTTGAAGGTTAGGAAAATATTGTTTGACTGAATTCAAATATGGCCAGCTCTGGTTTTCAAGAGGTCTACTAAAACTATACCTGTACCTTCGTTCATAGCTAAAATAATAATACCGCTTCATACAATCATGTCCTTTAAAGTTCTCCAGAAAGTACATTTTATTGATTCTAATTACCAATAAGAAAAAATTCACTAAAATGCAGTCGAGTGATATTTCCAAGTATAATTACGGAATCATAATAAAACATCTATACCTAGAATCCAATCAATTCTTCAACAACATCGGTACAAGCCTTTATATTTCTTATTCGATAATAGGTCCAGCTGTCATGAAGAGTAGACCTGCCAACCAAGATATGCAGTTCGAAAAGCCATACCAACCTTCCTTTAAGGTTCGTTTTATATTTTCTGAATACCTATTGAGGCTGAAGTATCTTATCCTGTAATTATCTGGTGGATAATTCACTTCGATACGGTGACAATTTTCTACAATTGTCCAAGCATTGCGACTGGTCTCTCTATTTTTAGTTTATTTATTGGCGCTTAGATTGAGTCGCTGCAGCCGATATGTTGCGATAGGAAATAATTTAAAGTTTTTCATTAAATACAGGTGTCAACTTACATTTTTACATAGTTTAGGGTTAGCCAACCATACTGATTAACTTGTACTATGGGTGTACTATGGGACCAAATTTCATATCGCGAAAAAAAAAAATGTTGTTCCAAAGTTTATAAAAGGAAGAAGATAAGGCAGACCACCAACACGTTAGTCAGACGACATTGTAAGAGTTGCGGGTCAGAACAGAAATGGATCAGGTAAGCACAGGACCGTGAGGAATGGCGCAGTACAAGGGAGGCCTATGGCCAGTTGTGGGTTGATGTGGGCAGATTTGATTGATTGATGAATGGATTTCATAAGAATATTGAAAAGCGTGCATTCCTACCACTTACCGTTTGCTTTTATCTGATTGGTATATTATCAATGTGAAAATTACAGTTGGACTCTTACCAATGACGACACGACACCATGGATTCTCATTAAAATCATAAGGTACAGTTATCGAAAAAAACTATCGACAAAATCGCCGGCAAAACAATGTAGCTCATATACAATCAACTCATAATAAGCATATCGTGAGAAATTAATATAATTATTGGCCCTTATGGTCCAAGCAAGCACATATCGGACAAGATCGATGGATATGTGCGACAGAAATAGCAAATCATTTTCATATGCCAGAGAGAGGGACGGAAATATAAACGTGTTATTACGGTCAGCAAATTGGCGCGTTTATGTAAAATTCTCTCCGCTACACATCTGCGGACTTTATTTTTGAAATAATTGGTTATGTCGAATTAACTTTTATGTCATATAAGTAGGTTTCTTAGTTTTACAAGATTAGCTCGATTGAATCCAATTGTTGGTAATGAACGAAATGGTTTGTTATTAAGATAATTATTCCCTCATTCGCAAAGTAACTTAACTATAGAAGCAATTAAAACTGTACAAAAAATGCACGTAAAAAATTACATGACACAAATGATTATGGCGTTTACCTGCCAGCCGATACATCCATTAACAGCAATGTACGACTCCAATATATCAAAAAGTTTTACATGTTTTAATGCATAAAAGTTTACTCAATTTGCTTTGCAAAAAGTATTTCGTTAAGATGCGCCCGCGCGTCAAAAACACACGCCGCAGGAAGACAGATGGCGTCACCTGTACGACCACTGCATTAAATCAAAATGGCGAGTGTGATATCTCTTTTCATTTAGTACGATCTACATATTTACGTCTCTTTCTAACGTTTGATTATACCGCCGTTGGATTGCTTTCAGGTTATGACTGCTACCCGCATTAATGTATTTTGATTTATGTTTCTGTTAGGATCGTAGCATTATTGATAATGACTGCGCTGCTGGATATTCCATGTCTTCTGTATTTTTACAGATAGAAAGTAAAAGAAAAATCATAGTTTAAACACAGCTTTCAGTAGACCTCTTAAAAAAGTTCTCTGATTACCATTATCAAAATATTTATTTTTGCGATAAGTCGTACGGAAACCTATTATATATTATCAGCCAATGATGTCCCACTGGCTTTTGCCTCCCTCCGTTCTATCCCAAGAGTCTCTGTTCCACGCTTCGACAGGCCAGTTCTCAAGGAAACCATCAAACGTCCCGAACATCGAAGTTCTATTCTTATCCAATTTCAGTTCTAATCACATTGCAATCCAATTACTATTCAACTGTGCTGAAGTCCGCATCGCGCTAAACTCTATGTAACTGACAGCCAATAACGTCTGAGCGATTTGTCAAAACGGCTCTAACGGCTGTCAAGAGCAGTACCGCGATTAGCGCAATACCAAATGTGTCAAAAGTTATGATTCGTACGTAGTCCAATAACAGTTCAATCACCGAATATTTACCGCGATTGCAGCCCAGGTCTGCCTCGACGCCGATTTCGTTTCGTTGGGGGTACCCAATACGTTGGGTATTTCGTTGGGGGTACTGGTAAGTTGGTGATGGTTTTGGCCATACTTTATAAATATGTAGGACTTAAGCTCACAACCGTAATTCATATTTCGGGGTGATCAGAACCGTTCCTGCAAATACGAACTACGGCTTGTGTCGCAAAATTCACTTTAAGCCCATTAAATGTTTTAGAATTGGGGACACTTCAAGAGGTGCCTTTTTCCCACAGAACACTGCAAACTCCCACAGAACACCGAAAATTTCTCCAATTACAAATCGATGTCCGCTATTTGCCGAACCATGCATTCCATCTCCATCCATCTTATCCTCATCAGCAAAATCTCATGCTATAGTATAGAGCTTATCGAAGGCTTTCTTAAAGTCAAAGAATTTACAAAGCAGCAACTAACAACTTTTTATCATTTAGTTTTTTTTTTAATAATTAAGTGTTAACCCTTATGAAAACCGTGCTGATGATTATCAATGTAATTAGTTATTTAAATAATTACTTTTTTAGGTATTTAGTAATTACACATTTTTCGGTATTTTTTTTACGTTGTAGTGAAATAACCAAAGAAATGACAAATAAAATATACAGGGTCCTTCTTACTATGCAGACGGTTTTTAAGTGGATGACCCAGACCATCAAACTGAACACCGCGTTGTCTATGAGAAACATAAAAATTGCGAAAAAAATACGCCTCTGTACAGTACAGTATACAAACAACGTACTTACTTACATTTATTAGGCCATGGCTAGTATAAGGTCTTCAGTGCAGATTGCGCTGGGTCATACCTAGACTGTTTTGTGGCGGTCCTTAGGAGAGGCAGTGTGCGCTATGTTCAGCAGTGGACGATGATAGGCTGATGATGATAATGATGATACCTAACCTGGATGAGACTCGCACCAGTGAGTTTTTAGCAAGTTATGTACCTACTATTTGTACAACGACCGGCTCTTCAGTGATGGAAAACATCGTGTAGTAACCCACAAACGCTGAAGAATAAAGTCGTTGCCAATCTGCATTGGGCATGAATGGTGGACTAATGATAACGCGCAGAATATCTCACTATAAAAGAAGGTCTCTGAGTGATAATGATTTATACTACGATTACTATTAATGATTTTCATTGTATGGGAAGTTATAAAATATTGTACCACATTTCTATTCTTGGGTTACTGTTATCTGTCTTCTTACCAAATTTCGATTCAATAGGTGCAAAAATGAGTGGGTAGTTGATGCGGGATATACAGACAAACAGACAGAATGGACGAAAGTATAAGGGTGCCTTGTTTGAACCCTAAAAAAGGCTATTAGATAGAACAAACAGGATGTTACTAATGTCATTAAACATACTTATACTTAGTTTTAAAAGGTTAATTAATGTCTTAGCGTTTACATTCATATGAAAAAATTATGCCACTTTGGTCAAGACACAAGAACCAAGAATAATCGCCCCCGACCACCGGAAAATTGCACAATTTACACCATCTGCGTAAGAGCTCACACTATTTTAGTCATCGATTAAAAGATATCGATACGTGTAACGATTAATGCGCTATTAAAGGTTACGGTGCAAAAAATCGATATTACAATATTAATTACAAAGTTGACTATCAATCATGATTACAGTCGACTTGATATATTGGATTTACGGTCCGCAACACGGAGCCGGGCGGCGCGGGCGCAGGGTTGGCTGATTTAGATGTGCGAACTAGAAGGGAGTTTAGGATGTCACAAACAAGAGTGACGGTCTTACTTACCTGCTATTTCAGAACCAGTCTTAGAGGTACCATATATAAATAAAATTAAGCAATGCATGTAGAGTATCAAACCCATACATAAGTTTCACATTCATCAATAAATAAAAGATAAAATAAAGATTGGGAGCAAAAATTAAAGATAATTATTGGGTAATATAATATTTCAAATCCCGGCTGTTAATATTAACAATTTTTATATGGCAGTGTTCGAGTATGGCTGCAATTTCTAATTTTGAGAAATAATTCTAGAATTACGATAGAATTTATCAACAATTTACTGTCCCTTTGATGTAGACATAATATATTAAAGTTTATACAAAAAAAAAATAATTATACGTTCACACTAAATGTCGAAGATAGGAGACGATGAAAATTATATTATGAAAGTGGCAGTGTGCTCCGTAATGGCGAATCGTCGGCTAATTCCTTACCATCTGATAACATCCCGAGATCTCGCCGTAATAAGAACTTAATCGAGACTTAACAACATTTTAGAACTTCCAACAAGATGCATGGGTACTGTCGCGAAAATAATAAAAAACTATATAAACATTATATGAAAATCTTACTATTTATTCACCGCTGAATTAAGGTTATTGTTGATATTTGTGATTTAATTGCTTTTTATATACATATCAACACTTTCGGTACAAAAGCATACATTTTTATAATTAATATAAATTTCCCTGTAAATTTGATCGAACAAAGTACGATCAAAGTTACATTAAATGAAAAATGAATTTATTCCAAAAATGGAGTCTCAATCTTTCACAAGAAAGTTCATCAATCAACAGCTAATAAAATGGACCGTCAGCACTAATAGAATATTAACCCTGCACACCTCGCTACGAAAACATAATGAAAAAATAATTTAACATGATTTATAGCTTACTCAGGCCCCCGCAAATTGCCGCCAGTTTGGGACGTTTAACTTAAGTACTGGCTGCGTACGCGCACTTCGACGTTAATTTAAAAAAAACAGAAAAAAATCTTTAAAATTATTTGCGACCAAGAAATCGCGCGCGAAGAATTTGGTTTGCAGGCTCTTTTTGACCGATAATGGCCGATTTTAATAAATACAGGTTTATAACGAAATGCAAATAAGTGATGTAGAAGTTTACGATGTAACATTAACTGGTATTTGATCGGTTCCCGATGTATGGTATCATGTTTGTATCATATCATTATCCACATTGGCAATGGTGGTAGTATGGTAATTGAATGGCATTTGTCTACGTCAGAAATGAAAGGTGCGCAGGAGATGCACAGAAGGTTCCAGCTAGTTGTAATGTAATGAGAAAATACAAACTTTAATAGCGGCGTTTACGCTTGTCTGTTATTTTCTAATTAGAGAAGAAAATTCTTGGTTATTAATAATTTGACCGTTTAGAATACCCAAAGGATAAAGGTACTTCACCTTCTTGTCATAACATCTTGAAATCGTTAAATGCTATTTCTAAAGTTATAAATTACGTAACGATCAATTACCTACATAATATCCGTTACTAGCTTATGCCCGCGACTTCGTCCGCGTGAAAAATCCTTTCTCAGTGCACCTCTACATTCTCCATAGAATCTATATTCCAAAGGAGAACGCCAAATCCCGTTTCGCCTACAAAACTGGTAAATTTTAATTTTAATTTTTGAAATGCCACAATAGAAAAGGATAATTTCCATTTGCTTGGGAAGCACGATATGCCTATACGATATCCTGTGTATAATTTCAGCTATCATACGATTTGTATGTGTTCTTTGATCATACACATTCGCCATTCGTATTTTGGCAAATATATTTCTATTTCTATTACCAGCTGCGAAACGACCCGAAACGATTACACTCCGTCACGTGGGCAATGTCTTTACATGTTTCTAGTAGTCAGTTAGTCACGGAACTGTTTTATTTATGTAAGTATAAATAGATACGTAGGTAGGCAAGATTTGTAATTCCCACGATCGCCTAACAGCACTATCATTTGTGTAAACAGAAGCAGGTACTTAAACTATCGCGATCAATTAAGGTATGTCGTTTATTTGATATATCGCAAGTCGGTAAATTAACGTTGAAATTGGCAGTTCCCATGTTTGCAGTAAGCGCAGACGCTAAAACAAAATCGCATTATACCGGGTGAAATTGATATAATTAACATCCTTTTAAACTTCAATCTCTTAAATCAAACTGAACAACTTTTACTATGGGAGCAAAAGCAAACAGACCGTAGCAAAAAAAAATCTGCTGTTCTAATATTAGTATTGGTGCAAAGCCTACTCGACTCAAAAATGCAACAGCAGATTTTTTTTGCTACAATCTGGTTGCTCCCATAGTAAAAGTTGTTCAGATTGATGACAGATGATTTAAAAGGATGCTAATGACATCGATTTCACCCAGTACTCTTCTGAAGCGAGTCTATTGCGATGAAATAACTATAAATGTCCTGATCTAAGTATGTTTTTGTGGAAAACTGTATCGGAATCGGGTTATTAGTTTAATGTGTGATGCATGCACGAACAAAAGCACACATCCAGACTTAAATTTAAAAAAAATCATATCATCATCATCATAATCTTCCTGCCCTGATTCCATTACTTGAGGTCATTCTTCATCCATTCATCTATTTAATCCTTATTTTAGCAGTCATTTCAACGCTCTTTTTTTACACATATCATCCTTCACATAATCCATCCATCTGTTCTTTGGTCGTTCTCTCTTCATGCAACCATCTATAATGCGTTCTATTATTTAGTATAGATTGAGGTGTTACTCCTCATCCATCCATCTCGTATCCTGCCCTTCCTGCCCGGACACCTGCCCGTGAACGGAGCTTATAGACGCTGCCAGCAGGGCTGTCCGTGTGGCGAAATACTGGGCTGGAATACATGCCATCGACGCGATAGAAGAGGTATAGATTTTGAAAACCTGTGTAGATAGCCTCAGTTTATTTAGTGCTCTTTCTTATTCAGTGCTAGAAAGATACAAAATATACTGTTCAAGTAAATTCAGGTTTCGGAACCGGTTGGATTTGTTGCTTTTTATCAATTTCAGCAAATTCGTTGTATTTTGACTTCGAATTTTGTTTTTACTTTCCGGTGACCTATTTTGCCAAAATACTTACAATTAAATAAAATAAACTTCAAATAAAAGTGTCGTATTATTAATAAGATATGGGCATAAGAATAACGAAGGCTTTAATACAATTGAGAACTTTTACACCTAGTTTTACACCCATACAAAAAAGGCACCGTTCCAATAGTCATAAAGCATTTAAATAAACATTTTGTTACTATAAAATATATAGCATACACAATAAGATATTATCTACTACTATAGGTAGGTGCTACTTTGGATTATAATATTTACTATTGTTTTATTGTTTTCCAAGTCGTAGAGTCCTCCAAGGTGTAATCTACCTAACATCTACAAAATAACGGCATTACCAACATTATGCCAATTCAACTTGTAAGGATTAAGCCATTACAACAATTAAACAACAATCAAAAAGCGCCGACTGGCGACACATCGCCCATTATTTCGTGGCCAAAAACCGAGCCGTCCCAAATCCAACATAATTGTGGGTTACCCCGCGCGATATCCGAATCCGATACACATAACTCGTCGCCCTAACCCTAACTTAAACGGCGGCCGGGCCTGACCGTTGTGACCCGCTAAACACAGGGCTGTCACATACTAAACATTATAATATGTCAGTATTTGATAATTACACTATTTTAATTGAAATTAATTATTAAACTTTGTTCGTGTAAGCATCTGTGGCGCGATGCAGAGAGCTATTTAAACCCAATCTTGAGGTCCAGGTTCGAATCCGCACGGATGACATGCGAATGTACCAATAATGGAATACCTGTAGATTTAAAAAGTCTATTGTTTGGGAACCGGTCAAAACTACTCCGATTTTCATGATTTTATACTACAACCTTTATTGTTTAAAAATTAACGCTCGTAGTAATGTAAAGAGTTGTAACCCAAAAAATGCAAATTTTTAAGAAAAATACTCTACAACTTGCGAATTCATGTAAAAACAGGACATGCTCTTTACATTAACGCATTTAATTGGGACTGGCTGACGAATAAACCTTTTGTGGCGGATAATATTTGTTGGTGAGCGCGCTCTATACAAACGAAGTTTGATTCTATTTTTAATATTAACCAATTAAATTAAATGATTTTTTTAACACAATCCAGAAACGAATATTCTTGTCTGTGGTTTGTCAAATTTCCGTTATATTATAAAGTTTCAAAGTTATACCGGAACAAAGATTTCTATACGAAAAATAAAACCGCCTTCAAAAAAACTAAAAAAAGTAAAAAATAATATTGCAGCCGATGACCTTTTCGTTCGCATCTATAAGAACATTAATTTGTTTTATCGAAGTCGCTGTCAAGCCAGTACGATCCGTGATAGGACTGACAGGACTGACTGCATTTGTTAGTGTTCCGTACCAAAATTAGCAAAACGGAACACTTATGGAATCAGCTCGGTGTCTGTCCGTCCGTCCGTCCGTCTGTCCGTCCGTCTGTCACAGGCATTTTTCTCAGAGACCGTAAGACATAGGAATTTGAAACTCGGTACAGATATAGCAATTGCTGGTCCAATATCATAAATGAAAGAAAAAAAGCTAAATTTTAATATTGGGGGGCAATTTGGGGAGTAAGAAAGGGTAAATAAAAAAGTTTTTTTTTTCTACCCTATGTTGTGGGGTATCAATTGAAAGCTTATGAAAATACGAGTCTAAAAATATACTTTTCAAATTTTTAAAAAAAACTTTGTTTAACAAAATTTTCTATTCAATCCGAGAAATTGCTGTCCCCACCTGTATTTCAAAAAATATAGCCGTAGAAGATCTGAAAAAAATCAAAATAACGTGTAGATTGCGGGAAAATATTCAGAGAGGCTCTAACTTGGATAGTTTCTTATCTATACCCAAAAAACTAACGCCAAATTGACCAGTGTAAAATGATCTTCAGTTACTATGTGACCACATACTAAGTAAGTGTCAATTTATAGTGGTTGTTATCTAATGACCCATGCTAAACAACTGGTAGTACGGAACACTAATTGCTCGAGTCACGACTCGTACTTGGCCGGTTTTTTTTATTTGGCTTGGCTTGACACCGACTTCAATAAAACAAATTAATGTTCTTATAGATGCGAACGAAAAGGTCATCAGCTACAATATTATTTTTAACTTTTTTTGTTTTTTTGCAGGCGGTTTTAATTTGTTCTTAAAATTTTGTTTATTTCGCAATTTTTAGTAGTGAAATACATTATTTTGACTCAGATATCAGTTAAACACGCAAAGAATACATCGATACAAAGCAAATGTTTTAATTGCCAATGATGTGCTGTCAACTAATGACGAGTTCTATTGTGTAGCTCCGAACGCGTCATCAGATCCTCACCAAATTAAAGTGGAACCATCTCGGGGGTATATACAGAACTAAAAAAGAATCACCCAAATCGGTTTAGAAATGCCGAAGTTATCGCGTAAATACGTACAAGCCAGGCCGCCGAAACCAAAATCTACGAAAAACTTATAAAAACCCGAAATATCAACCATGTTATTTTTTAGCCTCCGTTTTCTTCAAACTGAAATCTCTCAAGAACAAGACTTGTGCTCTCAGACTATACCTACGTCACGGTCGCGCGACCCTATCGTGAGCTGTCGCAGACAACTGTCGCTGGTCTGTAAGAGCCCTTACACGAATTAGTCCATATCTTGAAAACTACTGAACCGATTTTGATGAAACTTACACTGTACCCTAAGTTGGAGTAAATGTAAGCCAATAAAAAAAGAATGGTCACAATCCAATTAATAGTTTCGGAGAAATGCGTGGACAAATATACAATTGAAAAATTTGCTTCGTTTCGATGTACCCTTTGCGTTCATAACTGATATTTGAGTAGAACTAATGTATTTCACCACTAAAAATTGCGAAATAAACAAAATTTTAAGAAAAAATTCAAACCGCCTTCAAAAAAACTAAAAAGGTAAAAAATAAAATTGCAGCCGATGACTTTTTCGTTCGCATCTATAAGAATATTAATTTGTTTTATTGGAGTCGGTGTCAAGCCAAGCCAAAAAACGAATGCAGTCCTGTCGCGAATCGTACCGGCTTGACAGCGACTTCGATAAAACAAATTAATGTTCTTATAGATGCGAACGAAAAAGTCATCGGCTGCAATATTATTTTTTACCTTTTTAGTTTTTTGAAGGCGGTTTCAATTTTTTTCTAACTTCAGTTACGTAATATTTACCGAATGCTCTCAAACGGTCAAGGAAAACATCGTGAAGAAACCTGCATACGTTAAAGAAGAAATTCTGATGCGTATGTGATGTCTACCAATCCGCATAAGACACGCGTGGTGGACTAATGACCCAATCACCCTTCCTGATGGTAGGTCTGTGCCCTGCAGTGGAAAGTATGTATAGTAAATGCATCATATAACGCCTAGTACAAGTGTCACGGGTTGACCTAGTCTTGTCCTTCGATCGTCTTGTCTTATCAACATCATAGTCTTCTTCTTTCGCGTCAGCATGATGACGGTTAGGTAAGATACAAACTCTCTACAAACTCTACCTGCATTGTATTACGTTTGCAGCTAGATCTTTTTTAGAGTAATGTTACCTACAGCACGGATACTTTAATTATCAGGTTGAAGATTTTTTTGTAATCTATTTTTTATATAAATCAATCAAAGTTTTAACTTTTGATCATATTTTCCTGCCCATAAATTCATGGTACATACGCATTAACTTAGACTAAACAACAAATGTTTGAATCCAAACGTCATTAAATAACGAAATATTAATTAATCAAATGTCATGAATCCTGCAAGTTTGTGCCGCAACCCTGATGCGCATAGCCATTGTTATCTAAGCCACAAAATAAGCCATCCTCTGACCGCTTGAATTAGGGTTGTCGATATCCAATTGAATCCCAATGACCGTAAAAACAGGACTTCGTGATTGCTTTTCTATTATAATAAGAGTATGAATTGTCGGCGTCACTGTTTTCTTTATTTTCTACACTTGTCTTGATATACGAGTATCTTAGGTTAAGTATAGAATTATATTGATGTATCTGTTCGTGCACTGAAAAAAAAAATTGTTTACTTCAACTAACATCATGACTCCATATGAGCCTGTCAACATCATGACTTCTCCGACTAAGAGAACTTTGTTAAACGAATTCGGCTTGTTGTTACAACTAACCATCTTTTGTTTTTAGTAAACAATCATAACGTCATTTCAATTATTTTGGTGCTAATTAAGAGTCTTAGTAGGCTCGCATTTTTTTCAGTGTGGAAGATTTTGATTATACTGACCGTGGTCGTCAGCGTAACCATCATTATTAATAACAAAGCGGGAAATCTAATCTTTCATTTAGGTGCCATGTTAAGCTGAACTAGAGTAGGTTCCGCTACATGAGGAATAAAGAGTATTTGTGTTATATGACATGTGTGCTTTATAGATTTTGACCAGTAATTTTAGTCACAAACATAACAATTTTAGTCCAGTATACCTAGATAGCTCTAAATTATAACTAGTTTTAATTTAAATAAACAAAGTAAACTTCATTTTTGAAAGACGCTAAAAGCTATATTTCTTCCAGAGAACGAATCAGATAAATACTAATAACTTAAATAGGATTAGAATTTTCATAACACATGTATGTTATGAAAATTTTATGAAATATCATAACAGTTTTCTCAAAACACTTACCTACTACCAAAAAGCTAACAAGGCATTTATGAAATGGATTAGTTGGCATGTTCGGCAAATATTTACATTGTGACGGCGCGATTAAAATATCATAGTCTTATAGTGGTCAGTTTGTATTTGCATTAATCTGGGTTTAAGTTTACATTTGGATTTAAGCATACAATTTGCATAGGATTGTGTAAGATTTTAGATTAATTAAAATATAAATTAACTTTACCTGTCTGACCAACAAAGTGCCTCCTCTCGATACCTGAAAATAATACACTGTATGAATTCAAATAATCATAAATAAGTTCTTAAACTTAAAAGTGAACGTTTGAGCCATTATACAGGGTGTAACAAAACACCCTAGTAATACTTAATTACTTCAGACCATCAAACTGAACAACTTTCACTATCTTCGAAAACGCGAAAAAAAAATCTGCTGTCCCATTCATTTTAGTCGAGTCGGAACAGCAGTTTTGTATTGGACAGCTGATTTTTTTTCGCGATTTCGATGCTGGCTCCATAGTGCAAGTTGTTCAGTTTCATGGTGTGATCATCGCGTTGTATGCTGACACTTTTTTAAGGGAATGATCAGACCATGAAACTGAGCAACTTTCTCTATGAGACAAACATCGAAATCGCGAAAAAAAAATCTGCTCGTCCATACAAAACTGCAAACCTACTCGAGTCAAATGTATGGGACAGCTGATATTTTTTTTGCGTTTTCGATGTTGGTCCCATAGAGAAAGTTGCTCAGTTTCATGGTCTGATCATCTCCTTAAAAAAGTGTCAGCATATTAAGAAGGTCCCTATACGTGCTTATAAAAATTGGAATAAGTTATTACGTATTGCTAAATCAGCACAAGTAGTATTATAGATATTCATATAAATACGAGATACTGACTTTACCTATACAGTTCATATGAAATCGCTAAAAAAAACCGGCCAAGTGCGATTCGGACTCGCGCACCAGGATTCCGTACCAAAACAGATACCAAAAAGAAATTCCGGCCACACATACTTGGCCGGTTTTTATAGTTTATTGTTTTTTTTCTTTTCATTGCCTTTTTGCTCTATAATCACACCAAGGTGACACTTGTATGTACTGCCGTTTATACGATGCCATCAAGCAAAAACAAAAAACCTTAAATAGTACATTACTGCAGCGGCCAGCAACAGAGGCATTGATGGACGAACGTGTAAATGTGGGCCGAGGCGAAGCCGAGGCACACATACGTAAGTCCATCAATGCCTAGTTGTGGCCAAGGCTTGTATAGTACTTTTCTCAAATAATGCGCGGAAATTAAAACAGTAAATTTTCTCAAATAATTCGCGGAAATTAAAACTCTTTTCAAAATCAATGACGAACAACGAACAACAATTTGTTTTTTTTTTCAATAAACAGCTTTCTATTTGCAAGTCAGTTCGAAATTTAAATAAAACCTTTGATGAGTTACCTCCTTGGTCGCCATGTTTCGGAATAAAAGATCGTTCCATTATTAAATTACACGACAGATATGAGTTTACTATGTAATTTATTTGGCCGCTAAACACGACAGATATGGATTTTCATACAACATTGCCGGCCGCTGCGCGCATGTATTTGGCCAGTACAGCAATTTCGATTTATCTCGAAGAAGGTTGTCAAAATAATGTTCACATTTCCAAGCATGTTTGAGAAAAAACTATTTCTTATACATATTTTTTTTTACATTGTATGTTTTTTTCAAATAAAGATTTTTTATTATTAACAAAACAATAGAATTTGTAAAACTGAATAATATTAAGTACCTAAATATTGATCCAGAATACTCACTGACTCAGCATAACCATTCCTTCACACCTAGATATTCTAGAACGATGAGTTAGGTACGTACTAGAAATGTTATCTTTATCTTATTTTTACGTACTACCTACTTACGTACTATTCCTAGAATTTACCTATAGTTAAAACCACAGATTTTATAATACTAGCTGTGCCCGCGACTTCGTACGCGCAGACCCCTGAACTAACATAAAGAGAAAGAAAAAAGAATAAGAATTATAAAGAAAGAAAAAAGAAAGGAATAAAAAACTTACTTTACAATTATGATGTAGTTTTGAGAAATTTATAAATAGATAGATAGATTCTACTTTCCAATTTGATGGCAATAATATACGAATATTTTTTTTTTAGTTGTCTGTAGCCTTAGACCATGATATCTGTAGCGTTCAACGATCAATAAGATCGAGTTCCCATCTGCAGTCAGTCCAAGTGCAGTCCCCAAATGTATGTAAATTATCACACAGGAACACATTACCAGGATAAAAAGTATCCTATACAGGGTCCTTCTAAATATGCTGACACTTTTTTAAGGGGATGATCAGACCGCCAAACTGAATAACTTTCTCTATGGCACCAACATCGAAATCAGGAAAAAAAGACAGCTGTTTCATACAAAACTGCAATCCTACTCGAGGCAAATGTATGGGACAGCTAATTTTTTTCGCGATTTCAATGTTGCTGCTATAGAGAAAGTTGTTCAGTTTGATGGTCTGGTCATCCCCTTAAAAAAATGTCTGCATATTAAGAAGGACCCTGTATGTTATTCCAGAACATATATTTTACCTGTGCGCCATATTTCATTCCGATCCATACAGTCGTTATGCATGATAATCGATAAACCCGCAACTTCTTACGCGCAGACCACACTAAAACACTACTGCTGCAGGCTGCTGCTGTCTTTAAATACCCATAACTTTTGAATGAATAAACCGATTGCGATGAAATAAAGCTTATATGGTAATTCAAACCAAACCCTATACTTTTGTGAAAACCACATTTAAATAGGTCTTATAGTTTTTGAGTGATGCGTACATTAAATTCAGTGTCGCTCGCGACTGTCTTTAAATACTCATAACTTTTGATTGAATGAACCGATTGCGATGAAATGTTGCCTATAACTTGACCAAAACTAAGCCCTATACATTTGTGAAAACCCATACTTCCTTTTTATGGTTTTTATGAATGTTTAGCATCACATTTTATTATAACCCTGTAGTTATCAAAAGTACACAACCGTAAGTTAATTAAACAGGTACATTTTATGTGAAAATATATATTTTAATTAATTCAGAAACATTTTGTTTCAACAATGTATATGTATAATTCGATATTATCAACAGGTATAAAAGACATGTATCAAAACAATACGTTGCTTGTAGTAGCTTTTCACTAACATGCCTCACAACTCGCGCTCTAAGCGTGCCCACAAACAATAGCACTTCCTTCAAGCCTACATCCATGACCTAGACTATTTTCCAAGTCTACGACCTCCCAGACGCCAGATGAATAATTCAGCACAAGCCGACTAAAGCACCACCGTGGACATTATTAATAACTACTGGTTAGCGCATTACTGCTCTTCTGTTTAAATAGGAAACTTGCGGACTCTCTTGATGGATGGAATGTTGATTGTGAACCAAAGTGTAACTCTGGTTATAATTATCTACGCGCTTTGACTCAATTTAGATAGGTTCCACTTCTCAATTTACATAGAAATTAGTCCGCTTTACTTTTCAGATTAGTTCAGCTTTAATTTTATATTGTTTGTAAAGTGGAAGTCGTTAAATTTTTCGTAGATATAATATTTAAAGCTGTACCAACCGTTGAATGGTAGTCAAAAGTTAAGTATAAAGGGTCTTTCTTAATAATCGCTGACGGGTTTTAAGGTAATGCGCAGGCCATCAAACTGAACAACTTTCTCTATAGCACCAACATCATATCATATCTTGCTGTTCTATACAAAATTGCAAACCTACTCTAGCCAAATTTATGCGACAGCTGCTTTTTCCCCCGATTTCGATGTTGGTCCCATATAGAAAGTTGTTCAGTTTGATGGTCTGATCATCTCCTTAAAAATCGGTCAGCATATTAAATTGGACCCTGTATAAAATGTATACCTACCCACATATAATTCTAGACGCCACAGCGTCATTCACGCTCTAATATGCGTTATTTTAACAAGAAGTCAGCTTATCACCGAGCAAAATTTTTGAAATAAGAAGTGGAAGTTCGCACGTTCCAAAATGCGGCGATTCCATACAGCGGGCGGGTGGCGCCGCGGCCCACTCCGGCAAATTACGCGGCGTAATACCACATCTGTATGCGCGACGCGAGCGTCTTCCGATATTAGAACGGAACTTTGCTCCCTGTACGCTGCAGAAGCCGACTAGTGCTTTTTTCTTACGTTTTTCAACTGTTTACGTCCGGTGAACTTAGACTGTCTGGTTTTGTCGTTGCTTACTTCTTTCTGTTCTTTCATTGGAAGCTAACAATTTCAACAAATTCCGAAAGTTGGAAAAAATCAATGTGTTGAAAATTGCACACGTTTATCAAAAATCCAATAAGCATTTCCATAAATAAGCAAAGACGAAATGTTGTCTAAAACGCCAATATATTGCGCACACATGTTTTACACCCCGTGGAAAATTTTAATAAAGCACCTTTGCGAGCAGGGTGTTCGCAAATTTGTCGAATGAAATATGTCGAACGATAGTCCTTATGAGCGTTGATGTGCCGATCATAAAATGGTTGCCTTTGTTATATAACACGCCACAGCAAATTCTTTTATCTTGTTTTAATACTACAAACGTGTACCTCCATTAAGAGTTGTTTATTCTACTGTCGTGCTAAGCCTTTTGGCCTACGAGATTTTTAGCGGTTTCGAGAAAATCGTGTTTTTGTGTTTTTTATAGATTATTTACAACATTTTGTACATTATGGCTAAATGTGGCTATAGTTAAAAATCAAAATCACATCAATTAAAACAGAACTTTTCTTGGTTTTTATTGGATACTAGCCTCAATAATCGTAAGCCTCAGAATCCGTTTTTCCCGACACACACTTGGCCGTTTTTTTTTATAAACCTTCCCTGACAGGTGCACAACAACCCACCAAAGTTTCATCGCTATCGGTCCAGCTGTTCTCGAGTAATATCGTGACCAACGAAAATAGGGGAAATAGGACAATAGGGTAGACAGTTGCATTACTTTAAGGGGTGATTGTACCCATGACACTGAAAAATTTTTCCTACGAAAGTTTTATGAAATTCACAAAAAGAAATTTGACTTTCCATACTAAATGCAATCAGCTGATCGAAAGTTTGTATGAAAAGTCAACAAAAATTTTTGAGAATTTCTCATAGGTTTCTTTGGGAAAGTTGTTCAGTATCATGGGTATAATCACCCCTTAAAGAAATGCAACTGTTTACCCTAACACCCTGTATAAATAGAAGATTAAAATTTATAAAAATTTTTTTGTGTGTTTACTCACAAGCTCGGCGGTGAAGGAAAACATCGTGAGGAAACCTGCACCATAAGTTCGGCGACATGCGAGTGAGCTTGTGGCGAACACAATAGACCAGCAATGGTGGCAGTATTACT
This sequence comes from Agonopterix subpropinquella, assembly GCA_922987775.1. Lineage (NCBI taxonomy): Eukaryota > Metazoa > Arthropoda > Insecta > Lepidoptera > Depressariidae > Agonopterix > Agonopterix subpropinquella. Next base: position 48,108,689 of record OV277693.1, on the reverse strand, counting down.
TATCGTTCCTTGCTTACAATGCAATAACCCAGACAACAAGAATAATACTTAAGAGAAGTTTATTAATAAGCGCTGCATACAAGCGAAGTTCCGTCCTAGATTAAAATTCAATGGCATATTTAGACACGATCTAAAAACCAATATCTGTGCTCTACATTTGTCAGATTTCCGTTAAAATATAAAAGGTGTAAGGAAAAACATAATTATCGTTTAAACCACATACTCTACCCATCAAACTGAACAAGTTTTACTAGCGAGGGAGCAGACATAGGTTTGATACAAGTTTGATCAGTCAGATCAAATACAAAATCTGCTGTTCCACGGCAATGCCTACTCGACTCAAACCTACGAATAAGAATTATTCGTAGACTCAAACGTATGGAACAGCAGATTTTTTGGTTCTTACTGGTTTGCTCCCGAAGTAAAATTGTTCAGTTTCATGTGTAGACCATGTGATTTAAATGTTAATGATACTTTTCCTTACACTCTGTATAGTTTCAACTTTGAGCCACGATAACTTTGAAACTATAACTTTAACGCAAATCAGACAAATATAAAGCACTTATTGTTTATTACTTATTAGTGTGTAAGAGTCAAAAAAAATTCATCGACTTTAATTGACTACCAAAATATACAAAATATATAAATCAAACTACGTTTCTATAAAGCGCGCCAACGGTAATATCCTCGGTGATCATTTCTAACACCGAAGCTACCCTACGCCAACGTTTCGCCAGTTCACTTCGCCATTTAAATTTTAACAAACACGTTCACACTTAAACAAGTGTTGACTTGGAATCGGAAACGCGATAAACCGTAATCGGATTCAGTTTAGGAGCCAGTCCCGAACGAGAGAACTGTAAGATGCAATTGTCAGCACTCGCGACCAGCCCATTTTGCATTTTATAACACCTCCTTAACGCTTCCGGCATTTTGTTGACACGGTAATGTGGCCATCAATATCTGGAGAGAACGAGTGTTTTTCGAAGTTTGTTCTGTGAATGCTTTTTAATCAAAAGCTTTGTCATTTAGCTAAATTTAGCTTTCGGGTTGGTACTTTTGCTCTTTCTTATGATTCTAGTTCGGAGCAAAATAGTTTCAAGTTAATCGAATTTTCTGTTTCGAATGCGTCATGTACTTAATTGATGGTTTTAATCCATTTAAGACGCCCTGAATTTTCATTAACATAACATAAATACTCTTTATTTGTACACCAAAATACACAGCAAAAATGCAACAATTTAAATGTACTACACATGAACTAGAAACGTACAAAGGGGAACCTTATCACTAAAAATTATTTCTTCCAGGATATCCTTGTGGTGTTGGCTAAGAATAGCACCATCCCATTTCCTCCCGTGGTTGTCGTAAAAGACGACTAAGGTATCTTACCTGAGGATGGGCAGCAGCATCCTCTGAGTACACACATTCAATCCAACTGCGATCGCCAACCCGCCTGCCAAGCGTGGCGATTATGGCAAATCCCCCCGTTTTGGGGGAGGTCTATGTCTAGCAGTGGACGTCTATCAGCTGATATGATGATGATGAATATGATATGACAAGCAAGTACGTCGAGCATTCGATGCGATGTAGCATAACTGGTGTCCGATGATAAAATATTAAGCTTCCATCTAAAATATTATCGCGTATTCAACACTTGAAACTGTAAGTTAAGTCGTTTAACTTAAAACATAACATCTGAATCGCTAATTACATTCAACCCTTGATCCAGAACATGCGGAAACGACAAAGTTGACACAAATACGACTAAAGTTGCAGCTATTGAGAGCACGTGACGGTATACCCCTCGCAACCAACTGGGTAATGGATTTGAAAAATGTTTTACATGTGTTTCGTTCCTATTGTGTTATCATAAAATTGATGATACGTAGGTGTAAACAATTTTAAAACATTGATAGTATGTTACAAAAATTATTAAAAGCGCAGTATAAAAGACTTCAACAAATTCACTTGTTGACATATTTTCTATGTACCTATACAACGTGTTAAAGAATTAACGCAAAACTTGAAAGTATTTTGTTTAGAATGGAGAGCTGCACGGCTAGCATGCCACCCACGACAAAGCGTTTAAACGAGAAAATCGTCATGCGCGCTCTTTTTGGCATACGTAAAATAATAAAGATGGAGGCACGTCTCGATTTTTGTCGTTTTCTCGGGGATGGCATGCTAGCATGCCATCCCCGATAGACAATAGGCCTAGGCCTACAGGACCGAATTATCATGGTTTCAACATTTTTTTCAAAATATTGAATAATTTGTTCGTAAAATTTTAAGTTTACTGAACTCGATCTCAACCTACCGCACACCCGTGCGGTAGGTTGAGATCGAGTTGGTAGGCAGTGGTACCCACCACTCACCCTACTTACTACCAACACAAGATTCTTATGTAAATCTAAATGTATCCATGAGTACGTCAGCGCTTTCATTCATTGCTGAAATAATAACAAATCATTTTTGCCTTAAAACTTAAAATGCGAATAACTTTCAATTTTAACGATTAAAATAATGAAATTATTGCTTCAATCTAATTATTTTGTTATAAATCAGTTGGGGTGTATGAGATTTTGCGCTTATTCATTAACACGTTGTATAATTAGGTGTTTTTGTTCCTTCTCTCTTCTTTTTTAAAACCTATATGTAAACTTTTATAATAACATAGCTAAAAAAGTATTATATGTGTTCAATCTCATCAGCATCAATCTGTGCTGGTGCGCTCACATTATGACGTTCACGTGATTCAGGATTTCAGGAACATGATTCAAACGAAATAAGCCCTTTGAAATTGAAATTGAAATAGATTTATTGTCACAGCAAAAAATTTCTATATCATTTCATCTAAACATATTAAAAATGAAACATAACCTTAAACATTTATGAATACTATGACAAAGGGACTTCAGCGTTTACTGGTTATGTGATAAAACACACTGACCAGCGCTGTTTTTCAGCATAACCCCTTATTCACGTACCTATACGTATACGTATATTTGGACTCTATTTACCTACCTGGCCATTACATGCCAAATATTCGACTTTTCATTGGATATATGCATGGTTTACGCACTCGCGCAAAAATTTAAAAATACAATCTTAAACTGTTATGCACAAACCGAATAGAGATCTTGTGTGGTGTAACAAAACAGAGGTAGGTAGTGTTTGTAGGTCCTCATTTTTAGTGTTCCGTAGTCAAATAAGGAATCGTTATAATTTCGTTCGTCCATGTAGAAACTAAATTGTTATAATGCTTCTGGCTCGAGATATCTGCGCTCAAAGTCAGAAATAAGACGTACCCCCCACCCCCCCTCTCTAACTTCCTACCTAATAGAGCACCGTCGTAACATTTTTCTCTGTAAATAGTTCTTATACCCAATGGTTGTATGGAAGAAATTGCTTTTAGTGATAAGACCGCCCTTTGTACCCTTCTCATTCTTGTTATAAATTGTATATGTATGTTCTTAGTGTGCAAATAAAGAATATTTATCTTATCTTATTTTTTCGTAAATACTTTCCATGAAAATTATAACAGATGCTGTACAACCAGTTTCGGAAAAATACAGTAACATAGATTGATTTTCTAATAAAAACTAGACGTCGCGTCGTTGCACGATTTGCACGAAGTTAAATCGCGCTATGATTATTTTTCAATTCTACCTATAGATATAATGGCTACGGAACCCTATTATGGGCGAGCCCGACTCGCTCTTGGCCGGTTTTTAATTACATATTTAGGGAGTCAAATTCATTGACTGTCAGACATTGATTTGTCAATTTGTTGCTACTGGCCAACTATTGGCTTATTAAATAATATGTGACTAACATAAAATACGTCAAAATAAAGTATTTGAATTTAAATTTTGAAATTCTGGCCACGTTTAGCACGTTCGCTACACTCGTGCAGCCTGCATAGGGTAGGTTATTGCATAAAATTACAATAACACACATCCTCACCTACAGGGTGATTCTGTGGACTTCGACTATGATATTAAAGGGACACCCATTAATAATTATTGCATTGTTTTTCACGATTCACAGGCAGTGGAATCTTTTGACGAGTAGAACATTAATGCCGTTTTTGGAATCTTTGTAAAAAAAAAACATTTTGCAAGAAGTACCTTTTTATGTGGTTTGAAATATTAAAAGAAACATAACATTTTCGAACCATATTAATTAAATTGTATAAACCGAGTCGAGTATAACTCCAGTATAGATCGCTACAAAACAAATGCAAGGTCTAATAATCTCTCGTATGAGCTTTATTTACAGACAGAAGGACGTTTACCAACTTTACAAGGAACAGGAAACAGAAATAGAGGTGGGGAGGAAAAGAGTACGGCAAAGATAAGACAAGTGTAAGGCAGGGATGTCCACTCTCTCCATAAATTTTTAATAAATTCATAGAATCTGCAATAAGAAAAATATTAGACATTGAACACAGAACAATTAGAAGAACTATTACAAATAATGGACACTGTCTTCAGAGAATTTGGGTTCGATCCCGCTAGATCCCGCCGTTACACATGGCGAAAGATCAACCATGGACACTATTGGACACAATATATGTATGGGTAGGTGACTGTCGCCTTGTGTACCGTAGCGACACATCAACCATCAATGTTGGTTTTGTATAGCTTGATATATGCGTGGGTACATGAACTTGTAATAAAAAAGGACGGAGGGACGGACTGACGGACGGACAACGTAGGCTTAGTAATAGGGTCCCGTTTTCACCCTTTGGGTACGGAACCCTAAAAATCAAAATCAAAATGGCATATTTGGTGTTTTATTTTGAAGAAGCCTTGTAATGGTGCTTTAATAATGGGTACCTAACTATATCTCTTACTAATACTTATACTTTTTCTCAAACATGCTTGGAAATGTGAGCATTATTTTGACAACCTTCTTCGAGATAAATCGAAATTGCTGTACTGGCCAAATACATGCGCGCAGCGGCCGGCAATGTTTGTATGAAAATCCATATCTGTCGTGTTTAGCGACCAAATAAATTACATAGTAAACTCATATCTGTCGTGTAATTTAAAAATGGAACGATCTTTTTCTCCGAAACATGGCGACCAAGGAGGTAACTCATCAAAAGTTTTATTTAATTTTCGAACTGGCTTGCAAATAGAAAGCTGTATATTAAAAAAAAAAATTGTTGTTCGTTGTTCGTCATTGATTTTGAAAAGTTTTAATTTCTGCGAATTATTTGAGAAAATTTACTGTTTTTATTTCCGCGCATTATTTGAGAAAAGTACTATACAACCCTTGGCCACAACTAGGCATTGATGGACTTACGTATGTGTGCCTCGGCTTCGCCTCGGCCCACATTAATTACACGTTCGTCCATCAATGCCTCTGTTGCTGGCCGCTGCAGTAATGTACTATTTCACTAAACAATAAAAAACCAGCTATTTAAAACAGGCTTTATTCAAGTAGCCAAACACGATGAATGTGTTTGTTCACGACAACAACAAACATACCAACAAGCTCTATTTCTATTGATTTATTAAAATGTTTTAAAAGTGTGGAAAGCGAGAACATTTATGTAGATATAACGCACTACCTATACCTAAACTATGTAGTAATAGTAGTAGTTTTTAGGGTTCCGTACCCAAAGGGTGAAAACGGGACCCTATTACTAAGCCTACGTTGTCCGTCCGTCCGTCCGTCCGTCCGTCCGTCTGTCCGTCTGTCCGTCTGTCCGTCTGTCCGTCTGTCCGTCTGTCCGTCCGTCCGTCCGTCTGTCCTACCTATTTATGGCTGTAACTTTTGAACCGTAATAGCTAGATAGTTGAAATTTTCACGGATTTGTTAACAAATAATAAAAATGTCAGAAAGTTAAAAATTAAGGGGGATTTTCAACAAGAAACTAGTTTTTATCAACGTTTTTTCTTCACGCTCTATAGTAAAAACGGTAATACATACAAGCGTCAAACTTAGTGTGATTATAGAGCAGACTGTACAAAATAACAACAAATACTAAAAATCGACCAAGTGTGAGTCGGTTTCGCGCTAAAGGTCCCGGACAAAAAAAGTTTTATTTCTAAGTTAATAATGTTGTGTTCTGTGGTGGTGTGGTACGGAACCCTCGGTGCGCGAGTAGCCCGACTCGCACTTAACCGGTTTTATTTTGGAATGCTACTTATCATAAGATTTGTACACCTCTTTTATGCAGCTACAATTTTATTCAGGCTTGAAATTTAAATGAGTTGTACATACATTGTAATGATCCCAAATTAAGCCTTAGGCTTTTTAGTATGTGAATCATATATAACAACGGCACACACAATATAACATCCATGACCGAACCGGAATTCGAACCCTGAACCCTGGCTTGGCAGTCCGGCGTGGTAACCATTACACCAACCGGGTCGTTCTCGTTCATGATTTTGAATATTTTTCTGCCAAATTAGTGTTTAATCATTTTGCGAAGTTGGAAAATGACGTAGGTAGGTACTTGAACAGTACATGTAATAACAAAAAGTCGACTTCCTACTTTTTAAAGTTGTTTAGTTAACAACAATATACTCTTTCGTATCTACATACTAGTCATAATATACCATAAATTTCTAAAACAAATTTACGTTTAACGTACGCTGTAAAGATACGTCCTTTCATACGTTTATGCGTAAACTAACACTTAAAAACATACATCAAGGCAAAACAAACAATTCATTAAACTCTTGCACAAGCCGGCTAAGTGTTACACTGTATATAATTACAGGGAAAAGCAATTAGTCGCCAATTATCTTTGTGGACTCGGTAGCTAAAGATAAGATAAAGATAAATATTCTAAAAGATACCTGACACCTCGTTGGCTTTGTGAGTAAGGACCTTGCTCCAGAGATTCTAGACGCAGAGAAAGCTTGCCCTGAGTTCATTTTGTATTCTATATTTTTTTTTAACAATTTGACTTAATATCTTTAACTTCCTTAGGATCCCTACTGAGTCTAATGTTATAGATAGCACGAAAGGGTGTTCTACTTTTCCTATTGGACTAATTATGACACTGCTCGATGGAATTTACAAGATTTTTTTTTCTATTTCCGATATTTTCTTTCTGTTTTATTCCCATAGAGCTTAACAGCCCTGTTTATAAATATATAATAATCTGTAACGTCAATGCACCTTTTCTTACTATTTGAAGACATTCGAAAACAAAACTTACATAAAATTAAACCATCAAACACCGCAGTAACGAAAGCCGAAAGTCATAACACCCATAAGTTACAAACACAACTAAAAAGTAACTTCAACGAACCAATGGGCATGTTTATCGCATGTCTACGCCATTCGATCAATATTACTGCGTCTGGGCACAATCAATAATTTTCTATCAATGACCGCGCCGACACCAACCGCTTATTAGTATCGGAAAAAACAATAACTGTACGCCAGATTATACCCCTCGATGGTATGAAAGAATAAAGTGGACATCACTTCAAACTTCTTAACTTTTGAATGATAAGTTTTCATTCTGATTCATTGTAAATACTAGTACAGGATTGACGAATGGAAGTACGATAATATGCCCGATTGCCGGGCAACAGGGCACAATGTGAAGTAGCAATTCAATTACTAACAGGGCACTGAAAAAAGTACCTGTGGACCCACAGATTCTAACCACCCGCTGGCCCATCGAAAACAATCATGACATAATTAAGATGGTAGTCCTAACCATAAAGTTATTATACCTTACGGAATAGAGGCATTGACAGCTGAGAGAGCGAGATTTACCTAGAGGCATCACTGTATAATAAATAGAAAGAGATACGTGACGCGAGGCAATCGAACCGTTTTTGGGGATTTAGTCTCCGGGTAAAAATTCGGTTTCTGTGAATAATCGTAAACCCAAAGTGAAATCGTCGATACTCATAATTTTGTGAAATATACTAGCACGTTAGATTGAGAATACGAATTTTTAACCTACTGATAATCTCCTGAAAACGTCCAAAAACGGTTTCATTTGACAACTCGTGTCAGTTACTCTATTACTATACTATATTTATGGTCTCAACTTGATATACGTACTACGGTACAATATTCGGTCCTTTTATATGGAAAAAGTAAAACGAAAAAAATATTATGGAACGTGTTAATGAATTAACGCAAAACCTCATACACCACAACTGATTTATTACAATATAATTAGATTGAAACAATAATTTCATTATTTTGATAGATAAAATTTAAAATGCGAATAGCATTTTAAGTTTAGAGGCAAAAATGGTTTGTTATCAGTTCAGCAATGAATGAAAGCGCTAATGTACTCATGGATACATTTTAATAATCTTGTTTTGATAGTAAGTAGGGTGAGTGTGCCCGTGCGGTGGGTTGACATCGGGTTCAAAATACAATTTTTTTTTCTAACCAATTATTTAATATTTTGGAAAAAATTACCTATGTTGAAACCATGATAATTCGATTCTGCTCTCGATTCTAAACAAACTACTTTCTAGTTTTGCGTTAATTCATTAACACGTTGTATATGAAATTATTGTGTAATATTTAAGTAAAATTTACGTAGTTTCTTTCAGAATACTCTACTACTTCTCGCTCCTGATTGGAGCTTTTCTGTCGTAATAAATCGTATCAAACCGTGTCCATATAATGCTCAAGTGCGCCAGTTTCCACGTTTGCGGTGTAAAATCACAGTCGACGATATAATTCTCATAATCCATGTTGCTCGCGCGCATTCAACATAACCTTTCACACCTAGCTGCGCAATAGATCTGCGCAGAGAACCGATTGAGTGCGAGACTTTTACTATTATTTTTCGTGATATTTTGTATTTATTTTAAATATAGTTGCATTTATCGTTTTTTATATGAAATGTATAGTCACGAATTTGAAACGTAGGCTACCTTAGAACCTTTTTACAATAACAAATTGGTTCACTTTAACGTAAAACGTTCGTCATCTTTAATAGAAGAAAGAAAGAAAAATTTAGCTATAAAATCGATTAATAAAATTAACAATTCTGTCTTCAGTAAAATTAGACGAGTTTAATTTTCTGCCCTTATATCAAACATCCTAATTGCTTCGAAAAGTTGAATGTTAAAAAAATATGTAAAATACTGTAAAAATTTGGTATACTTAGGCATTAAGTTATTCATGTCTAACAAATAACAGCGAAACCGTGAATAACCCAACATTACGTAACATCGTATTGCTATCGAAAATGACCTGATAAATTCAATACTATCTATGAACAATCAAACATCTAAAGGTGGACTTCCGATGCTAGCGGCCGACGCGTCTGACGCGCGCGGCTCGCGGCCGACGGCCGATGCGGCCATACTAGTTACTATGAAAACGTATGGCGCCGCTTCCGATGCCAGCGACTGACGCGCGCGTCAGACGCGCGCGGCCGATGTATATCGCATCGGCCGCGGCCGCGCGCGGCTATGCTCTGACGTCACGCGGGACAAGAATGTTTGCCAGAAATATTACGAAGTTTTTACCGAAAATTTGCTTAATTTTTACTATTTTATTTGTATTTTATTATCTGCAAGGTCGCTCATCCACGTAGCGATAACACCATCTATCGAGCCACTTGAAACTACTTTTTCTTTTTTTGGAAAATCTCTTGCCTACATAATTATTAGCTAGAAAGCGATCCATGTAGGTACAGGTTAAAAAGCCAAGGGTCTCATTACTCCCAAAAATGTATTTTATCATACATCCTGTAAAAAAAATGCATTCATATATTCTCTAAACCTATCAATCTGTCAATCAATAAAATATTCTTTATTAAAATATGTATTGTTTTTTTTGTTTGTGTTTTTATGTTTTTGTTTAAACACCAAAACATAAAAACATACCCTAAATTTTGGGGAAAATACCCTAAAGTGATAACACTCTGCACAATAGGCACGCGTCAGTCGCTGACATCGGAAGTGAGGTCTGTCGTTGGCCGCGCGCGTCTGACGCGAGGTTCTGTCATATTTGACAGAACCTCGCGTCAGACGCGCGCGTTAGTCGCATCGGCCGCTGGCATCGGAAGTCCACCTTAACGCTTGGTTTTCTCGAAATAATTACTTTAATAATGACACGTAGTGGCAAAATGACTGTCATTACAGGGCCAGGCACGACTGACTCACGCGTTGCCATAGTAACGGTAATAGATATGTTCACACGCGAATAATGTGCGACATTTCTTAGTATTCGGATAATGTACAGGTTAATTTTAAGTTTTCGGTTATTGTGTGTCGTGTTAGTCATTATAGCTACGAGCACGACATTTGGAGCGAACTCAAATTGTTATTAGACTAGTGCCTTTCCTTTTGGAATATGACTATCTACAGCGAATACTGTATTAACCGCAATCGATCGTGAAAAAAATGAATGCAAGAGTTAGTACCTACAGAATTAACGTTCTGACCAAATGGTTGATATCGTTCCTACATTAAATACAAAAAAAAAACTAAAAAATTAAAAAATAATATTGCAGCCGATGACTTCTTCGTTCGCATCATAAGAACATTAATTTGTTTTTTAGAAGTCGCTGTCAAGCCGGTTCGATCCGCGACAGGGCTTGCATTCGTTTTTTGGCTTGGCTTGACACCGACTTCGATAAAACAAATTAATGTTCTTATGATGCGAACGAATAAGTCATCGGCTGCAATATAATTTTTTTATTTTTTAGTTTATTTGAAGGCGGTTTTAATTTTTTCTTAAAATTTAGTTTATTTCGCAATTTTTTGTAGTGAAATACATTATTTTGACTCAGATATCAGTTATACACGCAAAGAGTACATCGATACAAAGCAAATGTTTTAATTGCCAATGATGTGCTGTCAACTTTTGAGGAGTTCTATTGTGTAGCTCCGAATCGCGTCATCAGATCTTCACCAAATTAAAATGGAACCATCTCGGCGGGGGTAAATACTTCAGAACTAAAAAAGAAGCACCTAAATCGGCTTAGAAATGCCGAAGTTATCGCGTAAATACGTACAAACCAGGCCGTCACACTTTTTTTTTTTTTTTTTTTTTTATGTTCGATAATCTCACCTGATGTTGAGTGATGATGAGGCCGAAGATGTAGCATGCTTACCTAGAAAGATGCCTATTCACTCTTGCCTTGAAGAGGCCCAGGTTGTATTGCTCAGGGAACAGGTCCGCAGGCAGTGCGTTCCACTCCTTAGCCGTGCGCATTATAAAAGAAGAAGCAAACTTCTTCGTGCGAATTGCTGGTAGGTCAACGACATAAGGGTGGAAACCCAGCCTGCGTCTCGTCCCCCGCAGATGAAAGGGAGACGGAGGTATTAAATCGTGTAATTCCGTCGCACACTCTCCGAAATGTATCCTATAAAAAACAGATACACTTACACGAATTAACCCATATCTTGAAAACTACTGAACCGATTTTGACGAAACTTACACTGTACCCTAAGTTGGATTAAATGTAAGCCAACAAAAAAAGAATGGTCACAATCCGATTAATGGTTTCGGAGTAATGCATGGACAAACATACAGACATACAGAAGACATACAGCGCCATATTCTTGGTTAATTAAGGTAACAATATGCACTCTCATATAATATATCGAAGAAAACTTAATTTTCTTATTTCAAGTAATCCTAAAATCCAAAAAAAACTGTGTACATTGTCATTTAAATATTCGGAACTAATTAAACACAATGTCGCAGGTAAACAGCAACTTATTATCTAAATTTAATATCTAAATTTTATGTTGACCTACACTTAAATGTATAAATATACGTAGGTACCTAAATTAGTTATTTAAGTACCTATACAAGGTCACAGCATAAGAAAGAGTATCTATTACTACATACAGTACGCCCTCATCATCAGGAAAGAATTGCTAAACTAAAGTGGCAATGGGCGAGACACATTGATCGCAGAACCGATGGCCGATGGTGCCGAAGAGTTCTTGATTGGTGACCGCGTACCTGAAAGTGCAGCGTGGGTAGGCCCCCAAGGTGAACCGACACGACCTGGTGAAGGTGGCGGTAACACGTTGGATGACCGCTGTTGCGATTCTTAGGGGAGGCCTATGTCCAGCAGTGGACGTCTATCGGATGATAATGATGTTCTTGCCCATTTCCACATTATTTGTGGTTGGCGTAATATGGCATTCTCTTCCATTCATCTTTCTTAGCCGTCTTTTCAGGACTCGCCCCTTTCTTACACATTATGATCCTTCACACAATTCATCCATCTTTTCTTTGGGCTTCCTCTTTTACCACAGCCATTTCAGCATAAGAAATAGTACATTATGATACAAGTCAGCTAAGTTGGTCATTACAGCCGGGGCTGGTTTTCAAACTCGAACCGAAGGCGAGTGCTTGTAGAGCGACGACCGGCGAGCGAGTGATGCACTCCGTACATCAAATTAGGTTTAGTAAGAATTGATAAAATATTCATTCATAATTTCTGACCTATTTATTAATTACTAAAACTTCGTAACTGTTTTACTATCGAAGATAAAGACATTGTTTTTGTATGATTTCTTTTTTTCTCTAATTATTATAAAAAGCTCCCTTCTCCCCCCTCCCTTCCTCCCACCAACTTTTTACCTCACCCCCTCTATCGCTCTCTGGTTACCTCGGCAGTTACCAATGTTAAGCAAATGCGTATTCCTTTCTCGTTTGCACTCACTCAGTATCACACATGCTTACCACCTCTTTAAAAATTTTCCATTTGTATGAAATGATAGCTAAGTGTCCAAGGTGTATGGGTAAACAGTTGCATTACTTTAAGGGGTACTTTAAGGACGCCCTGGTACCGCGGTGGACGATGATGGGCTGATGATGATAAAAAACTTAACAGTCTATCGTGTTGATGCAAAAACTAAATTCTCAAAAAACGCAACTTTAACCTTCTTAGATTAAGATTTGTTTTTTGTAGTTCTTTACGAAATTTTATTGATTTATAAAATAATCACAAATTACTTAAACATCAGCTTAACTTTACAAATACGCTCGTTCATGTTTGGCTTGTAATACTACTGTGGCTACACACTAAGTACTAAAAGTACATTTAATTACAAGGCAGCTTTACACGGGGCGGGTTTGTCAAAGCAGAGGGAATGAGGCCTAAGCATCTGCTCATGTAATTTGGATCACGCGCGGCCTTAAATGGTTAACAGGCACTACTGTTTTCAAATGAAAAACCAATAAAGAGTAATAAAAAACTACAGTGCACTATTCGATAAATAGACTAGGGCTCGGTGTCCGTAGAAGCTGGCATTGGAGAGAGCTAGAATAGACAGGATTACGAAAATATGACGTTCGTCTGATATAGTTAGAGACGAATTATATTTCTTCATATTATGCGTTCAATTGAAGAGAAGGGACGCTTACCTACTGCCGTATTGCCAGCGTAGACGCACCTAAAGAGATAACTTTTATAACTGAAAATCGGGGCAGCCATTCTTTGTTTTTTAAATGAAACTAAAAATGTTTTATTTTGGGTGCTCTTGAAATTGGTATTCAAACTAGAACCAACTTCTTAAATTGACTTCGTAGACCGAGGTGGTACAGATCTGAGCTTCATCCTTTTCTGCAATCCGTCTTCCCATTTTTTTTCATCTCTTTTTTTTTGTCCCAAAGATGAAAATGAGTAGGTATGTAATTACAAATTACTAAGTACTAGACGACCTGAGTCTAGTTTCCCGTGATAGCTTATACCAGGCTGCGACGCAACCTGTCGTTTGCTGATATCGAAGCAGGTGGCCCATCACTGAAGTTGTTCTTCAATGACCGCCTGACAAAAGCAAACCATCAGCTTTTTTGCGACGCCAGGAGTAGAGCGAAGCAGTGTGACTATAAATACTGCTGGATCAGAAGAGGACGTATCTACATCCGCAGACAGGAAGGCAAAGAAGCCATCCTCATTCGCAGTGTGTTGGACCTCGATCAGCACCTTCAACTGTCCCCTTGATCTGCTGAATATATCTTAATATACAAGGCAAACAGACACACACCTACCCAAGCCCCAACTCACACACACACACACACACACACACACACACACACACACACACACTCTTTCACTTTGTTTCAATTGTACAGTAACTGTAACTAATTGTCAATTATCTAACTTGTACTTAATGCACCTTATTTTGTTTATTGTTAAGGATACCCAATCGTAGACCTCGCGTATCAGGCTTGCCTCGTTTTTGGTCTACCGTTTAATGTTATAGTTTTAAGCAAAAGTTAAAAATAAACATTTATCTTATCTTATCTTAGTATCGTAGCTGTATTTTAATGCATAATGGGCAAAAATTTAAGCATGATTATTCCCATTACTCCAAAACTGTAAACATCGTCGGTAGTCCACTAAGAAAAGTTGAAGATCCTACTGGATCTTTGGCGAATACAATTTTGTCTCAAAATGGCAAATCCAATATGGCGACCAAAAGTAAACTTGCTCCGATCGATCTGAAACGGTGTTCAGACGTTTGTTGAGTTCATAATTAATGTAACACATTACACGTACAGTCAACATCACAAGTCGATGGACACATCGAAAGATGGTTTGTGGTGGTAGACAATGAAACTATGTTTTTAAATTACCTAGTAAAAATCTGCTGCAATTTTTACAAAGAGAACAGTTTAAAAACGCATTGCTCAATCCCATTTCGCCTACAAAACTGGTTTTGAATTTTTTAAGAAATGCCATTGTAAAAACGATAATTTCCATTTCCATGGAAAACACGATATTCTTCCTATCCTGTGTATAATTTCAGCTATTATACGATTTGTATTTGTTCTTTGATCTGATCATACACATTCACCAGCTGCAACAAGACCCGAAACTTCACCGTCTTTTAACACGTTCGTGGACATTAAATGGACATTAAATCATCTATCTTTAATACTAACATTTTGTATGAAAAATTTGAAGCTACTATAACAGCCTCTGTCATATTACGTCATCAGTGCACGTTAGAAGGTGACAGCGATTGCTAATGCAGTGTTACTCCTGTCCACGAATGTACTAATAAGGTTGAAATAATTTACGTCATTACTTGTTCATGTAGACTGTAGGTACATCGTCCTCAAAACTGACTTTGTTCAAAACCAGTAGATTTTGCGGATCTTTAACAGAAACTTGTAATGGACTTTTATTCGCTAAGTGTAAAAACTTGCGTATAGAAGACTTGGCATTATGCAGGGTATAAACTTAAATGGTCCGTGTGGTGTCGGCTAAGAATAGCACCACCCCATTTCCTCCCGTGGGTGTCGTAAAAGGCGACTAAGGGATCTACCGGAGGATGGGCAGCGGCATCCTCCGAGTATACACATTCAATCCAACTGCGATCGCCAACCCGCCTGCCAAGCGTGGCGATTATATGTCCAGCAGTGGACGTCTATCGGCTGATATGATGATAATGATGAAACTTAAATGTACATACTGAAGGGGTGCTTTAGTTTAGACCATCAAATTGAACAACTTTCACTGTGGGACCAACATAAAAACGCGAAAAAAAATGTTTCTTTCAAAACTGCAGGTATCTACAGGGTGTAACAAAACATCCTAGTAATACTTACAAACTGAACAACTTTCACTATGGAGCCAACATCAAAATCGAGAAAAAAGAAATCCGCTGTTTCGTACGAAACTGCAGTACAGTCTTGACTCAAATGGACGACAGATTTTTTTCTTTTTTCTCGGCGTTGGCTCCATAGTGAAAGTTGTTCATATTGATGGTCTGAAGCACCCCCTTAAGTATTACTAGGGTGTTTTGTTACACCATGTATAAAGTACTATTCGACTGTAATGTATGGAACAGCTATTTTACCCTGTATTTATACAAGGTGTCACAAAACACCTAGTTACTTATATTTAACGGGGTGGTTTAGTTACCATCAAATAACATTCAGTTTAGAGCCAAAATTATAAGAGGAAATAAAAATCTGCAGTCCCATACCTACATTTGAGTCTATAAGTTGCGTATAAAGAAATTTTCTTTAGCAAAACAGAAGAATTTTTAAAAAAAATCATATAAAAAATTAAAATTAGTAACAAGGTAGCATAGCGATGTAAAACGTTTGGCATTTTGATTTTTTGTTTAGACTTTTAGTAATATAAAATAGGTAAAAAGGTTGATTGGTCCTATAAAACAGGTAAATATAGGAAATGTTTCGATAGAAAAGGATAATTTCCATTTCCTTGGAAAGTATGATATTCCTCCTATTTTTTTGTGTATAATTTTAGCTATCATACTATTTGTATGTGTTCTTTGATCATACTCATTCTTGAAACGATTTGAAATGAATACAGTCCGTCACGTGGGCAATGTCTTTTAGAAGTGATCCTGGCCAATAACGGAGAAAGAACTCCAGGAAGTGCTATCAAACTCAAAACAGCACATTTCGCTTATACCATAACACTAAAGGTGCTTACACACGGGCGGTATTTTTAGATATGCTCAAAACGTCCATAATGCGCGCACCGGGGCCATAGCCATAAAATAATATTCCTTAATACATTATAATAGTCGCCATCCCGGGTAATGTTCGTAAGTATTGGAATTACAGGGCGGCGCGTTCGGGCCTTATATTGAGTAGCAGGTGGGACAAGGGACAGACTATCAGCGGGGAATGGACATCGACTTTTCGCTTCAAAGGATAATCTACACTAATATTATAAAGAGGAAAGATTTGTACCTATTTTTGTATGTTTGTATGTTTGTAATGAATAGGCTCAAAAAGTACTGGGCCGATTTAAAAAATTCTTTCACCATTAGAAAGCTGCATTCACCCTGAGTAACATAGGCTATATTTATTGCTTAATTTATTGCTAGAAAAGATTAGACGTCCACCCGTGCGAAGCCGGGACGGGCCGCTAGTATAAGATAAATATAATCCTAAATACCGTAATGAAGATATGTAATGTAATATATGTAGTATAACTTAAGTCAAAATTGTGTAGTGCCTACTTACCCTGTACCCTCGATGTATGTATGCTGATATAAGAGCAGATTGGGACTGCAAATCAGTGCTGAGCAGCAGATCTTATTAGGTCCTGCCAGCGGACACTGAGTCCTAACCTATTGCCACAATGTGTTTTTTATGTTATTATTTTTATGCCATGAAATGTTTAAAATGTTTTATTTACTACCTACTTATGTTCAATGTTTGTTTTATTATTTGTTTATTATAATATATATAATGATATGGATGGGTGCCTAATAAATGTTTAGCTGCACGGAAAGAAAAATTGTACGGTACAGCCATGTCATAAATCTGTTGTTATTTGAACTTTTCTGTTTGATGAATCTGTTTATTGTTTTGTGTCCTATTCTGTATTTTTGTGTGGCAATAAAGTGCATTTTTATTTTATTTATTTTATAAATATTTTTAATTTGCAACCCAAAATCCACAAAAAACAACTACACCTTTGAAACGAACAGGCGGTCCATTCTTGGGTGATATACCGAACCACGTTAAATTGTCTTAGAAGCGTTAGGTGGTGAGTTGCGGAGGGATACTCAATCATGAAGCTCCAGGCCGTTTACCCGGATTTTCGATATATCGCAACCATTTCGGTCCAAACTTCATTGTAATAAAGTTGACATTGGAACGAAAACGTTCACGCAATTGCGAAGTTCGAATGTCCGGGTAGACCCCCTGGTTCGAATCAGCACGGACGAAATGACATGTAAGTACCAATGAGTTTTTCTAATTTATGTACGTTATACCTACTATTCTCACACGGTGAAGAAAAACGTCGTGACGTGAGGAAACCTGCGTCCTAGTATCATTTGTCTACCTGCGAGGGACGCGCCTTCTCTGCGTAGAAAAATGACCGTTTACCGCGCTTTTCAAACAGCGAAGTAGTATGTAAAAATTTGCGTGCAAGTAGAGACATCATACTAGAGACACTGGATATACAGAGTCCTTCTTAATATGCATAAGATTTTGTACGGAGACGATCATACCATCAAACTGAACCACTTTCTCTGTCTGATTATCACTTTAAAAAACCGTCAGCATAATTATTAAGAAGGTCCATAAAGGCCGATGATAGTGGAGTTGTTTATGTGTGTGTGTTTGTGTGAGTGTGTGTGTGTGTATGTAATCTCAACCATAGTTTAAAACGTGAATTATTTTTCAAGTTGTTTAATCAATACGCAGCATGATCTGTAACTGGCAAATTAGGTTGAAAAAAAATATATTTAAACTAACACATAACAGTTTTATTGTTGATCTGAAACAACACCATTTCAATTTCCTTCTATGGATAAACTTTAATCGTTTCGTTTGTTACTTGTCCCACACAGTCATATCGAACCTCATCGTAGCATTTGATTGGCTGCGGGTGGCGAAATTGTCGGATGATGGCGGTTCGATTCATTTCGATGACAGATTATTTTTGAATTGACTTTAAAATGAAAACATTTATCAGACGTATGCTCCGTCTATCAATTTTCTGATCTCGCTTTTGGGTACTACATAGATAGAAGTTTCTTATTCCCACCACGCCACAATAACTTTAACTATATAGATTTTAATGAAAAAACCAATAACTTAAAATGTTTCACAAATCTGGACAAAAAATGTCATAACATAACAAAGTAATAAAATAAATCCGATTCCAACTCGGACTCTAAATGTATTTTTAATAATAAATATTAATACGTCCTTCCGTTTATCTAATCTACAACAAATCGACGAAAACGCCACTTAACGGGCGGGGAGAAGGAAAGGGCTACCCTAATTACCATTACAATCTGAACGCATAAAGTTAAGATTGTACTAATTAAGTATACTGTTTGCCTTGTTAGTTTATCCGTAGCCGATATCGGACACGATATAAATAAGACGGAATCTGATACGTATACTTTGGTTTGCACTCCATAGATATTTAAACAACATCACAGTTATTAATTACTCTATCAGTTTTTAGATTAAATTTTAGTAACATTAATAAATAGAAACAAATCGTGAATTTCCGAAATAAGTGTTAGCTACTCTAAAGCACTGCACATCCCTAAGGAGAAAGATGTCAGAAACAATATTACCAAACAAAATGCTTATACAGAAACAACGATTTAAACAAATAAAGAACACGAGACCTCGCGACACTCCCAGCGTGAATCCAAACGTAACGTATTTTCCCTCGTTTTCTACCGGCAGGCGGCGAGCGCACGATATCTCACACTTTTTGACACATAACCTCAAATTTAAAAACCCACACTAATACAACCAAAATCGACCTTATCGTTTGTCTCTAAAGTTAAATATCGAAGACATTATAATTGGTGGTTAAGATGTTGTATTTCAAAGATATATTTCACACTTACAAAACCAACAACGTTTCTGCTTGCAACTTGAATATAATATCGTTCTTCGAAGTTTCTATCACAAGGACATAAGGCATAAAATGTAATTTTGCACGATTGATATTATTAAATTTGTCAGGATATACGAAGGAGCTCCAAGAGCAATGGCGTCAATTTATCAAGCACTTCGTTTTGTTTTTTCGAGTAATTTTGAATAATTTGTGAATGGGGGCGCTATCGAGTGAGACATGGTACTTGTAATTTATTAGTTGTATACTTATTTACTTAATTAATGACTCCGATTGTTTTTTTTTTTTAAATCGGTTTTAATTTAATGAAAGTATAACGTTTCTACCAGATTTTAAGTCAGATCATAAGCTATGAAAAAAAAAGAAATTTTGAAAAATTGGTTCAGTAGTTTTTGCGTAATGCTCATTCAAACACACAAAGCAAATTTTTTTTTCTATTTTACTGTTTTATATTAGTGTAGATAAAATAGTAAAACAAATGAATCTAGGATAATAAAACAATTAGCACTAAAACAATAAGTGCAATATAAACTCTTAATCATCAAGAACCCCTGCAGCCTAACAATTTGTCCCCACCACAAGACACAACTATTTAACTATCGGTCCATAACTCTGGTGCTCTCGTAATAAAATTATTTATTCAATAAAACAAATATGCTTTAATAAAGTGCGAGTTTTGTCGCTGCGCCTTGTACCGAGTTAATGGTTAACAATAAATAAAGCGGGAGAGTTGATTTATTTTCATTTTTAGGTGAAACAAGTGTTTGTTTGAACCTATAATTCAACCTAGCACTGATACCTACATAATTATGGTTGCCTGTAGTTATGTAACTTTTCAAATATAGGTAAATACGTATTATTACGTACAAAATGATTTTTTTTGTCCTTCAATTGCTAAATGTAAGAATTGCTACAACACATTCTTAAACAGATAGTTAGTTGGTAGCTTTAGCAATGTTGCTGTCCACCCCAAAAGCGATTCCGGGCGGAAAAGACATTGTCCACTCGTGACGAAATGTATTCGTTTCAAATCGTTTCACAACTAACGAATGAGTATGATCTCAAAGAACTAGTACGTTAGCTGAAATTATACACAGAGCCTCTACCCGCACATTCGAACTTCGCATTTGCGTGAATGTTTTCGTTCCAATGTCAACTCTATTACCAGTGAAGTGCGGACCGAGACATTGGCGGTACATCGAACATCAAAAGTCCGGGTACAGGGCCAGGATAGGAGGAATATCGTGCTTCCTAAGGAAATGGAAATTATATTTTTCTATCGTGGCATTTTTTATAAACTTCAAATTCAAATTTACCAGTTTTGAGGAGAAACGGGATTAGGCGTTTTCCTTTATGTTATTTATTTCTACATTATTATATTGCTAAAAAAAAGACAAACCACAAAGAACTTTTGTACATCATTATTCATTACCTGCAAAGGCTTAAATGTACTAAAGGTTTCACGATACGAGGATACGACTTTCTATGCAGTCATTCTGTGTCATACTGTATACACAGAGGGACTTTATACAGGGTCCAATTAATATGCTGACAGTTTTTTAAGAGGATGATCAGACTATGAAACTGAACTTTCTCTATGGGACCAAAGTTGAAATCGTGAAAAATAAAAGCGGTCAAGTGCGAGTCGGGCTACTCGCGCACCGAGGGTTCCGTACCCCACCACTATAAAACACAACATTATTAACTTAGCCAAAAAACCTTTTTTTGTCCGGGACCTTTAGCGCGAGACCGACTCACACTTGGCCGGTTTTTAGTATTTGTCGTTATTCTGTAGAGTATGCTCTATAATCACACTAAGTTTGACGCTTGTATGTATTACCGTTTTTACGATAGAGCGTGAAGAAAAAACGTTGATAAAAACTAGTTTCTTGTTGAGAACCCCCCTTAATTTTAAACTTTTTGACATTTTTATTATTTGTCAACAAATCCGCCGCAATAACGCATAATCTGAGAAAATTTAAACTATTACGGTTCAAAAGTTACAGCCCTAAATAGGTAGGACGGACGGACGGACGGACGGACAGACGGACAGACGGACAGACGGACGGATGGACGGACGGACGGACGGACAATGTAGGCTTAGTAATAGGGTCCCGTTTTACCCTTTGGGTACGGAACCCTAAAAACTGCTTTCCCATACATTTGGGTCGAATATGATTGTAGTTTTATTCGGAACAGATTAAAGCTATTTTAAAGCTAAAGCAGTTTTTTTTCGCGATTTCTACTTTGGTCCTACGGGACCAAAAAAAGTTGTTTAGTTTAATGGCCTGATCATCCCCTTAAAAAACTGTCAGCATATTAAAAAGGATCCTATAGAAAGTCGTATACGTAGGGGTGCTTCAGACTATCAGACAGGACAACTTTCACTGCGGGACCAATATTGAAATCGAGAAAATTTCTTTGGAGTTTCCATAGAAATTGTCAATGGCTACAACGAGCCAAATGTATGAGACAGCTGTTTAATTCTTTCCATATTAATTTTGATTCAGCTTGTAGTGAAAGTTGTACAGTTTGATGGTCTGAATCACTCCCTGAAATATGTAAAGCATTTAAATGTAGGTACATCCTATATATTTCTAAGAGAGAATAGTGCTACATTGGCAATTGTATCAGTGTCTGAGCATATCGAATGGCATTGAGACCGTGGGCTTATTTGTTTTACGTATTCCTCAAACAACTTTCATTGCAGAGCTAATAAGTTGGCATAATGTATAAAATTTACAATATTTAAGAAAGTTAACTCATAAAAAACCGGTCAAGTGCGAGTCGGGCTACTCGCGCACCGAGAGTTCCGTACCACACCACCACGGAACACAACATTAGTAACTTTTTATTAGAAAAAAAAACTTTTTTTGGCAGGGACCTTTACCGCGAGACCGACTCATACTTGGCCGGTTTTTAGTAATAATAATAATATAATAATAATTTATTTCACTCAATACTTGTTACATGATATATTTTGAGAACTACCCTTAGAGCAATTCGAGAATGCTCGTATTGGGAATGCCTCGCTACTTCCTTAATTGTAACTCTTAGATTGAGACATGCCAAAAATTCTTAAACTAATGTAAGTATACAAATTTAATTAACAAAAGAAACTAAAAGATTTGAAATAAAAAGAAATGGAATATGCGTGTGAGTAAACATGAGTGCCCGCGCGAGTGTGTGTGTTTGTGTGTGTGTGTGTGTGTGTGTATGTGAGTGTGTGTGTGTGTGTGTATGAGCGCGCGCGCGTGTGCCTTTCTGTGAGTGCGTAAGTGTGTGTTTAGGGAAATGTGTGCGGGGGTGTGTGTGTGTGTGTGTGTGTGTGTGTGTGTGTGTGTGTGTGTGTGTGTGGGTGGGGGGTGTATATGTGTATGTGTGTCGTGTATATACCTAATCCGTGTCTAACTGGTTTTTTAAATTATTCGTTTTAAAAGAGATTCTACTTCCTCGTATGTTTGAGTTTTTAACCATTGGATTAAAGTCTTTTTACATTCATATAGTATTTTAGGATATATTTGTAAATTGCGGTTTATTATATTATACACGTAGGCTGATTGGGTGGGGTACTGTCGTTCAGCAAAAGCAGTGCGGACTGGGGCCGAGTAAGCTACAATGTCGTTTCTTCTTTTGTTCTGCACTACTTGATTAAAAGGTAATGACTTATGGAATTTCGTAGTTTTAGTATTTGTTGTTATTCTGTAGAGTTTCCTCTATAATCACACTAAGTTTGACGCTTGTATGTATAACCGTTTTTACCGTACCGTTGATAAAAACTAGTTTCTTGTTGAGAACCCCCCTTAATTATTAACTTTTTGAAATGTTTATTATTTGTTAACAAATCCGCTGTAATAACACATAATCTGAAAAAAATTCAACTATCTAGCTATTGCGGTTCAAAAGTTACAGCCATAAATAGGTAGAACAGACGGACGGACGGACGGACGGATAAAGTAGGCTTAGTAATAGTGTCCTGTTTTCACCCTTTGGGTACGGAACCCTAAAAAAGCGTTGGTAAAAGCTTTAAACCCAATTTCCCTAATTTCGCTTTTAAAATGTAGATAATAATCAAAATGGCAAGCAGCTAATAATAGCGGCAACAGACGGGCCGGCGAGTCGACGCCGGGCCGAGCGAGTCGACCGACGCCGCGCCGAGGGAAAGCACTGAACGCCTTTTAATTCTTACACCCCATTTGTTTAGTACCGTTGCAGTCTGTGCAATTCTAGCTTGGGGGTGGCGTGGAGCTGCTGTTATTCTTCTTAATATGCTAACGGTTTCTTAAGGGAATGATCAGACCATCAAACTGAACAACTTTCTCTATGAGACTAAGACGAAATCGCGAAATAAAAATCGGTTGTTCCATATATAATAATTAATAAAGCTGCAATCCTACTGTACCAAAATATATTACAGTTGAGTTTTTTCTCGATTTCGACCTTAGTTATGGAGAAATTTGTCAGTTTTAAGGTCAAATCATCCTCTTAAAAACTGTCAATATACTAAGATAGACCCTGTAGAATATACAGGGTCTAACTTTTAGGAATACAAGACATTTCCATTGAGAAAGAAAATGTTTTGAGATCAATTTCCATAACTTTAAAATTTAATACCCAATAGACAAATCTGAGAATTCGGGACCAATTTTATTGAATCAATTTAATCTTTCTTCTGTATTTGGCGTGGATGTTCATTGGTACGCAATGGAATACATTAAGCCCATTTTTAGAATTTTTGTCTGTTTATTTATTTGTTTGTTTGTTCGTGCACGCATCACTTAAAAACTACTGAACCTATTTGGATAGGGTTTTCACATAAGCATAGGGCCTACTTCGGAATACTTCGGATTAACATTCAGGGTTTGTTTCATCGCAATCGGTTCTCTCAATGAAAAGTTATCAGTATTTAAAGTCATTGGTCTGCGCGTATGAAGTCGCGGGCACCGCCACGAATATACCTACTAAAATTAAACCTTAGATACGCATAAAATTAATAAAATATAATGTTTAAGCCCTTTTAGTATGATGATGTAAAGTCGACTCCGTATCACCGTTATTCCCAATATTTTCCTAATTCTGTCCTTCGTCCGGTGCCCTTTCATTTGTGCTCAATTGCCCTGCATCCTTTTAGCACATTTCTTTTATTCCTACTTTTTATTTCCCCCTTTAAGGAATGTCGTGAACGTCGATTACCTTCTCCCGTGAAGTAATTATGACTCAGGAATTTATTTTTTCGAAACAAAGGGGAAGTTTTTCTGTTTAATTATTGTAATAGACTTTTTTAGAATTTCGGTATCAATTGTCATCTATTAATTGGAACAACAATCTAATTTGTAAACAATGGCTGGTAAAGGCTAGTAGACAAGTGTTATGCTAAAATAAAATGGTAAGTACCTAAAGCTTTGTCAGAAGCTTCAGGAGTTTTAGATATTCGTCAAAAATTATTTACTCGGAAACTAATCAAAACAAAGTAGGAAATACAGGGGAGGTAGTCCAAAACCGCAATGTCAACATTCAGCCTACCATCCTAGAATTTGCAAAACTATGCGAAACCGCATAATAACTATTTTTGCGGTAGGTTAAATAACGTTTCCATCGTTTGCTTGCTTTAAATGCTTTTCTACTTACATCTTTGAAAGTTGCTGTATGCAGTATTTTAGAGAAACCTGTCATTTACCAGAATCTAAAAACTAGAAACGCAACTTGAATAAAATAAAATATAATTCTCTCGCACTAATTATCGACGTGAAAGTGTGAAAAGATATATAACTAATAATTACAATTCGAAACTTTATAGCTGTCTGAAGAAGAGTAGGTAACTATTTTTATAGGCTTGTATGCAAAGATTTTTTCTTTGTCTATCAGCGAAGACCCAATAAAATTGCTTGTATGTACAAGGATTTCGAAATATATCTACTGTTTGTAGACAATAGTGTGATGCCCTGCTCAGACAAGCTGCTCAGTCCAGGTTAGTGGAGCGGCTTCTGTAAAACCGCTAGGTAGTTTCAATGCAATAAAAAACTAGGAGCGAGCGAAGCGACCTCCAGATTTTACTGCCATATAATGAGATCACTGCAATATGTTCTAAAACCATGAGCGAGCTCGATTTCTCCTGCAATGTTATGAATTTCAAAAACATGATTTTGGTGCCCCCTTAGACTGCCGCCCGGGGCGTGGGCCCCGGTTTGCGCCCCCTAGATCCGGGGCTGCGTCTGGAAATAATGTATAAGTAAGAAAATATTTATTTATATTCTTGGAATAGTATCATTGATAGCATTAGGTTAGTATTACTTGAGATATTCAGATGTGGCATACTGACAGCTGGACGGACAATCACACCCTGAAACGGATGGACAATCCCATCGTGGACTAACGGACTCGCAAAAGGACACCGCCTATAAGGAACCAAAACTGTTTACTCGCTAGTTTTTGCCTAAACCCACGATCATGGAACGCTTACTTCTAATAGGCGGTGTCCTTTATCGAGTCCGTTAGTCCACGATGAATAGTATTGGTAGAGATCAGTTTCTTATAATCAGTAGCCAGTAGTTCCCACCATTCACGTGGCAATCTGTTGCTCGACAAGATACCGATTGGTAAAATTAATTTCTATGGAGCAATTAAGCTGTATTCTGACAGGACTGAGGAAGTCGTTGAGAGTATAATAACACTAGAATATAACACTTATAGGATAAAGTGACTTGTTTTTCATTTTATTTGGCACATACTTCAATATTCTGCGTCATTTGTAATTTTATGACATAGAAATTGACATAAAAAATATCTTGAAACATAAATATACATAAACCCACGACCATAATTCCTTGCAGGGTGGTCAAGGACCTTGCTACAAGTACCAATCATCTTCTGAACCGTGCATTGCAGAAAGGTTCACTTTTAATATTTTCAACAAGGTTTCAGGATCGAATGACGTATCAAGTGGTGATCCACTTGTGATAGGTGACTAACCTTTCGCCCACAAAAACACTGCATAAGAAGAAACCTCTATCCCTTAGTCGTTTCGTACGACACCCACGAGAAGAAATGGGGTGGTCCAGAACCACACGGCTATCACGTAAATCTCTTTTTTTCGCGGCTGACTGACTGTCACATCGCTCTGTCACACCAGTGTGACGAGCAGGAATTTTTTCTTGACCATCACACCGTTAGAGGGACGGTGTGACGGTCAAGAAATTTTGCTCCTAACAATCAGACTAGTGTTACGGATAGGAAGTCACATTCTTAATCATCACACCTCAGACTGCAACTACATGAACAACACGGTCAACATGAGCAATTCGATCAATTTTTGTAATCAATATTATGTTTATTACCAGTGTTAAATGTTTCTTATGAACTCATATAAGATTGTGACTATTATTGCTTTTATGACTGCATTTTTTATTTAATGAATAAACTTTCTTTAAAATAAACAATTATTTAGTGACTGTTTATTCAGTTTTCTGGCAAAAAGCGAATAATGTCAAACTCACAACAGCAGCACCAAATAATTGAACTACCCAAACGACTATACAACGGTAGTAAAATGTATTTTATTTGTTGCATTGCATATTACTGGGAAAGAATGAAACTTCAATGTTCATACTTACTTAAGCCAGACTCACATTACGAGCATAATCTTTCGTGATAGAAGTTTTTCTATTGATACGTTAACGTAAAGCAACAAAGTCGCAAATTGCTTTCCCAGTAAGGTATAAACAACAAGGGCCGATGGTTCTGTAAATAACGCTTACAATAGAGTGATAACTCTGTCAACTCGTTCGATTCCCAGCCCTAGATGCGGTGATAAATTAAGACAACTTGGCGACAATAGTTGAGACTAATACGAATATGTGCAAGATTATTATGATAAGGGGGTTTTACTGCAGAAAATTAATATACAGGGTGTAAACTTAAATGCTTTACATATCGAACAGGGTGCTTCAGAACATCAAACTGAACAACTTCTATATGCCAGGCATCAACTTAAGAATCGCAAAAAAAACTGCTGTGTCATACATTTTGGTAGAGTAGCTGACATTTTTCTATGTAACAGCTGATTTTCTTTTCACGATTTTCTATGTTGAATCCATAGTGAAAGTGGTTCAGTTTGATGGTCTGATTAACCCTGTTCGATATGTAACGCATTTAATTTTACACCCTGTATGCCTATGCGTCATATTTTCTTATGATTAAGTTTTGAAAGTTATGACGAAAGGTTTTTCTCCAGTGATGCAATCGTTGTAAGTACCTATGCTAATTTTAGTATACTTTCATTATTACTGTTGCCTCATTCTATCGAACAAAGCCATTTCCTTGACAAAATATAAATCTGTCAAATGCTTTTGCAATAAAATGCTAAAACAGCTCCAATTCAGTCTGCCTACCTTCATGAACAACCCGGCTCCTCATTTGGAAATGAAATCGGTCTATATCTTTAAGCCAAATACTTTTTTCTATAAATAAAGAAGGTCTTTACCTGACTAATTGTGACGTATTTTACGATCAATGCGCTGTGAGAGGAATTAAAGGGGCAATTGAAAATAGTGTAGTTTTTTGACTCGCTCTTCGATTTATGATGCTTGTGACTCTTTTGAAGTCCTTTTAAGGGGCATGTTCGCTCATCCTTATAGAGTTTTAGTACTAAGTGAAATTGCTGCGAAAGTACACTTTTATAGGAAATTACAAAAAAGGTTTTTTATTTTATCATTAATAAATACGTCAGATTCAATGACGGCTGCTAGGATAGACTTTATGATTCAAGACAAGGTTGAAAGCAACTGATAAAGTAAACAACCAAACGCTTTTCAACAGAACTCGTATTAGTGAATGATGTTCGAATTTTCAGAACAGATGTTAATATTTCGTCACGACAATGAATGATATTATGCTAAGAAGATAACGGTGTTTTGTGAAACGAAACACTTATAACTAATTTAAATACCTGCTTTACTAAGGCTTTACTTAAATAGCCTAAATACGTCGCTTAGGTATCTGAAAATACACGGTCTTCTTAATATGCTGCCACTTTTTTAAGGGGATGATCAGACCGTCAAACTGAACAAGTTTTTATGTGGGACCAACATCAAAATTGCGAAAAAAATATCAGGTGTCGATGGTTTCGATGTTGGTCCCATAGAGAAAGTTGTTCAGTTTGACGGTCTGATTATCCCCTTAAAAAGTGTCAGCGTATGAAGGACTCTATATTATTCACAAGAATACATCATAGCGTAGTGCCGATACATAAATTCTTACGTTTGAAGCATACGCTCATTCCAGCGACATCATTAATTATTGATGATAAAGAGGAAAGCGGCTGCGAATCCCAATTATTGTTGGAACCCAGAGCTCAATCGACACCAGAGTGTAATGAAGTAGTCCTAAATGCACCAAACCAAATGCAGCTGTCGTTTTAAAATAAAAACAGAGTTTGAAATTCTGATTTGGAATTTTTGTCTTGGAGTAATTTTTAAGCAGCATCCAAACTCGCACACTGACTCAACTCAATCAACTCAACATTGTTGTTAGCATTCAATTTAGAATGTCAGATCAATCCACTTTATTGTCGTCGTCGTGTATTTAATTAACATAATATAATACAGCAAAAATTAAATCGGGTAGGTATCTAGGTTTCGCATCAGACCACACGTCATATCTTGTTACGGGTGCCTTGTCAAAAGTAACGAATCTGTTTATAATTTAACTTTTATTTATTTATCGATCGCATTATAAAGAGACATCGAAAGGAAGTCATTCGGAATCGGAAACCGAACTTTAGCAGTGACGACTGTATAATTAGGGTTTGTCCGAATGGTGACCATCTCGACCCACAATGCGCCAAATGACAAGGTTGCCGCCATTTTGGAATATAATTTCAGGCTGCGTATGAGCACAGATTATAGTGCGAACCGACATTAGTGGCGCTGGCGACACATAAATGACAGTGATTTGCTTCAAGATCGAAATACGAATTGATAATAAAAAGGAATTGATATCTTGAGTTTGATTTGAGGATTTGAAGATGCAGGATATAGTGAGTAAAAAACTATTCTGTCTTGACAGAGGGCTGTCGAAATTATTGTAGTCGAATAGAGAATACTTACCTTGTAACGTAACTACAGATTTATATAATGTTCAATTTAATAATTATGAAAAATAAAATATTGGATTTCAGATGAATAAATAAATAAATAACGCTCACAGGTACATACATTGTCATGATTCCAAACGTTACGAATATATCTACTACTGCTTTTTACTATGGAAACCAAACATTCATGACACAAAATGTAACAGCCATGACCGAATCAGGATTCGAACCCAAGTCCTCTGGTTGGACAGTCCGGGGCGTGGTAATAGTAACCATTACCATTACACCAACCGAGTCATCTAGATGTGTTCCCGCATATATAAATAGTGCGTTTGTAGGTATAAATCCGACACCTTGCAATAGCTTGCACGCTTAACCGCGTCGTATAAAAATTTAAGCTTTGCTGGAGCTTTAAGCAGGCTATCCTAAAATGGATCATTGTACATATAAAGATCACAAGTAAATTGTCAATTGTTTTAACGCATAGTTAGGTTGAAGAAAACTCGTACTTTGGCTATCTGATGTTTCGTTTAAAATATCTAAGTTGAAGATGCCACCAATGAACCCCTTGATAAAGTGAAGTGCAAGTATTTCCCCGACTTGGCACGTTAGCGTGCGTTATGCGACGTAACTTATGCCTGCGGTAACAAAAACGGTGCGCGCGCGCCGACGGCATCCAGACCTAATAACTAACCATATCAGTCGTGTACCACTTTTTAGTGTTTTATCTTTTCTCCGTACTATCGAAACAATACATTTTTATAGTTTCATAAATAATAATATTCCGTATACTTATTCTAAAATCGTTGGAAAATATGAAAAACTAAATAAACTATTTGCTAGAATACAATATGTTAATATTAGAAAAATTTGCAATTACAATGTATGTTGAAGCTGACATCAGACTTAAAACAACTGTAACTGCTCTATGATCGGCTTCAGCTTTGGGTATATGAGTAGGTAGGTACAGACCTGGATGGATATTTAGTGAGAAATGAACCGAATGCATACATACATAAATAAACTCAAGACCGCAATCCCTTTCGGAGCGGTCAGAAACATTGCTACAACTACCAACTTTCTGTAGCTACACTCACATTTTGCAATTTAAATTTCAGGATGGAATGACGTGTCCAGACCAGACTGAAGATGGAATGGCGTGTATCGAATGCATATTTACTTAAAACTGCAGCCGACTGTACAATGCTATGATAAGTGAACTAATTATGGCAACTTCGCGCCCGTAGAAATCGTTTCGTTTTCCTGTTAATAAGTCGTACCTATAGCCTAAGAACCTACACGCCCTTTTCCACGCTATCTTTATGAGAAATGTCATTGAAATCAATTTTTCATCACACATACTCTGAAAGTAGGTCATTGTTTATCTAAGAAGCGGGTTGAAAGTGATGCATTTCTTCCCTAGGGCGGAAAAGTAATTTTAAAAAAATCTACGTCTATACTGAGCAAAGGCAGAAACCTATACAACCACACAACAACATATATATTAAATAATTATATATTAAAATGATTAATTTTTATAATTATTATGAACAAAAATATTTAAATTTAATAATTACTAATTAATAATAACAATAATTAGTAAAATTTCGAGATTTTTTTATAAATTATATTCATTTTGTTGTCTGCGTGATGAAAAAAAGTACCTAGATATAAAATCGAGTCAAAAAAACAGGCTAATTCAAAAAAAAATTAGGTTGCGCGAAAAAGAAATAAAACCGGTCAAGTGCGAGTGGGGCTACTCGCGCACCGAGGGTTCCGTACCACACCACCACCGAACACAACATTATTAACTTAGAAAAAAATCTTTTTTTGTCCGGGATCTTTAGCGCAAGACCTACTCGCACTTAGCCGGTTTTTAGTATTTGTTGTTATTCTGTAGATTTTGCTCTATACTCACACTAAGTTTGACGGTTGTATGTATTACCGTTTTTACGATAGAGCGTGAAGAAAAAACGTTGATAAAAACTAGTTTCTTGTTGAGAACCCCCCTTAATATTTAACTTTTTAATTATTTATTTTGAAATTTTTATTATTTGTTGACAAATCCGCCGTAATAACGCATAATCTCAGAAAATTTCAACGATCTAGCTATTGCGGTTCAAAAGTAACAGCCCTAAATAGGTAGGACAGACGGACGGACGGACAGACGGACCGACAGACGGACGGACAACGTAGGCTTAGTAATAGGGTCCCGTTTTCACCCTTTGGGTACGGAATCCTAAAAAGGGAGGGAAAGCGACATGTTGCTAACTTTTCGGATCCGTTTCAAAACGTATAAAAATCACTAGGGAAGCATATCTGTCTCACTCTAGCATCCACAATCTTTGTATGTTTTTTTTCTACTACGTATTGGCACCCGAGTGATTTCCAAACGTTTTGAAACGTAGTAGCCTAAAATGAATTCATCGAGCGAATAGCGATTCAGAAATTGATTTTGCATTATCTGGTTTTTGGTTGATTTCCTCGTAATCGTGATGAAAAGCAGAGTGTGGGGGCACACATTCGTTCGGGGCGCCAAACATCTTGTACGAAATGTGTGACTTTCATCCCTTGGTTAACAATCTACTATTTTAGTTTTGACGTGAGGATGTACAAACATACAGTTGTACTTTCAGTTTTAATAAGATAATGTTAAATTAGGTCCGTTTAGCGTAAACCAAAGTCAAAATTCTAGAATCTGATTATTATGATCGCTACAGAAAAATCTGTTTAATTTGACTCTAGGCTTTAGACTCTAAACCACCCTTTTTTTACTGACATGTTTTGTTACACCCTGTGTAAGGTGGTTGGCCGAGCCTTATGATATATTAGAAAATGGGTGTACATTTATGTTTAGCGCATTACAATAGGATTATCAAAAAATATAGCTACCTCTACTTTAAGTCCTAAATTTTAGGGTATGTCAGCTTTTTGTATTTATTTAACATTTTTTTGGTGATTAATCGACTAATTTATATTGATAAATTAAATTTCTAAAATATATTTATACCTCCAAGTAGTCTCCTTCGACAACAGGCAGGACAGAGAAGTCGCCCGACGGGTAGACAATGCCTGGAAAAGCTACTGGTCAATGAAGGAGCTGATGAAGGGTGACCTTCCTTTATCACTCAAACGCAGACTCGTCGACATGTGTATACTGCCTATCCTAACCTACGGTGCTCAAACATGGTCTTTAACAGAATCACAGAAGTCCAAACACAAGGTTTGCCAGAGGGCGATGGAGCGTAGCATAGTGGGGATCAAACGGAGAGATCGCGTCAGGAACACCACAATACGCCAAAAAACGAAAATAGCCGATGTCGGTGAGAAAACTGCCAAGTTGAAGTGGGATTGGGCCGGCCATGTCTGTCTATTGCACCCGGAAAGATGGGCCAAAATCTTAACACCTTGGATCCCGGAGAATGGACGTCGCCATCAGGGTCTACCCCGAAAGAGGTGGAGAGACGACCTGGACAGGGATGCATGGAGGATAAAGGGGGAGGCCTTTGCCCAGCAGTGGGATGAAATAGGCTAAGAAAAAAAATATATATATATATTAATTAATACCTAAAAATGCAAAATGGTTGCGAAAAAATATAACTCCATGGAGAAATTAACCTTTGCATAGATAAAATAAGACCGGTCAAGTGCGAGTCGGGCTACTCGCGCACCGAGGGTTCCGTACCACACCACCACAGAACACAACATTATTAACTTAGGAAAAAGAATACTTTTTTGTCCGGGACCTTTAACGCAAGACCGACTCACACTTGGCCGGTTTTTAGTATTTGTTGTTATTCTGTAGAGTTTGCTCTATAATCAAACAAAGTTTGACGCTTGTATGTATTACCGTTTTTACGATAGAGCGTGAAGAAAAAACGTTGATAAAAACTAATTTCTTGTTGAGAACCCCCCTTAATTTTTAACTTTTTGACATTTTTATTATTTTTTAACAAATTCGCCGCAATAATGCATAATCTGAGATGAGAATTTCAACTATCTAGCTATTACGGTTCAAAAGTTATAGCCCTAAATAAATAGGGCAGACGGACGGACGGACAGACGGACGGACGGACGGACAACGTTGGCTTAGTAACAGGGTCTCGTTTTCACCCTTTGGGTACGGAACCCTAAAAATGTAAAACACGCAGGAAACCTGCTTCTTCGTTTGAAATTCTGACATTGTAAATATTATATTTTTATTAAAGGCCAGCTATTTTAAGTCGCTATCGATCCAATGTCTGTGGAACAGTCTAGAGAGCCGTCCGTGGAGAACTAACGACCAAATCTGCTCCGAAAAGGTCTAGTGCGAAGCACCCTCAACCGCCGGAAGTGCATGAACAGATGTATGAAAGTGCATGAGGCGAGAGAAGTATGTCAGAATCGTAGAGTGTGGTGAGCCGTAGTCTCTGCCTACCCCTGTGGGATAGTGCCGTGAGTATATGTATTTATGTTATTTTAAGCGAATCATGGAGTTAATAAGTTAAGGTTCCTGTCCACTCCGAGTGTGGAAATATGAGGTATAAATAAAGCATATGAAAACATATTCCTTGAATATCCTAATATATACAGGGTGAAACTAGTTCAAGGTGTGCAATAATTTTCCAGATGACGTATGATCATTTATTTATTAAATTTTTCTGTACCTTATTAACGATATGTCTGGACTGTGACGCGCGCATGGGCCGCTCCGCCACGCTCAACTCGCCCCGCCCGCGCCCGTGCTAGGCAGCGCGGCATTACAGACAGAACAATGTGACAAAAAGTGACCCATCATAAAACACATTCGAAATTATTTTTTTCGTGCCTTTCTTATCTTAACTGTAATTTCTCTTTCATCTTAACTAAGAGCATATTAAGTTAGACTCAGTATAGAAGACAAAAAAATATTTGGAAAAGTTTATTTCGTATTTTGGGCAGTTCCCAATCTTAGGAACTTTGCTCTTTTGGTATAGTATATCCCTCCAAAAACATGTAAAATGTTGCCAAGACGAGACCATAGATCCAAGAAACAGAGACCATAGAGGCTCGCACTGTCAAAAAGTTATCAAATCGCATGTAGAGCCAAGCTCTACACGCCCTAACTCTACAATCCCAAACTTCACAAACTCTACACCTTGGTCAAAATATGTGGTTTGGCCATTTCGTTACATTCACACAGGCGTAAGGTGAATAAACGGCCAAGTGCGTGTGGGGCCACGTGCAGCGTAGAGTTCCGTAGTTGCCCGTCACAATATACGGACTTAGAAGGGGGCTTTTTGTATTATACTACGGTTTAACGGCAAATAAGGTCTAAAAAGTACATTTTATAAGTTGGTCGACTATTACTCGCAAACGTGTAAAGCCTTCTTAGCAGTGATAGTTTTCCTTTTAATTTCATTATATATGCTACTGCCGTGAATTTTTACACATCCAGAAACAACCGTTTAGCTAGCAAGGCCCCCTACCTTTGGACTCTTGACTCTAACAAAAATTTTCACTTTAAAGCTTAATATTTCGCTAACGGATCCCTAAGTCGAAAAATAGTTTTCCCACGCCCATAATATTTTTAAATGTCCTATCCAACGATACCAAACACCATAGTGTGTCCCATAGGGTTAAAGAGAAAAAAAAATTTCATCCCCACTTCGCGTGTAGGGGAGGTAACCTAAAAAAAAATATTTTTCAAGATTTTATTTCACCACTTTGTCGGCGTGAATAATATGTATATCCATGCCAGATTACAGCTTTCTAGTACTAAGCGTCTCTGAGCTAAGCCGCGGACAGACGGACGGACGGACATGGCGAAACTATAAGGGTTCCTTTTCCTTAATCCTTGTTGACTTTGGAACCCTAAAAATGTGTTTACTGTTCATTACTTTTCTGTTATACAATAGTTCTTGTAGTAACGAAACGGCCAAGCCACATATTTTGACTATGGTGTAGACTCTACACTGTAGAGTTTGTTAAGTTAGAGATTGTAGAGTTAGGGCGTGTAGAGTTAGAAGCTTGGCTCTACATGAGATCTGATAACTTTTTGACGGTGCGAGCCATATGGGAGACCATTGGCAACATTTTACATGAAAATGTTTTGATGGGATTTCACTTCTTTTTGTATGTTGCTTAATTCTCATTTTGTTGTTGTTTGTGTACTAATACTAGCTTACATATCAAATTTCAGCTTTCTAGGACTTCAGGAAGTACCCTAAGAATTTCAATGATCATCAGTCAGTTCAATGACGAAATTGGTTTTTGTAGGGTTCCGTACCCAAAGGATGAAAACGGGACCCTATTACGAAGCCTACGTTATCCGTCCGTCCGTCCGTCTGTTCTACCTATTTATGGCTGTAACTTTTGAACCGCAATAGCTAGATAGTTGAAATTTTTTCAGATTATGTGTTATTACAGCGGATTTGTTAACAAATAATAAACATTTCAAAAAGTTAAAAATTAAGGGGGGTTCTCAACAAGAAACTAATTTTTATCAACGTTTTCTCTTCACGCTCTATCGTAAAAACGGTAATACATACCAGCGTCAAACTTAGTGTGATTATAGAGCAAACTTTACAGAATAACAACAAATACTTAAAAACCAGTCAGATGTGAGTCGGTCTAGCGCTAAAGGTCCCGGACAAAAAAGTTTTTTCTTAGTTAATAATGTTGTGTTCTGTGGTGGTGTTATACGGAACCCTCGGTGCACGAGTAGCCCGACTCGCACTTGACCAGTTTTATTTAGATGTCAATAAAATCAAAAGTATAAGAGCTATGCAATTGAAACTTTATATGTTTAATAAGTCCACTATTGATATTATTACCCGAGAATTTTGTTTATCTGGTATAATCCAAACCCAAGTTATGAGGATTCAAAAAAACGACGAAGCTCTTCGAGAAAAGGTAGGTAGTGCCCTTGCGCTTCGCATGACTCTTCTTGGTGCCCCCGATAGGCCTTTTTCCTTTATTCCATAAAATTGTGGACCACATAGCTAAGACAAATAACTTTATCAATTACACATACAGGACACGTAACTATGTAACAAAACACCCTACATAGTAATATTTAAAGGTGTGGTTTCAAGGGACCCTTAAATTGAACAACTTGGAGCCAACATGGAGAAGAAAAAATGCTGTTTTATACAAAACTACTGCAGTTTCCCATGTATGGGACAGGGTTTTTTTCGACGTTGTCTCCATAGTGAAAGTTGTTCAGTTTGATGATCTAAAACTCTAAACCGACCCTTTTACATTAGGGTGTTTTGTTACACCTTGTATAAGCTTTAAGCTCTACGTGCTATTTGTTGAAAATTTTAATCGCTTTTGCTGCTTATGTTACTCAAAAATGTAAAGTCTTCGAATCATGTTTCATCAAAACAAATAATATCAGTTGCCTCGTACAAAACGTTCGCAAAAAGGTAAAATAAATAATAATAATAATAATAGCACAAGATCTTACCGGTAATAAGGAAATGGTTGAGGTACATGTAGATCCATCGGCATGGATGCGTGCGCGTGAGCATGCGAGTACTCATGCTGCATCATGCCGTGCATGCCGTGGCCCAGCATGGCGGCCCAGGGCGAGGAGGCGAACCCGCCCGGGTGCTCCATTCTCTATGCTAGCGCTATCACTGTTCCATTGTTCCACACTCCAGTTTCATTTTTCACTGGTTAATAACTGTTTTGTCACAATATGTTTTAAAATATCACTAGTTATAAAAGTTTATGCCATAGCTGGTTTTCAGCATCTGAATCTTATGTAAAATATAATTAATCTAGGTATGATGGTAGAGCAGAGCTTTTAGTAGGAAAAAGATATTTTATAAAGTATCAATTACCAAAATATAACGTGTGTTTTTAGATGATTTAGATAAATCTGGTTGAATAAAACACCCATGTATCTATTGAAGAAATAAAAATGAAGAAAGTCTTTATGATTTAATATTAATATTCATTAAATAAATATACTTTCTCAATTGTTGCAAAAAGTTAACAATATATATTTTTTTTTACTTTCTGGAATAATACAAATATCATATCCTGCAGTCAGAACAAAGGCATATTGCTTTTGTTTTTATTAGATAACGAGGTGTACAAGATGATTTAACTGAAATATTAAAATTGAATCACAGGAAAACCTAAAATTTTACTATCGATTGAACTAATGTTATTCTTTGTTTACCTACCTATGGTAACTGTAAACGTTAAAATAAATTTTCTTTACCAAAATACGCTGAAACCTGAACCAATGATTTGAGGATATAGAAAGTTAATCATACAATACAGTTAAATTAATATTAACTATCAACTTGATCGCTAATTAGCGGTGTTTGTGATAACGGCTCCCTTTGTTGACACTGTCACCCAACTCGATGCGTCCCTTTCTTTTTGCTAATGAGATTTGAGTTTTGTAGAAGATTGAATACGACGCTGTATTCTTTACACAGACTATATAAACAATGACACGGTAAAGTATTCACAAAACTGTTTTATTTCAATTTTAGCGGTTATTTTTCATAAATTGAGCGTTTTACTTTTAAAATAAATCGTATTGCTCAAAATTTTAAATGAACCTTTCCATTTTAATACATATTTTGTTCCAAAAAAGAGAAATAAGCAATTATGGATATGTTTTTCTAACTATTTTCTAAATTGTTTATTAAAACTAAGTTAAGAAAATATATTTTTACTGTATTAGTATAGTAATTTAAAATCAAAATATCTCACTTACGTGCTTTACCAATTTATGTCATATTTATATACCTGCTCAGAATAACCGAATCTTCGAACACTTGATATATTTACACAGTGCGTTTGCGCAACCCAGCGATTGTTTTGGTATGTTAGATCAGCACCTATTAGTGAAGCCGATACGTTATTTGCTTGCCTCTAAAGTATTTATTGCGTTAGTGTTTTGTTAACCTCAAGGGATTACAGGTTTTTGATGTTTGTCAAGTAATAACAGCTGTTTGAGTTATCTCTATGCGCAAGAGTCGGTGTCGGTGTACGCCGTAATGCAAGTGATCTTGGTGGTTATTCTACAAATTTGTGATACAAGGCTATGCCGGAATCTCCAAAATATGCAAAACGATTTGTTGAAGTAGTTTTTAAACTACTTTAACATTTCGTTTTTGTTTTTTATGTATCTCAAACTTTAACCCCGTTTCTCTTTTTATTTACAAACTTTAGTTTACAAACCTACGAAACCCTTTCATAAGGTTTCATTTTGAACTTCACCAAGTCAATTTCATAAAATTGCAAAATTTTCCGATATCATAAATCTGTTTTCGAGTCACAATCACTCATACACTATTCTATCTTTAACAATAAACGCACACAGTCACAACGAAGTCAAATATTCACAGAAATCGCAAATTTTCAGTCTAGACACAAGATAGGTAAATCCACACAATTGAAAGGACCACGAAAGTCACTGCCATGTTGTGAAAAAAATAGATAATAAAAGAGCGTCAATGTCAACTGCCAAACATTTCTCGCGCGCGCATTGATGGGTCCCGAAACGCGCACGTGTGCATGCGTCACTATTTACATGCATTTTGGAAAAAGACGGTCTTGCGGTAAAAACACGTGTGCCGAGTCTGTCGGTCCAGCGGTCATTGAGAGGATCTGCTATCAAAACTATACGGCGTGCGGCGGCGGTGGATGTGTGCGCCCGAACCGGCCCAGGCGTACGCCGGGCATACGAAACAAGCTCGCAGCTATACGGTGTGGTGTGGCGCGGTGCTCGCCTGCCCGTGCCTGCCGTGCCGTGCCGGCGCGCTTCGCTGTCGGGTTCTGAACATCACGTCGCGTATAATTGGGTTACGTTTACGTGACGGCACCCGCTGTCACGTTTCACGTAGGCTACTCGTGTTACGGGCACGGGGGGTGTAAGTGACCTAATTATACTTTCGCTAAAAATTTACGCATTTTCTTGTATTTTAGCTGTTTTTGAAAAGCTTTTTAGTGTTCCGTATTTAAAATGGCTAATCAATTTTTTTTGTTTTCCTAACGTTTTTTATGAGTATCAATTTAATTTGTATATTTGCTTTTATGTCTGAAAAATGTCTAGATATTTTTTTCCTCCATAAAGCTAGATACCTACACGTATTTTTTTTTGGTAGAAGAAAGATTGTTGTACCAATAATAGATCAGCCAGATAGCAGTAGTCTTGAAGAAGAATAGATACCAATCAATATTATCATTTAATGATTTTCTTCTAATCAATATTAAACAAACGTCTTTCGTATAGTAGGTATAAGGTATAAGTAGGAAAGTAGGTAATAAAATATGTTTTAACTCAAGAATTTAGTTTCAATTGTTTCTAGTTCCTTTCCAAGCTTAGAATTATTACCTATTGGCTATTTATTGAAATACACTTTAAAAAATAGTTAATAAAATTATTATTAAGCTAGACCGAAGAGGTAAAGTGCCTAAAGCTCATGGTCATAGAGTAACACATATTCCCACGCCTCACATACCCACCTATGACCTAACCTTTAACTACTACTTTGACGTTCTAACTGTCAATGTAATTCTACCACAACCACCACCTTCACTTGACCCCTCTAGCTTCTTTTAACTCTTCCAAGGTTCTTAACTATGAGAGGTCTTTTTAAAGTGGCAGCGAGGATAGTAATTGGTCGGAGAAATAACAGAGGTGTGACTAACGCTTAACGGTGTATTTAGCTTGTTATTGAGGACTGTCTCAATTGTTTTACTTCGTCCACATGTTTGTATTTAAATACATGCAACGTACCTACAACAATTTATCATAATTTAAGAAAAAATAGAAAATAAGGTAGGTACGTACACAAACCTATCACTCAACATTGTGTTTTAATATAATGGTAGAGAAGGTTTTGAAAAATTCTTATAAGCCTTATTAAGACGAAAAAATAATTCTTATTCACAAAACTTATGAAATGAGTGAATGATAACAAATATAATAAATAGTACTGAACACCCTCCATTCATGACCATGCATTTATTCAAAAACTTTCATAAAAAATATAAAATACGCAGGGGCGTAGTAACCATTTTATGTAGAGCTACATTATTGTAGTATTTACTTTGAGTTGTGGGTCCTCAATTCTGGCTGGATTACGATGGTGGCCACCTCTGAAGGCCATGAGCCTGATTTACTGCACGAAGGAGTATTTTGATGTATCTATCGACCCTTTCAAGTAGATATTCATGTTCAAAATTTCATGCCATTTCTTATAAAAAGTTTTAATTTATAAGCCTTTATTCATTGATAATGTGATTTGTTTATTTTAATAAAAAAAAATTAATTACCTACTGATAAAGAGTAGATATACATACTTTTGTTTTTATTCTAAGAAACGATCCAGTAATGTTTTACCGCTTACTACGAACTACTTATCATTTTGAATTTATGAAAATAAATATACCCATTCCATCTGCTTTTTAATAATAAAAATTGTTCTTTCTTAAAATGTGTATTAATATCGATTAGAGCTTCAAAGCTTCATTCGTAAGTATGACAAGAACGGCTATACGCGACCAGCGCTGTTTTAAATTTGGAACGCTGGCGCGCGATTGGACGAGAGACGCGCTCGGAAGGCGGGGGCGAGCGGCATTGGCGAGTGGGCGTGCTCCCGTGATAAGGTGTAAATTCCGGGTGATTCTGGGTCACTCATAGTAATAAATTAGTTTACCGTCTGTTACAGAATAATGCCTGTTTTATGAGCGTAGCACTGCTACGGTGCTACGGCGTAGTCCGCGTAGACGAAGTTACGCAAAGTTAGATGTTTATGAATTATAAAGTTACGAGGGTCCTATGTATTTCTAGTTTAGATATTTTTAATAGAATCGCAATATGTAATTTTTTTTTAATTCTTTTCCATTTAAATTAGATAAAAAATATATGTCTGTAAGCTAGCTCAAATAGCACAAAAGTTTTATTAATTTATCTTTATTTTATAAAATTGTTAAGAACCATAAATTATTCCTTTAAACAGAACAAAAACACCATTGTCATCAACCTTTTTTTTTTATTTACTTAAAGTAAAAATTTCCTATAAATATTATAGAATACGTTATTTTTTTCGAAAAAAACTAGGTACTTAACAGGATATACCTACAGGGTCCAACTTAATATGCTGAGGGTTTTTCAGGGGATGATCAGTTCATCAAACTAAATAACTTTCTCAATGGGACCAACAGCAATATTGAAAACGCGAAAAAAAAATCTGCAGTCTCATACATTTCGGAAGAGTAAGTTTGCAATTTCGTATGAAATAGCTGTTTTTTTTTCGTGATTTCGTTGTTTGTCCCATAGAGAAAGTTGTTCAGTTTGATGGTCTGATCATCCTCTGAAAAGAACCCTCAGCATATTAAGAAAGACCATGTATACGTGTCCTTCAAAAATCCTATCGCAAGTACACTCGGCACAATTAAAAACAACTTATATCTCATAATGGCAATAAGATTCAGATGCTACCAGCAACTCGCTGCATTACCGATGCGAAACGCGTACTTCGACAATCGATGAAACTCCGCGCGGAAATGAGAACTTCCAAAATGCACGAGGTCCTGCACTCTGGACTGGTGTAATTGAAATTAGTGAACAAATTTTCAGGGGTGGTTCAGACCATCAAACTGAACAACTTTTTCCATGAAATCCCAAAAAAACGACTCGACTCAAAAATGAACAGCAGATTTTTTTAGCAATTTTAGTTTCGCCCCCATAGTAAAAGTTGTTGAATTTGATGGAATCACCCCTAAAAATGTGTCGACTCATTTCAATTACACCCTGTAGTTGACTACATGATGATAGTAATACGATAATAATACAGGGTGTTAGGGTAAAAAATTGCATTACTTTAAGGGGTGATTGTACCCATGAGCCATGGCATCATGATACTGGACAACTTTCCTTAAGAAACGTACAGGAATGTAGGAAAAAAAAAAATGCAATCAGCTGTTAATCGAACGTTTGTACGAAAAAACGATTTTTTTAGTAATTTTGCCTTATGTTTCTTTTTCTTTGTGAAAGTTGTTCAGTATATTATAATATCATTTGACTCATATATGTACGACGTACCTCTCGTAACATTGATTGATAGAATCATAGCGAACTTGGATATCAAGCCGATGGGATTTAAATCCAGAAAGGGCAAACATTTGTCGTGTATATTACAGTAATAACACTTAGGTTTAAGAACCTGAGGGAGGCCTGTGCCCTGTAGTGGGACGTTTATAGGCTAATGATGATAATGATGAGGTTTAAGAAATTATTACTAACACGCTATGAGTCTCATGTTAGGTACTCGACATAATTTTTTTTTTTTTTTAGTTATATTAGGTATTTATTATTTATAGATTCCCAAAGGTTGTGCATAACTACAAAATATGTATAATCTAACTATCACATGCAATTTGAAGCAGTCGCCGTGATCGAAAGTGAGATCATCATGAAAGCAAATAATTTGTTCACAAATTATGCGCTTTTTTTAAATACTTATCGACATAAGTCACAAAACGCAGTCTTCAATCGACTACCACAATGATTAACGAAACTACAGAAAATTATATATTCGTGCCGTAACGTAACGTAGTACCTACAACAGTACATTAAACAAACAAGGAGAAGCAAATAAATAAATAACACTCATCAGTTATCTGCTCCCCGGCCTCCAACGAAGCTGCATTGTACGGTGGCGATAGTGTTTTAGAATAATAATACTTTATGTCACTAAATTAAATATTCATAACCGCACATCGTCAAGCACTATTTCTAACTAAACTGTGGCAAAATCTTCAACCAATATTTTATAATTAGCATAGAAATATAATAGAGCGAGCTTTTGACCCGCGACTTCGTTCGCGTAGATTACCTCTTTAGGGGTCAGTTTTCGAAAAATCCTTTCTTAGTGCACCCCTACATCCTCTGTAGAATATCTTCAGCGGTTTTGCAGCTGTGCGTTGTCTGTCAGTCAGTCAATCACACAAGGTTATACAAAAGTCTCTAACCTCTACGAAAGGGATTCCGGTCGTGACGGTATAAAACAAAGTCGCTTCCCGCTGTCTGTCTGTCCCTATGGATCTATGCTTAGATCTTTAAAACTACGCAACGGATTTTGAAGCGGTCTTTTTAATAGATAGAGTGATTCAAGAGGAAGGTTCATATCAGCATTTCACCCGTGCGAAGCCGGGGCAGGTCGCTAGTATATCATATAACAATACTTAATGAAAATTTGTGATTTTGTACGTCGAACTCTAATAAGAATTACTTTCGTTAATTAATCTGATTACTGAAAGTTACTTTTCACCCTTCTGGGCGGAAAGCGTCATCCTTCGTCCCGCTGCGCTAAATGAAGTTGCCGCTTGCCGCCTCCGTTGAGGAGAAAAATAGTGTACTAACCTCGGGCAGTAAATAAGAAATCCTCAGATCACATGTTAAAACAATTACATGAGATCTGAGACCTTTCTTACTTTCCTGCCCTCAGACCATCGGTGTGTATTGTACTATTGTTTTCGGGAGAATCGCTGCCAAAAGCTATGTTTATCTTTCTAATAAATTATAAGTTCATAAATCTTTATCACTAACTTAATTTGTTAAATCATTTCAGAGTTTTTCATTCAAATCCAAACGGTTCTAAGGCTGCGAAAGAGGATGCGTATCGATCGATGCTGAATCGTGACTGGACTACCAAACGTGAACTGAACTGCTGCGGTGAACGTATATAATAGTATACATACATACAATCCTCTAAGTGGAAAATTCGTAAAATGACTTTTCACGTTTCACGTTTTTAATTATTTTTGTACATTTGAATGTTTCTAACGTTTGAAATGTTTGATATTTGACTCTCAATTAGAAAAATATTATTCTACTTACATTTCCAAACAAAGGCGATGGCCCAAAAAAAACCAGTCCCGGCACAAAAGTTTTTATTGATTTTAAAAGGATATTTAAAAATAATATTTTCAAGTATCACTGTCTGTCTCTCTATCGGGTGGCTAACATTATTTTTATATGTTCAAGAAGTTTTGTAGGTGT
Source organism: Agonopterix subpropinquella (assembly GCA_922987775.1). Classification (NCBI taxonomy): domain Eukaryota; kingdom Metazoa; phylum Arthropoda; class Insecta; order Lepidoptera; family Depressariidae; genus Agonopterix; species Agonopterix subpropinquella. The sequence goes on along the minus strand of OV277693.1, from coordinate 48,064,292 downwards.
TCTTTTTAAAAACGTATTTATCGACCAAAATATTTATTATTATTTGCGATTATTGTGTGATCGCATTCGAGAATAACTCAATTTTAATCGGGGTCACATTTTTCTGTCTACTTATAATTTTTTACAAAAGTCTCCAAATGGAAAAAATATTGTTATTTAAAGTAACAACTATTTTAATTCAAATATTTTGTTCATAATAATTACAAACCAAAATCGGTCAAGTGCGAGTTGGGCTAGTCTAGTTCCGTACCCCACAACATATTCACTTACAAAAAACTTTTAAAATTTAAAAATTAATTGTCCTCAATTCCTCATACAAGAAACTAGTTTTTATCAACGTTTTTTTTCGCTCTTTCGTAAAAACGGTCAAACATATAAGCATCAAACTTGGTGTGATTATAGAGCAAACTCTATAATATTATAATGTAATAAATAAAACCTTTAAATAGGTACTTCTTCATAATTATGCTGACGAGCTTCATATGACGACGACAGCAGATTTTTTTGTCGATTTAGATTTGGTCTCATAGACAATATTTTTCAGTTTGATGGTGTGATCATCCTCTTAAAACTCCGTCAGCATATTAAATTGGACCGAAAGATGACGTAGTATACCTACTATGTAATACCTTACATAATAAGTAAGTATACCTTACTTATTCCTATGGCTATTCCGTGAATGTTCTCAGGCTGGAGTGTCTGTGCTGTGGTTTGACACTAACCTTTTAAAAATTTTGTAAATTTTTCTGTTAAGAGTGTTAATTTAAATTGCTCGGCCATACTTATTTTTATAACACATTATTATTGTCCACGCCTTTCATAAATTTTTTCGTGAGCTAATAAATCTTTTTCGAAAATTAATTAACATGATTTTTCTCAGGTTTTTCTAATGTTCACATAAGATTTCATAAAAATGCACATAATATTTTCGCTTCTTTTAATATTATCGCTTCTTAGGGATAAGACCGCCGTATTTTATTCTGTTCTTCTTGTAATTTTTTTTCTCTGTATTTTACTGTTTATGTTTTGGTGTAAAATAAAAAATATTCGATTGATTGATTAATTTTTTTTTAAATACGACATAATTCGTAACATAATATGCGCATTTCTCAGCTGTAATTACCGGAAATTAAACTCAATACAATCGCTTAATTAATAGGATCGTTAATTATGATTGTGGTTTCAAGTTATAAGTAATTCTTAATTTCTGTATAACCAGCTTTAAAATGCTAATTTTAAGCTATCGCTGACCATCCCCTCGGGAATATAGTCACGACTCACGAGCATACAGGGTGCAACTCAATATGCTGAGTGATGATCAGACCAACAATCAAACTACACATCTTTTTCTATGTAAGTAGAATTACAGTTTTGTATTGAAAAGCTGTTTTTTTTTTCAAACTTAGTCTCATAGAGAAAGTTGCTCAGGAGTGCGATTTTTGAATCTCATACATTGAACTCAGCAGGTGAAAATGTATGGAGATACGCATCTTTCTACTGCTGATTTGATTTTCAAAAATCGCACTCCTGGATTATGATTTTTTAATTTCAAATCAGCAGTAGAAAGATGAACGTATCCATAGTAATATTGTCATTTTCAACTGCTGAGTTCAAAGAATGAGTTTCAAAAATCGCACTCCTGTTTGATGGTCTAGTCATCCTTTAAAAAACCGTCAGCATATTAAGAAGGACCCTATAGGTATAGGTATGCTAATGTTTAAAAATTATTCAAATTAACCACAATAAACAAAATTTAAATAAACCATTTCATAAATTTCTCACTCAAGCCTCCCAATATCAAATTCACAAGTTTAAGAGAAAAAGATCGAATATATGAAGCGACGGGCAGCAGGATCAGACGGACGGACTGACGGACGCAAGAAATCATTATTGCGGCGGAATCCATACAAATAATTGGCCCGTAAACATGTCAGGGCGGCGTCTCAGTCATGTATATTACAGTAGGGTTACCGCTCGCAAATTTTATTTATGTCTGCAACCTTCAATTTTGTGTGAGGTATCTAAATGATTGTGTTGCTCTATTTCTGTAATCAACCTTTCAGAAAACAAACCAAGTCCATCAGGGTGTATATGTATGTATATGTGAGTGGTATGTATACAGGGTGTAACAAAACACCCTAGTAATACTTAAGGGGTTGCTTCGGACCATCAAACTGAACAATTTTCACTATGGGGCCGAAAAAAAATCTGCAGTCCCATACATTTTAGTCGTTTCGGTTCTGCAGTTTTGTATGGTACAGCAGATTTCTTTTGTTTTTTCTCGATGTTGGCCCCATAGTGAAAGTTGTTCAGTTTGATGGTCTGAAGCACCCCCTTAAGTACTACTAGGGTGTTTTGTTACACCCTGTATAATTTTATTATGTCCATCAGGGTGCCTATGTAGGAATATAATTTTATTTTCAAAGGTATTTTCAGATGTTTGGGGAACAAAAATTTTAGGGTATTAAATATCAGTAAAGAATCTATGATGGTAGGTAGGTATCCTGCTGGACAAGAGACTTTATCATTCTTCTATCATCATTTTTTTTAGCTTATTTCAAGCAAGTCTCATATCCACTTTTAGATACCTATACAGACTTTAAAAGCTAAATTAACATTTTCATTTTCACAATGTTTCACGTTCTCGATCTCTTTGTAATACTTAAGTTAATAGGTACTACTGTATCAGATAATTAGACTGATGAATAAAACACAAAACTATTATACAGGGTGAAATTGATATCATTAGCATCCTTTTAAACTAAGAGTCTACCCATCAAACTGAACAAATTTTACTATGGGAGAAAACCAATCGGAGCACCAAAAAAATCTGCTGTTGCATGAAATTTGAGTCGAGTCGGCACGGCACGGCACTGTAGTTTAGTATGGAACATCTGATTTTTTTGCTCCGATCGGTTTGCTCCCATAGTAAAAGTTGTTCAGTTTGATGGGTAGACTCTTAGTTTAAAAGGATGCTAATGATGCCAATTTCACCCTGTAGATGGTTGAATGCAAACCGTCATACTCACGACTCAACCCTCACTTGTCTTTAGACAAATAGGTAGGTAACTTCCTAATTTCCGTTTAAAAAGTTGCCATTTGACCTAAATCGGCAACCCTACCTCAGATCTTCCGAATCCGTCAATGTCGTATCAATAGAGAGGGCGACGCGATTTTTTCACCCGTGATCGACGCGCGACGAGAGATGGCGCTGCCATTGTGCGTGTGCGCAGCGCTGCCGACGCGCGCCCTGAATTGCGTAACTTTTAACCTATGAAGGTTTTGATGAATGGAAAGGGTCGACTGACTTCCTTTTTGAGAACAATTTTGTTTTTAGCAATCTTCGATCATTCCATTAGGCCCGATGATTTGTCATACAAAATATATGTGATGCTTAACGTATTAGGCCAGTGATTTCATCCTTGCTATTAGGTGACGTTGGCAATTAAAATGGAAGGCATAGACTGTTGGAACATTTCCTCTTTTTTTGGTTGCTTCTATGACCTGAAATATGGTAAAAAGTGTGTTTATGGTTCGCCAATAGATATAAAACAAAACTTTGTTTCTAAATACATTAGGTAGGTAGGTACATAATAGTTTTTGCGATTCTTTTAAACTTAGCGGAAGCATAAGTTTTCGATCCAATTTAAAAAAAACTTTTACATCGCGGTTCGCGCACATTTAATACTCTCTGATCAATTCCGATCAATCGATCGTTAGTTCGGCATTCTGCCGACAGGTGGCGTCATTGTCCTACCGTAATTATAATGTAATTAATGTACGGTTTAATTAAACCCATCAGATAAGTCGCCATCGCGGCTTATTGATGCACCAATTAATGTAATTAAAAGCCATCGATCGTAAGTAGATAGGTACGCTAAAATAATAATGGAGTTTTGTACGTACGTACCTACTTACATTTTATGCCCTTTATTAAAGCGCCTAAAAACATTGTTAGTGCCCATTAGGTAATCTATCGAGAGACACACTGTACTTACATCGATAGGTGTCATATTTCTCTACCTGAGCAATAACACAATTTCTCAGATACTTCTTAGTCATTGTGCTGAAAATTTTATGTTGAGACTTAAACAAACTGGCTAGCCAGAACCTTTATTTTAACAATCGATTTCCGGTCAAGCATCATTGTTAAATAAAGGTTAAGAGACATAACGTGCAATTAAAGCAAAGTTAATGTTTTACAGAAACTAAATTTTAAACAAAAACTTATTTTTAATTGATTAACACTCGTTGCAAAAACGCTCATTAGAGTTAATTCTCCATTAAATCTCTTGCTAGCTTTTACTACGTCAACAAGACAAAAAGTGACCGCAAGAGATTTAATGGAGGAACTTTAATGAGCGTTTCTGCAACTGAGTGTTTTTTCACACGTCTGTATTCTACAGCTGAAGACATAGATCATAATTTTTTGATAGATACAAGCAAGAACCAAGCCTAAGTATTTCATTAACATGATTGAATATACTCGTAAGCACTACACCAATACAACTTAACAATAACACAGTATATTTCCGGAAACTTATAAACTGGTAAAGTAGGAAAGCAATTTTTCTGCACGTTTACAAAAAATCTTTGAAAAGTACTAGTATCTATTGAAGTCAAATACAAAACCAATAAATTATTAATAAAAATCTAAAACCAGCCAGTACTGTTTAAGTCCAGCGCACATTTAACAAGTCGCATTGCGCTCGGGCATTTTATCTGACGAATATCGAAGATAAGGGGAGTATTAAATCAAACGACGGCGCTTTTTCAAACTCTATTCTTATTCATTAATGCTTTAAATAAAGCGGAAAAAGCGCCAGCGAGTGGGGGGCTGACATAAACCGTTCGACAGCAAAAAGTAGAATTCCAGAGTTTAACATAAAGTCAGTAAAAACGAATTGCTTGAGATTGACTTCAGATTTTCTGTACAAGACATAGGATAGTGTAGGCAATCGATACGATGTGACCTTGAAAGTACGATTCTGGTTAATGGACAAGTGTTGTTTTTCTCCAAAGATTTATATCTTTCAAGCAGATCAAAATAAAATCGAATGAACAATCGGGTAAGACATTGAACGGCTTTTGTCAAAGCGAACGAGACAAGTGCAAAAAATACCGTAATTATTTCACTCAAACAGTAATTTCGTGTCATTGTTCTTGAGAAATCCCAATTATATACAATTACTTGTATATGACATTGTGTTGTTTCATTGCCCCTCGGATTCCTTCCGATCGATACAGCATCGATGCGGTGGATCATTCGAATACTCCGCGCGCCGATCGCTCGGTACCTTTGTCTCGATAAAAAGTGGAACAATGAGTAAAAATGCTAACGAAATATTATCCTGGAATCCTGGAGTGTTATGACGTAAAGGTGTGAAGAATGACGTGGAATTCAATGTTTGGTGAGGGACACCCTTGCCGCTCCTCAACGTTTTCACAGACGTGTCAACTTCATTCTCAACTCCGCTCCGTTCTTTACTCCGTGTTTAGGTAAATATATATTTTTTTCTATTATAATAGATAAAAGTGTGCATCACAGAGAAGATTGAAAATACCAGAAAAAAATAGTCACTTACAATTAATAATCAAACAGCTGCTATTAGGTACCTACAGATAGGTAACCACTGTTAATGCTCATACTTAAATTATCTTAAACCTCAATCAGATGGTTATTTAGCAATTCACCACAAAACAAGAGGATTCGATAAATCGAATGTCAAATAGTTGCCATACCATACGGTCTGATAATGATACAAAAAACTAGGCTTTTCTCGTAGAGATTTATTATAATATGGTGAATAATGAACGATAATAACGCTTAGTGTTGGAAGGTAGGCTAATATAATAACAATGTGTACCTATAACATGGATTTAGAATGATAAAGGATACCAATCGTCCTTACAAGAATGGAAACACAACAATTGGCCATGGCGGTCGGTAATGTTCAACCTTTTCGTTCGTCATTGTTTCAAACTTTAGGTGTGTCCCTTTCTGTCAGAACAAAAATTAAATAAAAACTCCTTTTTTTTGTCTTTGGATTAGAAAGGGACAAACCAACAACGACGATGAAAACCCGTCAGGATTATAAATTTTCTTTGATGAAAACGTATGAATGAGGTTGAACATAACCGACCGCTAAGGAGTAATTTTCATATTTCACCGCGTGTAAGGTAGTCTGTACTCCATGTATAAATAATACCTATTTCCAGCTTCCTGGTGTTTTAACTAGGGCTTGCTTGCACCAAAAAGTATTATTTCCTATATCAATGTTTTAAATATTATGCTGTCTTGAATTAAATATTTTAACGGGTTCTTACCTAAGGGTAAGCAGAGTGTTATTTGTCGACACTAATTATGTGAACCTTTCGTCTATCGTACTCCACACTCTTGACGGACATAATTTGTAATGTAAGGGCCATGTCACGTATGTAAATTTAAAAAATACGCATAATATCTAGCATTAAGTTTTAACTGAATATTCGTTTAGCTTTTTTCATGTAAAAAGATTTAAAGCGTTTCGATTCAGTAAGTTCGTCGGTATTTGCTAACTTTATAAACATTTCAACGAGTAGCGTGTGTTGCTTTAGTAACCCTTAAAAGGCAATAACTGTGAAAATGAGCAAAAAGCGAAGTATTCAATTAAAATATTTATCATTTTCTCACTTACGCCGCTTTGCTGTTTGGCAGTTGAGTTATTTACGAGAATGTGTGAGACTTTGGCAACCAATGAAAAATGTTTTTGCCAAGACTAATACTGGAGAAGTCATAATGAAAGAGAGAACTTGTGTAGGTACCTACGGATAACGGAAGGTAAATTTATTTTTTATGTATATTACTAGATCGTTTACTTATAATTGACTTATAAATAAAAAACGATGGCACTACTATGTTATTATGATTCATGTATTTTTACCCGACTGCGCCGAAGGAGGCTTATTCAGGATGTTTTTTTTTTAAACTTTAATGGCCGTTTGCATGTATTGCACCTTATTTCTGCCAAAGGTAGTTTCTGGGATGTAAGAGACTAGTTTTGAGTTAATAACACATAGTCGTCACCATAGTTTCGGCTCAAAGTCGTTCACTCCACTCACACGGAATATATCCTCTCCAATTATTTCCAAGACTTTATGCAGCTTCTACTTATTATGCATAAGTATTCTAAATCAACTAAGACTTATTACTTTGAACTTTTTACGTAATAATCTTCATTGTACCTACACATTGATAAATTGTAACCGTAGCAAAATGCGAAACATTTAGAAGATCTTACTTTGATTTATAGGGCGTCAAGTGGACAAGACAATAGAATAAGAGCTATCAAGTACAACTTAAATCCACTCACACTACTGAAACATTTTTTGTCAGGGCTGGCACCGTCATCGTCATTCGCAATCCATCTACAGGGTGAAATTGATATCATAAGCATCCTTTTAAACTGAGTCTACCCATCAAACTGAACAACTTTCACAATGGGAGCAAACCGATCGGAGCAACAACAAAATCTTCTGTTGTTATACATTTGAGTCGCGTAGGCAGCGGCGGCGGGTGCAGTTTAGTATGGAACAGCAGATTTTTTTTTTGCTCCGATCGGTTTGCTCCTTTACGAAAAGTTGTTCAGTTTGCCATCAAACTGAACAACTTTTCGTATGAAACTATGAGGCTACCCATGTAAACTCTTAGTTTCAAAAGATGCTAATGATATCAATTTCACCCTGTAGTTACTTATTTTTAAAACGATTATTTAACGTTAAGTTTTAATAGTGTATATGTTACCGGCAATGTGTATAATCCGGTATTCTATATAACACCTAGGCAATGTATAGAATGCCTAAGGCTTCCAGGCAATGTATGAAATATTATTTATTTTATACTTTGCCTAGGTATTCTATACAATACCGAATACGCAGCAGGTAATGTGTATAAAAGACGAGGGGAGGGCAAGGTAGAGGGGTGCGATTTGCTTGGCTTGGGTGACAAATGACAACTGCCCCTCTAAAATTCTGGTCCGGAGGCGAGTTGTCCACTTTGTGAAATGTTAGGGAACAACTGGCCCGAATACGATTTTTTTTTCAACGCACCCCTACACACTCCCTACTCACCCCTACTACATACTCCTACGCATCCCCTACGCACCCTCTACTAACCCCTAAACAATGTGAAATCCCCAACTGACTCCAACATACCCCCTACGCACCCCTGATACGCACTCCTGCGCACCCCCTGCGAACCCACTGCGCACCCCTTAAGCACCCCCTACGTATCCCTACGCACCCCCTACGCACCGTACCCTACGCTCAGGGGTAAGTTGGAGTCAGTTGGGGATTAGGTTAGTAGGGGGTGCGTCCGACTACGTAAGGTATGTATAGGGGTGCGTAGGGGTGAGTAGGGAGTTTTTAGGGCCTCCGACTTACACCCTATACACCCCCTACGAACAGGAGAACCAAAATCTATTTACTTTACACATTGCCGGGGGACCAGCAGGTATTCTATACAATCCCTAGGCATTGTATACATTACCTAGGTAAAGTATGTAATAGACTATAGTATTTATAATATTTCATACATTGCCTAAACGCCTCAGGTATTCTATACATTGCCTAGGCATTGTATAAAATACCTGAATTATACACATTGACGGTAACATAATTATACAATCCCAACAGTCAAGACAACGTATGCGAACGTAGTCAAGCCATCTCGGCATGGAATTTTCTCTTCTGGCATCTCTTCCTCTTCTTTTTCCTTTTTTTGAAAAAACGTGACCTCGTGACGTGATTCATAATATTTCCTAAATTTTATTTCATATTAACACTCATCAAATTATATATTTTTTAAACCTATACGTTTGAACCAAAATCTACTTACCTACTCAGAAAAATAAAATTTCAGACGCAGCATTTTTTATTTTTTAACGCGTTGCATTTATTAGCTGCTTCTGCTGCTGAATCTACAACGTGTTAATAAATAAACTAAAAAGTAGTTTGTTTAGAATCGAGAGCAGAATCGAATTCTCATGGGAACATAGGTAATTTTTTTCAAAATATTAAATACGAGCTTTAACCCGCGACTTCGTCCGCATAAATTATATACCAGATTTTAAGTCAGATGATAAGCTATCAAACAAAAAAAGTTTCATCAAAATCGGTTCAGTAGTTTTTGCGTGATACTCGAACAAACAAACACCCAAACAAACAAACAAATAAACAAACAAACAAACGAACAAACAAACAAACAAACAAACAGACAGACAAAAAATCCAAAATTTGGTGATTTGGAATCAGGGACAGGTAAAAACCATGTCGTAATTTTTTTTTTGTAAATATCTTCAATGTACAGACAAATTTCTGTTACAGTTTTATAATAGTTTAGATTAGATAATTTGTTTGCAAAATTTAAAATTTTCTGAACCGGATGTCACCGCACGGGCACACTCACCCTACTTACTACCAAAACAAGATTATAAAAATGTATCCATGAGTACGTTAGCGCTTTCTTTTCGTGCTGAAATGAACAAATCATTTTGTCCTCAAAACTTAAAATGCGAATAACTTTAAATTTTAATTATCAAAATAATGAAATTATTGTTTCAATCTAATTATTTTGTTATAAATCAGTTGGGGTATATGAGGTTTTGCGCTAATTCATTAACACGTTGTATAAAGAATTATACTAATGTACTATAATGAACGTTTTTCTGGCACTTTTCCTGGAGATCGCTAGGTTATACGGGTTACAACACGGCGCTTCACTTCCTTCATTATGTCTGTTGACTTTTTAGAAACCTCATTATACAGTGTGTTAGGGTAAACAGTATTGTAGGTACCCATGATACTTAACATCTTTCCCTAAGAAACCTATATAGAAAATACGTAATTTTTTTTTTACTTTTCATACAAACGTTCGATCATCTGATTGCATTTAGTATGGAAAGTCCAAAATTTTTTTGCGACTTCCTATAGGTGTCTTTGTGAAAGTTGTTCAGTATCAATAATATTATTGTTATTATTTAATAATAATAACAATAATATTTGAACCAAAAATACAGAAGTATCATCGAAATAAAATAAAACTAGATTATTCAGAATTGGTATTTAATTTTAATCATAGACCACAAAAACAAATATGTCGACGTGTGACATCCAAATTAAACTTTATTATCGTACAGATGTATAAAAATTAAGTTTGCGATAAAACTCACAGACATCCTTGAATGGATGACGCGTGCGTTTTTACATTGAACTGCGAATTCATCGCATACATTGTCTTAGTATGGACAAAATAAGTGAGTCGGAACTACAGGTAAAAGCCGTTCCTCCGCTTGTATCTTAGCTCTTTGAAGTGTGCCATTTCGATGCCAAAACTGACTTTAGAACTGTTGCTAAAGGTATAAATTCCCATGCCATTTCTTCTTCTAGATAAATGGTCACACTTGAGAAATTACCAGATTTAAGTCGACGGAGCAAGGTATCTTTTCGATCGAATGGATCAGTGTTTTGAGTGTAGCATGTGGAGGGTACAAAAACTGTGTGATGATGGAGAAGTAAGCAGAAACTTATTAAGCGGCTTTGACGAAGATGCCAATTGTCGATCGTTTTCTTATTGTTTCCATTTATTTATAAGATTTTCGTCTGGATCTCGGATTTCATCGGTTTAGGTAATTTGCTACAGAGCGGCTATTTTTTATTCAACAACGCTAAATTGAGCCCAAATCCGTTCTGAGGTAAAATGTTTGACCAACTATATTTGTATTTATTGACAAGGATAATTTAATAGATTAAATCAACTTATCATAAAGTTATATAGGAACTTGGGCCATCTGTAAGCAATCAATATTGAGGTATTCGTCATACCCCAACTTCGGAATTCGGATTAGTTTTGATTTACGACGTCAAGCGTCGAGGTGGAATGGCGGCGTCTAAGTCGCCAAATTTCCTTGTGCCATTACCTCCCCTACTAGAGATCGAGGTAGCTATTAGTTGGGGCCACTAATCCAAAGGCTATACAATATCAAAAACAGTTGGTTCTTTTAAATCAAGGGTTAGTTGGTTGGTTTGGCTTGTAACATTATTTTTATTACGTAAGTAATTAATATATATTCCATTTTTTTACCCGACTGCGCCAGAAGGAGGGTTACGTTTTTCAGTATGATGGTCTGAGTTCACCGTTTCAATCTGCGGAAGGATATCCCTTGCAACCTGTACATACCGGCTATTTTTAGTCTGTTTGTGCACGCACTTTTAAAGGTCTAAACATGCGAATTTTGAAAAAAGAAACAAAAACGGCCGCTTTTGTTTTTATTCGAAATTATCTAAAAGTGGACAGAGCCAAAGCCACTGAGCTCGAACTGCCCTCTTAAGCCTCTTTTCCCCTTCCTTGGCTCTTTTCGAAGGAAATCAGTTAGTCTTATAAATAATCTGCTCTTTTCGTGGCCCCTGCCCGATGTCCACGCACATGTCACTCCACTGCAATCGTATTGCACTTACAGTGTCGCTTTTTTAATATTATCTCCGCAAAAACTAGCCACTGTCCCTCCGATTGTGTATAAAACAATTTGTAGACCATGCTTAGTGACGGTCGGTTTTCTTGTTTGTGTGGAGACAAGATAAATGGGTTTCTTGCGTCAAGAAACAGCTTGCTAGAGATAATACGCATAATTTGATTTGAAGTTTCATAATAAGATTTTATTTTTTTATTATCCTTTAAACCACATACTCTACCCATCAATCTGAACAACTTTTACTATGGGAGCAAACCGATCGGAATAAAAAAAAATCTGCTGTTGCATACATTTGAGTCGAGTAGGCGTTGCAGTTTAGTATAGAAGGTGATTTTTTTTGTTGCTCCGATCGATTTGTTCCCATAGTGATAATACGCTTCTTAAGGTGGTTTCAGTCCATTACGAAGATATAAAGCTTTGAACATTTTGTATGAAAATTTTCAAAGCTTTGTATCTTCATAACTATATTATAAATTGCAAATGTTATTTGATACGCGACATCTAGATTTTTTAAACTATTTTTCCATATATAGGGTCCTTCTTAATATGCTGACACTTTTTTAAGGGGATGATCAGACCGTCAAACTGAAAAACTTCCTCTATGGGACCAACATCGAAATCGCGAAAAAAAATCATCACTTCCATACAAAACTGCAAACCTACTCGGAGCCAAACGTATGGGACAACTGTTTTTTTTTCGCGATTTCGATGTTGATTCCATAGAGAAAGTTGTTCAGTTCCATAGTCTGTCAGCATATTAAGAAGGACCCTGTATACAAAGTTACTTATATTAATACTGTCTGACACGTATTGTGCGTCAAAGTTTTGTATAAAATTGACCCCTCTGCAACCGCCTTAATATGCTGACGGTTTTTAAGGGGATGGTCAGACCACCGGAATAAAAAAAAAAAAAGACCATTGGAATCCCGCTCGCCGCCCGACTTTTTCAATCTTTAATTAGATTTTTTAAGATTATAATTTTTAAATGTTTGCTGCTTCCGGAAGCGAAATAGAAGTACGTAGGTAGGTAGGTAAGTACTTAAAATAAGTTAGCGACAGCTGGTATTTATCTTTTACACCTGTGTAGAAGGAAAACATTGTTAGCCCGCTGAACATAATATTAGGGCACATGCAGACTTTAAAAAACTAACTTCAAGAATACGCTTGAATAGCTGGTAGAGTTAATACCATCATATTTATATGAACTTTCTGATAACTAGATTTAATTCGTATAGGACAATTTTATTGAAGTAGGGTATGCAATTTTTACCTTGAATAATAATGTTAGTTCGATATTTTTGTGCAATACCGTAGTTTAGAATTAGAATCCATTAATATGTAGATTTTTTTTTGTTGAAACGTTTTACTTACCTACTTAGATCACCTACTCTACATTGATAGATAACAAAACACAGTAGATCTCCTTAACACTATCGCGGACAGTGAACGAGACACAATAGAACTTTTATTGTTATCACTACTATATAGCCGGTCACTATCCGCGAAAACACCTTAAAGGCATCTTTTATTGTTCATGTTTCGACTAAACCGAAACCAAAGTCATACCTCAGTATTCTTGGATAGTTTATCTAGTGAAATCATCAATTGAATACACGATTGGAATTACTTCACTCGATAGAAAATCGTCACAAAGATGACGTATTTTAAGAGACGTAGAAGAACTTAAAATAGTTTCAGATTTTTGGTATTTATACTCACATATTCACCATTAGTTTATCTAGTGAAATCATAATAAAAATCTATAAAAAGTACTTTTGTTAACTCTTTTTAATCGAAAATAATGAAATCGAACGGCACGCGCACGCACTTTTCGGAGGTCTGGGCATTCGTGATTCTCTTAGAAAATATTCGACTGAACCTATGATCCCTTAACGCCCGATAGCGTGGCAGTATAGTTTGCTCGTGCCCTAACTTCACTATAGCCACGTAGAACGTAGATACAGGCGTAATTCAGCTTGGAGCGCGCACGTCCGGGGTACGTGACCGGCATCTCCTGAACCTGTGTTACAGATATACACACCCAACTCTGACTGCGGGAAATAGGACGAAAATTCACAAAATTGCGACGTTACACTTCATCATTCTCGTATATTTTCCAAGTTGTTTTTAATCTGTAAATTGTTGAAGTGACTACTGAGGCCGGTTGGTGGTGGTTCTATTCCGGTAAAATATCTAGTCCTCCGGCAATCAAATTATATTTTGCAAACTCGTATGCTATAATTAATTACTTATTTATTAATAAATTTAAAAAATTACCATTAATACATTTTCTGAACACCTTGGGATTATATGGTAGTAATTTTTTTAATACCCTTATTTTTTATTCCCTAAAGTAAAAAATTATAAATATGGAACGAAGGCAACATATTACAATATCTGTAGTTGGTCCGGAAAGTACTAAATTACTTACTCATTTTAGAAAGTTAGTAGTAGTAACAAATTAATATAATGTTATTCATTTATTGATTTTGCATAAAAATGGTTTTCAGGATAATGGCATTTCGTCATTGGTTAACACCTTGTATATTGTAGGTACACAATCTTGCAGCTTTGGTTAAGGTGGTAGTGATTCCTCTCTCACTTCTCCAAACCTTCATGGGTTCTTTGTTATTCTAAGTCACACCACTTTCAGCTGTTTCCTCGATTTTTAAGGTTTAAAGAGGAACTTTATGGTGAAATCGTTGAAAATCCAACGTATCTAGGTACGTATAGCACGTAGTAATTCCTTCGGCGCCCACGTCTCGACTACGTGACTGGAATGAAAGCCTTCCGCCCTACGCAAGCTAGGAGGCTCGGAGGCTGTTATATGACGCGACGCCAACGGTAGGCGGAGGGGTGATTAGTAATGAAAAAGTTGAGTGGTGACTAGAATAGTTTGAATAATAGACTGCGGAGTAGAACATCCACTTTGAAGCCCTGAAAGCAAAACTTAAAGGAACAAATGGTAAGCTCATGTATTAACGTGATTTAATAATGAATTTACAAAATGCTTAAGAAACCACTGTCGTTATATTATAGACGCGATTTTTTATTCGTCTTCCATAGACAGCCCAACCAGGGATTATATCCATTGCATATACAACATGTTAATGAATAAGCGCAAAACCTCATGCACCTCAACTGATTTATAACAAAATAATTAGTTTAAAACAATAATTTCATTATTTTTATAGTAAAAATTTAAAGTTATTCGCATTTTAAGTATGGTGCAAAAATTATTTGTTATCATTTCAACAATTAATGAAAGCGCTAACGTACTCATTTCAGATCTTTTATACAGGTCGATTACAAAAAATAACACTAATATTTTTTGACGAATTTCTATCAAATACGCATCGTTTTGTGCCGTTACGTTACGTTGGTGGTGCGGTGATGCCAATACAGGGTGTTTGAATAAAAAGTTGCATTACTTTAAGTTTAAGGGGTGAATGTACCCAAGAATACTTTCCCTAAGAAACCATAGAAAATAAGCAAAAAAAAATTCACTATTCACTATTCACTTTCCATACTAGATGCAATTAGCTGAGCGAAGGACGGACGGTCACGCGACGCGCCTCGCCGCATCGATCCTGCGCCGGCGCCGCTGGCGTCGTGACGTGACCCGTTGCGGAGTGCCGCAGCCACTGTTGCCGCCAAGTTTTGCCCCACTAAATAATTTTGGAAAAATACTGCTGATATTCAAAACTTAGAAGTAGGAACCATAAAGGTATCATATAGAGGAACTGACAGCTGAGAGAGCGAGATGTACCTAGCGGTGCCACTGTATAATAGAAAGAGATACGTGACGCGAGGCAATAGAACCGTTTTTGGGAACTTGTCAGCACAATCGACTGGGTAAATATTCGTGCTCTGTGAATAATTAGTGAATCTAAAGTGAATTCGTAGATTATTTGGTGAAATATACTAACACTATTTCATTAAATTACCTACGATTTCACGTTAGATTCACAATTATACACAGAACTCGAAGTTTTAGGGTGCCGATCAGTGCCGACAAATGCACAAAAAACGGTTTCATTTGACAACTCATGTCAGTTACTGTATTCCGACAGGTATAATAACTTTATGGTAGGAATATACCATGAACATACGTATACAGGGTGTAAGGAAAAGTATCATTAATGTTTAAGCCACATACTCTAACCACCAAACTGAACAACTTTTACTATGGGAGCACACCGATCGGAGCAAATGTATGAGACAGTTGTTTTTTTTTTTGCTCCAAACGGTTTGCTCCCATAATAAAAGTTGTTCAGTTTGATGGGTAGAATAAGAGTATATGGTTTAAAGGTACGATACTTTTCCTTACACCCTGTACAGGGTGTTAGGGTGAACAGTTGCATTACTTTAAGGGGTGATTGTAGGTACCCATGATACTGATCAACTTTCCCTAAGAAACCCATAGAAAAAAAAATTCTCTTTCCATACTAAATGCAATGAGCTGATCGAACGTTTGTATGAAAAGTAGATTTTTTTTGCTAATTTCATATAGGTTCCTTTGGTAAAGATGGTCTCAGATCCCCTAAAGTATGTAGGATTTTATTTTGCACCCTGTATTTAGTAAAAGCAAAAGAAAAATCGTAATCAATATCGTCATCAATCTGTTGGTTGGTTGACTTTTCAATATACGTACCTACTAAATATATTAGTTGTTGTAAAACTAATGTTTCTAACTAGATCACCGAGGCTAGAACGTCTTTCCTTAATACAGGTGTTACTATGCGGCCCGCGTGCCCAGGTAAGATGTGGGGGAGTCAGGGGGCCTACTTTTTATTTCATTACCACCCCGGGGCCCCCTAAGTAGGTGATAGTGCGCCCTAATGCCGAGATGATGATTGTGTTGAGGATCTGAGCTTTCGTTATTCAAGTTTAGTTCAGTAGCTATTCATTATGTTTTCTAGCTCATTCGGATTCATTTTAATGCGTTAAAACCTTAAACTGTTTGTATTTTGGTACTTACTTCCAATTTTACTACAATTTTTACTAAACATTCCTATAACCGATACTCGTGGTTCTTCTACTTATTTTGTACAACGAAATAAACTCTATACTGTCAATTTACTTTACCCTCTTCCTAAATACCATTGTAAAAACGCTATTAAGACCTGGCTTTTGGGCTTGTCGTACGAAAATACTGAAGATCTTCTTACACCACTCTCCTGACTAGGTATAAAATCGTAAGTTATTTTAATTTAAAAAAAGTATTTAGCCTCCTATTTATTTTTGCGCACACACACATACACACACACACACACACACAGACATACACACACACAGACACACACCCACACACACACTCACACACACACTCACGCACATACAAATATATATACACATACACCCACACCTTAATTCACCTTAATTTAGCTTATATTATATCTTTCTTTTGATAGTACCTAACTAATCTTCTATTCTACCTATTCGTCATTATACGCAACTAACTACCATTGTACTACATATATGTTCACCATGTCATCCTACCAGTCCTCCGGACCGTGAGGTGGGAGCCTGGTGACTCGTTATGCCAGGTTATAAGCGAAAGTTTATAAACCTACCACGGGCACCAGTCTCTCACATATAAAATGTCTTATCTTAAAGCTATATTGTACCTACCAGCCTTCCATAGAAACTGTCAAATAATGTATTTTGTATGTGAGAAGAGAATAAAGATTTTTATTATTTATTATTAATTTATTTTAGTGTCTAAGGTGTATATATACAGGTGAAACACTGAGTCTACCCTTAGTTTGAAAGGTAAACTTCTAGTTTAAAAGGATGCTAATGATATCAAGTTCATTCACCCTGTATAAGTTATTCATCATCATCAACCTATATAGGGTCCTTCTTAAAATGCTGACAGTTTTTTAAGAGGATGATCACACCATCAATCTGTTCAACTTTTACTATGGGAGCAAACCTGTTAGCGCAAAAAAAACAGCTGTTTCATACTAAACTTCAGCGCCTACTCGACTGAAATGTATGAGACAGCTGTTTTTTTGTTCTGACAGGTTTGCTCCCATAGTAAAAGTTGTTCAGTTTGATGGGTAGAGTATGTGGCTTAAAGGTTAATTATACTTTTCTTTACACTCTGTATAGAACAGTTAATTTATTTTTCGCGATTTCAACCTTGTTGGAAAGTTGTTCAGATCGATGATCTAACACACTCCCTAAAATATGTACCTAACACAATTTAAGTTTACACCCTGTATTTTTATAGGACAGTCCTCAAAACCGAACTCCGGAGATAGTAACATTTTGAGTAAGGTTTTTAGCTTTTTACGACAGGCTGCTATTTATGTATCCAGAATTGGCCAGTTAGAGAACAATATTTAAATAAAAACCGGTCAAGTGCGAGTCGGGCTACTAGCGCACCGAGGGTTCCATACCACACCACCACAGAACACAACATTATTAACATAGAAAAAAAATCTTTTTTTGTCCGGGACCTTTAGCGCGAGACCGACTCACACTTGGCCGGTTTTTAGTATTTGTTGTTATTTTGTAGAGTTGGCTCTATAATCACACTAAGTTTGACGCTTGTATGTATTACCGTTTTTACAATAAAGCGTGAAGAAAAAACGTAGATAAAAACTAGTTTCTTATGAGAACCCCCCTTAATTTTTAACTTTTTGACATTTTTATTATTTGTGAACAAATACGCCGTAATAACGCATAATCTGAGAAAATTTCAACTATAGGTAGGACAGACAGACGGACGGACGGACGGACGGACAACGTAGGCTTAGAATAGGGTCCCGTTTTCACCCTTTGGGTACGGAACTCTAAAAAGTAATTATAACATTTATAAATGCAACTCTTTGGCTGAAGAATACAATTTGTTTCAGGTAGCTGGCATTTGTTTATCCTTTGTGGCGTCATTTTGAAAATTGCGTGTCTTTATCGATTTCGTAGCGGGATGCCTACTATCGCACTTAGCCTATTTATTCAATATGGATTTAACTCGTGAAAATTTTCGTGCTATAATTTAATACGATTTTCGGCGAGGGCTAACTCAAAAACAGTGCATCGATCAACTCACTTCGACTTTTGGGGACGAAGCACCGTCGAAAACTACTGTGTATCACTGGTTTAGTGAGTTTAATAATGGGCGGTCTGTGCTCACGGACGAATTTAAAGAAGGTCGCCCGAAATCGGTTGTTGTACCTCAAAATATTGATGCTGTGCGGGAACTAATAATGCAAGATCTTCATCTACACTAATATTATAAAGAGGAAAGATTTGTACCTATTTTTGTATGTTTGTATGTTTGTAATGAATAGGCTCAAAAAGTACTGGGCCGATTTAAAAAATTCTTTCACCATTAGAAAGCTGCATTCACCCTGAGTAACATAGGCTATATTTATTGCTAGAAAAGATTAGACGTCCACCCGTGCGAAGCCGGGACGGGCCGCTATGTTTCATATCGCGAGATAGAGGTGTCTATAGGCATAAGTATGACGAGTATATATATAATATGTAACATATTACACGAACATTTAGCTGTAAAAAAGAAAATTTCATGTTGGATTCCGCACAACTTGAGATTCGACCAAAAAAATGGGCTCCTGCCGATTGGTGTAAAAAAATGTTACAAAAGTACAATCAGGGTGCATCAAAAGGTGTCTATAATATCTAAACAGGTGATGAATCTTGGATATATACATTACGATCCTGAAACTAAACCAGCAGTCCACGGTTTGGATGTTTCGAGCTGTGAAGAGGCTGTTTATGCGTTCAAAGTGCACGTTTTGGAGATACCTCTTTCCGAGTGGAAAAAGTGCTACGAAAATTGGTTCCAACGTATGCAAAAGTGCATTGATCATCTTGGCGAATAGTTTTAAAAGCAATAAAACTATAATAAATTATATATGATTGTTTCACTTTGCTATTCCGGATACATAAATAGCAGTCCTCGTAGTTACCTACATCTCTATCTCTACAGTTCTACTGGAAATTTCGTACAAAAGAGTTAGAAACTGAATGTTATAATTATAAGTAGGTAAAAAGAACTTGGTTTTCAAAATATCCTGCATACCCGACTTTTTTTTTATAAGTTTAGCAGTCACCGTAGTCAAAATCTACCTGAAATTCATCATCATCAACATCATGCTAGGTAATTTGCTTTAGTACTTAGTTATTATTATCATTCTCACAAAGTCAAAACTGTTAATTAACAGAACAAAGTTCCTAGATATTTGTAAAAAAGGCAGTTCATACAAAATCGTCTAATAACTATCAACGATAAACCAAGCATTTAATAGGGTTAAATCCCTCATTTTGAGCGTGCAAATATTTTTATGGGAGAAAAGGAATGCCATCAAAATGGGTACCAGCTAAATGCAGTTCCTTCCCCTTGACATGATCATGATTTAATGCTTTTCCTGTGTATAATTTAATTGTAAATAGACAGATAACTAATGTGTAACGTAACTTAGTAATAAGAAAAGAAATTAAAAGAACATACGACTACTGTTGTAGACACTTCTGTTTTCTACCCTTATTAACTCTTATGCAATCACAAAGAAATAAAACCCTCAGTCTTTACTACCGGATTCATGAATACAAAGCTTTGTAATCAAAAAGTAACCACAGAAGAGCGTAAACACCCCATTGATAGTAAAACAAACGTTGAAGTTCATTTACAGGCAGATCGACAATGTCTGGAGGTGGCAGTAAAACGTACAAATAAGCGTAGAGATGTAACGGCCAGGGAATTAGCAATAAAAACTTTTTTACAATCGACATCCCGCTGCTGAGGGGACCCTAGAATAAGTGAGAGAAAATTCATTATGATGAAAATTATCGACAGTTTTAATTGTATACAGGGTCCAACATAATATGCTGACAGTTATTTAAGAGGATGATCAGACCCTCGAACTGAAAAACGTTCTATATGGGACAAACGTCGAAATCGCGAAAAAAACATTTGTTTTCCAATATTGCAATCCTACTCGACCGAAATGTATTGACTAGATGTTTTTTTCGCGATTTAGATGTTGCTCCCATAGATAAAGTTGTTCAGTTTGATGGTCTGATCATAACCTTAAAAAACCGAATGACCCTATACAGGGTGTAAGGAAAAGTACTTTTCCTTACACTCTGTATAGGTACAGTCGGCCGCAATAAGTTGTATACACTTTTGTTCTACGTCGTAGTACTAAAGTGTATATAACTTATTGCGGCCGACTGTACATCTATTTGTCTAGAATAATGTAGGTATATGTATATCCAAGTTTTTATTAGCTTTTTACTTTTCACTGCGAGATTTACCTAATAACGTAATAACACAATGTTTGTGAACATCTAAACTTGAAAAATTATCATTTAAAATTTTCATTTCAGTTTCAGTTCAGCATCAGCTCAGACCAAACAGTGGGAACTAATTAAAACATTTTCAATTCGTTTTTACCTTTTTTTACCTTGAATATGTGTGTAAGTGTAGGTTATGCACCTACTCTGTTCAAATACATAGATAACATGGATAAAAATAATAAGTTAAAATACAAAGACAATCGACATCAAAATTATCGACATCTTTACACCCCTTGGCATCCGTGCAATAATTCTTGGTCGTACCTCATTTGCATTTCTTTATTGGATCGCGGCGAAATTGAGAAAAATTCGCGCACTCAGTTTTAATTACAAGTTGTATATTTTTGCATCCCATTTACTTCGTTTAAGTTGCTTCAAGGAAACAAGGAGTAGATAAGTATACAGGGTGTAAACTAGAAAGCGTTAGATACTTAAAGGGGTGCATCGGACCATCAAACTGAACGAAAAAACGTTTTGACCGCGAGAAAACATCTACTGCTTCAAAATTTTGATCGAATAGGTAGCTATTAAAATTTTCTATGGAACAGCACTTTTTTTTCGAGATTTCAAAGTTGATTTTAAAGTAAAAGTTGTTCAGTTTTATTAGTATAAGAGATAAGTGTACTTTTTGCAACCATCAGCAGCAAGGCTGATTCAGTGTTTATGGGGTGTAGAGCATCTCTGTGATGGGGACGGACCAGGTCTGCCTGCATAACTCCAGTCGGTTTAGGAGTTACTGATGATTAAAGGTCTGTAAAAAATTAACGATCAGCTGCACGGCTGATCATATGATATTGTTGTAGTATGCACTGTAGCTATAAGTTCCGACCTTTAAACGGCTGTATCTCTTAAACCGACTGATGAACCATGTCAGTTATTGTACTGTTCACATAGCTACAGTGCATACTACAATAATAACATACGATCAGCCTTGCAGCTGATTAATTTTTACAGACCTTTAATCATCAGTACCTCCTAAACCGACTGGAGTTATGCAGGCAGACCTGGTCCATTCCCATCACAGAGAAGCTCTACACCCCATAAACACTGAATCAGCCTTGCTGCTGATGGTTGCAAAAAGTACACTTATCTCTCGGAATATATGGTCTGTAGCCCCCCTTCAAATATACATAGCGTAGAGTGTGTTGCTACAATACATTATTATCATATTGTGATTACGTCACGATGGCATTTCGGGTTTAGATACACACGATTTGCCACTATTTAATTAGTGTTTATTCAAATAACTTATTTATCTCGAAATCCTGAATCTTTTTAATGAAACAAACTCACTCCCTCGTTGTTAAAGAAAAACTTCCTTATAATCTTCCATAACATAATTATCTTTAAGTAAGGTAATCGATTGGGAACAACAGGGAAAATTCAGTGCATGTATAGATCACAAAGAATCCGTATTCACGAGTGCCAGATGCGACACGACAGACGACAATCGTTTCTCGAGGTAGGTAAGCTAAGATAACAGGGATAAAAGTTTTGTTAAAAAAAAACCTTTTATACACAATCAGTGAAACTTGGAAAGAACGAGCCTACTTGAAAACTTCTTGTGTGACGAAACCCGATTTCGCCTGATGCACCCTGGGCAATCAGCAGCCCCGTATCTAGCGGGGAGCAAACGGGGGCCCACGCCCCGGGTGGCAGGTTTAGGGGGCGCCAAAATGAAGAGTTTAAAAAGTAAAATATTGCAACGACTTCAAAATATTGTAAAAAATCTCGAGCTCGCTTCGCTTGTTCCTGGTATTAGATCATATTGCAATGATCTCATTATATTGCGGTAAAATCTCAAGCTCGCTTCGCTCGCTCTTAATTTTTTTATTGTATTTGAAGTATCCAGTCATGCCTATTGCAGAATTCGATCCAGATTTTAGATCATAATTACAACGAGCTAATCTTATTGCCGTAAAAAAAGTAGTTTTGGTTGTTGCAAAAAAAAGATATTTTTGCAACAACCAAAACTAGACCCGGCCACCCCTGGAAAAAATTAATGCTACTCCCTTGGAGGTGGAGGGGAGGGGCGCCAATGTCAAGTTTTTGCCCCGGGTCAGGAAAATCGTAGATCCGGGGCTGGCAATCAGACTCCAGACCGACCATTTACAGCATGAGTGATTGTCATGCAATAGCTATAGCTCATGCTGACACGATAGAAGAAGAAACAGTGAAACTAGAATAGTTCCAAAATTCCCTAATACGTTTAACAGTAGTCGTCTGGTTGGAATATACAAACCTATTCATCGTAGATAGATGTTAGGTATATGACGAAACAAAGCGATGGGATATCTTTAGCGGTGTTTTTGTGAGAAAAAGGCTCGTCACCCAATACGACCACTTAAACATAATCCTTCCTTGATTTCTTAAAGTCCCAAAAGGGTCTTTATCTATATACCTACTTACGTAAACTTGTAGACGGTTTCTTATACTATTTTCCGTCAACAGAAGTTCTACGTGACAATAATAATTACACAATGCTTTTGTAAGAAAAAACTTGTTTCGCTGAAAAGTTAAACAAAATCTCATTCCGTATTATAAACCCTAGCTATGTATGAAGGGTGAACGTGTTTCCGCAATCGTATTATAATAAACCGAGATCTTCATTGATTTATGTCTCCACAAAAATGTTGCATTACATTTTTCATGCACTAAAACGTTCCGATGGTAAAGTAGGAAATGTAAAATAAATAAAAGGAAGTTGTTTATTTTATTTATTGGTGACTTGATTAGTAGTTGATTAGTCTACTATTAGGTAAAACAGTGAACTAACTAAACAGTATACTATATTTATCTTATCTTATCTTATCGATCCTTTTGTGGTATTAATTACAATTTTAGCATCAAACCGATTTATGATATGATAACTGAAACAACAGCAACCTAGGACCAGTTTATGAACGCTGACCTTGATCTTAAAAATTTTGTCGCTAGATTGATAGGTAGATATTCCGTTTTTTAGACTTTTGTATCGAGAAAACGTATGAATAATAAAAAAAAATACCTTGTTCTACAGGTTCCACTAGAACTAGAATTTGTTCATTTATAGTAGGTATTGTGTGGCTGTAGGTGTGTATCTCTGGAAGCCATGCCGGTCTATGTTAAGATACTTTACCTGCAAAATAAATTTTCTGCAATCGCCAGATTACCCGATAGATCAGAGGTAACTCGCTATACATCGCAGTAACAGCACCATGACTCGTGCGGAAACATAAAACTGAATCTTTAATGGAAAAGCCACTGGTAAATCCATGACTTTTGCACCAAAATCTACCGGTGTCAATAGTAAAGTGATGGGGGGAGTATTTTGGGAAAATTAAAGTCTACCTGCAAGATAATTTTTATTTGATGAATGAAATAAGTAAGTCATAATGGTAAGTAGTAAGTAAGAGCGTCAGTGGCGCGTTGCGGAGAGGTATGGACACTCAATCATAAGGGTAGGTACGGGGTTCGAATGCGCACGGACGACATGCCACGTACCAATTAATTTTTCTAACTTATGTAGATCTACATAATACCGACTGAACTCTAACGGCGAAGGAACACATCGTGAGGAAACCTGCATACGGCTGAAGAAGAAATTATGATGCCTATGTATACAACCCGGGCGAATTAACTTGACACCTGGCTCGAACGACGTTGGTGTTAATCAATAACAAAAAACAGCAAAAGAATAACTCGAAAATTCTAAACCGAGGCCAGTAGCGATAGCATCTCAGTTATAATTGCACTTGTCCCTGCGCTTGAGAATTTTCGAGTTATTCTTTTACTGTTATTTGTTATTGTTTTTCTGTTATTTGGTTTTGTTATTGGTTAGGTACTTCGCCCGGGTTGTAATCCACCAATTAAGCACGCCTGGTGGACTGATGCCGATACACCCACCCTGAGGGTAGGCCTGTACCCTACAGTGGGACGTACCTGTATAGGCTGATGATGATGATAGGTAAGTTGTGCTTAAATGCACACTTGAGAACAAGCTTTCATGAAGTAAAATAAACACATTCGATGCAGCAGCACAGAATCCCAAAAACACTACTATTCCACATACACATCACATCATTTCCATTACAAACCGAAAGTACCTACCTACATATAAATTGTTACATTTTTCAATGCAACAATATTTATGGGCGCACAATTGAATTTCACACTTGATTTGAGCGGGTCCGCTTGAAAAATGCTTCCGGTTTTCAAATTCGAAAAACATCTGTCAAATAAAGGCGGGAAAACAGACCACGGTGTTGCTCGTATGGTTGCTCGCATACGAAGGGTCGCTATGTGTCAAACGGGAAATAGTTATTTATGGCCACCATTCACAAATTGCATTCATGGCCGAATTGATATATTAGAATGTTTTATATGTAAATGTGGTCCTAAGACGAACGGCTTGCCCCACAAACGGATATTAGATGATTTAGTGGATTGTATTATATTCATACCTAACTATTCATTGCAGTAGGTGTACCTATATATCCCACTTTATTTATGTTAGCACGATGACAAAAATCTAGTCGCATTTACGAGAATATTGTAATAAAATAAATGTGACCTGACCACTAGGTAGATATACCGATTCATTTTGGTAGACCATAGAAAATTATAGACAAGTGCAAAAAAAAATTGAGTTCCGATTCCGTGGTCAAAGAAAATACACTTATCTACCCGTAGTAGTAGAGTTTCGTCCAAATCCGCTTGTCTATCTGACTGTAGCTACAACCCGGGTGAATTAACTTGACACCTGGCTAGAACGACGTCGGTGTAAACAATAACAAATAACAGCAAAAGAATAACTCGAAAATGCTAAAGCGCAGGGACACGTGCAATGGTAACTGAGATGCTATCGCTACTGGCCTCGCTTTAGAATTTTCGAGTCGTTTTGCTGTTTTTGTTTACCTACACCAACGTCGTTCGAGCCAGGCATCAAGTTAATTCGCCCGGGTTATATGCGAGTTTGCTCCTATTGAAACAAAATAACTACACTTAAAAAACCTATTCAGTATGTAATTAAAAGGTAAGTATGTTGGTAAGTAACTTTTATTTTATAACTTATCTAAGCACATGGACATGGTCAGACGGAAATTACTTAGTTTAACAATCAGCATGCAATGGGTGCGAAGCCCTTGATTTGCTTGGTCCGTATCAATCTAAACTATTATAAAACTGTAACAGAAGTATGTCTGTACATTGAAGATAAGTACTTACAAAAAAAAATTACGACATGGTTTTTACCTGTCCCTGATTCCAAACCACCAATTTTTGGATTTTTTGTCTGTCTGTTTGTTTGTTTGTTTGCTTGTTTGTTTGTTTATTTGTTTGTTTGTTTGTTTGTTTGGGTGTTTGTTTGTTCGAGTATCACGCAAAAACTACTGAACCGATTTTGATGAAACTTTTTTTGTTTGATAGCGATGACTGACTTAAAATCTGGTATATAATTTATGCGGACGAAGTCGCGGGTAAAAGCTCGTTACAAAATAAAACAGTAGCAACAAATACAACCTTCCTCGATTTAATGTAGGTATGCTCATTTAGAGACAACACTAATCAATCTATGTCTCTATAATATAAGCAAATAATGTTTGTGTTCACACACGGAGAGGACATTTCATCATTATCTTTTTTATTAAGAACTCTTGTCGGTGGAGTATTCGCCAAAGCAGTCTCTTTTAACTGAACTCTGAACGTTGTTCAGTTTCCGGCAGTTCTTCGAGTTCCTGATACGACGCGACATCAACTTTCTCTTTCACCTGTGCTAGGTAAACTCTGTCTAGGTCTTCCTCTGCCATTCTTCCAAAGAAGTTGTCGTGTCGTATCAGTTGAGGTCATTTAGACATTCATATATTTCATCGTGTTCCTTAGCTCATCCAAACCACCGTCGATTCTTTCCATTGAACGGTAGGTGGTATACCATATACCTACTTACCATCTAACTTGATAGATTATTTTATACCCAGGCGTGGGGCCCGTAGCATTTAATCCGGCATTGTGTACCTACCTCTCCTACCGAGTAGTTAAGGAACTTGCTACTGTAAAAACTTTCGTCTATTTCCAGGTTTACAGTTCATCATCATCTCAGCTGATGGATGTCCACTGCTGGAGATAGGCCTCCCCCAAGGATCGCGACAACGACCGGTCCTGCGCTGACAACGGATTCCCGCCGCCTTCACCAGGTCACAGTCGACGCGTCGGTCCACCTTGTGGGTGGTCTACCTACGCTGCGCTTTCTGGTACGCGGTCGACCACTCGAGAAGTCTTCGGTCCTATCGGCCATCGGTTCTGCGAGCAATGTGCTCCGCCCATTGCCACTTTAGTTTAGCAATTTTTTGGGCTACGTCAGCTCTTCTTCTGCGGATCTCTTTATTTCGGACTGTAGGATACCTAAATCCTAAAGTTGCTCTACTGGTCCAATTTTGAAATTAGCTACCAAGCCAAATCGTCAATAGAAAGCACTCCTGTTTACATTTTAGTTATAACCAGCCTCTTACATTTGACCGACTCTGTACATTGTTCTAATTCGGACGTGGTCACGTTTATGCTATAAATCGTTTAGTTTCGGTAAATGCGGTAAATCATATCCATGTCACTATTGCTTTGCTAGTCGGGAGGTCGATATCGTGGACTTAGAGAATTCAAGAATGTATGTCTAGTATAAATAATCCGTTATTTACAATTGACAATTTATACTGATGATCGAAAACTTATAGCAAGTTGGAACTAATACCTAATACTACTTAGTTTTGACAAAACTTAAATTCTCACACCAACAGACAAGAGTAGGTGCCTAAGCACGCGCGATACAGAGTGAGTCTAGTACTAGTCTGAGAGGACCACACCATTGCCTACTATCGTCTTCCTCCCCTCTTCCACGTTGGGTTAGGTAAACATTCGTGGGAGTAGGGATTGTCCGTACTATACCTATATGTAGTAGATACTACAGGTACTCCGTAGCTTTACAGAATCTACTAAAGTTCCAAATAAATTCAGAATCGTCAGAATACAATGTGGTGTAATGTGTGTCCGTAATGTAAGTACTCTACCTTATTATTTCCACTATACTTAGTTTTACCATACAATTTCGTATACCTATTATACCTACTGTGTTTTCTTACATTTTTAATAGGTAGGAGTCCTAAATATTATTACGGTTTTCTACAAACTACGAACTCACAATATATTCAATACTTATAGGAACTTGAAGCCCAATTATAATTTTTTTTTTTAATTTTTAATCGAAACGTGTTGTTGCTGTAAGATGCGATCATAGCCCACTTACTAAACGTTAATTTTTTTAAGCTTTGAATCGAAACTTAAAAAATCTTAAATTGTTGCTGTATTGCTGTAAGATGCGACCTGAAACACTACAACATACTTACAACTTAATACCTAACTATTACCTACAACATGCCTTGTCCAAAAAGTACAGTCAAAAATCCACAACAAGCTTCGTCACAAGAGAATAAAAATAAAAATCCACAGAACGTTTCGTCAGCAAAATAATAAATACCTACAATAATGTCAATGCCTACCCTTATGTACATACAGGTCCGAGTGAATGTTAGGTGTGGAGAAAAAAGAATGAAAGTCGAGTGAATGCAGTGGAAATGCGCTCTTCACGAAGTATGTGTGGTGTTACAGTGACCGACCGAATCAAGAACAGTGTAATAACTGATAAGGGATCCGATGTAAGTTGAAGGATGATGTGGTCTTCTTCTTATCGTGTGGGCAGAGCCCTGATGTCAGAGTTTTTTCAGACCGCCTTTCGGCCTCTGACGTGGTTTTTATGTAACGACTACTACCACCAGATATAGTAGCCGGGACCAACGGCTTAACGTGCCATCCGAAGCACGGAATCATTTTTCTTTTCAGACAATCAGGTGATTCAGCCTGCAATGTCCTAACCAACTGGGGAAAAACGTACAAAGTGACATATCACTAGGTGTCCCCCGTGGGAATCGAACCCACGACCTCCGTATCGAGAGCCAATGCTCTTAACCATTAGACCACGGAGGCAGCTGTGGTAACCAACCAGGATCGAAAGAGGTCATGCTTAGATGGTTCGTTCACGTATAGAGGATGAATGAGTAGACTCACTGGGGAGATTTAATGTGAGTGGAACAGTCGAGAGAGCGTCCGAGGAGAACTTACCACGACCAAATAAATAGTCTTCTCCGAAAAGGACAAGTGCGAGTGCGTAGCACCCTCAACCGACGGAAGTGCATGAAGAGATCTATGAAAGTGGATGAGGCGAGAGAAGTAGGTATGTCAGAATCTTAGTTACCCCTGTGTAGATGAGTATAATAGCCTGAGTATAATGTAGGTATGTAGCAAGTACTACAACTTATGTTACCTATAGACTATACAGGGTGTAATAAAACACCCTAGTAATACTTAAACGGGTGCTTCAGACCATCAATCTGAACAACTTTCACTATGGAGCCAACGTCGAGAAAAAATAAAAAAAATCTGCTGTCCCATACATTTTAGTCGAGTTGGTACTGCAGTTTTGTATGGGACAACAGATTTTTTTAATTTTTTCTCGATGTTGGCCCCATAGTGAACGTTGTTCAGTTTGATGGTCTGAACCACCCCCTTAAGTATTACTAGGGTGTTTTGTTACACCCTGTAGATACTCTTTCTTATACTGTGCTTTTGTTGTTCCTACCGCAGTGGGACAAAGCAGGATTAGTATAGGACCACCAGGAACACCTTTCTGGTATAGTCTAATTAGTAATTTTTACCTATAGTTTAAAAAAAATAATTTCTCTGTGTAGCCGACTGTACCACAGATTATTTAATAGTTACACTGTACTGAGTCACATACTAATACTAATGTCATTGCGTACCTACAGAAACCGTCGCCACTGTCTTACTGTGAAGTGAAAACTAACTTATTACTATTTTTAAAAACTTATAAGCATACTGAACGAATTTTAAGATGTTTATGCATTAAACATTTAAGGCGTTCAATCCGCAAGGAAAACATTCAAAACTGAAGCCTTATCATTCTGTGGATGATAGATAACATTCGAAACACCTAACTAAAGCAGCGATTACATAACCCTACATTTAGGTACGGTAGTAACTATTAAATAATCTGTGATTTAGGGCCGATTTCGGCATACCTACATTGCCTGATTTGTTCTCTCTATTTTAAAGTGTAGCTATCAAAGCAAGCAATGTATGTATGCCGAAATCGGCCCTAAATGTAGGGTGATGTAATCGCTGCTTAAATACCAATGGAACGGTAGAACTGTGATGGAACTACGTCACATCCGCGCCCCGTGGCCGCCTCCTCGTCCCGCACACCGCACACCGCAGCGCAGAGCACCGCACCGCTTCTAGTCTCCATCTCCAGCCGGTTCGTCACGTCCCGTCACGTGCTGCGCATAGCGTCGCCGACGCAATGTTGCTGATGTGTAAAATTATTTCTATCTTAGTAGTTCCCTATGTACCTAACTACTAACAGAAAGATTACAAATGTTCATTCAGGAAACTGAGATTAGAACAGTGACCAAATAAATAAATTATCGATTTAGCCAGGACGAAAGAGACTTATTTTGACAACCTTCTTCGAGATAAATCGAAATTGCAGTACTGGCCAAATACATGCGCGCAGCGGCCGGCAATGTTGTATGAAAATCCATATCTGTCGTGTTTAGCGACCAAATAAATTACATACTAAACTCATATCTGTCGTGTAATTTAAAAATGGAACGATCTTTTTCTCCGAAACATGGCAACCAAAGAGGTAACTTATCAAAGGTTTTATTTAAATTTCGAACTGCCTTGCAAATAGAAAGCTGTTTATTGAAAAAAAAAAACTAATTGTTGTTCGATGTTCGTCAAATGTTCGTCATTGATTTTGAAAAGAGTTTTAATTTCCGCGAATTATTTGAGAAAATTTACTGTTTTAATTTCCGCGCATTATTTGAGAAAAGTACTATACAAGCCTTGGCCACAACTAGGCATTGATGGACTTACGTATGTGTGCCTCGGCTTCGCCTCGGCCCACATTTACACGTTCGTCCATCAATGCCTCTGTTGCTGGCCGCTGCAGTAATGTACTATTTATTTAACAATACCCTCCCATCAAAGATGCTGGAAGCATTATAGGTACCTACCTACCATGCTCTTTCTCTTTTGCTTTCCAATCTACCTATGTTAGTATTTTAAGACAGCAGGCACCTACCTATATTTATAACAAAGTAGTACTGTAGGTATAAGTACCTACTCAAGTCCTTCTATTCTGATGGAATAAAAATCATGTAGGTACCTAGTTTTGTAAATTTTGTGAAATTTAAATAAATTATTTATGAATTTAAAGGAAGTCTATTTTCATTTCATATTGTAGAATTCACTATGTAGGTAACTATTGTTTAATAAACTTAGAAATATAACTCAATAGTTCTGTCTTCGGATTCGGCTATCTTGTAGTAGAATAATAACGATACTGTAAGCAACATTTAAGACACTAGCCTTGACGTTCGCGCAAGCGCGTCCAAGCCGGGTATCGGCCGAAAGTATATCGTTACCGATCGTATAAAACAGCTGTTCAACCTTGTAGCAACTTTAACTATAACAACACCTAAAATTAACTGAATGTAATAATGGATTTCAACGACAAAGTTGTGCTCATAACCGGTGCTAGTTCTGGAATAGGTGCAGCCACGGCTATTTATTTCTCTAAACAATCGGCAAAACTAGTTCTCGTCGGCCGCAATGAGAATAATTTGAAAAGAATTGGGTTGTACTGTGAAAAAGCCAAAGGAATAAAGCCGCTTTGTATAACAGCGGACATCACAGTAGATCTAGATGTGGAGAGGTTGGTGAAAGAAACAGTCGAGAACTGCGGAAAACTTGACGTATTGATAAACAACGCAGGAGTAATCGGAATGGGCGGTCTGAAGAACTCGAACATGGAGACTTATGACACAGTGATGTCAACAAACATGAGATCTGTTTACCACCTAACTATGCTTGCAACGCCACATCTCATAGGAAGCAAAGGTTGTATAGTAAACGTGTCCTGTGTCGCAAGCACTAAACCTAGTACTATGGCGTTAGCCTACAACATTTCAAAGGCTGCGTTAGATCATTTTACCAAATGCGTAGCCCTAGAATTAGCATCAGATGGCGTACGAGTAAACTCGATTAATCCAGGATTTGTAAAGACAAATTTACTGAAAGGAATTGGTTTAACTGAAGACCAGTTGGAGCTGTTTGTGAAGAATGTAGTCGGTAACATGCCTCTGAAGAAGCCGGTCGAAGGTGATGAAGTCGCTTCTCTTATAGCGTTTTTAGCAAGTGATAAGGCGAAAAGTATCACTGGCTCTAATTATACTATAGATGGCGGTATATTGTTACGTTAAATATATAGTACTTAACTAAACTAATTCATAGTTACATAAACGTGCTTATTTTATTGAAATCGTCTAGTCAAACTTCTGGATAAAGTTTAAACAATATACATAAGTACCTATGTAATTTTTGAGACCATAATTAAGTAGGCTAGTGTGGCTACCTAATATTCTATCTGTTAGTGTTTTATAATTTAGAATAGTTATGTGAAACATGTTTTTATTATGTTGTATTAAATGTCTATAATAACAATCGTGTTTTTCTCAAACATGCTTGGAAATGTGAGCATTATTTTGACAACCTTTTTCGAGATAAATCGAAATTGCAGTACTGGCCAAAAATACATGCGCGCAGCGGCCGGCAATATTGTATGAAAATCCATATCTGTCGTGCTTAGCGGCCAAATAAATTACATAGTAAACTCATATCTGTCATGTAATTTAAAAATGGAACGATCTTTTTATCCGAAACATGGCGACCAAGGAGGTAACTCATCAAAGGTTTTATTTAAATTTCGAACTGGCTTCCAAATAGAAAGCTGTTTATTGAAAAAAAAAAAAACTAATTGTTGTTCGTTGTTCGTCATTGATTTTGAAAAGAGTTTTTATTTCCGTGAATTATTTGAGAAAATATGCTGTTTTAATTTCCGCGCATTATTTGAGAAAAGCACTATACAAGCCTTGGCCACAACTAGACATTGATGGACTTAGGTATGTGTCAATGCCTCTGTTGCTGGCCGCTGCAGTAATGTACTATTGTTTCATTTAACTTCAAAAAATGTCCAGCAATAATGTCGTGTGTGGCTATCTACTTCAGTAGCTATTCTATACGTATACCACTACGTGGTTACATTACTTCCTGGTGTTGTTGTAAGGCCACATAATATAACTTATATTAAAACGATAAGTACAAGATAAGTAACAGATTAAAATAAGTATTTGTATTTTTACTAACAACTCCAACACTTAAATGGCAATATCAGCGTGGACAATCGCAAAGCACTTTTTGTTGAGCTCATGAAATATTCAAAAGGGCTTAGAACCAGTGCAGTTTTCTAGTAAATTGATCTCCAGCCAAGATTAGAAGCGCAAGTACCAAAATCGCACGTGCTATTAATCTGGAAAGAAAATAGCAAAAGATTGAATGAAGAAAGTTTGATGACTTTGAAGTCTCGCAAAGAAGTATCAGAGTTCACCACAACTTGTGGTCGCAAGATAGCCAGGCAGGGCAATGAAACGGATAATCTCATGTTCATAAGAATGGACGAATACCTAGTGATTCAAAAATCCTCACAATATCAATGCCTGAACACGGATATGTGCCTGAATGGACGAATACTTACCTGAAGTGCTTAAAAGTTTTATATTCTTTCATCCTCATCATCACAGCCTAAATACGTCCAACTACAGGGCCTACCCTCAAGGAGGGTGTAAGGGCGTTGGTCCACCACGCGCGCCCAATGCAATGCAATTTATATTCTTTGCTATCTAGAAATCTTAGAACAAAGTAAAACACTAGAAAATTATTTAAATAAAAAAATTGTGAACATTTTCCCGCCTGATCTGCATTTTATTACCCGACTGCGCCTGAAGGAGGGTTATACCAATTAAGGTTACCTAAACGTTATTGTTTATTAATTATTACACTCATTGGCCGTTTGCTTGCTATGCCAATTTTGTAGTTTGCTAATAAATCGGTACGAAGAGGTATAAGCATAATAAATTATGCATAATGAATAAGTATACCCGAAGGAGTATTCAGATTACCATAATCAGGACATAGATCTACATTTTACTAGCATACCAGTGGCCAAAAGTTGCCCAATGTAACACTTTTTGGACAAAAAGGACACCGACGACAACTATTAATTTATTTCACTTCACCACTAAACGGGGATGTAGCTCAGTGGTAGAGCGTTCGCTTTGCATGTGAAAGGCCCCGGGTTCGATCCCCGGCATCTCCAAAATATTTGTATTTAACAATATAGATACCGACAGATACAATCGATTTGATACAATCTATTATGTCCTTTTCACACGAGGGCAGTACCTACTGTACTGCCCTCGTGTGAACAGCCGCGCCAAGGCAGGACAGTACTGCCATGGCAGTAACCAGAGCAGGGCAGTGAATAGACGGCCGGTCTATTTTTGAGGGCAGTTCAGTTCGCTTCCCCCTCCACCTATTTCCCTCGACTGCCTCTTAGTAGTTCGCGTTCACACTGTGGCACCGTGTGAACGCAAGGGCAGTACAGTGCAGCAAGATATTTTATAATTTTTGGTCATTCTGACTGGGTTTTTTTTAAAATAAAAATGCATCCCTTCGAATTGAGAATGCGTTACAGCAGTAAAGGTTTAAAAAGAGAATTAGATTTTATGTAAAAAAAAGTAACACAAAAATCAACTTGTGTCTCTCGTTTAAAATACCCAAATGTTCTCCTTTTTCTGCTTTATGTCACCACAAGAGTCGTATCACTTACTATTTTAGTTTTCTAAATACTCATGAGGCTTATCTCAATAAGCTGTGAAGAGTCGTGAGTGACTGGTGTTTGTTGGCTCTACTGAAAAGTGTTTGAAAATGAGATACGCCTGTATGTGCCGTGGGCGGTGAATTGTGCATAGGTAGATACAGGGTGTAACAAAACACCCTAGTAATACTTAAGGGGGTGCTTCAGACCATCAAACTGAACAACTTTCACTATGGAGCCAACTTCAAATCGCGAAAAAAAATCAGCTGTGCCATAAAAAACTGCAGTACCTACCGACTACCGACAAGACCAAAATGTATGGGACGGCAGATTTTTTTACCGCGTTTTCGACGTTGGTTCCATAGTGAATGTTGTTCAGTTTGATAGTCTGAAGCACCCCCTTAAGCATTACTAGGGTATTTTGTTACACCTTGTATAAATTATCTGCATAGGGGAAGGGGGCGGTAAATTCAGTCTCTGCCCCGAACCAGAGCCAGGGCCAGGGCCCCCGTGACCTATGCTTATAAAGCCAAGGGTTATACTTGGTATTATTAGTAATAATTTAGCTTGAACCATCGCATGTTATATTGTCAAGCGTCAAGCCTAATTCAAAGTATAGAACTAACCAATTAGAGCATGGTAGGTATTAGTAATAATTAAACATTGACCATCGCATGTTATTTTGTCAAGTCCAATTCAAAGTGTAGAACCAACCTTTGAAAAACTAGAATAAAATGCATGCAATATTCGGTGAACATTATGATTGCGGGATCAAATCTGCAGTGCTTTCCCCTGGTCCACCAATTTAGTTCACTGGTGGACCATGGGTAGACATTTTTACCCGTTGTCCATCTGATAATTTTAAAATTAGATTCGGTAACAGTAGTGTGAATACTGACTATGAAACTGAGCAACTATCTCGATGCATGGAACCAAAACGCAACGAAGTCACAATAACCTGGCTGTCTCTTACATACACACAGAATTTTTTATTTCATAAATGCATTTATCTCCCCGTACAACTTTTTACGTAAGTATATGAGACTAGCGGCCCGTCCCGGCTTCGCACGGGTGGACGTCTAATCTTTTCTAGCAATAAATATAGCCTATGTTACTCAGGGTGAATGCAGCTTTCTAATGGTGAAAGAATTTTTTAAATCGGCCCAGTACTTTTTGAGCCTATTCATTACAAACATACAAACATATAAAAATAGGTACAAATCTTTCCTCTTTATAATATTAGTGTAGATGAAACGCTGACATTAATATAATGTTTTTGTGCTCGCCGCCGGTTACTAAGTAAATAAAATAAATACTAAGTCTCTACATTATAATGCCTATACTATAAAATACGATTTTTGGATGAAAAAAAACAACTGGACGATTCGTCAGAATGTCGGACTAGTTATAAAGTATAAATTAATTATAATTTATATGTATACTAGCTGTTGCCCGCGACTTCGTCTGCGTGGACATGTGATTTTGTCTCATGTCTCGTCTAAGGGTCATGAAGGTCATGGTCCGAACCAAGTCTAGAAACCCAGGCATGTAACATTAAAATGGCTATTAAGGAATGGGCTGATAAAATACACATGCTAGAATGCTCTGGCTTCTCGGGTCTGCAACATTGCAGGAAATTCATCAGCAATATAACACCACGAATCCCACAGTTCAGTTCAGTTCTCACCGGGTACTACGCCTCAAAGGCATGATAAAGCTCACCCTAGATCCCAGTTGCCGAGCGTGCGGAGAGGAGGAGGAAACCATGGAACATTTATACTGTGTGACTGCGATGTCTTGGTGGCTAAACGTATGTGTCCTGAGACTGAGAGATGGTTATTCAAAACTGGGAGATTACAGGTTTCTTCCCCTGAACACTATTGCCTCTCTCATTTTCCACGTTTTTCAATGGTGAAGAAAATAAATATTAAGTAGGAGTCAACACAAAAGATAGGTACCATTGGGTTGATGTGTTGCTGGCTTGCCAGCCCCCA
The DNA here is from genome assembly GCA_922987775.1 of Agonopterix subpropinquella. Classification (NCBI taxonomy): domain Eukaryota; kingdom Metazoa; phylum Arthropoda; class Insecta; order Lepidoptera; family Depressariidae; genus Agonopterix; species Agonopterix subpropinquella. Next base: position 48,027,636 of record OV277693.1, on the reverse strand, counting down.
TAATAGGATAAGAATAGGATAATAGTCATGAACTTGAGCTGAATCAAAATCAGAAAGTACCTACATTAAGGCTACTCCTCCCATCTGCAAGGCTCTCTTTCTTACAAGCAAACTTTTGCAATTAGCCATCCCGCTTCAATTGCGCGGCTCCGGTCAGAATTTTCCGTTTTCTTTGAAAACTTGTATGATTTTTAATGAATTTTCAAATAATATGAAAACCACATCATTTTATATTGTATTGTGAAGAATATTGTAAATTTTCATATTATTCTGATCAACAATGTAAGAGTAAAACGGTTACAACTGGAAAAAAAGAGGTGTTTTTGGAGTAGTTTTTCTTCAGTTTTATTAATTAAAATAGATTTCGAGAAAAACCACATCACTTCTCATATCCTGTAGATTGTTCAGTTTTGTTTTCTGCTTAAAAATTACCATAGTTAATGTATAAAATGGTTACAAAGTTACTCAAAACCGGGCGGACGCCCCTTAAGTAAGTATGTAGGTATAAAAAAAAGTCATTCACAGATCCATCACTTGATTTTTTCTACTGTTCGTCGGTTATTAGTGTTTTATTTATGTCGAGCAGCATAATAATCATCTTACGACCCACTGCGGATCACAGACCTCCACTCACAAATAAGCGTTAGAGGATAGAGGATAAGCGGAAAGCGCAGCGTGGGTAGGCCCCACGGTGAACCGACGACCTGGTGGAGGCGGCGGTAAAACGTTGGATGAGGGCAGCGCAGGACCGGTCGTTATGACGATCCTTGGGGGAGGCCTATGTCCAGCAGTGGACGTCCATCGGCTGAGATGATGTTGATGATAGAGGATACTCTACCACGCGGGCTAGTGCACAATGGTCGAGGCAAGAGCTAGAACGATAATATTCTAGCAAGCAAATGGTCAACTTGTTAAAAGAATTATCCTGGGTTCGAATCCCGGTTCGCTCATGGATGAAATATGTTTGTGCCGTTGTTGTATGGTTTCTATAATAAAAAGCCTATACTGCTTGCTTCGGATCATTACAATGTATGTGACTGTGAGCGTTATTTATTTAATTATTTTTCAATTCACCCGGTAAGTTAATTTACAATCAAATCTGTAAGACCTAATTTCTGAGACGCCTTGAGCGTGAGTTACGAGTAAGTGCAAGTATGGTCGAAATGTATGAACTTTGAGATCAGGGATTTAATCAACTACATTAAGCTCCTGCTAGCTAGGTTTTGGCATAAATAATTTTATTGTTGCACACTTGCTTTTAAAAAACGCCTCACGCCATCTATTAAGATGAAAACGTACTACAATAACTTTAAAAAAGGTTAAAAGAAAGAGTTTTTTTTTATATTTGACGACCCGTTTTGTGCAATAGTACCACGACGGACTGCCAAACCAGGGTCCTGGGCTCGAATCCCGGTTCGGTCATGTACATTATTATGTTTGTGCCGTTGTTGTAATGTTTCCATAATAAAAAGCCGTGCTTGCTTGGGATTACTACAACGTATGTATTAAAATAAGAAAAAAGCCAAAGAAAACGTACTGTCCTAAAATTGGATCTGATCTAATCTCAGGATATTATTAAGGTCAGCAAATTGCTTCAGTCAAATCCGTTGAAAAATGGATAAAAGTTGTATAAAAAAAAATGTCACCCAAGAATCGAACCTCCAACCTCTTGCGCGAAAATCTGACCATTTCCCAACTACGCTACACAGCTCTTGAAAGAAGTGTTGAAAAAAGGAACCACTATTTACTACTGGAATCTACCCAAATACATCTGTCAGCGTCAAGTCGGCGCTAGTGAGCATGATAAAACATTGGAAATTATCCCACAGACTCCCATAGTAACCCATTGCTGGGATAAAAAGTATCCTATGTGTTAATCCAGAACACATTCTATCTGCATGCCAAATTTCATCTAAATCCGTTCAGCCGTTTAGGCGTGATTGAGCCACAAACACACAAACATCCAAACATCCAAACATCCAAACATCCAAACATCGTCACAAACTTTCGCATTTATAATATTAGTGAGATTAATACAGGGTCCTTCTTAATATGCTGACACTTTTTTAAGGGGATGATCAGACCATTAAACTGAACAACTTTCTCTATGGAACCAACATCGAAATCTCTAAATAAAAATCAGCTGTCCCATACATTTGGCTCAAGTCTGTTTGCAGTTTTGTATGGGGCAGCAGAATTTTTTTTCGCGATTTGTATGTTGGTCCCATAGAGAAAGTTGTTCAGTTTGATGGTCTGATCATCCCCTTAAAAAAGTGTCAGCATATTAAGAAGGACCCTCTTTTTTTAGGGGATGATCAGACCGTCTCAAACTGAACAACTTCCTCTATGGGACCAACATCGAAAACGCGAAAAAAAAATCATCACTTCCATACAAAACTGCAAACCTACTCGGAGCCACACGTATGGGACAACTGTTTTTTTTTCGCGATTTCGATGTTGATTCCATCGAGAAAGTTGTTCAGTTTCATAGTCTGGTCATCGCCTTAAAAAAGTGTCAGCATATTAAGAAGGACCCTGTATAGCTCTGAAACGGTAATTTCTACTGGGCTGAAAATCGAGTTATATCTTGACTATTATAAAACTGTAAATTTTTGAAAAAAGAATTTAGTTTGTTTGTTTGTTTGTTTGTTTGTTTGTTTGTTTGGGTGTTTGTTTGCTCGAGTATCACGCAAAAACTACTGAACCGATTTTGATGAAACTTTTTTGTTTGGTAGCGTAACATCTGACTTAAAATCTGGTATATAATTTATGCGGACGAAGTCGCGGGTAAAAGCTCGTTTTAGTATAAATGTAGTAAGTATACCCATGCCAATGTCGTACACATGTGGGTAACGCCTGCCAATGATTCCAAAGATAATTTAAAACGCTAACGCTTAAATGATCCCGCCACTTTGACATGAAGGTGGTGGGATCAAAATAGTTTTGATTGTACTTTCTTAGCGATAAAGATACAAATGTTCAAGGGAGTACTGTTACCGATAATTATGATGTGTTTTTAATCGGAGATTTGATCTCGCCATCTAGATGTTTACAATATTCGCGCTCGTTATTGTTTTAGCAGCATGGTTGTGGTTGTGATAGTAAAACTACAGATAAGTAATCACAATTTAAAGCACAGTGTAATTTTAATTTGTTATAGTGGGAAGTTACAAATTAACGGCAAAGTAAATATTAATAAAAAAGAAACATAAAATTATAGTAAAAAAAACCTATAGCTATAAAGTGAAATAGCAATTAAACACACCTAAAATAAAAAATTGTATTCACATCTTATACAGGTCATCGTCATTAAAGTCTTTTCACACCACCCGCTCGAAAATGGAACATTATATGTCATGTAACTCGAACCTAAAGCAAGTCATTATAGCCCTGGGCCTAGCCGGGCAATAATATTGTACTGAATTTCATTATAACCCGCTGGTCAATAATGAGATTTGAATATGGAACCGCATCCACAGATTATTTAATAGTTACTACGATCCTTACTTAAAATTCGTATGAAAACCTGTGATGAAACTAATTATGGAGACAGGCACCAAAAAGAACTTAATTCGAAATTTGAACTGGCCACCACGAGTATTGAACACAAAAAAAGAAAAAAAGGCGCGAATCATAAAGGTATCATCTTTATGGCGCGAATACTGCATATCTCTGTACTTGCTCTGTACCTATTATTGCCTTACTATTGCTACGAACAAAGTAATAAAAAAATATTACATTGTCTTTCCACAACTGGAGTGCGATTTTTGAATCTCATTCGCTGAGTTCAGCAGTTGAAAATGTCAAAATTACTATGGAAATACGCATCTTTCTACTGCTGATTTGACTTTCAAAAATCGCACTCCTGGAGTATGACTTTTTAATGTCAAATCAGCAGTAGAAAGATGCACGTCTCCGTAGTAATATTGACATTTTCAACTACTGAGTTCAAAGAAAGTTTCAAAAATCGCACTCCAGGAGTGCGATTTTTGAATCTCATTCGATGAGTTCAGCAGTTGAAAATGTAGATGCATATCTCCATAGTTACTTTGACATTTACAACTGCTGAACTCAGCAAATGAGATTCAAAAATCGCACTCCTGGTCTAATGTTTCAAATATCTACTTTCACTTTTAATTTAATAAAATAGTTTTTCTAAATACTATACCATTGAACACTAATACTTTGTTATAAACTCTAATAAAAGAATTGGTTTCTAACCATAGAGAATTTACACGCTCCCCTGGGTTTCTAACAGTATTGCTTTTTATTTTCTCGCGGAGAGTGTGAAAAGTAGAGTATGGTCCTCGGGGATAAACGTGTTTTCATCTTGGGCGAGCTTGAACCCCTCGCTTCACTCAGGATTCTAGTCTTAACTCCCTCGCTTCGCTCGGGAGTTAACTCTAAACTCCCTCGCTACGCTCGGGAGTTGACCCTAGAATACCTCGTTACGCTCGGGATTCAATATCGCGCCCGTGATGAAAGACACTGCTTTATCCCCTTGGTACATAATCTACTATTATGGCAATATAATAAAAGTTTACATAAAACATTGATAGTAATAAAAATTGGCAACATGCCTTGTCCAAAATGTACAGTCAAAAATCCACAACAAGCTTCGTCACAAGAGAATAAAAATAAAAATCCACAGAACGTTTCGTCAGCAAAATAATAAATTAACCTAAACTACACGTCACGTCGTCATCGTCGTTTATTATTATTATTTTCTTTTGTATTAGTTTTTCTCCCTCTTTTAAGAGGGGTAGTAACTCAGTTATGCGGGCCTTAACCAAGCATGACTGAGGATGAGATTGTGGACGAAGTGAGGAATTTACGGGTGATACGGCAGGTGTTGAGGACAACTGCTTTCTGTATTGTGTATAGAGAGTGTGGTGGCATGTGTAGTAGGGATAGGCTGTTATTTAGGCTGTTCGGGACCACTCCCGTCGACGACAATACTACAGGGACTATGTGTTCGGTTTGTGCTCTCCACCGTGTTTTAATTTCTATTGCTAGGTCCTAATATTTTGCAAGCTTTTCTGAAATCGTTGATTGTAAGTTATGGGTATATTATTATTTATATATCGGAAATTTATTTGACGGAGAAATTATTTTTATAACATGTCAAGTTTCAAAATACAATAAGTATGATTATTTTAAATAAAATAGATACAAAATAAAATACTTCTCAAAGTTTACAACAATGTTAGTTATCTTCTGAGTATGTTACTACTAAGAACAATAAAATAAACATAACACGTGAATCCCGCGTTCCTACTATTTCACAAAGCATATCTGTTGTCTGATTTGAGCGCACTGCGCGCAGGCATGCATGCAGGGTGTTAAGGTAAATAGTTGCATTACTTTAAGGGGTGATTGTTGATACTGAACAAAATGTTTGGACTTTCCATACTGAATGCAATCAGCTGAACGACCGTTTGTATGAAAAGAAGTGTTTTTCGGATTATTACTTATGTTCCTTGGAGAAAGTCACCCATTAAAGTAATGCAACTGTCTACCCTAACACCCTGTATTTTTTTCATTTTAAATAATTGATTTTTTTTAAAAAGATGATTGGACATGAGGAATATTGGCATTAAGGCTGCCTGTCCATTGACGCGAGCTGGCTGTGCGAGCTGTGTAGCTGTGTAAATATTAACCAATCAGAAGCTCGGTCGATCTCGGTCGGATCTCTGATTGGTTATTATTTATACAGCTACACAGCTCGCACAGCCAGCTCGCGGCAATGGACAGGCAGCCTAAGGCCCCCTTGTTTAACGAGACAGTTTTATGCCGGGGGTTCAGACGGCTGTAAACCGTCCTCAGTTATGTAAGTAAGTATGTAACACTGTCAGGGTTCCAAAGGATAATAATTACCATGATAAATATACGCTGAAATTTATCTTGATAATTATGAAATTAATTGGATAAAAAAAGCGATTGATAGCGTAATCAATGTCGCGCATGTTGTGAATCCGATCATAAAGCGAAGCTCACAAACAAACGCGAAATCATTTTTCGCAGTTTTCTGCTGTTTTTCTCAATTATTTGTTAATTGTGATACAAAACGAAAAGCGACGATGTATTTTTGGGCCTGGATAAGAGTGCATTAAAGCACAAACAGCAATTTTATAATTTTAATAAGAAATTCCACTCAAAACTAACAATCAGCTTGGATAATTTATCGGATAATTGTCATGATAATTATTAACTTGATAATTTCGAGCCCTGAACACTGTTGGCGTGCTGTCTGTAGCCCTGGCATTAAACTTAATACTTAAAGGAACCTAAAAAAAATAATGTATGTCTTAACCTTGAGTGAACTAAAACCCAGACCCATATTAACCCCAATCTATTCCCCTGTGAAATCAAAAGACGAAGCCTATGCAGTTAGTGTTCCTGGAATCATCAAAATCTCGATATCATATTTTATACGATTACAATACTTTGCTGAACACCCGAACTCTCGTACGATAAAAAGGAATGAACATCATGTACAAGTCATATAATTACAATAATATGGAATTAAACAAAAATATTTTGTCAAACACATCTGATTCTGAACTCGTTTCAAATAATTATATCATCACAAGCTTATACGACGAATCACTACTCTAGCAACTCTAGGTATACAATGAACACATTGTAATTTTGAAATTACCTATTAGCTATTCGTAACATTTCATTTATAATCTCGACATACATTAAGTAAATATTTTTTTTATCAAAGGACCTGATTTATTTCTACTTTTTCATCTGATAAAAAAGATTTAGCTCTATCACGTAATATAATAGAAAAAATTAAAACTTTTTAATTAATAGAAAACTTCCTTTGAAAACACTATATTAAATAGGTCATTGGAAAATTCAAATTGGCATCGAAACATATTCTTACGGAAAAAAAATTAGCTTCTATTGTCTAAACGACGTCAATAGATAATTATAATTATAATTATAATGAGTAAACTTAATTTGCAAATATGTCGACAGTATAATATATTATAATACAAAACAGAATACGACCTAAGCTGTCTTTTAATTTTCTGTTTTTTATCTTCTAGCCTTTATGATAGTTATGACGTTTCATCATACTTGCATCATCATTACATTACACATTACAAAAGTAATTTAAGGCAAGGGCTCATTTCAGAAAACTAAGAGAGATGTTCATTCATGTAACTACATGCTTCCTAGTTTTATGAAAGGATTCAGGAATGTCAATTGAATCAATAATATAGAATACATTGACAAATACAGCAATTTTACGACAAATTTTGGAAGGAACATTTAACTAACAACAATAATATTTGTATATTTAAGCTCTATTCCTTTACAATATTCATATTTAAGTCCATTACTATCTCGTAACCATCTTCTAGTGAAATATTGCTGTCATATCATATCATAACGCTCGGTTGATTTATCACTACAATTTTCTTTCGCTTTTTACAGTTACAATTAATTTCTTAAGTCCAACTTGTTATCGCGTGCATGAGAAGAAAATGAGTATGGTTTCAACATTTCCACGCTGAGTTCTACGATTTGCTTGGTTCAGTTGACACTCTGGGCGACCGACTCGCTCGTCTCCGCGCACTGCACATTCCTGTTCAGATCCATATGACTTCCCGCACAGATATCGTCCGTTACACTCGCGCACTTCTTTCGAGATTCGGTGGTAGTAGCCGTGTGAGCATTGTTTGAAGATTCCTCGTCGGTCGCACGGAGGGTTGGGGGCGTGCCGCTATGCACGCGGCTCGAGGGCCGGCGGCACAGCCGGCTGCGGGAGTGCGTCGCCGCAAAGGCGGAGCGCTGAGGGCACGGAACCCGAGGAGGGCGAAGGCTCCAGCGATGCGATGGAAGGGACTGAAGGCCGCTCCGAAATAACCGGTGACGGCGCGTCCACATCATTCTGCAACGATCCAACGCGCTCAGCTGAGGCGCCGCCCGCTACAACACCAGGGCGCGGGAGCGGGGAGAGGGGGCAAGGGGGGAGGGCACCGTTACTCACTCGCCAACTATGTCACTTTACAAACTTAGCTTTACTGCCTCCTGTGCACAATCTTTTATTTACAAAATGATAGATGCTGAAGTGAGAGAGTTTGTATACAGAGAAGAGACGCCACGATGCCATTCACAACGTCACTGACTTAGATATGGGGTAAACGACACCTACGAGTGCCTATGCTGTTCTGTTGACTTTTTAAGAGAAATGAAAATACATTGTACTATTTCTTTGATTGAACATAGACCATCGCAGAGACAGTTAGCTGAAGTTTGTAAACCGACACGTTGCATCTAAACTTGTGCTGATGAAAGTACGCATGATCAAACTAAATAATAAATATATGAAAACAATTTTTTAAATAGAAACAATATATTTGAGCTCTGCTAACAAATATGACAAAATAAAATTACTAAAATCACTTTTATGAATTTAATATAATTTGTAATAGTTTTAGTAGCTCAAGCTTATGTGAGTGAATAAAATACCTATACCAAAGAGTAAAGCATTATTATGGTTATTACTTGAAAACGTAACGAATGATATGAAAAATGTTTGCAACTAATTTCCAGCCAATCTACCCAAAATAACGATGAGTACGATTTTTTTTACGTATTTAATGATTCCATATTTTAAATTCACTTACGCGATGTTTAAGCCGACTAAGAATACCGTAACTAATATCACTACAGTAAATTATAATGTTGCGAGTGTGAATTTAAAATATCTTGTGACTAAATAGCGCAGCATTGATGATAGTCAGCACATTTTGCGAGCGGTTGATTGGTGCACTTTGGATTGCGGCCGTCACACACAAAAAATAAAGGTGTCCCATGCATGTAGTAAAGATTGAAAAATGTTAGTAGAGTAAATGTTTCAATGAGTAAAAAAGCTACGATCACATCTTATGGAGTTCATTGGAAAATCATGCTTATGTAAGATAGCAAAAAGCAAAGAAGAAAAAAAAGGATCAATAAAAAAGTACATAAACATCAAGTAACTATAAAAATATACAATATTACATGTATAAGTATTGAAATAAAAAACTAAACGGTACATAAATTTTGCTACCTGACATATATTTCGTTAATATAAAACTCATTAATTATTTTACTACCTACCTATGATACGCTTGAATAAGCCATTTAAAATTGAATCGGTGAAATGATTTTTACAGTAGCATAATATAGCAATAATACAAAAAACCTATTTTAAATAATTATAAATAATATAACATACTTTTCACAAATAAAACACTACGTTACTTTTCTAGTTCTACATCGATTTTGTAAAGGAACACTTTAGGTGATACGATTCAAATAAAAAATAATATTTCTTAATAGACACCAATTTACCTGTTACAATCAAGACATACCTAAAACACTGTAAGTACAATAATTATAAAATAAGTACCTACACGTAATTTGCTAGCTTCGACAAGGTAGCAGTATCAGGCTAGTGGTATACAATGTTACGAAACGACTAGGTGTACCTACAATATTTTGTACTAACTTTACTTATACAACTACTAAAAATACTTTTGATATGAAAATTGTTGCGTCTTTAAGGCACATAATTGTTCTAAACTGTTCGCTGGTAGTAAATACATACATCGGACCCATGCGACTTTCAATATTTATTTACATTACTTAGATAACAATCTAACATTGACACGTCTTTAAATGTCTACATACAATACGTTCGATTTAATTCCTATCAAATTAAATCATCTTATCAAATAAAACGTAAACGTATTAAAATATTCTATTGTGTCATAGACGGACCACAACCACGTATAAATTTGTTGAATCTCGCTAACGTAGGAAAAGTCTAACACTAAACATAGCATTATTATTTAATCTTCTAGCTTCAACGTGTTGGATAAACACTATTTTTAACCAATTTCTATTGTTCTCTAGCATCCGTAAAGGTTTAAACAACAGTTTTACAGTATAAAAGCACTAGAGGCGACGCCCGGCCTTCGTTCTTTGTAGCGAACACGAATAAGTACTCTTTGCCTCTTTAAACGGTTTTCTACGCACTTACTGTGAGCGGCGCTCTTACAACACAAGTATGCTCGCCTGAGCGCACTTGTCACTTTGCCCTGATGATCAGCCACAATCGAAAATTATCAAAAATTGTAGATCAAATAAAAAGATAAAAATTTACAAATTGCAACTTTTCGCTAAAAAAAATGTTTCAACAGAATCGTACGCACTTAATTATAAAAATATTCTCAAATAATAGCAGTTTTAGAAGCTGTTAAATGTATGCTATTGATGGTGTATATTTGGGAAAATTTCAAATAAATGTGTGAAAATTTCACGAAGAAACCAAATCACATGATGTGAAATGTCCTCTATCAATCTAGGACCAGAATGACTGAATTGAACCTGTTTAAATCGAATTGTACTTAAGCAAAGAAATTACTAATTAAGATAAAAGTACATGCTGGATTAACTTAAAAGGGTTCTCACCACACTAACTCCAGCCTTGCCCTGTAATTCATAACACCGATTGATTCTAATATCCTAACTTTAAAGACCTTATCAAAATGGCAGTTTATCGTGTCCTAACGTCTTGAATTCTGTTCCTTTCTGCTATATCATTACAAAACATTACCATTAATATTGTATACTCAAACAACTTCAAAATATTCGAAATCAAACTAAAATAACCCAAACCAACATAATAAATAAAACATAATTACATAATTCGAAACCTTCACAAACTTGTTTACTTATTACTTTACAGACTAATTTAAAAATACTTGACTCATTTTGTTTATTTGTGAAGATAACAAATTGCAGTTACATAATATACAATGATAATTGATAATATACATAAATAAATCACCAAAACCGGAATACAGTGAGACAGAGTGAAACAAAAGCGAGAAACAGGTGAATCCACTGTCGGATCCGCCTGTGTATGGCAGATAGAGTGGATGTGAGAGTTACCTTGAGAGGGACCGGCGGCACTTCCAGGTGGTAGCCGATGTCGCACAGGTTGCGCAACAACTCGAGCCCTGCAAATCAATTCGTGTCACTGAGAAAATAATACAACAACAAAAAGATGGATATTTTGGAGACAAAATTTGTACATCAATGAAAGTTTGTTTATAACTTTATCTTGGTACTAGAAATGAGGATATGCAGAGTCCACCAAAAAATTAAGAGTTCCTCTACCCTCTTCCAGGGGGTGTTATGGGTAGGGGGAAAATTTTGGAAAATGCACATTTTACAAGCTAGGCGAGTGAAGTGTCATTTTCTATGTAATTAGACGGTAGTCGGTAAAAATGTACGGTAGTGCGCCGTAACAAGGATCCTATAAGCATGGGGATGGTCTCATTGGATTCTGACACTTAGAGAAGTGTCAGAATCCAATGAGACCGACGAGACGAGAGCGTCTAGTTTGTAAAAAGTGAATTTTATAAAATTCCCCCCTACTCATACTTCGAAAGGGGGTAGGACCCCAAAATTTTTGGTGGACTCCGCAGATCCTCATTTCTAGTGTCAAGATAAAGTTTTAAACAAAATTTCATTTTTGTATAAATTTTTCCTCCAAACGGTCATTATTTAGCTTACTTTACCTGTACTAAAACTCAACGCATAAGTATTAGTAAAGAGAGTTTAATTATCTAGTCCCAATAGATCTACTCGGCAACCGAAAGTGGATGAACATTTGTCACCTTTATTTGTATAAGGGTAAAGTAGAGATGTGTTCATCTACAATCGTTGTCGACCAAAATCTAGTACAACAACGCTAAGAACGAACTTTTAAAAAGAAAAAAGTTATTCGAACACACATTCAAATAAAATGGATCGTTCTTTATTATGTATCGTAAATGATAATAATAAATTATGTTTGTTGATATCAATCATATGTAACGAAATATGTTATGTCATGATCGCTTATTACTTTGAAAGTATAACACCTACCCCCTACCGGCATTATTTTATTATCATTACTTTAGAGGATGGAAGCCATTACTCGGTACACAACTTCACGTACACACGGCGACACAATAAGCTACGTAAAACCAAAATAAGCTGGCCGCGCGTAGGTAGAGTAATGTATAACGTCGCGCGGCCAGCTTATGTTTGTTTTGCGTAGCTTATTGTGTCGCCGTGTGTACTCCACTACCGCTGCGTACAGCCTACCCGATTTTTTTGGTAAGTTTATAACTTTGACTACTTATATAAGGACGAGTAACGCATGTCATTCTACTAACAAACATTTCTGCCACTTTTTGCGGGGCGCGAGGTAACATGAAATCCGCAACTTTGGATTTTATTCCCCATAACTTTAGATTCTAATTTTGAATCTTAAAAATCATGAAAAGTTGTCTCGTGTGAACCTCAAACGTTCTAAGTTCAAAATGATTGTTTCGCAATTATAGGCTGTCTCGTTTAGTGATAAGGGATAAAATTGAGTGTAAATGCACATGATCAATTAATCTTATACCGTGGCAGAGGGGAAATGCTACCGCAAGGCCAGTCCTTATATAAGTAGTTAAAGGTTTATAATATTGTGTGGTAGTGGAAGCGTAGGGTGGAGCCCTCGGCCACAGAATAGGTAATAGTATATAGTTCTACATACAGAACGGCCACTCCCCGCCCCCCTCTGACTTCAGATACCTCACCTCCCCTCACACTCTCTGTGGTAACTTGAGGGACGCCGAGCAAGGGAATGCAGTGAGGCGCGCGCACCCGTTGGATTTGAATACATAAAATATATTTAATTTTTCTCCTCACAGTAAAAATAAACGTTGGAAAATAATGCTAAATTCATATTTCCTGTGATTCTTTAGCTTAAAAACTATTTTTAATAACAGAATGAACTATAAAAAGTAATGAAATGTATAATGTAGTTCATACGATGCGTGTTAAGTCAACCCTACACATATGTCATGCACAATTTTCGCAAAGTGCGCATGTGCGAACGTCATTATGTCAAATCTAAAACGTTGTTTGAAGTGCCGGACCTGTGCCTCGGCCTCGGTGCGCGATTAGTCCAGACTCGCATTTGGCCAATTTTTGTATTTAGGTCAATACTGATACAGTGATAGTACTCTGTGATACTGACAAAACATTGAATAAGTAATAGATTTGATACAAGTCCTAGATTAAAGGACTCTGGGTAAAAATGTATGGCCAGTGGTCCAAGCGCCCTGGCAAGGGTAGGGACAGTTAGAGGATACCTAATCGTAACACAAGGGTCATGAAAATATGATCGAGAAAAAAAAATACAGGCTATTTTATTTTTTTTGACAGGGGTCGTTTTAGGAAGAAGTCGTTTTGACATTATGGGCCGAAAGCTGTAATCTCTATCGGGGTGATCAGACACTTAGCTACAAGCTACAAGCTTGCAACAGTAATAAGGCTCACATTTACACATAACTACTATTTCAGGATGGAATAACGATTTTCTCGTTTTAAGTATACGAAATGAATAAGGGCTAAAGATTATTTTCCATTAATAATAATAAAAGACCAATAATACTATTCATTTATGACAAGGAATTCAAGCAGCAGATTGAAATAGCAGCGAAATGCTAACATTACTATGAAAAGCCACTAAACAAAACAACCTGTATCTTTTTTTTCTCTAGAAAAGATATTGGTGGCACGTATAAAAAAATGTTCTATATTAAAACCCCTTTTAAATGTAGTATGCCAATTATGGGGGGCTTTTTGGACCACTCCTGCCTGACCAGGATATCAATCCAGGATATCTCACCAGGATCCCGTTGGTGTCCGTAGCGCGACTCCCAAGCGTCGAACAGTCGGTTGTAGTAGCGCGGTCCGTCCAGGAAGCCGAGGTACTTGTGAGTGTCGCGGGTGGGGAACACGCGCTCCATGTCGCCCGCCTGCGTCAGCTCGTCCTCCGCCTGGATGAGGTGCCGCACGTCGTCCGACGTCAGTGTCGACAGAATATCTTGCAGGTACTGCCGAATTTACATTTATTTAAAAAACAAAAAGTGGCCGTCGCGGGACGCCTGGCGAAACAACGAAATACCGCACTCTGCGACAGCTAAACCGCAGCTGTCAATACACAATACAAAATAAGAGTTGCTCAAACGGACAAGTATCCAGAGCTATTAATGATATTATTTAAAAAAAATACAGAATACGAGTGGCTCAAAACCTACAGACAGTATTAGCAATCTCCAGATTTCGAGCGCTTTTTTCTAAAAGTTTGATCGTGGAATCTTACGCCCTCACGCGTGTGACGGCAACGAGTCGGTTTTACTGCTAAGGCGCGCCAATAGATGTTTCACATCAGAAAAGTCGTGGTGGTCCAGTGGCAAGTAGCCTTGCCTGCTGTGCAGGAGAAGATGGTTCGATCCCCTTCCAGGCCGATTCGTACCAATTAGTTTTTCGGAATTTATGTATGATTTGATTTGTAACACAGGCTTTTCGATGAAGGAAAACATCGTGGGAAAACCTGCATGCTTCAATTTCGAGGTATATACAGGGTCCTTCTTAATATGCTGACACTTTTTTAAGGCGATGACCAGACTATGAAACTGAACAACTTTCTCTATGGAATCAACACCGAAATCGCGAAAAAAAAAAACAGTTGTCCCATACGTTTGGCTCCGAGTAGGTTTGCAGTTTTGTATGGAAGTGATGATTTTTTTTCGCGATTTCGATGTTGGTCCCTTAGAGGAAGTTGTTCAGTTTGACGGTCTGATCATCCCCTTAAAAAAGTGTCAGCATATTTAGAAGGACCCTATATAGGTCATAAAGGTATTATTACCAGGTAAGGTATTATTAAAGGTATTATACAGGGTTATTTGTAATTCGACGTATTCCTTTCAGGACGTTAAAGGGCAGCCTAAATGCAATTATGTGAACCCCCATATGTGGGGTCGGAAATTAATAGTTTTCGAGATATTTGGAATTGAAGGGTTTTTACCAAAAACCCAAATTTTTCGCACTTTTTCTTAAATAAAAAAAAATATGCTTATTCTATGGCGTCGATTTGAATTTTAATTCAAAGCTAACACTTTTTCCGAGATTTTTTCGTTGATTTTTTCTTGAAATCATACGGTTTTTCTCAAAAAAATCGTATTAAAAAAAAGGGTGCGTTTTACTGAAATTAGTTCCTCGTTTTGCTAGCTTTCTTTCTAAATTGGAATTACAATGTCAAAAAAGGTTTTTTACTTAGTACGTGATACGTAGAGACAACATTCTCTTAGAGAAAAAATTTCACGATTTTTTTTAGATAACATTATTTAATAATTCAAATCTACACATCTTACTCAGAGTGAGCTCCTCGGTTCCGAAACATACACACAAGCACTTTCTTAGTTCATTTTTAGTTACTCTTGAAGTAAAGGTAAAATCTCATTGCCTCCGTGGTCTAATGGTTAAGAGCATTGGCTCTCGATACGGAGGTCGTGGGTTCGATTCCCACGGGGGACACCTAGTGATATGTCACTTTGTGCGTTTTTCCCCAGTTGGTTAGGACATTGCAGGCTGAATCACCTGATTGTCTGAAAAGAAAAGTGATTCCGTGCTTCGGATGGCACGTTAAGCCGTTGGTCCCGGCTACTATCTCTAGTGGTAGTAGTCGTTACATAAAAACCACGTCAGAGGCCGAAAGGCGGTCTGAAAAAACTCTGACACCAGGGCTCTGCCCACACGATAAGAAGAAGAATTACCTCCGTTGCGTTTATTATGCGCTGCCTTAAGTCTTCTACGTTGTTTACTGGGGTTTGATAAACAAGGTCTTTCATTGTGTCCCCAGACATAAAAATTACATGAGATCAACCGTATGATTTCAAGACTTTGTAATTTTTTTTCAAAAATTAACCGTCATTGTTATTGATTTATTTTGAATTGCTCAGTATGATCGGACATTGATTTATGAAAAAATCTCGGAAAAAGTGTTAGCTTTGAATTAAAATTCAAATCGACGCCATAGAATAAGCATATTTTTTTTTATTTAAGAAAAAGTGCGAAAAATTTGGGTTTTTGCATAGATATATTATACCTACAGAACAAGATACACAATCAGCGGTCCAAAAATGGCAGACCCAAATGAGGTACTTAACGAATAAAAGTACCTCCTCTTGCCTCAGTACCGCGCTGCCTCTCTGACTGTAAACATACATAATACGACTAAGTTTAATAGTCAAATATCACGTACTAGTATCAACCTATAGCACTCATACTTATTTTGTGTGGCTTATCATTTGTCTCTGTTCCGGGGTGCGATTTTTGAAAGTCTGACTTTCAAATCAGCATTCGAAAGAAAGATG
Organism: Agonopterix subpropinquella; assembly: GCA_922987775.1. Lineage (NCBI taxonomy): Eukaryota > Metazoa > Arthropoda > Insecta > Lepidoptera > Depressariidae > Agonopterix > Agonopterix subpropinquella. Next base: position 48,011,362 of record OV277693.1, on the reverse strand, counting down.
ATCGAAATATCTCCGTAATTTTGTCATTTTCTACTGCTTATTTGAACGTGTGACTTTCAAAAATACCACTCCTGTCATCGTCTGATAGATGACATCTAGTTCCTTTTTCAAAATGCTATTTTAAAAATATATATATTTTTTAAAGATATGCGAGAAGTATTTACAACTTTATACCTGGAAAATAAGGTATATGTTCCATTGATACATAGACGAAGAATTTTTAAGTCTAGTGATTTCAATCTCTTTGCAAAAGTTTAAAAAGTATGTGTCAATTTGGACAAAAATTTGCTATGATTTTATATGAGATTGTGCATCTTGTTCTTTTATAATATATCTATGGGTTTTTGGTAAAAACCCTTAAATTCCAAATATCTCGAAAACTATTAATTTCCGACCCCACATATGGGGGTTCACATAATTGCATTTAGGCTGCCCTTTAACGTCCTGAAAGGAATACGTCGGATTACAAATAACCCTGTTTAGAGGAACTGACAGCTGAGAGAGCGAGATGTACCTAGCGGCGCCACTGTATAATAGAAAGAGATACGTGACGCGAGGCAATAGAACCGTTTTTGGGAACTTGTCGACACAATCGACAGGGTAAATATTCGTGCTCTGTAAATAATTAGTGAATCTAAAGTGATATCGTCAGCGAACTATACTTGTTTATAGTTCGCTGGATATCGTAGATTATTTTGTGAAATATACTAACACTATTTCATTAAATTACCTACGATTTCACGTTAGATTCACAATTATACACAGAACTCGAAGTTTTAGGGTGCCGATAAGTGCCGATAAATTCACAAAAAAAACGGTTTCAATTGACAACTCATATCAGTTACTCTTTTCCGACAGGTATAATAACTTTATGATATAGGTATTGTACCCACTGTCAATTACAAGAGGCGACGGGCTCACTCACAGTCACACTGGACAAGTTTTGGTACTACTGGTGAAACGTGGATGTTCCGAGTACCTATTCAGAATATCTCTGACTACCCTACCCCCTCCGGGGTATATAGCCATGAATGACCATATGCTTATGCTATTTTTACAAATAAAAGAACAGTAGGGATAGCATGCCACGCACGAGAAAGCGACAAAAAGAGAAAACAGTCATGCGCACTCATTTTGGCATGCGAGAAGACACAAAGACAGAGGCACTCCTTTTGGCGAAAAGGATTGGCAAGCAAGGCCCATAGGTAAGTACAAAGTGTGTGAGTTCAGATTTCTAATTAATTAAATAGAACCGACCTCTTCTACGTATTGAAAAGTAATATTAATTAGCTAACAATGTTATCTCACCATATCGCGATCTTCCATATTCGTGTAAATTATATGCTTGTCTCTTTCTTCTTTTGACAGATAAACTGTGTACAATCTACTATCGTAAGGTAGTCCACCCTGAAATAAGAAATGAAACCATTATAAAACATAAATTTCAACCCCTTAATTTTTAAACTTCGTTTAGACACTCGTCTTTAGTCTAACTTTTAGTTTTTGTCATTGACTTAGGATACTATGGATCTTGGGTCCACTCTCAAAAGTGTCCGAATCAAAAGAGAACCAAAATTCAAAGAGAGAACCAATTGCATGCCAAGTCCTTGTTCGACCGACCAAGCACACGCACGTTCATGATGCCGGACTGTTGTATAAAAGACAATGCGGGTTTTGTATGTAAGGTTGGCGCCTTATTTTTCGCCGTTGTTTTTGGCGCGGCCAGCAACCGAGCTTGAATATTTTATTTCAGAATAAAGTAATAAATAAAACTTATTAACATGTATATGCCTAAACTCAGTCCGGACGGAGATATAAAGGGTTGAAGTTGAAAATATTACCATTACGTGCACTTCAAAGCTTTATATCTCAGTTTGGACTGAGTTCCGAGATACTTGTAATAACAACTGTTGTTTTTAACTTTATTCTGAACTATAATATTCAAGTTTGATTGATGGCCGCGCTTAAAAAAGAAAAAAATGCGCCATTTTTAGGCATAGGCTTTTGTTAAAACTACTCAAGCAAAGTGAAAAAAGATTATGGTGTATCCTATTTTTTTCAGTAAGTAGACTACAGTACACTATTGTTTTATCATTTATAACTATGATTTTGTTTACGAACATAACATTTAATTTTAATTAATTCGTAAAAACAAATCACAAAACCAACAACAAATATCTATCTGTCCTTTTCTTACACATTTCGCGCGCCAGAAAGAAAGAGACCAATAACGGCCATCACATATTGGCCGGACTGCTTGTCACGACGTCCGCCATTACGTCTGCAGTCGAAGCAAAATATGGTGTCAAATGGGTGCAAGTAAAACTAAGCCATGAGACTAGCTGCATACGATTTCAATTGCAATGTAATATTTGTTTATATTACTATGCATGTACCCACATTTTATACAGGTTGGTTCGGGACACTTTTATCGAGAATTTTTTAGCAGACCCTGCGTCCATAGTCATCATCATCATATCAGCTGATAGACGTCCACTGCTGGACATAGGCCTCCCCCAAAATGGGATGGGATTTGCCATAATCGCCACGCTTGGCAGGCGGGTTGGATGTGTGTACTCAGATGATGCTGCTGCTCCGGTTGTTCCCATGGTGCCCTTTTACGACACCCACGGGAGGAAATGGGGTGGTGCTATTCTTAGCCGACACCACACGGACAATACGTCCATAGTATTCTAAGTTAATGGTTTTCGTATATGGTGATGACTCATGGTTATGACAACTGAATCACAAAAATAAACTTTTTTAATTAGATGCTACAAACCAGTTTATGTGGTTTATCCTTGGTCAGCATTTCGAGGTTCGTCTTTATAGGAACTTGAAACTGGGCGATATTGAGCACCGTGGTGACGAGGGGACCCTTGACGTGGATGTCGAGCGGAGACGCGCTGTGGAGGCTGGGTGATATGTTCACCTGGAAGCGTTTGTATTATATCATGATCATCAAAAACGTGCCAGTAAATGGATACAAGACACATCAAAATGGCGTGCAAGCAGACAGGTCACATGGAGCGTATAAGCGTAAGACAAGAAAATACCCTGTAACAACAATACGCAACAGCCAAATTTAGGTTGCTTAGTAAAATTATAAAATGAATAGGTAAGTCAAAATCATATGCACCCTGTATATTGGGTCCTTCTTAATATGCTGACACTTAAAGGGGATAATCAGACCGTCAAATACAACTTTCTCTATGGCACCAACATTGAAATCGCGGAAAAAATAACAGCTGTTCCATACAAAACCGCGAACCTACGATAGCCAAATGTATGGGACAGATGATTATATTTTCGCAATTTCGATGTTGGTCCCATAGTAAAAGTTGTTCAGTTTGATGGTCTGAAGCGCTCTGCTCGCTCAGAAACCTATTAGAAATTAGTACCTAAACAAAATTTTGGACTTTCCATACTAAATGCTATCAGGTGATCGAACCTTTGTATGAAAACCAGATTTTTGTTGTTGCGAATTTTTCCTTTGGGAAAGTTGTTCCGTATCGTACCCATAAAAGTAATGCAACTCTACCCTAACACCCTACAGGGTGTACTTAAGGTGGTTTCAGTCCATACAAACGTTTGACGCACAATACGCGTAGACGGAATTAATAAAAGTAATATTTTATATACGGAAAAAGTGATTTCGCGTATCAAATAACATTTGCAATTTATAATATAATTACGAAGATATAAAGCTTTAAAAATTTTGTATGAAAAATTACAAAGCTTTATTAGATCTTCGTAATTATATTATAAATTGCAAATGTTATTTGTTAAGCGACATATAGATTTTCTAAACTATTTTTCCATATATACAAAGTCACTTATATTAATACCGTCTACGCGTATTGTGCGTCAAAGTTTTGTATAAAATTGACCCCTCTGCAACCGCCTTAAATACATTTTAGTTGCGTATGTCTAAAGATATTTCCTGGAGTCGTTTAGTACATACCTCCAACAACCATGGCTTCAAGTCTTCGTCTAGCAGCACATCGATGCCAAAGAGCTCGTAGCAGTTGTACCGAGATGTTATGTTCGCTTTGGTGAGGGAGCTTATACTGGCTTCACCGGATATAATCGTTTTAATTACAAGATCCTTCATCGAGTCCCACAGCGAATCCGTGTTCACGTGTTTTTCATGCTTGAGGTAGTGGAACAGGGTTTGCAACGTCCTAAAAAGCCGTATTTTACTGTCGGTTTATCACAATCGATGGTGTAAAAAGAAAGCGCTGTTCAAGAGTATAATATACACCTACTTGGGTTTACCCGCGACTTCGTCCGCACAAATTATATGTATACCAAGGCCTTTAGACAAAGTAACATTTCTATTGGCGTAGACGCTAGTAGAAATGACAGAATGTATGCGATTTGACATTGGCGATCGATCGAAACATTTTTCTACCATGAGTTTTCACTGTATTTGCGACGCCAATTTTGTGTGACAGAATTAGTTCTGAACGTCACCACAAGGAGCGCTGTACGAAATACAAAAACATGACAAAAACTGTAGTTTACTACAGAAGTTTTACTGTAGTATACAGTGCAAACTCATGATAGGCCTACTTACGTCAAATCCATACATTGTTTATGTTTTCTACTGTAGTTAACGCTAATCGAAAGTACTTTGTCTAGGGGCCCAGATTTTAAGTCGAATCATAAGCTCAAACAAAAAAAGTTTTATCAAAATCGGTTCGGTAGTTTTTGCGTGAAACAAACAAACGCAGCGAGCACGCCGCGAGCCGCCGCGTGCTCGCTGCGATCTCTCTCCGCCGAGAAATCGCCGAATAAAATCGCTCGTGTAAAAGGGCTCATTTGCTCGCAGCGGCAAAATCGGCCGCCGCGTCAACAACGCGCAAATAAATTTAACCTTTATTCTCTAGTGCTAAGATTGCCGCTGCGAGCAAATGCGCCTTTGGTGTGCTGTGTGTCACTGCTCTTTTGGTGTGAATCGACCCTTAGTGCACCCCTACATCCTCTGTAGAATATATATTCCAAATTTCATGTTTTTAGAGTTTAGAAACCGCTGAAGCGGTTTAGACTGTGCGTCGTCACGGAACTCTAAGGTTTAGATAGACAGATTAATGTTACCATTTATGTCCTTCACAGGCGGCGAAATCTTCGTTGGGAGTGTAGTTTTTAGACAATCTATTGATTGAATAGTTGGTTAAATGCATGTATCTGTCATTCAGCGATGCTATTTCATCATTGTATTTCACTGAAAGAAAATTACGTTTGTGATTACATCAAGGTTCAAATAATTGAATAAAAAGGAATTATTTATACTAAAGGTCGGTTAGCTAAAGCTGGCGCAAGCGTTCACACACATACAAATGAGTTATTCTTGTCGCGGGATCTGTCCTAGAGAGATAGAGAAAATTTTAATTATGCATTCATTGAAACAAGACCATTGCTTAAATATGTGGTATGCACCAGCTGTCGTAGTATGACAGCGTGATAAACGCGTGATAATGCTATATCACGCTTTTTATCTCGTTCGTTCGCGCACAAATAGAAAGAGAGTGAAGGCGCGATAGCGCTATATCACGCTGCCTTGCTGTACTATGTTATCTGACGTGAGAATAAGTGGAAAAAAGTACCTGAAGCAAATCTTGCTAATCCATCTTTATACAAATAAATTCGTAGTGGGTGCACAGATGTCACAAGAACGTAAAGCCGCATGTCGAATTTGCTACCATTGATCAAGTATGGTTTCGATACGTAGCGTTGAACTACCACGGGACGCTTTTTTGGAATCTGAGTCCAACGGGACACTACTTTGATCCCAGTACCGCGAGCTGAGGCGGGCTGCAAAACATGAAGTTAATAAATATTAACACTAAATTATTTGTCAAACCATCGAATAACATTTCGCTATTCTTACCGGTTTAATGATCCACCTCTCATTGTTTTCCGAGTACTTCTCCCAGTCATGTTTCAATATTTTTAAGTCATTCGGCAATACATAGGTTTTGGGCATTATGCCAAACTCTTTAACGCCATGCTTATTAGTTAGTTTCTGGAGGTTGCGCCATAATCGATCCTTTCTGCCTATTTGGAAAGTACCCGGGAAGTGGTTCATTTTCTGACCGTCTTTAATAGCTCTGAACATTAGTGATTTCATGTGCTTGCCCCATATTCCTATCCACTCCACTGTCTCTGTAAACACAAGCATTCATGTTTAAAACAAACATTACATTAGGAAAATCAGCAAGTATTTTTTTTTAATTCTCCTTCCCGATGTTACATAAATTTATGTGTGGTAATATTATAGTACATTACTGCAGCGGCCAGCAACAGAGGCATTGATAGACGAACGTATAAATGTGGGCCGAGGCGAAGCCGAGGCACACATACGTAAGTCCATCAATGCCTAGTTGTGGCCAAGGCTTGTATAGTACTTTTCTCAAATAATGCGCGGAAATTAAAACAGTAAATTTTCTCAAATAATTCGCGGAAATTAAAACTCTTTTCAAAATCAATGACGAACAACGAACAACAATTTTTTTTTTCAATAACCAGCTTTCTAATTTGCAAGCCAGTTCGAAATTTAAATGAAACCTTTGATGAGTTACCTCCTTGGTCGCCATGTTTCGGAGAAAAAGATCGTTCCATTTTTAAATTACACGACAGATATGAGTTTACTATGCATTTACAATGTAATTTATTTGGTCGCTAAACACGACAGATATGGATTTTCATACAACATTGCCGGCCGCTGTGCGCATGTATTTGGCCAGTACAGCAATTTCGATTTATCTCGAAGAAGGTTGTCAAAATAATGCTCACATTTCCAAGCATGTTTGAGAAAAATAGATTTTTTACCCGATTTCCAGTGTTTGTTCAGTTTGATGGTCAGAAGCCTCCTTTTAAAAGTTATGGACGACACAAAATAATGACTGAAACTGCAGTTAAAAGTTGCATGCACTTTGTCGTGTCGACATATCATAATAACAAGAAATATTCAATTACAATGACGTTGCCTGCCACAAAATCATATGAATAGCCTATTTACTATGCATTTACTAACGACTACTACCACCAGAGATAGTAGCCGGGACCAACGGCTTAGCGTGCCATCCGAAGCACGGAATCATTTTTCTTTTCGGACAATCAGGTGATTCAGCCTGCAATGTCCTAACCAACTGGAGAAAAACGCACAAAGTGACATATCACTAGGTGTCCCCCGTGGGAATCGAACCCACAACCTCCGTGTCGAGAGCCAATGCTCTTAACCACTAGACTACGGAGGCAGTTACCTAGTTGTAGTTTGTTACTTACCGTACATAATATAACGATTTCATATACCGAAATAACAAGGAAAGTTTGCATAAAAGACGACTTACGATTTTACTAACAAGTTAGTTATAGTTCAAGTCCTAATGACCTAATGGCTGTCTCGACATTAAAACACAAAAGTTTACTAGTTAGTGCAATAAAACAATGTTTAGTTCGTGACACGACATTCTGAAACACGCAAGAAGTAAATTTTACCTTTCCTGGTAACTTTACCTCCAAACTAGTTTATTACCGACATTACCGTACAATAAAACAGTTTTAACGTCTACCTTCCATTAACTTACTTACGAACTTATACAGGGTGCAACAAAATACACTAGTAATACTTAAGGGGGTGCTTCAGACCATCAAACTGAACAACTTTTACTATGGAGCCAACATCGAACTTGCGAAACAAAATCCGCTCTTTCATACAAAACTGCAGTACCGACTCGAATCAAATGTATGGGAGAGATTTTTTTTGTAATGTATGTAATACTAGGGTGCTTTGTAACACCCTGTAGTCTGATTTTGTTTCGAAAGCAAAATGAGACTAAATAAATATGCTTACCTTCTTGAGGACACTCCGATGTATCACATTCACTCTTCACCAGTCTGAAGCCAGAGTTCGTCAACGTTTTCTTCACAACAATAGGTGTTATGGTGGTTAATTTCCATTTCAAATGCTTCTGTATGGGCATAGGTATCCTAAGAGGGGGGGTTTCGTCGTGAGCAATGAATCTGAGGTAAGGAGGTACGCGGGGGAAGAGGGAGGATCGAAGACAACCTGTTACTGGTTCAGGCAGGCTCATGGGCGATTCTGTAACGTTATCGAATTGTAAGTTAAAGCTGTAAATTGGACATATCTGACATAATATACCGAGTGTTAGGGTAAACAGCTGCATTACTTTAAGGGGCGATTGTACCCATAATTACTACATGGTATAAAACAAAGTCGCTTCCCGCTGTCTGTCTGTCCCTATGTATGCTTAGATCTATAAACCTACGCAATGGATATTGATGCGTTTTTTTTAATAGACAGAGTGATTCAAGAGGAAGGTTTATATATCAGCATTGCACCCGTGCGAAGCCGGGGCGGGTCGCTAGTATTGACTAACTTTCCCTAAGAAACGGAGAGGATTTAAAAGAAAAATTGTGGCCTTTCCATACTAAATACAATCTGCTGATAGAACGTTTGTATGAAAGGAAAATCGATTTTCCTTTTTGCGAATTTCCCTCGTTTTCCTTTGGGAATGTTGTTCAGTATCATCACCCTTTAAAGTAATGCAATTGTCTACCAACCTGTCTGAGTGTAAGCACCCAGTATAATAACAATATCAATATCTACATAAAAATATACAATAATTTGAAAATAATATTACCTATACCATTTTTACTAAAACACTAAAGACGACGCATTACGAATATTTATGAAACAAGAAGAAATAAGGTCAGAAGGGTACAGTAACCATTATTATAATAATGTACAATACAGTGTAGTAGTCATAAAATAACACTCATTGATTCATCGCTATTAATGTTTTATAACTTTTTTAACTTTACAATAATATTATAGGTAATAAGAAACAAATCTCACGTAAGTATCTTCTGAGCAACCTTGAGTGCAAACTTTTTCTTTTAATTAGATCTAAGGTAAACTTCGAATCAAAAAAATTCTCCATTGTGATGCGAAATTCAGCTGTCTGGACGTAGGGCTACTAACGCATTCAAGATCTGTTCTTCTTATTAACGTTGTTTGGTTTGATTGCTATTGCAATAACGGAGTATCATAGATGTTTTCGAAGCATATTTGTATAAATTTTCCTGTATTTTCAGAATTATTTTTCTGGATATGGTACAATTTTTGTTGATTTGGTTAATCTCTATCTCTAATCATCGTGTTAACTTTGTTTGATTTTATTGCTATTGCAATAATGAAATATTATATATAATTTCAAAGCATATTTGTTATAAATTTTCCTGTATTTTCGGTGTAATTTTTCTGGATTGAATATGTTTCTGCAGTCTTAATTAATGGTACAATTTTAGTTCTAATTTGGTTTGCTCTTTTCATCTTGTTAGGTTTTTTTGGGTATTCGCTGGATTGAATGTTTCTGGAGTTTTATTTGAACGGTATAGATTTAGTTTTAAAACTGGAGATTGTTAAAATCTTCAGGGGTTTCATTGTGATACTCATTTACCGGTCAGTGGGTCATTTCCGACCTTTCAATTCGATTGGAAAAGAAAGACATAATAACAAAGAGAAAACATATTAATCACGTTTTAAATTTACTAATTATAGTCGAAGCCACATAAACCGGTTCAGATTTGACTTCCGTGGTTTTTATTCAGATTTGTTATTATTTTAAATATATTTTTATTTACATTTTGTTGTTGGAGCATCTAACTGTTATGTATAGAAAGTTGTGTACAGTTGTGTAGAAAGTCAAAGAAAATGGAATCACTAGTTGTTAAAGTGACAAACGTCAATGACAATAGTAGTCGTACAAAAGAGACAATATAACGCGTCTTGGTGCTAGATACTATTTCTTACAGTATGATGTGTCAATAGGCCAGTCCATAGACTAAGATACGCTGGCCGTTCATATCTAACCTTTAACACTAGAAATCGCGAAAATCGCAAACTAACAGCTAGTTCTTTGTAACATTTTAAAGAAAATACTTGTTTTGCAATCCTGAATAATCTTTTCAGTGAACCTAATTGAAAAACAAAGGATTAGTGCATTGATTAGTGCCATAATTTTAAACAAAACACTATCTTCTGTCAGACTTCTGCGGTGAAATCAGAGGTGAAATCATAAAGGTATCATAAGGCTCATAAGGTATAATAACTTTATGGGTGAAATGGTGAAATGGTTTTCTTTGGCAACTTTGAAACTACACCTGTATAAAAAAGGTATGGCGCTAACCTGGCAAGTTATTTCAAAAGTTGGCACATTTACTCAAGTTTTCAAAATGGTATCACACTTGGCACTTCTACTTAAAAAAAATTAATATTTTTTTTTTCTTGCATATCAACCAGATTTCAACCTCATTTTAAAGCAATAATTCCATACTAAAATTTATAAACGTGCAACGCCTGAATTAAACGGTGGTTTAATACAAAGAAATTAAAATTTTACTATGGTTTTATTTTTTTCAAATTGGGTTGTACCGCGAGAACATAAATGATAAGTACTTTCTGAAAAGTAAAAGTGCCAAGTGTAATACGATTTTGAAAACTGATTAAATGGGCCAACTTTTGAAACAACTTGCCAGGTTAGCGCCATACATTTTGTTATACAGGGTGTTTGACTCAAATTCGCCAATGAAAACTATTTTACCGCAGAAGTCTGACAGAAGATAGGTAGTGTTTTCTTTAAAAAGTATGACACAATATTTTTTTAATAACGCTTTTTTTTACAAAATCTCGGAAACTACAAAACATAGATTTTTTTTTCTGTATTTTTCCCTGAACAGTCTAAAACTTGCCTATCTCCTGTTTTCGGCTTGACGTTGAGTTTTGGGACACCCTGTATGTACAATAATACGCCTTTTTGCGGGATTTGAATCTGCGACCCATGGCTCAGCAAGCAACTTCTGAGCTAACGGGCCATGTGAGATCAAACAATAAAAGCAATAACAATGACAACCACGAATGAAGAAATTATAAATGCTAAGAGCTACATGTATATTGTATAGCCATCGACGCCAACAACGGGGTTGAAGCGGTCGCCGCGCCGCGACCGTAGTCGGGCAGGAGCAATACATACACACCCAACCAAACTTAAGAGATCTGATCGCGACGTGTTATATTTTATTTCGTAGCTTGCTATTTATTCAAATAATACTTAATATGGTAGAACATTTAGAACCTGTTTCCCCACTTCCGGATAAGTTCTTAGTAGCTGGTCTGACAGCTCGTTTGATGTATATCGTATGAAGGATATGTCAAAAGATCTGTCAGATGGGTGGGTCTATCGAAAATTTAGTCCGACACGTGGTGAAATCTAATTAAAATCATTCTAATTAAAAAAATGTTTTTTACATATACATATAACATAATTTTACGAAAAACTAACAAACCGATGATATCTCCAAAATTGCATTATACTTATCGAAAAAATAGGATCAAACTCTGTATAAATGAAGTGCGCTCGCGACACAGTTCTCTTAAGATACCTACATGAAAAATACGAAAATTATATAGGATCAACTACGAACAAACTTAGAGAACTATTTACTATAATATAATTATAAGTGTAGCAAACTACTCTTTTTACAACCTTGGCGCGATGGTAACGTTCTGAATGGATTAGTTGTGTGTAATGCCGTCAAAAATATTTGATCCTTGTTTTCTTTTTCTGCAAAAAATATATTTTCTGTTTTTATAACCCTGTTTTAAAGCCTGTCTACCTGCTGTCTACTACATACAGCATATTCCTTCCCTGATTGTTGACAAATACTAATTAATAATATCTAACATGTCGTTTTTTTTTAAATGTCGGAGGTTATCAATATATCTGTAGTTTTCTTCTTTCATTTTCACCCCCATGTCCTGATTTCCCACGGAATCATGTAGCCATCTACCAATTTAGATTTTACCTTTGGTCGGTGGCTTCTTAGGTGATACTGCGGTTCCATTAAGCTTATTTGACAATTTAGTAACGGAGTTATGGTCTGGTTCCTCTTTTTTGACAACCACCGGCGCGTGTGGTTGTAGTTGTTCTAATTTTTCTATTTCAGCTATTAATAAATCTGTTTCCATCTGCCAAGAGTCAGCTAAGGGTTCCGGTGACGGCGACCTGCTGAAAGCACTGAAAAAATGTTACGTTAGAAATTATCTACAGCCTTTTACAATGCAAACACAAATTTCGTACAGCATAAACCCTCATAATTAATATAAACAATCATGCATTTCACTTTTATAAAATACCTACGAGCATTTACCCGCGACTTCGTCCGCATAAATTATATACCAGATTTTAGGTCAGATCATAAGCTATCAAACAAAAAAGTTTCATCTAAATCGGTTCAGTAGTTTTTGCGTGATACTCGAACAAACAAACACACAAACAAACAAACAAACAGACAGACAAAAAATCCAAAAATTCGTGATTTGGAATCAGGGACATCTAAAAACCATATCGTAATATTTTTTTTGTAAATATCTTCAATGTACAGACACACTTCTGTTACAGTTTTATAATAGTTTAGATGTTAAGTTATCGTTTTAACATTGTTTTAACACTTTAGAACAAAGGTCTACCAAGAGAAACGAACGTAATAGTATATACAATCATGTCGGAATAGTCGGAGTACATTATATGAAAACGACACCGATACGATCGTATACCGTCCCTCTCCGTAAACAGACAATGACCACCAGAGAAGTGCGTTGTAGCAAAGCAGTGTGCGAGGAAAACATAACCAATTACATCACTCCATTTTCATAGCTTAGCTTAGTTCTGGCGCAGGTCTGGGGGACGAGGGTTTAGCTAAGTGAGTTCTTTTAACCTACAACTCGAACGAGATGAGTGCTCACGATATGAGCTAGGGATGTGTGCTAAGGATGCGTAAGAGGTACGGGGACAAATTAGCCATCTGAGTTATACACGATCAATAAACGTAGTTCATCGTCGCTCATCAACCTCGCATAGCTTTGGTGAACGCGGCCGCAGGTACATAGTTTTATAGCTTCGCTACGCATCCTCGCACAGCACAGCTTATACATCTTACATCTCTGGTGGACAGCTAGCCTACAGTTTACATGCAAGCGCTTTAATACAGAAACTAACTAAATAAGGGTAATAATAAAGAAAAAAAGGTGACGAACAGCCCGGCCACCCGACACCTGTCAGCTAGTCAATATTAGGACGAAAACACTATTCCTAATAGAAACTAATACTTACTCCTCCGTCTCCTCCGCATCTACGGCGTTGCATTCAAGCTTTGTATGCGACTTCATCTTGACAACCTTGACCTTAGGTTTTGCTTTTTTCTTTACTGTCTTTTGAGGTTTTTTCGCAACTGGTACAGCTGTAACTGAGCTGACTGGAAGGGCTGGACTCACAACTGGGCATGTGGGTGTGGGAGATATGTCTTGTCGAGCCTGTAGGAAAAAAAATATATCATGTTTATTTTTGAAAGCGTTCAACAAGCATAAAGTTCAGATTTTGTATAGGACGAAGACAGTACAAGATTTTATGAAGTAATTAAAATACATTGTGAACACAAGAATAGTGATAAATACATTCACTTATTATTATTAGTTATTTGGGAAATATTTATACGCAAAAAAGAGTAGGCAATAGTAACTTCACAGCACATAAGCAGCAGGTGTAGGCCTGGCAAGAAAATAGGTGACTGACCTATTTACTCGGATGTTAATTCGAAAAACAAAACACATTTCAAGGTAAAATTCGCATTTAACGTTTAAATAGAAACACGCGGATTTAAAAAATAGATTTTAAACCTAAAATGAAACAGTATGATGCATACTTCATGGATATATTTAAATTTTAACGCACAAAGTATCTCGTAGCGTCAATACTTCGAACGTGTGAAAATACATGTATGCAGTAGAACAAAAAATAGACTGATAGTTAGGAATAAACATAAAGCAGGTATTTATTTCACAAGTTTACCAGCGCTCTGGAGTTATTATAACAATACAGTTTTGGCAAGCATCACTGCATTCTTAAAAACACTTTCTTATTGTAATTTCTTGCACCTTGAACACACATGAGCGCCCAAAGTGATTTCAAATATAACCGCACAAATCGTGTCAAGGCCGATTTTCAAAGGTCAAATTTTGAACGAAATATTATTTAAACCATTAATGCGAAAAATTAGCATTATTTTTCCGAACTTTATTTGTAAACGTTTTGAATTGCGTGGCGTAGGAATCACAGGTATTTTAATTTATATACAACTTTCGATCGAAGATTCTCTTTACGTAGTAACAGTTATAATGCATCGTATTGACATTTCGTACAATTGGCCCGATGCCCGGTCTCGTGAATTGATGCCACAATAAAATAAGATTACCAAATGTAAGACAATAGGATAAGTCTGAACAAGATGTAATCAGTAAAGGTACTAACAGAAAGATATGGAACCGAAGCACTCATTACAATAGCCTCATCATCCATTCAATAATGCCTACCTACTTTGTACTTGGTCCTGAAATAGTACACAATATTTTAAGGGGAAGATCTCACCAGCGGTTGTTTTGGGTCAATTTACTCCTATAGAGAAATTTGTTTATGATCATCCCCTTTAAAATAATGTGCATTACTTAAGAACGACCCGATACATGGTGTAAACTTAAATGCGTTACATACATTTGGATCGAGTAGCTATTTTTTATTCTTCGAATTCATTATTGGTCCCATAGTGAAAGTTGATCAGTTTAATGATCCAAAGTTCCTCCTTATGTATGCAACGCATTTCAGTTTACACTCTGTATATTTCTTCGCTGAATCAAACCATTACTAGATAATAAAAAACAGGCAGGCGCGAATCAGGAATCTGGCAATTAGTATACAAGTTGTTTTTACAGGGTTCGTAGGTTCCGTCGGTTTTTTTTTGTCTTTAGAAATGAAACTATGAGAATCTGAAATACAGGCGGAAACAAGACTTTTTAGGGTTCCAAAGTCAAAAGGAACCCTTATAGTTTCGCCATGTCCGTCCGCCTGTCCGTCCGTCCGTCCATCTGTCCGCGGCTTAGCTCAGAGATGTAATTTAGCATATGTATATATTCATCACGCCGACAAAGTGGTAAAATAAAATCATAAAAATATTTTTTTAGGGTACTTACCTCCCCTAAACGTGAAGTGGGGATGATTTTTTTTTGTCGTCTATCCCATGTTGTGGGGTATCGTTGGATAGGTCTTTTAAAAATATTGTGGGTTTGGGAAAACCATTTTTCAATTTAGGGATCCGATAGCGAAATATTAAGCTTTAAAGCGAAAATTTTGGTTAGTCAAGTGTCCCCCAAAAGTGTATACTCCAGCCAAATTGACCGAACGGCTTTTCTCGAACATTTTGTGTGGGGTTCTTTGGATCTAGCCAATTTTTACTAAAAGCTGTTCAGAACGGCGCCGGCGCGGCGGACATAATTATTATGAACAGAAAAAATTAAGGCATTTTTTTAAAAAAACTTCCACATTTCCAGAAGTCCGGATTCAAAAGTAGAAATTACTAGTAAAAACGACAAATCATCCAAAAATCCGTAGCAAAACGCAACCACGACAGCTATTTTCATCTAATATTGTCTGTCACTGAGGTCGTTACGGAATGTATTTGGCTTGGTTGAACTGATAGTGTGTGATTTCGTTTTCTTCTATTATCATAATTATCGTGAATTTTCATTAGAATAAACACAATGAATGCGCAGGACATTGAGTGGACTATCTAATAAGAATGATTATGAGTTTCACACACTTGATACAAAAGATATCATAAGGAAAAATACCTTTCCCCAACTTCTGAAGGTTAAGACTAATTTCCTTTGTGGATCTCAAATTACAAGGCCGTCCACCAAACTTCTTTGAAACATACACTATTCAGTCAATATATCAAATGACTTTACAATTACAATGTATACTGAAATGTTTAATAAAGAAAAATAAAAAAATTTCGCTATAAATATTTGAAAAGAAATTGTTCTGTTTGCGACTTCGTCAATGTGCTGTAGCTGTGGACATATTATTATTTATCCCTTCCTTAGTGTTATCCCAGCCTGCGTAACATGACAGGGGTGAGAGCGACATAGGTCACTTGTAATAGGAGATAACCGCCAAGTTGACGTTTAAAAGTGACCTGTGTCGCTCTCATCTCTGTCATGTTACGCAGGCAGGACAGTTTTCTGTACATTTCATTTAAGGGGTTTCCCTGACCGAACGACCTTGACTCTTTCAGAGCCACCTCACCTCTACTAAACTACGTCATTTTAGTAGGTATACCTATTTTTGACTGGCTTGTCCTTCATTATATCACAGTGGAGCCTTTTAATTCGAGGAAATCACATTCTAAAATTATAAGAATTCGCCCCAAATTTAACAATTATCTAATTAACTCATTAAATATAGGTCTTAAAATTTTTTTGCTAAATAGCAATTTTAGATCTTAATATTGTCTACACAAAGGTGTGTGTCTCAAGTAAAAGGGACTTCAACTTAAAAAGTAGATGCACATAATACAGATTTTTTCCAATATTTAGGCTTTTCTTTTAACACAGGTTTCATATGTATTTTATAGAAAAATATAAAATATGATCTATAGCAAATAAAGCCGAGATGTTGAAGAATATTGCTACTTTTTTCAATTATTTGTATGTCTTTCAAATAACGAGAAGATAGCTTCTAAAAACTAGTAAAATATGGCCCGAGCTAGCGTTTCCCTATGGGGAGACTCTTAACAATAAAACAGTAATACAAAATAAAGTGGCATTCATTCTTAATCTACATATATTTTATAGAATAACTAGCTGGATTTAGTGTTTAGCTACAACATTTTCCTACTTTCACTTCCATTTTCACTTACACAGGTGTGCCATTTTCGAAGCATCCTTTCTTAGCAAGCACCCAGAAGCCAATCATCCAATATGAACCATTTATATTTTACACTCTGTATGAGTAATGGCCTGTAGACCGTGTTATTTAAAAATATAGATAATGTAATTTTAATGATGTAGATTAATACACGTACGTTATCAAGCAGACAACACAGTATATTTTTCATGGTCACCTCTTGTACAATGTCTAAATATCTATTAAACACGTCACTCTATAAAAACATCTGTCGTCACGTCATCGTCAGCATCGTGCTGAAGAACCGAAATATGTGGAAATATTCTGTATCGTTCAAAAACTATGAAAACAATTACATAGGCACACACAAACATGTACACGTATGTATGTGTGTGTTACTTCATGTACAAATTTACAAGGATATGACCATGATAGGTTTATTGTGATGATAATTTATTTATATTTTGACTACACAAATAACTAGATAGAAGTTTTAAAGTGAACTTTTGATACGGAGTTAAGATGGCAGGCTAGATGCATCGAAACAAATTGTTTAAGTTTAAATAGTAGGTAGGAATGTTAATTGTAGAGAACGGCAAACTTGTCTAGTGTTCATTTCATTTAGTTTTTTTTTTAATTGGTGTACAAATTGGAAAACAAAAAGTTATTAAGTTCTATAATCATAAAAATACAATTGATAATCCAATACCTGCGGCCGTAGTATGGCAGCGTGATATAGTGCTTTCGCGTCTTAGCTCTCTTTTATTTGCGCGCGAACGAACGAAATAAAAGGCGTGATACAGCGTTATCGCCCGGATCATAATGCTGGGGGGATATTGGCCTCGATTCGGACTGTGACACGACTTAACTTAACTAAATTTATTCCTGTCACTTTCTAAAATAAGATTAAGAAAAGAGACAGAAAACCAACAGCTGACTTTAGTGCTGTCAAAGTGACGTTAAACGCCCAAAAACGCTTTAAATAAGATGGCGTACATTATGATGACATCTTATTTTGCGCATTTAACGTCACTTTGACAGCACTAAAGTCAGCTGTTGGTTTTCTGTCTCTTTTCTTAATCTTATTTTAGAAAGTGACAGGAATAAATTTAGTTAAGTTAAGTCGTGTCACAGTCCGAATCGAGGCCAATGGAAACCTAAAGTATAATTGATTATTGTTTTCACAGATAACAATTTTTTTTAGATCAGTATCAAAAGACCATAACGATTTCAGGTTCAAAGCCACTTAATCGACACCGAACGACAATACAGAAATCGAATATGTATCGAATAATTAGGAGAAATGCCGCCCGGCATGAAGTGCGATTTTTGAAAATCATACGAGCGATTTGGCAGTAGAAAGATGCATAATCTCCATAGTAATTTTGACATTTTCTACTGCCAAGTCGCTCGTATGATTTTCAAAAATCGCACTTCAGACCTCACATCACATCCATTAACAACTATGCTGTTGGTTAGGTTCTATGGTCTGCCAATGAAATGAATGAATGAGTTGAATGATAAAGGCAGAAGCAGGTGCGTAACACTAGAAGACCAAATACTAACTTCAAAATAAGCTGTAAACGTGGTTTTCTCAAACATGCTTGGAAATGTGAGCATTATTTTGACAACCTTCTTCGAGATAAATCGAAATTGCTGTACTGGCCAAATACATGCGCGCAGCGGCCGGCAATGTTTGTATGAAAATCCTTATCTGTCGTGTTTAGCGGCCAAATAAATTACATACTAAACTCATATCTGTCGTGTAATTTAAAAATGGAACGAATTTGTACTCCGTAACATGGCGACCAAGGAGGTAACTCATCAAAGGTTTTATTTAAATTTCGAACATTTCGTAAATAGAAAGCTGTTTATTGAAAAAAAAAACAAATTGTTGTTCGTTGTTCGTCATTGATTTTGAAAAGAGTTTTAATTTCCGCGAATTATTTGAGAAAATTTATTGTTTTCATTTCCGCGCATTATTTGAGAAAAGTACTATACAAGCCTTGGCCACAACTAGGCATTGATGGACTTACGTATGTGTGCCTCGGCTTCGCCTCGGCCCACATTTACACGTTCGTCCATCAATGCCTCTGTTGCTGGCCTCTGCAGTAATGTACTATTTGATCATCATCAAGGATTGGGCAAAAGTCGAACATAATGTAATAAATCTCTATGACATCTTTCGTTGTTCGACAAATATTGCCTAAAGGGAATATATCTAATCCACCTTTAATCAAACTATTTGAATTGCCCATTATTCACACCAAGCACTGGCGTGCTTTATGATGTAGTCATCTTATTTGGTTCACACTACAATGGAGTGGACCTGTGGAGTAGGGATTGCAATTGCTGGATCCAGCATCCAGCAATCCAGCTGGATCCAGCGCTTTTTTCGGCCTGCTGGATCCAGCGCTGCGGATCCGCAATTTATTAACTTTACAAATAATGACACAATAACATTTGTTTCTTGAGATCCAACGTCCAGAAAAGTCAAATATTTAATCCTTGAACTCAAGAAAAGATATTTTATTATAACTTCTACTCTAGGTACTCTACTTCTAATAAGTACAAGTTTATCGTTTTAATCTTATAAGTGGTTGATGGGCAAGGCTAGACAACGGGTTCCTGAGCAGACTTCACCATAGGTTATCAGTCCACCTTGTGGGGCCTACTATTTACGCTGCCTTCCAGTACGCGGTCTCCACTCTTCGGCTTCATCAGCATTCTGTTCTGTGAGAAATGTGCCAGCCCATTGCCATTTTAGTTTAGCAATTCTTTGAGCATGTCGGTCGGCTACTCTGGTTTTTCTGTGAATCTCTTAATTTCTGATTCGAATCAGAAATGAAGAGATTCGTAGAAAAACCAGAGTAGCCGCAGGGAAACTTCGATGATAGCCTTCTCCTTTGCCCTTTGGGTGAGTTTCGGTTTTTTATGAGGCCTTGAGTGAGCGCCCACGTCTCAGCTTTCCGTATTATGTCATCACTGGCACTACACACTGGTCAGACTTTTGTTTTGAGATACTACGTAGCTTCCCGAACGCTGTCCAGCCGAGTTGGATTTGACGGTTGATCTCTTTCTCGAAGTTGGACCTACAATTTATCCCAGGTAAACATAATCGTCAACAACTCCGAGGCGCAGTCTCAAATCTTCACAGGAATGTGTAGATGTAAAACATTAACATGATATTTGTCTTGTCCATATTTATTTTCACACTAAGTCGTTTGGATTAGAGGTTCTGCTAAGGTCATAGAGCATTCTTCTGAGGTCCTCCATGGTCTCCGCCATGATGACTATATCATTGGCAAATTGAAGGTGACTGATGTACCAACTCATAGTTTATGTTGATGACTAGCTCTTACACCTGTTAAGAGCATATCTTTAAATATATCTTACAGTGCACCGGTGATCGTCTTGGAGAAATTACGTCTCCCTGGACTCACACCCCACTGTAGTAGGATAGTTTTCCAGCTCTAGTCCTGAAGTCGGACTGACATAGTGGTGTTTTCGTACATCTGAAAAGCATGTACGAAAACACCACTATGTCAGTCCGACTAAATAGATTACATTATCCTCTTCTTTCTCGTGTGAGGATCACTCAGGGCACATTCTAAGTACTATCGCGGACTTTTCCGCCTGACCACCACTAGGCTCATTTTTGCTTGCATACTAAAAAAATAAAGCGATGTCTTACCCCGCCCTATTGATGAATAGACAAATTAATAATAGTTTCTAAACAATAAATTTTGGGCGAAATTATGCGATTTTTTTCTTAAGTGGTCAGGCGGAAAAGTCCCCGATAGTACATTGCGATAGATGTCGAGTAGTTTGCACCTGACCACACCCACTCTATAGACTCATCGACCGGCAATATGTCCCATCTTTGCAGATTATTCTTGTATCGCCATTATCTCTAGTGCTAAACCGAACGAAAGTTAAATAAATGTGTAAGAAGTTTTACTAATTTGTAGTGACCAGTAGAAACAGTAAAAGATAATTTAGTAAACAAGTCTGTTTAAAAGAAAAAAACATTAATTTCTATAAAAAACCTGTAAAGTGCTGGATCCGCGCTGGATCCAGCTGGATTTATGTCGATCCAGCAAAAATCCAGCTGGATTGAAAATGCTGCTGGATTGCAATCCCTACTGTGGAGCACTCCTCACCGCTTCAGGGTACAAACATTACATACATTTAACCAGTGCCTACAAAGCAAGAGTGAATAGGCATTTTCTGCATAATCATGTTCTACCCTCTGCCTTAAACTTCTGCTTCTAGGGAAGCATCATCTCTTACCATTAGGTGTAACTAATGCCTAATGCCGACCCATAATAAATAAAAATATGAAACTGATAGTAATCTAATTGATTACCTATTGATCAAAGACCTATAGCCTAGTCATTTGTTAGGAGGGGTGGGGGATAATTAAGAATGGTACTTTTAAACTGGAGTGCGATTTTTGAATCTCATTCGCTGAGCTCAGCCGTTGAAAATGTCAAAATTACTATGGAGATATGCATCTTTCTACTTCTGATTTGACTTTCAAAAATCATACTTCAGGAGTGCTATTTTTGATAGGCAAATCAGCAGTAGAAATATGCATATCTCCATATTAATATTGACATTTTCAACTGCTGAGTTCAAAGTATGAGTATCAAAAATCGCACTTCTGGTACCATTTAGTGGCAAAAACTATCTGAAAACATATTTAAAAAAAACACTATGCAACATAGAAATCCAAATTGTACCTCCCTGAAGGCTTTTAACTTAATAATATTAATACCAATACATTCATTTTAATTAGATATAACAATAACTTTTGAGCAATAAAATAGCCATCAGAATTTAAAATATACAACGTGTTAATGAATTAACGCAAAACTAGAAAGTAGTTTGTTTAGAATCGAGAGCAGTATCGAATTATCATGGATTCAACATAGGTAATTTTTTTCAAAATATTAAATATATTTTTTGCAAAATTTAAAATTTACTGAACCCGATGACAACCCACCGCACGGGCACAGTCACCCTACTTACTACCAAAACAAGATTATAAATATTTATCCTTGAGTACGTTAGCGCTTTCTTTCAGTGTTGAAATGATAATAAATCATTTTTGCCTCAAAACTTTAAATGCGAATAACTTTAAATTTTAACTATCAAAATAATGACATTATTGTTGCAATCTAATTATTTTGTTATAAATCAGTTAAGGTGTATGAGGTTTTGCGCTAATTCATTAACACGTTGTAGATTCATAGATTCTTTATTGTACACAAAAAACATAATTATAAAAAAATTACTGTAAGTTGTGATGTACAAAGGCGAGCTTAACTCTAAAAGAGTTTTCTTCCAGCAAACCGTTGAGTGAGAGGAAAACTTAATATGTTTGGATAAAATCAGTGACACATGAGTTATTCATAAGAAAATACAAACAAAATTAAACTTACCACGTCAACCAAATCAATTTCATTGATGGGCTCGTTTTTGATAGCAGTAGTTCTCAAGATGTGCAGATTGTGATGTTCATCCTTAGCCACTAATTGATCATTGGTCTTGCAAGTACATCTCAGATTCTTAGAGTAGGACTGGTTGTTAGGGCTTTTGGGGCCTGGACTATTACTAAGTGATGCGACTGCACTGCCATAAGAATAACCAGTACCAGAATTGTCTTTAACTCTTTTCATATTGTTTGAAAGGTAAAGTCTGCTGAAATAGAAAGCCATCAAGTATTTGAATCAAAGTAATGCTGTCTACACACCAAACCCACCGACAGCAGACACAGTTTTCATATAATTTGTATCTCAGGGCGGAGATGGAGACTTGTCGGCAGGATTGTTGTGTAGACACCATGCGACAACATGTGTACCACTAGATAAAGACTATGTTGAACACTAACTCTAATTGTATATGAATTCATCATAAGTAAATGCAGACTGTGTGGTGTCAGCTAAGAATATCACCACCCCATTTCCTACCGGTGGATCTACAGGAGGATGGGCAGCAACATCCTCTGAGTACACACATTCGATCCAACTGTGATCGCCAACCCGCCTGCCAAACATAGTGATTATGGCAAATACCCCCATTTTGGGAGAGGCCTACGTCCAGCAGTGGACGTCTATCAGCTGATATGATGATGATGAAATGCATTTTAAGTAAACAGGAAAACAATAAAGTAATTTGGATAACTACCACTTTTGGATTGAATTGCAAAAAAAAATATTATCATAATTTATGTATTGAACAAAAATTTTAATTCTTTAGGTTATTTAACCATAAGACATTTTTGAACATTTAAAAACTAAAAATAAACATTTATAAACCATCCTGATTTTGTTCATGTCCATCATTGGCTATGCTATTGTAGCTCCCACAGACAAATCGAGCAATTGGTTTTGCGGGATTCATTGTCATAGTGTTCAATGTAACTTATGTAATAAATAAAATAATCATCATCATCATCATCAGCCTATAAACGTCCCACTGCAGGCACAGGCCTACCCTCTGAAGGGTGTATGGGCTTTGGAAAATAATAATAAAATGCAATAAAGTAGAAAGGTAAGGAAGCAAGCAATAGGTACATAAACACACAATGTATAGTTAACAGCAAAATAATTTTTTAATCTGTATGTATGTAGGTACCATACCACTGTCTATCCTAGTTAACATATTAAGTAAGCTGCACATTATAAGAAATTTTCTATTTGAAAATGCCACACACTAATCAGAATTTGCGTTCACTCACTGTCAGAATCATTATGTGCCTAGCAAATATTAGAAATGTCATGTAATGTGCTGTCAGCCTAATAGTAATCAATCTAAAATATTTACATACTTAACACATTTACCGCTCGTCTCAAAATTATAAACTTGACGGTGTATGAACACCACCGGAATGTGATATAAACTGTCCTGTTATATAAGATGGGTTCTTCAGCATGCTGGCCGCATTATTAACACATTTGGGGACAGTGACCGGCTATAGCAGTGATAACAATAAAAGTTCTATTGTATCTCGTTCAGTGTTGGCGAATGTGTTAACTATTAGTTAGGCCATCAGCAGGAAATGTGTTAAAATACAAAGGATGTGGCAAAAATAAAACAAACAAAAAGATACTGACTTATCATATCCAGGAATGGGAGAGCCTATATGAAAACTGCAGTAAAGATTGTCAGATTCACTGGATGCTCTCTGTCTTCTGCGACCATCCGGACAGGGCTTGGAGTCCTGATAGGCTCTATTCTTCGGTTTCTTTAAAATTCCTTGTGGTGCTGACTTTGAAACGGGATTATTGAGTATTGATTTTAGAGGTTGTTTCACCACTGTAACTTCTGACATATCATGATCTACTTTCTCCAGAAGCTCTTCAACTTTTGGCAATCTGCTGTCTTCTACTTTTGTATTTGATAATGTTGTTACCAGCATGGGTCTGGTCGGACTCGAATGATGTAATTTTGATCTTGCCGACAGGTAACTGAAGAAACAAAATCATGATTTTACAGAACCCTTTTGTTCTTCCCCTTTTGTTCACGTCCCCTCAAGACGCAACAGATTGAAAAATTCGTTCTCTGGCTAGTGGGCTCGGTAGCGAAATTGGATAACGCACTTCCCCGGTTTGGAAGGGTGCGGGTTCAAGTCCCGCCCGAGACTGAATTTTTCAATCTTTAATTTGATTCCTTTTGTTCTTGTTGAAGTTTTTTAGTTTTTTTGGCACAAATCCCAAACATGTGGATGTATTGTCATTTCATATAGGTTATGTCATTACATTGTTAACATGAGGTCTATACTATCTGTTTAAAATAACAATGTGCATGACCTCGCCTGCAAATGTGACGTCACTCAATCACACGAACTTCACTCAAGTCATTCAAATGATTATTTCCTTTACATAGAGTCTATATTCCTTTATAACCGAATGAAGTTATCGAACGGCCCTTCAAGGTCATGCACATTGTTATTTTAAACTGATAGTAACTGGTTTTGTTTCCAAGTACCTACATAATGTCTAACTAATCAAATTAATTCCAACTATTACAGGTAGCAAAACATTAGTCTGTAAAATACTTTAAAAGAACAGAATAACACCAGTCATTCAAAGGATACAAAGAATTTCTTACCCATGATATCTGTTATGCTCATGAGCCATGATATAATCCCCGTTCACTGCTGGAGGTAGAGAGCACTCGTGCCGAAATCTGTCGATACGCGGCTCTGGGGCGTTATTCAGCGTAAACTGGCTCTTGTTAGGCAGTGGGCGATGACTACGAGCGATGCCTTCTGCAGAGCGTTGCGTCGGGACCTCCTCGTACGGGGACCGGTCTACACCCTCGCTGCGGCACCGTCGACGCAGGACGCGCGCTGGTCCGCGTTCCGACCAATCCAAAACAGAGCCCAAAGGATCGCACGCGTCAAACCCGGCTTCGTAGCTCGGGCACGCTCGCCTATCCATATCCGACACGCCTAGTCTCGACGCATTGTCGAACGTCCACATCGATCGCACAACGCACCAGAAATTTCACTTTAGCACTGCTAATTTAACAGGTAAGAACCGCTGAAACATGCACGCAAATTAAAGGCGTCGAGGCCAGAAGCCAGAAGCGACAGCGACAGATGACAGATCGCCATTCAAAGATCGCGAACAAAGACTACAGAAATCGCGAAACAACGTGCCAATTCTCCCGCCAAAATTGAAAGCAAGCAAAAATATATATTTCCAGCATGGGTAGCATGCCAACCCGCAATAGCCGTGATACGCCTGTATCACGTCTTTTATCTCGTTCGTTCGCGCGCAAACGAACGAGATAAAAGACGTGATACAGGCGTATCACGGCTATTGCGGGTTGGCATGCTACCAGCAGTGCTAGCATGATACCCCGCGACTTCGAGTCTCTCTATACCATATGTCAATATCAGCGCGACTTCGCCTCTGTCTCTACAGTAGCTAACATGATGGCCGCGACTTACGATGACGCGAGCTCTCAACTGTCATTCGTAGACTCTAGTCTACAAATGCGAGCATGATCACCGTTCGGTAGAGTTTGTGACTCTACGTTTGGCGTTTGTCTTTAGAGATATATGTCTTGCACCGATGGGGTCCGCGACTGTTGTTTTATGTGCAATTTTAGGCAATTTTCAGCAATAATTCATATAATTTGGCAGTGAGACTTATTTTTTTATGGTATTCATTACGGCGGCGGCTGAAATGACTTGGAAAACACATTAAATATAAAAGATTGCATTAATTAAAACAATGATAAAATCCGCAAGTAAACCTAAGTTTTGAAATAAAATATAGGTAGGTATTCAATATACAGTGTATAAGTGGTGTGGGGTTGTTAAGACTATCAAACTGAACAACTTTCATTGCGGGACCAACATCGAAATCGCGAAAAAAAAAATCTGCTGTCCCATACATTTAGCTCAAGTAAATTTGTAGTTTAGTATAAGGAACATCAGATTTTTTCCCCACGATGTTGTTCTGCTCCATCATCAAGCCCTCAGCAGTTCATGTACAGAAGCATCTCATCAAACACCATCAAATGAGCCCAAGCACGGTCTACTAGCTATGTGCCTTTGCCGAGTTCCCCACGGTGTTGTTCTGCTCCATCATCAGGCCCTCAGCAGTTCATGTACAGAAGCATCTCATCAAACACTATCAAATGAGCCTAAGCACGGTCTATTAGCTATGTGCCTTTGCAGAATTCCCCGCGATGTTGTTCTGCTCCATCATCAGGCCCTCAGCAGTTCATGTACAGAAGCTACTCACCAAACCCTATCAAATGAGCCCAAGCACGGTCTACTAGCTATGTGCCTTCGCAGAGTTCCGCACGATGAGTCTCACCAAACACTATCAAAAGACCCCAAGCACGGACTCAGGGCCGTAGCTAAGGTGGGTATCGTGGGGCAATGCCCTACCTTAAAATCTCAATGCCCTACCTTAAAAATTATCCAACCATTATTATAGTCTGTATAATATGGGCAAGTGGGGCAAATTTAATTGTATTTTGGGGATGGCATATTAATGGAACTCGTACCGACACCGTTTTGAGACTTGAAGTGTTAAATTTCGAGCTCGCTATGCTCGCTCCAGCCTATAATTTTATAAGGGTGCATAGGCTAATGGAACTCATACCAACACTGTTTAGAGTCTTGGACTGTGAAATTTCGAGCTCGCTCTAGCCTTCGAAATAATATTTTGAGTATAGGTAGGATAACGGAACTTGTACTAAACACCGTTTCGAGCTCGAAAGCGATTTCTAGCTCGCTTTACTCGCTCCAGCCTTTGAATGGTGTTTTGTAAGGATTGGTAGGTTATTGGAACTTATACCAACACCGTTTTGAGACTGGAAGTGTAAAATTTCGAGCTCGCTTCGCTCGCTCCAACCTATGACATTATGAGAGAAGGTAGGATAAGGAATGAGATGCGGTGCTGCCAAATGAGGTCCAACCCTAACGGAACTCATACCGACACCATTTTGAATCTTAGAATGTGAAATTTCGAGCTCGCTTCAGCTTTTGAATGTTGTTTCGAGGGTAGGTAGGCTTATAACATTCAGCATCACCATCGTTTTGAGTCTTAGTCAATAGTGACCTCTTTTCTTTCCTAAAGAGAAACATTTCAAAGACATTGAATTATGTTACTCATCGTACTCATCCAAAAAACTGCTTTTTGCATCTGCCCTACCTTTAGGCTGCCTGTCCATTGAAGCTGTGCGAGCTGTGTAGCTGTGTTTTTTTAACCAATCAGGAGCTCGGGCGAGGCGCGCCCGCGCTCCTGATTGGTTAAAAAAACACAGCTACACAGCTCGCACAGCTTCAATGGACAGGCACCCTAAACCTCCTATGCCCTACCTTTAATCCAGTTCTAGCTACGGCCCTGAGCACGGTCTATTAGCTATGTGCCTTTGCAGAATTCCCCGCGATGTTGTTCTGCTCCATCATCAGGCCCTCAGCAGTTCATGTACAGAAGCATCTCATCAAACACAATCAAATGAGCCCAAGCACGGTCTACTAAGCTATGTGCCTTTGCAGAGTTCCCCACGATGTTGTTCTGCTCCATCATCAGGCCCTCAGCAGTTCATGTACAGAAGCATCTCATCAAACACCATCAAATGAGCCCAAGCACGGTCTACTAGCTATGTGCCTTTGCAGAGTTCCCCACGATGTTGTTCTGCTCCATCATCAGGCCCTCAGCAGTTCATGTACAGAAGCATCTCATCAAACACTATCAAATGAGTCCAAACACAGTCTGCTAGCTAAGTGCCTTCGCAGAGTTCCCCACGATGTTGTTCTGTTCCATCATCAGTAATTCAGGAGACAGTGACAGAAAAGAAATTGGTTCTTCTCAGTAGTAAAATTTAAAGAATTCTACCATCACTGTTATATTTAATAAATAATAAAGCTATCGTCAAAGAAAAACTCACATTTTATTAAAATTTTTAATATCCCGGATCCAAATTCCAAAAAAAATTTCAATCTTTACTTATTGCAAAGTTAGGTACAGATTGGGTACAGACACATAATATAGGTACTTTGATAAATCTATACAGTTTAAATTTTAACTTGCAAGAAATTTTACAATAAAAAAGATTAAATATAATTTAATAAAACTTACAACTAGGCACATGGTAAAATTGATATCATTAGCATCCTTTTAAACTAAGAGGTCTACTCATCAAACAGAACAACTTTTATTATGGGAGCAAACCGATCAGAGCAAAAAAAAACAGCCTTCCCATACTAAACTACAAACTGCTAAAATGCCTACTCGACTCAAATGCATGCACAGTTAATTTTTATTTTGCTTTGATCGGTTTGCTCCTACAGTAAAAGTTGTTCAGTTTGATGGGTAGACTCTTAGTTTAAAAAGATGCTAGAGATATAAATTTCACCCTGTATAATATCAACTTACAATAATTACCTTATAATATACTATAATATAATGATGAGCAACTACAACATCACAATAATTATTATCTAAATGTAGGTACTGATGAACAACAACTTCCTGCAACAAAAAAAAGATATAATTATTACAAATATGAGTAAATACAAGATTTATTACCTCAGAAGGTAATTTTAGGTATGGTTTAGAGCCATCACTACTAAACCCCATCGGATACCGTACCAAGTTATATCAACGGCTAATATTAAAGTGTTGTCATTCTAAAATTATTTGGTTTACTTTACTGGATTTGCTCGTGTCCTACTGACCCGCCCCAGCCCTGCCCGGGTAGGGCTGCCATCCGTCCGGGTTTCCCCGGATTTGTCCTAGTTTTAAGGGTGTCCGGGCGGGGTCTTCACAAAAGTGTCCTTGGTACACGTGGACACTTATTGTGTCCGGGTAAAACTCGATTAAATATATAAATAATGGTAAAATTATTTTTGTTTCATACACGAATCAACTCGATTTCGGCATAACCTTTACAATATTGTTATGTAGCAAAATCATGAGCTCGTTTCGCTCGCTCCAGCTTTTATTACATACATAGTACGCCTCGATTTCGGTATAATATAATAATAATATAATAATAAATATCTTAGACAATGTCACACAAATTATCTAGCCACATTTAAAGTACCAGAATCTAGCCTGGACTTGTATTATGATGACTAGACAACGATATACAATATAGATACAAACAGCCATGACTCGGGTACAAATATTCATATTCATCATACAAATGTTTGTCCCTTACGGGATTCGAACCCGCGACCCTCGGCACAGCAGGCAGGTTCACTACCGACCGTGCTACCGGGCCGTCGTATCCGTTTTATATTGTATGAACTGGAAATGCGCGATATTATGGCAAAATCTCGAGCTCGCTTTTGGTTTTCCATTGCATTGCATTGATCTAGTCGTATTGCAAAATCGCGAGCTCGCTCCTTGTTTTATATTGTATTGAAACGACCTAGTCGTATTGCAAAATCTCGAGCTCGCTTCGCTTGCTCCTGGTTTTATATTGTTGTGAAACGATCTAATCGTATTGCAAAATCACGATCTTGCTTCGCACGCTCCTGTTTTTATATTGTATTGAAACTATCTAATTTCATGGTAGTCCGGGGAAAATTTCCGATTTTACTGAAATGTCCGGGGTTTTTAATGCCTTTTCCGGCAACGGCGATTTTGGCGATGGCAGCCCTATGCCCGGGTATAAGTAAATAAACCTACTATACACATAAACCTTCCAGAAGAAAATCTCTGAATGCCAGTGAAAACTGTATCGAATTCCGTGGCATGGTTTAGAAGAATTAAGCGGAGAAATAGAAATAATGAGGATGCTCCGGATAGCGACTTTGTTTTATACTACTACCCGTTCGCTTCGAGTTGACCGTCGATGACCGTTACAAAATTTCGTCACAGGTACATTAACTGGTCCCAGAAGCGTAGCGAGGGGGGGGCAGGGGGGGCAAATGCCCCGGGCGGCACTTTACTAGGGGTGGGAAATTCGGGAAAAAAATAAAATTATAGATTGATTGAGCTCTGTCTAAAACCAATTTGTAGAGCAAAATCGAGCTCGCTTCGCTCGCTCAAAGTTTTGGTTTTGATTATTGTCATACACAATGATCGTTCAGAGTTCTGATCACACAGCTAGGACTTGGTGCTAAAAATTTCGATCTTGCTTCGCTCGATCCATAGCTTTTACTTAGGCTTGTTTGCACATGTTTTGTACGTAAAGCTCTGGCTCTAAACCGATTCGTTTTGAGGAGCAAAGTCGAGCTCGCTTTGCTCGCTCTAAATTACTATTATTGCATAGATAAACCAAAAGATATCTGACCACAACCCGAATAGATGTGCAAAAAAATTTTGATCTCTCTTCGCTCGCTCTGTTATTTTTACTGTCGGTTAAATAAGGGGCGGCAAAATGGGTCTGTGCCCCGGGCGGCAGAAGCCCACGCTACGCCACTGACTGGTCCCGTCGTAAAAAAATAATATAACAAGCAAATAAAAATTTAAAATTAAAAGCAATATTAGCGACCAAGACAGACGTGCCGTACGTGGTTGCGTTGCTAAAGGTTATAGGGTTGCGTTTAATAGGGTCTGTTAGGGGCGCAGTACGGTGAAGCGGGAAGGGTGGGTGCGGCCAACTCGAAGCAAACGTGTAGTATTATCGTTACAACAAAATACAACATATTACAATCTCTAGTATTCTTCTTCTTCTTGGTCGTAACCTCATGGCTGAGGGACGTGACCATCGTGGGTCGCTTGTGCCACCACAGCTCTCCAGGCCGCTCGATCTTGAGCCCGGTGTATGCTGGCCTGTAGTGTTGTCTCGGTCATTTCTTTCACCACATCGGTCCATCTCGTAGGCATGCGTCCTCTACCTCTCTTTCCCTCCATACGGCCGGTGATCATGAGTTTTTCCAAACTATCTGATCTCCTGACCATATGCCCAAAGAATTTAAGGACTCGTTGCATACAGATGGTGGAAAGTCTCGTCTTGATGTTCAACTCATCGAGGATGGACTCATTTGTGCGGCGTTCAGTCCAGGATATTCGGAGCATTCTGCACCAGCACCACATCTCTAGTATTTGGAACCCTTAATTTATAGATTTTACTAGTGTAGCGTAGCTAGAGAAAACTATGCATTCTAAAGAGGATACATACATACATACATATAAACTCACAACCATTATCCCTTGCGGGGTGGGCAAAATCCTTGTTACAACTACCAACCATCTTTTGAAGCGTGAAGTTGTATAACCTCATTAATGCACATTTGAATGTGACAGCGATAGCTCTGGCAGTCGACTGCTGTAGCGGATGTCATATTGCATCCTCAGCACATGGTAATATGTGGCAGCGATTACTATGGCATTTTAAAGCATCCGGTGACACAAAAAGGTACGGATGACGGATGGACGGTTTGAATGCTATGGTTTTCATATCCCTGAATGTGTTAATACTCGGGATGATCCTATTTGACTTCCTCTTGATTCATTCTATAGAAGAAGAGATAGATAGATATCCTAGAAGATAATTTAACACATTTTATTATACCTAATGTGTCCAATTATCTTGATCATACATTATCTCCTAAAATTTGTTGTTTTCTGGCAGATATACTTACATGGTACAAGGAATGTCCTAGATTTTATGACTTGAGCTGAGGTAAGATAAGACTGATTCTTCGCATCACAGCGCATCAATCTCGAGCCTTCATTTATAGCCAAGTATTCCCGTTTATCCGCCAATGGTGAAGACTTCAAATTGTCTGAAAGTTTATTTGCTCTCACTGTGCCTAGATTTCTGAAAGTGAAATAGAAGTAAAATGTAAATTTATTGTTTTAAACGTGAAATACTAGTTGGTATAAAGTGAACGAAAATTTTATATTTTACATCCAATAATACTTACTTAACATTGTTTTCTTTAGCAAACATGCTGACGTGACGATTGTTTACTGAAAACTAGCTATTTTATTTGTTTTAAAGTGGTTTTAAAATGATTATTTTCGATTTTCCCAAAATAAAATCAAAGTTGACAACTGTCAACTAATGTCAAGTCAGAAAAATCCAATAGCTTCAATTTAAGAATAAAACAACGAGTAAGCGAGACATCGCTATACCAACTTGATACCAACATTATCTTCTTACTCGTCACTCAAAACGTAAGCACTCAAAGCACGCAACGAAATAGACAAATGGACCAATGAAATTGGGACAGCTCTAATTACCGATTCGGTGTTTCAATATATAAAAATGATAGTTTTAACCGTATGGTAACCCAACAAACCCGCGCCGCGACTTTGCTATCTCTCGGTAGAGTGGCTGGCGCGCTGTCAAATCATGCTCAGCATCGCGGGATAAATGACAGGCGCGGGTATGGTTTTCAAACTCGCAGGCGCGCGTCAAGCGAGTAATCATGCTAGCACTGCAGTTCAGGTATAGTAGGGTAAGGGGAGGTTATTTAGGTAATAATAATAATAAACCGCGATATAGGTAATTTCGTGATAATTTTTTAAACGTCTGCCGTGGCCTTTCCTGTAAAGGAATTGATTCAAAACCGCGTATGTACATGGTACATGCATTAAAGTGTGCTTGAGATAGTAATATGATTCTCAGCTCAGTAGCTTTTGAAACAAGCTTGCTATGAGATTTTTTCTCAGAACGAGGGGCGAAATCGCAATCATCTGTGACAAATGACGACGGTAGACAATGAAATGAAGTTTTAATTAGTAAATAAGTAATATATTAAAGAATGTAGTATTAGCTAAATGTTTTACGAACAGTTTGACGTAAATTGTGCATTGGATTTCAAGAATTTTTCATTCAAATATCCTTGTGTTAGGTGTGCAATATTTTAAGTGATTTTGCAAATTTTTTTTGTGATTTGGTTGAGGTATTTTGTCAATAAATTTTAATCATCTTAAAGTAAAATTTTAGGGGTTATTGGGGGTTATTTTGATTGTATGGACTTATATACATCTTTAATCTTGTATTTTAGTCTATGCTATGCCTGAATGACGTAGTTTTTTTATCATGACATTAACTATTTACCAACTTCACTGGCTCATCTAAGCCAAGAGAAGAACCGAAAGTTGAAGAACCTAAAATAAAAAATCAGGAAAGAAGTTGAGAAAAATTATATGTTTGGATTTGTTGTATACAAGGTGTTAGGGTAAACAGTTGCATTACTTTAAGGGGTGATTGTACCCATGATACTGAATAACTTTCCGTAAGAACCGTATAGCATATTCGCAAAAAAAAACTTTTCATACTAACGGTCGATCAACTGATTGCATTTAGTATGGAAACTCTTTTTTTTTTGTTAATTTCTGATAGGTTTCTTTGGGAAAGTTGTTCAGTATCAAGAGTACAATCAGCCCTTAAAGTAGTGCAACTGTTTAGGTACCCTAACACTCTGTATATTCTGAAATAGCATTATTCTGACATTGAATAATTAGAATAGAACAGACAACGCGAACAAAATCTGTGCACCACGATCAGCAGTGCGGAGCGCGCACTGGGGGCGTCGCGGTGCAGCACGCGCCCGGCACATGCTAAGTAAGGTTGAGCCCGGTTAAGGTTGCGCCCGGCACATGCTTAAACGTGTGTTACAAAAATATGTAGTCTTCTGGGTGTCGCCTCTAGTCAAATTACTCGACTCAATGTATTCTGAATGTCGACTGACATTGCTCCTAGAGCATGGACTATCGGCGGTTTTCACAATACCGGTATTATTTCGATATCGATATTTCTAAATACCGGTTTTCCGGTTTTTCGATATTTTTTCGATATTCTCGTAATCATTTAAAAAGATGGACATTTTAGAAATAAAAGTACATTTTATCTACACTCTGCGTCAAAATATCATCTTTTGGAAATTCTACTTTAAATTACTTTTAAACCTGCTAAGACAGAAGTCTGGGTATGCGTATGGAGTCAGGAAACTCTTCAGGTGAGCGACGGGAACTCGGAGCTTGAAGGCCTTGAAATCAGAAGATCTTTCCGATCTGAATCTTTCTAGTTCAAGCACCTTCACCGGCAGAGGCCCGCCGCCCCGAACATGGAACCTGGTGCAGAGGTGACGCAGCATGTCGTCCGAAATCGTCTCTCTGTCCAGGTGGGAGATGTACACTGGAGCCGTCAGCGTGGCCGCCTTGATGCAGGAAGCGGCAGCCGGTGCGGTACCGCGTATGTTGGGGCTACGGCGGTTATGGTTTTTCCTCTTCAAAAGGGTCGCGCGCCCGGAACCCCTTAGTGGACGCAGGGCGCGTGACATAGGCGCAACACATTGTACATCTCCTCGTGATCCTGGATGTGGTTGGCTTCATGTGGGTCATGGGAGGATGCTGCTCAGTTCAGCTCGTTGCAGGGATGGCGCGAGCGCGCGGCATGGTGGGAGCATCGGCCCGCGGGCGAACTGGGTCCGCTGCAGGTGACGAGAGGTGTCGGGTGGTGCGGCAGCGCTGCGCCGCACGGTTTCGTTTCGCTTATTTGGCGAAGGCGAAAACGCTGGCGCAGCACTCACTGCCTGTAATGTGGTCACCACATGTCGCAACTCGGCGCAGATTCGTTCCGAGGCCTCCAACTTGCCTCGAATATCGGTGATGTCGGCCCTCAACAGCTGGATTTCCTTGAGCAACCGACGACGACGCACGTCGACATGATCGAAGGTCACCGGCGACAGCTTGTTGAGGTTCCCTACCACGTACGTGGGAATATCGTCAGGGTCAACACCATCAACACCCCGAATATTTCCCGGAGGTCCTGTTTGCCGCGCCCGTCTTTCTTCCTGCGGGGCTAGTACACCAACCTGCGATAGCGACATTTAACATCCATCTGTCAAATTTAGTCTTTTATCTCGTTCTTTCGCGCGCAAAAAGAAAGAGAGTGGAAGCGTGTAAGCACTATATCACGCTATCGCGGGTTGGCGAACTAGTCCCGCTGGTGACGAGATGCACGGGTCCTGTCGCGGCGGTCTCGTGCAGCACCACCATGGTGGCGTGGATCTAGTCCTCCATGTACCTCGACGTTCAGATCTGCTCCAGACTAAGCTCTTCTATCACGTCCAGTTTGTTTTGTACGAAAGCGAACAGCTTGCACATCACAGTGGTGTCACTGCGCTTGGCGGGATTCGCCATTACCATTACCTACGTTTGACTTAGGTCAATAAATTAACGTTGCATCGGCTGCGATCCCATCGCTGTTGTGCTTTCGTCCACACGGGTTTTAGTCGTAACTTATTGTTACAAAAATATGAATCGGAGTTATTTGATAAAATACATTTTAATTTCAAATTAGAGATTTAACCCTCTAATGCATACGAAGCCAAATATGGCCTCAAAACGAAATCATTTTTTATCATAAGATATTTTTTGTTAATTATCAAGTAACTTATTAAACCGTATTGCCAACATTCATAGAGAACTAAACATATTTTTTCCAAAACAACTTTTCTTATAATTTTTTATAGTAACCAACCATCATTTCATGACCTTGCTCATATTCTACCTGAGCAGAATTTTTCTGATTTAGACCTATGTAAAAAGATAATAAAAATAAAGTGAGTCTTTTAAAAATATAAATAAGGTAGTCATGACATTCTTCCTCATTTGTAGATCATCTATTTTTAGATTATAATTATTTTATTAATTATTTACCAAATTTATGTAAGATGTCATATATGGCTTCGTATGCATCAAAGCATCGATTTGTGTCATGAAAATGTACACTAGGCTTGTGAAACTAATCGTATTTTCTGTATAATCCACTCGCAGTATATGATGGAATTTATTATATCTTATATGCTTCAACTGGCCTAAATCAACAAGTTATACTTGTTAAAAAACAGTTTGAGTATACCAGGTACTTAGAGTGAGACTAAACTGCATATATAAAATATTATTTACATATAAACTTTAATTATAATACATTGAAATGTAAATATTTTATTAAGATGTTAGAAATATTGACAAGATCTTTGCAATTTAGTTATTCTATGCCTATGGTTACAGTACTATGTCCGTAATTATGTTTTCAGCATAGGAGAATCGTTAAGTACTTCGTCGATAATAGCTAAATGTCATTTCAACTAAGAGAAGCAACCAATATCTAGGCACTTGCATAATTAAAACTTATCAATACATCTAAAAAAAATAATAATACATGCATGCGGAGCCATTTATGTCAGAAATAATTTTGGACTAAATGCATATAAAGCCATATTACATGGTTCTGAAAATTATCTTCTGAAAATAAAGTCATAAATTTTTTTAAATCTTTGTTATGGTTTTTGTACTTGATTCTAAACAGATATTTAGTATCAAACATTTTTTTTATCGTATCCTTCATAATTCATGCATTAGAGGGTTAAAAATTAAGAAATTGAACGAGACTTGAACCCGCACTTTTCCAAACCTTGGGGAATTGCGTTATCCAATAGAAACGCAAAATCGAACCGGGTGCGAATTTTTTCAATCTATTGCGTCTTCAGGGACGTGAGCGGAAGAGTCCGGTTTCAAGAGACTTAATTTTTCAATCTTTATTTGATTCGAAATAGCACAACATGGCTGTAACATGTTTAAAATCAATAATATTTGACATTTTAATTTAATTTCCTTAAATATCGAAAAACCGGTATTTGTCGCTCCAATACCGAATTTTTCAATATCGCATATTTGGTCCGGTATTCCGGTTTTTCGGTAGTATCGAAAACCGGTGTCCATGCTCTACATTGCTCCTGATTAAGATGACCTATAACTTTATTAAATTTTATGACTGTGCAGAAATATAAGATTCATAAGCAGGTGGTTATTTAGAATATTTCTAAAAAGGCGTTTTACTCTATATTTGACGTATGACGATGACGTACTGTTCCTAAAAAGGATTTTTTGTATTACCTATTTCATTATTTATTATTTCGAAATCCTATGAATTTGGTCTATCACGATATTACCTATCCACTATCACGAAATTAACATACCCTATCACGAATTTACCTATGTCACTTTATCACCAAAAAAACATTATAAATTTATGAATGAAGGATGTAGTATCAAACTGTGTGTTTCATAAAGTAAGATCAGATATATGCACAAAACTTTAAACAATATCCCATATAAATTAGATAATCTTTATTTGAGTTATAACAAAAATTGTTTGGTGTATCACGGAATTACCTCCCCTTACCCTAACTTTATGATATATTTCATTTTCTACTGATGAAAAGGCGGTATGGTTTATCAACCTTAAATCATACGAGCGAATTGGCAGTAGAAAGATGCATAATCTTTATAGTAATTTTGACATTTTCTACTGCCAAGTCGGTCGTATGATTTTCAAAAATCGCACTTCTGCTCCGAAGGGATCGAAAAAAAATAATAATAAGTTCTACTTCCAAGATGGGCAAGTGCAACTTGTATGAGCCTCATAAGGTACCTTTTATTGTAATAAAAGTTATATTTTGGTTTTAGGCTGAGAATCAGAAACAATTTTAAAGTCTGAGGCCGAGATTCAGGCTGAGATTCAGAGACGATTTTTTAAGTCATAGTTCGAACTAAGTAGGGTCAAAATGTATGGATTTTGACATACGGGAGTTTGAACTAATAAGACTTAAAAAACGTCTCTGAATCTCAGCCTGAGACTTGAAAATCGTCTCTGAGGCTGAGATTCAGAGACGTTTTTTAAGTCTTAGTTCGAACTCCCGTATGTCAAAATACATATATTTTCGACCCTACTTAGTTCGAACTATGACTTAAAAAACGTCTCTGAAGCAGCTATTACATTACCCTGCACGCAGGGCCCGATTTGGCACACATTGCCTGATTTGGTCTCTCTATTTTAAAGTGTAGCGATGAAAGCAAGCAATGTATGCCAAATCGGGCCCTGCGTGCAGGTTAATGTAATAGCTGCTTGAATCTCGGCCTTAGTTCGAACTCCCGTATGTCAAAATCCATACATTTCTGACTCTACTTCGTTCGAAGTACTGTTCGAAGTATGACCCGATATTCGAACTTCGCAATTGCGTGAACGTTTTCGTTCCAATGTCAACTCTATTACAATGAAGTGCGGACCGAAACAGTAGCGATATATCGAACATCAAAAGTCCCGGGTACAGGGCCTGAATCTCGGCCTAAATTCGAACTCCCGTATGTCAAAATCCATACAATATTGACCGTACTTAGTTCGAACTATGACATAAAAATTGTCTCTGAATCTCGGCCTTAGACTGTTTAGACCATAGATATAATATCCAATACAGGATCGCGCTGTGCCAAATTATCTTTCTCTCGGTTTAATCAAAAATAATCCATAGCCCAAACACATAAAAACTATTTGGCACGCATAAAGTTGACCATGCTAGAAGAAGAAGGCATGAGTTGTAGGGTAAGGGGAGGTTATTCCGTGATACACCTAACAATTTTTGTTATAACTCAAATAAACATCAACTAATTGATATGGGATATTGTTTAAAGTTTTGGGCATATATTTGATCTTAATTTATGAATACACACAGTTTGATACTAGTTCCTCATTCATAAATTTGTAACATTTGCTTGGTGATAAAGTGACATAGGTAAATTCGTGGTAAGGTATGGTAATTTCGTGACAGTGGATAGGTAATATCGTGATAGACCAAACTCATAGAATTTCGAAATAATACATACTGAAATAGGTAATACCAAAAAATCCTTTTTAGGAACAGAACGTCATACGTTAATCCTAGAGTAAAACGCCTTTCTAGAAATATTCTAAATAATCAGCTGCTTATGAATCCTATATTTCTGCACAGTCATAAGAGTCATAACATTTAATATAGTATAGGTCATCTTCATCAGGAGCAATTATTCAATGTCAGAATATAATATGCTCTACGCTACTTCACAATGTACAGGGTGTTAGGGTAAACAGTTACACTACTTTGAGGGCTGATTGTACTGATTGAGGCTTGATACTGAACAACTTTCCCAAAGAAACCTATAAGAAATTAACAAAAAAAATCGAGCTTCCATACTAAATGCTATCAGTTGATCGAAAGTTTGTATGAAAAGTTTTTTTTAAATTGCTATACGGTTCATAGGGAAAGTTGTTCAGTATCATGGATACAATCACCCCTTAAAGTAATGCAACTGTTTACCCTAACACCCTGCATACAATAAATCGGATAAATCCAAACATTATCATTTTTTCTCAACTTCTTTCCCGTTTTTTTTATTTTCTTTTTTCTTTTCTGGCTGTCTTCTCTTCTTCTGTATAGTTACTTCAACTTCCGGTTCTTTTGTTGGCTTAGATGGGTCAGTGAAGTTGGTAAATAGTTTGTGTCATGATAAAAAAAACTACGTCATTCACGCATAGCATAGACTAAAATACAAGATTAAAGATGTATATAAGACCATACAAGCAAAATAACCCCTAAAATTATACTTTAAGATGATAAAAATTAATTGACAAAATACCTCTATCAAATCACCAAAAAAATTTGCAAAATCACTTAAAATATTGCACACCTAACTTAAGGATATTTGAATGAAAAATTCTTGAAATCTAATGCACAATTTATATCAATCTGTTCGTAAAACATTTAGCTATCAGTTTAATACCACATTCTTTAAATATATTACTTATTTACTAATTAAAACTTCATTTCATTGTCTACTGTCATCATTTGTCACAGCTGATTGCGATTTCGCCCTTCGTTCTGAGAAAAAACTCATTGCAAGCTTGTTTCAAAAGCTACTGAGCTGAAAATCATACTAATATCTTAAGCACACTTTATTGCATGTACATACGCGGTTTTGCGTCAATTCCTTTACGGGTTAGGCCGCGGCAGACGTTTAAAAAATTATCACGAAATTACCTATATCGCGAAATAACCTCCCCTTACCCTACCCGGTGTCCCATTCTATGTAAAATAGTAGCTTATCTATGCATTCTACAGTGTACTGGTGTTGCCATATGTATATGTTATGATTTCAGCCGAATTGGTAAGATCAAATGAAGCAAAAATGTATCAAATCTTTTTAAATTATTTGTTTGTTGCAAAGCCGTGGTAGTAAAAAAGAAAAAAATTGACAACCCAATCTGCCATATTATTTGAAATTGTCGCTAGCCGTCAAATTAATTTTTATTATTTTTTATCCACATTTTATATTACCGTCATTGTTATTGATTTATTTTGAATTGCTCAGTATGATCGGACATTGATTTATGAAAAAATCTCGGAAAAAGTGTTAGCTATGAATTAAAATTCAAATCGACGCCATAGCCTAAGCACATTTTTTTTTATTTAAGAAAATGTGTGAAAAAATAGGTTTTTCGTTAAAAAAACCATAAATTCCAAATATCTCGAAAACTATTTATTTCCGACCCCACATATGGGGGTTTACATAATTGCATTTAGGCTGCCCTTTAACGTCCTGAAAGGTATACGTCGAATTAGAAATAACCCTGTATAATTCCTGTTTTGTAACTAAGCTAGTGAATTCACTACGAACACAGAAAAAAAATCTTATTTGATAATCAATTACGAAACAGTAAAAATAATTCCTGTTTCATAGCCAATTCACTACCAACACAGAAGAAAAATCTTATTTGTTTGATAGTCAATTATGAGACAGTGAAAAATAATTCATCTTTCGTAGCCAATTACGAAACTAAAATTACGAAAACGGACTAAACGCTAAAAATCCATAGAGAGGCTCATCTATCACCCAATAACATACAATAATCATAGATATAATATCCATGCCAAATTATCTTTCTCTCGGTTTAATCAAAAATAATCCATAGCCCAAACACATAAAAACTATTTGGCACGCATAAAGTCGACCATGCTAGAAGAAGAAGGCATGAGTTGCACCCAGTGTCCCATTCTACAGTGTACTGGTGTTGCCATATGTATATGTTATGATTTCAGCCGAATTGGTAAGATCAAATGAAGCAAAAATGTATCAAATCTTTTTAAATTATTTGTGTGTTGCAAAGCCGTGGTAGTAAAAAAGAAAAAAATTGACAACCCAATCTGCCATATTATTTGAAATTGTCGCTAGCCGTCCAATTAATTTTTATTATTTTTATCCACATTTTATGTTAAAATGGTTCGTATTTGCTTAATCGACGGCTGCAAAAGCGAATATTTTCCAGATTGTGGCTTATCGTATTGTTACGAGCGACGGGTTCCGGGATTGGAGTGAAACGCTAAGTCCAATTTTACAGAGTTTATTTGGGATACACTTACAAACGGTCCACCTCGCAGAGGTTCCCCTAAACGGTTCACTTCACCGGGTCCTCCTCGCAGGGATTTCCCGTGCACCACTTACTGTCACTGTTCACAGTCCACTACGTCACTACTGTGACGACACGACACGCGTCACGGCTATGACGTCACGACGTACGACACTATGACGTCAAGACGTACGACACTATGACGTCACACACTACACCGACACTATGACGTCACGCACTACACTGACACTAGTCTACTCACTGCCCCTCCCTTAGTTCTGCTCGTCCCGAGCATCATTACTGCTGAAATATCGAGCCAACCGGTCAACGTGCACTAACTTCAACGGGCTCCCTGGCGGACGCCGGAATCGGTATTGGCCGACGTTCATCCTGGTCACTACCTCATATGGCCTTTTCCAACTTGATTGTAACTTCGGACGCTTCTCCTTCTTACGAGCAAACGGAATGCGCCTAAGCTGCTGATTGACTGGCGCTACGTCTCCTGTATTGTTCGCATGCTTCACCAGGTCTATTTTACCAATATGTGCGCCGTTCTTAGAGAGCGAGTTCTTCGCTATCACAGCCTGTGGCTTTGCCAGGTCCTTGCTGGAGTCTTCTACAACTTTCGATACGACATCCCCCTCAGCCTTCTGCTTCCTAGGAGGATTATCTCCACAGTGATCAACAACCTCCCTCTTCCCAATCGTCAGGTCCATATCTCCAACGTTAGGTATCAGGATCGGAGCAGAAGAAACTGGTCCAACAACTTTCCTCACCGGAATCCAACAAGTCCCAGCTTCAACCTTTTCCATCACAGCACAGCTCCCATCGTTACTCTTGGGCAAAACAACAGGTACCAAGTTCTGTGATCCAGGCTCGAGAACCATTCTTCTCACATGGTAGACCTTTTCCAATGATCCACCTTTCATCGGAACCTCCTCTGTATTACATCGTAGCACTCTGTTCTTCATGTCTATGTCGCACTGGTGATTTTGTAAGAAATCCAAGCCAATGATGCAATCGTCCACTATCTCAGCTACAATTACCTCATGTTTGAAAAGAGTCTCACCGATCGTAATCGAAACTCCCAACTCCCCCTTAACTGGTATGCGCTGGCCGGTAGCAGTCGTTAACTGTAGTTTAGTTCGCTGCAGAAATCGTTTCTCCTGATAACTTTCCATTTCGCTTATCAGTCGAGCATTGACCACCGTCCTCGAAGCTCCGGTATCCACAGTTAGTTGACAGATTCTACCATTGACCCCTCCTTCAACTAACAGACTATCTCCGTCCGATATTTGCCTGACTCTAATGATTGGGTTTGCAACATAACCGGCCAACGTCCTCCAGTTCTTCTGCTGCTCATTAGTCGAGACTCCTATGTCCCGACGACCTGTACGCTTCGGGCAGGAACTGCGAATATGCCCCCGTTCACCACACTCGTAGCACACATAACGACGGCCTGTGCGCCCCGTGCAGGAGCTGCGAATATGCCCTCGTTCACCACACTTGTAGCACA
Source organism: Agonopterix subpropinquella (assembly GCA_922987775.1). Taxonomy (NCBI): domain Eukaryota; kingdom Metazoa; phylum Arthropoda; class Insecta; order Lepidoptera; family Depressariidae; genus Agonopterix; species Agonopterix subpropinquella. Next base: position 47,968,354 of record OV277693.1, on the reverse strand, counting down.
CATAACGACGGCCTGATCGGTTCGGACAGGAGCTACGAATATGCCCTTGTTCACCACACTTGTAGCACATATAATTGTCACTCCGATTTCTCGGCGCTGACGCTCCAGTCACCACAATCTCCCTGAGACGACCGGAACGAGGATCCTGACGTACAGCTTCCACTTCCAATGCATGAGCAACAGCGTCCCTGAGTGTAACATGGTGCCCAAGTCGCACTGCAGCTCGCACCTCCGGGTCCCGTATCCCATCCGTAAAGGTCTGCAGGAGCATGTCATCGATGACTGCCGGTGACGACTGAAAAGCCTTCCGCACGAGCTTCTCCACTTCCACGGACCACTGTTGCAGACTCTCGTTAGCATGTTGGTTACGTTCCTTCAACCGCGCCCGATACACGTGTTCCATATGTCCATCGCCGAATCTAGCCTCCAGAGCTCCAAAAAGATTGTCGAACGACAGGTTTCCTCCAGCACCCACGGCTTCTAGTACTGCGAGAGCCTGTCCCTGGAGTGCTAATATCAACGCAGGCTCCGCCTCCTCCTTGCCCCAGCCATTAACTTTCATCGCCGTCTCAAATTGTAGCTTAAAGGCGGGCCATGACGTCAGTCCATCGTAAACCGGAGTCTTCACGCCTTTTGGTTGAATGGGTGAGTCAAAAACAGCAGCGACTCGGCTATGAGATTTGCTCTGTTCAATCTCTCGCCGGATTTTGGCAAACTCACCCTCCACGCGGTCAAACCTCCCTTCAAACTCGCCCTTCACACGATCCAACCTCCCTTCTACGGCTTCGACTCTCTCTACTGCCTGCTGCAAGCCTTTCGTAATACCCTTATGAAGCGCCTCCTGCATTGTGCGCATTTGGTCTTCCTGCCGGCGCGCCTGTTCCTCCTGCCGGCGAGCCTGCTCTTCTTTCATTGCGCGCAGTTCGTGAACCTGTTCCTCCTGCCGGCGAGCCTGCGCCTCCTGCATCGCGCGCATTTGTTCCTCCTGCCGGCGAGCCTGCGCCTCCTGCATCGTGCGCATTTGTTCCTCCTGCCGGCGAGCCTGGTCCTCCATCATGCGCTGGATTTGATAGAGGAAATTTCCTGGGTTCTGCTCTGGAGTGCGCTGCACTTCACCCCCCTCAGGTCTTCTCTCCGGTGTTCGCTGCACCTCAGTAACAGGGGCCGCACCTTCCTGCCGCGCCTCCGACATGGCCCGGGTGGTGACACCCTTTAGCTCCTTTGGCACCAGCGGCATCTTACTCCAATCCCACTTCTGACACCAAATGTTACGAGCGACGGGTTCCGGGATTGGAGTGAAACGCTAAGTCCAATTTTACAGAGTTTATTTGGGATACACTTACAAACGGTCCACCTCGCAGAGGTTCCCCTAAACGGTTCACTTCACCGGGTCCTCCTCGCAGGGATTTCCCGTGCACCACTTACTGTCACTGTTCACAGTCCACTACGTCACTTTCTCGAAGTTCCTAGACACCCCTGGACCTTTTGGTCCCTTTTTAAATATTCCTTCTCTCTCTACCTTCTAGAACATTTCTAAAAACACAAAAATCTAGAAATATTTTTGGCGCGGATCGGATTCGAACCGTCACCCCCTAGCATGGGAGGCGGAACCTTAGACCGTAGGACCACGGCGATTGTTAATGAGCCGGCCGAATTTTCGAATGCCATCTTTACGTTTGACGTTTGACAGCGGCCGTAACAGTATCAAAGGTTTGTATTTTTAATATGTTTTAGTCTTGAAAATATTAAATTAGTTAGAGTAACAACAAACATAGAAGGTAAGCATCGGACGCATATATTATGATAAAAATTACGAAGATAAAACTGTTCTAATATCTGTAATAAAACATAGTAGGAAGGTAGGTACGCGCGGCCAGCTTATTTTGGTTTTGTATAGCTTGATGTGTCGCCGTGCGTACCTATCTATGCGTTTAGGGTAAGAGGTTGTTTGTTTGTTTGTGTGTGCCAACGAATGTTCCCATTTATCTCCAAAACGGCTTTTATATACGGATTAGATACGGTTTTCTGTAAAGGGTTTGTGATTTGATTAACGGTGGTTCGGTAGATAGGTGTTACGGTTTCATTTGCCAGGGGGCGCTGCAGTAAATATTTTTCTTTCGTCAAAATGAGTTTTTGCGCATTTACACCGAAACGGCTTGACATAAGGTCAGCCGTTTCGGTTCGGCTGGATGATTTTTTTACCGTTTCGAAACTTTCAGGGGTGGTTTAGACCATCAAAATGAACAACTTTTACTATGGGAGCAAATCTGAAATCGTAAAAAGATCATAGTGAAAGTTATTCAAATTGATGGTCTGAACCCCCTAAAAGTTTCGGAACGGTAAAAAAAAAACAGAAGTGCGATTTTTGAACATCATACGAGTGACTCGGCAGTAGAAAATGTCAAAATTACTATGGAGATTATGCATCTTTCTACAGCCGATTTGCTCGTATGATGTTCAAAAATCGCACTTCAGGGTGTTCGCGTTAGGTACGCCACACACATACGGAATTGCAATCCGGAATTCCAAATCAATTGTGATTTTGTACAGGATTTGACAGCTGCGCAATTCCGAATGCAATTGTGGAGGGGGGAAATCCATACGAAATCGTAATCCTGATTCAGGATTCCGGATTGCAATTCCGTATGTGTGTGGCGGACCTTAAGGTACCTAGTCCATAGAAAATTCTGCTATTGTGAACCTTTTTAGTCACATACAGGTGATCCAAAAGGTTATGGTAGGCTGCCATACCTTTTGGATCACCTAGTACTATCACGTCTTTGCTCTCTTCTATCTATTTACACGCGCAACATGCTCCGGTTTCAGGATTATTTTAATGTCAATAAATAGTTCCTTAATAGTGCCTAGTAATTAGTGCCTAGGTCAGATAAAAATAGTGCCTTCAACGAAATGAAGTTTACGAAATATTTATTTTTTTACCATAGTACGCTAGTTTGATGTCAAAGTAGCGTAAATGTGTTAGGTATACAGGGTGTCCCAGAAATGGTGAATCAAACTGCTATGGGAGGCAGCTTGACTAATGTCCTATCCATAAAAAATATTAAAAAAAATAAAACGCACATGACCATAAAAAAAAAAGAATATCCAAAAAAACGGGAAAATCATCAAATTTTTCTAAGTTTCCAGCTCTAATTATCGCGTTTTGGGATAATTTGTAATTTTTTTCTGCCAATATTAATTGTTAGAGGTTGCTTCGACTGATTGTTAACATTTTACAAAAAAAAATGTCTGCACTTCGAGCACAGACCACTTAGTTTAATTGTTTTTTCTGAACCGAAAAATTTTCTTGCTATTTTAACCAGCTGTAGTATAAAAAAAAAGTACGGGACTTGTGCGGCAAACTACTTCAAAAAGTTGCCTATTTAATGACGATTTTAAAATGATACGAATCACTGAATTTACTTTACAAAATTGGGAGATATTAATTTTCTTGTGTGCTAGGGTGAAATTTGTGCAATTTATTCTTTACTTTTTAATTCATTTTCCACTTCTAATCCGTTGCTTCTAAGGTTAGAATTGGCTAAAAAAGTTGTTTCAATACCCGGTAGTAATGGCACGGTTTTTTAGAATCCCGGTTTTTCAAAATCCCGGTGTTTTAAAATCCCGGTTGTTTAAAATCCCGGTTTTTTTAGGAATCCCGGTTTTTTTTAAATTCCCGGTTTTTTGGGAATCCCGGTGTTTTAAAATCCCGGTTTTTTGGGAATCCCGGGAATTTAAAAAACCGGGATTCTTAAAAAAACGGGATTTTAAACAAACGGGATTTAAAAAAAATCGGGTTTTTAAAACACCGGGATTTTGAAAAACCGGGATTCTAAAAAACCGTGCCATTACTACCGGGTATTGAAACATCTTTTTTAGCCAATTCTAACCTTAGAAGCAACGGATTAGAAGTGGAAAATGAATTAAAAAGTAAAGAATAAATTGCACAAATTTCACCCTAGCACACAAGAAAATTAATATCTCCCAATTTTGTAAAGTAAATTCAGTGATTCGTATCATTTTAAAATCGTCATTAAATAGGCAACTTTTTGAAGTAGTTTGCCGCACAAGTCCCATACATTTTTTTTATACTACAGCTGGTTAAAATAGCAAGAAAATTTTTCGGTTCAGAAAAAACAATTAAACTAAGTGGTCTGTGCTCTAAGTGCAGACATTTTTTTTTGTAAAATGTTAACAATCAGTCGAAGCAACCTCTAACAATTAATATTGGCAGAAAAAAATTACAAATTATCCCAAAACGCGATAATTAGAGCTGGAAACTTAGAAAAATTTGATGATTTTCCCGTTTTTTTGGATATTCTTTTTTTTTATGGTCATGTGCGTTTTATTTTTTTTAATATTTTTTATGGATAGGACATTAGTCAAACTGCCTCCCATAGCATTTTGATTCACCATTTCTGGGACACCCTGTATATAGATACACATTTTCTGTAACAAAGCAAAACGACTACACAAATAGTGAAAATATAATAAAAGTCCTAAAAGCATAATCGCATTGTCACCCTACTAAGGATAGGGACACCGAGTCCAGGCTGCTTTATCCCGCTCTTCCCAATATTCCGAGAAGACCGCATTCCAGGTTTTACGTAGTAAATTAATATTTCTATGCGCTGTAATCGTTCACAACACTGAAGTGCGATTTTTGAAAATCATACGAGCGACTTGGCAGTAGAAAATGTCAAAATTACTATGGAGATTATGCATCTTTCTACTGCCAAGTCGCTCGTAAGATATTCAAAAATCGCACTTCTGTTGGCGTGATTCGGAACTTACCGTAAGCAAATGTCAATTTTTTTTTAAATTTTTGGCAAAGCATGGGCAAAGGTATTACTTTTATACAGCCAACCTCTGTAACCATAGATATATTATAGGGTAGATAAATATTATGATGCAAGACATAACAACACTACTTGCCATCTATTCACACTTATGACAACCGCCCATTATAATAAGTGAAATGTCTAATGTGTATAAGTGAATAAGTGAAACAGATACCGTCTTGAACCATTTTGTCACCAGACCTCCAGCTGGAAGACTCCGCTATTTCCTTACGTTAAGAACGACTTTTGCTTGAATTTGCTTAAGAAGTGGTGCCATTTGTGTAACTGATATTGCCGGTCTTTAGTTTAATGTCTGTAACTTACGTCAAACAATTTTTTAGTAGATATTTTCTCTGAAACGAAAGAAAACTAGGAAAAAATAAAAAATATGGGTCTCGTATTTAACGGTAAACTATCCATAAAGCAAATAAAAATAATGCTTTAAAATTTTGAAATGTTGTCAATTTCAGCTGTATCTACAAAATGATCTGACGGAAAATTTTTGAAAAACGAAAAGTTTTTAAGGGGCCATACGTCCCGGAATTACCTGGGAAGGGGTCTCTTATTTTTCGTTTTTCTACAAGATTTATACAAGTTACTGAAACGAAAAAAATACACAGTATTCTTGGATAGTTTATGTATTAATTGAATACACGATTGAAATTACTTCAGATGTTTATTGGGGTTTCAAATTTTTTTTTCAACCAGTTGTTTTTAAATAACAATAAAATATCTTAAATAACAACAACTTATCACAAAACATAAAAGCCGATGAACACACTAAACCTAAAAATAACAAATTACTTCACTCAATAGAATTTCCTTTCGAAAAGTTACGAAAATAACGCATTTTTGACATAATTTTCTCAAACTTGAATAACTTGCAACCGTTTATAATTATTTTAATTTTACTAACATAGTTACCAAAGAGATAGTTACTCTCCATTAGTTTATCTCGTAGAAAGAGAAGGTACCGAAAAATTCTTCGTCTATGGTTTATCTAGTGAAATCATTGGTGAAATCTGGGTGAAATCATAATAAAAAGTACGTTTATTAATTCTTTTTAATCGAAGATACGGCACACGCACACACTTTTCGGAGGGCTGAGCAATCGCTTTTCTCATAGAAAATATTCGCCTGAACCTATGGCCCCTTAAATCTTAGGATTTTGCCATCTACCCAGAAGTGCGATTTTTGATAATCATACGAGCGACTTGGCAGTAGAAAGATCGTAGAAAGAGAAGGTACTAGAAGGAAGAACATGACTTGTCATATTCACTCAATAAGAGTTGCACATATCTAATTCGCTCTAGTTAAAAAAGGAGATCGCTACCTTATTGCTGTCCTTATCGGCGTAACCACTTTTTTGTACTACGGCCACCCGACTCACAACTGTCACTTCATATAAATTGTATAGGATTTTATGAGTATCGCTATCTCATACCCGGTTACACCGACATTCCGTCTACCAGCGTAAGCGAAAAATTCTTCGTCTATGAGAAAGATGCATAATCTCCATAGTAATTTTGACATTTTCTACTGCCAAGTCGCTCGTATGATTTTCAAAAATCGCACTTCAGTGGCCGTGTCACTGAACTATTCTCTTTTAAATGAAAACGTCTCATGCATCTTGTGATACCTACAGTGTACAGCGTAGAGTTTTTGTATATAAGTTCTAAGTAGGGTAAGAGTAAGATACTCAATTTGTTTATTTTACGATCAATGTTGTCTACTTCGGCGTAGTCATGCATGGTGCAGTTCTTGAAGTGCTCAGGCCAGCAAGGACCAGCCACCAGACTATTTATAGTCTTTGGATATTAATTAATAAATAATCGATATTGGATGCGTCATGCGTGCAACTCGCGTCCATAGAGAGTTGATATCTTAAATAATTTCGTAAGAGACTCTTTAAAGTGATATGAATCATCTTATAGTAGAACATCACTACCTCTTTAGCGTCACCTTTAGCCAACATAGCCATACAAATTACAGATCATGTTGAACACTTCTTAAATCAATTAATTCTTTTATATTACATTATTTAGTTTTAAATCTTTTAAAATAAATGATAAATATTAACTTAAATTCTGAAGTAAATATAGTGGCGAAGATAATTGATCCGTAGCTCATTAAAAGTATTTTTATAAATTTGACAGGACTCAACATCCGCACTGCACAAAATTCAGGCAAGCAAGGCAGGTTGATTCCAAAATGGTGGTCGTTTGTTGTGCTTTAGTGAGTGATTTGTAAAACATTTTATTCTCAGTAAGTAAGCAGTATAAATGTATATTCTTGTAGAAATAAGAGCTGTTGGCCCTGAATCATCTTATGTTTCTGTCGTTTTGCGTGCTGCAATCAAACAATTTGACAGTGATCTATCATTTTTTCCACCACTTCTCCACAAAGAAACTCGTCGATAGGTACATCCCTGTAAGGTCTTATACTTCAAAAGATACTACATCAACAGACTTTCAGGCTAATTTTTGCTATGAACTAGTGCCCTGTTGAAAGGTATACTTTTTCAGCTATTGGATTTTATGGAATGCCTAGAAACTAATAAGCGCGGGATAGGTGAATTGCGTTCACAGGTTGGCGTCGTTTCTTCGTCCTTCCGATAGTTTCAATAGTATCTTTATATCGCTAAGTAGACTAGGCACAGGATTTACTTTCAATAATTTAACGCAATGACGAGATGCAAACCTGCAGCTATATTGGGTCATTTGCAAAAATAAAATATGTTAGCATCCCCATAGCATTCTAACCTAAAAACTAATGCCGGGTGCGGCGCGCAGCGTAAACATATTCAGTGTTTAGAGCATTTTAATTATTTGCCACTTACCATTTGCAGATGTAATTGGACTTCAAACCTAGTGAATTGTTCCAATTTGTTTGGAAATATGGAGGATAAGGAGAGTGTTCCTGGAAACCTTAAAGAGGAGGTCGCAGCAGCGTCTGGCGACAGTTCGGAGGAGCAACGTGACGGCCATGAGCAGGCCACCGGGCCAGCCGCTGTACTAACATCTGGAGTTAAAAATTCTGACAAAATTGACATTCAAAATTCAGATACAGAACCTGTTTCTAAAGTCGACTCAATATCTGGGAATGCTAAAGTGGAGAATCATGTCGATCGTGATATAAGTGAAGAAGACAATTCTAGTGTTAAGGAAAGTGATAAGCAGAGTGAGGAAGCAGAGTCTATGGAAGTTGATGGTCATGAAGAAGGCAATGAGACAGGTAAATTAGTAATAGGTAGATAACAAGATTGTATTGAGACCTTTCGCTTCTAAGTTTCACTTCTTCTCCGTCATAGATTTCCGCAAACCTCCGCTTCTAAGTTTCACTTCTTTTCCGTCATAGATATCCGTGAACTGATCACATTAATTTAGGTAAATTCATTTTCAAGTGCATTTGATTTTGATTTTTTTCCGCTTATTTATTTTATGTTGTGTTATGTTGTTGTTGCATGCATCTCATAAGGATTGCAGTCTTGAATACGCTCCGGTTTTATAATTTTATCAATACTATGCACCACATTTGGTTTCATAGTGGATTGTAGGTAAACCTACAAGATTTTTATTTTCGCCGCATTTTTATTACTTACCTTTCTTAATTTTTTTTATTTTTTTATTTTATTTAAAATGTATGTTCCTAACAAAATATAACCATTGATTAAAAACAATTATAGTAGTATTTTCAGCATTCGCGGCTTTTTTGTTTCATTGTAGGATTTGTAGGTAGCAGGTAGATAAATAAATAAATATCTTGCACATTATTCACATTTAAAGTGCCAGAATCTAACCTGGACTAGTATTATGGTCACTAGACAACAATGTAGAATAAAAATATTAATAGAAACATCCATTACTCATATTCATCATACAAATATTTGTCCCTTATGGGATTTGAACCCGCGACCCTCTGCACAGCAGGCAGTTTCACTACCGACTGTGCTATCGGTATCGGGCTGTCAAGATGGTAAATATATAGTGCTTGCTCCCTCTACACTAGAGCATTGTGATGTAGAGTTGCAATTTAAATGAAGATTTGGTGGCAGGACCTACTTTAAATGGACTGATGTTTAGTTTGAATGATCATCATTATTTATGCCATCACTGTATGTGATTTTATTTCTACCTAGATCTCTCGTTGATTTTATTAGCTACTTTTATCCATGTAAATATAACTCATTTTGTTGATTGGATATAATAGTAAATGTTCTACCATGTCAGTTCAAATAACAAGTTGTTTACAACTGACAACTATAAGGATAATGTGTTTGGTGTAACCCTATTTTCACAATATTTTATATCGCTTTTTATCAGACAGGCACCCAGCCTAACGTGATGCGCATGACAACGATCACCTGCAATTTTTCACGCTCTGTTATGCACCTATTCAATGAGAGATAGGAACAAACTAGCCCCACTGAAATATTTCCTAATTTTGTCCTCTTAACATGGCTCGAGCAAAGTGAAGATTAGTTTTTTTGCATTTCAGAAATAAAGGTAGAGAACAAATCAAAAGATATTGGTGACAAAAAATCTGAGCGAAAATGTGGTGAGTCGAGTAGTCAAGAGGCTCTCAGTCAAGAGATCACTTCTGAAGAAACAAGCCTGGAGCCCAACCAAGGTGCATCACAAGAATCTTCAGAAGAACCTTCTGATGAAGCGGCAAGCCGTGAAGACAGTGTGAGAGCAAAGATGGAAGATGTTGTAGACGCAGATCAGGAAGAGAAGAAAGATGATGAAGTAGGGAAACCACAGTTTGAGACTGCTCCAAATGTTTCCATGGATGAACAACAAGAAGATCATACACAGGTAAGTCATAAAATTATTAAAATTTCAAGGGCAACCAACAATTATTCAATGTCAATCAAGATTAAATCTGGTTACAGTCTTAGGACTAATCAACATCAGGTATGTCTTTTTCTAAAAAATACTCCATTATTCTTATTTACAGGCATTAGATCCATTTGATGCACTACTGAAGGATCGTTCCGATTCCACTAAAGAGACCAGTACAGCAACTCAAGTGGACGCTGTCACAGTTGATGATGATGATGACCATAATGTTGACAACATTGATGGTGTTGGCCATGATGATGATGAAGAACATCCCACAGGTAAAAGCTAAGAGCCTGAAGTTATTTTTTATATAAAACACAAGAGTGGTTGATATTAAGTACTTACTGTGTTTGTTTTCACAGAGGACGCCTCTATTGATGATACCGGCTCAGCTGAGTTAGTAGATGAACCTGGTGCAGATGAAGAAGTATGCCTCCTTCCCGATACCGAGAGGGAGATCTCTGAAGCAGACAAAGCAGAAGCAGAAAAGGTTTTGGCAGAGAAGAGGAAACAGGCAGAAGAAGGTAAATTATTTATGATAAATGAAAAAACATTAACATTTTAATAAGTTGGGTTGGGGTTTGCTTATAAGTTTATATTGGCTTTAGTGTTTTTGTTTGGGGTAATAAACATCATCATTGAATGGAAATTTGGTCAAAACAATGACCAAGAATTTTTTGCTTACGCTAGTAGACAGAGCCTCACTGCAACCACTTATGGGATAGCGATATGGAGTTGGAGATATACAATTTATATACAAGTTGAGCTTCTTGGTCTGACACTTGTGCCCAGCCATAGAACAAAAATATGGTTGTCTATAAGGAAAGCAATAAGGAGCCAATTTTGCTATACATATACATATATGTCTCTGAATAGGACAAAGGCATACTGACCTCTAGTGCCTTCCCTTTCTTCGGGTCAAGAGTTTGAAATGGTTTCCAAGGACTTATGTATTCGCAAGTGACATCCAATTATTGCTGAGGTTTTGGGTGATTTCGATTATAATACTTAGCAGGAAAGCTTCAACAAACAGAAATGCTAGTTGTTAGAATTTTTGAATTCGATTCGGAGTGTACCACGACTAAACTAAACTAAATGTATTCCTGTCACTTTCTAAAATAAGATTAAGAAAAGAGACAGAAAACCAACAGCTGACTTTAGTGCTGTCAAAGTGACGTTAAATGCGCAAAATAAGATGCCATCATAATGTACGCCATCTTATTTAAGTCGTTTTTGGGCGTTTAACGTCACTTTGACAGGACTAAAGTCAGCTGTTGGTTTTCTGTCTCTTTTCTTAATCTTATTTTAGAAAGTGACAGGAATACATTTAGTTTAGTCGTGGCACACTCCGAATCGAGGCCAGTATTAAATTAAGAGTCTACTGTCCTATTCTTAATTCAATATTTGTCTCTTGCCTTGCCTTGCAACTGAAAATTTTGTGTTAATGGATTTAAAAAATAATATATAAATCATGATAATTGTATTTCAGACACAGTCCATAGATTGATTTTGATGGTTATTTTTATTTCACTAGACATAAGTTTAATATGGCTACCCAATCAAAAGCGCCCAAAAGCAATACCAAACGTCCCAATCTTAGCATGTGGTGATCTATTGCCTCTATCTACCCCAGTAGGACATAGGCATATGTATGTATGTGTTAGTTTGAACAAACACAGCGGTGCGAAAGATTTTTGTATGCTTGGTGATCCTGATTATCCTGATATAGTATTTGTCCACTTGCATTTGCGACTTTAATTTATTCTAATAAATAATTCGATTAATTATAAGTTTTTATTTATACATTCTGTATGTCTTGAATTAGTATGTTTGGGGTTATAAAAAAAATGAAAAATTCATACATAAGATATAAAGTTACGTTATTATGTTTTTTTTTAGATTTTTATGGAGAGACTTTATTTTAAGATGATTTACACTTCCACAAAATATTTGTTTAATCTAGGTTATAGGGCATTTAAAGGCAAGGAAGGGATCATAAACATGCTTGGCGAATGTTTTTAGTGGTTAATGTAACTTCATTAGTTGGTGTTTAAATTTAAGGGTATTATAATTTATTAGAATCTGCCTGGGTACATTGCTCTCAAGTCTGTCCACAGCTGCATACATACCATAAAATAATTATAAGTCATTAAGAGGGGGTCATACCTATTTTGTCTGTTTTCGAACGGATTTTTGATAACCAAATTATTAAATTTAATATATATAGTTCACATAACAGTGTAGAAACGTTCTTTCTGCAGAGCATCTAACCGTTGAAAACATGATTCTATTAAATTTTCTCGATAGACAAGAGGAGCAAAGTAAGCTCAATTTCAGATTTATAACCAGTTTTTTACAAGAAACCCTACACCGTTTCTTCTGAATATACCATCATTTGAAAGGTAAATAATTATAGCAGGGCTTCTACCCGATGGATTTTTCCCCAAACACCCAAGAGAAAAGATATTGATGAAAAACACGTTTTTTTGCGATCTTGCTTTCAAATGAAGCGGGATGGCTAATTGCAAAAGTTTGCTTGTTAGAACGAGAGGCTTGCTCTACTAATACCTAGCCTTAATTTATGTCTGCTTGAGATTGATCATCGAGATCAATCCAACGACTTCAGCGTGATTAGTAGGGTCAGGGTTGTCATGATTTTACTCCGATAAAAACCCACACGGTTAAATAGGGTAAAACCCACCTGACAAAACTTGAGGGTTTTTTACGTAAAGTGGTGCAGATTTTTTTATGCAGGTTATTGTTGCATAAATATATATTTTAGGTGTAAAGTGATATCAAATCTTCCTTTTATATTTATAATAACTAACATTTTATAACTTAACATTTTATATTCTGCAAATCATTAATTAAAATAAAATAAAATGTATTTTTCATTGATGGTCTATTAACCAAATCCTCCTGTAAATGTAGATAAAAATGTTAGTACAGCAATTTTGTACAATAAATAATAGCAATTTAATCTAAAAACCAAATGCGCAAATAATATTTGAAACAAGTCTCCGTAATTAGTAACAATAACCCTCCTTCTGGCGCAGTTGGGTAATAAAGGACATAAGGTCTATAATTAATTGTCATCTCCGTAATAAATTATGGAGTAAACTTTTGTAAACCTCAAGAGTGATCTTTAGCACGCAAATACTTGAGATCGGTTTATTATAAAGGGCTTAAGTTTAGTCATGATTGCGATTTACGAAATACCTAGTCTACCAAAATCTACCAAAACTATTATAAAACTGTAACAGAAGTGTGTCTGTACATTGAAAATATTTTATCCTTGACTCTAAATCAACCTTTTTTTAGAATTTTTGCCTGTCTGTTTGTTTGTTCGAGCATCACACAAAAACTACTAAACCGATTTTGATGAAACCTTTTTTGTTTCATAGCTTATGATCTGACTTCAAATCTCATATTTATGATATAGTAGCGACCCTGGCTTCGCACGGGTGCAATGCTGATATAAACCATTGTCCAAGATATATTAAAAAAAACCTTCCTCTTGAATCATTCTATCTATTTAAAAAAACACATCAAAATCCGTTGTGTAGTTTAAAGATCTAAGCATACATAGGGACAGACAGACAGCGGGAAGCGACTTTGTTTTATACTATGTAGTTGAAGTGCGTGTGTAATCCAAGGTAGTATACAATTGCGACACACCTAAATTATATAAAATTTATCTTACTAAGCGAATTCTGTAAGATTTTATTACGAATTTAATTAGATTTACGTTTGTGTGGCTATAAGTAGGTGTTTACAGCAAAGAAAGCTGTTTTAATTAATACGTCACTATTTTTAATTACTAAAACACATGGTTGTATTTGTTCAGTTAATGAAACTAAACAACTTTCCCTAAGGAATATGGGTCGAAAAATGGAAATATTTTTAGTAATTATGAAATAGGGGTGTATATAATTAAATTATGTTATAAGTGCTATTATTAGTGTGTATTTAAAATGAGGAAATAAGTGTTCTAGCGTTGTCAATAAACTTATATACAAGAATATATAATATTTTTAAACTGATGTACTATTTAAACCTTAAATTAATTGAATTACACGTACAATTTTAAATGTTAACTGGCATTTCAAATTGCTTTCCTGTATACAAATGTCACATGATGAATATTTATTTAGTTTTTTGAAACTGACATGAATTTCTGTTCAAAATAAAGCTGCCGCCTCTGCGATTGAAACAGCTGTTCCTAAACAAGAGAATGAAACAATGGACACCTCGCAAACTGACGAGCCAATGAATAGCGAAGATGTTGGAGAGGGAGAACATTTAGACACAGAAGCTGCCGGGGAAGATGCATCCCAAGAAAATGGTGGTGGTAAGTTTATTACGACGATGACAACCGTCAAGTTAAGTTAAATAATGAGTTTCTTGTAAAATCAAACTCATTCACAATTTTTTCAGATAAAGAAAACGAAACCGATGAAACAACTGAAATTGATGAAAACTTCGTACCCAACTCTATCCAGGAGATAAGCCCAGTTGAGAACACATGTGTGCAATGCAAATCTGAAGTCAGTTGCATGTTTCGGTTTGTTACCAAAGATAAAGAAGAAAACTATATTTGCGGTGATGAATGTGTCAAAACATACGTGTCAGAGTATCCAGGACAGTACACAGTTACAAAAAAGAAATTTTTGATTGAAGAGATTCTACCGAGACTGATGACATGTTCTGAATGTGAGGAGAAGGTCTCTTGCTACTTTTACTACAACTATGATGGCGAAGACACAAATTATTGTTCATTGAAGTGTTTGCACAGCATGATGGCAGATGAAAAGGATAAGTACGCTTTTAAACGGCGACGAATAACCGTAGTAGAAGTACCACCAAAAGATGATGAATGTTTGGTGTGTAAAGATAATAAAAAATGTTCTTATTCTGTGACCCGTTATGGAATTGTCCACGCGATATGTGACCAGACCTGTGTTAAAACTTTGAATGCTGAAGAAAATGGGAGATACCACATTAAAAGGATAAGGGCACCTCGCAAGCCTACACCCGCCCAATCAAATCCACCATTGCTCAAACTTAAGGTTATTAGTAATGCTACAGATAAATACTTGGACGAAGCCTATAAGATACAAGCTAAAACTCCAGCAATGGTGCAGGCTGCTAGGGAAGATAGGGAGCGAACGTTCATTCGTAGGTGCACTCAATGCTGTCTAATAACAGACTTGGGTGAAAAAATGTTGACTTGGGAGACAATGGATTTCTGTAATGAAATTTGCCTAGGTCGATATCAAAACAAGATCGGGTCCAGATGCGCTAACTGTAAAAATACGGTCCAACACACCAGCCTTGGAAAGTATTGCGTCAGATTTGGATACGATATTCGCCAGTTTTGTAACTCTGGTTGTTTGGAAGAGTTCAAGAAAGGCTTGAAGATATGCTGCTACTGTCAAAGAGATATTTCTGTGGGTCATCAAGGATTCCTCGCGCCAGTTGGTGACAAAGGTCAATTCAAAGACTTCTGCTCTCAGATCTGCATGGAAAAGTTTGATCAAATAAGCAAGAACCCCATCCCACAGCCTGTGTGGTCGAAGTGCGCTGTTTGCTCGTTGGAAAAGGCGACTAATATTGAAGTGGAAGTCAGTGAAGATGCGACTCAAAGGCTGTGCTCTGACCCCTGCTTTGCTGCGTTTAAGTTCGTCAATAACATTTTTCCAGGTAATTAGTTTAAAAACCTTTTCTACATAATTATGTTCAGTTAATACTTGGTTATATATGAGGGATCCTTTCCTTTGTCAAAATATGTCTATAAAGTTCCTGAACATTTATTTGCAGATCAGTGCCGTTGGTGCAAAAAGTATTTTGAGAGGAAATTAAGCAAATGCTTTACCATCTACGATGGCGCTAATCCTCAGTGTTTCTGCTCAAAGTCTTGCATGAACGTCTTCATAAGCAACTCCCGTCACATAGTTCCATGTAACTGGTGCAAAGTGAAGAAGTACAATTTTGATATGATACGACGCACCCAGGCCAACGGACAGGCTATTATGATGTGCTCCTTGAACTGTTTAAACCTTTATCAGGTTTCTGTGAATGCTGTTTCATCAAGGAGGTAAACTAGAATGGTTTTAAGATTTAAAGCTTTTATTTTAATGTCTTCGGAATAATGCAAGTAACGTTTATATTCACAGGACTAAATGCGACATGTGCAAGAGGACATCATTGGCTCAATATCACTTGACGATGTCGGACGCTACCGTTAGAAATTTTTGCACTTACCAATGTGTCATGTCATTCCAGGTAAATCTTTTCGACTGATTTCTGCTTTACTGTTTTAAACATTTTCCGTAATAACAGTTTTGATAATAATATTGTTGTTATTTCAGGGTCAATATTCAAAGCAAACGCCTGCCATGCTTCCCGGCGAGCCCGTTGATCAACAGAAGGCGGTCCCCACGGGGGCACCGCGGCGAACATACCCTGCAACTCCCAAACAAAACTGTAAGCTATTTAATTAGTCTTTATTACAAAACATACAGAATTCACTGTTGCATTTACATACAATTTTATACCTTATCACTAAACGAGAAAGCCTATAATTGCGGAACAATAACTTCAAACTAGTCTCTTTGGGGTTCACAATAGAGGACTAGACTATTTTTAACAATCAAAATTAGAATCTAAGGGTGCGTCCACATCTGGCGAACGCGCCGCGAATGCGCAGCTCGCGCACTGCGCGGAATCATTTTCTCCTTGTGTGTCGCTACTGCGCAGTTCGCGCGCTGTTTTTATTTTATATTATTTTATTGACATAAGTAGAACATAAACGGTAGTGTAAATGTACAATACCTCAGCTATATCTACAGGGTGTAACAAAACACCCTAGTAATACTTAAGGGGGTGCTTCAGACCATCAAACTGAATAACTTTCACCATGGAGCCAACATCGAGAAAAAAAAAAAAAAATCTGCTGTCCCATACAAAACTGCAGTATCGATTTGACTAAAATGTATGGGACAGCAGATTTTTATTATTTTTCTCGATTTTGGCTCCATAGTGAAAGTTGTTCAGTTTGATGGTCTGAATCACCCCCTTAAGCATTACTAGGGCGTTTTGTTACACCCTGTAAGTATAACTTAAATAAGTTAATACACTCCAATGACATGTTCCACATATAAATTAGAAGAAAAAAAAAGTTACACGACTGTCGGCTACTACGGTAACATATTTAAGTCAGTGCATGTTTAAGACTAAAACAAAATATACAGTATTATAAATTTCAAAGTTTAAATTTAAATTTAAGTTCAAATCACTTTATTGCTACAACTAATATAAAATAGTAGATACTTTATTGTGTTATGAAATGAAATTTAAAGATTCAGATTAATCTATCTGATTAAGTATTGAAATAACAGTGTTTTTATACTTATACAAACTGCTACAAAAAATGTCTATGTCAGTAAAGAACTCATTGTATCTCGAACACATTCTGAATAGTGGACAACGCTTCCCAGCATTGGTACGGCATATGTGGAAGGAGAATAGTCTATGTTGTCTTAAATTGAATGCTGGTACGCGAAATTGAATTTTGCTAATGAGCTCAGGACAATCGATACCGTTATTTATTAGTTTAAATAAAAACATTTGCTCCAACTGTAAGCGCCGCTGCTGAAGAGTAAGCATACTAAATTTAGTAAGTGAGTTGTTCGTCAGATGTGGACGCACCCTAAAGTAATGGAATAGAATCCAAAGTTGCGGATTTCATGCTATCTCGTCCCCCGCAAGAAGTGGCAGAAAAGTTCGTTAGTAGAATTACTCGCGTAACTCGTTCATAGTTATGGTCTAAGTAACCTAATATCTATCACTTCCGGTCGTCTTTCCACCTCGATAACTTAAAAGTGAACCCTCGCCACAAATGCACGCTAAAAAGCAACTGGAAGTGGCAGTAAAGCTTCTGTCTGCACTACTTCGAAATTGAATAATAATATAGTTGTTAGTATAAATTACACATAGTTGTTAGTATACACCACTAGTTTTTAGGGTTCCGTAAAAACGGGACCCTATTACTAAGCCTACGTTGTCCGTCCGTTCGTCTGTCCGACCTATTTAGGGCTGTAACTATTGAACCGATAGAGCTAGATAGTTGAAATTTTCACAGAATGTGCGTTGTTAAGACGGATTTGCTAACAAATAATAAAAATGTCAAAAATTAAGGGGGGTTCTCAACAAGAATCTAGTTTTTATTAACGTTTTTTCTTCTCGCTCTATGGTAAAAACGGTAATACATACAAGCGTCAAACTTGGTGTGATTATAGAGCGAACAACAACAAATAATAAAAACCGGTCAAGTGTGAGTCGGTCTCGTGCTTAAAGTCCGGGAGTAAAAAAAAATTTTTATACCGCGATAGCTTTTCATACATTTTGACATACCAGTCATAGATAGCACTTACTGTCACACCAAAATGATATTGTCACGAACGCTGTCAAACGTTAGACGTAAGAAGGCATTCAAAAATTCGGAGGGTGTATTAACAATCGCCGTGGTCTTACGGTCTAAGGTTCCGCCTCCCATGCTGGGGGGTGACGGTTCGAATCCGAACCGCGCCAAAAATATTTCTAGATTTTTGTGTTTTTAGAAATGTTCTAGAAGGAATATTTAAAAAGGGACAAAAGGTGAACGTGTCTAGGAACTTCGAGAAAGGAGGCGAAATTACGAATATTTGAAAAGAACCAGAAAAGTGGGCGTGTCTTCGATCGGTTTCGAGAAAAGAAGGCGGGGTTAGAACTATCTGGAGGAAAACAATCGAGTAAAGAAAAGAAGATCGAAAAAGGGAATTCCCGAATATTCTGCGGGATATAAAAAGCGGCGAGTTCGCGGTCAGAGATCAGTATTTGGTTTTACAGTGAACAGTGCGAAACAAAAGGAAGAAAAGTAAAAGTGGAAAAGTACTAGTGAAGAGAAAAGTGCTAAGAGTGGAACAGTGAGTAGACTAGTGTCAGTGTAGTGCGTGACGTCATAGTGTCGGTGTAGTACGTGACGTCATAGTGTCAGTGTAGTGTGTGACGTCATAGTGTCGTACGTCTTGACGTCATAGTGTCGTACGTCGTGACGTCATTGCCGTGACGCGTGTCGTGTCGTCACAGTAGTGACGTAGTGGACTGTGAACAGTGACAGTAAGTGGTGCACGGGAAATCCCTGCGAGGAGGACCCGGTGAAGTGAACCGTTTAGGGGAACCTCTGCGAGGTGGACCGTTTGTAAGTGTTTCCCAAATTAACTCTGTAAAATTGGACTTAGCGTTTCACTCCAATCCCGGAACCCGTAGCTCGTAACATTTTGTGTCAGAAGTGGGATTGGAGTAAGATGCCGCTGGTGCCAAAGGAGTTAAAGGGAGTCACCACCCGGGCCATGTCGGAAGCGCGACAGGAAGGTGCGGCCCCTGTAACTGAGGTGCAGCGGACCCCGGAGAGAAGACCTGAGGGGGGTGAAGTGCAGCGCACTCCAGAGCAGAACCCAGGAAATTTCCTCTATCAAATCCAGCGCATGATGGAGGACCAGGCTCGCCGGCAGGAGGAACAAATGCGCACGATGCAGGAGGCGCAGGCTCGCCGGCAGGAGGAACAAATGCGCGCGATGCAGGAGGCGCAGGCTCGCCGGCAGGAGGAACAGGTTCACGAACTGCGCGCAATGAAAGAAGAGCAGGCTCGCCGGCAGGAGGAACAGGCGCGCCGGCAGGAAGACCAAATGCGCACAATGCAGGAGGCGCTTCATAAGGGTATTACGAAAGGCTTGCAGCAGGCAGTAGAGAGAGTCGAAGCCGTAGAAGGGAGGTTGGATCGTGTGAAGGGCGAGTTTGAAGGGAGGTTTGACCGCGTGGAGGGTGAGTTTGCCAAAATCCGGCGAGAGATTGAACAGAGCAAATCTCATAGCCGAGTCGCTGCTGTTTTTGACTCACCCATTCAACCAAAAGGCGTGAAGACTCCGGTTTACGATGGACTGACGTCATGGCCCGCCTTTAAGCTACAATTTGAGACGGCGATGAAAGTTAATGGCTGGGGCAAGGAGGAGGCGGAGCCTGCGTTGATATTAGCACTCCAGGGACAGGCTCTCGCAGTACTAGAAGCCGTGGGTGCTGGAGGAAACCTGTCGTTCGACAATCTTTTTGGAGCTCTGGAGGCGAGATTTGGCGACGGACATCTCGAACACGTGTATCGGGCGCGATTGAAGGAACGTAACCAACATGCTAACGAGAGTCTGCAACAATGGTCCGTGGAGGTGGAGAAGCTCGTGCGAAAGGCTTTCCAGTCATCACCAGCAGCCATCGATGACATGCTCCTGCAGGCCTTTACGGATGGGATACGGGACCCGGAGGTGCGAGCTGCCGTGCGACTTGGGCACCATGCTACACTCAGGGACGCTGTTGCCCATGCATTGGAGGTGGAGGCCGTACGACAGGATCCTCGTTCCGCTCGCCTCAGGGAGATTGTGGTGACTAGAACCTCACCGCCTAGAAATCGAAGCGTCGGTTATGTGTGCTACGAGTGTGGTGAACGAGGGCATATTCGCAGCTCCTGCCCGAAGCGCACAGGTCGTCGGGATGTAGGAGTCTCGACTGATGAGCAGCAGGAAAACTAAAACCAGCCAGGGCTGCGGGGTGGGCGCTGGCCGGTTATGTTGCAACCCCAACCATAAGAGTCAAACAGACATCAGACGGAAATAGTCTGTTAGTCGAAGGAGAGGTCAATGGTAGAATCTGTCAACTAACTTTGGATACCGGAGCTTCGAGAACAGTGATCAATACTCGACTGATAAACGAGATGGAAAGTTATCAGAAACGACTTCTGCAACAAACCAACCTGCAGTTAACCACAGCTACCGGCCAGCGCATACCTGTTAAGGGAGAGTTGGGAGTTTCGATTAAGATCGGGGAAACTCCTTTTAAACATGAGGTGATTGTAGCGGAAATAGTAGACGATTGCATCATTGGCTTGGATTTCTTACAAAATCATCAGTGCAGTATAGACATGAAAAACGGAGTGCTACGGTGTAATACAGAGGAGGTTCCGATGAAAGGTGGATCGTCGGGAAAGGTTTACTGTGTGAGAAGAACGGTTCTCAAACCTAGATCACAGACCTTGGTACCTGTCGTTTTGCCCAAGAGTAACGATGGGAGATTACCACGGAGATGTGCTGTGATAGAGAAAGTTAAAACTGAAACTTCTTGGATTCCGGCAAGGACAGTTGTTGGATCCGTTTCATCTACCTCAATCCCGATACTTAACGTTGGAGATGTGGACCTGACGATTGAGAAGGGGGAGGTTGTTGGTCACTGTGAGGAAGTTTTATGGTTGCGACAATGTGTGGAAAATCCTCCTAGGAAACATAAGGCTGAGGAGGATGTAGTGTCCAAAGTTATGGAAGACTCCAGCAGGGACCTGACTAAGCTACAGGCCGTGAAAGCGAAGAACTTGCTGCGGCGTTTTTCAGACCTGTTCTCCCAGAACGACGCAGATATTGGTAGAACAGACTTGGTGAAGCACACGATTAATACGGGAGATGTAGCGCCAATCAAGCAACGACCTAGGCGCATTCCGTTTGCTCGTGAGAAGGAAGTGGAGGAAATGATAGAAGACATGAGAAGGAATAACATCATCGAACCTTCATCAAGTCCCTGGTGTTCACCTGTAGTTCTCGTTAAGAAAAAGGATGGCTCAACGAGATTTTGTGTGGATTATCGGCAGCTGAATGAAGTGACGAAGAAAGACAGCTACCCCTTGCCAAGGATCGACGACACCTTAGACACTTTGAATGGAATGAAATGGTTTTCAACGCTCGATCTGAAAAGTGGGTACTGGCAAGTGGACGTGGACCCTAAAGACAAGGAGAAAACCGCGTTTTCCACCGGGAAAGGACTGTGGCAGTTCAAGGTAATGCCATTTGGATTGAGTAACGCCCCTGCGACTTTCGAGAGATTGATGGAACATGTCCTAGCTGGAATTCTGGGTGACACGTGTCTTGTCTACCTGGACGACATCATCATTGTTGGTCGAGACTTTGATGACCACCTGAAAAAGTTGGAGAAAGTCTTCGAAAGACTACGTGGAGCCAATCTTAAATTGAGTCCTAAAAAATGTTCTTTCTTCAAAAGACAGGTCAATTACCTTGGACATGTAATCTCTGAGAGAGGAGTCGAGACCGATCCTGCCAAAACTGCTGCTGTGAGGGAGTGGCCAACACCGAAAGATAAGACACAAGTTAGAGCTTTTCTTGGACTCTGCTCTTACTATCGTCGTTTTGTGAAAGGGTTTTCGGACATCGCAAAGCCACTACATCGACTTACGGAAGAAAAGAGGACGTTCACATGGGATTCAGAATGTGAAGAGGCTTTTATGAAGTTAAAGGAACGTCTGAGTAAGGCACCAATTCTTGGATATCCCGATGTCCAGGGTGAATTCGTTGTAGACGCAGACGCCAGTAACATCGGGATTGGAGGTGTGCTCTCGCAGCGACATGGTGAAAAGGAAACTGTAATAGCCTACTTCAGTAAGTCATTATCTAGACCTGAGAGGAACTACTGTGTTACCAGACGAGAATTGTTGGCCGTGGTGAAGACTGTACAACACTTCAAGAAGTATCTGCTGGGACGTAAATTTTTAGTCAGGACAGACCACGCTGCGCTGAAATGGTTACTCCAATTTAAGAACCCGGAAGGTCAAGTTGCAAGATGGTTGGAGCAACTACAGGAATTCAACTTTGAAGTAGAGCATCGAAGTGGAAGAGTTCACTCCAATGCAGACGCACTGTCAAGAAGACCATGTCCAGAAGATTGTAAGCATTGCAGCAAGCAAGAAGGGAAGGAAACAGTTTCACTCAAGGTTATTAGAACTGATGCCATCAACGATGAGTGGGGAAACGAGGCAATGCGTCGCGAACAGGAAAAGGACTCAGGAGTCGGGCCAATCCTGAACTGGTTAAAGAGTGATGGTTCTAAGCCTCAGTGGAGCGAGGTGGCAAAGTACGGGGCAGTCACGAAGGGGCTGTGGGCTCAGTGGAAGAGCCTCATCATGCATAACGGATTACTCTGTAGAAAATGGGAGACATCGGATGGAAAAGACTCGTATCTGCAGTTGGTGGTCCCGCAAGCTAAGGTGAAAGAAATTCTGAGAGTTTTTCATGATGGAACTTCCGGAGGGCATTTGGGTGTAAAGAAAACCTTGGAGAAAGTAAAGGAAAGATTTTACTGGTTGCATTGCAGAGACGATGTGGAAGATTGGTGCCGCAAGTGTACAGTCTGCGCAGCTGTAAAGGGACCTCATACGAGGAGCAGGGCAGCAATGAAAATTTATAATGTTGGGGCGCCTTGGGAGCGAATCGCTTTGGATGTCGCGGGACCATTTCCAGTCACTAAATCGGGGAACCGGTATATACTTGTGGTAATGGATTATTTCACAAAGTGGCCAGAAGTATTTGCCATTCCAAATCAGGAAGCGGTCACTGTGGCTACCAAGTTGGTGAATGAAGTTTTCTGCCGGTTTGGGGTTCCGCTGGAAATGCACAGTGATCAAGGCAGGAAGTTTGCAAAATTTTCGGAATCCATAAGACCCGGACTACTCCTTATCACCCGCAGTCTGACGGCATGGTGGAGCGATTCAATCAAACTTTGGAACGGCATCTTGCGAAGGTCGTCGATAATCATCAAGATAACTGGGACGAGTACATACCTCTTTTCCTGTTGGCCTACCGAACCGCTGTTCATGAGAGTACTTCGGCAACTCCAGCAATAGCAAACTTCGGGAGAGAGTTGAAGCTTCCAGCAGATTTGCTATCAGGATGCGCACCAGGCACTCCTAAAAGTATCAGTGACTATGTGAGCGAACTGCGGGAAAAAATGGTCGACATTTATGAACAACTTCGAGAAGCAGGTCAAAACTCAAGTGACCGTTCAAAGACACGATATGACCGAAAAGCGAACTATGCTGGGTTTGAGGAAGGAACATCAGTTTGGCTGCATAATCCAGTTCGGAGGAAAGGGAAGAGTCCGAAGTTGCAGGCAAGTTGGGATGGACCGTATGAGGTAGTGACCAGGATAAATGACGTCACCTATCGAATTCGACGATCGCCAAGGAGCCCGTTGAAGATAGTGCACGTGGATCGATTGGCTCGATATTTCGGCACTAATGATGCTCGGGACTAGCAGAACTAAGGGAGGGGCAGTGTCACGAACGCTGTCAAACGTTAGACGTAAGAAGGCATTCAAAAATTCGGAGGGTGTATTAACAATCGCCGTGGTCTTACGGTCTAAGGTTCCGCCTCCCATGCTGGGGGGTGACGGTTCGAATCCGAACCGCGCCAAAAATATTTCTAGATTTTTGTGTTTTTAGAAATGTTCTAGAAGGAAGAGAGAGAAGGAATATTTAAAAAGGGACAAAAGGTGAACGTGTCTAGGAACTTCGAGAAAGGAGGCGAAATTACGAATATTTGAAAAGAACCAGAAAAGTGGGCGTGTCTTCGATCGGTTTCGAGAAAAGAAGGCGGGGTTAGAACTATCTGGAGGAAAACAATCGAGTAAAGAAAAGAAGATCGAAAAAGGGAATTCCCGAATATTCTGCGGGATATAAAAAGCGGCGAGTTCGCGGTCAGAGATCAGTATTTGGTTTTACAGTGAACAGTGCGAAACAAAAGGAAGAAAAGTAAAAGTGGAAAAGTACTAGTGAAGAGAAAAGTGCTAAGAGTGGAACAGTGAGTAGACTAGTGTCAGTGTAGTGCGTGACGTCATAGTGTCGGTGTAGTACGTGACGTCATAGTGTCAGTGTAGTGTGTGACGTCATAGTGTCGTACGTCTTGACGTCATAGTGTCGTACGTCGTGACGTCATAGCCGTGACGCGTGTCGTGTCGTCACAGTAGTGACGTAGTGGACTGTGAACAGTGACAGTAAGTGGTGCACGGGAAATCCCTGCGAGGAGGACCCGGTGAAGTGAACCGTTTAGGGGAACCTCTGCGAGGTGGACCGTTTGTAAGTGTTTCCCAAATTAACTCTGTAAAATTGGACTTAGCGTTTCACTCCAATCCCGGAACCCGTAGCTCGTAACAATATCTTTTCATACTTTTTGACATACAAGTCATAGATAACACTTACTGTCACACCAAAATGATAGCTTTTCATACATTTTGACATACCAGTCATAGATAGCACTTACTGTCACACCAAAATGATATCTTTTCATACATTTTGATATACAAGTCATAGATAACAATTACTTTCACACCAAAATGATAGCTTTTCATACATTATAACATACCAGTCGTAGATAACACTTACTGTCACACCAAAATGATAGCTTTTCATACATTTTGACATACCAGTCATAGATAGCACTTACTGTCACACCAAAATGATATCTTTTCATACATTTTGACATACAAGTCATAGATAACACTTACTGTCACACCAAAATGATAGCTTTTCATACATTTTGACATACCAGTCATAGATAGCACTTACTGTCACACCAAAATGATATCTTTTCATACATTTTGATATACAAGTCATAGATAACAATTACTTTCACACCAAAATGATAGCTTTTCATACATTATAACATACCAGTCGTAGATAACACTTACTGTCACACCAAAATGATAGCTTTTCATACATTTTGACATACCAGTCATAGATAGCACTTACTGTCACACCAAAATGATATCTTTTCATACATTTTGACATACAAGTCATAGATAACACTTACTGTCACACCAAAATGATAGCTTTTCATATATTTTAACATACCAGTCGTAGATAACCTTACTGTCACACCAAAATTATAGCTTTCATACATTTTGACATACCAGTCATAGATAAAACTTACTGTCACACCAAAATTGTAGCTTTTCATACATTATGACATAACAGTCGTAGATAACACTTACTGTCACACCTCTCTCTTTCTGGCATACGTAAAATATTGAAGATGGAGGTACATCTCGATTTTTATAGTTTCCTCGGGGGTGGCATGGGAGGCCTACAGTCATAACGTACCAGTCTTACTGTAACACCAAAATGATAGCTTTTCATACATTTTGACATACCAGTCATAGATAACACTTACTGTCACACCAAAATTATAGCTTTCATACATTTTGACATACCAGTCATAGATAAAACTTACTGTCACACCAAAATTTTAGCTTTTCATACATTATGACATAACAGTCGTAGATAACACTTACTGTCACACCAAAATTTTAGCTTTTCATACATTATGACATAACAGTCGTAGATAACACTTACTGTCACACCAAAATGATAGCTTTTCATACATTTTGACATACCTGTCATAGATAACTGTCACACCTCTCTCTTTCTGGCATACGTAAAATATTAAAGATGGAGGCACATCTCGATGTTTATCGTTTTCTCGGGGGTGGCATGGGAGGCCTACAGTCATAGATAGCACTTTTTACAAACATAATGATACCATAGACTCAAAGTACGGATACATTTGTATCCTCTTTGAGTACCTGCAACCTAAGCCTGCAACACCAAATAGTGTCACATCTGCGCAGAAAAGAACGTCTTGTATGAAGACCCCCCTAATTAATTTGCTTTTTGTCATTTTTATGTATGGTACAGCGGATTTTTTTTTCGCGATTTCGATATTGGTCCCTTAGAGAAAGTTGTTCAGTTTGATAGTCTGACGCACCCCTTTAAAGTACATTTAATTTTACACTCTGTATAGAATAGCATAAGGTTTTTTGAAAAAATTTATTGTTTTAATGAAATGGTAAATAAAATAAGTAAAAACGTTTTAAAGTAAAACGATTTTATGTAATGAAAACTGTCTTACTAAATGGTAAAAAGTTAGTTTGTTACATTATCGTACCTACTATGTTATACATTACTGTTAGCTGGAAATTTGTGAGTATCATAACATTCATAACTATTAGTCATTAAAACAAATTAAATGAGACAAGACAAGAATTGAATTAAAAAACACAAATGTTCTGCTACAGTTAATTGAGAAGATCCCGATACCTTCCGTCTCCATCGACAAACCCTCAATCTTACCTGGAGTAAAAACTATTCATTGAAACAAATTAAATGATACCAACACGAGTGTTCAGCTACAATTTATTATTCGTTGTAAAGATTCCTCGACAACCTTCCATCTCCATCATTAGACACTCAATCTTGCTGGTAAGTACATATCAAAAAGTTCACATCGACAAAAATTTTATGATACCAAACATGAGTAATTGAGTATTGTGTTACAGTTTACTGAGGAGATCTCTTTGCCACCCCTTCCATCTCCATTAATAAGACTTTTAATCATACCGGGATATAAAACCATAAAAACTAATTAAATGTGACCGAACACTGGTATTCGACTACAATTCACTTACTAAGAAGAACCCTTGACCACATTCCGTCTTCATCATCAAACCCTCAATTTTATCGGTACCATAAATTTACCATTGAAAAAAACAAATTAAATGAGACCAAACACAAGTGTTACGCTATAATTCATTAAGGAGATCCATTGGGCACCTTCCGTGTCCATCATCGGATGAACTGCATGTTACCCTAATATTGTATTGTCATCAGAACTATACGTGTGTAAAGTTTTAACTTAATCGTTTGACAGGAAGTGGATGAAAATTAGATTAGAAGAATTCATTGTTAGATGTGTGTTAGATAGATAGATAGTTAGACAGCTTCGAAGTTGAATAAATCGTTTAAAAATAAATTAATTTATCAAAAACAATGATTTTAGTAATTTGTTCAGTAAGTGCCTACAATGAAAGGTTGCAGTAAAAAACAACCATGATAATAAATATCACAACTAAAACAGCTATAGTGAAATATGGATAGGTATTCTAAATTCAGTCAATCAATCAAATATTATTTATTTAACACCAAAACATAAACAGTAAAATACGGATAAGAAAATACAAGAGGCACAAAATAAGGCGGTCTTACCGTTAAGAAGCGATTCTATCTATTCTATTCTGGATACTTTTTTATACTACCTACCGTGTCCGACTACTCCCTAGGGGAAATATTTTGCTATACAATAAGAAATACCAAATTCTGTGATAATAAAAACTAAAATTTTACTCGGATTCAGGTGTAGTCTCATTTTTAAATACCTATGATTCGTTTTAGTAGCAAGTTACGAACATTTGCCAGCCGGCCGGTGCCTGCGCGCTCCGAGACGAACTGTTTGTGTGCGCGTGTCACGCACACACGTAGCGAGCGCCGCAAATACCTAAAATCGACTGGCAGAAAAAGCTCGACGCAGTCTTAAGGGTGTATTCAGACAATGAAACTAAACAGCTTTCCCCAAGGAAAATGGGTCGAAAAACGAAAATATTTTTTGGACCTTCCATACAAAAGTGCGTATCAACAGGGATACCTGTTGATAAACTAATCGTTCCATGGGGAAAGATGTTTAGTTTCATTGTCTGAAATCACTTTTAAAGTTATACGTTAGTAATTAAAAACTAGTGGTGTATACGTATTATGTTATTAATAAACTGTTTCTGTTTGCAGCAGTGCCGAAAACTCAACAGCGTTCTGGCACCGGCATGCCGGTCATATCAAACGTCCAATCGTTAGCTGCGCCGCCACCGCTTATGCCGTCAATAACACGAGGCAAATCCAAACGACACATTCCGCCTCCCGAACCCGAACCTCCCGCGGCTCCCAAGACTCCCCCGCCTCCCCCTAAACCTCCGACACCCCCTCCACCGCCGCCACCCAAGATTTACAATCATGTCATTGTAAAAACTCTACCTCCACAGGAAGTAGCTAATAAGGGAACTATGTCCAAACCCATGATGGTATCAAAAGGTGTATCGTGTCGTCCTCATCCATGCACAAAAGAATGTCAGACTGACCCGAGCCTGGAGCGCAGGGTTCTGATACCCGTCCCGGTGCCGATTTATGTGCCGGTACCATGCGCCATGTGGTCCCTGCCATTCCCCGTCCCCATACCTATACCGATCCCGATACCTACGCCGGTATTTATACCTACAACGAGAAATTCCGCCAAGGGGATTATGAAAGAGATTAACAAGATTCATGATAAGATGCCAACTGATCCGTTTGAGGCGGAACTGCTGATGATGGCTGAAATGGTTGCTGGAGACAAGAAGAAAGATCAAAGTGATTCTGACACTGATGATGACAATGGTTTGTATTCTCTTTTACATTTAACATCTACCTAAATACTTATCATAGATGATATGGGACTAAGGTATATTTTGTTTTTAGCTGAAGAAAGCTTCAGCCCTGTAGGAGGAATAGACGGTACAAACGCCTTTGGTGAGGATATGCTACAGATGGCTCTGAAGATGGCAACGGAATATGAAGACCAGCCTGTGGACTTGGAGTCTGCCATGACAGCCAACACAATCACTCCTAGCTCTCATCCCGGTATGCCTGGTAAGTCAACCTCCTGCAAGTTAAAACCATTAACTTATAAGATAGACTGGACTGCGCGCTTGTGTTTTGAATGCAATCATAGCAGGGAAGAGAGAATTGTGTCTCTTTCTAACTAGGTTGCAGAGGGCCTAGCATGAAGCGCGCGACCACGTTATTTTCTCTCGCTTTGTTGTCTGCCAAATAAAGAGAGATAAGGCGCCACTTTGCTATGTTGCGCAGCCATCCTTACAACATTGGTATACTGAGTGTACGAGACAGTTTACCAGTTCTCCAGTATCTGACATCAAACTTTAGGTTTAATTACGAAGTAAAGTATACAAAACTACAATCCTACTTGACCGAAATGTATGGGAAAGCATTTTTTTTTTTCACTTTTTATTGTTGGTCCCGTAGAGAATGTTGTTTACTTTGATGGTCTAATCATCTCCCTATATGTATTCTATATCGTTAATTTGTGGCGATGTCTAAGATGTTTATTAATCTGCGTATCGTCAAAATTGATGATTATTTGTTGTTAGGTTTGGAAGGTGAGGGAATGCACCACCACCACATGATGGTGCTGGAGCAGCAGCGCGCGGTGGCGGCGCTGCGCGCGTCGTCGGCGGCGGCCGCGCCGCGCAAGCGCGCAGCCCCCCCGCCGGCCGCCACGCGCCCCTCCACGCGCTCCAAGCGCAGCCGCCGTTCCGAGCCGCCGCCGCCTCCGCAGCCCGACCCGCCGCGCGAACCTGCCGAGAAACCTGACGCCAACATGTGCTTGAAGGTATGTTTTAGCAGGCTTCCGTCACTCGGCCGTAGGAACCGACATAAGTACCTACACTTTGACGCATCGAAAACTATGCGAAGTTTTCTAAGGCAGTGGTGTATCTATTACGAAGTAACTAGTAATCTGTGGTTTTAGTGACACCTGCTGAATTTAGGCGTCTACTAAGTGTTGTCGGTAAGGGGAATTTACATCGCATAAATTGCGCAGATGTGTCGCTACACTTACAGTCTGTCTATAAAGTCGTGACAAAAAATAAGGGCGCTGCCTCCACGCAAGAACTTCAAAATCAAGCATAACCTGGCAACACCACCATTCTAAAATGATTAGTTGCTCATTCATGTCGCGACTTTATAGATAAGACTGTCCAAACCAAACGACCGACGAAATAACCAAAACAGCGTTACTCAAGAAACATGAATGCTTAATACGGCGGACAATGACTATAGCTTTTATACATACTACTTGCGCGACGATCGCTCTTTGAAACACGCGGGAAGAGGTCATTTTCATTATACTAGAGGAGCTGGTTCGTATGACGCTTGACATCTCACTGTCAATGTCGATGGCTGTCCTGGAGCATTATTTATAAATGTTGTTACGTAATACCGGCTCATTTCGCTTGCTATTTTACTCCTTCATTGTTAATATCTGGGAAGCTACATGTTAAACTTTGCTATATCTACTGTGGAGTGGAGAAAACGTTTTACTTTAGATATAAGATGTTCACATGTAAAACAAAAAAGTAACCCTTATGATATTTTTCAGTATACATTTGGGGTGAACGCGTGGAAGCAATGGGTGATGACAAAGAACGCCGAAATAGAGAAGAGCTCTACTCGACGGAAACCTTTCAAATCGGAGATACTGCAGCTTACGGCGGACGAACTCAACTACTCGCTCTGTCTGTTTGTCAAAGAGGTCCGGAAACCAAACGGTAGCGAATACGCACCTGACACTATTTATTACTTGGTCTTGGGTAAGCATCTTCTATATTGTTTTTTTGAAATAATAATACTAATTCCTCAGTAGCCATTTCCCAGCAAGGCGAGACTGAGATTAATTCTCTTGAAGATAGGAATCGCCGCAAAGTTGCAAATGTAAAGGGACTAAAAAGGTTGTTAGAGAAAAATCTATGTGCACATATCAGTAAAAATCTGCCCCTATCGTTGAAATGTACAGTAAAATAAACTTTAAGTATTTATTTTCAGGCATACAACAATATCTGTTTGAAAACGGTCGCATAGACAACATATTCACGGATCCGTATTACGAAAAGTTCACGGATTGCTTAGACGAAGTCGCTAGGAAGTTCTCCGTTCTATACAATGATTCTCGTAAGTTACCTGATAATGTATATCATTTTTGTTGTTGGTTTTTATAACATAATTGTTATGTAATTTATTATTGGATATTTTTTGTATACACAACCAAAACCATTCATGTTGCTGCTGCACATTTAGCAAACAGACACAATTACATACATATACATACATACAAATATACTCACGAATGTGTCTGCTTACCCCAAATATAATTAGTTATGTGTTAGTTTTAGTTATTAGTTAAACGGTTATTTTTAGATTAACTATTAACCATTTAACTCACAAAACCTGTATTAGTATTACTTAATTTGTTTAATCTTGAGTCCTGGTTTTTAATGAAATAGGTATTTTTCTGTCAATAACCTAAGATAATATTATTCAGGATGTTTTCTAATTTGTTTGACTATATAATTGTTAACAGAGTACATAGTGACCCGAGTGGAGGAAGAACATCTCTGGGAGAGCAAACAGCTCGGCGCCCACTCGCCACATGTCCTGCTCTCCACTCTGATGTTCTTCAACACGAAGCACTTCAACCTGGTGGTAAGTTGGCAAAGTATTCTACTGGAACTAGATTGGCTCGCCTAGAATTCAATGAAATATTTATAAACTACATACATATAGGTTGTTTGGAAGAAATCGCTTCTTAGCGATAAGACCTCATTATTTTGTGCCTCTTATATATTTTTTCGCTGTATTTTACTGTTTATGTTTTGGTGTAAAATAAAGTATGTAAGTAAGTAAACAAAACGCCTTTTTCCCAGGGGGTAGGCAGTAGGCAGTAGGCAGAGACTATCTCTCCACTTTGGGCGGTTCCGAAGCACCTTTTTGCTTCCTCTAGTCTAGAGCAGGACCTAGGTCCATACATCTTTTTAATCGTCGTAACTGGCTGGCTTTATTTTAAAATCCCCATTCAGGGTGAGTGGAAGCGCGAGCGGTTACAGTTTATAAGTCTTACCGATGTAACTGCGCAGTTAAACAATTTTAATAGCGCGCGAAATTATATTGATTGATCGTGATGGTGACCTTCAATACCTTGCCGGTATTGGCTAATTGTATTCGTGCCCTTTTCGCTGGTATCCAACTTCGAGATGTAAGCCAAAAACAGGATGGTTTTTCGAGTGCTTTAAAGTTAGCACAGGTCTTTCGAAGCTGCAAACTTGGATATACGCTACTAGTAGTTAAGTGGTATGAAATAAAAAAATCAGAACTAGATGTTACTTTGCGATTTTAATGTTTGATATGACGGGGCTAAATAGAAGATATCTTTAATGAACGTACGTGCAACTGGCAGCTAATCAGACGTTTTCTAAGATTAATAAATATCAATAGATGGTGTAATTATTTGTTTAAACTAATTTCTGTGCCTGTGGCACAGCCCGGACACTGCATACGAAAAAATGAAATTGACAAGATGACGTCAGCACATGCGAAACGGGTTTAGGGCTGCCACAACTTAAGTTGCGTGCGGTACAACTTGTGACAGGCAGATGGCGCGCGTGACATAGTCGATGAACGAATGGGAAAAATCAAAGAGATTATATTTAGGTACCGTAAAATAAAGAGATCCTTCCTCTGAGGGAAAAATATATGAATGATATATAAACTTCTTGCATAAGAAATGTTTCATCTCGCAATGCGGTCGGAAACTTCATATGCGGCTACATGAGATAAGCTTGTCACGGCGGCATCGATTACTTTTAAATAAATAAAAAACAAACATTTAAAAAGTTAAAAAAAAATGCGGGCTCCTATTATTTGAGATAATTATGTAAGTGTGAAAATGTTTGTATCTATTACTTTTTTACGGAACGCAGAACGTGTATGTGTTTAGGGTGAGAGGTTGTTTGTTTGTTTGTGTGTGCAAAACTAATGTTCCCTTTTATCTTCAAAACGGCTAGACCGATTTAGATACCGTTTTCTGTTATATTGTTGTCTGTATAGGGTTTGTGATTAATCAGTGATGATTCTTAGATAGGTGTTAGCCAGGGGGCGCTGCAGTAAATGTTTTTCTAACGTCAAAATGAGTTTTCGCGCATTTACGGCGGCTTAAACGGCTTGACCGATTTGGAAGCAGTTGTTTTAAAGAGCTTGAGGTTCATATGCAATGATATTTAGATAGGTTTGATTGTGACAAACCACCAGGGGGCGCTAATCCGGTTTTTTGTGAAGTGTTTGCCAGTAGACGGTGTTTGGGCTCTTAGATAGCGTTTTGTGAGTAGGTTCAGTACATAAACTGCTGAGGGTCTGATGATGGAGCAGAACAGCATCGTGGGGAACTCTGCGATATTATTTGGGTCCACTAAAATACCTACAATGCATGATTATCTAAGGTTTTGAGTGGTTTTGCTACATTCTGAATTATTAGGTAAGTACAAAAAGACGAATAGGAAAATAAAAATAACAGTGTTTGACATCATATTATTATCATAAGTATATTTAGACAATGAGGATCATTCAAATTTTGAACCGAGTATGCAGTGCTATAGAAACATTAAAAAACAATATATTTCGTAAAAAAAAATATCGATATCGGATAACAAATGACGAAGTTACAACGATTTTAGTGCTCATGTTTTAAAAACGGGTGTGAGTTGGCGCAATACGCTTTGATACGTCACGCGATCCGATGACCCCACGCGCTTGCTTGGTTGCCGCAGTCTGTCTGTGAATTGATGTGTGCGCGACTGCGCGTATCTTTTTAATTTAACGTAAAATTGGGAGGTGATAAATTATAATGTCGTCATAGGTACAAAATAATATTGTATTCAGCCACCATAAAATAGTCTATCTTTGGTAAATTATTTTGATTGCGATTTAACATAACCGATTTTTATACTATAAGATAAAAACTGTTCTCCAAAATTAATAATGAATCTCATTACACACTTTAAAATTCAGTCTATAAACAAACTTATCGCAATGAAACAACAACGTGAAATGTACACATGGCGACACATCGAGCTACCCAAAACCAAAATAAGCTGGCCGCGCGTCGGCATAGTAATGTATAACGTCGCGCGGCATGCTTATTTTGGTTTTGGGTAACTTGATGTGTCGCCGTGTGTACACGAGAGTCGCTAGCCGGTCAGATCGCATGACGTCACAATAGCGCCGCGCGCGTTTTAAATCAGCTTTAAGTTTAAACTTCTCTTAACTTTTTAATTTTTTTATGGATTTGAGTCATTTAAAAAGTAATGAATAGGTATACAATGAATAGGTACATTATTTACAAAAAGATCAGTGAAAGGATGAATTATGATAATTTCTGCGATTTTCGTCTGTTAGTGCGCGCACTTCCAAAAAGTACTAAATCGGATTCGGATGAACTTATTACAAATGAGAGACAGGGTATACAGACTGTTAGGGTAAGTAAACAGTTGCATTACTTTAAGGGGTGATTGTACCCATGATACTGAACAACTTTCCCTAAGAAATCTATAGGAACTTAGAAAAAATTATGTTGGGACTTTCCATACTAAATGCAATCAGCTGATAGATTTTTTTTTTTCATTTATTTCTTTTTTCGTAAATAAATCGCATTGACACCCGTCTCTTCAAAAAAGAGTTTTTATCCTTCACACCTTTTACAGTGCTCCATCACTCACGTCTGACAGCTGCGATAAAGTACCTACGTCACGCATATCTTGCAAGATGTTAATAACATAGGGCTATCACACGCTATCGCGATTGCGTACTTCCAGAACGGGTAGCATGCCATCCCGCGATAGCCGTGATACGGCTATATCACGTCTTTTATCTCGTTCGTTCGCGCACAAACGAAAGAGATAAAAGACGTGATATAGCTGTATCACAGCTATCGCGGGTTGGCATGCTACCCATACTGTACTGGACGGTTTTCTTTTGGGAAAATATGCCTGCTAATAATTATTGTGATGTTTGGTAGACAATCTAACAAAATGTGTCATTTTTCACATTGCCTACGGATGAAAAAAGGTACTTACGTAAATGTTAATTTTGTTTTATCCAAAAGCAAAGTTTTGTGTTGTAAATAATATGTGCAAAAATACTTAGAATACTGGTATAACAACGCTATTGTTTTTATCGTTTGTACAAGATACAAACAAAATAATAAATAAAGATACAAATAAACGGAATAATTTTATCAATGTTGGTAACTAGTTGTTGGTTAAAAATTTTTTCGCAAATAAAAAATTCCTTTCAGGAGAAGTAATTCCCGTAGTCTTCGAACTTGGTTTAAACGTTATTTTGGAAAATAAGATTGAAGAAAATAAATTCCTGGTGATGGAGGGTATTTTCTGACAATAAACAACCCTAGCGTTTCGGTAGTTACGTCAGAGACGCGTGACGGGCAATGTGATATGGACTCTAGGTTAATTGACATAAGACGCGTTTAAGTTCGTCGTTCGTCGCGGTGACAGATCGTAAGACTCGGTTGTCTGTAAAAGCGCGCGAAATCAGTGTTTTCTAAGAGAGTGCAGTATCTGTTACGGTAGTAACTATTAAATAATCTGTGCCTTTTATACCTATGCTCTTTGTTTCGAAAACATAAATTCTAGATGGTGACAATCTAGGCTACAGGTAACTGACGAGGGCGATAGAGGGGGTGAGGCTGGGGTGAGGTAAAAAGTTGGTGGGAGGAAGGGAGTGTCCATACTGTATCTAGTAATAGATACTCTTTCTTATACTGTGCCTGTGGTTTGTCACAACACAGAATTATGTTAGGCTAAAGTAATCTAAAAACACGTTTTTATACCTAGTAATATATTTGTCTGCAGACAGTAGACGAGCACATGCAGCTATCGTTTTCGCACATAATGAAACATTGGAAAAGGAATCCGAACCAACCGGGACAGGCCAAGATACCCGGCTCTAGGAATGTTCTGCTGCGCTTCTATCCACCACAATCTGCGCTTGGTGAGTCTTGCGATGCCATCTCAAAACCATAATATTTATATAGCAATATATGAAAGCTTAGATATACATTTTCGTTTTCTTCCTTTACAGAAGCAAATTCTAGAAAGAAAAAAGTGTATGAGCAACAAGAGAATGAAGAGAATCCGCTCCGCTGTCCAGTCAAACTTTATGAGTTTTACATTTCTAAATGGTAAGTTGGTTTAACTCTTTTGAAATGGTTGTCTATTTATCGAATAAACTTAATAATAAAATAACATAATTATAATTAAGGGCGGGACTTGAACCCGCCTCTGGCTAGTGGACTCGGTAGCGAAATTGGATAACGCACTTCCCCGGTTTGGATGGGTGCAGGTTGAAGTCCCGCGCGAGACTGAATTTTTCAATCTTTATTTTGATTCGAAATAGCGCAACATGGCTGTAACATGTTTAAAATCAATAATATTTGAAACATAATTATAATTGTGTGTTCTACAGTCCGGAATCAGTGCGTACCCGCAACGACGTGTTCTACCTGCAGCCGGAGCGGTCGTGCGTGCCGGACTCGCCCGTGTGGTACTCGACGCAGCCGTTGAGCCGCGCCGCACTCGCCAAGATGCTGCACCGCGTCAAGATGGTCAAGGAAATCAACATCGCGCTGCTCACCAGCTAAGGTACTATTTTTTATGATTTTATTGCGCATAATCTACACTATTATAAAACTGTAACAGAAGTATGCCTGTACATTGAAGATATTATGTACAAAAAAAATATTACGATATGGTTTTTATAGTCCACTCAATGAATGGTTCATAAGGGGGTGTAGAGTGCGTGAGCTGGGACCTAAGCAATTTCTACTAAAAGTTGTTCGGGGTTCTTAGGAAGTCAACATACTAAAAGTCCCCTCCTCTAGGAGTACCGCCGGAGTGGGGGGAGGGGGTTAAAGTTCTAACTTTTGGGTTTTTCGCAAATATATCCAAAACAGTGCGTCGTAGAGAAAAGTGATCTACTTATAAATGAAACTTTATAAAATTCTCTACATCTTTTATTCTATAAACTTTTTCCTATTTCCCAATAGTTTTCGAGCTACACGCTCCGGAAAAGTAAAAATCAAAGTTATTCAGCGCGAAGAGCATTACCTGAATATCTTTTGAACCATAATAGCTATCTAGAAAGTAGTTTGTTTACAATCGAGAGCAGAATCGAATTATCATGGTTTCAACATAGGTATTTTTTTTTCAAAATATTAATTTAATTATTTGCAAAAATTTTAAATTTACTGAACCCGATGTCAACCCACCGCACAGGCACACTCACCCTACTTACTACCCAAACAAGATTATTAAAATGTATCCATGAGTACGTTAGCGCTTTCATTCATTGCTGAAATGATAAAAAATCATTTTTGCCTCAAAACTTAAAATGCGAATAACTTTAAATTTTAACTATCAAAATAATGAAATTATGGTTTCAATCTAATTATTTTGTTATAAATCAGTTGGGGTGTATGAGGTTTTGCGTTAATTCATTAACACGTTGTATAGTTGAAATTTTCACAAAACCGGCGTTACTATGGCGGATGTGTTAACAAATAATAAAGAAGTCAAAAAGTTAAAAATTAAGGGAGTCCTACAGGAGTTCGTTTTTATCAAAGTTTTTTCTTCTCGCTCTATAGTAAAACCAGTAATACATACAAGCGTCAAACTTGGTGTGATTATAGAAAAAATTCTACAGTATAAAAACAAATAATAAAAATCAGCCAAGTGTGAGTCGGTCTCACGCTACATGTCCCGGAGGAAACAAAACTTTTTTCTAAGTTAGTATATTTGTGTGGTGGTGTGGTTCGGAATAACGGAACCCTCGGTGCGCGAGTAGCCCGACTAACACTTGACCAGTTTTATTTATTTACACATGATCCATCCATCTTTTTTTCGCCCTTCGTCTCCTACTACAGCCATCCACATCGATACTATAACATTCGTCTCGTAACATGTAATGCGGAGAGACGAGTGTCATGTTGTTTTCTCCTGGACCTTTAGCGCAAGATCGACACACACTTGGCCGGTTTTTATTATTTTTTCTTATACTGTAGAATTTGTTCTATACTCACACCAAGTTTGACGCTTGTATGTATTACCGCTTTTACGATAGAGCGAGAAGAAAAAAACGTTGATAAAAACTAGTTTCTTGTGTAGGACCATCCTTTATTTGTAATTTTTTAAAAATTTTATTATTTGTTAACAAATCGGCCATAGTAACGCCGGTTTTTTAAAAATTTCAACTATATAGCTATTATGGTTCAAAAGATATTCAGGTAGGTAATGCTCATCACGCTGAATAACTTATATTTTTACGTTTCCGAAGCGTGTAGCTCGAAAACTATTGAGAAATAGAAAAAAGTGTATAGAATAAAAGATGTAGTAAATTTTATAAAGTTTCATTTATTACTACTAGACCACTAGACCACTTTTCTCTACGACGCCGACGCACCGTTTTGGATATATTCGCGAAAAACCCAAAAGTGAGAACTTTAACCCCATCCCCCCACTCCGGCGGTACTCCTAGAGGAGGGGAGTTTTAGTATGTTTACTCCCTAAGAACCCTGAACAACTTTCAGAAGAAATCGCTTAGGTCCCAGCTCATGCACTCTACAAACTATTTGTTGAGTAGACTATTAGGTGTCCCTGATTCCAAATCACAAATTTTTGGACGTTTTGGCTGTCTGTTTGTTTGTTCGAGTATCACGCAAAAACTACTGAACCGATTTTGATGAAACTTTTTTTGTTTGATAGCTGATCTGACTTAAAATTTGGTATATAATTTATGCGGACGAAGTCGCGGGTAAAAGCTCGTTCTATTTATTTCTACAACTCTTTAAGATTTATAAAAATGTTTTGGTTACAGATTTTACGCCAGAACCTGTGGTTGGATTCCAATAATATTTCTGCAAATTTCTGTCACAAGCCCTTAGATTATTTACTGAAATACAACATTGTGTCTCTTAAGAGTTCACTTTGAAAATGCAGTTTAACTATTATTGTTAAAATGGTAACAATGTATATTTTTTCTACTTTGTATATGTGATTAAAAATTTACTATGAATACCAATTTTTAAAGCGTCGTGGGAATGACAATACGACATCATTGGAACTACCTCCTAAATCGTTTTTCGTCCATACAAAATGAAGCTCAGCTAACTTCTTAGAAGAAGAAGAACAAGAAGCTGTCTATTTTGTATGTAAAGTAGTAAAATCTCAATTTGCTTGGGTATAATATGCGATGAGGTGCATGGTGTTTTAGAAGAATGGAAGGTTCAGACATAGGAGCATTGTCATAACCACACCACATAATGTTGTAGTAGGTGTCTTTTTAAAAAATGTTGCAGTTTTTAATAAATTAGGTGTGTGCGGGATTGTTTATGTATAAAGAATAGTATCAACTTCAGTGAATATGATCGCTTTTTACCTAATTTACTTTTAATCTAATGAATTAATTCAAATCGTTTTAAATTAAACATTTAGAAGATAGATCGATAAATGTTGTACATACACTTACTGAACGGATAGTATCATGTTTAATTTTTCGGAAATGGATAATTCTTACTTGATAATTTAATGTTATTCTAATCTTAGATAATTTGGATTGAACAACATGGATTTCATAGGGCTTAGAAAACCGGGGCTGATGTAATTACGAGCTGTAATGCTGTTGAATATTCCACGGTGCCAGGGCACGTTAAAATATATATTACATAATGTAATATATGGATATGTATTAATTAACATACATAAATATAGGTGTAAGTGATAATTCCATGTTTCTATCAATAGTGGACCCTACTTGTGTTATAGTAAAAAGTTTTTTTATTGGAATTAAAACATAATATTCTCACACATAGAAATTTTTATTAAAAATAATATAGCATAGAGAAAGAGTCAGATTCGTATTGTATTTAAGTATAATTGAAACTGTAAGGTCTAGGTTATTGCTGTGTAAAAAAGAAAACTGATTCTCTAAAGAATGTTGTTTAATTTTTATAATAAGGCTCGGCCCAAACGGTGCCACTGGCCACAGCCACCGGTGCGTGGCTGTCGCGCGCGGTCGCGGACACTGCAGAAGTGCGATTTTGGGAACCCGCACTTTCAATATCATGATCGAATGATGCACAATCTCCATAGTAATTTTGAGAATGCTGATTTGAATGACTTCAAAAATCGCATTCCTGTGTGTGAGTAGCGTAAAAACGTAGTGATTTCTTGTTCAGTGGTCACTGGTTTTCGCTGGCCACCAGTGGCTGTGGTTAGTGGCTCGTTTGCGCGAGTGGGAAAAAATCATCAAACTGAACAACTTTACTATGGGACCAACTTTGAAATCTCGAAAAACAAAACCAGCTGTTCCATACAACAACTGTGCTATTCCTGTTTTCTATACAACGTGTTAATGAATTAACGCAAAACTAGAAAGTAGTTTGTTTAGAATCGAGAGCAGAGTCGAATTATCATGGTTTCAACATAGGTAATTTTTTCAAAATATTTAATAATTTTTTTGCAAAATTTTAAATTTCCTGAACCCGATGTCAACCCACCGCACGGGCACACTCACCCTACTTACTACCAAAACAAGATTATAAAAATGTATCCATGAGTACGTTAGCGCTTTCTTTCAGTGCTGAAATGATAACAAATCATTTTTGCCTCAAAACTTAAAATGCGAATAACTTTAAATTTTAACTATCAAAATAATTAAGTAAATTATTGTTTTAATCTAATTATTTTTTTATAAATCAGTTGGGGTGTATGAGGTTTTGCGCTAATTCATTAACACGTTGTATACAACATCTATAATTTACCTATGATCTACAATAAATACATTTCATTTCATAGAAAATGACAATTCAATAGCTACTCGATTAAAATGTATGAAACAGCAAATTCTTTTTGTAACGATTTCAAAGTTGTTCCAGTAGTAAAAATTGTTCTGTTTGATGGTCTGAAGCACCCCTTTATTATGTACGCCGTACGCCTGTCCTGTAGATTGTAGAATTTGGCGCCTAATATACGCGCCCCCGAAATTCAGCTCTTCGCGCGTACTTTCGCACGGACTGTGTTTATATATTTCTAATCAAATTTTCAATAAATTCTACACAGTCAAAGTTACCATTAACATCCTAAAGAGAAGAATTAAAACAAGTTCAGATATTAATGGTAACTTGACTGTATTATTGAAAATTAACACTGCTTAGAAATATTTGAACACCTTGTCTGCTATGATACTGATGGTGATGGTTACCGACCGGTATAAAAAAAGTACTCTTTGCTACCGACGAGATTCTTCCTCTGAGACTGTACCCAAGAAGAGAATGGAATCACTACCGTTTGCTACCGTGTAGGGTTGCTATGTAGAGAGTACATATGTTCCTTGGTTGCTATACTTACTACCCGTTTGTTTGGAGTTGGCCGTCAATGACCGTTACAAAATTTCGTCAAAGGCACATTAACTGGTCCCGTCGACAAAAAATAATATAACAAGCAAATAAAAAATTAAAAGCGATATTAGTGATCGGGACGGACGTGCCGTATGTGGTTGTGTTGCTAAAGGTTATAAAATTGCGTTTCATAGGGTCTCTTAGGGGTGCGGTACGGTGAAGCGGGAAGGGAGGGAGCGGCCAACTCGAAGCAAATGACTAGTACACATAAGGGTCTCTCATTCTTAGTTATGGTATCGCTTCATTTGAAAAAAAAAAGACAAACATAGACAAATGTCACCGTCTTGAACGTCAAAGTGTCAGCTTTCGAGCTACCGTGGTTCCCACTAGTGATTATATTCTCTTTGCCAAAGAGAATATAATCACTACGTTTCCCACATGGGCAGTTCACCAAAGTCTGGAGTTACATTGTGTGTTATTACGCGAGTTTGGTTTTTACTACGAAACAAATTATCTAGTGCGTATCTCATACACCACGGCTTGTGTGGCTACTGGTTGCTGGAGTAGAATGGGGGTTTTAACAGAAAATAATCCTAGGATATCTTTCCATCGGTAAGTAATCGACTACTGTTTTTAAGGTTTTGACCTGGGTAATGAATAAAATAATTCATTCCGAGTAAAGCTTTTTTGAATGTGAATGTGGTACATAATTTGGAATTTCATTTTAGCTTGTTCTGTTTTCGGAAATTATTAACTAAAATCGTACGTTATTTGTACTGACAGTTTATGTACTCTAATTTACGGCGCCCGTAATGGCCAGCCCATCAAAGGCCACCCGGATAATTGCCAACCACGTAATGTCCGACCCAGTAATTCGTGACCAAGGTTTGGTTTGCTTTGCTGCGTTTTATTGGGCTGGCAAATACGTGCTGGACATTAACAGTCCGAGCCAACAATGCTCAGCACCGTAATGCCCAGCCCGTATTCCGTGACCAAAGGTTCAAAATTGGTTCCAATTACTGGCCTGGACACTATGTGGCCGGCAATTACGGGCTGGACATTACAGGTCCGAGACAATAATGCTCAGCCAAATAATGTCCAGCCCTGTAATCCGTGTACAAGATGGCGTCTTTTTTTTTTTTAAGAGCTTGTAGTTTGTATATAAAGCGGGCCATTCCAGTACCGTTTTTAACTGAAATGCAGTTGGAATGGTATTCCTAGTTGATAAACAGTGACACACATTTGCAAGTTGAATACAAGAAATCACTATAATAGGTATTTTATATGCGGAGAAACTCTTCGCGAAAATTTTAAGTTGTTTTTAAACAATAAAAATATTCTTTTTCAATATATTTTTTTAATACGTCAAAGCGATTTGTTGTCTGCTCGCTCGCTGTCTGTGCTCGCTGTCATCTCATCTGTCAATTTCTGTCCGTCTGTCATTTTCTTGTAAAAACTGAATACGAAAAGCGTAAATATTTAAATTTTAATTTAACGTACATTCATAAATAAGCTAGGTAGGTATTTACTAATTGTTTTAACTTATAGCCGTGAATATAATTATACTTACCAACATTTACATACAGACTAAATAGTGGACCTACAAACGGGAGATTCTAAGATGGACACTCTGACCGAATGTTTCTTTGGATACTACATACCGACGACGGAAATCCGCTTCGCTTATAATTACAACTACAACAAGTGATAGGTAAACTACTAAACAACAACTCGTGTTATATTTTGCAGGCAGGATCACGGCAGGAATAAACTTTTATCATATCACCAATAACTATAATATTATTCCACAGGACTAATAAAAGGAATGAAAGTCGAGTGAATGCAGTTGAAATGCGCTCCCTACAAAGTGTGTGTGGTATTACTTTGGTTGATCGAATCAAGAACAGTGTGATAAGGGATTGGTGTAAGTTGAAGGATGATATATAGTATCAAGGATTGAGATTGGATTGCATGCTTATATGGTTCGGTTACATAGAGAGAATGAATGAAAGAAGACTTACAAATGAAATTTATCATGCAAAGGTGAGCGGAAGTGTTGGGAGAGGCTGTCCGAGGAAACATACCACGACCAAATCAATTATCTTTTCCAAAAAGGACAAGTGCGTAGCACCCTCAATCGACGGAAGTGCATGAAAAGATGTATGAATGTCAATGAGGCTAGAGAGGTGTGTCAGAGTCGGAGCGTGTGGCGATCCGTGGTCTCTGCCTGCCCCCTTGGGACAATGGCGTGACGTGAGCTTATGTATGATGTATCTATGTACTTTTATTCTAACTGCCCCTAAATAGACACTCTGACCAGTGTTTGCGATTTTTGCAGCATTTTGGCTAGTTTTGAGCCTTTTTGTGTAAGCATTGTAAATAAATTACTTGTACCAATAGTCAGTCTACTTCAGTCTGTCCAATCTTGACAATCCAACAAGCAACACAAGCTGTAGGTACGAATAAAACTAACCTATATTGTGCTGTTCTAAAATTTCACTTTGTTTTCATTGCAGACGATAAATAATTATGAGACCAAAGTCCATCAGTTCTGCAGCGAGCAGGAACATTCTAAAAATAAATAGTGAAGTAAAACTGCAACCTTCAAAAAGAACAAAGGATAGCTGATAATAGTTGGTTCTTACCAAAGCCACAACTCGAATACCAACTGAAGCACAATTCCACAGAGCAGTTTTTTGTGTGGATAATCAATTTTTTTGACAATTTATGCAAGTGATTTTACACATTAAATGCAACTTTGAACCAAGCAAGTTTTTGAATGTAATGCAGGCACTTCATTCTCGCCGAGAACAGATGAGACAGGCAGAGAACGAGAGTGTGGATGACCTTCATTGTTCTCGTGGCATCATAAGCCGTGGTAATTTTCCTTGAAAGTTCTCGGCGAGAGTAAAGTGCCAGCTTAAACAAAACTACAATTCCAAACATTTTCATTACTA
Source organism: Agonopterix subpropinquella (assembly GCA_922987775.1). NCBI lineage: Eukaryota > Metazoa > Arthropoda > Insecta > Lepidoptera > Depressariidae > Agonopterix > Agonopterix subpropinquella. The sequence goes on along the minus strand of OV277693.1, from coordinate 47,923,898 downwards.
GGGTGAATTTATTGGACCTATTATTTGTGAGTAAGCAAGAATGGTCAAGACATAAAGGCCTGATCGAGAATGAGATTTATGTCTCTGTATCTTGACAACCTTGTAGACATTTGATTGTAGTAGTAAGTATGCAATCTCTACCAAGCAATGCTCAAGTCTTGTTCTGTAATATGGGTCTTAGTAATCAGCCAGAGCACTTCAAAAACACAGTTATAATCAAAGACATATATATTACGATGGTTATAATAATGAATATCTTGTGGGCACTTCTATTACCTATTCTGTGGCACTACTGTTAACCGTGCGCACGGTAGTGCCACAGAATAGGTAATAGTATATAGTTCTACACACAGACAGAACAGCCACTCCCTCCCCCTTCTGACTTCAGTTACCCCACCTCCCATCACACTCTGGGAAAATTGAGGGAAGCCGAGCAAGGGAATGCAGTCACACCCGTTGGATTTGACTACATATAAAATTGAATCTTTTGAGTGCAGAAATAAAGCTAAATTCACATTTTCAGTGTAGATATTAGTGTAGATAAACGCTCACAGGCACATACATTGTAATGATCCCAAGAAAGCACTATTTATAGGCTGTTTATTATGGAAACCATACAACGACGGCACAAACATATAAACATCCATGACCGAACCGTAATTCTTTAGCTCAAATACTATTCTTAATAACAGAATGAGCAATAAGAAGTAAGTGCCAGGTTACACGTTCAGTATTTCATCAGTCTGGTCTGAATGACGGGAGAATGATGCCAGAATGATGGGAGAATGATGGACTGATGGAATGATGGTAAACCATCCATCCAGACTGTCATTCCGTTGTGAATGATGGTATACTGTAGTGTTGCCGCTCGATAGGCCAAATATCGATTGTCTATCGATAGCTATCGATAGGTGAGAAATAATGTACTCGCTCGATAGGACAATCGGGTATCTCTTTTACTCCAATAGAATCGGTAAACAGCAATACTATCGATAGTATCGATAGTTTCGATCGCTGTCATCTAATGATCAATCGATACTATCGATAGTATTGCTTTCCAATATCGAATAGACTATCGATACTATCGATAGTATCGATACAATCGATAGTTTTGCACTATCGATAGCGATAATTATTTCAATAGTATTGCATTCGGTATGCAGGCATAATGGGTAGTGGAAATGTATAACGTGTCTATGTTCAACCAAAACCACTTTTCTAGTATATTGCCTTTATAATAAGCGCATGTTTGGCTTGCATACTGAATGCAATACTATCGAAATAAATATCACTATCGATAATACAAAACTATCTATAGTATCGATAGTATCGACACTATCGATTGTCTATTCGTTATTGGAGAGCAATACTATCGATACTATCGATACTGTCGATACTTCATTGGTTAGCAGCGATCGAAACTATCGATGCTATCGATAGTATTGCTTTTACCAATAGTATTGCATAAAAAGAGATATCGATAGTATCGATACTATCGATACTATCGATTGTACTATCGAGCGGGTACATGATTTTGACGTTCAACAATCGATAGCAAAGCTATCGATTTTTCGGCAACACTAGTATACTGATGGTAAACTGATGGTCGTATCATTCTGGTGTCAGTCACCGTCGGGGTTGCCAGATTGGGGGTTTTTCACGGGATTTTTGGGAAAAATTTGGCCTTTGGGGAAAATTTGGAGAAGTGAAATCGTTGGGGAAATTTATGGGGAAAAAATTATCAAGGTGGGGAATATGGGGGCTTTAAATAAATAATTTTAACACCGCATTATGATTTATGTTACAAAATTAGGGCCTAATAATTAGAGATCGGATATTCGGATGCATAGTTAGCTAAACTTAATTTTTAGCAATAAAATTATGGCGGCTTCTTTAAATTATTATTTTTAAATATTTGTTGGGATGCCATGAAAATGCGGAAATGCATAACTAATCGGATGCATAGTAAACGCATGCATAGCAAAAATCAACTTTTCAAAATTATTTAATTTAAAAGTTAATCTTTTTTAATTTAAAAGAGAAATAAATCCCGGGATTTCAGTACCTCGTACGTCTGGCAACCCTGCAGTCTTCCATCATTCTGGCGTCATTCAACGTTTGACCAAACTGATGGACCAGAATGATGAAATACTGATGGGAAACTGATCGTGTAACCCACTCATCATTCTGGCATCATTCTAGCGTCATTCTGGCGTCATTCAGAATGATGGACCAGACTGATGAAATGATGTTCATGCGATGCATACCTATTCGTGCCTATTCTCATAACTTTTTAAAGAGTAAAAGTGTCGTGAGCATAGATTTATATATTAAGCTTTTACCCGCGACTTCGTCCGCATAAATTATATACCAGATTTTAAGTCAGATGATAAGCTATCAAACAAAAAAAGTTTCATCAAAATCGGTTCAGTAGTTTTTGCGTGATACTCGAACAAACAAACACCCAAACAAACAAACAAACATACAAACAAACAAACAGACAGACAAAAATCCTAAAATTGGTGATTTGGAATCAGGGATAGGTAGAAACCATGTCGTAATTTTTTTTTTGTAAATATCTTCAATGTACAGACACACTTCTGTTACAGTTTTATAATAGTTTAGACTAAGCGTAAGGATAGGCCCGTCAGAATATTAATTAATCGTTGTAGTGCTCTACACTGTCATTTTTCCTTGCATGTTAGAGCCAACGAACTGGGGACAATAGTCAAGCTCATAGGCCATGTCCTTACGCTAGTAATATACAGGGTGTACAATAAAATGGGACAGCTACTTAAAGGGGTGCTTCAGACCATCAAACTGAACAACTTTCTCCATGGGACCAATATCGAAATCGCGAAAAAAAAATCCGCTCTCCCATACAAAACTGCAAACATAACTCGACTGAAATGTATGGGATAGCAGATTTTTTTTTCGCGATTTCGATATTGGTCCCATAGAGAAAGTTGTTCAGTTTGATGGTCTGAAGCACCTCTTTAAGTAGCTGTCCTATTTTAATTTACACCCTGTATATGTCTTTGGTCGTGAGTCTTGGCTAGGTATACCTATTATTACATGAATTTTTTTTGTTGGGATTCCAATTTCTTCCTCTTTATTCAGAGTTGTAAAGTCGTGGTCAGAAAATGTTTATCACCTAGTAGTCAGGTTGATATGTGATTTGATTAGGAGCTTTGAGCATGGGGAGGTAGTGGCGTTTCATGAAAGAGTTGTCTTCAACATTATGTTGGTAGCCTAGGAAATTACATTAGCCAGCACTAGCCACATGAACATGACATACTTACCTAATGTAGTATGGAAAAATAGGTGTTCCATCAATGATACTATGTATACCAAAGGTACAATCATCATGTTGATGGGAAATCTTTCATGAAACGCTCATTTCTTTTGTCACTGATTAGGACGTAGAAGCTACGAATAAGAATTTAGGATGCATAAATCATAGATTTATTTCAAATTTATTTTATTATTGTTTGCATAACAAACAAACTTACTATCAGTTTAAAATAACAATGTGCATGACCTTGAAGGGCCGTTGGATAACTTCACTCGGTTGACAAGGGAATGTAGACTCTACGTAATAGTCCTAGTAGTTAAGAAATCAAAGCTGCACTTTGGGATGGAAGCAAGCCGCTTTGCACAGTGATAGTAGGGACCAAAATAAGCGATTTGACCCGCAGCAGCGCAACTTTCATCCCTTAGGATAATAGAGGGCGCCACTTCATTAAAAAAAACTTTGAAAAATTCTACAAGCCAAACGGCTTCACCGATTTCTATTATTAATGTGTCAATCGAAAGAATATTTATTAGTTTATGATAAAAAAAAATAAAAGATAAAAATATCTATAATGGCTGCAAAAAGCCATGCATTTTTGTAAATTTTTTAAAGTTATTTTTCCGTTTTTTCTTAATAACATTAAAAAAATGTATGAATTGGGTATATTTTTAATTATTCACATTGTTAATAAATCAATAACAAGTTTAATAAAAAAACTGCATGTCAATATCTTTAATAGTTAGGAAAATATTTAAGATTACATAAGCAGGTAAGGCGCGCCCCAGTCTTAGTAATTATGCAAAAATTACTCAATTTGGTACTGGAAGCAAGCCGCTTTGCACAGTGATAGAAAGGACTAAAATAAGCAATTTTACCCGCAGCAGCGAAACATTAATCGTTTAGGATCACAGATGGCGCCACATATTTTAACAAACTTCAAAAAATTATAGAAACTAAACGGCTACACCGATTTTAATTATTTAGGTGTCAAACGGTTCGTCTTTTTATGTTTCAATTTAAAAAAATTAAATACTCAATTATTTGTAGAAATTGAAAGTGCAAAAATAATAAAATATATACAAAAAATTTTAAAATGTCATGTTTTCACTAAACTACGTTGAACAATGTATGAAGTGTGTATTTTTATTTTAGACGGATTTATTTCGAATCTAAAGATGAAAACTGCATCGAAATCGGTTTAGTAGTTTTGTAAATATTTCTAATTTCTGCTGATAAAAGTCCACAAATCAAGGATCGCCACAACAGGACCGGCCCTGTACTATCTTCATCCAACGAGTGCCCGCTACCTTCACCGGATCGTCGGTCCACCTTACGATACGCTTACGATTTATTACGATACGCTTACGATATATGCTTACGATTACGACTATCCACGATACGCTTTCCGGTACGCGACTGCGCGGTGGCCACTCGAGCACTCTTCAGCCCCATCGCCCATCCGTACGTTGAGCAATGTGCTAAGCCCATTCCTACTTTAGTTAGTAATTCTCCGGGTTGTGTCGGGCTGTCGGCTACCCTGGTTCTCTTGCGGATGGACCTCTTCATTTCTTAATCGATCTCGCAGGGACAATCTATATAGCCATCTCCATTGCCTTTGGGTGACTTACAACATTTTTACTTGGCTTTAATTTAGTGAGCGACCATGTAATAGCATAATTTATTATATTATATTTGTATATCATTTCAAATCATATCTATTAACTTACGTATGATTTCCACAGCCGCCCTTGCAGAATTTTTATTACACTGCAGAGGACAGGGTGCAAGCTAGGTCAACGTGTCGGCAACCACAACGCATTGTGTCCGTCACAGCCTGATTTCTAAGCGAATTGGTTGAAGAATATTTTCTGTTTAATAGTTCCCATCCCATGCCCATCTTTTTAGGGATGTAACAAGAGCTCTTAAGGTGGATGGACTTCACAGTAGTTAAAATATACAATGGTCAGTGCATTGTGCGCAGCCTGATTTACAAGCGTATTTAGTTAGTCGAAGAGGGATAATTCTGACAAATTGCAACTTTTGACCATTGTGGAGTCCATCTTACCTTAGGAGGTCTTGTTACATCATCATAAAAAGATAGGCATGGGATGGGAACTATTAAATTGAAAACAATCTCCGACCAATGTACTTATAAATGAGGCTGCGACGGACTCAATACGCTGTAGTTGCCGACACGTCGACCAACCTTGCACCTTGCAGTGTAAAATATTCTGCAAAAGCGTCTGTGGGAATCAAACGTAAGTAAAGTATCTACCTATAAAATTTTGAAATGCTATAAATAAATATCTTGGACATTGTCACACAAATTATCTAGTACATTTAAAGTACCGGAATCTAAACTCATACACCACAACTACAATACCAATCACCAACTACAATACCTGGCTATACTAATATTATTATAATAATACTAAATGAAGGCATAGTTTGAAGGCTGCAAGTCAACCAAAGTGCAATGGGCTAGAGGGCTAAGCTCGGAGTTTCCCTTTCTAAATCAAATCAGAAATGTATTCGACACAACCCGAAGAATTGCTAACTAAAGTGGCAATGGGCTGGGCATATTTCTCGCAGAACAGCTGGCCGATGCTGATGGGGCAGAAAAGTTCTCGACCGGCGACCGCGAGGTCGCGTACCGGAAAACGTACCGTGGGTAGGCCTCCACTAGGTGAACCGACGATCCGGTGATGATAGTGGGTACCTTTTGGATGAGAGTAGTGCAGAACCAGTTGTTTTGGCGATCCTTGAGGGGGCCTACGTCAACGTTTAATGGACGTTTATCGGCAGAAATTAGAAATATCTACATAACTACTAAACCGATTTCGATGCAGTTTTCACTTTTAGATTCGAAATAGATCTGTCTAATTTTAGACAAAGAAAAAAACACACTTCATACATTGTTCAACGTAGTTTAGTGAAAACATGACATTTTTCATTTTTTTTATATATTTTATTATTTTTGCACTTTCTATTTCTACAAATAATTGAGTATTTAATTTTTTTTAATTTAAACATAAAAAGTCGAACCGTTTGACACCTAAATAATTAAAATCGGTGTAGCCGTTTAGTTTCTATAATTTTTTGAAGTTTGTTGAAATATGTGGCGCCATCTGTTATCCTAAACGATTAATGTTTCGCTGCTGCGGGTAAAATTGCTTATTTTAGTCCCTTCTATCACTGTGCAAAGCGGCTTGCTTCCAGTACCAAATTGAGTAATTTTTGCATAATTACTAAGACTGGGGCGCGCCTTACCTGCTTATGTAATCTTAAATATTTTCCTAACTATTAAAGATATTGACATGCAGTTTTTTTATTAAACTTGTTATTGATTTATTAACAATGTGAATAATTAAAAATATACCCAATTCATACATTTTTTTAATGTTATTAAGAAAAAACGGAAAAATAACTTTAAAAAATTTACAAAAATGCATGGCTTTTTGCAGCCATTATATATATTTTTATTTTTTATTTTTTTTATCATAAACTAATAAATATTCTTTCGATTAACACATTAATAATAGAAATCGGTGAAGCCGTTTGGCTTGTAGAATTTTTCAAAGTTTTTTTTAATGAAGTGGCGCCATCTATTATCCTAAGGGATGAAAGTTGCGCTGCTGCGGGTCAAATCGCTTATTTTGGTCCCTACTATCACTGTGCAAAGCGGCTTGCTTCCATCCCAAAGTGCAGCGTTTCCTTAAAATATCTCCATAACGACTAGGACTATAAAGGAAACAATCATTTGAATGACTCGAGTGAAGTTTATGTGATTGAGTGACGTCACATTTGCGAGCGAGGTCATGCACATTGTTATTTTAAACCGATAGTACATTCACATTTATAATATTAGGGATAGTAAAATCGATTGCTCAATGATGTGTCTAGACTACCTAGTACCTACTAGGTTCCGAAGTCGACCAGGAACCCTTATTGTTTCACCATGTCCGTCCATCTGTACTGACGGTCTGTATGTCCATCCGTCTGCGGCTTAGCTCAGAGATGCTTAGTACCTACCTACTAGAAAGTTGTAATTTGGCATGGGTTTGGGTATACATGTATAAATTAATCACGCCGACATCGACAGTGGTAAAATAAAATTTAGATAAAAAAATAATTCTGGTCCATCCCATGGTGTGGGGTATGGTTGGATAGGTATTTTAAAAGGAAAACTATCACCGCTAAGTACCTACCTAAGCTTTACAAGTTAACGAGTTGGTAGGTAGGTAGGTATAGGCAAGGTAACCTAATATAAAAAGCCCCCTTCTAAGTTTGTGACGGGCAACTACGGAACCCTACCCTGCGCGTGGCCTGATACGCACTTGGCCGGTTTTTAATTATGTGTACCTATCCCCACTGGCGGACTAGGGGAGGGGGGGGGGGGGGGGGGTGGAAGTCTCGGTCCTGGGGCAACCTGGGGGGCATCCTCCTAGGCCAAAAGAATGTGGAGAAAGTTCTAGCGGCGCAGCAGGGAGTTGCGAGGTAGGGTCAGTGTTGCCAAATCCAATTTTTAGCAAACCGATCGGAGCAACTAAAAAATCAGCTGTTCCATACTAAACTGCAACGCCTATTCGACTCAAATGTATGCAATGCAACAGCAGATTTTTTTTTGCTCCGATCGGTTTGCTCCCATAGTAATACTTTGAAAATTCGGCCGGCCCATTGACAACCTCTGTGGTCCTGTGTTCAAAGGAAGGGTTTTACGTAAGTTAAAAAGTCCCTGGATCGAATCCAATCAAAACCAAAAAAGTATTTCTAGATTTTAATGTTTGTAGAAATGTTCTAGAAGGAAGAGAGAGTGAGAAGGAATATTTGGAAAGAGACAAAAAAATTGACTTCCAGAAAGAAAGTGGGCGTGTCTTTCCACAAGGAAGGTGGGATTAGAGGTATCTGAAAGAAAACAAAGAAACAACGAAATGAACGTTGGAAATCGAGAATTCCGGAAGATTCTGCGGGGTATAAAAGGCGGCGAATTTGGACTGGCGAGCAGTTCTTAGTTTGACAGTGAACAGTGCGAAACAAAAGGAAGAAAAGTAAAAGTGGAAAAGTAAAAGTGAAAAGAAAAGTGCTAAGTGGAACAGTGAGTAGATAAGTGTAAGTGTAGTGCGTGACGTCATAGTGTCATTGTAGTGCGTGACAATAAGTGGTGCACGGGGAATCCCTGCGAGGAGGACCCGGTAAAGTGAACCGTGTAGGGGAACCTGTAGGTGGACCGTTTGTAAGTAGCGTTTCACTCCAATCCCGGAACCAGTCGCTCGTAACAGTATAATATGTAGCAGTAAAATCGGTGCAATATTGGTGTTAAATTGATGCAATATTGGTGCAATATCGATGCAGTACTAGTGCAATTCTGGTACAATACTGGTGCAATATTGGTGCAATATTGGTGCAATACTGGTGCAATATCGGCGCAATATTGGTGTAATACTAGTGTAATACTGGTACAACACTGGTGCAATGTTGGTGCAATATCGGTGCAATATAGGCGCAATTCTGGTGCAATACTGTTAGTCATTATTTTTCGTGATGTGTTAACTAGTAAGTAAATATTTTTTTGGGTTTTGAGTTTGATCACGATGTTTGATGTATACTATATTATACTATTACACATTTGTATTATTTATCCATAGAATAATGTATCGTTCTTTGAAATAACAACATTTTTTATATTTACAAACCCCAAAGAGTTCATAGATCATGGCTACAAATACAATAGATTTTTCAGAATCTAAAAGCACAGGGTAGATTTTTGAGACGGGGCAGTAAGGTCAGGTTAGGTTAGGTTAACCTTAACCGTTGTAGCTACAGCAAAGTTCATAAGAGACTATACTTAATTTCTTTTTTTAAATTTTGTACTGCATTCACAGATTTTCACAGAGAAGACAACCCGGTTGGTGTAATGTTTACCACACCGGACTGCAAAACCAGGGTCCTGAGTTCGAATCCTGGTTCGGTCATGGATGTATTATGTTTGTGCCGTTGTTGTATGATTCCCATAACAAAAAGCCTAAGGGCTTACTTGGGATCATTACAATGTATGTGCCTGTGAGCGTTATTTATTATTTATTATATATTTAAAAAAAATGTACAGTTAGCAAGAAAATTGACAATTTACACAAAAACTTTTTTGATACCAATCGATCCTGTTTCTTACAAACAAAAATCAATTGTTTGTTATCAATAAACTCTATCGGACCAACCGAGGTTAGAGTACTAGAAATCTCAGAAATCCCAAAAATCTTTTCCCATACATTTAGTTGGAAATGAGACTCCATCTTACTTTTATACTCAAATACATTTTTTTAAATATTGATAACTGGTTGCTAAAATGAAGACTGGAATGCGGTTTTTGAAAGTCACACGTTCAAAATCATGATCGTATGATGCATAATCTCCATAGTAATGTTGATATTTTCCACTGCTGATTTGACCGTGTGATCTTCAAAAATAGCACTCCTGGTCGAAGATAAACAAGTAGAATCAAAAATGTACATACAATATCAATTTTCGAACACATTTTATTTGATTTGAAAAAAAAAAACTGTATGGAATTCATCCAAATACATCTATTATTAAATACAGAGCAATTTTTGAAAGTCACACGTTCTAATCAGCAGTAGAAAATGTCTAAGTTAGTATGGAGATTATCCATCATTCGATCATGATTTAAACGTGTGACTATAAAAAATCGCATTCCAGTCTTCATTTTAGTGGCTAGTCTATCCATAATAAAAATTTTTGTTAAGTATAAAAGTAAATTGGAGTCTCATTTCCTACAAAATGTATGGGAAAAGTTTTTTGCGATTTCTGACATTTCTAGTACTCTAACCTCGGTGGGTCCAATAGAGTTTATTGATCTTTATTAGAAACAGGATCGATTAGCAACAAAAAACAATTTTGTGTAAATTGGCAATTTTCTTGCTGACTGTAAATTTTTTTTAAATCTGTGAATGCAGTTCAAAATGACTCAAAAAGCTAAAGATATTCTCTTAAAAACGTTTCGCTGTAGCTACAACGGTTAAGGTACCTGCCCTTACTGCTCCGTCTCAAAAATCTACCCTGTATATATTTTTTGTCATTAATTAAAAATATCTAGTATACCGCGTCGTTTTTGCTGTAAATTATTATATATTTTTGATGTACATATTATGCCTATAAAAAGAGCACATTGACATTTATGCGAATCTGGGCTTTACTTGGGACAACTCCTTTATCCCCAAAATGGCGGAAAAAACCTCCAATCTGGCAACCCTGGTGCTTGTTGCAAAGCTTTCTTTTTTTTTGTTAGATTTACGGTATGGATTAAACTGTAGTCTTTGCGGTATGGGGTTCCGGCCCATACAGCCCATTTCTTTAATAAAATGTTTTAACTCTTCCGTGACCTTTACATTTAAAATGTAGAACTACATCTGATTCAGGTCCGCAAACCCTACTTTCCCTGAAAAAATTTTCCTTATATACCCAAAAACAAAAAAGTTTGAATAGTCTGGCTACATACCTAGTGACCACAAAAAACGTACTGATTAAATTGTTCAATGCACACAGTGTCCAAACGTATGGGACATAGCCTGTATTCAAAGGAATTATTAAAAAATATTTCTTTTACACATTTAATGTAGGTAATACGAGTATCTCGAAAACGGTCTCTCAATATCTCTTATACAGGGTGTAACAAAACCTTATATGACGAACTTATACGACGTCGCGTCGTTTACGACATTCTTCTACTGCGCTTGAAAACGTTTGCTAGGGATTAGGAGGGATTATTTACATTTCGTTGATTTCGCTTATTATTTCGTGAGGTTTGCTAAGGTTAATTGACAGGTTGTTATTATAACAATTCGAAGATTTGACTATTCAAATCTTCGAATTGTTATAATAACAACCTGTACAAAACCAGGTGCTCCATGACACCATTGCACCAATCTGTCGCCAGAACCGCTAACCAAATGACGATGGCCATTATACAAGTATTATTGAAATACGCAGCTTTACCAAGCCTACAATTGACTGGTTATTGAATCAACGTTTTCCAAGTGGCAATTTTCCATCGTCAATGGGTAGCGGTTCTGGCGACAGATTGGTGCAATGGTGTCATGGAGCACCTGGTTTTGTACCCTTGTATTCCCTTCAACGGCCAAGTCACACAACATTAACTATAATAATAAAGAAATCGCAGTAAGGGACTTGGCACGACTTTGTCTAGATTTCATATCGAGATAAACAAGCAGCTCCATCGAGACTATTCGAGACTTGGCTAGTTTTTTACATAATGTTTTTGGTGGGATTTTCTTTACTCGAGTGAAGTTCGTGTCATTGTGACGTCATATTTGCGAGCGAGTTCATGCACATTGTTATTAAACTGATTGATATGATAGGTAACGAAAATGAGTGAACATCAAGATAGCGGGATCACATCGCCGATTCAAAATTTAGCATATACAACGTGTTAATGAATTAACGCAAAACTAGAAAGTAGTTGGTATCGATAGCAGATTCGAATTATCATGGTTTCAAAACAGGTAATTTTTTTCAAAATTTTAGATAACTTTTTCGTAAAATTTAAGATTTACTAAACCCGATGTTAACCCACCCCACGGGCACACTCACCCTACTTACTACCAAAACAAGATTATTAAAAGGTACGTTAGCGCTTTCATTCATTGCTGAAATGATAGCAAATCATTTTTGCCTCTGAACTTAAAATGCGAATAACTTTAAATTTTTAAATATAATGAAATTATTGTTTCAATCTAATTGTTTTGTTATAAATCAGTTGGGGTGTATGAGGTTTTGTGCTAATTTATTAAGGGCTCTTACAGAAGAGCGAAAGTTGTCTGTGACAGCTCGCGACAGCGGTCGGCGACCGTCGCGCGACAGTTGGTGACCGTGACGTAGTGTTGTATAGTCTGAGAGATAGACCTCCATATCCAAAACAGTTTTTTTGGTAGTTTGTAACATCCTATATACAGGGTCCTTCTTAATATGCTGACACTTTTTTAAGGCGATGACCAGACTATGGAACTGAACAACTTTCTCTACAACATCGAAATCGCGAAAAAAAACAGTTGCCCCATATGATTGGCTCCGAGTAGGTTTGCAGTTTTGTATGGAAGTGATGATTTTTTTTTCGCGATTTCGATGTTATGTTGTCCCATAGAGGAAATTGTTCAGTTTGATGGTCTGATCATCCCCTTAAAAAAGTGTCAGCATATTAAGAAGGACCCTATACAGGATGTAACAAAACACCCTATTAATACTTAAGGGGGTGCTTCAGACCATCAATCTGAACAACTTTCACTATAGAGCCAATGTTGAGAAAAAATAAAAAAAATCTGCCGTTCCATTCATTTGAGTCGAGAGGTACTGCAGTTTTGTATGAAAGATCTGATTTTTTTCGCGATTTCGATGTTGGCTCCATAGTGAAAGTTGTTTAGTTTGATGGTCTGAAGCAGCTGAAGTTTTACTAGGGTGTTTTGTTACACCCTGTATACGTATTTATAAATATTTATGTGTATAATATTATGTGTTATAATTATTAGTGTTGTGTTAAGTATTATATTATAACTATATATATTATAATTGCCCTATTTTTACCAGTCTGTAATATTTTATGGACTTGATGATGAAGGTAATCAATTCTGAATTATCTAAAGAAACCAAAATCTTCGAAAAACTTATAAAAACTACCAGAAATATCAACCATGTTATTTTTTAGCCTCCGTTTTCTTCAAACTGAAATCTCTCAAGAACAAGACTTGTGCTCTCAGACTATACCTACGTCACCTACGACCCTGTCGCAAGCTGTCGCAGACAACTGTCGCTTGTCTGTAAGCGCTCTAACACGTTGTATAGTCTGTCCAACATAGGTGGTGATTTTGACAGATCGTTTGAGCGATTATTTTACTTTCTGAAAATGTTCGTGTCATAAACCCATTAATTTTATGTTAAATGTTAATTAATGTTGTATATTTTTAGTGTACATTTTAAAGCTTTGACGGCTCAAACAGCTTTAAAAAGTGAAATGAAATCTCGAAAACCGGCTGTCAAAATCACCAAGCTAGCTTGGAAGAACTATACCTACCTATAGGTAATTAGTTAGTACTACATTTTTACTAAAATATACTCGATTTTCAGCCCAGTACAAAATACCGTTTCAAAGATATACAGGGTCCTTCTTAATATGCTGACACTTTTTTAAGGGGATGATCAGACCATCAAAATGAACAACTTTCTCTATGGGAACAACATCGAAATCGCGAAAAAAAAATCAGCTGTCCCATACAGTTGGCTCGAGTAGGTTTCCAGTTTTGTATCGAAGAGCAGATTTTTTTTTTCGCTATTTCGATATTAGTGCCATAGAGAAAGTTGTTCAGTTTGACGGTCTGATCTTGTAAGATCTAGCATATTAAGAAGGACCCTGTATAATATTATAATATCCACCATTCTGACGAATCGTCCAATTTTTTTTTCATACGAAAATCGTTATTTATAGTAAATATTATAATGTGGAGATTTCGGGTACAAAAACATATTATGTCTTTTATTCAGATAAAAAGATTCTGATTATCAGTAATGGGTAAAAAGTTATAGGTAGATACATTTTCCAAATTAAACATACAGGGTGTAAGCGGGTAAGTTATAGGTAGATACATTTTCCAAATTAAACATACAGGGTGTAAACGTAAAATGTAAGTTTGATACGGAAATAAAGAGATTTGAGTACAGGGGAAGAGTGCGGGGTGAAGGGGGGTGGTCGCTCGAAAAATAGTATATAAGAAGCGCCGATTCAGTGCAGAATCATTCCGGATCCAGCACTCAAGCAAGAAACAACTTGGAAGAAAGAACTCTCCGCGACCACTAGCCTAGCCCTCTCTACCCCACCCTCCAGCCTGGCTCACATTTGGAAGATTTCATCGGCATTTTCATTGAAGAAGGAAACCCCTACTGAAGTCCACGCTCCACAGTTTCCATGGTGAAAAAAAGGCGATAATTTTTTTTGTATGGAGGAAAAGTATCTTTTTGTCATAACTCTTAGTACGAAAAAAATTAAAACCGCCTTCAAAAAAAAATATTGCAGCCTATAACTTTTTCGTTCGCATCATAAGAACATTAATTTGTTTTATTGAAGTCGCTGTCAAACCGGTACGATACGCGACAGGGCTTGCATTTTTTGACTTGGCTTGACACCGACTTCTATAAAACAAATTAATGTTCTTATTATGCGAACGAAAAAGTCATAGGCTGCAATATTATTTTTTAACTTTTTAGTTTTCTTGAAGGCGGTTTTAATTTTTTGTTAAAAGTTTGTTTATTTCACAATTTTCAGTGGTGAATTCATTAGTTCGATTTGAGTGCTTTAAATTAACAAACGCACTAGTCGGCACTACGATTTTCGAAGGTTCCCCTCGATTTCTCTGGGATGCCATCATCAGATCCTGGTTTCCTTATCATGGTACCACCCTCGGGACATCTCCTTTCCAACAAAAAAAGAATCATCAAAATCGGTTCATAAACGACGAAGTTATCCGCGAACACACATAAAAAAAAATATATATATGCGGTCGAACTGAGAAACCTCCTCCTTTTTTGAAGTCGGTTAAAAAGGTCTAACGATTTAGCTAGTAGGGGTTATAGAGGACACGACTTTCAACATTTTATACAAGGAGACCTAGGTACTCTGTATGTTTGCGATCTTTTTGATCACAATGTGCTTGAAAATTTTCATAAAATCCGTAACGAAAAGCAAATTCAATCTTGCTACATTTCCCCCTACAAGAGAAGCTGCACGGGATTATAATTATATTCCTTTCGTACTTACCGCCAAGTTCAGGCTTTCGTTTGATATACCTACAAATTTATTTTTATACGAATTTTTAGGAGAAAACTAGTCCCCTCAACTGCATTTCACAAGTTGTTTGCCGGGTACGGTGATCGGTTTATTACTGACATTTCTAGAAAAATACAGGGCGTCCCACGGCGATGCCACACGGAGGGAAAGTACCTTAAATATTAAAGATAGGATATTTTACTGAAAGAAGACATCGTTTAATTTTTAATAATAAGTAGAACTGCATTCACAGATTTTTTAAAAATCGCCTACCTCAACCGGGAATCAAACCCGCCAAATGTGATACTAAAATTACATGTATTTTATAATAGCGTTTGAAAGGGCTACTGGGGGCTAAGGAAATGTCTTTGTGATTTAAAAAGTATGCTTCTATTAAATCCAAATTATTTTGGTACGCCTTGGTAAGTAAATTAACACAAAAATTGCTAATAAACGAAAATGAAACTCACAATAAACAAAAGAACAGACGCTTGAAAATTTACGTGTTCCATTTTCGAATTATTTATTTTTATTAATATCAGCCAGTTGCATGGTAATTGTGAGCTCATGAAGAAATGCATACAAGTACCTACTAAACTTTATGTATCGCTTTATTATTATCATGTACCTACTTATACCACGGAAATCTCGTATCTCAAGTGGGTAGGTCTTTGAAATGATAATGTTAATTGTTGGAAGCATGGCCAAGTCAGAGGAAATTTCTCGGAACAAAATTTTAAATAAAATGTAAAATTTTATAATCTTAGTTTCATTTAATAAGCTAGGTTATTTAGGAAAAAATAATGCTTATGAGTAGCCCTTTCAAACGCAATTATAAAATACATGCAATTTTAGTATCACATTTGGCGGGTTTGATTCCCGATTGAGGTAGGCGATTTTTAAAAAATCTGTGAATGCAGTTCTACTTATTATTAAAAATTAAACGATGTCTTCTTTCAGTAAAATATCCTATCTTTAATATTTAAGGTTCTTTCCCTCCGTGTGGCATCGCCGTGGGACGCCCTGTATATCGATTTTGCGAACCGTAGAAATTTGCTTAACTTGACTCCGAAGTAACTCCTGTAGGTACTATTCATCTGATTGAAAAATATTTCCTACAAAAGTTGCAGGAAATTTTATGTTCTATAATTTTTGTAATAAGAAGTTTTAACCTAGGTGGCGTTGGAGAGAAGATATTTTTGAAAAATGGTCTTCGGTGCCATTTCTACACTAATATTATAAAGAGGAAAGATTTGTACCTATTTTTGTATGTTTGTATGTTTGTAATGAATAGGCTCAAAAAGAACTGAGCCGATTTAAAAAATTCTTTCACCATTAGAAAGCTGCATTCACCCTGAGTAACATAGGCTATATTTATTGCTAGAAAAGATTAGACGTCCACCTGTGCGAAGCCGGGACGGGCCGCTAGTTTCTAATATGAGCAAGCGGTGATCGCAAAAGGTCGCAAACTTGATAAAGCCACCAAATTGTACAAACCCACCAAATCAGAACTCTCCTTTGACCTTTTGTAATGAAAGTCCCCTTTTATGTTTCCGTTGATAGCCTTTAAACTAGTCATTATTTTTGCATGAACATACTTCAGTAATGTATCTTTCGAACGACATAATGTTTTTCAGTCAAATGCCAAGAAATCAACAAGAAAAAAATATCGGAGAAGATAATTAATCTTTTGAAGGCAATATTGTGAGAATAGTGTTAGTTACAGGTGATAAGCCCGTTATCTTAATAACTACCTCGGTTTATGGTTATTCTATGGGGAAAAAATACATTATGTAAAAAGGTGTAGGTACTTTTTTTCGGTGTAGGGTTGAAATTTTGAATATTTTCTGTAAATTACTAGTACCTACATATTCGTTAACAATTATTTCGTGTTTTCATTTTGTTTACAGTACACAATAATCTTTCTTACATATTTCTGAAACTAAGCGGATGTTTTTATTTACGTACCTAAGTATTATTTTTTTTTTAACTTGTCTTTTTATTAAAGTGAAAGAATGAAATAGTAAAAGCATAAGCAGAACTTACCCTAAACTTAAACGATACTAAACATTCTAAAACTTACCCCAAACTTATACCATGCTAAACATTCTAAACTACAAACTTATCAACTTTAACTTGTCTATTTTCAAAATGTTCTAACCGTGGGGAGATTTTAATTTTTTTCCCGTGGAAAAACCATAAATCGAGGTAGTTTTTAAGATAACGGGCTTATCACATTCAGTATGTACTTTTTTTCTTCACAACACGCCTTCAGAAGTTTGATTTATTGTCAGAAATGTTTTTTTTTATTTGTAAATGTTTTGACGTAACATAACATAAATAATATTTATTATTTGCACTGCACACCAAAAACATACAACAACAAAAACAGAATAAAAAGAACGTAAGGGTACAAAAATGGTTTTCTTGTTGATTTCTTGACATTTGAGCAAATAAAACCGGTCAAATGCGAGTCGGGCTACTCGCGCACCGAGGGTTCCGTACCACACCACCACAGAACACAACATTATTAACTTTGAAAAAAACTTTTTTTGTCCGGGACCTTTAGCGCGAGACCGACTCACACTTGGCCGGTTTTTAGTATTTGTTGTTATTCTGTAAAGTTTGCTCTATAATCAGAATCACACTAGGTTTGACGCTTGCATGTATTATCGTTTTTACTATAGAGCGTGAAGAAAAAACGTTGATAAAAACTAGTTTCTTGTTGAAAACCCCCCTTAATTTTTAACTTTCTACCATTTTTATTATTTGTTAACAAATCCGCCGCAATAACGCATAATTTGAGAAAATTTCAACTATCTAGCTATTACGGTTCAAAAGTTACAGCCCTAAATAGGTAGGACAGACAGACGGACGGACGGACAGACGGACAGACGGACGGACGGACGGACGGACGGACAACGTAGGCTTAGTAATAGGGTCCCGTTTTCACCCTTTGGGTACGGAACCCTAAAAACATTATGTCAAACGTCAGTTACATTACTGAAGTATGTTTATGCCGAATTTCAGCTCAAAATAATGACTCGTTTGACCACAGTAACCATGCAGCAAACAGTTTAGTGGCACAAGGTAGCAGATCAGTGAAAAATTTTGAATAACATTAAAAAACGGTTTCCAAAACGGTTGATAATGATGTCCCCTACCCCCGATTTTCCTTGGACCAAATGGACCACCTTAACTCGAACACCCTGTATACAGGATGTAAGGAACAGCAGGGCAAATACTGAGTCAGTCGGGGTACTACAGTTTTGTTTGTACACAGTTTGTTTGAACAGCAGGTATTTTGCGATTTCGATGTTGTGTTGGTTCCATTATGATAGTTGGTCAGTTTGATGGTCTGTAACACACAATTTCAGTATTTATCGACCTGTCTTTTACACACTGTATTTTTCAATTGGAAAATGTATCTTCCTATAACGGTTTACGTAATATGAGATAAAAGGCTTATATTAATATATGTTTCTGTACCTGCCGGATACTAAATCTCCACATTATTACTACTTTCTTGGCGGTAAAAGTAAAAATGTTTAAATTCAAGGTACATTTAGGACTAATGGAATGGAGTAAGTACCTACTAAGTCACCCATTATGCTAAATTTTGAACCGGAGATCTGATCCCGCTATCTTGATGTTCACAAAAATGACTGAGAAAAAAATTACAGTTCACGCACGCCAAATTGAACTTAATATCTATTACAGTAATACCAAGTAATACTTTTACAACATGGTCGTTCCAAAACATCCGTTGGCAACAGAATCGAATAAGTATATTATAAAGTAATTTACGTTTTATAATTACGTTTTAAAATGTTAGTGGTACGATGCTAAATAGATACGATATTTAATGATATTTGTTTCGGTTTTCAAATTAACTTTAATTCGTTATTTTGCACAATACTTAACTAATTTGAACGTCGGCGCATGCGCGCGAAGATTCCGTTGGTTTTTAAAATTCAAAGCGTGCGTCGGCGTCTCGGCGCTTCTTCGTTTCTCGCTACTCGCGGCAGACGCGTTTGGGTTCAGGGCTGTTTTGAATTATTTACGAATTTTTCCTAAATGTCTATTCTCGAACGTTTTGAAACGTTGGGGTTTAAGGGGAATTCGAGGTGGTATCTCAGAGACAATTTTTATTATGTTGCAGAAAGAACGAGGGCAGGCCATGCAACGTTGCGGTGCTCCGAAGCCGGTTCGCTGAGATGTCCTGCAGTTTGGCGCCAGCGGACGACCGGAGATGCGGCTTTAGCACCATGCCACCCGGCACACAACCACGAGCCGTTACCATGGATTGGTGAGAGGTAGGTGCCTACTTAAGGATGACTTACGCTACTCCTACCCCGGCCCCGGCACGGAGCCGGGGCCGGGTCGGGTCGGTTCGGTTGCCTACGGCCGACACTCGCCTCGGACCCAGCACTGTATAGCGTGAGTCTCCCTAAAAGAGTTGAATACCATAGATTTTTATTGTATATCTACCTACCTATGCATGACACCGCAGCGGCGCCGCACCGCCGCGCCCACGGGCCGCGCCGTGTTCGGTTCGTCCGCGTACGTTGGACGTAGCGCTAGATTACCTATGTACCTATGACGCGTACTGAATCAAAATAAAAGTAGGTATGTAGGTAAAGGTGGATGCAAATTAGGTAGGTATCTAGGTACTTGCCAAAGTTTATCGAAGTTTATCAAGGTTCAACGGTTTAAGCGTGAAAAGTTTAGTTTTTGTGATCTGTGGTGAAAAGTAACACACAGACAGAGTAGTACCTACCTTTCGCATAGCCGTAACAAAGTAGCCTTATTTTAAATCCAGTGCCTCACTCATCAGTAGGTAGGTACTACATAGAATACCTACTTCATCATCTCAGCCGATGGACGTCCACTGCTGGACATAGGCCTCCCCCAAGGATCGCCATAACGACCGGTCCTGCGCTGCCCTCATCCAACGGATTCCCGCCGCCTTCACCAGGTCGTCGGTCCACCGTGTACCTACCCACGCTGCGCTTTCCGGTACGCGGTCGCCACTCGAGAACTTTTCGGCCCCACCGGCCATCGGTTCTGCAAGCAATGTGCCCCGCCCACTGCCACTTAAGTTTAGCAATTCTTTGGGCTATGTCAGTTACTCTGGTTCTTCTGCGGATCTCTTAGTTTCTGATTCGATCTCGCAGGGAAACTCTGAGCATAGCCCTCTCCATTGCCCTTCGGGTGACTTTCAGCCTTTCAACCTACTTACTTACTTAATATTATTTACCTATGTACTCATACTTTTATTACAGAAATATCATGTTTGCGGCGCTGAGGCGGCGGTCCGAAAATGAGGACACCGCCCTCAATACTATATATACAGAGGAGGCTGCCAGGTATGTACTATCAGGGTCCTTCTTAATAATTATGCTGACACTTTTTTAAGGGGATGATCAGACCATCAAACTGAACAACTTTCTCTATGGGACCAGCATCGAAATCGCGAAAAAAGTCCCATACATACAGTCATTTGGCTCGAGTCGGTTTGCAGTTTTGTATAGAAGAGCTGATTTTTTTTTCGCGGTTTCGATGTTGGCGCCATAGAGAAAGACCCTATACAGGGTGTTAGGGTAAACAGTTGCGTTATTTTCTCTATGCGGTATATACATTAAATCTCAGATATATTTGGCGGTCTACTTTCAAAAATTATACTTCTGACATATTTATTAAATCAAAAATGTTTGTTTATTTTGGTGGTGGTGGTAGTTCGAGTATGTGTTCGAAATCATGAATCATACCTACTTGATACTTCAAACACGACCGGAGAATTAGATAATAATAGTAATTCAATGATAAAATGTGATATGGGAGATGAAACTAAGATTATTCATTTTTATTTGATTTTCAGTTTTGTCTACTAGTAGAGCTATTTCCCGCGATAATTGTGCGCTTCGGGTTAAAAGCATCAAATTTCTACCATGGATAGGGTGTTCCTCGGTGATCATTTTCAGATGTAGAGGGAAGTCTGATTCGTCCCCTGTGCGCGGGGGGAGGGGGTGAAGTACGTATCTGGATCATTGTTTTCATTATTTTTTTACGGATCAGTTAATGCTATTAGGGCTTGTGTGGTATCATTTTCGAGTAAAACAGATACAAGGAATTCATTTTTACTACATAATAGGCATATTTCCATACAATAAAATAATGTTTTTCACGAAAAAGTAAAAACCATTGCATTGATTTTTTTTTTATAACATCTATATCTTTGGAAATCTTGATAAATATAAGTAAACAAAATTATTCAAATAAAGGTTATTTAGTCTAGTTTATAAAAACATATAGTTGTTGGACACTTATCATACAACAACTACAAGAAAAAAATTCATTTACGCGTCGAGGTAAAGCAGCATAATTCGTTTACTGCAGATTTCGAGTGATGGTTTCGAGGTAAACTGATGCGTATGCAAGTGCGGCGGTCGGCGCAAGCCAGTAATAAACTAGCTACCAAGTGATCCGGTTGTTTCATTGCTATACAAACCTACATATAAACCATCTGGCGACGAAGCGGACTTACCTACCCACGGAATAATAATAAAAATAAAAAGTGTTTAAAATGAGTGCTTTTATCGGTAATTTGAACGTTTTTGACCACAAATACCAGGAATGGCATATATTTTATAGTAAAATGCGACAGTTTATTGTTCTAAATGAGATCGAAGACGACGCGAAGAAGAGTGCTATCCTGGTGACGCATATATCGGATGAAACCTACCGTTTAGTGAGGGATCTCGCTCACCCGAAGGAGATCGAAAACCTAGGTTATACGGAGCTAGTTAAAATACTCAATGAACATTTTACCTCGAAAAGATCGACGTTTGCCGATAGGGCAAAATTTTATGAAGCGGTAAAATCAGACGGTGAAAGTGTAGAAGAATGGGCGGCGCGGCTCAGAGGTTTGGCCGTGTATTGTGGATTCGGGACGGAGTTGGAAACCTTACTGCGTGATCGTTTTGTACTGGGGTTCAAAGGAGGCCCAGAGCGTGACCGACTGATAGAACAAGACCTATCAGGACTAACGCTGGCAAAAGCGCTGGAGGTAGCCCGGCAGGCGGCGTGTGCGCGACAGGCGCGCGCGGCCGCGCCCGTCATCAAGGAGGAGCCGCTGCACAAAGTAGGTGAGCGCCGCGAGACCGGTGCCGGCGGCGGCGGCGCGGACCGCCCGTCGGGAGCTATGGCGTCGCGGTGCTCTGTGTGCGGCATGAAGAACCACGAGTCTTCGAGATGCCGTTATAAAAACTACCGATGTCAAAATTGTGGCGCTAAAGGTCACCTGAAGAAAATGTGTGTTAAGAAAATATGTGATTCGAAATTGCATAATATCGAAGTGCGTGACGAAAATGCGGAAGATAGCGAGTGTAAGGAATGCAAAATATTTAACTTGAGGTATGTAAATTACGATCCTATTATAATTTCTTTAAGGGTTAAAAATACTGACGTTAAAATGGAATTGGACACAGGATCAGGGACAAATGTTATTTCAGAGATTCTATATTTACAAAAATTCCAAAAATTAAAACTATGTAAAAGTGACTTGAAAATGTGTCTTTATAACGGCCATAAAATCACGCCCCTAGGTTATTTTGAGACCGAAGTAGTTTATTTAAACAAGGAACAGAAAATACGATTTTATGTGGTTAGAAATGGAGGACCACCATTGCTAGGGCGTGATTTCATGGTGAAGTTCAACATGTATTTTTTTTCAGATGCAAATGTAAATAATATAAAATTAAATGTGAATGAAAAGGTTAAGGAGGTGCAGCTTCTGTTGAATGAATACCCAGACCTGTGGAATAATGAACTAGGGTGTTTTAATAAATTTGAAGTAGAATTAAATTTAAAAGAGGATGCTCAACCAAAATTTTTTAAATCTCGTTCTATACCATTTGCATTGCAGGAAAAGGTAGGTGAAGAATTAGATAGATTGTTGAAGTTAGGTATTTTGGTACCGGTTAATTATACAGAATACGCGACCCCGATTGTACCTATTTTAAAGGACAATGGTAAGGTGAAAATAGCTGGAGATTTTTCGTGTACATTAAATAAGGATTTAAAAGTTGATAAATACCCTTTACCGCGGATAGAAGAAGTTTTTTCAAAAATAGGCGGTGGGGAACATTACAGCAAAATTGATTTAAGCAACGCTTATAATCAGTTTAGATTGACCGAATCTTCCCAGGAGCTTACAACAATAAATACGCCTAAGGGATTATTTAAATATACACGACTAGTATATGGTCTAGCGAATGCTCCAGCTGTTTTCCAACGAGCAATGGAAACCCTATTGTTAGGTATTGACGGAGTCAGTATATGGCTAGACGACGTATGTGTAACAGGGCCAACGAAAGATATACATCTAGCAAGGTTAAGGGAAGTGTTACACAGATTACAAGACGCAGGGTTAAGGTTGCAAGGGGATAAATGTGCATTTTTCCAGGAAAGCGTAACTTACTTAGGGTACGTTATAGATAGAAATGGTCTGAGAACATGCCCAAATAAAATTGAGGCTATAATTAACGCACCTATACCTGAGAACGTATCTGACGTAAAACGATTTTTGGGAGTTGTAAATTATTACAGGAATTTTATACCTAATGCCTCGTCGTTAATGCATCCGTTACACGAATTACTTCGTACCGACAAGGCGTGGGAGTGGGGCACGCGACAACAGGTTGCGCTCGACGGCGTGAAGCGGGAGCTGGCCGGTGCGCGGGTGCTGGCGCATTTCGACCCGGCCGCGCCGCTGGTGCTCACCGTGGACGCGGGGCCGGCAGGCCTGGGCGCCGTGCTCGCCCACCCGCCCGCCAGCGCCGGCGGCAGCGAGCGCCCCATCGCGTACGCGTCTAGATCCTTGTCGGCAAGTGAAAAAAATTATAGCCAGATACAAAAAGAGGCGACGGCTATAATTTTTGGGGTAAAACGTTTTCATCAATTTTTATATGGACGTCAAGAACCATTCATTTTGAAAACGGACCATAGACCGTTATTATCTATTTTTGGAAGGAAGAATGGTATCTCAGTAACGGCCGCTTTGCGCTTACAAAGGTACGCGGTTATATTGTCAGCTTATAACTATACGGTACAATACGTTAATAGTAAAAACAATCTAGTAGCAGATTATTTTTCGCGATCACCGTTGCCGAGCGCGGAGGGGGGCACGGAAGGAGATGTGGGAAGTAGATATTTTTTGTTTTTAAACGCAAGTATTGAACCGGTTACGTTTGATAGAATAAGAGAGGCGACGGCGCGTGACGCGGTTTTGCAGACGGTAATTAAGTATATGCGAAATGGCTGGCCAAGGAAAATTAGTTGTAAATCAATTACGCCTTATTTTAATTGTAAAACGGATCTGGAAGTAAATAACGGGTGTCTATTTAGAGGGCATAGAGTAATTGTACCGATTATCTACAGGAATCAGATGCTAAAGGAGTTACATTCCGCTCATTTCGGGATCGTAAAGACTAAAAGTGCAGCCCGTAGCCGAATGTGGTGGGGCGGAATAGATAAGGATATAGAACAATGGATAGGCGCCTGCGACACGTGCGCCGGGCTGCGACCCTCCCCTCCGCGAGTTTCCCCTGCGGCGTGGCCTCACCCCGCTGCCGTTTTCGAGCGCATCCATATAGATTATATGAGCATTGGTCAAAGTGTGTACTTGGTAGTAATAGATGCATTTAGTAAATGGCTAGAGTGCATTCATATGGACAGCGGCACCTCTACGACTGCACTGATTCAAAAATTAAAATATGTGTTTTCAAGATTTGGAATACCTAACACTATTGTCTCTGATAATGATGCTAAGATATGTTCAAGTGAGTTCAAAGAATTCT
Organism: Agonopterix subpropinquella; assembly: GCA_922987775.1. NCBI lineage: Eukaryota > Metazoa > Arthropoda > Insecta > Lepidoptera > Depressariidae > Agonopterix > Agonopterix subpropinquella. The sequence continues at coordinate 47,898,898 of OV277693.1, read as the reverse complement.
GCACTAATAATGGAATAAAACATGTTACTTCTCCAATATATCACCCCTGCAGCAATGGTCAGGCAGAAAACTCAGTTAAAACATGTAAAAAAATGATAAAGTGCATATTTGCAAACGAAACATTAAGTTGTCAAAAAGTAAATGAAAAATTACTGGGTTTTCTGTTTGAATACAGAAATACACCACATTGCTCAACTGGGGTTACTCCCGCCAAGTTAATGTTGGGGCGAGATTTAAGGTCTAGGTTAGATTTAATTTTGCCAACTAAGCATTTAAATTTGTCAGAGGCTAAGGAAGATAAAGAAATTAAATGTAGACATTTTGAAATCGGAGATACAGTCAGGGCAAGGTGGTTTATTGCTCGAAAGGGAATTTGGAGTAAAGCGAAGATAATAAAAAAAAATTGGAGCAAGAATGTATGATGTTTATTTTATTGAACATGATGTTACTGCAAAAAGACATGTAGATCAAGTAATAATGGACACAAAACCAATTCAAAATTATGTAAAAGGCACCGATGCTGATAGTGAGGACAGTGCGTTATCGCCGCGACCCTCGTCACCGTCAGCACAGGCGCCACCGTCCCCCGCACCACTTTCACCTGCGTCTCATCCACCTTGTTCATTGTCATCGCCTGCCGCGGAATCACAACCATTTATAGTAAGTGAAGAAAGTATAATTAATATAGCTGAAGGTAATACGGGCGGGGAAACAGATGTTGACAATGAGGAGTGGGAGGAGGCAAGGGAATCTATTGAAAACGAACAGGGTGGCGGGGAGCAGAGCCAAATAAGGCCTGGGCGATCTGCCGAGGATATAAATGAAGTTGCCGGTCAGATTGTCGACCGAGGCGATACGGGCAGATCGGCCGGGCGGGAACTAAGGCCCGTTAAAAGGGTTGATTATAGACCCTTCTTTTAGAAATAAGACATATGTTTGTGTACTATAATTATTAATGAGATTTGTATGGTTATCCAGGGTCTCGAAATAAGTGTGGAGGAATGATGCGTATGCAAGTGCGGCGGTCGGCGCAAGCCAGTAATAAACTAGCTACCAAGTGATCCGGTTGTTTCATTGCTATACAAACCTACATATAAACCATAAACATAGTATGTAACTTGCTCGTATCGTGTCAGATTTTCGTAAAAATGTATAGTTTTGAAGTTACAGTGCCTCAAAGATTTTCATACAAATCTTAAATTAACATTGAAACTGTATATTTTAAAGAAAATCGGCAATACAAGCATAGAGATTAGTTTCTAGATCGTTTCTGAAAAATTTCAGTAACTTTAATTGTTTAATATTGAATATATAACCAGACATCGTTTTTATGGAGTTATATCCTCTCAGGAGGATATAATTCGGAGCGCGCGAGGAGCTTAGGCTCCTCAAAAAAAAAACATTTAATAATTGTTAAGAATATAGAAAAATCTGCAATTATTGCCGGCTCAAAATCATAGCGCTGAGAGCTGAGCGTCCAGAAGTGTGATTTTTGAAAATCATACAAGCGACTTGGCAGTAGAAAGATGCATAATCTCCATTGTAATTTTGTCATTTTCTACTGCCAAGTCGCTCGTATGATTTTCAAAAATCGCACAGTCCACGCAGTCCACACCGCACAAATAATGCCGCTGAGAGCTACCACGAGTCTCTCCGTCGCTCATTGGGGTCAAGACCAAACATATGGCATTTTACAGGTATGTAGGGACCAAAATTACAACAGAAATGCATTTAAAACCATTAAAAACATAACAAAGTGTACTGACGTCCTTGTCCCATGGAGGTCGGCAGAGACCATAGACCGCCACACGTTATGATTCAGACAAACTCACATATCTTTTAATGCATCCACTTTCATTGGTTGAGTTGAGGGTGCATCGCACTTGTTTGACCTTTTCGGAAAACCAATAATCATTATTATGATCGATCTTTACTTATGTTCTCCTGGGACGGCCTCTCACAATGAGATACACGGTAGATTTTTTTAAGAAAATTATGAATTACTTTCAGCTGTCATGCAGGCAAAAATGGCCGTATGTCGATCCCGGTTACAAGCGCAGATGGCCGGTGGTAACTTGAGGCGACGAAATCGCGAGCGACAGTACGTGCGGACGCGGTTTCTGCTGGAGCAGGAGCGTGCCCTCGATCGCGGGCAAATCACCTTGCGGGATTTTTTGTCTATAGTCTCGCGCAATATAATATTGGCTCCTGTCGAAGAGGTGGTGCCGGAGATCGGGCAAGAGGTCGAGCTTGGCGAGAGGGAAGAGATGGAACCAATTCAGCTTCTTGAGGATTGGGGCAAGTATCTAGTGAATATTTTGAACCTTCACCAAATTAGGATTCCGTAGTCAAAAAGGAACCCATGTAGTTTTTGTCGATCAGTCCACCATCATCATTTTCGTATATCAATACCAAAGAGTTAAGACTGCACCGAGGCTGTTGTGCTGTCCCCAATCGTATCTTTTTGTTTCTAAACAATTAAACAACATTTCCAAAAAACAAGAATGTCACATTGTAGTCCTGATAGGGTGTCCGTATAGCTAGCGTAGACATGAAAGAGATCTGGCTGAAATTAGCGTCAATTAATAGTGCCTAAATAGTGCCTACAAATAGTGCCTAGAATGAAAATAAAGCGCCATCTCTGATCGATATCTCGTAAAGTACAGAGGTACTATTTATTTGACCTAGGTACTAATTAGGCACTATTTAGGCACTATTTATTGGCATCAATTCCAGCCAGATCCCTTTCATGTGTACGCTAGCTATTCGGACACAGGAAGGTGGCCATAAGAAGTAACTATTATTACCGAAAAATTCTTCGTCTAATGATTATTACCTATTCATATGAGCTGGCATAGGTTAGGCATAGGTGTAGTTATAATTTTATTCTAAAATCCTTGGTTTATGATAATATATTTCAAGCTTCTTGGTTTATGAATACTACTAGCGCCATCTGTATATATTTTACCAACATTAATTTATTAGAGTTAAGTTTTTTTTTGTCAAAAATTACAGGAATTTATTTACAACAAGATATATACAAACAGATACAAATAGTCGGTCTGCAGTTCTGAATATCAGTCGTGTAACTAAAACGGAAAACTCAACTATGGACAAAATTTTACCTAATATAAAGTACATAAATGAAAAAAATGCCATCATCTCTTTTCAGGCCTCTCCGTGTGCAGCCTGCATAAGACAAGTCTTCCAGTGAAGCCTTTTGGTACCTAGTTTTATTTAATAAATTCAAATGCCGAGATCATGCGTTGTCTACTACTACTATTACAAAAAGCAAACATTCAAAGATATACAAATAGCCAAACAGCCAAATCAAGAATAAAAAATACGCACAACTACGAAATTAAAAGTTATAAGTATGTAAGCAGTTATAATAGTGTAAGTGCAGGTATAACTGCCAGAAGACTTCAATGGAAGACTTGTCAGAGATGGAAGATTGCATTGATTGCATCAGCACCAAACTTGTTTCTCAATTTTTAGCTCATTTTATTTACTTATGTACTTTTCCTTACATTTTTTTCAAAACTTTCTTCTGAGATCATCCTTACCAAACAATGTCAACCCTTCAGACTTTTTTTTTATATTTGTTTTTAAGTTTTTTTTTTCATGTGAAGCGGTAAACAGAGGCGAGGTCTCTCCACCAACGCCAACTGATACATATTCCTACTAACTTCTCTATAAATCCCTTTAACCACGTCCTAAGCCCTACTATCCTTCTTTAGCTGGTGTACCTGATCAGAATGCCCTGCCCGCCGCATTCCCTGCCCCGCCTGCCTTACCTGCTGCGCCACTTGCCCATCCCGCCGCCCCACATGGCCTACCTGGTCCGCTACCTGCGCTACACGCAATGCCACCAGCTGCACTACCTGCTCTACCCGCTGCACCACTTGCTCTACCCGCTGCACCACTTGCTCTACCCGCTGCACCACTTGCTCTACCCGCTGAACAATTTGCTCTACCCGCTGCACTACCTGCTCTACCCATTGATCCACCTGTTATACCTGTTGATCCACCTGCTCAACCCGTTGATCCACCTGCCGATCCCAGAGCAGCAGCTGAACTGCCCGCAGTAGTGCCTGTTCCGCCTGCTGCGCCAATATGCAGGGTGTGCATACAGAACGTGCCCACGGAAGCCTGTTTGCCATGTGGGCACGTGTTCTGCAGCGAATGTATGCAGGAGATGCAGCGTCATGATGACAGATGCCCGTATTGTCGTCAAGTCATCCGTGACACTTTACGAATTTATTTGTCGTAAACACCCTTCCTACCACACCATATCGCCTACCTGCTCTGTCACCTACGCTGAACACAGTGCCACCTGCTGCGCTACGTGCTCTACCCGCTGCACTATCTGCTCTACCTGCTCTACTATTCTTTGTTATTTTAAGTACTTACTTAGTTTCTTTTTAAGTATACTTAGTTTTTTTAAGTACTTAGTTTATTTAAGTTCCATTCTTTGCCATTATACCTACTTAGTTTTTTTAAGTACTTAGTTTATTTAAGTTCCATTCTTTGCCATTATACCTACTTAGTTTTTTTAAGTACTTAGTTTATTTAAGTTCCATTCTTTGCCATTATACCTACTTAGTTTTTTTAAGTACTTAGTTTATTTAAGTTCCATTCTTTGCCATTATACCTACTTAGTTTTTTTAAGTACTTAGTTTATTTAAGTTCCATTCTTTGCCATTATACCTACTTAGTTTTTTTAAGTACTTAGTTTATTTAAGTTCCATTCTTTGCCATTATACCTACTTAGTTTATTTAAGTTCCATTCTATGCTATTGTACCTACTTAGTTTTTTTAAGTACTTGGTTTATTTAAGTTTCATTCTTTGCCATTATACTTAGTTTTTTAAGTACTTAGTTTATTTAATTTCCATTCTTTGTTATTGTTCTTACTTAGTTTTTTTTAATACTTGGTTTATTTAAGTTCAATTCTTTGCCATTATACTTTAAGTAGGTACTTTTTTAGTTTTTTAAGTAGGTACTTAGTTTATTTAAGTTCCATTCTTTGCCATTATACTTAGTTTATTTAAGTACTTAGTTTATTTAAGTTCATTTCTTTGCTATTGTACTAGTTTATATAAGTACTTAGTTGATTTAGTTCCATTGTTTGACATTGTACTTAGTTTATTTAAGATCCATTCTTTGATATTGTATACTTAGTTAAGTTAAATTCTTTGCTATTTAAGTACTTACTTTTTAAAGTTCCATTCTTTGTCATTGTACTTAGTTTATTTTAGTTCCATTCTTTGCTATTGCACCTGCTTAGTTTATTTAAGATTATTTCTTTGCTATTGTACTTAGTTTATTTAAGTTACATTCTTTGCTATTTAAGTACTTACCTACATATTAAAAAATAAGTAAATGTTTTATAAGGTTGTTGGTCTGATTAGGTTTTTCTGGGTTTTCCCTAATCCTGCGCAACAAATGTTGGACCATGATAATAATAAATTGCTACCCCAGATAAAGGCGAGCGTGTGATTTGTATTGTAAATGAAAATAATAAGATACAATTATACTTTATTGCACGTCTAAAAATTTAGTATTATTGTCGTGTCGATTCGAAATGTGCCACGACTTACTTAACAAAATTTATTCCTCTCACTTTCTAAAATAAGATTAAAAAAAAAGACAGAAAAGCAACAACTGACTTTAGTGCTGTCAAAGTGACGTTACACGCCCAAAAACGCCTTAAATAAGATGGGGTACATTATGATGGCATCATATTTTGGGCGTGTAACGTCACTTTGACAGCACTAAAGTCAGTTGTTGGTTTTCTGTCTCTTTTCTTAATCTTATTTTAGAAAGTGACAGGAATAAATTTAGTTAAGTCGTGGCACAGTTCGAATCGACACCTGTTTCTCTCCTCATTAATATCACGGCACAGAGGCCAACCTAGATATGCGTTAACCCTTTCAACGCCCGTTCAATACAAAAGTCGTCACTTCATACGCCTTGTCCGTTTGGAATCCTCTAAGGTTGCCAATTGCTATTATAAAAAGTGCCATTTTCGAATCTCATTCTTTGTTTGAACTCAGCAGTTGAAAATGTTTGGAGATACGCATCTTTCTTATGCTGATTTGACTTAAAAAAATCCCACTCCTGGAGTGCGATTTTTGAAACTCATACTTTGAACTCAGGAGTTGTAAATGTCACAATTACCTACCATGGAGATACGTATCTTTGTAGGTACTGCTGATTGGACTTTCAAAAATCGCACTCCAGAAGCCGTAGTACGCCAACCCACGATAGCCGTGATTACGGCTATCGCGGGTTGGCATGCTACCCATGCTGAAGTATGATTTTTGAAAGTCCAATCAGCAGTATAAAGATGCATTATCTCCATAGTAATTTTGACATTTTCAACTGCTGAGCTCAGCGAATGAGTTTCAAAAATCGCACTCCTGGAGTATGATTTTTTAATGTCAAATCAGCAGTAGAAAGATGCACGTCTCCATAGTAATATTGACAAGTGACTTTCAAAAATCGCACTCCTCCTGTGGTCATACGTTGAACTCAGCAGTTGAAAATGTATGGAGATACGCATCTTTCGTGAGCGTCAGGATGTCTGGACCAAGCCGGCGATTCGATTAAGCTATGCACGATTTAGTTCTATTTGGTATATCATCAAATATTTAGTACCTGGAGTGCGATTTTTGAATCTCATTCGGTGAGTTCAGCATTTGAGAATGTCAAAATTACTGTGGAGATATGCATCTTTCTACTGCTGATTTGACTTTCAAAAATCATACTTCAGGAGTGCGATTTTTGAAAGTCAAATCAGCAGTAGAAAGATGCGCATCTCCATAGTAATTTTGACATTTTCAACTGCTGAACTCAGCGAATGAGATTCAAAAATCGCAAAACAGCGGTCCAGTCATCCTGACGATCAGGTTGTCTGGATAATTTTTTTACCTAGTTGTAATCCTCCTACCTTTTTATCATGATGATTTAGTACCTAATTAGTACAGGCAAAAAAAATATTTCCAGATTCCTTAGAAGTAAGTACCAAAAAAAAGTAGCATCTGTAAATCAAGGTCATGAGATATATTTAACATTAAACAATACTAAGTTTTAGTACGTATTGGGTACTAAATCGTAGTAACCTTCAGATATTTTAGTACCTCACTGTAAACCAAGATAAATAATAAGAACAGTGATCTAGCATTTCTTTTCAATCAATCTAATCAGTTGGGGAAACTTAACAAACGCATTTGGTATCTGTTAGGTACTAAAGAGATTCACTGCAGAGAGACTCACCGCAGAGAGAATCACTGCAGAGAGAATTCGATGCAGTGAGAAACATATACGCACGAAACGACGACGGGTGGGACGGAGGTGCGGCGGCGGCGGCGGCGACGCGCCACAAAGTCTTCAGGAGTGCGATTTTTGAATCTCATTCGCTGAGTTTAGCAGTTGAAAATGTCGAAATTACTATGGAGATGCGCATCTTTCTACTGCTGATTTGACATTCAAAAATCGCACTCCTGAAGTATGATTTTTCAAAGTCAAATTAGCAGTAGAAAGATGCATATCTTCACAGTAATTTTGACATTTTCAACTGCTAAACTCAGCGAATGAGATTCAAAAATCGCACTCCTGGTAAGTGTGCCATTTATTTTAACACCCTGTATAGAAGTGCCAGCCCTCGTAGCATGAGCATGACAGCTAATCTCTAAACTATTATAAAACTGTAACAGAAGTGTGTCTGTACATTGAAGATATTTACAAAAATAAGATTACGATATGGTTTAGGCTTCCCTGATTCCAAATCACAAATTTTTGGACTTTTTGTCTGTCTGTTTGTTTGTTTGTTTGTTTGGGTGTTTGTTTGTTCAAGTATCACGCAAAAACTACTGAACCGATTTTGATGAAACTTTTTTTGTTTGATAGCTTATCATCTGACTTAAAATCTGGTATATAATTTATGCAGACGAAGTCGCGGGTAAAAGCTCGTGATGTTATAAAATCATTGATGACACCTACGAATAAGAATAAATATAGGGAAGAAATTAAATATATTCTTTGGGGAAGAATAACTCTAAACAAAAGCAACATAATTTTTGGCACCTAATGAAAAATGACATTTTGTATGAGTTTTGGCGGCAAAGTGTAGTTTTTTTGGTGTCACTTTTTGAGCTTGATTTACATTTCTATACATTCTTATTCGTAGCAGCTAGCACCTATCGTGCATAAGCTCTCTCTCTACGTAAAAGCGGCAACGACTTATCACGCGCAACATGCTACGGGGGCTGGTATAGGTACCTAATAAAATGGTCACGATGCTGAGTATCGCGTGATATTATTGACAATGTACTCCTTTCCAAATAGCAACGAAATTTTAAGGCTATTTTGCATTACAGAAACACAGATTAGTGAAAAATCCACTAAGTTGGAAACACTGGTCGAACTTTAGCGGCATACTATCCCATCTCCCGCCTCGCTCAGCCAGCTTGCTCGAAAATGTATGAATTTCAAAACTAGCTCCCAAATCCCTGTCCACTGGAGCTGGCGGGTTTTTTTATGCAATCCTATTGGTTAATATTTTCCTCATTACACAGCTCGCACAGCCAGCTCGCGTCAATGGACAGGCAGCCTAATAATGGGCTAAAAGCGGGATAATAGGAGCGAAAGAAGATTATCAAGCGCAACATTGGCTGGTAGGTTAATGAATAGAGCGCCTTATAATCACTGCTAGCATAGACAAAGCTGAATTAAAAACAAAAATGGCCATAGACTAAGAATAAATCATGAACCAATCAGAACACAGAAAATAGACGCCATCTTGTCCACGAATTACGGGGGTGGACATTATTTTGGTCGGCAATTACGCCCCGGACCAAAACTGTCCAAAGCATAATGTCCGGCCCGTAATTGGTGTCAATGTAATTGGTGGATGGTCTCCAATTACTGGGTCGGACATTACACGCCGCGCATTACACGACGGACAATACGAGCTGGACCGTCACTGTCCGGGCCATCAATTGGTGCACATTTTTAGCTCGGGGTGTAATTGCCAGCCCATCATTGCATGGAATACGGGCTGGACATTGTTGGGTCGGACATTGTTTGGCCGCGCATTATTGGCTGGCCATTATATGGACCCCTAATTTATGCCATTAGTGTTGACCACGTGTTGACCCGACTTATCGACAATTACACACGGTGTAAGTACCAGAATCTGATGGCAAATAAGGAAATCAAATGACATCATGCAAGATGTATGGGAGTTTGGCAAAATTGTGTTATGCATGTAAGCTTTTATATACGCATTGTAATGACTAATCTGATAGAAATACGTTCGAATTCTGGGCCATACTGGGTTAGGTAATTGGATTAGGGCCCTTTACGCACTGTGACTTTTTGCAACGCGTCTGCACTTCAGTCGCGGTGCAGCACCGATGCAAACGTGATACAGCCTCAACGGAATACGTTTGTCGTCGTTTGATCAGTCACATCAACAGTCTTTGTCGCAATGCACACACGCGTCTGTATCGATGGTTGCGTATGCATACAAACGCCTGTTAATTTGCTAGTTCAGTAGCGATGCAGTAACGCGATTGATAAACGCGCGTTTATACTTACCGCTTCAAAAAGTCGCAGTTTGTAAAGGGTACTTTGACTAGACAGATGAAAGTTTGACATTACCATGTGAAAATCTCAATTTTTTATGCCATGAGATTCTGGTAGACTTATATAAATTTATTTTTACGTAAAATTATGTTAATTTATTTCTATTATTTTGCAGACGGTGCCTAGGCATCCCAGACCTTCCAGACTGGAATTGGTTGAGCCGTCAACATCCATCAAGAAGAGTTTTCAGAAACAAATCAATACTAAGGTCTACCTACGGTCCCTTGGAGGTGTAAAAAGAACGTCATCCAGGTTTCATCATCAAACTAATTTGATGTAAATATTTCAACGTAAGCTGTTGGTTTCATCAGTTAATAAAATAAAAGATAAATGTTTCTTTATTATTTACTTATACCTACATAAAGTCTGCCCATAAAGAATAGAGATGAAAGGCTGGGCCACACAGAGTGCAGCTGCAGAAAGGCTGCGGGCCTACTGCAGGCCGGCAGTAGGTGTAAACTATGGAATTATATGCGAGGTGTCGCACTGCGGCTACCGTTCCGCAGCTGTTCTGCAGCTGCACTCTGTGTGGCCCAGCCTTAAACGAGAGTGCTAGTTTCTTCGTAACTGTCACATTTTTGGCGTAAATTACTTGAGAATGGTGACAAATTTTTTATGAAAATTTTTCGTAATTAGGGTTCCGTACCCATAGGGTGAAAACGGGACCCTATTCCTATAAGCCTACGTTGTCCGTCCGTCCATCCTACCTATTACGGGCTGTAACTTTGAAACGGTAATATCTAGACACTTGAAATTTACACAGAATGTGCGTTATTACAGCAGATTTGCCACAGAACATTATACAGGGTGTCCCAGAAGTGGTGGTCTAAAAATGAACGAGGGGGTAGTGGCGATCATTTCCAACAATTTTGGTCCCATACACATAGGTCCGAAAATGAACGGTTCAGAAGTTAAACTGAATTTTCAACACTACAAAAATGCAAATTTCAAAAAAACTGAAACATTTCTAACTTTTTATTAAATTGTTTTTTTTTTATGTGTATGGGACCAAAATTGTTGGAAATGATCTCCACTACCTCGACCTCGTCCATTTTAGACCACCACTTTTGGGACACCCTGTATAGTCTTATTATTTTCTATGGGATTTGCTAACAAAAAGTAAAATATTAGGGTGCTCATACAGGAAACTATTTTTTAACGTTTTTTCTTCTCGCTCTATCGTAAAAACGGTAATACATACAAACGTCAAACTTGGGGTGATTATAGATCACACTCTACAGTATAATAAAAAATAATAAAAACCGGCCAGGTGTGAATCTGTATCACGCTAAAAGTCCCGGCGAAAACAACGCTTTTTTGTAAGTTAACATTTTGTGTGGTGGTGTGGTACGGAACCCTCGATGCACGAGTAGCCCCGTAGAGTTTTTATCTACGAATAAGAATGTATAGAAATGTAAATCAAGCTCAAAAAGTGACCCCAAAAAAAGTACACAGTGTTCGAAATTTGTTCCTTAAAAACTACACCTTGCCGCCAAAACTCATACAAAATGTCATTTTTCGAAGGGTGCCAAAAATTATCTTGCTTTTGTTTAGAGTTATTCTTCCATAGTTATTCTTATTCGTAGGTTTTTATATTATTAATTTCCCTTTTCTTCACTTTCATTTTGGTATACTGCTATCGATAGGCTGTCGATATGTATCACAGAAACAACACTAGTATCGTATATACAATTAAAACAAGTATCTATAGATAATCGGTCTCATTGGCACAAAAGGTGGCATAGATAAAAGTATATCCAACCATTTATTTATATGGCATTTTATAACGTAAAAAAGAGAAAACCGATGCAATTGTTTCGTCTTAAAAAATGAATCTATTCTTGATACAAAATCAGAGATTTTGTATCAAGAATAGATTCATTTTTTAAGACGAAACAATTCGTCCTAACTAATTTGGACCGACCGGTAAAGCGTGTGCATAGCGTTTGCACTATTGGTTGCTATTGGCATAATTTGAACCGTAGCACAAGTGTGTGAATGAGATTCCGATCATAATGAAAAAAGCTACGTGCGCGAAAGAGATTATAATATAATTGCCGTAAAACCACTTTGAAACAATCCGGTGTCTTTTGGAGTCCTGTCAAAAAAATATTTCTCGTTATTTTAGTGATTTAATTTAAATTCATTTTGTGTTTTATAAGAGGAATATAAAAATCATAATGGTGTCGTGTTCCGTGTTGGAATTTAGTGTAACTTACACCAACAACCCAAATAAAGAAACGTTTCACAGGTAAATACGATCAGTACAATACCACTTTCATGAGGCTTGTTTTCACATATGTTTTTATTAAAATGATTTAGTAATACATTAATTAAATGCAGTAAACATCCTATTTTCTAAATAATATGTAATTTTAAATAATTATGTGTAAGATAAAAAATTATTGTGTACGTGAAAAAGGAACCGTTTCGCATAGAGATTGCACAAAATCTATCGAAATGTCGATATTTTTGAAATATGTTATTCTGTACTACCACCTAGCTCCCTCCGTTCATGTCTCGTCAGATTCTGGTATTTTTTTTAAACGTAGGTATTGAAAGGCTGAAATAATAAATAATGAATAATGTTTTTTTGTTCAAAATAATATTAAATAGCTTTCTAACGTCATGTTTTTGACTCTATGACTCTGTTTCGCTGTAGAGAAGATGCGGCTAGAAACTCAACAACACAAAGGTATCACACAATAAGTTTCATCATAATCGGATGTAACATCCGTCATATTGATTTTGTTTGTATAAAATGTATCCTCTACGTCACCCAGACTATAAATAATAACGAATCGATTGCCACCTCATTCATCAACATCGGCTCAGTAGTTTAGGTGCTACGGCGGAACATATCCTACGTAAATGCATGGAATCAAAATCTGCATAATTTATCATACTTAATCATGAGAACCGTGGTTCCTTTCTCTTTGAAACGCTGCTAGTTTCAATTATGTATCGCAAAATTCTTCAAAATTATATTGCACCTGTACATTCTGTGAAAAAAACAGGATAGGTTTTTAAGTCCTGGCTACTACAGCAAGTTTTTATTATTTTCATAAATTCGATTCCATATCAAAAATAAAGAAATCTTTGATTCAGGGACCCCTAACTAAACACTATAGTCATATGCTTTTATTACAAAATATTTTCAATGCTCATCAGACACACATTTCAGTTTTATAATAAGTAGTGTATGCAGATAAATTATAGCCCAGCAGTTTAAAACCTTATAGAAGTCGGTGTGATTATGATATCAATAATGCGGATAAGTCAATGTCACATCACTAAAACTCACACACATCAATTTCGCACATACTGACATTTCGGTTTCGGTGATGTGATAGTGAGGAGTCACTTGAGCCTCACACCTTGAGCCTACCCGCACATTCGAACTTCACAATTGCGTGAACATTTTCATTCCAAATTCAACTCTATTACAATGAAGCGCGGACCGAAACAGTGGCGATATAGCGAACATCGAAAGTGCGGGTACAGGGTAGTGTTGCCGCTCGATAGGCCAAATATCGATTGTCTATCGATAGCTATCGATAGGTGAGAAATAATGTACTCGCTCGATAGGAAAATCGATAGTATCGATAGTATCGATACTATCGATAGTATCGATATCTCTTTTACTCCAATAGTATCGGTAAACAGCAATACTATCGATAGTATCGATAGTTTCGATCGCTGCCATCTAATGATCAATCGGTAGTATCGATACTATCAATAGTATTGCTTTCCAATATCGAATAGACTATCGATACTATCGATAGTATCGATACAATCGATAGTTTTGCACTATCGATAGCGATAATTATTTCAATAGTATTGCATTCGGTATGCAGGCATAATGGGTAGTGGAAATGTATAACGTGGCAATGTTCAATCAAAACCACTTTTCTAGTATATTGCCTTTATAATAAGCGCACGTTTGGCTTGCATACTGAATGCAATACTATCGAAATAAATATCACTATCGATAATACAAAACTATCGATAGTATCGATAGTATCGACACTATCGATTGTCTATTCGTTATTGGAGAGCAATACTATCGATACTATCGATACTATCGATACTATCGATACTTCATTGGTTAGCAGCGATCGAAACTATCGATGCTATCGATAGTATTGCTGTTTACCAATAGAATTGCATAAAAAGAGATATCGATAGTATCGATAGTATCGATACTATCGATACTATCGATGGTACTATCGAGCGGGTACATGATTTTGACGTTCAACAATCGATAGCAAAGCTATCGATTTTTCGACAACACTAGTACAGGGCTTGGTCTTCTCGGTAGAATCTTTTAAATCGAAAAAACGGCACACGCACGTGATGCGCGCACTTTTCGTGGGGCTGGGCAATCGCGTTTTTCATAGAAAATATTCGTCGACCTATGGCCTATGACCTAAGTAACAGTTTTATAACAGTGTAGGTAGATGGATTGTAAGCCTATACTCCGTTCAGGAATTAGAGCGACAAAATGTAAACAAAGAAACGTCACTGTCAAAGTGACATTACGTGGTCAGAAACCTTTGGTGCATTTTTTAAGAATAAAATTGTCGGCACGGCATATAATAAATTGCGTTGACATTAAAAACAATAGTGACAATATGAATGAAATTTTTAAATTATGTTATATGTAGCCCGTTACTCTGTCTGTGTGGGCTTTTTGTGCTATGCGTAGCATCCGCGCATAACTACGGGCTCAGACGAAGGTATTTAACAATCAATAGACGCGTTTACGTTATTGTTTACAATAAACAATGCTTTTCATTAAGCACTTTGTTAAAACGAACCAAAGATCTAAAATATCTGATTGTTGCCAGACCATGAAATAAAATATTTACAGTCACGCTTTCTTTTAATCGAAAATAAATTATAACTTGCGTTTTTTAAATTAATTTTCCATACAAAATTAACATATCATTTGTCGTAATCCTTTGCGAATAGAATAGATAATTTACTGTTATTCATTCCGGAGATAAGTTTTCTTCCGTCTCGAGATGGTATTTTCTACACTGGTATGACCGTTGTTTACATTTTGTCGCTCGAATTCCTGATGGAGATTAGCTGATTTAAGGGGCCCATTCACAGTAGTCCTACATGTAGTACTACAATGCAGGATGTGCCCACACACAGCCGTCCGTCGGCCCCATTCACTATCCTACCAAGCAGTCCGACGTGCAGGACTACGAGCCCACACACTGTCCTACAAGCCATCCAACATCATTACTGTTTCGTGTTTTTAGTACTATTGTTAATAATTGTTGCAATGCCGCATTTCGCAATTGTTTGTTGCTATAATTTCCACGAAGTCCGTGATAATTTCTTGATTTCTGATCCCATTTAGACTTCGTAAAGGGGCCCATTCACAGTAGTCCGTCTTGCAGTCCTACACCTATATTGGATCGTGAATGGTGTTGTAGTCCTACTAGGCATCCGATGACCTTGTGTAGGATGCGCCTCGAGTCCTGCAAATCCTACAAGCTCCGCCCACCGCTTGTAGTCCTACGTGTAGGATTGTCAATGGCTTGCTGTCCTACGTGTCATCCTGCAAGCAGGAGCGTGAATTGGAATGCAGGACTGCAGATCGCCATGTTGTTTGTTTATTTACAATGGACAACGCCGGTTTAGTTGATTGTATTGACGTTTAAAAAGAAAAGAGGTGTTTATGGGATCAGAAATCAAGAAATTATCACGGACTTCGTGGAAATTATAGCAACAAACAATTACGAAATGCGGCACTGCAACAGTTATTAACAATAGTACTAAAAACACGAAACAGTAATGATGTTGGATGGCTTGCAGGACAGTGTGTGGGCTCTTAGTCCTGCATGTCGGACTGCTTGGTAGGATAGTGAATGGGGCCGACGGACGGCTGTGTGGGCACATCCTACATTGTAGTCCTACATGTAGGACTACTGTGAATGGGTCCCTTTAATATAAAAATATAAAAGTAGTAGTGACTACTATAAATTAGTGATGTAACATTGACGTATACGCGATTATCGGTATCAAAATCACATCAACTACTAAGTAGTCGATAATTAATCTGATATCGATGATTTTGATATAGATAATCGCGAATACGTCAATGTCACATCACTAGAACTCACACACGTATCAATTTCGCACATATTGACATTTCGATTTCGGTGATGCGATATTGAGGAGTTCCTTGGTCTACTCGGAAGTATAATATGTTTATGTGATAAATTCAATGGGGGATTTTCCAGAGAAAAAAAAAAGCTAGTTCATAATTTCTCGATAGATGGCGTTGAACAGAGAGGGGTCGATTAGGTACCTATGGTATATTTATGAATATTATTAATAAAAAGACGCAGTATAAACCCTTTGATATTATTGTCGGTTTATTATTAACAACCTCGGTGTTATTGTCTGTCAACAATGAATCAAGTATCGGACGTGGCTGTATGGGCTTTGTATCCATTTTGAATATAACGACAATAACAAACTACAAAAACCTAAAGCCGGGTCCGCTGCGCCATGTTTTCGTGTTGACTAACATCGTAACACGAAAACATGGCGCAGCGGACCCGGCTTAACTGAAAAACACAAATAAACCGGGAAACTTGTAATCGCTACTTCATCAACAGCGGGGCTAGTACGCACGCCAACCCGCGATTGCGATATTTAACACATCCATCTGTCAAATCTTTTATCTTGTTCGTTCGTGTCGTGCGAAAATAGAAAGAGAGCGGAAGCGTGATAGCGATATATCACGCTATAGTGGGTTGGCATACTAGCCCCGCAGATAGTTTATAATAAACCAACAACAATAAGAAAGGGTTTGTTTGTACACACGGCGACACATCAAGCTAAGCAAAACCAAAATAAGGTGGTCGCGCGACGTTATACGTTATTCACCCTGCGCGCGGTCAGCTTATATTGGTCATACTCAAAGATAAAATATAGGGGTAGATAAATAATATAAAGCAAGACATAGAAACGCTACTTGACATCCATTCACACTTATGACAACCGCCCATTAGAATAAGTGAAATGTCAATAGTAAACAGCACTGGTAGCATGCACACCCGCGATAGCCGTGATACGGCTTTATCACGTCTTTTATCTCGTTCTTTCGCGCGCAAAGGAACGATATAAAAGACGTGATAAAGCCGTATCACGGCTATCGCGGGTGTGCATGCTACCAGTGCAGATACCATCTTGAACCATTTTGTCACCAGACCTTCAGCTGGAAGACTCCGCTATTTCCTTACGTTAAGAACGAATTTTGCTTGAATTTGCTTAAAAAGTGGTGACATTTGTTTAACAGATTTACGTCTAATCTAGCTCTGTCACTCTTGTGGCAATCTGTGTGCGACTGTAAGGAATGAATATACATGTTTTTGTACAGTTTGATATTGGGTAGACCAGCACTGGTAGCATGCCAACCCGAGATAGCCGTGTTACGGCTTTATCGCGTCTTTTATCTCGTTCGTTCGCGCGCAAAAGAACGATATAAAAGAAGTGATAAAGCCGTATTACGGCTATCGCGGGTTGGCATGCTACCAGTGCTGGTCATACCTAATCGACCCCTCTCTTGTCAACGCCATCTATCGAGAAGTTTGGAACTAACTTTTGACTTTTTTTTGCTTTTGGAAAATCCCTCATTAATAATCGTAGTTTTGGCGGCAACACGCGAGTTTCAGGTTTAGAGATGGACCACAGATTAGAATGAAAATAAAAACAACCGAAGACAACGACTGTAAGGGCTAGATCCCATGGCTTTTCAGAAAGGAAGTAGAAATTAAAAAAAAAAGAAAATATGTGACATTTCGAATTTTCGATTTCATTGGTGGAGCACTTTGCCGTCGTTGATTTTATTGGTTACTTTGACATCGTACTATTCTACCACCAATGAAAGACATGCATTCCAGTTTTTGTTTTGTCGTGTTACCAAATTTATTATGGCGGGTTCGTGTTTTTTCAAGCTCAAATACGAAATGAGTAGTTATTTGCGCCGGTCAGGCGGCGACATTGACAGCGTTTTGTCGAATATTCTCGTTCGCCATTTTGTGAATGCTGTGGAATTTTGCGTTAAGTAACCGATGTGAGGTCATCCCAGTGGAAATCAAAATAAGTGTAAGTCGACCTTTACTCATAGTGCCCTCGCACTCGAAATAACACTCAATTTACTCGTGATTCTTGTGTGATAGTAGCGGCGTGTTCGCGTTTAACTGGCGTTTAACGCCTAATCGTTACTATTTTGTTTCTTTTTCCTGTTTAAAAAATGCATTCCGATGATTCCGATCAAGTTTCGGTCGACCTGGGTCACTTTCAATAAATGCACAAAGTAGCAGTAAACCGTCACTACATCGGGACAGTTTCTTTACAGTTATTGTTCGAATAATGTCGGAAAAATCAGCTGTGACAAAATCTGTTCTGAAGAAGCATGATGTTGCTGTACCAGTGCACATTCAAAGACTGGAAGCCGCCTTGGACATCCGCCCATTCGTGAGTTATGTGGAGAAGATTCTGAACTCGGACGGCGGGAGCGAAAGTGACGATGATTCCGACTCAAAAACCAAGGAGAATGAGATGTCCAAAGGAGATAAGGCTGTTCATGGTGTGGTTACGACTAAACAAGGTTTGTTTTTGTTCTAATCATTTTCTGTGTCTCGGATACAGTTGAACATCTCCATCAAAAATCAAGGGTCCACATGGTGTCCACAAGTGTGACCATCGACTTTCATCTTCTATCTATCTAATAAAGTCACACCTCTTTCCCATTGGGGTAGGCAGGGATTAGGGCGCTCCATTTACTATGATCCTGATATATTTCTTTCGCCTCATTTACATTCATATGTCTCTTCACACATACCTGTCTTTTGAGTACTCCGCACCTCACCTTTCTGTAGAACGTAACCTATTTGATCAGAGTATGTCCTACAAGGCGACCCCTATCGACACTTCCATTCACATTAACACAGTATATCTCTTTCGTAGGTCTGCTGTCATTCATCCTGTCCGCAAGACCCAGCCATCGAAGTATTAATTGCCTTTTAATGATAAAAAATCTTATTTTGAAACGTGATGCGAGTAGAGTAGACTTTTCAGTAAACTCATGGAAACTTCCTTAGAAGTTTCCTTTTTGTACTAGCTGACAATAAACATGCCAAATATGACTAAGTTTAAGAATCAAAAACAACATATTCGTGCAACCCAACAGCATGCACACTTAATTTGTGTGAGTTATATGTCTGATTCGGACAAAAATTTGCTAAGACTTTATATGAGACTGAGTCTAGTATTTCAGGTCAATGGGAACAGCAGATTTTTTTTTGTTCTGACAGGTTTGTCCCATAGTAAAAGTTGCTCATTTTGATTGGTAGAGTATGTGGTTTAAAGGTTAATGATATTTTTCCTTATACCCTGTATATCTAGCAATGTGTTTATGCCGATGATGCTTTAGGGAGTATATTAAACATTGTTTTAAGTACCAATACATTTTGCCTGTGACTTCATCTGCACCATTATCATAGTGAGATAAAATATATATTCGTTTTTAAGTATAAATGCAAGCCCTTAAACTCAAAAAGTTTCATCAAAATCGATCCAGTAGTTTTTGCATGATGCTCGTAAAAACAAACAAAAAGTCAAAAAATCTGTGACTTGGAGTCAGGGACACCTAAACACCAAATTGTTTTCTTTTTTTGTTACTATCTTCACACGCTTATTTTACTGTTTTTAATAGTGTAGATTAATTACAAAATAGTGGAGCCTTGTAGCAAGCCATAAAGCACTTAAATACACCACAGTCTGCAAACTTACTTCCAAAACGATTCCATTAAAATCCCTAATATCAAACAGTAATGTAGTTCTGTCAGGTCAAATTTAACTATATGGTTTAGCAGCGAGAGAAATCATACTTGTCAGTTCAAAATTCACATGCATGGAAGCTCTTCAACACACACCATACAAACAAATGTCACACAAAAACATTTGTAAATGTCAGGTGACACATTGTTGCTGCAGTTGCAGCTGAAACGAAAGAAGATAAGGCAGAAACACTTAGAACACCTACACGGAGATCAAGACAAAAGGTCTTTTTCTTTCTTTTTTTAGGGACTTAAGTCCCTAAAGAAATGAAAATATTATGTACATGTCAGTCCCATCGTAGGCACCTTATGCCTAGATTTTACCTACTTAGTTATTCTAATTTACTTAATGAGATACTGGTGAGATTGCAAAACCTCAACAATCTTTATAACCAATTTGTCAGACATGTTTTTAATAATTGTCTTCCATCCACAGAACGTCAAAGTGATCGTCTCAGGTTGTACAACCTTTCTTCAGTTGGTGAGGAGCGTGAGTGGTTGCGTGACACTCTTCTTTCTTCAGACACGGACAGCAGCAGTGACGAAGAAACACCTGCTGCACGAGATAGACGAATACGGAGATTACTTAAAGAGAAATGTCATCATAATAAATATACAAAAAAATATTATAAAGATCCAGGAGTAAGTTAATATGTATTTCTAATAACTTCCAGTACTTAATGAGCAATGTGTTTCTCAAAAGACATTGCCCATGTGATGAACTGTATTCGTTTCAAATAGTTTCACACTTACGAATGAGTATAATCAAAGAACAAATACAAATAGTATGATAGCTAAAATTATACACAAAATAGGAGGAATATATTCAAACTCAAATTTACTAGGAATTGGGCCATGTCTTTTATTTATTTCCATCAAGGTTAAAGAATTTCATACACAATCAACAGTTCAAAATAAAAATTCCAAAGTGCCTTTAAACAAATATCTGAGGGTACTTTTTAGGATTCCGTACCCAAAGGGTGAAAACGGGACCCTATTACTAAGCCTATGTTGTCCGTCTGTCTGTCCGTCCGTCTGTCCTACCTATTTAGGGCTGTAACTTTTGAACCGTAATAGCTAGATAGTTGAAATTTTCCCAGATTATGCGTTATTACGGCGGATATGTTAACAAATAATAAAAATGTCAAAAGCTTAAAATTAAGGGGGGTTCTCAACAAGAAACTAGTTTTTATCAACATTTTTCTTCACGCTCTATCGTAAAAACAGTAATACATACAAGCGTCATACTTAGTGTGATTATAGAGCAAACTCTACAGAATAACAACAAATACTAAAAACCGGCGAAGTGTGAGTCGGTCTCGCGCTAAAGGTCCCGGACAAAAAATGTTTTGTTTTTCTAAGTTAAAAATGTGTTCTGTGGTGGTGTGGTACGGAACCCTCGGTGCACGAGTAGTCCGACTCGCACTTGACCGGTTTTATTTCATAGAGTAATGGTCCATCCCGCTGAGCGCTGACAGTAAACATGCCAATTTGATTTGATTTCACACAGAAATTATACGCTCCCCTAGGATTTCACATGATTCTGAGCATCTCGTTCCTATAACCAATGATATCCATCCATGAAAATAGGTTGATTTAAATAAGTACCTTAATTTCGAAAATCAATTTATTTCAATTTTACTTTGTAATCCAATATTTAAAACGAACTAACAGCTTGCTTTAAAAAAATATCACCAAACTCTGGGGTGAAGATGATAAACCGTGTTGGTATAGATACAGAGATAAGTTGTATGACGCCTCACACACACCAACCTAAAGCCGCGTCGACACGATCAGAGTCTGCTTGGACTGAGTTAACTCGGATACCTACTCGGACGCTACTCGTATTGTGGCAAACCATAATCCGAGCGCACTCAGAAGACGGCTCCTATGAGGCTTACACCTACGAGTCCACTCGGTCCAAGCAGACTGATCGTGTCAACGCGGCTTAAGAAAGTTGGCCACTTTTGTATACGGTAGAAGTGTGAGGCTCTATCTAGACGAATGATCTAGACATTACTTTACAACACGGGCGAATTTACTTGTCACCTGGCTCGCACTTGGCTCGGAATTTGACACCCCTCCTGCTACCCCCCGTTGGATCCCGCCGTCGCCGTGCGAGGCCGTAGCATAGCATTTCAGTTACCGTTGCTTGCACGTGTTCCTGCGCTTTAGCATTTTCGAGTAAGTCTTCCAGAGTTTTCCGAGTTTTTTATTCCGAGCCACGTGCGAGCCAGGTGCCAAGTTAATAAGCCCGGGTTGTAGTATATTGAATAGCTATTTGTAATTTATCATTACATTATGTTACAGAACTCTAGATACATGTACTATGGTGCCGGTCTCCTGTCCACTGTTGACCGTTACCCTGAGCGTCGTATAAGCCGGCCCATGCCGCCACCGACATCAAGAGGTCGCAGAGGCCGTCCTTCAGATAGAGGCCTATCAACGAGAGGTGCACCCAAAGCGAGAAGAGGTAGAGTCAAAGATGGTCGACCTGGTAATGAAACTAGTGATATGGTGAGTCATTTTATATCTAATTGTTATTTTTCTATTGACATTGTCTTTGAATTTCGTTATAAACGCATTTATTTGTTTCAATTTAGGTTGATGGAATTATTGACTGGGAAGAGCAACTACGTAATCTTAAAGACGAGAAAGACGAAGATGAATTCACAATTGTAGAAAAGACGGGAGTCAGGTAAATAATGAACAAACATTAATACCTACTTTTATGGCAGTTTAAGTCTTGTTTTTCATCCTTGCATCACAGCCATAAATAATTCTGCAACGGATTCTTTACAGAGGTCGTAAGAAATTATCAACTCTAAAAAGTCCAGAGGCTTTGACCGCTCGTCGGCGTCGACATTGGCAGTTGCTAGTTAAGAAAGAGTTGGGAAAAGTGCAGAGAGCCAGGACCGCCGCTCATAGAGAAGTTATGCTGCAGAGAAAGAGATTAGCAACGTTATGTTGCAAGCATTGGCGACATGTTGCTATGCAGGTAGGTTACAGAAACAACAAAACATCAATTTAATTTTTTTTAAATAAAATATCTTATCAATTAATCCAATTCAACAGTCCCAGAAAAATATGAAAGAAACAGTGTGGCGGTGCAAGCGACTTAGCCGTGAAATGCAAGCGTATTGGCGACGGTATGACCGCGCTGAAAGAGAAACGAGACGTAGGATGGAAAGAGAAGCTGAGGAACAGAGAAAGGTAACATTGTAATTTATTGAAAGTCGACAAAAACGTATGCCAGCAGCATCAGACCCAGAAAATTATAGAAAAAAGTCTCTGAGACTAAACTACACAAACCTAAAATAAGTATGTGTAGTAATATAAACCTACTAGAGTTTACCTGCGACTTCGTCAGCGCAAATTATATACCAGATTTTAGTCAGATCATAAGCTACCAACAAAGTTTCATTAAATCGGTTCAATAGTTTTCGCGTGATGCTCGATCAAATAAACAAACGAACTTCTTTTTTTAAGTTACAGTTTTATAATAGTACTAGCGTTAACCTGCGACTTCGTCCACACAAATGATATACCAGATTAAGTCAGATCATAAGCTATCAAACACAAAAGTTTTATCAAAATCGGTTCAGTAGTTTTCGCGTGATGCTCGTTCAAACAAACAAACTTCTTTTTTTAATTTACAGTT
Source organism: Agonopterix subpropinquella (assembly GCA_922987775.1). NCBI lineage: Eukaryota > Metazoa > Arthropoda > Insecta > Lepidoptera > Depressariidae > Agonopterix > Agonopterix subpropinquella. The sequence goes on along the minus strand of OV277693.1, from coordinate 47,875,715 downwards.
TAATAATAGTATAGATAGATAAAAACATTGAAAATGCTGAAATTCTTTTTCATCCCACTCCCCCAACGGGGCACGGCGCGCATGCGCGTAGTCGGCCGATTAAACGAAGACTTTCGCGTAATTAGTTCTCTTTTTACATTTTGATGCTCTTTTGTTTCGGACACTTGAGCGCGGACCCTACGTCCAGTAGGTGGTAAGTCAATGGCCAGCAGCTGTACAAATACTAAACACTACTAACTCCTTGCAGATGGACGTGGAACTAATGGAAGCAAAGCGTCAACGGCGAAAATTGAATTTCCTAATAACACAGACGGAACTATATGCTCACTTTATGCAACGGAAACTAAACTCCGGAGAGGAGGGTGACTGTGATGCTGACTTGATTCTCAGACAGCTGGACGAGGACCGCGACCCGAGGCTCTCTGCCATCGACCATTATGATAGGTGAGAAATGTACAAAAGTACAAATTACAATCGTAGCTTGATGCTGGTAAGCTAGTAATTCTTGTGTATACATTTAGATATTTGACAATCTTTAATCAATCAATCAAAAAAACTTTATTTTACACCGAAACATAGCAACAAAAGAATACACAGTGAGAAAATACAATGTTCAGGTGATTTTAGCAGAGCGGCTGCCTTTATATATAGCTAGGATCACGTAGGTCGGATCATATAGGTATAGGTATCATATAGGATCGTTAGGATCATATATGTAAAACAGGTTACTATAAACTCGATGATTATTTGAATGACCAAAATGTCTGGTCTTGACAATTTTACACTATGTAATGGAATATTGTATTTTAATTGTACTTTGTACATTTTGTTTTGTTTAAAAGATGTGTGTTGTAGAGTTTCTGGCCGCATCTTCTCTCAACGGAACACCTTCCGACGCGGTGGTAGATACAAAAAATGACGTCAAAAAGCTATCTATATGATATTATTTTGAATAAAAAAATTTGAATTTTGAATTTTTATAGGTCAACATAAGGCCCGGAATCAACCAAAGTGGTGCATAAACAAATAAAATTGCTCAATTTTCTTCAATTGACAGAATCAAGCTATTTTATTGATTGATTTTACGTGTCTCCGCTCCGTTCTACTTTGGTGGCCAATTTCTGGTCTTAAAAGCGCGTGTTACGCAAGCTATAAGCGCACGTGACGTGGCTTGACGTGACTGCGATAGATTTCTACTCAATTTCGACTACGACTGTCAATCTTTATACAACGTGTTAATAAATTAGCGCAAAACCTCATACACCCCAACTGATTTATAACAAAATAATTAGATTGAAACAATAATTTCATTATTTGGATAGTTAAAATTTAAAGTTATTCGCATTTTAAGTTTTGAGGCAAAAATGATTTGTTATCATTTCAGCACTGAAAGAAAGCGCTAACGTACTCATGGATACATTTTTATAATCTTGTTTTGGTAGTAAGTAGGGTGAGTGTGTCCGTGCGGTGGGTCGACATCGGGTTCAGAAAATTTTAGATTTTGCAAACAAATTATTTAATATTTTTGAAAAAAATTACCTATGTTGAAACCATGATAATTCGATTCTGCTCTCGATTCTAAACAAACTACTTTCTAGTTTTGCGTTAATTCATTAACACGTTGTATAAAAGCAGTCAGGTATCCAGTTAGTATAATAAGCCCTAAACACAGATGCACTCTCTCATCCTTACCCTGCATCTGATGGAATCGGACACCGATACAATTTGCAGTGGCTATAACTTGCAGCCACACGGTGGGGAGACTATATCAGCATGTTTAACCGCAAAATGTAAATGCAGTCATGAAGTTTCTTGTTTCTGCAGTGAGGCTATGAAAGCTAAAGCATCTCGAAACGCGCGAGAAGCATTCCGAGCGGAGCGCGCGCGCACCCAACTATTTGACGCCGAGGCGAACGTCGATGACCCCCACAGCGACGAACGCAGAGGCAGAGATCACGACCAGCCTGATATATTCAGGGGAACTTTGAAGGGCTACCAGTTGAAAGGCATGAACTGGCTTGCTAATCTTTATGATCAGGTATGTAACATATTTTGTAAGAGCAATCAGTATTAAAATTCGTGTTGCTTAATTTAAGTCAATATTTGTTCCTGAGATGTTTTTGCTTTTATATTGAGAAATGTTTTGTTTCTTGTCTTCTTTCCATATAGTTATTTATGAATTTAGTTTTATTAAGAGCCTGGGTCACTACTTACGGTTTTTATTTTATTTATTTTCATCTATAACTATAATATAATATACAACTCATGTTTTGTTGCTTTTTTGTAGCATAAATTCAAGAACAACCGATTTTTTTTAAAGTAGTTATTACTATTATACAGGGTGAAATTGATATCATTACCATCCTTTTAAACTAAGAGTCTACCCATCAAACTGAACAACTTTTACTATGGGAGCAAACTGATCGGTGTAAAAAGAAAATCTGATGTTGCATACATTTGAATCGACAACGCACTGCAGTCTAGTATGGAACAGCAGATTTTTTTTCGCTCCGATCGGTTTGCTCCCATGGTAAAAGTTGTTTAGTTTGATGGGTAGACTCTTAGTTTTAAAGGATGCTAATGATATCAATTTCACCCTGTATAAAACATAATATTTGGATTTGTTGAACTTTAGTAGTCTAAACTGTAACAGGAATGTATCTGTACATAGAAGATAATTATAAAAAGTGTTCCGTTTTTGCCATTTTTTGGTAGGTGGGTGTCCATAATTGGTGTTTAGATGTCCCAGACTTAGAGTCCCAGAGTCCAAATCACCTATGTTTGTTTGTTCAAGCATCACGCAAAACTACTAGACTGATTTTGATGCAACTTTTTGTGTTCGAAAGCTTATGACTTACGGACTGGTAATATTTTATCTCGCTTAGAGATGGCAGCTGGTGTGACGAAGTGGCATAAATAATAAGGTTGTGACTTTGTGCGTGTGCGAGTGTCATTAAAAGTGGCGACTTGCTCACTATATAGGGGGCAGGGAGGTAGGCCCTATGTGCAAGTTTATGTTCTAGTTTATATGCCTATGCAGTTATGATACGAATACGACAATAGCTACCAAACAGTTTGTTCTGTTTATATTTTCCTGCTCATGTGATCTGCAAGAGCGAATTATTCTATTGTTAGCTATCTTAATTTCTACAACAATAGGAAATGATTATCAACTATGCAGTGTAAAAATGCTGAGGCCGCGAGCGTGTTGCGAGATGGCTGTGCTGTTGCGCCGCTAAGAAAGCGAATGTGAAAAGGCCCGTTTCACTTCTTTTGGATAAGTTTTTGTTAGCTTGTCTTACAGCTCGTTTGATATATTTTGTATGAAAAATATGTCAAATGAGCTGTCAGATAAGACACTGGGAATTTATTCAGAAGTGGTGAAACAGGCCCTTAGTATCCAAGACCTCAAACAGACCTGGACAACCAATGTCCTAAGTCAGTTAATACTAGAATATGGAATATACAGTTCTTGCTTTTTTCCCAATCCATGCATTTTCCTTTGTATGTTAAAAACTTATGGTTGAAAAGATATCATATGTTTGATTTATAAAACAGATTGGTTTACATACATTTCTTGATAACTGCATTCCATATTATTACTTATCAGTTATCATTCACCACTTCAGTTAAGGATATACTAATACGTGCTAATACTATCACGTATATTATTATGTATTTTGTGATGACCCGATCCGGTTGGAATTGATGCCACACCTTCTGGGTTCTGGGTTCGAATCCCGGTTCGGTCATGGATGTTATACGTTTGTGTCATTGTTGTATGGTTTCCATTATAAAAAACCTTGTGCTTAAGTTTGGGATCATTACAATGTCTGTGAATGTGCCTGTGTACGTTATTTATTTTATTATACTATATTAACTTTATTTTGTGACGGAAACTTGAATTATAATCTATTATGGGAAATTGTTTAAGTGACACATTAATCCTTTATCAATTATATCAAAAACATACAACTATAGTACATTACTGCAGCGGCCAGCAACAGAGGTATTGATGGACGAACGTGTAAATGTGGGCCGAGGCGAAGCCGAGGCACACATACGTAAAGGTGGACTTCCGATGCCAGCGGCCGATGCGACTAACGCGCGCGTCTGACGCCAGGTTCTGTCATATGTGACAGAACCTCGCGTCAGACGCGCGCGGCCGACGACAGACCTCACTTCCGAGGTCAGCGACTGACGCGTGCCTATTGTACACTTCGGGGTATTTTCCCGGAAATTTTGGGTATGTTTTTGTTTTGGTGTTTACACAAAAACATAAAAATACAAACAAAAAAACCAATATATATTTTAATAAAGAATATTTGACTGATTGATAGGTTTAGAGAATTTTTGAATGCTATTTTTTACCAGATTTTTTATAAAATACATTTTTAGGAGTAATTTAATTACACAGGGATGCGTTGCGTCCCCTTGGCTTTTTAACCTGTATATGGATCGCTGTCTAACTAATAATTATGAAGGCAAGAGGAATTTTCCGAAAGTCATTAAAAAAAGAAAAAGTTGTTTCAAGTGGCACGATAGATGGTGTTGAAGCGACCTTGCAGATAATAAAATACAAATAAAATAGTAAAAAATTAAGCAAATTTTCGGTAAAAACTCGGGAATATTTCTGGCAAACATTCTTGTTCTGCGTGACGTCAGAGCATAGCCGCGCGCGGCCGCGGCCGATGCGATAGACATCGGCCGCGCGCGTCTGACGCGCGCGTCAGTCGCTGGCATCGGAAGCGGCGCCATACGTTTTCATAGTAACTAGTACTGTCGCATCGGCCGTCGGCCGCGAGCCGCGCGCGTCAGACGCGTCGGCCGCTAGCATCGGAAGTCCACCTTAAGTCCATCAATGCCTAGTTGTGGCCAAGGCTTGTATAGTACTTTTCTCAAATAATGCGCGGAAATTAAAACAGTAAATTTTCTCAAATAATTCGCGGAAATTAAAACTCTTTTCAAAATTAATGACGAACAACGAACAACAATTTTTTTTTCAATAAACAGCTTTCTATGCTTCTTTCTTTCTATTTGCAAGCAAGTTCGAAATTTAAATAAAAGTGAGTTACCTCCTGGTCGCCATGTTTCGGAGAAAAAGATCGTTCCATTTTTAAATTACACGACAGATATGAGTTTACTATGTAATTTACTTGGCCGCTAAACACGACAGATATGGATTTTCATACAACATTGCCGGCCGCTGCGCGCATGTATTTGGCCAGTACTGCAATTTCGATTTATCTCGAAGAAGGTTGTCAAAATAATGCTCTCATTTCCAAGCATGTTAGAGAAAAACATATTCACCGCACCTGTTTTGTTACATGAATAAAATAAAATTTCTCTTTCTCATTGGTAGGGTATCAGCGGTATTCTTGCGGACGAAATGGGTCTGGGCAAGACTGTGCAATGCATAGCGTTTCTTTGCCACGTGGCGGAAAGGCTCGGAGTCTGGGGTCCATTCCTGGTCGTATCACCCGCTTCCACTCTTCACAACTGGCAGCAAGAGATGCAGAGATTCGTACCTGACTTTAAAGTGGTGTGTAGATATTATAAGTTTATAGCTTTGGATGGTTGGATCTTGTGGAAAGAGTAAGAGCATTGTGATAAGACTAGAAAGAGTTTGACTAGCCGGATGGAATTTCTTGCCTACATGCAATCCGGCCGCCTTAGGACACAGATAACAGTTTAAGTTGGGACACAAACAGGGCCCCATTTAATAAACATGACAATTATATTGCTGGTTTCTAGTTACGCTAAACATGTAGTAGGTAACTTACGCCGCTTACGCCCTAACATTCTCAGTAATTCAGTTTTTGAGAGTTACGCGGTTATTATTTAAAACCCGTTAAAATGTTTAATTCTAGATTCTCAGTAATGTATCTCAAATTGTCATTGTAAATTATAATTGTCATGTTTATTAAATTGAGTTTTGTTTGTTAAATAATTAGAGAATCCATTAGAAAGTTCAGTGTCAAACAAGGCAATAACTACACATAAGTGGCTTTAAATAGGCAAAATAGATGTCCAAAAAAGAAAACAATCTTGAAATTGACTAGCTTAAATACAGAATAACGTGGCATGTGTGTTGTAGTGTGTATTCATAACTGGTTAAGAAGCGTTGAGATGCAATTTATTTAAATATGATTTAAATAAATTGCATCTCAACGCTTCTCATAATATAATTTTCACAGGTACCTTATTGGGGCAGTCCAAGTGAAAGAAAAATCCTTCGTCAATTCTGGGAACGGAAAGACCTTCACACACAACAAGCGGCGTTCCATGTTGTTGTGACGTCATACCAGATCGTTGTGTCTGATCTGAAGTACCTGAACCGCGTATCTTGGCAGTACATGATTCTGGATGAAGCTCAAGCCATAAAGAGCTCCGCTAGCATGAGATGGAAGTTGCTGCTGGGTTTCAGCTGTCGAAATAGGCTTTTGTTATCAGGTGATAAAAAGTTTTGCAGAAATTGCTGTATTTTTCATCATCATCATCTGTCCGTCTGTCCGTCTGTCCGCCTGTCCGTCTGTCCGTCTGTCCGTCTGTCCGTCTGTCCGTCTGTCCGTCTGTCCGCCTGTCCGTCTGTCCGTCTGTCCGTCTGTCCGTCTGTCCGTCTGTCCGTCTGTCCGTCTGTCCGTCTGTCCGTCCGTCCGTCTGTCCGACCTATTTAGATATTTTAGCTAGATAATTGAATTTTTCACAGAATGTGCGTTATTACGGCGGATTTGTTAACAAATAATAAAAACTAGCTGTGCCCGCGACTTCATACGCGCAGACTACTGAAAAAACATGAAGAGAAAGAAAAAAGAATAAGAATTATAAAGAAAGAAAAAAGAAAGGAATAAAGAACTTACTTTACAATTTAGATGTAGTTTTGAGTTTATAGATAGATAGATAGATTCTACTTTCCAATAAGATGGCAATAGTAGATCGGTTTCCCATCTGCAGTCAGTCCAAGTGCAGTCCCCAAATGTATGTAAATTATCCCACAGGAACACATTACCAGGATAAAAAGTATCCTATACAGGTTAATATGCTGACACTTTTTTAAGGGGATGATCAGACCGTAAAACTGAACAACTTTCTCTATGGCACCAACATCGAAATCAGGAAAAAAGACAGTTGTTTCATACAAAACTGCAAACCTACTCTAGCCAAATGCATGGGACAGCTAATTTTTTCGCGATTTCAATGTTGCTGCCATAGAGAAAGTTGTTCAGTTTGAAGGTCAGGTCATCCCCTTAGAAATGTCAGCATATTAAGAAGGACCCTGTATGTTATTCCAGAACATATATTTTACCTGTGTGCCATATTTCATCCAAATCCGTACAGTCGTTATATGCATGATAATCGATAAACCCACAACTTCGTACGCGCAGACCACACTAAAACACTGCTGCTGCAGGCTGCTGCTGTCTTTAAATACCTATAACGTTTGAATGAATAAACCGATTGCGATGAAATAAAGCTTATATGGTAATTCAAACCAAACCCTATACTTTTGTGAAAACCACATTGAAATAGATCGAATAGTTTTTAAGTGATGCGTACATTAAATTCAGTGACGCTCGCGACTGTCTTTAAATACTCATAAGTTTTGATTGAATGACCCGATTACTATGAAATATAGCCTATAACTTGACCAAAACTAAGCCCTATACTTTTATGAAAACCCCATCCAAATTGATTAAGTCGTTTTCAAGTGATGCGCGAACATACAAACAGATAAACAGATAAACAGACAAACAGACAAAAATTCTAAAAATGCTCTTAATGTAGTCCATAACACCCCCAACTAATTTTTTTGCAAATATCTTCAATGTACATCATCACCAACTTTGGAATTTTATTATATCTAAACTATTATAAAACTGTAACAGAAGTGTGTCTGTACATTGAAGATATTTACAAAAAAAAGATTACGATATGGTTTTTAGGCTTCCCTGATTCCAAATCACAAATTTTTGGACTTTTTGTCTGTCTGTTTGTTTATTTGTTTGTTTGTTTGTTTGTTTGTTTGTTCGTTTGTTTGTTTGTTTGTTTGTTTGTTTGGGTGTTTGTTTGTTCGAGTATCACGCAAAAACTACTGAACCGATTTTGATGAAACTTTTTTCGTTTGATAGCTTATCATCGGACTTAAAATCTGGTATATAATTTATGCGGACGAAGTCGCGGGTAAAAGCTCGTAATAAAATAAAAATGACAAAAAGTTAAAAATTAAGGGGGGTTCTCAACAAGAAACTAGTTTTTATCAACGTTTTTTCTTTACGCTCTATCGTAAAAACGGTAATACATACAAGCGTCAAACTTAGTGTGATTATAGAGCAAACTCTACAGAATAACAACAAATACTAAAAACCGGCCAAGTGTGAGTCGGTCTTGCGCTAAAGGTCCCGGACAAAAAAAGTTTTTTTTAAGTTAATAATGTTGTGTTCTGTGGTGGTGTGGCACGGAACCCTCGGTGCGCGAGTAGCCCCACTCGCACTTGACCGGTTTTATTTTATTTTTATTTTATGCTAATTATGTTATCTAGAAAAAAATAAAACGTATGTTTTATCTACCAGGTACACCGATTCAGAATAGTATGGCAGAATTATGGGCTCTATTGCATTTCATTATGCCGACACTTTTCGATTCCCATGAAGAGTTCAATGAGTGGTTTTCCAAAGACATTGAAAGTCATGCTGAGAACAAAAGTACAATTGATGAGAGTAAGTTTATTTAGTTCTTTATGTTTAACAATATTATAATTAAGTAATATCCTGTATTACCCCACTGCAGAGCAAGGCCTTTCAAAATTAAGGGTCTTCTTATCGTGTGGACAGAGCCCTGGTGTCAGAGGTTTTTCCGTAGGTTTTTTTCAGACCGCCTTACGGCCCCTGACGTGGTTTTTATGTAACGACTAGTACCACCAGAAATAGCAGCCGGGACCAACGGATTAACGTGCCATTCAAAGCACGGAATCATCTTTCTTTTCAGACAATCAGGTGATTCAACCTGCAATGTCCTAACCAACTGGGGAAAAACGCACAAAGTGACATATCACTAGGTGTCCCCGTGGGAATCGAACCCACGACCTCCGAGTCGAGAGCACAGTGCTCTAAACCATCAGACCACGGAGGCAGTTTATGTTTATGTTTTAAAATTAAGGGGGAGGGGGAGTGAGCCATCCTCCACCACGCGGGCCCAGTGCGGAGGCAAATCAATGGTCAACTTGCTGTCAGATAATTTTCAAGCGGCCTTAATAGGCCTCTGACCTGGCTCACCGAATAGTTACACCGCCATCTGAAGGAACTACCTGGGACCAATAGCTTAACGCACCTTCCGGAGCATAGAAATGAAATACCACTAAACGGTCACCCATCCAGCGACGGACCTGACCTGACGTTGCTTAACTTCGGTGATCGAATTATAAGTATCAATGACATTCTACAGGGTTATTTGTAATTCGACGTATTCCTTTCAGGACGTTAAGGGGCAGCCTAAATGCAATTATGTGAACCCCCATATGTGGGGTCGGAAATTAATAGTTTTCGAGATATTTGGAATTTAAGGTTTTTTACCAAAAACCCCATTTTTTCGCACTTTTTCTTAAATAAAAAAAAATATGCTTATCTATGGCGTCGATTTGAATTTTAATTCATAGCTAACACTTTTTCCGAGATTTTTACATAAATCAATACTGATTTAATTCTAATTACATGGAGTCAAGTCGGGGCTTTTTGCAGACCTTGAATTGGCCGTCCTCTACCAATCCATCTATTCGAATAAGTTGCAAGTCGGGCCAGCAACGTAACCATTTTAGGGATTGGTAGAAGAAGGCCACTACTGGCCTGGAAGAAGCCCCGACTTGATCTCATGTAACTTTTATGTCTGAGGACACCTTGAAAGACCTTGTTTATCAAACCCCAGAAAACAATGTAGAAGACTTAAGGCAGCGCATAATAAACGCAGCGGAGGTGATGATATTTTACCTTTACTTCAAGAGTAACTACAAATGGACTAAGAAAGTGCTTGCGTGTAACCTAGGGGCTCACTCTGAGTAAGATGTGTAGATTTAAATTAATAAATAATGTTATCTATAAAATTTTTCTCCAAGAGAATATTGCCTCTACGTATCACATACTAAGTAAAAAACCTTTTTTGACATTGTATTTCCATTTTTTTCTAAAACATTTATACCTTTTTAGAAAGCTTACAAAACGAGGAAGTTATTTCAGTAAAACGCACACTTTTTTTCATAAATTTTTTTTGAGAAAAACCGCATGATTTCAAGACTTTGTAATTTTTTTTTCAAAATTTACCGTAATTTTTGTTGATTTATTTTGAATTGCTCAGTATGATCGGACATTTATTTATGAAAAAATCTCGGAAAAAGTGTTAGCTATGAATTAAAATTCAAATCGACGCCATAGAATAAGCATATTTTTTTTTATTTAAGAAAAAGTGCGAAAAAATGGGGTTTTTGGTAAAAAACCTTAAATTCCAAATATCTCGAAAACTATTAATTTCCGACCCCACATATCATAATTGCATTTAGGCTGCCCCTTAACGTCCTGAAAGGAATACGTCGAATTACAAATAACCCTGTATAAACATGCGCTCACCACGTCATACAATAACAAAACCCAAAAATGTCTAAGTCTAATATCACCTTAGTATGCTTTCATTGAGCTCTTCTGGTATTCATTGCCGCTGACATTCCAGTCCTTTCAAATGTCCTCGGCCACTAAGCAGTCATGTTAAACAATCAAGCACCATGTTTGGCGTCCCGTTAACAGCGCACAGATGCAAAGTCCTTATGTATAGAATGTCAGTGGTATCAAGTACGTAATGTAATCATTCTCATCATCATTTTCAGCCCGTATCTACCCACTGCAGGGCATAAGCCTCCTCCCTGCTTTGCCATTCTTCTCGGTCCCGTGCCAGTCGCATCCAGGTCTTGCCAATACTTTTCCAGATGTCGTCAACCCACCTGGCTGCCGGACGACCCACTCCTCTTTTGCCTAATCACGGCCACCACTCTGTCAAGGCTTTGCTCCACCTGCCATCATTTCGCCTAGCTACGTGTAATGTAATGCTATTTCTTTATCCCCCAGAACATTTATCCAGATTGCATATGATACTGAAACCCTTCATGTTGCGAAGGATCAAAAAGGATGTCGAGAATGAATTGTCTGACAAAATTGAAATTATGGTTCACTGTCCGCTGACGATAAGGCAGAAATTACTGTACATAGGTGATTATAATTAACTTTAATTGTTTGTTAGATACATTACAAGGTGAATTAAATATTGTTTTAGTACTCTTTTATGTGTGTTCCTTTTGTATATAGTAGGTATGGATATGTATTTGTAATAGGTATGTACATATGTATGTATGTATTTATTATTTTTTTTTTTATATTACGGTTTGTTTCTATTTGTATAACTTTATTTGTGTATGTATGTTTATTATGTTATTGTGATCTACACCGCCTACCAATCTTCTTTTGAAATTGTCTTCTACCCTAAGGTTGCATGGAAGAAATCGCTTTTTAACGACAGCCTATTTTTGTACCTTCTGCATTTTCTGTCTCTTTACTGGTATACTGTTTTTTTTTTGTCTAAAGTATAAGTGATTGAAATGTTTTTCTTTTTTGGAATGACCTGGGGAGGTGTCTCGTGCCTGATAACAATAACATGCCCCAGTACCCCCTAGGCACCCCTAGGATACTTGGTTCCACCAAGTGCTAGTTTTTTATGGTTCATTGAATGTGATACCCCTTTTCAGCACTTAAAAAGAAAATAAAAATAGAAGAGCTTTTACATTATTCGGTTGGCGCCGAATCTGGTCACAACGTAGATAAAAATTTCACATCTAATCTGATGAATTTAGTTATGCAGTTCAGAAAGGTGAGTGAATTCTACTGTTAATATTTTGTAAGTTGCCAAGACCAAAGTTGTAATCATGTTTTTACTGTCAGGTTTGTAATCACCCGGAGCTGTTCGAGAGGCGAGACGTAAAGTCTCCCTTCGCAATGCAAGTCGACGACTACCATATACCAAAACTTATTGCCGAAGATGGTATGCTCCTGCGGGCTCTCCCTTCAAAACGTCATTTGCTGTACAACAAACTGTCGATATTAACACCCGAATATGTTCATAGAAACGCTAATAAAGTAGAAATTGATGACCCGAGTAAAAAGAGTACGGGTTTGAGTGAACATTTATTTAGTTTCACGCGATTTTTAGATATTTCGCCAATGGAATTATACCGAGTGATGCTGTGCGGTTGGCTGTACGCGTAAGTATTTAATCTAATCACATGTATACGGGTTATCGTGTTAGAGTTTTAACTTATAAATATTGTTTCACCTTGATATGGAATGTATCCTATGCGACATTACAATTGCTAGTTCATTTCGGCTGGAACCTTGCTTGGAATTTGTATTTGTATTTAAAGCGAAATATTTACTTGAAAACAATGCAGGTTTCAGCTCATAAATCAGGACTAGGCCGAATATACCTAGGTGTTAAAGTGTAGGTATATGTCAACTACGAAAGCCGGAGCGGTTCTTGTTAGCTCCTGGCTGAAATGAACTGGCGATTGTAATCTCGCGTCTTTGAGCTGCAGATGTGCTGTTTTCATTAGTGAAACCCTTCGTTAATAAACTAAGCCGCACGTTTCTCACTGCTTCGAGATCCATACTGGTTTTTCTCAAACTAATACTGTAAATGTGTATGCTACCGGCCAAAACCGATTTCAGACCAAACTAATTTTTCCTAGGCCAAACCGGTTTATCCTACGCGTATCAGGTTAGACTAGTTAGTCGTAGGCTTAGGGTGTTTTGTTACATCTTGTACAGTTCTGTTCTGAATGTTTCTTCTAAATCCTAGTTTTGCTTCTAATATTCTATTATACGTTTTAACATCTCAATTAGGTACGATACACATAACCCTTTTCAGGATGAAACAGGTGGAGCATTGCTTAGAAAAATATGAGAAACTACGTCACAGAAACGCGTGGTGGAATCTGACAGAACGAAACAAGTCGCCGAGACAGAAACGTACGAAGACTCACAGCTCATGTTACTACGATAGAGTTAGAAGCAAAAACATGCTTTTGATATGTCCTGACGGCGACGTGCTGCAGAGGAGGAAACATGATAGTTTATTATGGAGTCAACTATTGTTCACCGACTCATTGTGGGTTCAAGGTATCGTTTAAACTTTGTTACTACATATTTCGTATACATCCTGCCTGTTCTCGAGGGTTAGTTAGTACATTGGCCATGAAGTTTAGATTTATTAGTAGACAGAACGTTAGCGTAACCGCGTATGAAATAGCGATGTGGAGTTGGAGATATACAATTTACCAGTCGTTAATATTATTGCAATTTACATACAAATTGTATTGGATGGGCACATGTACCGGGCCTTAGTACAAAAATATAGTTACGTCGATAATTACAGCAATAAGGTAGCCATGTCCTTTTTTGACTTAAGAAAATTTGCTATATGCATCTCTTTGTGAGAATAGGACAAAACCCGTACTAACCTCTATTTCTTGTCCCGCAACGAGGTAGTAACATAGTTGATATATTCGTCGATGTAGTTTGTGTCTGAAGTTTCTTGCTGTTAGTTGTGTAATGTTTGTCGTCGACATATTCGCCTTTGATCCTAAATTAGTATTCATCATCATCATCAGCCTATAAACGTCCCACTGCAGGGCACAGGCCTACCCTCAAGGAGGGTGTATGGGCATTAGTCCACCACGCGTGCCCAATGCGGGTTGGTAGACTTCACATACACATCAGAATATCTTCTTCAGTGTATGCAGGTTTCCTCACGATGTTTTCCTTCACCGTTTGAGAGCAGTCGGTTTTACGTACATAAGTTAGAAAAACTCATTGGTACATGGCATGTTGTCCGTGCGGATTTGAACCCGGTTCCCCATAATTGGGAGTCCATAACTCTCCGCAACGCGCCACCGACGCTCTCACGCGCCACCAAATTAGTATTACAAAGGGATGATTATGTCTGTGTGGTGTCGGCTAAGAATAGCATCATCCCATTTCCTCTCGTGGGTGTCGTAAAAGGCGACTAAGGGATCTACCGGAGGATGGGCAGCAGCATCCTCTGAGTACATACATTCAATCCAACTGCGATCGCCAACTCGCCTGCCAAGCGTGGCGATTATGGCGAATCCTCCCATTTTGGGGGAGGCCTATGTCCAGCAGTGGACGTCTATCGGCTGATATGATGATGATGATGATGGTGATGGTAAGTGCAGAAATTCTGCAATGCGTATGTGAAGTTCACCAATCCGCAATTGGATCACGTGGTGGACTAACGTTCATACACCCTCCAATGCGGGCTATCTATAGGCTAGGCCTGTGCCTTGCAGTGGGACGTATATAGGTTTGCCTAGTAGTGGGACAAAGATAGGTTATAGCGTGTAGGATCCCACAGCAGGGCATAGGCCTTCTCTGACAAATAAGTGTCAGAGGGAGTGGGGAGCTAGTTAGTGGAGGCAAGTTAGTGGTCAACTTGCTGTCAGAGAATTTTGAAGCTGCTTTGACTTTGAATTGTCATATAGTTAGTTACACTGCCATCTGACGGAACTATTCGCGACCGATGCTTTCCAAATCTGTTTCCAAAGCACGAAGACGCTTGAGATGAAATACCAACTAAGACGGTCACCCATCCAAAAAGTGACCGGACCTGCAGTTGCTTAACTTCCGTGATTGTTTCCAATGATCGAAGCTGCAATTTGCCAACGAAAGTGAGATTGTCCTATCAAGCGGAAAAATATTTAACCGCTTATTTCTCACCCGCTTCGGTACAAAAATGTGTAGGTATGATAAAAATGATTGCTGTTTCAGGTGGTCCATTCTTCGCTCATACGGATCACACGATGCACTGTATACCAGAGACAATAGAGCATCGCGAGTTACGCATAAAGCACTTGAGAGAAGCAGAGGGACAGGTTATAATCTAATATATTTAATTTATAGGTCACTATTGTATTGAGCGCCATCAGAAATGCGTGCCTCCTCGATCTCTTTTCTGTCGGGACGAGCTAGTGATTAATCTATTTTATTAACCGACTTAAAAAAAAGGAGGTTATCAATTTGATACGTATGTATGTAATATTATTGGAATTGCAAAATATTCATGTATCTATTAGGGCTTCCAAATAAATATACAAAATTTCATAGGTGTATGTTTTTATGTATGTTTGTCCACGCATTTCTCTGAAACTATTAATCGGATTGTGAATATTCTTTTTTTATTGGCTTACATTTACTCCAACTTAGGGAACAGTGAAAGTTTCATCAAAATTGGTTCAGTTGTTTTTAAGATATGGACATTGTAAGTGTGACGGCCTGGTCTGTACGTATTTACGCGATAACTTCTGCATTTCTTGACCGATTTGGATGATTTTTAGGGTTCCGTACCCAAAGGGTGAAAACGGGACCCTATTACTAAGCCTACGTTGTCCGTCCGTCCGTCCGTCCGTCTGTCCTACCTATTTAGGGCTGTAACTTTTGAACCGTTATAGCTAGATAGTTGATTTTCTCAGATTATGCGTTATTGCGGCAGATTTGTTAACAAATAATAAAAATGGCAGAAAGTTAAAAATTAAGGGGGTTTTCAACAAGAAACTAGTTTTTATCAACGTTTTTTCTTCACGCTCTATAGTAAAAACGGTAATACATACAAGCGTCAAACTTAGTGTGATTCTAGAGCAAACTCTACAGAATAACAACAAATACTAAAAACCGGCCAAGTGTGAGTCGGTCTCGCGCTAAAGGTCCCGAACAAAAAAAATTTTTTTTCTAAGTTAATAATGTTGTGTTCTGTGGTGGTGTGGTACGGAACCCTCGGTGCGCGAGTAGCCCGACTCACACTTGACCGGTTTTATTTTAGTTCTGAACGATTTTTTTTTACCCCCGAGATGGTTCCATTTTAATATGGTGAAGATCTGGTGATGCGCTTCGGAGCTACACAATAGAACTTCGTATCGATGTACCCTTTGAGTGTATAACTGATATTTGAGTCGAACTAATGTATTTCACCACTAAAAATAGTGAAATAGACAAAATTTTTCGAAAAAATTAAAACCGCCTTAAAAAAGAAACTAAAAAAGCAAAAAATTCTATTGGAACCGATGACTTTTTCGTTCACATCTAATAGGAACACTAATTTGTTTTATTGGAGTCGGTGTCAAGCCAAGTAAAAAAAACAAATAAATAAATAATAAACTTTATTTATTCTTCTTCCACACAAGAAAACAATTTTGTAGGTACTTAAACTAAACAAGCTATAACTCGACTTGGAATTTAAATGTTGATGTAAATATTGCAATCATTACAGATACCTATAGAATAATATTATTAATAAGTTACATTATAAGGGAGTTTTAGTTTTATAGTGCACTTATGTGTTAGAATAAGATAGTGTTATGTGTGTAGTGGTGTGTGTGTGTGTGTGTGTGGTGTGTGGTGTATTAGTGCGTGTAGTTTATAATTATGTTGTGTGGTGTTAGCGCTAGCCCTACGAGTGTGTGAGATATTTGGTTCAATTACAACGTTTCTATCTAAGTTAAGTAGGTAACAACGCCTTTGTATGTCATGAAAATATTCCTATGAAGGAACAAAGAGTAGCTCCTCAGTTTTTGTATATGAGAGAGTTTTGAGCCAGTTCGAGGTTGTACGTTTGCAAAGAATTTTAGGAAGTGAATGAATTGAAAGAATTGAATTAATGTTATTATACAAGTAGTATCCTAGGAAGCAGAAATACCTATGGGAGAATGTAGTGCGAAGAGTGGGAAAGCAAAAAAACTAATGCAAGCACTGTCACGAATCTTACTGGCTTGACAGCGACTTCGATAAAACAAATTAGTGTTCTTATTAGATGCGAACGAAAAAGTCATCGGTTCCAATATTATTTTTTGCTTTTTTAGTTTTTTTTTATTGTCTGTATTTCGGGCCTTCATACAATCTACAGGGTGAAATTGATATCATTAGCATCCTTTTAAACTAAGAGTCTACCCTTCAAATTGAACAACTTTTACTATGGGAGCAAAAATAAATATGTTGTTGCATACATTTGTGTCACGTAGGCATTGCAGTTTAGTATGGAACAGCTGAGTTTCTCCCATAGTGAAAGTTGTTCAGTTTGATGGGTAGACTCTTAGTTTAAAGGAAGCTAATGATATCAATTTCACCCTGTATAATGGCTCAATAGATATCACTATCATTAGTGTTTGTGATAAAAACTCGTTACACACTTGGTTTTTCCAACAACAATTTTGTTTTTCAATCCATCAGTCGGAGATGTTATGTGAGATAAAGACAGAGGAGGGTGGAGTGACACCCGTGCCCGTGCCGTCGATAGACTTGCCTGAAACGCCGCACGTGGAGCGACCGCCTGTCACCTACACGATGATGCCGACACCAATGCCTTCCTTCTTGTATACTACTCAGCAGAAGGTACCTACTATCACGATATTGTTTGTTGTTAATTAACTACCTGCTCTTGATCCTTAAGCTGCGTCTCCAATGGATAACAACAACCCTTACATCTTCTGTTGATTTGACCACTAGTTTCTAGTTACCAACAAAATTTTAAGGGTGTATTCAGACAATGAAACTCTTTCCTTATTGAACAAGGGTCAAAAAGTACAATTATTGGACCTCTCATCTCATATCGAAATCAAATCGATCCGCACTTTATATGATGGCCTAGCCGTATTTCCCGTGCGGATCAGCCGATCGATTTTCTATGGGAGATCCATAAAAATAATTTTTCTCAAACATGCTTGGAAATGTGAGCATTATTTTGACAACCTTCTTCGAGATAAATCGAAATTGCAGTACTGGCCAAATACATGCGCGCAGCGGCCGGCAATGTTGTATGAAAATCCATATCTGTCGTGTTTAGCGACCAAATAAATTACATACTAAACTCATATCTGTTGTGTAATTTAAAAATGGAACGATCTTTTTCTCCGAAACATGGCGACCAAGGAGGTAACTTATCAAAGGTTTTATTTAAATTTCGAACTGACTTGCAAATAGAAAGCTGTTTATTGAAAAAAAAAAATTGTTGTTCGATGTTCGTCATTGATTTTGAAAAGAGTTTTAATTTCCGCGAATTATTTGAGAAAATCTACTGTTTTAATTTCCGCGCATTATTTGAGAAAAGTACTATACAAGCCTTGGCCACAACTAGGCATTGATGGACTTACGTATGTGTGCCTCGGCTTCGCCTCGGCCCACATTTTCACGTTCGTCCATCAATGCCTCTGTTGCTGGCCGCTGCAGTAATGTACTATAGTTTTTCTGCTCATTTTTATGAAAGTTGTTTAGTTTCATTGTCTGAATACACCCTTAAATTTTGTGAGTAATTTGTTCCTATCTTCAACGGTTTACGCTGTGCGTTGTCTGTCTGTCAGTCACGGAACTTTTTTATAAATATGGATAAAAATTTGCAGGTGTGCTCTCCGACTCTAGCCCCGTTCGCAGTGTCGCGCAGTTTCGCGTTCCACGTGACGCGGCACCAGCACGGGGAGTGTCGGGAGGGCGCCGAGATGCTGTCCCGCCTGGTGGCCGCCGCCAGGCCTCCGCCGGGCTGGGCTACCCTGCAGGTCCCCGGTATGTATGAAACACACTTTCACTTATTTTAGCTGTCACGGTGTGAGTGAGCAACAAGTCCCCATAGGTTTTCAATCACCACCTAATAAAAAACAAGGTACTTACGGAACAGTATAAGAAAGAGTATCTAGTACTACATAATATGGTACACCTACTTTTTACCTCAACCCCTATATGCAATATCATTATATCACGTATAACTAAATTACCCTTAATTTTCAGACAAGAATCAACTCGTAAGCGATGCTGGCAAACTGACAGTATTAGATTCCTTGTTAAGGAAACTGAAAGAGCGCGGACATCGAGTACTTATTTATAGCCAAATGACGAAGATGATTGACTTGTTAGAGGTAAACAATGCTTACAATATGTGTTTTGAAAGATAAATTGATTGTGACAATATTTGAAACTAACTAAACTTTTACAGGAATACATGTGGCATCGTAAACACAAATACATGCGGTTAGACGGATCTAGTAAAATCTCTGCTCGTCGAGATATGGTTGCTGATTTTCAGGTAAAATAAATAGGGATCAATGTGAGCTTTAAGATGTTAGCGACAGAGTTAATGTTATCAACTAATCGGCAGGCGCGTGCCGATATCTTCGTGTTCCTTCTGTCAACGAGGGCGGGCGGTCTCGGCATCAATCTCACCGCTGCAGATACTGTAAGTTGACTCTGTTCTATATTACAAGTGGGAATTGGAAGTATCCTCACCAAATAAATCTAGTAGAAGCCCGCTCCTAAAAATGGGCTCCGATCTAATTGTATGCTATGCACCTTTCCTTTGAGACTAGCAGAGCTATTGTGTAGGTTCCCGATTATATCGATAGAATATCTATGATGTATTTATCTCTGTAATGTCAGTTTGTCTAATTAATGTCTAAGAATTGCTAAAGTGGCAATGGGCGGGGGTACATTGCTCGCAAAACCGATGGCTGATGGTGCCGAACAGTTCTCGAGTGGCGACCGCGTACCGGAAAGCGCAGTGTGGGCCACCCACAAGCAACCATTCTCTCAATTTGGACTCGCAAGGTGGACCAACGACCTGGTGAAGGCAGAGAGAACCCGTTGGATGAGGGCATCGCAGGCCCTGTCGTTGTGGCGATCCTTGGGTGAGGCCTATGTCCAGCAGTGGACGTCTTACGATCGACTGTAAAATAACATGTCGATTTGATACCGACCGAAGGGTTTACACAGTCGGTCTTTGAAAATCGTGCTATATTTTTGGCCTTGTCTACGCTTGAGGTAGTAACATCGTTGGTTAAGAGGCGTCCGCCCGATTTTGAGTAACTTTGTAACCATTTTATACATTAACTATGGCACTTTTTAAGCAGAAAACAAAACTGAACAATCTACAGGATATGAGAAGTGATGTGGTTTTTCTCAAAATCTATTTTAATTAATAAAACTGAAGAAAAACGACTCCAAAGTCACCTCTTTTTTTCCAATTGTAACCGTTTTACTCTTACATTGTTGATCAGAAGAATATGAAAATTTACAATATTCTTCACAATACAATATAAAATGATGTGGTTTTCTTATTTTTTGAAAATTCATAAAAAATCATACAGGTTTTCAAAGAAAACGGAAAATTCTGACCGGAGCCGCGCAATTGAAGCGGGATGGCTAATTGCAAAAGTTTGCTTGTAAGAAAGAGAGCCTTGCAGATGGGAGGAGTAGCCTTAAGCTCATTCTTCTTTTGTTGTTGTACTTAAAAATATCTTTGTTCATAGGTAATATTCTACGACTCAGACTGGAATCCGACAGTGGACCAACAAGCCATGGATCGCGCACACAGACTGGGTCAAACCAAACAAGTTACCGTCTATAGGCTGATTTGTAAAGGCACTATTGAGGAACGAATCATGCAGAGAGCGAGGGAAAAGAGCGAGGTTAGTGTGTTTACAGCCTTAGTTACAATTATGGAAACCGATTGGAATCTAATCTGTCTAAACTCTAATCTGCAAAGTTGTATTTGCCAAGTCAATTATTTACCGTTGACTAGCCACGAAGCTTTAGATGAAAGTGAAATTAATAGATAGGCCCAAAGCGTGTTTAGTTGAAGCACACAAGTAGCACACTTGCTCTGTCATCTCGGTGAGTATACTCGACTCTTTTGCGTTTGAAATGTTCGCGTAAGCCATTAATTTTACTTCTAAGGCCACGAAGTTAAATAAATGGGTGTAATCATAGAGAATTCACACGCTATGGGTGTAATAATTTGTTAAAATGTTTACAGATTCAAAGAATGGTGATAAGCGGCGGCAACTTCAAACCTGACACACTGAAGCCCAAGGAAGTAGTGTCGCTGCTTTTAGACGACGAAGAAATTGAACTAAAATGTAAATAGAGCAGTAAACATACCTTTTATATTTAATTTTAATGTAAATTCCATAGGATCTCTATCAGTTCATAATTGTTTGTTATAGATCGACAAAAATCCGAAGAGAAAAAGATAATGGAGGAAAGGGAACGAAAGAGAAAATCTGTAATTTTACCACAAGCTCAGGTAAGAAAGTGAAGAAACAAATTACTCCTCTCGAATTCTTCGTAGTTATAAATTATTAGCTTTACCCGCGACCAGCGACCATCGACCATCGCATGATGCGCGCGATAAGGCCTTATCACGCCTTTTATATCGTTCGTTCGCGCGCAAATAGAAGAGAGACCTAAGGCGCGGCAGCGCTATATCACGCTGCAATGCTACGGCCGCAGTATTTAAATCTAATCATAAGCACAAAAAGTTACATCAAAATCCGTCCAGTAGTTTTTGTGCTAAAACAAACAGATAGACAAAAAAATCTGTGATTTAGAGTCAGGGACACTTAAAAATAGTTATCTTAATTTTGTGAATATCTTCAGTATATAGTAAAGTAACCGTAGTTATTGGTAATGTTCTAGCCACAGCCAGCGCCCGTGGAGGCGAAGCGTCCCCGAGAGTCCGCCTCGGATCCCGGCAGTCCGCTCGAAGTCGACGACGGAGAGGGGGAGCTGGTCGTGGATGTACCGCCACAGGCCGCCACGCCCACACGTGAGTGACAAAACAACCATGTAATGTCGACGACGTGCCATGTGCCATGTGCCAAGGAATTTTTCTATTTTATGTTCAAAATACCGACTGCTCTCAAACGGTGAAGGAAAACATCGTCAGGAACTTTGCATTCACTACAGAAATTCTAATGCGTATGTGAAGTCCATCAATTCGCATTGGGCATGCGAGGTTGTAGGCTTGTGCCCTACGTATATAGTGAGTGACACTTCTTAATATGCTGACACTTTTTTAAGGGCATGAACAACATCAAAATCGCGAAAAAAATCTGCTGTCTCATGTCGAAGGCTCGAATAGGTTTGCAGTTTTGTATGGAAATGGAACAGTTTTTTTCGCGATTTCGTTTTTGGTGCCATAGAGAAAGTTGTTCAGTTAGACAAAGATTACAATAAGATTGTATGACATTCAGTCAGTTACGAAAAACTTCTTTGAAATACTTTGATAGTGTTGAAGATGAAACAAAATCATCGTCAAAATCTGTTATTTAGTTTAAAATTTCACGATTTAAAAGGAGTGTCTTTTAGTGTAACGAAGATTATCTCAATGTGTTACCATAGCGTAAATACAATAAAGTGGGTGCGCTTAGTGGCCGCGTTGGGTCTATGCTTGCGCGGAGTGCGGGGGGCTCGCGTGGCGTGCGGAGGGGTGAGGCACTGGCTGTTGGGGTACAGCGCGCAGGTGAATCAGTACTGGGACCGCGCCCCCCGCCACCCGCACCCCCAGCACGATAGGCCTGTTGCGACCCGAGAGCGCCCTCACTATTAGTATATCGTCCCCTTAGAGGGAAAAGTCACTAACAACAAAAACATAGTTTTGAGATATCGAGGTTTGAAGTTTAAAACGTCATAAAAACATTAAACTTAAAGGGAATACATTTTTGTTAGCAGTTAATAATCTTTTAAACAATCCTCGTTTAGTGAATAAACGTGTAGATGTCCAATCATCACACAAGAAAAGAGAAAAGGGATAGTTAGTTTTCCATCTTTTTGATTTTGACAAAATATGCAGTTAGTGACTTTTGTCATACAGTTGAATTTGAATATTGAAGTTTTCCCACTTTTAGTGAACTCTGGTACGCCTAACATGATTTTTTAATATAACTAACCGTTCAAGACCTCTACGGGATAGACGTGTTAAGCAAAAGATCAATTTATAGCTGGTTCTCAGTTCTGTGGAAAAATCACTAATTGCACTTAGTGATAATTTTATTTTTGACAAAGTCACATACATCATACGAGAGACGAAAATACCGACCAATCCGTTCCGTTAATTCCTGAATGGAGTCATACTCCATTCAGGAATTCGAGAGACAAAATGTAAACAATGGTGATACCAGTGTAGAAAATACAATCTCGAGATGGAAGAAAACTTATCTCCGGAATGAATAACAGTAAATTATCTATTCTACTCGCAAAGGATTACGACAAATGATATGTTAATTTTGTATTGAAAATAATTTAAAAAAACGCAAGTTATAATTTAATTTTGATTAAAAGAAAGCGTGACTGTAAATATTTTATTTCGTGGTCTGGCAACAATCAGATATTTTAGACCTTTGGTTCGTTTTAACAAAGTTCTTAATGAAAAAGATTTTTTATCGTATACAATAACGTAAACGCGTCTCTTGATTGTTTAATACCTTCGTCTGAGTCTGTACGCTATGCGCGGATGCTACGCATAGAAACCCCACAAAAAATACAAAAATCCCACACAGACAAAGTAGCGGGCTACATAACATAATTTAAAAATTTCATTCAAATTGTCACGAATTTTTTTTATTATTTTTAGATAGACAATACATTTTTAATGCAATTTATTATATGCCGTGCCGCCATAATTTTATTCTTAATATTTATTAAAAATAATAAAAACAATTCGTGACAATTTGAATAAAATTTTTAAATTATGGTGGTATGGTGGTATGGTGGTGGTGGTGGTGGTTTTTTTTGGTGCATTTGCACCAAAGGTTTCTGGCAACGTAATGTCACTTTGACAGTGACGTTTTTTTGTTTACATTTTGTCTCTCGAATTCCTAAATGGAGATTAAGTGCCGTTAGTGAATGGGTAAAAGTCACTAACCGCCATTAGTTATTATTGGATGGAAATAAGGCTCGATATAGTTATTTCTACTGTTTGAATTCAAAACAAAAGCTGTACTTGGTGACTTTTCCACCATCGTATCTCGGAAAGTATGACAGATATTTAAATGGCTACTTGACAACTAGTCAAATCAGCTACTCTTTATCGGACGTCAAAACATGCGCTTTGTATGAAGATTTGTACTAAATACTGAGTTGTGACGTCATCAACATTTTCATTACTTTTTATAGTTTATCTTGTTATTAAAAATAGTATTCAAGCTAAAAACTCAATGAAAATGGGAGTTTAGCGTTATTTTCTAACCATTTTTTTATTGAGTAGATAAAAATAAAAGATATTGAATGTAGTCAAATACCCAATTCTGAGTACGGGGGGGTTTTGGCAAAAATGTCAGTTAGTGAGTTTTCTCTCTAAGGGGACGATATTCACTTTGGTGTTATGGTGACAGCGTATTCGCCGCCGGTGCGCTCGTCGTCGTGGGGCGCGTCGCGGACGTCGCGCGGCGCGCGCCGCGGCCGGCCCCGGGGCTCGCGCCACTCGTCCACGAGGCGGCCCGAGCCCAAGCCGGCTGAGAACGCGGTCAACGTCGCCGCGGGTATGTGATCCACGTTACTATCTACCTACATTATATTGTCTCCGATAAGAGCCCAGCCACACTGTGCGGTGTCGCACTCGTTGACTTATTTCCATTTGGCACAGTGTTGACTTCCTATAATGTTGAATTTTCGAAATGGTTAATGTCAAAAACTTTATGCATACACGTGTAACAAAACACTAGTAATATTTGGAGGGGTGGTTTAGATTATAAAATAACTGAGAAAATATTTAAAAATCTGCTGTTTCATACAAAACTGCCTGCAGTACCTACTCGACTCAAATATATGGGACAGCAGATATTTTTTTCGACATTGTCTCTACAGTGAAAGTTTTTCAGTTTGATGGTCTAAAGTTTAGACCACTTCATTTAGACTCTAAACCATCACATGGGTATTTCTCCTCGGCGTTTGAACGCAGTCATTATCCTCATAAAATATTTTCGCTTTGTTTATAAGAAAAGGTATACAATTTTATAAAGCCCACTGAACCCTGGTAACAGCGGCAGCGCTAAAAATATTATACCTTTTCTTATAAACAAAGCGAAAATATTTGGTGAGTTTAATGACAGCAGCGTTCAAAAGCCGAGGAGAAACACCCACATATTAGTAGGGTGTTTTGTATACAATAGGTATGTGATAAGTTCCTGTTAACGTTTATTGTTTGTCCTATCAACAAAAGACTTAATTCAATGAGAAAGTAATGCAAATTATATTTACCATTACTTTTACTCCAATTATAACCCATTCCTTTGGAAATGATCTAGGTGCAGCACTCCTCGAATCCGATGCCCCACTAGAAGCGCTGGAGCAGTCGACGCCGCCAGGGTCGGAGGGCCGCGGTCGCCGGGGCCCCGGGCGACCGCGCCTGCGCACCACGGCCCCTCGCGGCCCCTCGCGCCGGCCCCGCAGGCCCCGCGAGCCACTGCTGGTCCCACTCGCCCCGCCGCCCTAGACACGATGGCGGCTTGTCTGCGGGTGATAGTCTACATGAGTTCAGAGCGTGGTTTGGTCAGTGTACATTAGGATGCTTTTTATTTAAACCGAAGCTCGTATGTCGTTTACATGCCATTCTTAATATGTTGAGGTTTTCGTCACGTAGTCAATATCCTCTAGAAAAAGAAATCTCGCGCGTTTTTGAGCTATATTCTATATTCTCAGAAACACTCAACTCACGAGCTAGAACAGAGATACTATCTGATTATGGCCACCGCTGGCCAATAGCAGATGAAACAAGTGATTAAAAAAAACAATCTATATTCAAAATAGCTGTGCTCGGCGTGCGTTGCAACATTACAACGCCCTATTTTTCCCGACACAGACTTGACCGGTTTTTTTTACTTTACGTGCTATTCTCAGACCTACTGAATGAACACACAACAACACAACACACAATTCATAAGAATCGGTCACAGACACGAAAATTTTATACAGGGTGTCCCAGAAATGGTGAATCAAACTGCTATGGGAGGCAGCTTGACTAATGTCCTATCCAGTGTTGCCAATGCAAATTTTTAGGCGGCCGTGTACATTAGGTAAAAAAGCCGTGTTTATATGGAAAAAGACTAACGGTGGGCCGTGTCACTGCTTAAAAAAGGAAACACTTTTCAATATTTGCCAAATGGTGCTGTTTTAAGGTTTTTAACGTTAATTAAACGTTTGCAAATTTTATCTATTTGTGTGGAAAACTATTTCATCTCATCTGTTTTTTGCTCACAGAGCAAGAAAGAGGAACAAAAACCAGCCAACATATTAGTTGCAATGTTGGCATTCGGATTCGGAATTGGATACAGTACCCTACACAGTCGAACATACACTTATTTATAACAGTCTAATACTCTAAAAGTGAATTTTTTATAAATAAATTAGTCAATTACCGTAGAATTTGCGAAAAGCCGTAGAATCTGCTACGGCCACAGGGTTGCAGCCGTAGGCCGTGGATTTTGTAATTTTTTGGCCTGAAAGCCGTAGAACACGGTAATTGCCGTAGCATTGGCAACACTGGTCCTATCCATAAAAAATATAAAAAAAATAAAACGCACATGACCATAAAAAAAAGAATATCCAAAAAAACGGGAAAATCATCAAATTTTTCTAAGTTTCCAGCTCTAATTATCGCGTTTTGGGATAATTTGTAATTTTTTTCTGCCAATATTAATTGTTAGAGGTTGCTTCGACTGACTGTTAACATTTTACGAAAAAAAATGTCTGCACTTCGAGCACAGACCACTTAGTTTAATTGTTTTTTCTGAACCGAAAAATTTTCTTGCTATTTTAACCAGCTGTAGTATAAAAAAAATGTATGGGACTTGTGCGGCAAACTACTTCAAAAAGCTGCCTATTTAATGACGATTTTAAAATGGTACGAATCACTGAATTTACTTTACAAAATTGGGAGATATCAATTTTTTTTGTGTGCACGGGTGAAATTGGTGCAATTTATTCTTTACTTTTTAATTCATTTTCCACTTCTAATCCGTTGCTTCTAAGGCTAGAATTGGCTAAAAAAGTTGTTTCAATACCCGGTAGTAATGGCACGGTTTTTTAGAATCCCGGCTTTTCAAAATCCCGGTGTTTTAAAATCCCGGTTTTTTAAAATCCCGGTTTTTTAAAATCCCGTTTTTTTTAAGAATCCCGGTTTTTTAAATTCCCGGTTTTTTAGTATCCCAGTTTTTTAAATTCCCGATTTTTTGGGAACCTTGGTGTTTTAAAATCCCGGTTTTTTAAAATCCCGGGTTTTTGGGAATCCTGGGGTTTTAAAATCCCGGTTTTTTAAATTCCCGGTTTTTTGGGAATCCCGGTTGGGATTCTTAAGAAACCGGGATTTAAAAAAATCGGGAATTTAAAAAACCGGGATTTTAAAACACCGGGATTTTGAAAAACCGGGATTCTAAAAAACCGTGCCATTACTACCGGGTATTGAAACAACTTTTTTAGCCAATTCTAACCTTAGAAGCAACGGATTAGAAGTGGAAAATGAATTAAAAAGTAAAGAATAAATTGCACAAATTTCACCCTTAGCCTAGTAAATGTAAACATTTTACCTTGCAAAAGGTCCGGTATCCACGATTTTTTTATATGTGATACGGGTACAGGTCCTTATTATAAATCCAAGTTTTCTTGAGCTGCTGCCGCGGGCTCTGCTATGTCCATAAAAAAACGAAAATTTCGAAGCTTTTTCAGTTTTCATTAATTAAAATCTAAAGTTTAGGTTTTAGAAGAAAATTATGTTTTAGAGGAATTAACTACACTAAATGCGCTACAGTTTGGTTTTTGAATCATCTTTTTATACTGTATAGTTACCGAGATACGACACTTCAAAATAAGGACAATTAGGGCTAATTCCTAACTGCCCCTACATACAAATCTGTACTTGGTTACAAGATCTTTGTTTTTTGTATGTAGGTAATCTCTGGAAGTACCAAACCGATTGTTAAAATTGTTTCACTGATAGAAAGCTACACTATCCCTGATTACTATAGGCTACATTTTATTTTGTAAAAAAAAATCTATTCGAAATCTAAGTATTTGTTTTTACCAAATGACCGTTATTCAACATTTGCTGAAAATATACAAGTGTCGCATCTTATGATTCAAAAAACATATCGTATCGCATTATTAATACTTATTTTAAACACTTTCACAGTGAAACCTAAAGTTGATAACATATTTAATAAAATAAAATAAAAACGAAATTTTAAGGAATTAGTCATACTTCTCCTTACTTTGAAGTGTTGTATCTTGGTAACCATTCGGTATATAAAGATGATTCAACTATCAAATTGTAGCGCATTTGGTCTTGTTTAAACCTTTAGTAAACAAGTTTGCTCTAAAACCCAAAGCTTAAGTTTTACTGAGAAAGTTTCAAAATTTTCATTGTTTTATGGTCACACCACAGCCCGCGGCAGGACCCCAAGGTCGAAAACTTGTATTTTTATTAAGGACCTCTACCTGTATAACATATCAAAAAATCCCGGATACCCGACCTTTTGTAAGGTAGGGTATCATTTTCCAAACAGATTTACTGAACTACCTAGCACACAAGAAAATTAATATCTCCCAATTTTGTAAATGTACCTTAGAGAAAGTTGTTCAGTTTGACGATCTGATCATCCTATTAAAAATTGTCAGCATATTAAGAAGGACTCTATATTTTAGTACAAAAAATTTACTAAGGGGAAATGTCCATAAAAGGAAAGGGACGTAAGCGGAAATGTCCATACAAGTAAATGGACGTACTAGGCAATGTCCGTTCGGGGAAATGTCCGATCGGGGAAATGGTCGAACAAGGAATTCGGGCGATGGACGTTCGGGGAAAAGGTCGTAACTGACCTGATCCTTTTAAAATCGTCATTAAATAGGCAACTTTTTGAAGTAGTTTGCCGCACAAGTCCCATACATTTTTTTTATACTACAGCTGGTTAAAATAGCAAGAAAATTTTTCGGTTCAGAAAAAACAATTAAACTAAGTGGTCCGTGCTCGAAGTGCAGACATTTTTTTTTGTAAAATTTTAACAATCAGTCGAAGCTACCTCTAACAATTAATATTGGCAGAAAAAAATTACAAATGATCCCAAAACGCGATAATTAGAGCTGGAAACTTAGAAAAAGTTGATGATTTTTCCGTTTTTTTGGATATTCTTTTTTTTTATGGTCATGCGCGTTTTATTTCTTTTTATATTTTTTATGGATAGGACATTAGTCAAGCTGCCTCCCATAGCAGTTTGATTCACCATTTCTGGGACACCCTGTATATTAAGATATGGCGCGCAGCGTTTTATAGATATGAATGCACTCTTGGCGTCACGCGGCAAGCACCGTATTAATAAAGACAAATATGAGCCAAATAAATATATGCTTTTTAACTTTCTGTGTGCTATTGCAAAACATTATTTAAAACCAGGCATTTCCCGTGGTACACCTAATTTGGTTCACCTGGTGGACCACGGGTAGAACTTTTTACCCGTGGTACACCCAGGTGGACCAAGGTGAACCACGGGTAGTATTTTCTACCAGTGGTTCACCTTCAAAAGAAGGTGAACTGTAAGAAGTATTTACTACCCGTAGTCCACCACAGACCAAGGTGTACGTACATGCCTGCTTGTAGCGTTGGATTAAAAAAAATAGTTTTTTTTTAATGAATGAAATTGAAATAAAAAAAAAATAGAAAAAAAATTACGCGCACTCACGCACACATTCAGTCACTCACATATTTTCACATACACACACGTACACACACACAACGTACCTAGTTTGTAGGGATTTTTATGCTCTATAATTTTTAAATTAACTTCAAAATTAATTTAGAACATAGGAAAGGAGATATTTCCAAAAAAACCTGTTTTATTGACATTTGACCTTGAATATCATAACACGCGGACACGTGATTTTATGTGACTTTTTACCTAACGTAAAGAATGTCATAACGATGATTTATACAAGTTTTTAGCTTATTATCTCCCATTCCGAGTTTGACCCCTTTTTCGATCAAATTTTACTGGGGTATAAGGACAAAAGAGACCAAAGATGACCAAAGTGACAACTGCCCTAATGTTTTTCACGCACACTAAAACAAAAGTGACAAGTGAAAAGTGGACAGCCGCATACACAAAGATCTATAGTTCCGTCTCCTTCTACTATTAACGGCACGTCATAAGACAAAAGAGACTAACTACAATCGTAAATTGATGCGGTCTCTATGCTTTAGAATAAAGGAGATCCTTGCTCTTAGCGTCGGATAAAAAAAAGAGGAAAAAAAAAGAATGAAAATATAATTTAAAAAATAGACAAAAGAAATTAAAAAAAAACACGCACTCACACACGCACACTCACACATTCAGTCACTCACATATTTTCACATACACATACACACACACAACAAAAGCGCAGACATTTACACACGCACATATTTTCATAATATACATATAAATAAACACGCACACATACTCACACAACACACGCGCACACATATAGATACAATTAAGGCTCTGGTAGTGAAATGTGTTTACATAGTAGTGTTGGTTAAAAAAAAAGTATGAAAAAACAAAAAGAAAATGAACGATAAAATAAAAAGAAATAAAAAAAACACGCGCACCACACGCACACATTCAGTCAATCATATATTTTCACATACACACGCACACACACTGACACACACGCATCCATTCGGTCACGAGTATATGTGCGTGTAGGTATGTGTATATGAAAATATGTGCGTGTGTCAATGCCTGCGCGTGTGTTGTGTGAGTATGTGTGCGTACGTGTAAATGTATGTGAAAATGTGTGCGTTTGTGTGAGTGCGCGTATGTTATTGTGTGAGTATCTGTGCATGTGTATATGAAAATATGTGAGTGACTGAATGTGTGCGTGTGTGAGTGCGCGTTTTTTTTGGTCTTTTTTTTTGTCTTTTTTTTTTCTTGTTTTTTTATTCATAATTTTTTTCATAAATTTTTTTTAACCAACACTATCTATATTACACCTTGGTCCATGGTGGAGAAATTAAAAAAGTTTGCGTTAAAATTGTTGGGGGGTCTTTGTGACGAGTGGTCACATCTAGCTAAGACTCCTCATAAATGAATGTTTATTTGTTGCAGATGCTAGCAGTGTTACAGAGACTCTTTGGTTATGCGACAACCCACCAATAGTGCAATTGTTTTAATAGTTTATTTACCAAGTTGTTTATAATCGTAATTTTTACATTCTATTACTGCAGTCATTGTACAAAATAATTAATTTAAAAGTATTATTGTCAAAGTTTGAGAAACTTTGTTTTAAT
The DNA here is from genome assembly GCA_922987775.1 of Agonopterix subpropinquella. Taxonomy (NCBI): domain Eukaryota; kingdom Metazoa; phylum Arthropoda; class Insecta; order Lepidoptera; family Depressariidae; genus Agonopterix; species Agonopterix subpropinquella. The sequence goes on along the minus strand of OV277693.1, from coordinate 47,844,545 downwards.
TTAAGCTCTAATTAAACTGAAATTATTGATTAAATAATTTTGACTGTGACTCTGTTTGTATATACATAGTTGTAATTTAACGAATCAATTTAATTTGTTAATCGTTCTATTATAATTTATGAATTACAGTTTTACATTATGAAGTATAAAATAAAACATTTAGGGCCGTTGTTTCACCAGTTCTTAATAAGTTCTTGATAGCCTATCTGACAGATTATTAACCCCACGATTCGCAAAAAGAGGGTTGTTACTTGTATAAGTTTTAAGTCTGATTGTCTGTGGCCTTGTACCTCCCAAACAAATGGGGGACCGGATTCGATGCAGTTTTTTGTAATCAAAAGCTAATTTTTGCGAGTATTTTCAGCATTGTCTCATAAAATCGGTTCAGCTGTTTTCAAGATACCTTAAAAATCACGAAATAACATTTATTTACAAATTGAAAAACCCCCAACGCCTGGAACAAACATTTAAAAAGTTAAAAATAAATAATGCACCTAATATTTGTGATGTTTGCAATGAACTCCTTGTGTCAGGTATTGTTGGGTATGCAGATGACAGTACTGTCATGGAGAGATACGTATCCGGCGCAGGGGCCAGCGGGGATAAAATACGCTCGCAGAGGGAGGCCATGGTGGAGCGGACAAACTTGACTTTAAGTCTTGTCTCCCAATGGGGTGACAATAATGTTACGAGCGACGGGTTCCGGGATTGGAGTGAAACGCTTAGTCCAATTTTACAGAGTTTATTTGGGATACACTTACAAACGGTCCACCTCGCACCTACTCGGTTCACTTCACCGGGTCCTCCTCGCAGGGATTCCCCGTGCACCACTTACTGTCACTGTTCACAGTCCACTACGTCACTACTGTGACGACACGACACGCGTCACGGCTCTGACGTCACGACGTACGACACTATGATGTCACGCACTACACTGACACTATGACGTCACGTACTACACCGACACTATGACGTCACGCACTACACTGACTCTTGTCTACTCACTGTTCCACTTAGCACTTTTCTCTTCGCTTGTACTTTTCCACTTTTACTTTTCTTCCTTTTGTTTCGCACTGTTCACTGTTAAACCAAGGACTGATCCGTCAGCCCGAATTCGCCGCTCTTTATACCCCGCAGAACGTTCCAGATCTACGGATTTCGTTATTCTTTTGTTCTCTTCCAGATACCTCTAATCCCACCTTTCTGGAAGTTTCCTTTATTTTTTCTGTCCCTTTCCAGATATTCCTTCTCATTCTCTCTTCCTTCTAGAACATTTCTACAAACATTAAAATCTAGAAATACTTTTTTGGTTTTGACCGGATTCGATCCGTCACCCCCCGGCATGGGAGTCTGAGCCTTAGACCGTAGGACCACGGCGATTGTTAATGAGCCGGCCGAATTTTCGAATGCCTTCTTTACGTTTGACAATTGACAGCAGCCGTAACAATAATTTAGTTAACTTCAACGCCACCAAAACACAGGCTTGTCTATTCACCGCAAAAAGGAGTCCGTTTAATCTGACTCCTACTTTCCGGGGTACATCTGTCCCTGTTTCCGATAGTCTTGGGCTCCTGGGCATGAGGTTGACCACGAAACTCAACTTCGGCGCTGACATCGAGTCTAAGGCTCAAACTGCGGCCAAAAAGCTGGGCATCCTAAACAAGGTGAAGCGGTACTTCACTCCTGGACAGCTCTTAGTATTGTATAAAGCTCAGGTCCGATCATGTATGGAGTACTGCTGCCACCTGTGGGATGGCTCAGCCAAGTATCAACTTGCCGCACTCGTCTCGGTTGAACGCAGAGCCAGTAAGCTGGTGGAGACCAAGCTTTATAGTCTAGCCCACCGCCGCAGAGTGGCCTGCTTGTCGGTCTTCTACAGATTGTACTTCGGTGAGTGTGCCAAGAGCTGCATGACCTCATTCACCTTCCCCTTTCTACTATCGGACTTCCAGACGCACCGCGGGATATCACCCCTTCTTGGTTGACAACTTGACATCCCACATGTCCGCACCAAGCGCCTTTCTGAATCTTTTATAATGCGCACAGCCAAGGAGTGGAATGCCTTACCTGCGTCAGTATTTCCGAGTACTTACAACCCGAATTCCTTTAAAGTACGAGTGAATGAGGCATCTTCTGGGTAAGCTCGCTACATCTAAGACCCCATCTTCGTCCTGAGGGCTGGATTGAGGTCAAGAGCAAACCCATAGTTAACAAAAAAAAAAAAAATTTTTTTTATCCCGTTTTGAATATTTTAGGTCAATTAAAGTATCGAGCCCCGTAGGTGAATGCCGAATAAAAAACAATTGTCATTTTATAGCGGTCCTCTCTCCGACGACGCTGCGCATTGATCTAAAATCTCGCACTTGGCCGATTTTCTTTAGACAGGAGGTACATTTTTGATTCTGCATATCAGTAGGACCAACAGAAATAGGTGTCCCTGGTGGACCTACTAGTAGGACAAAATCGTAGGACAAGACAGAAAAAGTAAAACAAATATTGCATACATCATCCATCACAAATTAATAGGTGCTCGAATTATTTTTACTTTTAAAATGTTTGTTTTTGGCGTTGTTGCTTTTTTATTTATTCGAAATATATCAAATGATCTGTTAGAAACGCAATTTTTAAGCTTTTCCAGAAGAGGGGAAACAGGCCCTTAAGGTATACAGAACCAAATGACTTCCTAGATATAGAAAAAACAGGGTAAGTAAGTAATCATTTTATTATTTGCGAAAGTTTCTCTCTCGCTCATGATTTCGAATTCAAAAATAGCATTTTGTCTATCTTTGTCTGAAGTGCTATTTTTGAATTCGAAATCATGCGCGAGAATACACAAACTTCATACTTTTCTACTGCTGATTTCAACGTATGATTTTCAAAAATCGCATTCCTGAGCAAAGTTTTTAAAATTGTAACCTTTAACGCCGTCATCTCTCATGTCTTCGTCATACAATATACCTACTTTAACTCTAGGTAACTCCTCAAATGAACAGAGACGACTGATCTGGTTTTAAATTAAAATATTGGTGAGAAACTGGTTCGTTTTATTTAGTTATGTACATGTATTTGTCCAGTTTGTTTTTATTAGTCCGTGTCTACTTTGACCTTTGAATGATTGTATTTTTAGTAAACAGATCTTCCCATCTGCATTTTTATAAAGATGTTATTATATTTGTCAATATCACATGAATAAGAAACGGTTAGATCAGACCGAGTGTCATTTAATATTTCTGCATAAGACTGAAGGTCTGTGCTAACCCTAACTGATCGAATAAGTAAATTTATAGGGTCCCGTACCCATAGGGTGCCCTATTAAAAGTCCTCTCTTGAACGGTGTTCCAGCTCTCTTTTTTTAGCGGGTTGAAATTTTAGTTATTATTTTGGTTCTGCATTTGTTAAGATTTTATATGAGATCGGGGGTCTAGTATAAGATGTCAATGGGTTTTGCTAACACATCTACACTAATATTATAAAGAGGAAAGATTTGTACCTATTTTTGTATGTTTGTATGTTTGTAATGAATAGGCTCAAAAAGTACTGGGCCGATTTAAAAAATTCTTTCACCATTAGAAAGCTGCATTCACCCTGAGTAACATAGGCTATATTTATTGCTAGAAAAGATTAGACGTCCACCCGTGCGAAGCCGGGACGGGCCGCTAGTCTACACTAATATTATAAAGAGGAAAGATTTGTACCTATTTTTGTATGTTTGTAATGAATAGGCTCAAAAAGTACTGGGCCGATTTAAAAAATTCTTTCACCATTAGAAAGCTGCATTCACCCTGAGTAACATAGGCTATATTTATTGCTAGAAAAGATTAGACGTCCACCCGTGCGAAGCCGGGACGGGCCGCTAGTAGGTAATAAAAAAGAAGTTAAAAGTAAGAGGGGTAACGATTCGTTTTTTCAAGGTTTTTCTCTATCTCATAAAAACAGCAATGTGATTGATTATAGAATTAAAGTAAAACAAAAAATCTCTTCGATTTAGTACACTCACCATCAGATATATCGTAGCATACAAGGTGTCCAAATATTTCTGAGCAGTGCTAATTTTCATTAAATCCTTTACAGTAAAAGTGACCAATAATATGTAAACGTGTATTTTGTCATAAATATCGGAACAGCGAATTTTCAATAATTTCTTTACAATGTTATTTAAAATTAAAATTTAAAACAACGGAGTAAGGTTTTTTTTCCGAAACTGTTCAGATGTTTATGATCACCTTGACCAAAGAAAATATACACTAGATATATTTGATGTTCTAGGCGTTCCTATATTTTTGATTGGTTATGAGTAAAGAAATTATTGAAAATTAGAACTGCTAAGAAATATTTGGCCACCTTGTCTGCTACGATATATCTGCTGGTGACTGTACCATGTTCATACTGTCTGGTTACGACAGATATATTTATGGTTAATTATTGTATTGTTATTGTGAAGCTGCATGTGGGTATTGCAAGTAAGTAGTAAGCAAGCAAAAGCAGTAGTAGACTGAATATCACATTTCGATAAGACCAATAATATAGGGTGTAAGTGACAGCCTAGCAAATACTAAAACGGTGAACTCAGACCCGTCAAAGTGAACAACTTTCACTATGGAGCCTACCTAAGGAAACGCGAAAAAAATCAGCTGTCCCATACAAAACTGCTGTACCCACCCGACTAAAATGTATGGGGCAGCTGATTTTTTTTCGCATTTCCTGACGTAGGCTCCATAGTGAAAGTTGTTCAGTTTGATGGTCTGAGTTCACCGGTTCAGTAATTGCTAGGCTCTCACTTACACCCTGTATACAGGGTGAAATTGATATCATTAGCATCCTTTTAAACTAAGAGTCTACCCATCAAACTGAACAACTTTTATTATGGGAGCAAACCGATCGGAGCAACTAAAAAACCTGCTGTCCCATACTAAACTGCAATGCCTACTCGACTCAAATGTATGCAACAGCAGATTTTTTTTTGCTTCGATCGGTTTGCTCCCATAGTAAAAGTTGTTCAGTTTGATGGGTAGACTCTTAGTTTAAAAGGATGCTAATGTCGGGTTTACATAAAAACAAGCTCAGATACGTTCTGTTTCGGGTAGGTAGTAGGTGCTGCTGTCGTGTCGCCTGTCATGGAGGTCTCGTCAAGGGTCGCCGCTAAACATCCTAATTAGCGGCGCGAGACTACACAACCGGAGTTCCTCTCGACTCGACTCCAGTGACATCTAAACTATTATAAAACGAGTAAAATAGAAGCAAAGTGAATCTACATTGACGATATTTACAAGAAAAAGATTACGGTAGGTTTTTAGGTGTCCCTGACTCCAAATCCATTTGTTGATATTTTGTCGGTCTGTTTGTTTGTTCCAGCATCACATAAAAACTACTGAACCGATTTTGATGAAACTTTTTTGTTTAAATTAAACAAAAGCTGGTATACCTAATTTGTGCGGACGAAGTCGTAGTATTTTCTTGGTCGTATTTTCTAAATGCATGGCATCACAGTGGGTCCTTTTAATATGAAATCAATCCAATTAGGATTTACACGTAAGTAAAATTTAAAAACTTACCTGGCCGTAAGGCCGCCGTTACTGTAAAGTAACTTACCGGACTTTCGAACTTCGATATATCGCGACCATTTCGGTCCGAACTTCATGGTCAGAAATGTTGCTACAACTACGTAGGTAGATACCTTCCTAACCATCTAAGACCTAACCTACCAAATATCTTTTAACACACGTAGTAAGTTGTATAGTAGGTACCTAATGTTCACTTTTAGAACATTGAATAGAACCGGGAATTCAGGTGGAATGCTTATTACCTACAATTGATTCTTTTTGCATCATTTTAGTTACCTTTTGTTAATTATACTCTGTCCTATTCTGTATTAGTCAATACTAATTCTTTTTTCACTACCTATCCCACATGAGTCTTCGTGAGAACTACCTACCTATATCTTTCCTCAAACTTGGACAGACGTGTAACAATTTGCCAATTCTGGCGGTGTGTAAGTAAAAAGCAATGGGCGAATTAATAATAATCTTATGTCTAGTGGTCATGAATTGAGTGATTTAAGAGCGTACAAATAAATAAATATGTAAATAATTACCTACAACAAAGAATAATCGGGGAATATAGTCGTGAGCATATGCTGTACTATGCTATTACCTACAACTTGACTCGGTTGAGGGATTCTATAAGTAGGTAGTTGTTCAGATGAGTTAAGGAGGACCAATAGGACCATGCACATTGGGTGTTAGGATAGACTTGTTGCATTATTTTCATCGGTGACTGTACATACCTATATTCATACAAACGATTGCATTCAGGATTTATGGAAAGTCAAAAATTTGTTTTTGCTAATTTCCCATAAGTTTGTCAGGAAAAGTTGTTTAGTATGATGGGTAAAAATCATCTCTTAATGCAACTGTTTACCATAACACCATTTATAGGTACAGGGTGTAACAAAACATTCTAGTAATACTTAAAGGGGTGCTTCAGAGAGCCAACTTCGTAATCGCTAAACTCGACTAAACTGTATGGGATAGCAGATTTTTTTTTCGCGATTTCGAAGTTGGCTCCATAGTGAAAGTTGTTCAGTTTTATGTTCTGAAGCACCCCCTTAAGTATTACTAGGGTGTTTTGTTACACACTGTATATAAAAATCAATGTTTGCTTGTCTGTCTGTTTTTAGGCGTTTCTATACCATTAATTACCATTCGTCCGATTGCGATGAAACATTGGTCGGTTGTGCGCATGCCCGCGAAGGTTGCTGACAAAAGAACCCTGATTATAACGCATGCCGGGCACGGCACAGCTATTCGGTATGCCCATGGGAAAAAGTGGTAAAACTAAGAGAAAATGCAGCAAACATCGTTTGTTATAAAACCGCTATAAGTTCTTCACTCGCTTGTATCATGAGAAGAAAATGTGCGAGACTGTGAGGTACCTATTTGACATGCAACTCGCTTGCGCTCCGGCGCGGCGCCGGCGCCTCTTGCTGGAACACTCGTGGCACGATCTGACGACCTGCTTCCGCATTTAATTGCATTGTTTAAATAAGTACCTACCTACTATGTTTAATTATCATTAGAGGCCATCATTACTGGTCATATCCATATCATAAGATCCTGCATTGTTTATGGAGGTAGGTACAATAAAATAAGTACTAAATAGGTAAGCCAGCTCAGGAAGGTGCCTGAAGGTGGGATAATATAGGTATTGTCTAGGTCAGTTTCTTTTGGCATTCTTTCTTTATCGTGTGGGCAGAGCCCTGCTGGTGTCAGAGTTTTTTCAGACCGCCTTATGGCCTCTGACGTGGTTTTTATGTAACGACTAGTAGCCGCCGGTATAGGATAGTAGCCGGGACCAACGGCTTAACGTGCCATCCGAAACACGGAATCATCTTTCTTTTCAGACAATCAGGTGATTCAGGCCTGCAATGTCCTAACCAACTGGGGAAAAATGCACGAAGTGACATATCACTAGGTGTCCCCCGTGGGAATCGAACCCACGACCCGAATCATCTTTCTTTTCAGACAATCAGGTGATTCAGGCCTGCAATGTCCTAACCAACTGGGGAAAAACGCACAAAGTGACATATCAATAGGTGTCCCCCGTGGGAATCGAACCCCCAACCTCCGAGTCGAGAGCCAATGCTCTTAACTATTAGGCAGTTGGTCTTTTGGCATGGGAATTGAGAACAGAAAAATAGTAGGTATTTTTTTATGCTATTATAGCTTTTTCTAGCATATGCTCACGACTATATTCCCCGAGGTGGTAGTCAGAGATATTCTGTAACCTCAGAACATCCTCGTTTCACTAGTACCGTAACTCTGTCCAGTGTGTCCGGTGAGCCCGTCGCCACTTGTAATGGACAGTGGATACAATACATGCCTCGAAATTGAAGCATGCAGGTTTCCTCACGATGTTTTCCTTCACCGAAAAGTCAGTGGTGTTACAAATCGTACATAAATTCCGAAAAACTCATTGGTACGAGTCGGCCTGGACGGGGATCGAACCATCGCCTCCTGCACGGCAGGCAAGGTTACTCGCTACTAGACCACCACCGCTTTTTCTAAAAAGTTATAATACTTACAAAATTGCTGCAGAATGGGATCTCGTAAAAAAAAATTGTTTTTGGAAGGGTCATGAGCATGCTGAAGAAAATCTTCAAAAAATAGGTACCTAAGTATACTGGTTTTGTTACTGGGGAATTGGGGATTATCGTAATTATAGTACTTACTTGAAAATGATTAAATTTCAGTATCTTGCATAGTTCAGCGAACTGTATTCAGTGGCATACGAATGAGCGAGCTAATGAGATGACCCCGTTAACGGTTGGATCACCACGCCGCCGCCGCCCGCCGCCCGCCGCCCGGCGCCGTGGTGGCACCACCGGGAAAAGTATTTAGGTACCTACATACCTACGAGTACCTACCACACCACACTGCATCTGCCGATGACTCTAGTGTTTCTTAGTTTGATTTGAACCTGAACCAATAGGTTTAAACATTCTAAAGGTGGTAATGCTTCGTTGGTTTGGTCATGTGGAGAGGATGAATGACAGCAGATGTACGAAAGAAATATAAGTTGTAGTCGGTAGTGGCCCTCGTAGGACGTATCACGTATGATCAAATTAATCGGTTACGGTTTCTACAGAAAGGTGAGGTGCGGAGTCACGCGGGGTTCTCGAAACAGACGGGCATGTATGAAGAGTCAAGAGATGTACCTACCTATGGATGTGAACGAGGCAAAAGAGGTATGCAGCCTGCAGGATCTTAGTAAATGGCGCGCCCTAGTGTCTGCTAACCTAAATGGAAATTATATTAACTGAAAAGAGAAAAACAAGCTCTTACATTCACTAATCAACTATAACAACTTGGTTCGAACAAATATAATTTGAATGCTATTAGGTAGGTATCGCAAACGGGGACAAAGAAGAATATAAAACATACCTTAGGTACCTACCTTGGTTTGTCCCCGCCTGCAATACCTACCTAATAGCATTCAAATTATATTTGTTCGAACCAAGTTGTTATAGTTGATTAGTGAATGTAAGAGCTTGTTTTTCTCTTTTCAGTTAATATAATAGTTTTTTATGCAGTCGGGTTTTTTGTTTTTTTTAATAATTTAGTTTATTTCATACTTTTTAGTCTTGTGTCGAAATGGTAGCATAAAAGTACTATAATATATATATATTTGGAATTGTCTGTTTACAAGCTTTCATTTGATACCCATATTGTATTTTTTATCAAAAAAAAATTTTTTATTCCCCCTCTTTTTTTTAATTCGCAACCACCTTATTAAAATAATATAGCCTATGTCACTCTCACGATTTTTACAAATCTAACGACACCTCATACGTCAAAATCCATCAAGCCGTTTAGGCTGTAGGCCGTGCCAAAGAAATATACATACAAACATACATACATACATACATACATACATACATACATACATACATACGCTCGAAAAACATAACCCTCCTTCTGGCGCAGTCGGGTAAAAAGCATTATTTCGCAAACGGGGACAAAGAAGAATATAAAACATACTTTAGGTACCTACCTTGGTTTGTCCCCGCCTGCAATACCTACCTAATAGCATTCAAATTATATTTGTTCGAACCAAGTTGTTATAGTTGATTAGTGAATGTAAGAGCTTGTTTTTCTCTTTTCAGTTAATATAATAGTTTTTTATGCAGTCGGGTTTTTTGTTTTTCTTAATAATTTAGTTTATTTCATACTTTTTAGTCTTGTGTCGAAATGGTAGCATAAAAGTACTATAATATATATATATTTGGAATTGTCTGTTTACAAGCTTTCATTTGATACCCATATTGTAATTTTTAACAAAAAAAAATTTTTTATTCCCCCTCTTTTTTTTAATTCGCAACCACCTTATTAAAATAATATAGCCTATGTCACTCTCACGATTTTTACAAATCTAACGACACCTCATACGTCAAAATCCATCAAGCCGTTTAGGCTGTAGGCCGTGCCAAAGAAATATACATACAAACATACATACATACATACATACATACATACATACATACATACATACGCTCGAAAAACATAACCCTCCTTCTGGCGCAGTCGGGTAAAAAGGCGTGACTTAGGAGATAAAAAATTCTGCTTTAAAAATAGAGCCTAGATTTACCATTTTAATCTTGGTATGTACCTAAGTAGAATATCGCGCAGTTTTTATTCTAATTAGTATGCCAGAATTTTAAGCCTATACGGCACTAATAAAAGTAATATTTTAAAGAGGAAAGATTTTTGATTTTTCTCTGTTTAGGCTCCGAAACTACTGGGCCGATCTGAATAATTCTTTTACCATTAGAATACTAGATACATTATCCATGATGGGCATAAGCTATGAATAAAAGCGGTCAAGTGCGAGTCGGGCTACTCGCGTACCGAGGGTTCCGTACCAAACCACTACAGAACACAACATTGGCCTCGATTCGGACTGTGACACGACTTAACTTAACTAAATTTATTCCTGTTTCTTTCTAAAATAAGATTAAGAAAAGAGACAGAAAACCAACAGCTGACTTTAGTGCTGTCAAAGTGACGTTAAATGCGCAAAATAAGATGCCATCATAATGTACGCCATCTTATTTAAAGCGTTTTTGGGCGTTTAACGTCACTTTGACAGCACTAAAGTCAGCTGTTGGTTTTCTGTCTCTTTTCTTAATCTTATTTTAGAAAGTGACAGGAATAAATTTAGTTTAGTTAAGTCGTGGTACACTCCGAATCGAGGCCATTAACTTAGAAAAAAACTTTTTTTTGTCCGGGACCTTTAGCGCCAGACCGACTCACACTTGGCCGGTTTTTAGTATTTGTTGTTATTCTGTAGAGTATGCTCTATAATCACACTAAGTTTGACGCTTGTATGTATTACCGTTTTTACGATAGAGCGTGAAGAGAAAACATTGATTAAAACTAGTTTCTTGTTGAGAATCCCCCTTAATTTTTAACTTTTTGACATTTTTATTATTTGTTAACAAATCCGCCGCAATAACGCATAATCTGAGAAAATTTCAACTATCTAGCTATTACGGTTCAAAAGTTACAGCCCTAAATAGGTAGGACAGACGGACGGACGGACAGACAGACAGACGGACAGACGGACAGACAGACAGACGGACGGACGGACGGACGGACGGACAACGTAGGCTTAGTAATAGGGTCCCGGGTTCGTTTTCACCATTTGGGTACGGAAGCGGAACCTTAAAAAACGGCCAATTGTGTGTCGGAAAAAAAGGCATTGCAACGCTTGCCAGGCACAGCTGGTTACTTATTTATAATTAGGGATTGCAATTGCTGGATCCAGCATCCAGCAATCCAGCTGGATCCAGCGCTTTTTTCGGCCTGCTGGATCCAGCACCGGGCGCTGGATCCAGCGTTGCGGATCCGCAATTTATTAACTTTACAAATAATGGCGCAATACCATTTGTTTCATGAGATCCAACTTCCAGAAAAGTAAAAAAAAATTAAATGTTACATTATTTAATCCTTTAACTCAAGAAATAGTTATTTGTTACGCAAGGCTGCAAAGTTGCTTTTTGGCGCGAGTACTTGTATTGAAACCTGAGCAAGCTAAGGAGTCTAGGATTAAAAATGGAAATCATGAATCAATGGATCAAATATGGAATCCTGAGCGGAGCGAAGGTTTCAAAAGTACGAGACGCAGAATAACTTTGCTGCCCAGCGAAACACACAACTTTTCACCTCACTACAGCAAGGAAAATTTCAATGCGCCAACCTCATTTTTAGAATAATCGCACTGGCTAGCAGATAAACAGCATGAAAAAAAAACATGTATAGGCTGTTTTTCTTTATTGAATAGAAAGATTCGAATTTTAAAAACTCTTTCCACGCTAGCAAAACGCTAGCGGATAAAATGCACTTTTGCACTCTGATTTTGAATGACAAACAGAATCTTTCCGAGCGCATGTGAGGTGAAAAGATATTTTATTATAACTTCTACTCTACTCTACTTCTATTAAGTGCGAGTTTATAAATTTAATTTTATAAGTGGATAATGGGCAAGGCTAGACTACGGGTTTCCGAGCAGCCTTCACCAGGTCATCAGTCCACCTTGTGGGGATACTATTTACGCTGCGCCTTCCAGTACGCGGTCTTCACTCTTCGGCTTCATCATCATTATTCTCTGAGGAATGTGCCAGCCCATTGCCACTTTAGTTTAGCAATTCTTTGAGCTATGTCAGACAGCTAATCTGGTTATTCTGTGAATCTCTTCATTTCTGATTTGATCTCGCAGGGAAACTCCGATGATAGCCCTCTCCTCTCCATTGCCCTTTGGGTGACTTTCAGTTTTTTTATGAGGCCCTGAGTGAGCGACCACGTCTCAGTTCCGTATTATGTCATCACTGGCACTACGCACTGGTCAAACTTTCGTTTTGAGATACTACGCAGCTTCCCGAACGCTGCCATGCCGCTGCCCAGCCGAGTTGGATTCGACGGTTGACCTCTTTCTCGAAGTTGAACCTAACTAATTGGACAATTTCTCCCAGGTCAACATAACCGTCAACTACTTAGAGCGCAAAGTCTCAGATCTTCACAGAAATGTGTAGAACATGAAAATGATAAGTATTCGCCTTTTACATGTTTATTGTCAAACTAACTCTTCGGATCGGAGGTTCTGCTAAATTCATCGAGCAGTCTACTGAGATCCTCCATGGTCTCCGCCATGATGACTATATCATTAGCAAATCGAAGGTGAATGATGTACGTTTATGTTGATGTCTAGGTCTTACCAGTACAGAACTTTAAAAATATCTTTCAGTGCAGCGGTGATCAGTCTTAGAGAAATTACGTCTCTCTGGACTCACCCCACTGTAGTAGGAAAGTGGTACTGAAGTCCGACTGACAGTGGAGTTTTCGTACATGCTATTCAGCACTTCCATGTATCGGTACTTTGGTAGACAACTAACTAACTGGAGACCTTAATAGATTACATTATCGTCTTCTTTCCCGTGTGAAGGTGATCACACGTTGTCTTTCCAATACTTTGCCACCTCTATTCCTCGAGGTGAAGTCTCTATTAGGTACAGGACACAGACACAGGGCACATTCTACATTGCGATAGATGTCGAGTGGTTTGCACCTAACCACACCCACACTCCATAGTCCCCATCAGCCGGCAATATGTCCGTTCCATCTTTGCAGATTATTCTTGTATCGCCATCATCTCTAGTTTTAAACCGAATGAAAGTTAAATAAATGGGTAAGAAGTTTAACTAATTTGTAGTGACCAGTAGAAGCAGTAAGAGATTCTTTAGTAAGTGATTTAAATGAGAAAAACATTAATTTCTATACAAATCTATAAAGTGCTGGATCCGCGCTGGATCCAGCTGGATTTATGTCGATCCAGCAAAAATCCAGCTGGATTCAAAATGCTGCTGGATTGCAATCCCTATTTATAATGAAATGAACATAGTTCGCAAAACGAGAAACATTGTTGGAGCTTCCATATCAAAGTGCGAATCAGCCGATCGATTTTCTGTTGGATTGGAGGTCCAAAAATGCTCTTTTTTTTCGACCCATGTTCCTCAGGGAAAGTTTAGTTTCGTTATCTGATTACGATTAGGTACCACTCAACATTTTTCTAGTATAAGTATAGGTACCTAACCTAATTAAAAATAGGGCTACATATAACATCACAGGCACAGGCACCGGCAGACTCATTATTAGGTAAGTATAGTTTTGTATTACTTTTAGATACAACCGCCCTGGAATTTATTGCAAAAACTCCGGAAATATCACATTTGATGAACATGGGGCATGTCAGAGGGTGGTTTGTGATGATGTATGGTCACAAAAACGGATTCACCAGTTTGTAGCTGTCGTCGTGTGATGAATGTAGTCAGAGGTGCAGAGGTGGAAAATCACATCATTTGATTTATTCCAAATGACGAATGTTTGGTTATAAATAGACGGGATGAGATTAATCGTAGGTAAGGGTGATTACTGGAGTGAGGGGGCAGCCGTTAATTTACTGTGGCGTAATTATTTTAATACCATAAAATAACGCCATAGTAAAATACTTAAAATATACGAGTGATCGCAGCTTTGCATACTGTTGTATTATTGAGTCGAAGACGTTGAGGATGTAGAAGTAATTGTATATAAATTAGTAAAAGAGAGATGTTATTGACACAAGTGTTTATATTGAACATGAAGTAAGGTAACTAAGCACATAATCAACTTTAAAAAAGGAATAAGAATATGTCAATATGATTAAATGCATTAAGAAGAAAATAACTTATAAAGAGTCTACACAACAAGAGATTAGTATAGACAGTATCTACAACAGCCGCCCTTAATCGATGTTGTGGTTAACAAGGACACAAAAAAAAAACACACACAAAAACCTTTTATTAACAGCCTTTTGTACAGATAACAAGTTGGTTTTTAAATCCGGAACAAAAGGAACTACACCAATACTGTTGACAACATTATCTGGTGTACCAACTCCACAACATGATGCACATTTCCATGTTATCAAAGTCTGACAAGTTCAATCTGTACAATCTTCGCTCTAAGGTTAGTCTTCGTCCCATACCTTTATCCTCGAAAGCTCTCTGCAAAGATTTCCACGCTTCGGCTGCAGTTTTTCGCACATCTGACGTGAGTAATAGCTGCACCGTCTACTGTTAAGCATATTTTGGTCACGCTTTGCATCGTTACGTACCTTGGTCGAGGCGGGGGTGGTATCATCTTTAGGATAACCACTTACTATTTCCCATAAGTCCTCGCAAAAAGGTAATTACGCATCTTAAACTTCCAAGTAGGATATCGAGGCGGGGGTGGTATCATCTTTAGGATAACCACTTACTATTTCCCATAAGTCCTCAGACAAAAGGATGGTATTGACGAAGAGGAGCTCGACTTACAAACACTTGACTCTTCTCCAGATTCGTGTGACATTTTGAAGAAAAATTTTGTTTCTATCAATCACATGAACAATTCACTAAAAATATATTACAATTTAAACTTTACATGAACTATCTTCTGCTCGTGCTGATAACGTGTTGTATTATTGAGTCGAAGACGTTGAGGATGTAGAAGTAATTGTATATAAATTAGTAAAAGAGAGATGTTATTGACACAAGTGTTTATATTGAACATGAAGTAAGGTAACTAAGCACATAATCAACTTTAAAAAAGGAATAAGAAAATAGTTAGCTTATCTATGAATAAGAATATGTCAATATGATTAAATGCATAAAGAAGAAAATAACTTATAAAGAGTCTACACAACAAGAGATTAGTATAGACAGTATCTACAACACATACGAAACTCGATTCGCTGAAAGATAGTTACAAACAAACAGATTTTGTGTAACGATATAATCATTATATCGTCAGATCAATCTAATAATCATAGTCATAATTTAACTTATTATAATGCAATAAGTTAAATTATGACTATGATTATTAGGTAACTATCCATTTTAGATAGCCTATGCCGTGGAGATACATACGGGACCTACCTACAGCGTATCACAACGTTATAGTATAATTATTATAAATGTGTAGGTAATATATGTCGTTTGGGATACAAACGTCTATATTTTCAGACACAATGGATTTTTCCATTGTGTCTGGAAAGAGCCGTTTTTGATACCAATCGACTCATAATTTCCTGAAAAAAAAATCGAAGTGCGAAAATTTGTTTTTTAAGACTATAAAGTTCCATCACAAATAATACGTACAATCACTTCATATGTAAGGTATGCAAATACCCTGGCCTTCAAAACTTAGTACCACACTGTATTTTCGAAACAAAAACAATACGATTTTTTTAATTTGTTTTATACTTATAAAAAAAAACGGAATGCCTGAAAAAAAAATTTATAAACAGAAACACTCCTTTTCAAATTGCCGTCTGACTAAAGTGTGATAGGTACTTAGTTTTGCAGGCCAGTGTAGTTCAAATAAAAATAATCTCACCGTTGTGTCTCCCACTCCCACCACTGCACACCATACAAGGATCAACAGCGGCGACCAATCACAACACTAAACAATGCAGTCCAGCGGCCCGGGAGATGTCTTGGAACTCGCAACGATTTTGTCAAAGAGGATTGGGAGGTGTTGGAAAAATATAGGTATATCTGATTTCCCACCACTGCAAACGGGAAACAGAGAAAAAAATTCTTGGTCAATGCATAAAAAAATAAAAAACTTTATTGAGTTAAGTAACTATTAAGATTGATTCCTAAATTCTAGTAAACTGTGTGTCCAGAATCAGTTCCTTCCCGAATAGTGGTGAAGTAGAAGTAGGTAATATCAACTCCAGTGTTAATTTATGGCAGGGTTGAGGACCCTGCCGCAAATTAAGGCACTAGAGGCAAAGAAAATATACACTCTAGAGGTAAATAGCAAAACAAAAATAAAGGTGTCTTTACGGTATTTATCAATTTCAATTTAATGTATTAAGATAAAATCGACGAGAACATGCATCACCCATTTAAATTTCACTCACAATTACTGCAATGATAACCGACATAATGTTTTCAAAAGCTACAAAATCTTTAAGTTTTATCGGAAATACCACATTACACCCTTGATATTGTTGTCCAGTTTCAAGTGACTCCTCTACTTCTTTTTGTTCTGTGAACTGCTCGTTTTAAAATTGAAAACGAGAGGTCTACGTAGACTGGCAGCATTAAGTGGCATGGTAAAAACTCAGGGGTGGCTAAATCGTCACAGGGCGTAGAATGACGGATGTCTTTACAAGCTAGCCGAGTTGTCAGTAGTGCTTGTATATAGTGAAGCGGTTCTCAAACATTTGCAATTTGTTTTATTAGACTGTTTGTACTCTTATAAGGTTCCTTCTTAATATGCTGACAAATTAAGGGGATAATCAGACCGTCAAACTGGACAATTTTCTCCTATGGCACCAACATCGAAATAACGAAATAAAAAAATTTGCTCTTCCATAAAAATCTGCAAACCTACTCGAGCCAAATTTATGGGAAAGCTGGTTTTTTTCCCCGATTTCGATGTTGGTTTCATAGAGAAAGTTGTTCAGTTTGATGGTCTGATCATCCCCATAAAAAAGTGTAGCATAATATTAAGAAGGAGCTAGGACCAAGTAGAAGGACATTCCTGAATAAGCGCAAAACCTCATACACCCCAACTGATTTATAACAAAATAATTTTATAGATTGAAACAATAATTTCATTGTAAGTTTTGAGGCAAAAATGATTTGTTATCAGTTCAGCCACAGATATTAGTTCAGTTCGTTACCTACTCATGTTATTGCAAACGCGGCAGAATTAGCCTGTAACTTATGCCTTAAAATGTTAAAATAGGTAGGTACTTAAAATACGAACTTCCTATTTTTAGTTACTGACTATATTTCATGATTAAATGACTTTTTTGTATAACTTCCTGCTTTGATGTTTAAGTTGTTTTTTTTCACAAAAACAAGACAAAAACTGGCCAATGTGTAGGTATAAAATATTAAAGGAGTTTTACCTTTTCCCGGATCCGGCTACAATAATAAAAAAAAAATGTTTATTATTTCTCAATATTTTTAACATACTTTTGAATAGGTGTAATACACGTGTAATATAACAAAGCTCTTTGAGAGTGAAGCGCTTAGGTTCCTACCTACCTAGCTACTATTTTAAAGTTAAATTACAATTAAACATTTTGACTTCTTACCGCATTCATAATACCTACCTAATAGTTTGAGTTCCCACTAAGTACATTGTTTTGTTACATCCCCATTTATCACTGGCATAATTCAAAGTTTCACTGAAAAGAATGTTTAACCGAATAAAATAGCAGCCACAGATATTAGTTCAGCAATGACCTGGCATTGACTTATGACTAAAGTCAGCTGTTGGTTTTCTGTCTCTTTTCTTAATCTTATTTAAGAAAGTGACAGGAATAAATTTAGCTAAGTTAAGTCGTGGCACAGTTCAATTCGACACCATTACCTACATATAGTTCGATAGTCACTATAAAATCCGGTTGAATTAAAAAATAAACATTTGGTTCATTTACCAAAAGATTTGGTTCTTCTTCTTGGGGTTCTTCTCCATTATTGGATGTTGGTCTCATAATTCATTTAATCATTTTTGATTGCACACGTTACATAAGATGGTATGATTAATTTGTGGTACAGCAATCTGCCTCTTCAAGGCATTCAATGTCATATATAATTTTTATTAAGTATTTACAATGGCAAACGAAAATTTGTTTGAAATATTAAGAGCGTGGTAATAATAATTAATATACTTAGTTTAAAGACTGTGTGTTAGGATAGGGTACATACATTAATAATTTTTAAATCTGATTACATTACAATAGAATTTATACATGCTCAATTGATAAAGATTTGTCATCCAG
This sequence comes from Agonopterix subpropinquella, assembly GCA_922987775.1. Classification (NCBI taxonomy): domain Eukaryota; kingdom Metazoa; phylum Arthropoda; class Insecta; order Lepidoptera; family Depressariidae; genus Agonopterix; species Agonopterix subpropinquella. The sequence continues at coordinate 47,826,167 of OV277693.1, read as the reverse complement.
ATATTCTTTCACATTGTAGTAACTTTTGTCAAGTAGTAGTTTTTTTTGACAATGTACAAACCCATTACCCTGAAGGCTTTTTAATGTATTTGGCAAGTGGTTATAAATTTTCATAGCCATATATTGCGGTCCGTTTTGATACATGGAGAGGCGCGGGGTGGTGGGGAGGAGTATGTCATTGTTTTGTCTCCATTACTCCATTACTGGTCAGCTCTGCATTTGGTTAAAGTCGGTTTGGAAGTAGGTACCTAGGTAATATCAGTAGCCTAACTCAAAGTTTGGGAACCACACACGCGCACGCGCAAGCGATAACATATCGTGCGCGCGAAAGATATGTGTATCCTTAGGACCCACCCTCAGTTTTTACACCTCAAATTAAAACGTTACCAAAAAACTGGCGTATCCGATATCACCCCACACCCACGTGCCGAACCGACAAAGTCACTAAAATAACGTACGAAAATGTGTGTTTCATTTACGTGACGATTTTGTTATGACTGAAATTATTTATGAACGCTTCATTTTTTAGATGGTTCTTTTTAGATACGTGTCGCATTCAGGACACGCTGATGTTTGTATGTAGGTACGGAATGTTTTATTGTATTTTTGTATTTTTGCATCACGGGTATTCTTCTCTCTCTCTCTCGCCCTGTGGTTCCAGCTTAGAATGGACCACCCCATTTCTTACCGTGGGTGTCGTAAGAGGCGTCGACGAGGCGACTGAGCGGTAGAGAGTACATATGTTCCTTGCGACTGAGGCATAAGGTTTCTTGTGCTGAGTTTTCGTGGGCTATAAGAAGATATATCAACTCCTTGAAAGTATAGACGATACTTTACGACCTTCTTGATGAACTCGAAGACTAGAAACAACCAGGAAGTTGGAATATGGAATAGGTACCTACCTGGGTGTAAAAAAAACCTGTTGGAGCCTTACAGGGTTGCTTCAGACCAGCTTCAGACCATCAACCCGAACAACTTTCTTTATGGGACCAATATCGAAATCGCGAAAAAAAAAATCAGCTGGCCCATACATTTGGGTCGATTATGTTTGCAGTTTTGTATGGAACAGCCATGGAACAGCTGCCTTTTTTTTACGATTTCTATGTTGGCACTATATTGAAAGTTGTGCAGTTTGATGGTCTGAAGCAACCCTTTAAGGCTCCAACAGATTTTATTACATATACAATGTTCTATAGGGGGTTCTGTGGAATAGGTAAAGATAAAGATAAAGATCAAAGACATATATATTACTAGCGTAAGGACATGGCCTATGAGCTTGACTATTGTCTCCAGTTTGTTGGCTCTAAAGTGCAAGGAAAAATGTCAATTTAGAGCACTACAAATATATGACACGATATAGTTCGTATACGAGTTATGACAGATGGCGCAAATTTTTGTTTCTATGAAGAAGGTTTTTGTAAAATATTCTGACGGGCCTATCCTTACGCTAGTAATATATAAATCTATGATAAAGATGCATTTATTTGTTAGACATGAGTGGGTTTTACAAGCAGTTATTACAATAATTATTAGGTCCTACATGTCATACCTTACCGACCACCAAGGAGTATTATCATGATTCACCGCTTGTTAGGCCAGTGTTAGGCAGTGTGTCCTTCAACAAGAAATCTCTGCCTTCAACTAAGCCTTCAAGGTCAAGATATGTACCTAATCTTCTTGTTCAATTAGACAATGCCAGCTTCCTGGCATTGACCAAGATTTTTTTCGCTTACTTCTCTCTTACTTTGCGTCCAAGTCGTGTCGGTAGCTTAGATTGAAAACTTCTTATAATAATAAAGTATAATCATAAAAAAAAAATATATATTTCTATATTTCTGGACATATGCATACATTTTTGACAGCGTAAGCGAAAAGTTTTTAATCTATGATTTTTGACGATTTTTGACCATTTTTAGACCTACTCTTTTTATTGTTTTTATCCAGTTTTTATCAAAATCAAACTGTTATTTGACTGTTATTTAAATTTTCATCAAAATAAGTGAAAAAATGATCAAAATCTGAGAATACTTATAATCCATTAATATAATCACCGTTATGTTTTCGAGAATGTTTCTGAAATTTGAAAATTATGTAAAATTTTCAAGAAATTCATAATTATATCGTTGACCTATAAAGTCAAATATTATACCTATTGCTTAACTGGTGGCATGCCGATTAACAATTTATCATTAGTAACACAGGTTCTTATAACCTACACTGTAAAGTCAACTATGGATATCCTTCCAGGAAATCTTTTCAACTTAAAGTAAGTTTCATTTTTCAGTTTAGTAGGAAAACCGTTTTCAGGTTTTAAATAATTGCGCTCTTCTTGTTTACTTTATCAAATTGTTGTTTAGCTATAAAGTAGCGGGTTATTTTTAAACATTTAGTTACTTAATTACTTTACCATATACTTTTTAGTAATAAGTCAGGATGCGATACATACGTTGGCTCAAATGTGATAGAGCCAGATTGGTGGTCGCCCTGCGTAACGCCGCACGAGGCTTGTTCCAAGAGCTGCAACAGTTTGTTGACATCGCGGCACGATCTGTGGTGTTCTGGTTCGTATTAATAACAACATTTTGAAAACTTCTAAGATCAGGAGAGCGATTTTGGAAACTCATTCTTTTGAACTCAGCAGTTGAAAATATGAATATTGCTATGGAGACGTGCATCTTTCTACTGCTGGTATTGACATGACAAAAATCATACTCCAGGAGTGCGATTTTTGAAATTCAAATCAGTAGTAGAAAGATGCGTATCTCCAAACATTTTTAACTGCTGAGTTCAACGTATGAGATTCATAAATCGCACTCCTGATCCTATCGAAGTTACAAACTATGCCTTCTTTTATTCAGGAAAATTGCCATCTCATCGGGAAAAAAAGAGACCTCGCTCGTCACCGATTGGGTGAGACTTAAAGATTATGCACTTTTTTAGTAAGTACTAAGTACCTGTGTGGCCAGAACTCAGATGTATGAACACGGTGCAATAATTATCCTAGAGCAAGCGAGTGTAGAGCGAGTTCAAAATTTTTCAGCACTATAACTTTATTCGACTGAGGCCAGAACTGTGACTTTTAATGGTTCTCAGTCTTTAGTTGACACTAATAACTACTTTTGCTACAAATGTATGTAGTAGCAGTAATTCAAATTACGTAATGAATTGGCTGTAGGAAAGGTGTTGAAGCGTACTTCTCTCCACGTCCACCGATCGCGCCTATGCACGTAGTTTATGCCACGGTTCTTCCTCTGGATCAGGGTCAAGTTCAGGGACACCTAAAACCTAAGGTATACTACCTACATATCAATATTAGAAATATTTTACATATTCATCATCATCAGGGCACAGGCCTAACCTCAGAGAGTGTGGGCGTCACCGTCAGTCCACCACGACTTCTCATACGCATAAGAATTTCATCTTCAAGTAATGAATTGAAAATCAGCAAAGACTACAATGTGACATTATTGTTTTTAAGAAATGTTGTATAATTGTTAAGATATTGAAAAAAAATGATTGAGGGCAGCACTCGGGCTCGGTGCCCTCTATCTAAGTGTCCATTAATTTTTGAAGAATATTTTAGTTGCCGCATTGGGAAGAGATTGCTTTCAACTTGGGCGAATCGATGGGGAACGGTGACTCGCCTGCAATAGTTCCGCCGGTTTTCATAGCGGACTCCACAATACTCCTAGCTTCTGCATCAGCGCATACAGCTTCATCCTGCAGCAAAGTCCAGGGTCCAGGCAGGGTCCCCAAATTGACAAGACGTTACTCACAAAAGGTTATTGTAATTTTACTGTCATTGACATGGTTCGGTCACGTGTCGGCGAATAGGTGTAATTTTAAGATAATGCCATTTCTTGGGTCAAGGCGGGGCGCGTCGCGTCGTCGGCATCGGCATTATGATGACTAGGATTGCCTCATGTTACAAAATATGTAAGTATAGTTATTAGACACATCGATTTTACTAGACACTGTACCTACTTAGCCAGACCGTTTAATTAGATGTTACCTTTACCTGTAGGCAGTGCCTCCAGATTCACTGTAATTACTGTAGATTTACTGTAATTTTAACTTCTTTACTATATACTGTAATGATAAAATAATGTACGGATCTACTGTATTCGTAGACTGTATTTTTTTCTTGACAATATTCATCAAATACAATGTTAATGTAAACGCAACTTATGGAACTTTCGATTCTGGAATCTGGGAAGCAACTGCCTGTAGGTAACTTAGGTGCTTATTTTTGTTATTTATTCGGACAATATCAATGTTACTCTCTTTATTACCTCAAAAGGAAAAAACGGAACCGTTATAGGATCACTTTGTTATCCGTCCGTCTGTCTGTTCGTCTGTTTTCTCAAGAACGGGTATACCTAGGTTTGTGTCTATCAAGCTCAAGTTCAAAGAATCATGAAAGGACATCTGGCACATAATACCAAAAAATGTATAACCGTCCTTTAATTGTTATTATGGACTATGGAACACTAGAAACTAACTGCAGGCATTAGTTTATTTTATAATGATTTATTAGTTTTTATCATTTTTATATAAAAAAAAAACATTGTGCTTGCAACACCTCCTACTAAACAATATTGAAAGCCATTTTGGGGTTTTGCTTTTTTATAATTTATTAATAATAAATGATTAAATAACTCGTTAAATTAAAATAAATGATACTATCTGAGTCGTTTTTATAAAACCCCATAAATTATTACACATTTGACTTCAGTCAAAACTTCTATACATTTTAAGGTATTTTTTCAAGGGAGAGCGTCGGGTGTCCTTTGGAAAGAAGTGAGACTATGCGTCTCACAGCACCAGTAAAGGGAATACATCTGAATATAGTTTATTTGTAGTTAAATTACAATAAAAGATGCTGATTAAAAACTTACCTACATTTGCAGTTGGAATCTGCATAGGTAAATAATTTAGTTTGTACGAAACTCCCAGAGTACTTACTCGTCTGGTTTTTTCCTAATGGTTCAAAATGTTTTTAGGGTGAAAGCGGTGGCATGGTGCGACGGATACTTCAGGAGTTCCTCACAAGCCTGCCGCTTTTGACCCCAGACACGAATGTCTCTTCTAATGAAGTGGTTGTAGAAACTCCTGACATACCACAGTTTGTATTTCCTATGTTTTAGTAATGAACGAAATTTAATTAGGTAGGTACTCAAGTAGTAAGGTACCTACATTATGATTTGTATGGAAATTTGAATCACTGTAACTTTGAAAAATCTCAAACCGCAGGCACATTAGTTTTCAAAAATGTATTGGTTATAATTATAATCTATTATACATATTACATAACATAAAATGGTTTGTTCACGTGGTTGTAAACTTGGCGTGGATGTAAGATATGTATTTGCAAAAATATTAATTGGGGGCGTTTATACAGGGTGTAAAATTAAATGGGACACTTTATTTAAAGGGGTGCTTCAGACTATCAAACTGAACAACTTTAACAATGGGATCAACACTGAAATCGTGGAAAAAAATCAGCTGTCGTCCTATACAAAAATGCACACATAACTTGACTGAAATGTATGGGACAGCAGCTTTTTTTTCGCGATTTCAATATTGGTCCCATAAAGAAAGTGGTTCAGTTTGATAGTCTGAAGTACCCCTACATCCATAAGTAAGTGTCCCATTTAATTTTAAACCCTGTATAGGATACGTAGTACGTACCTAATGGAATGCATCAAGACCATTTTTTTTTTTATATTTGTCTGTTTATCTGTTTGTTTAGTGCAAGCATCACTTAAAAACAGCTGAACCGAGTTGGATTGGGTTTTCACAGAAGTATAGGGCTTAGTCTGGATTAATATCTAGGCCTTGTTTCATCGTAATCGGTTTTCTCAATCAAAAGTTTTATTTATATAAATTAAGTTGTCTGCGCTTACGGAGTCCCGGGCGCCCAGTAGTTCAAAATACAGGGTCCTTCTTAATATGCTGACACTTTTTTAAGGGGATGATCAGACCATCAAACTGAGCAACTTTTTCTATGAATGGGACCATCATCGAAATCGCGAAAAAAATATCAGTTGTCTGTCAGTAGTTGGGCGAGCAGTAGATTTCTTTTTCGCGATTTCGATGTTGATGCCATAGAGAAAATTGTTCAATTTGTCGGTCTGATCATCCTCTTAAAAAAGTGTCAGCGTATTAAGAAGGGCCCTATATGATTAAGCTTCGTTTGTATGGAGCGCGCTAAAGGTATGATCGTCTCATTGATTTCAGAGTGTCATCGCCCTCACAGCGTCGCCCCAGACGACAACGACGACGGCCTAGTAGTGATCAGTCGTGTTCCAGCATCGCTGTCCAAGCCCCACCAGCGAACGAGTGAGTTTCACACTTGGATAAATATATACCTAGGGACACTCCCTGCCCCTCTCTGTCTTCAGAAGAGCAATCGAGCTAAATAAATCTCAACTGAAACATTGATTGGACCGCGTGCGAACCACAAACTTTAACACATTCGGTTTTGCGCTATTATTTGACAGCCGTTAGAGCCATTTTGACAGATGGCTCAGACGTTAAAGGCAAGTCAAGTTTAGTGCGAAACGGAATTCAGCATAGTTGCAATAGTAATTGGGATCAATGTGGAGTAGGGTTGAACTTGGAATTTTTTAAATTAGCGCAATCGCCCTTCACGTACCCGACCTCCCCGCACACATTCTGGTTCAGGGGACACTTTAAGGGAGCCAAGCAATGCAGTCAGGCAAGCGCACTTTTATTATGTGACTACATCATTGGAATACATAAATATATTTTAATAGGCTACTTGACAAGTAGTCAAATTAGCTACTCTTTATCGGACGTCAAAACGTGCGCTATGTATGAACATTTTTACTAAATAATGAGTTGTGACGTCATCAACATTACATTACTTTTTAAAGTTCATCTTGTTATTAAAAATAGTAAGTATTCAAGCGAAAAACTCAACGAAAATGGGAGTTTAGCGTTATTTTCTAACCCTTTTTTTACTGAGAAGATAAAAATTAAATATATTGTAGGTATGTAGTCAAATTACCCAATTTTATCATTTGAGTAAAAATTCACATTTTCAGCTTAATATATTAATTAATTATAATAATTTATTTAGCTTGTGAATATTATTTTTAACTAGCTGTTGCCCGCGACTTCGTCTGCGTTACCCGAATAAAAAGTACCCTATGTGTTAATCCAGAACGTAGTCTAATTGTGAATCCAATTTCAGGTCTAATCACATTGCAATCCAATTACTATTCAACTGTGTTAATTCCGTATCGCACTAAACTTGACTTATTTAAACCATCTGTTAAAAAGGCTATAAAGGCTGTTATGAGCTGTACCAGGATTAGCGCAATGGCAAATCTGTAAAAAGCTAAGCTTCGCACGCGGTCCAGTCATGGTTCTGTTGAAATTTATTTACCGCAATTGCCCCAATGTGCCTTAGGTACTTAACTTACTACCTAATATGTTAGTAAGAATGTGTTAGATGCATTTTATGATGTTTTTTTTGTCCTCAGGAAAAGTGTCTCGCTAACCTCACATGATTTTGGTAAATAAAACAAAAATTATTAACTTTTATACATCCCTATATTTTAAATACAATTTTAAGGGTTTATTTAGATAAAGAAACCAAAAAAACCAGGAACGTGTGTCAAAAAACGAGTTTTTTTTTGGCCTTCTTTAAACAAGTGCGGAGTCAGCAGCTGTTATGAATAAATACAGTGTCCAACTTAATATGCTGACTGTGTTTTAAGATGATCAAATTAAACCTGTTTCTCCTCTTTCTCTATGGAAACAACATTGAAATCGCAAAAAAAATCTGCTGTCGCATTTTGGTCGAGTAGGATTGCAGTTTTGTATGGAACAGCTGCTTTATTTTTCACGGTTTCGATGTTAGTCCCATAGAGAATGTTTGTTTAGTTTCATGGTCTAATCATCCCCTTAAAAAACCGTCAGCATATTAAGAAGGACCTTATAAGTATACATATTCAGAATAATTTGACGTTTAACTAGAAGTGCAGAAACTATATTCATTGTGACAAGTACCAATAGCAACGCCTCCAAATAAAACCACATTAGTTTTCCTTACGACGTTATCATCATCATCCACGGCCTGAATCCACCCACTGCTGGGCCTCTATTTGATTATGTCACCGTCCTCTACTCTGTCCTGAACATCTCTCATCCACGTAGCTCCCGCTACTTTATTTATATCGTGAACTCACCGTACCGCTGGTAGACCCACACACATCTTCCCTCGGCCAATGCTTTGCTCATCTGCCATCACCTTACTTACCTTGCCATGTGTCCTGCCTTTCCATTTGAGCTCCAAATGGCTCCATATTAAGATGTTTTTATATGTAGATGCGTTGCCCGCGCTCCAAAATAGCAATAAAAAAGTAAGGTAATTGCCCGGCTTTCACCTAGTCGCGCGCCGTCTAGTGTACGGGCTATACGTCAACGTATCGCGCCGTTTTAAAGTTCATTAATGTTGATGTAAAACCAGGGATGTTACAAATAATTATAAATGATATTTATATTCTCGTAGAGGTAGTTAGAGATGCTCTCTCTGAGGAGTGGGTGGGCGGCGTGCGCGCACTGCGCGACTCGCACGTGCGCCTCGTGCTCCACCAGCTGCGGCACATCGACCGACTGAACCGCGCGCTCGACCGCACCTTCCAACCACGAAGACAACCACGACCACCCTTGAGACCTTGTGCCTAGAAAATTTACTATTGACTGTAATGTAATGTTTTATTTTGTGAAATTGGCAGTACAAATTTGTTAATATATACCTTTTTTCGATTTTATTTACGGTGTAGCAAGATAGATAATATTAATGTTACCTTCATAAAAAATTTCGTCTAAAATTGTGCCGCGTCATAGTCGTCTCGCTCGTAGCATTGCTAGACGCGGAATATTATGGGTATTATAGGACTATTGAAAGAATACTCAATTGGGTCTTTTTCGAGTCATCACTGCGCGCGCTAGATAATATGATCATATTCATAGAAATAAATTGGTTTTATTTAGAACTAGCTGTTGCCTGCGACTCCGTCTGCGTGGACATATACAGGGTGTCCGGTAAGTAATGGATAACCCTGCAGCGGCTGATAGAGGACCTCAAACCAGTCCAGAAACTGGACTTTCATGTCCAGTAAAAGTGCCACGGTTTTCGAGATATTTGGACTTAAACATTTTTTCTGAAATTTGGTACCTTTGTTATTCTTTTGACCACAATGGCCACAAAAGAAGAGATTTTTACAGTCCAATTTTTGCATAATATTCTCTAAGAGTGGTGCTATCAGACGTGCATGAGAAAGTTAGTATAGCTAGGGTTGTTCTATTAAAGAAAAGAATCTTAAAGTCAACTTTAAACTTTTCCTCGAATTTTTACCTAAGTTTGAGCATGTGTGGTCTAAAAAAATGTATGGCGACCAGGGTGGCCAACTTTACCAAAAATGCCCTATTTAGTGCTGATTTTGAAATGGCACATGCTATTTGTTTGTTTAAAAATAAAGATACTGCTATTCAAACTGAACTGGAGCTATTTTTGCGGTATCTGAGTTTTTCAAAATTAAGACTTACAAGGCGGTAATTGATTTGACAATTATGTTGGAAGGTGGGGCAAGCTAATGAGGAGAGGGTGGTATGGCAGCCAGAAATTTTGACTTCATCAAGAGAAGCGTCGGTAAGACCTGGATACAATTGACGCAGGATAGACAAATATGGTGAAATGGGAAGGAGGCTTATGTCTTGGGTAGATCCGGGCTGATGATGACGACGACGACGAGGGTAACATTAATGAAAAAAGTAGCAGAAATTGTTGAAAATTATTTAATAGCATAGCATATGCTCACGACTATATTCCCCGAGGGGGTAGTCGGAGATATTCTGAAACTTCAGAACATCCAAGTTTCACAATAGTTTAGTTTCAAATTATTTATTAGTATAGTAAATGATCAAATTGCTTTCCTTCTGCCCTGATACACGCTCTACATCTTCTAATAAAAGCCCGTTTGAGTGTCCTTGCGCATCTGCGTTCACTAATTTGTTGAGCGGCGGTTTGGATGCGTTGACGCAACTCTTGGAATGAGTCTGGTCTATAGGTATGGAGTACACTTTTTCTTTCGTCTTTCCGATCCCAGTGTTCTGTGCTATAACACGCGTAGAAGTAGAACAATCGGCTCCAAGCAGCACTATGTCTTCATTTTCTTCGTCTTGGGGTCTTCCTTCACCGTAGCCGCCTACACCTCGACCAGGTATTCTTCCTGAGACGTATCCCAGCAGATGGATCGGCCGTGCGGGCCCAATATTATGGCCACCGCAGTCCCCGGCCTTGAACCCACTAGATTTTTTTTTATTGGGGCTGCATAAAAGAAAAAGTGTACTTCAGACCTATCTGCTCATTACAAAAGTTGCGTCAACGCGTCCAAACCGTCGCTCAAAAAATTAGTGAACGAAGATTCGCAGGGACACTCAAACGGGCTTTTATTAGAACATGTAGAGCGTGTATCAGGGCAGAAAGAAAGCAATTTGAACATTTACTATAGGTAATAATTGAATAATTTACAACAATTTCTGATACTTTTCCATTAATGTTACCCTCGTCGTCGTCGTCATCATCAGCCCGTATCCACCCACGACATAAGCCTCCTTCCCATTTCACCATCTTTGTCGATGATGCGTGAATTGTATCCAGGTCTTACCGACGCTTCTCTTGATGAAGTTAAAATTTCTGGCTGCCATACCACCCTCTCCTCATAAGCCTAATCTTGGCCATGACTCTATCAAGGCTTTACCCCACCTTCCAACATAATTGTCAAATCAATTACCGCCTTGTAAGTCTTAATTTTGAAAAACTCGGATACTGCAAAAATAGCTCCAGTTCAGTTTGAATAGCAGTATCTTTATTTTTAAACAAACAAATAGCAGGTGCTATACCATTTTAAAATCAGCACTAAATAGGGCATTTTTGGTAAAGTTGGCCACCCTGGTCGCCATAAATTTTTTTTAGACCACACATGCTCAAACTTAGGTAACAATTCGAGGAAAAGGTTAAAGTTGTCTTTAAGATTCTTTTTTTAATAGAAAAACCCTAGCTATACTAACTTTCTCATGCACGTCTGATAGCACCACTCTTAGAGAATATTATGAAAAAAGTGGACTGTAAAAATCTCTTCTTTTGTTGCCATGGATGGTGGTCAAAAGAGTAACAAAGGTACCAAATTTCAGAAAAAATGTTTAAGTCCAAATATCTCGAAAACCGTGGCACTTTTACTGGACATGAAAGTCCAGTTTCTGGACTGGTTTGAGGTCCTCTATCAGCCGGTGCAAGGTTATTCATTACTTACCGGACACCCTGTATATAATAATATGTAGCCTATGTGTTATTCTGGGCTATGAACTATCTATATGCCAAGTTTCATCGAAATCGGTCTAGCCGTTTTAGCGTGAAAGAGTAACAAACATCCATACAAACTTTGGCGTTTATAATTTAGACCAGATTAGAGAATTAGTAGGATTTTAGACCATCGTGTCGGCAGCAAGCCCTTAGTTTGATGGTTTCCGATTTTTAAACCGCCTTACGGCATCTGACGAGGTTATGAAATCTGGTACCTTGGTATACCTAATATTACCTATATAATTCGTGCGGACGAAGTCGCGGGTGGTCTATAGTACCTTAAATAATTTTGTGAAGAATTGATTCATTATTGCGATAAGATTGCTTTTCCGTTCTATTATCGAAGACTATAGATAGGTACTTACATTATTTTTATTTTAGGTACTTATGTATGATCAGGGTTGGAAAAAAAACAGTTTTTTTTTAATTTTATAAAACAAGCAGTTCAAATTGTTTTAAACAAGTGTTCTTTTTGTTCTTTATGTTTTTTTTTCTTTTTAGTTAAGGCCATTAATTTCAAATCAATTAAACCTATAATATTTCATTTCTATACTAGGTATTTTCAAATTCGCCATAGTAATTCAATATTTACAAAAATCTATCAATAAATAAACATTTATTGATTGATTTATTGTTTTTTTTTTTTTTCATGTTGCGTATTTCTAATCAATACTGAACGCTTTACATTCACCCTGTATGTTCTAACTATATGTATATTGGGTAAAACTGGTTTTTGCTATCATAATATTATTTGCATCTACCTATGCTTGTGAGTCTTTATTTTCAGAAATAGGTAACATCAGATACTCGCATTGAAACCGTTTGTCAGATGACTCAAGTTCATCTTGCATTCTGCTCAGAATAACAAAGTGTGAGCCTAATTTGCAACACCACTAATCAATCACACAAAATTGAAACAGTAAACGTTACATGTATATCATTGTACAAATTTCTAGTTGCAAAGATGACGACCCGGTTGGTGTAATGGTTACCACGCCGGATTGCCAAACCAGGGTCCTGGGTTCGAATCCCGGTTCGGTCATGGATGTTTACATGTTTGTGCCGTTGTTGTATGGTTTCCATAATAAACAGCCTATTAATAGTGCTTTCTTGGGATCATTACAATGTATGTGCCTGTGAGCGTTATTTAAAAAAAAAAAAATATATATAAAAAAAAAAGCATCTAGTTCTATTTTTTGTACATTAAATCACTGTGTTACAAATAGCATAGACTCAAGTGGTTTTATGTCAAGCTATAATAGAGTCCTAAATATTATTTTTTATTAGAGTTCCGTACCCAAAGGGTAAAAACCTAGTCTGGGCTGTCTGTCACCAGGCTGTATCTCATGAACCGTGATAGCTAGACAGTTTACAGCAATTTTCACAAATGATGTATTTCTGTTGCCGCTATAAGAACAAATACTAAAAACAGAATAAAATAAATATTTAAGTGAGGCTCCCATACAGCAAACGAGATTTTTTTGCTGGTTTTTGTTCGATAATGGTACGGAACCCTTAGTGCACGAGTCCGACTCAGACTTGACCGGTTTTATTTTCATTTATTTCCATTAATTCGCAATGAAAAGTTGTTTTAAACCTTGTTTTTTTCTTAGTGTTTTATACATTGTTTAAAACTCGTTTTAATCTGTGTTTTTAAACACGATATAAAAAATACGGTTTTAATTCAAACAGTTTTAAACACTGTTTTAAAACAACTTGTTTTAATCATGCCAACCCTGTGTATGATGTTTAGAGTTGAACTAAAATCGAAACTGCTTCGTACGGATTCAGCAATTTGCTCTAGAAGACTTTCAACATCATATTAACCCAGTTTCTCGAACGTAAATGGAGCATAGCTAAATCAAATATGGTAATGGTAGGGGAAGTGGTACAAAACGATCCCTCAACGTAAAATGATCGCCCTGTATTTTACCGACAATTGTGATTCATGCCACTGGTTCAGCATTCTGACAATTTTGATAAAGTGTCATAGAGCAAGAATAGGTGACGATCGGACCTTCGTTAAATAACGAGAAACTGGGAAACTTTCAGGTTTTACAAAATTGTAAATGCAGAAAGTTTCTCAGCGCATGCTCCCAAACTATGAAGTTTGAGTCATGGTTGCTTTGGCAGCGAGCAGGTTAAAATTGTCTGGCCAGGGCAGGGGTTGGAAGTATCAAAACTGTCGGGCTACTGAGGAAGCATCTTCTAATAGTTAGCCAAGTAACATGTATAAAATTCAGCTTTTATACTCTAACGAAAGTATACTTACACTAGCTGTTGCCCGTGACTTCGTCAGCGTTACCCGGATAAAAAGTATCCTATGTGTTAATCCAGGCCATGGTCTATCTGTAGGTATGCCTTTCATCATAATCCGTTCAGCAGTTTTTGCGTGAAAGCGGGACAAACATCCATCCATACTTACAAACTTTCGCGTTTATAATATTAGTAGGATTAATAGATGTATACAGGCTGTCCCAAAACCATCTGCAAACCTACTCGAGACTCTTATGGGACAACTGTTTTTTTCACGATTTCGGTTTTGGTCCCTTAGAGAAAGTTGTTCAGTTTGATGGTCTGATCATCCCCTTAAAAAAGTGTCAGCTTATTAGGATGGACCCTGTATAATATTTATTAATAAATAAGTATACCTGCGCCGTAATTTTCGATGTACCTAGTGACTGTGTAATAAAATAAAATAAATATGTACAAATGTGTATTTGTACATATTTAATTTTCATTTAAAATACTTTGCTATACAATCATGAATAATCTTTTCTGTGGTCTCACCCAATAAAGGGTTTTTTTAAATCTTTCTTTTATTTGGAGTTTTCAACCCTGAGGTTATGTCAGCTCAATAAAGGGTTACTTTTTACACAAAACACCATTTCTGTCGGACTTCTGTGGTAACATTTTTTTCTTTGATAACTTTGAGACTACACCCTATACAAAAAATGTATGGCGCTAACCTGGCTAGCTATTTCAAAAGTTGGTCCATTTAATCAAGTTTTCAAAATGGTATCACACTTGACACTTTTTTCTATTTTTACCCGACTGCGCCAGAAGGAGGGTTATGTTTTTCGAGCGTATGTATGTATGTTTGTATGTCTATTTCTTTGGCACGGCCGGCCTACAGCCTAAAAGGCTTGATGGATTTTGACGTATGAGGTGTCGTTAGATTTGCAAAAATCGTGAGAGTGACATACTGCGTATATTATTTTAATACGGCGGTTGCGAATTACAAAAAGAGGGGGAAATTAAAATTTTTTTTTGTTAATAATTACAATATGGGTATCAAATGAAAGCTTGTGAACAGACGATTCCAAAAATATATATATTATAGTGCTTTTATGCTACCATTTCGACACAAGACTAAAAAGTTGGAAATAAACTAAATGATTTAGAAAAACAAAAAACCCGACTGCATAAAAAACCATTAAGTATTAACTGAAAAAAGAAAAACAAGCTCTTTTATTCACTAATCTGCTAAGTATAACAACTTGGTTCGAGCAAATATAATTTGAATGTTATTAGGTAGGTATTGCAGGCGGGGACCAAGGAAGGTACCTAAGGTACGTTTTATAACTCTTCTTTGTCCACGTTTTTCCCTGAACTGTTTTAAACTTGCCTATCTCTTGTTTTCGGCTTCACGACGTTGAGTTTTGGGACACCCTGTATAATTTAATTTTGTCTTTTTTGCCGTTACCAGAAACATATGGTATGGCCACAGGCCAAACCCTTTATATAAAGATTTAAAAAAAGCATTTTTTTTTCAATAATAATAAGTTCTCTTGTCCTACTAATTGGTTCCCTCGTGATAGATATTTCCTACTGCGTATTTTTAAAGCGACTTTCAAGAATGGGGTGCCGAAATATAGCGATGATGAATCAGGGAATGCACACATTTTTCGTTTACTAATGACCTTATAATTTTGACGTAAGCCGATAAAAACTGGCAAAGGAAACGTGTGGAATGTAATTAGAGAATGCTTTTTTAAAAGAATATAATTCGTACGGGGCGCTCCATACATTTTGGATGGTTTCGAATACAGGGTGTAACAAAACACCCTAGTAATATTTAAAGGGGTGCTTCAGACCATCAAACTGAACAACTTTCACTATGGGGCCAACATCGAGAAAAAAAAAAAACAGCTGTCCCATACATTTTAGTCGAGTCGTTACTGCAGTTTTGTATGGGTCAGCAGATTTTTTTTATTTTTTCTCGATGTTGGCCCCATAGTGAAAGTTGTTCAGTTTGGTGGTCTGAAGCACCCCCTTAAGTATTACTAGTGTGTTTTGTTACACCCTGTAGAAAGTAAAGTGTTGTATAGAATACATAGGCGTCGCGTCGTAGATTTAGCTCAGCTCCCCGAAACACAGACTTCCTGTATGGAATGGGATCACCAATATAAAACGATTTCCGTTAAAAATAGTTAAAATAATAACATAACATAGTTTCCAAGTTGTTGTAGCTCAAAGTTTTCTATACAAATCTTGAATTGATTAGGATCAATTCAAGATTTGTATAGAAAACATAAATAATAATTAATTAATTGCATTGAAACATAAATTTTAACGGAAATCTGACAAGGCACCGACACAGACATTGATTTCTAGGTCGTGTTGAAAAAATGTAATTGACTTTAATTAGTTAATATTAAAATAGGAGATAGCTTCGTTTGCATGCAGCGCGCTCGGGGGCATTCGGAATAAACTTCTCTAATAAAAATAGTTTAGGCTTAGGTATATTTAAATTTAACCCGCATAAGTTAACTTGGCACCTGGCTAGGATGATTTCATAGCGAAATATTGTTTGGATATTTATTTTTATTTCAAAAATATAAGTAGGTATCCTATTTTTTATTTTTTTTTATTTCTACAAACAAAACATCCTAGTTATATTTAAAGGGGTGGTTTGGAAGATCAAATTGAACAACCGTCACAATAGAGCCAACTAAGTACAAAATCGAAAAAATCTGCTGTTTCCAACAAAACTGCAATATTTAAAATTTTAGTCGAGTAGACTAGGGTTGCCACATTTTTTTGAAGGAAATATAATATGTTTTATTCCTCCAAGGTTTTGGCATTCCACTATTCTAGGCAATGATTTTATATGTTACTTTTGTAAGCTCACTGATTCTAGGTATGTAAAGATGAAGATCTCGTCATAGTTAAACTCGGCGACAGATCAACCTACCCACAGTTGGACTCTGTCCATGAACTTAAGAGTTCAATTATGGGTGTAGGTATGATCTATCGCCGCATGTGTATTTAGGTATGTTGCCGCGACCCTAGCTTGAATAGGGGGAGTGCGGGATGGTTGAACCACCTTTTGCTTAAACGCACACAACTTTTTATTGCAAAGACGCAGTGATGTCACCTTAGTAGCATTAGATAGCACAGTTATTTGGCTACAAACTATATGTACTAAGATGTTTGTGAGTATAATATTTATTGGGCTAGACAATTTTTTACAAAAAATGAGATTTTGCTCAACCATCCCCAATGGGTGGGATGGTTGAACAGGGGGGTAGGGATGGTTGAACATACCCTTATAATTAACGAAATAAAACAAGATAGCGTTCAAAATTCATGGTTATAATAATAAAATGTCATATTAATTGTATGGGATCAATCTAAAGTTGTTAAGATTGAAACTGGAACAAAAAATAACGGCATGTCAACATTGCACACTTTGGCTATGGTTTTCTTCATTAGCATGAAGAAAATTACTACTTAAAAAACATTTTAATGTCAAATTTAGCATAATGAACGCTATTCTTAATTAAAACAAGTACACTAAGCAAACTTTTATAAAAGAAACTAAAGTTTAAACTAAAACATGGCAAGAAAACAAAAAGCTGGGGTGTGGCCTTAGAAGCTTCGGAAGTTCGAATCTACAAATTTCTGCTTCTTGATTTCCTTTCTTGGGGCTGAAGCCTGTATTCTGCTTAGTTTTGGATTGGAACGGCATTTGAAGCCACAAGATAAATAAAATCAAGGAAAAATATTATTATTGACTATGGTTATCCATCCCTCTGCGGGGTGGCTCAACCATCCCTTATCGACCCGTTCTTACTTTTGTTTAGATTTCCGAAAAAATCTTAATCACAGGTTGAATAGGCTTTGCATTCAACAACCTACACTAGTTTGACATTATAACAATACATAAATATAATACGTAACTTTCAATATAACGCAGTAATGAACAAATACAACAAATATATTTTTTTAACTTTTTACTATGAAAAACACATAAATACAGCTCGAAGTCAAACTACTCTGCTGGCAACCTAGATGGCGCTTGTAGTGGTAGATGTGGTTCGCGGACATGCAATGACCCATGAACCGAATCGATAGCACGAAATTTTCAATCGAAAAATTGAGGTGGCTCATCTATCCCACCTGTTCATGCATCCCGGTTTCCCCCTATATGAAATTCAACCTTGTACCATGGAATGACCTTTGCATTTAGCCTCCAACGGTCAGTACCAATATAGATTTCCCATTAGCCAGGGAAACTGCTTAATTATTGCAAGCGGGGCAGTACATTTAGACAGATCAATAGCCCATGGTGCGAGACGGAACCCTGATGGCTGTTTCTACTGACGTTTGCAAATGTGTTACGAATGTAAATTAAATAAGAGGATAGTTTTTGCTGCGCGCTCCTTACAAACGAAGTCTGGTTATATTTTCAATACTAACCAATTAGTAAATGAAATTAGGCACGATCTAGAAACCAATATCTGTGCTTAACATTTGTCAGATTTCCGTTAAAATAAGCGAAAAATTCTTCGTCTATGGTTAAAATATAAATAACACAGTACAAGAATATGTCAGAGAGATAGAAAGATGGTAAAACTATCAGGTACACCTATTTAGTAGCTACATGGTAACTACATAATATAAGGCAATCACATTCTTTTAGGGCAGATTTTAATAACGGAAGGAATCGAATAAATTATAAGGCTTTTTTCAAAAATCACCGACTTCTTATATTATTTTCATTATGTAGTTGTAGGTACGTATTTCCAGCTTCCTGATTATTTTGTTACCTACCTTATTTTTATGGTAGAAATAAAGATTCTAGAAAGATTCCATCAAGGATTGAGATTGATAAATCAAGAGCATAAAAAAACATTTTGGGCATCCAAAAAGTTTTTATTCCTCTTTTATTTTAATTAAATGTACGAAATACAGTACTGGCAGCTATCTGTCAGAAAAAAATGACATTACTCCAATTAAAAAGAAAAAAAGGTTTCTTCCTTTTTAGATTTTGGCTTTTGATATTTTTTTCCAAGGCTTCTTGCCAGTTCACATCATCAATAGAATCAATAAATAGTTTTTATTTCGAAATTCTAAATAATCCTAATAATGTCTCTTTGGTAGGCACCAAAGAGATTAATTGATGTGAACTGCCTGCGTAACATGACAGAGGTGAGAGCGACACGGTCACTTCTAAATGGGGAAAATTTCAAGCTTCTTGCTTCTAAACGTCAAATTTAAGTGAGATTCTATGGAGATAACCCTAGAGATAACCGCCATCTCACTTAAATTTGACGTTTAGAAGTGACCTGTGTCGCTCTCACCTCCTAGCTCTCACCCCTTTCATTACAGGAGCTGGCAAGATGCCTTGGAAAAAAATAACCAAACCAATACCAAAGAGACATTTTCCCAAAGACATATATAATCTATGCATTTTCCATACGGAATTAAAATAGAGTTTTTCCCTAAGAGATAAACTAAGTTTTTCCAGCAATTTTCCTGGATCGCTGGTGAACATAAAGGAAAGAAGTATAGAGTTAACATCGCGGTTCATGACGTTGTCCCATTCAACTGCGGCGATATAGTACTATGGCATTTAGTCGCTCTCTCACTGCGGTCACGTGTAGCAGTTACATTAAAAACAATATGCCGTGGTGTGTACTGAAATACTGCACAAACAATTCAAGAAACGTAAGCAAATGTAAAGGAATAACTTTTCATAGGTAAGCAAGATGATTTAATTATTAAAAATAATTTTCAATATTATTGTAAACAATATTTTTTTCCCGCCCCCGAAAATATATTAAGCAAATGCAAATAAGGACAAACCTATACGCGAAAAAGAGAAGACAATAGATGTTGCCAGTCATAGAAATAGTGAAGGACAAACCTATAGGCGAAAAAGAGAAGACAATAGTATTCACGAAGCTATGTATGTATTTTGTCTTTCTCGCGCGTATAGTTTTTACTATCTCTTATCCTCTCTCTCTCTCTGCAATCTTCTAGCACATGCCCCCCCCCCCCTCACGTTTGCCTCACCGGCTGCCGCACACATAATTTTGTTTGTCACACTCAAAGACATATATATTACTAGCTGTTGCCCGCGACTTCGTCTGCGTGGACATGTGATTTTGTCTCATGTCTCGTCTAAGGGTCATGAAGGTCATGGTCCGAACCAAGTCTAGAAACCCAGGCATGTAACATTAAAATGGCTATTAAGGAATGGGCTGATAAAATACACATGCTAGAATGCTCTGGCTTCTCGGGTCTGCAACATTGCAGGAAATGCAAATCGCCAATGTTACTATCGCCAATGAGCTTACTATCGCAAGTAAGTATGTAGGTATAAAAAAAAGTCATTCACAGATCCATCACTTGATTTTTTCTACTGTTCGTCGGTTATTAGTGTTTTATTTATGTCGAGCAGCATAATAATCATCTTACGACCCACTGCGGATCACAGACCTCCACTCACAAATAAGCGTTAGAGGATAGAGGATAAGCGGAAAGCGCAGCGTGGGTAGGCCCCACGGTGGACCGACGACCTGGTGAAGGCGGCGGTAAAACGTTGGATGAGGGCAGCGCATGACCGGTCGTTATGACGATCCTTGGGGGAGGCCTATGTCCAGCAGTGGACGTCCATCGGCTGAGATGATGTTGATGATAGAGAATACTCTACCACGCGGGCTAGTGCACAATGGTCGAGGCAAGAGCTAGAACGATAATATTCTAGCAAGCAAATGGTCAACTTGTTAAAAGAATTATTTTTCAAGCCACATTTGTAAATCTCTAACCTTACTTAGCTATTATGAAAGTACTTAGGCACATTACCAAACTGTGGTGTTATAAGGACTTTTTAGATAAATAGGTACCTATCTTTTCATAGATTGTGGTAGATTGATGTTCTATAGTTAAGCTACACAAATCCTCAAGAAATCATAATTGAACCGAAAATCAAACAAAACGAACATTTGGCAAAATTATCTGCAACAAAATTATTATACCGTAGAATTGGCTCAGATTGGGCTCAAACTACCATTATACTTACTTACAAAGATGTATTCAATCAATTTGTAAGCTCCTGCTAGAGTTAAAAATACGCCTAACGATATCTATGAAGATGAAAACGATACTACAATAACTTTAGAAAAGGTTAAAAGAAAGAAAAATATTTGACGACCCGTTTGGTGTAATGGTTACCACGCCGGACTGCCAAACCAGGGTCCTGGGTTCGAATCCCGGTTCGCTCATGGATGAAATATGTTTGTGCCGTTGTTGTATGGTTTTTATAATAAAAAGCCTATACTGCTTGCTTCGGATCATTACAATGTATGTGACTGTGAGCGTTATTTATTTAATTATTTTTCAATTCACCCGGTAAGTTAATTTACAATCAAATCTGTAAGACCTAATTTCTGAGACGCCTTGAGCGTGAGTTACGAGTAAGTGCAAGTATGGTCGAAATGTATGAACTTAGGTTTTGGCATAAATAATTTTATTGTTGCACACTTGCTTTTAAAAAACGCCTCACGCCATCTATTAAGATGAAAACGTACTACAATAACTTTAAAAAAGGTTAAAAGAAAGAGTTTTTTTTATATTTGACGACCCGTTTTGCGCAATAGTACCACGACGGACTGCCAAACCAGGGTCCTGGGCTCGAATCCCGGTTCGGTCATGGACATTATTATGTTTGTGCCGTTGTTGTAATGTTTCCATAATAAAAAGCCGTGCTTGCTTGGGATTACTACAACGTATGTATTAAAATAAGAAAAAAGCCAAAGAAAACGTACTGTCCTAAAATTGGATCTGATCTAATCTCAGGATATTATTAAGGTCAGCAAATTGCTTCTGTCACATCCGTTGAAAAATGGATAAAAGTTGTATAAAAAAAAAAAATTCACCCAAGAATCGAACCTCCAACCTCTTGCGCGAAAATCTGACCATTTCCCAACTACGCTACACAGCTCTTGAAAGAAGTGTTGAAAAAAGGAACCACTATTTACTACTGGAATCTACCCAAATACATCTGTCAGCGTCAAGTCGGCGCTAGTGAGCATGATAAAACATTGGAAATTATCCCACAGACTCCCACAGTAACCCATTGCTGGGATAAAAAGTATCCTATGTGTTAATCCAGAACACATTCTATCTGCATGCCAAATTTCATCTAAATCCGTTCAGCCGTTTAGGCGTGATTGAGCCACAAACACACAAACATCCAAACATCCAAACATCGTCACAAACTTTCGCATTTATAATATTAGTGAGACTAGTAATATATAAATCTATGGTCACACTATTCTTAAGCTTAGTCTTAGTGGTCTTTGAATTTAGGTCTCGAGTTGTTGAGAAATTTCTCGTCTCGACTAAGGCAAGATTTCTCAAGAAATCTAGAGCTGGCTAGGGTTTCTTCTCTGCTGCATTCAGCAGCGTGGCCTTCACCTACCTACTATTTGCCTGTACTTTATAGCTAACTAGCGATCCGCCCCGGCTTCGCACGGGTGCAATACTGATATAAACCTTCCTCTTGAATCACTTTATCTATTAAAAAAAACCGCATCAAAATCCGTTGCGTAGTTTTAAAGATCTAGGCATACCTACATAGGGACAGACAGACAGCGGGAAGCTAAGGCGGGAAGCGACTTTGTTTTATACTATGTAGTGATAACTTTTTTCACATCCCGTCCAGGAGTGCGATTTTTGAAACTCATTCGCTGAGTTCTGCAGTTGTAAATGTCAAAATTACTAAGGAGATACGCATCTTTCTACTGCTGATTTGACTTTAAAAAATCGCACTCCTGAAGTATGATTTTTGAAAGTCAAATCAGCAGTAGAAAGATGCATATCTCCACACTAATTTTGACATTTTCCACTGCTGAACTCAGCGAATGAGATTCAAAAATCGCACTCCTGGGCCGTAGCTAGAACTGGATTGAAGGTAGGGCGGAATCAAAAGGCTAGTTTTCGGATGAGTAACATAATTCAGTGTCTGTGAAATCTTCTCTTCAAAAAAGAAAAGAACACACCAAGAATCAAAACGCGATGGTGATACTGAGTTCCATTAGCCTACCTACCCTCAAAATAACATTTAAAGGCTCGAAATTTCACACTCCAAGACTCAAAATGGTGTTGGTATGAGTTCCATTAGCCTACCTACGCTCATAATATCATAGGCTTGAGCGAGCGAAGCGAGCTCGAAATTTTGTAAGGGGATTTGCCTAACTTGCCCATATTGTAAAGAAGGTTGGGTAATTTTTAAGGTCGGGCATTGCCCCACGATGCCCCCCCTAGCTACGGCCCTGATCCCGTTACATGTTTAGCGGATAGAAAGCGGTATACAAGTAAGTACTATACTTGACGACCCGGTTGGTGTAATGGTTACCACGCCGGACTGCCAAACCAGGGTCCTGGGTTCGAATCCCGGTTCGGTCATGGATGTTTATATGTTTGTGCCGTTGTTGTATGGTTTCCATAATAAACAGCCTATAAATAGTGCTTTCTTGGGATCATTACAATGTATGTGCCTGTGAGCGTTATTTATTTATTTATTTTATTTATACTCAGAAGAAGCGAAAATTTTTGGTCAATGACAGAGATTAATAAAAACAGTTTCGTGTTTGACAGTACGTGCTCCATGCACGATGATCAATATTGAAGGAACAAAGGCCGGCTCTCGGTTGCCGCTCGATGGGCTTCGCTAACAACGGCTCACGATATTTACTACCCGCCAAAACTGCTAATAACTGTGATAAATAACCGCTATCAATAGTTAAATCTATCTATCAAAGCTATCAAAGTTTTACCCCAATACACACACTATTGAAGCAGTACCAAAAATACGAGACAACTTGATTTTAAATTGAAATTCCATCTTTCAGCGTAAGCGAAAAAAAAAATTGTCTATGATCTTTCAAAACTTCAAAACAGAGGGCTGCCAGATTGGGGGTTTTCCCGCGATTTTGGGGAAAAATTTGGCCTTTTGGGGAAAAGAAATTGTTGGGGAATTTTGGGGTTTTTGAAGTGAAAATTTTTATGGGAGGGCTTTGAAATTCGGATCGGCAACCTTTTCATGTGAATGTGACGGAAGTTCGAAAGAAGTTTGGCGGAAGGCCATATAATTTGAGACCCAGACATAGAGGTCCCATACATGAATGAAACTTTGTAATACGTGTAGAGTGAAACAAAACTAACAAAAATGTTAATTGGTTGTAATCTGTAGAAGTTGGAAGAAAGGTATTTCTCCTTATGATACCTTTTGTATCAAGTGTGTGAAACTCATAATCTTTCTTATTAGATAGTCCACTCAATCTTCTACGCATTCATTTTGTTTATTTTAATGAAAATTCACGATATCCGTACCATACTATGATAATGGAAGAAAACGAAATCACAAACACTATCAGTTCAACCAAGCCAAATACGTTCCGTAACGATAAAAAATACCGCAGTGATAATATTAGATGAAAATAGCTGTCGTGGTTGCGTTTTGCTACTGCTTTTTGGACGATTTGTCTATTTTACTATAGTAATTTCTACTTTTGAATCCGGACTTCTGGAGATGTGGAAGTTTTTTTAAAAAATGCCTTGATTTTTTCTGTTTATAATAATTATGACCGCCGCCCTGAATGGCTTCTAGTTTTTGTAAAAAATGGCTGGGTCCAAATCTGCCAATCTTCTTTAAATTTGACTTTACGACAGGTTACTTTTTTAAATATTAGTCTTCTTCTTATCGTGTGGGCAGAGCCCTGGAGTCAGAGTTTTTTCAGACCGCCTTACGGCCTCTGACGTGGTTTTTATGTAACGACTACTACCATCAGAGATAGTAGCCGGGACCAACGGCTTAACGTGCCATCCGAAGCACGGAATCATCTTTCTTTTCAGACAATCAGGTGATTCAGCCTGGAATGTCCTAACCAACTGGGGAAAAACGCACAAAGTGACATATCACTAGGTGTCCCCCGTGGGAATCGAACCCACGACCTCCGTGTCGAGAGCCAATGCTCATTAGACCACGGAGGCAGTTTATATTAGTGACTTAACAATACTTACCGTTATGTTTCATATTCTTAATTCTATGCTATGCTACGTGTAAAACGGAGACTGCTTTCCCTTATTAAGACGGAAATAATCCTATCAAACACGGCTACTATAGTCATTTTATTACCTACGAGCTTTTACCCGCGACTTCGTCCGCATAAGTTATATACCAGATTTTAAGTCAGATGATAGGCTATCAAACAAAAAAAATTTCATCAAAATCGGTTCAGTAGTTTTTGCGTGATACTCGAACAAACAAACACCCAAACAAACAAACAAACAAACAAACAAACAGACAGACAAAAAATCCAAAAATTGGTGGTTTGGAATCAGGGACAGGTAAAAACAATGTCGTAATTTGTTTTTTTGTAAATATCTTCAATGTATAGACACATTGCTGTTACAGTTTTATAATAGTTTAGTTTATTATATTGGTAGTTACCAGTTTTATGGTATAGTTATACAATCATATTATAAGCAGTTATACCTATTGGTAAAAGTGGACGAGTCATAAAACGATCTATCAAAATCACGGCAGAAGAGTAGGTATGCCAAGATTCAATTATGTACTAATGGCCTGTAAGTATATAGGTACGTTACCACATTTAAAGCAAATAAATGATTGAATATTATTATAGATTGGTTGTTCCTGATTATACCATGTCAATATCGTAACTAAGTTGGGTTACGCTGAAAAACGTCGCTGGCTTTTGTGGCAATATTTATGTAATGCATGCTATGTATTTACCTACCTACGTTTTAGTTAATAACGGTACTGCTTGATTAATGTGTGGGGTTTTGTCTCTTCATTCGTAGACTATATTTTTAGGCTTTTTATTAGGCATCATCTCGGAATCGATACATTACATTCTCTATGATTCATAGTTAGTTTTGCATCCTCGATTAATAATTAATTTTTTTTTGTATATCTAATTATCTACTTAATACCTAATTGACTTTATGTCAAAGATGTCCCTGCAATAAATCAACGGACCTATAAACAATTAAACTAAGTTTTACAGCTTTTCGGGTTCGTTGTCCGTATACTTACGTTTTATATAAAGTTCACGGTGTTTTTTGAGTAGGTAGGTAATAAAAATGAATTCACAATCTAAGTTTTCAGACGCTATCTCGACCTGTTTAGCCGATCGCGTGTTACAACGGAATCGTTGACAGAAACGAATTGCTTTTGCAATATTTTACCGAATAGTATAACTAAATTACATTAAAATTGGAAAGTTAAATTCGATTTGAAGATTTTTATACAACATGCTAAGCTTCTTTAATAGAAGTAACAATAGGTAATTTCTTTGTTAGTCTAATTAAAATGATGTGTACTACAAAGGCTGTTGGTTGGGGATAATTTGTAAAAGCAACAAGCAGATCGAACCAAATTTGCAAACGCGCGGGCGTTTGCTAAACGAAACTTTCATAATCGCTGTTAGGTACTTCTAAACTATTTCAACGAGGGTTGGCACTTGCACAACTGCGAGCGACTTTTTTAAAGCACACCCTGGAAACACCATACAACAGTGCTCGCACTGACAAGAAGATGTAACCACATGAGCTACTGGCTGAGTGAGACAGCGCGCGTCGTCAGCCGTCGGGCTGAGTGACATAGATATAGGATAGGTGTAGGGCTGCCATCCGTCCGGGTTTCCCCGGATTTGTCCTAGTTTGTAGGGCGTCCGGGGGCGTCCGGGTGGGACTTTCATAAAGTGTCCGGGGGAAAAGCCGGACACTTCAGGTGTCCGGGTAAGAACCGATTATGTCAATATTATAATGGTAAATCTAATTAGTCCTGGAGTGCGATTTTTGAATCTCATTCGCTGAGTTCAGCAGTTGAAAATGTCAAAATTACTATGGAGATATTGGAGATACGCATCTTTCTACTATTCATATTAGCTGTAGAAAGATGCGTATCTAAAATATCTCCATAGTAATTTCGACATTTTCAACTGCTGAACTCAGGGAATGAGATTTAAAAATCGCACCCCAGGACTAATTAGATCATAATTATTGGAGATTAGCAATAATCTACAATTCTACCAAATTTTACATAATCTATTATTGTAGTAAAATCTCTAGCTCGCCTCGGTCGCTCTGTTTTTAGTTCGTGTTTCGGATTGTATTGCAGAAATTTTTTCGTTTTTTTTTTATTGTCAAAATATAATTTTTCGACGTTGTCCGGGGAAAATTTTCGATTTTACTGAAATGTCCGGGGTTTTTGAAGTCTTTGTTCTTTAGCGACGGCGATTTTGGTGATGGCAGCCCTAGATAGGTGCAATATGAATTCTAGGTAAAATAAAAACAATTCGTAAAGTTTTAAGAGTATTTGTTATATGGAAAATAAAATGTCTATAGGCCCCCCCCCCCCCCCCTATAGCTGATGCCTCTCCCTGCTCCCCCTTAATATAAAGTGAGAGTCAGAGAAGACTGCACGACGATGAGGTACTGCCATGCCTAGCCTACATCGCGGTTACCAAGAGGGGGCAAAGCTAGAACGAATCGTCCTATAGGGGAAAAGAAATGGGGTAGAGACAAAAAAATGACGTCAGAAACATAATTTTCAATAAAATACAACATCTCTGTGAACTATGTTGGTATTGAAACTGCGCCCGTCCGCGCCCGCCCGTCGTAATGTGAATTTAATACTGAATAGGGCTTCAAAATGTTTTTAATTATCATGTCATCATCATCATCAGCCTACATATACGGACACAGGCCTTCCCTCAGGGAGGGAGGACGCGTGGTGGACTACCCTATGGGCGTTAGTCCACCACGCGTGCCCAATGCGGATTGGTAGAGTTCACATACGCATCGCATTTCTTCTTCAGTTTATGCAGGTTTCCTCTTACTCATTGTACCTCGTCATGGCATGTCGTCCGTGCGGATTCGAACACGGACCTCAAGATTGAGTTCCCATATCTGTCCGCAACGCGCCACCGACACTCGAAGATTATCATGTGAAAATAGTAATTAAATTAATATCAGTATCTACAGGGTGAAATTGACATCATTTGCATCCTTTTAAACAATGAGTCAACCCATAAAACTGAACAACTTTTACAATGGGAGCAAACCTATCGGAGCAACAAAAAAATCTGCTGTGCCATATTAAACTGCAATGCCTACTCGACTCAAATGTATGGAACAGCTGATTTATTTTTGCTCCGATCGGTTTGCTCCCATAGTGAAAGTTGTTTAGTTTGATGGGTAGACTCTTAGTTTAAAAGGATGCTAATGATATCAATTGCACCCTGTATAGCTAGAGTTTAGTGTATATTAAAGAGGTTCTCGTGGTAACCCTGCGTGTGCAGTGCGCCGGAGTCGATGCGCATGCAGTGAAAGCTAATCGTGGGTGGACGTCTGATCACAGAGTATGACTACCATGTTGCAAACGAGGATGTCTGGCAAATCGTTCGTGCTGATTATTGCAAATTGTTATAGTTATGGTAATTTTCCTGCTTGCTAGTACTTACGATGGGAATCTTCAGTAGCTTGGTGCAAAAGAGTGGATTTATTTATCAGCTTAGACGTTTAGATATTCCGTGGTTTAGATTAAAAAGGTTTTCTTTCCCTTTTTTCATAAGTGTTACCTCTCTCTAGCACAGAATATACAAAGAGCAATAAAACATGCTAGATATGAAGTGGTGGTGGTTTAGACTTTAGATCATCAAACTGAACAACTTTCACTATTGAACAGACATGGAAAAAAAATTGCTGTTCCTTATTTTGAGTCGAAGTAGATTTTGTATGAAACAGCAGATTTTTTTCTCGTGTTGGCTCCATAGTGAAAGTTGTTCAGTTTGATGGTCTAACTAAACCGCTAACCTATTTTGACTAAACAACAAAACACTTTGCTCAGTTGGAAGCACACACTCGACAATAATGCGATGAGTGATTTAGTTGATGCTTTGCCTCTTTAGTGGAAAAACGAAACTCAAAACGAGCAGTGTAGGTACTATAACAATAACACCCATATTTTTTGTAAGTTTGGCATTTAATGTCTGCCGACAGTTGACTCACAAGTTTTATGCAATTCAAAATGTATAAAGTTTTTGGTTTTGTCGGCCCGATAGATAGCTCAATCAGTCGATAGTGAACCAGTCTACCGAGATGAGGGTCGCGCGTTCGAATCCCGCAAGAGGCAAATATTTGCATAGTAAATACGTACCTTTATAATAATGTTCTCTAGTCATCAGTCAATAGGCAATAGCTAGTATAATATAAGTCAGGTCTAGATTATTGTAGGTACTTCGATCTGGATAAGATACTCGTAATCTGTGCGACAACACCCTAAGTATTTATTTAGGTCCTTATATTCTATTTATTTGGAACAACCGGATTTGTATATTCCTAATATGAGTCATTCCCAAGATCATGTAACGCTAATTCTCCTTAAACCATTCCAGTAGTATGTACGAGTACTAGGAAAGCCTAGTACCCCATAAACCCTTTCCTCATCTTCTATTTACCGATTATTTATCTTTGTAGATAATATGCATTATTGCATTGTGTTCACTATTCAATACTTATCGTTAGGTTATTGCAACGTCTGCTGCAAGCATTGACGTCAGGGGAATTCGCTTACACAATACAATGCCTAGACGTGATCCATCTATACTTAGACGACAAGAAGTATGGCATTACTTTGTGCGTAATCGTTGAGGCAGTCGGTAATTAAAGGACATTACAGCTTACCCATCTATTGAACATGTTACTAAATGTTGAAACCAGCAATAATATACAACTCTGGCGTAAAATTAGTTAAATGGTTTTTATGTTCTAGTCATGAAAATGAGTCCTAGTCATTCGTCCGTTTACTCAAGGTCTTATCAAGTACACAGGGTGGAATGTTGAGATCGGGCACCAAGGGCAGCTACCAGAATCATTATAGCTACAAGAAAACATTCTTAGGAGACTAACCCTAACTTTTGGAGTATTATACTTCTGCATTCACAAATAAAAAAAATAAAAATGTACAGTCATCGAGAGAAACTGCAAAAAACTTGTTTTCCTTCCCTTTCGATCCTCTTACTGATAAGGAACGTAAGTCTCTATGGGGTCAACCGCGGTCAAGGTATTAGAACTCTCAGAAAACGCAAAATTAAATGCCCCTATATTTAGTAGGGAAATAACAAAATTAAATAGTTGTGATTTTTAAACACTTTCAAAATTTTCAGGGATGGTTCAGACCATCAGACTGAACAACTTTTACTATTCTAATTATTACATTTTTCTTCTTTTTATTTGTGAATGCAGAAGTATAATGCTCCAAAAGTTAGGGTTAGTCTCCTAAGAACGTTTTCTCGTAGCTATAATGCTTCTGGTAGGTAGCTGCCCTTTGTGCCCCATCTCAACTTTTCTGTATATTATATCTAGTGCATCTGTAACTTCCAGATTTTTGTATGATCTAGAATTTTTTCTAAAGCAAATTGATGTCTTAGAGTTGTCCTGTTCTTAAGATTTGTACTTGTAGTTGATAAGTATGTACTTGTAGCGCTGTAAGTTTGGTGGCCTGAAGCACCCTGTTCGATATGTAACACATTAATTGTACACCCTGTATAATCAAACTTCGTTTGTATGGAGCGCGCTGCAAAGACTGGGTATCCTTTTATTCTGCGGTATTGCAAGTATTATTTTAACATAGCTGTAGGTACTATTAAAAGATCCTGTCTGTGTTAAGAAATCTCTAATTTGTTTTTTAAATTTGATAAGTCTGGTTTATAAGTTGACATTGAATGTCTGCAGTCTTGACCTACAAGAATTATGCAATTCAAAATGCATCATAAATTTTTTTATGTAATAGGTACACAAGAAATGTTAGGTAGGTAACGTCTCGCAAAACAGCCGGAACATTTTAAACAAATCTGTAGGTATATAAAATGTAACAAACATAGATAGATACATTGCAAAAGGTGCCCGAATTATTTTTTACTTTTTAAATATTTGTTTTTTAGAAAGAAATGGACAGCTGCGAGCTCTCCGTCGACGATGTTCGGGATAGAGCGAAGTGGAAGAAACAGACTAGGAAAGCAGACCCTGCTACCCAGCGGGACAGCAGCTAGGAAGATGATGATGATGAAATATTTGTTTTTTAGCGTTGCGGGTTTTTAGGGTTCCGTACCCAAAGGGTGAAAACGGGACCCTATTACTAAGCCTACGTTGTCCGTCCGTCCGTCCGTCCGTCCGTCCGTCCGTCCGTCCGTCCGTCCGTCTGTCCGTCTGTCCGTCTGTCCGTCTGTCCGTCTGTCCGTCTGTCCGTCCGTCCGTCCGTCCGTCTGTCCTACCTATTTAGAGCTGTAACTTTTGAACCGTAATAGCTAGATAGTTGAAATTTTCTCAGATTATGCGTTATTGCGGCGGATTTGTTAACAAATAATAAAAATGTCAAATAGTTAAAAATTAAGGAGCGTTCTCAACAAGAAACTAGTTTTTATCAACGTTTTTTCTTCACGCTCTATCGTAAAAACGGTAATACATACAAGCGTCAAACTTAGTGTGATTATAGAGCATACTCTACAGAATAACAACAAATACTAAAAACCGGCCAAGTGTGAGTCGGTCTCGTGCTAAAGGTCCCGGACAAAAAAAAGTTTTTTTTAAAGTTAATAATGTTGTGTTCTGTAAGTAGTGGTGTGGTACGGAACCCTCGGTGAGCGAGTAGCCCAACTCGCACTTGACCACTTTCATTAATTTTAAATATGTATAATGTTATTCCATAATTCTTAAATTAACTTTTCAATAAAACATTCAATAAAATTTCAAGCCTTTGGCATCCTTTTATTTGTTTTGCAATGTTAGGGTTATATTAGTCTCCTAAGAACGTATGTTTGTTACTTTATACATAACAAGAGTTTACCTAAGACTTCGTCCGCACAAATTATATACCAGATTTTAAGCCAGATCATAAGCTATCAAACAAACAAAGTTTCATCAACATCGGTTCAGTTATTCAGTAGTTTTAGCGCGATGCCCGATTAAACAAACAAACAAACTGTTTTTTTTTAAGTTATAGTTTTATAATAGTAGGTATAGATATTAGATAGGTCTAATAATTTATATATCTTAAAGGTATTTTTTCAAGGTTTTTTGTTTTGCACTATCGTAAAAACGAAGTTAAAACGACACCTCTACATTCAAGCGTCATGGTATCTAGTAATAGATACTCTTTATTATACTGTGGTCATGGTGTGATTAATGATTATAGAGCATACCCACTCTAAAATAAAACAACATGTACCTAAGTAATAAAAAACCGGCGTGCGGTGTGTGTCGGGCTCGCACTAAGGATCCTGGACTGGAGACAATGTTTTTTATTATATGTTGAATATGGTGGTACGGAACCTATCCCAGTTCTTTAAAGATTGGTAAGATTAAGAATGTCAAACAACTGAAAATTATTTTTTTGTGAGTATATTAGAAAATACTTTAAAATACAAAATAGGCTATCACGAAAGTCACCAAATAGAAAATACTTACCTATCTAGCGAGAACTATAATATCACACAAGTTATTTTTGAGCCTAGGCTATGCGACCTCGCAAAATCACCTCCTGCGCCAGCGCCGCGATATCGCAACTGAATCGCCGTTATTTTTAAACACACAGGCGTTGACAGAGCGTTATTACGTCAAAGTCGTTGCAATTCCATCTCAGAAATAATGCGGCGATATAGCGGCGATACCCCGTCGATATTCTTCCGTCAAAGCAATGCCTATGCTCAAAAATCGCTTGTGTGATGTAGCCCGACTTGATTCACTAAGGCTTATCAAAGAAGTCATCTGTTATGGGCACATGGCTGATCTGATCGTAGGTGTAGGTGTTGAAGAATCTCTGTGTAACGTTCATCGCGTAATCGATGGCGTAGTCAAGGATTGGACCTCCGAACTCCTGCGCAACCAGTTGCGAGTTCGAGTTTAGGACCTCAAGAACATTTGCACCTGAAAATTAAGAGCTGTTTAGCATTCACGATTAGCTAAAACTTGTAACATTATCAAAAACTACAAGCAAGTTTTTAATTAAATGCGCTACATATACATAATTTACATACATATACCTACATTATATTTAAAAGGGTTGCTTTAGTACTTAGACAGACCATCAAACTGAATAACTTTCACTATGGAACCAGAATCGAAAACGCGAAAAAGAATTGTTTCAATAGAGAATGTCAATTACTGGCTACTCGACCCAAATGTATGGAATAGTTAATCAAATTAAAGATTGAAAAATTCAGTCTCGGGCGGGACTTGAACCCGCACCCTTCCAAACCGGGGAAGTGCGTTATCCAATTTCGCTACCGAGCCCACTAACCAGAGAACGAATTTTTCAATCTGTTGCGTCTTGAGGGGACGTGATGAGTATGGAATAGTTGTTTTTATAGCGATTTCGATGTTGTCTCCATGTTAAAAGTTATTCAGTTTGATGGTCTGTAGGTACTCTGAAGCACCTTCTGTAATAAGGTATGCCACGCATTTAAAACACCCTGTAGACACAGTAATGACTAAGTAATAAGTTATAGTCTATTGACTACAATTTAATCTTGAATCTGTTAATATTTTGGTAACCAGGCTGATCAGAATAAAAAGTTCCATGCTGGGCACATGCTTTCAAGGGCCAGATACCAGCATCCTGTATCTTTAGGTACACCATTATACTACTTATTAAACATGCAATTATTATTATTGTTTATACAGCTGTATGTACAGCTACATTTGTAATCGATTTCTCGAATACGGAAATTTCAAAGAATGCTACATTCTCATCAACCTTGTATTGTATTTTTTTATAATCATTAGGTATTTTGTATTCGCACAAGAAACTACCCATTTCGCTCGGCAGCTCAGCAGTTAGGTAACTACATGCAGATATCTTCTTACATCTTCTTGAAATAAGTAGTTTAAAACAAAATCGCTATTAGTTTGTTCGAACTACATACCTATGCTTTATGTACATGAATGCAAGAATGCAAATAAATAAAAGAAAAGAAATGAAATGAACTTCTTTTAGACTTCGCATAATAGATTTTGATGCGGCTTTTACCATCATAAGAGAATTTCTTTCAGATGGTTTATGTGTATGATGAATTTATATAATATAGGTATAGATCCAACCCAGGCGAATCCAGTGAACTGCATAAACAATATTTTAGTTTTATCATCTTAGTAAAATAACTTCGAACATAACACTTTTCACACTTTCAATCATTCTTTAGCTTGAATAACACAGGATGAACTAGAAAAAGTAATGAAATGTTGAAGACGTCACCTGGTGGTATTAAAAGTACAATTTTTCATACAATGCGCGTTTTGACTAATTACTTGCTCTCCTATTCGATTGCCTACAAACAATTTAGCAAGGCATTAATAGGTACTTTACATTAATACTTACTGATTTCCGGACTCCCCCTAAAAAGGTTGGTCAAGTTAAGTTTGAGATCAGTTCCGTAGTCCGCCTTGTACTTGTACGAGTTTATTTTGTAGTGGCCCTCTCCCTTCTCATTTTTAATAATCCTTTCAAGGACCTCAAGCCGGACTCGCTGGTTCCCTGTTAAGAACGTCATACATAAGATAATACCTAAGTTCCGTAAACATTCATCAGTCTATCTTTTTTAGGCTGCAATATTTGTGTATGGACATTAATGGTTTAGTTCTCAATAGAGAATTAAACAACTTCTCTTCTATATTTTTCTCACCACTTTGAAATAGACAGTTATTTATCCTATAAATAGATGAATAACGAAAAATGCTAAAAGCCCCTTGTTAAAACAGTGGATGTTCCTTACAGATCTTGATCTTGGCATTGCCGTCGGTGTCCAGGTTGAAGAGCAGCAGGCGACCCTGCAGGCTGTAGTGGCCGCGGATGGTGAAGTTACAATGCAGCTCGAAGATGAACGTCCTCTTCTCGCGGCGAGACCTGAAGTTATATATTAGATTTACAATGCTTCTTGTAAACACTATTAACGATACCTACCTGTTTATGACGATAAGATACCGGTACCGATTGCTGTAGTAAAAAATTTGCGATACCGATGCACAAAAGACAACATTTTACCCATAGTACATATATCTAAACTATTATAAAACTGTAACAGAAATTTGTCTGTACATTGAAGATATTTACAAAAAAAAAATTACGACATGGTTTTTTCCTGTCCCTGATTCCAAATCAAAAATTTTTGGATTTTTTGTCTGTCTGTTTGTTTGTTTGTTTGTTTGTTTGTTTATTTGTTTGTTTGTTTGTTTGGGTGTTTGTTTGTTCGAGTATCACGCAAAAACTACTGAACCGATTTTGATGAAACTTTTTTATTTGATAGCTTATCATCTGACTTAAAATCTGGTATATAATTTATGCGGACGAAGTCGCGGGTTAAAGCTCGTTATATTATAAATACGTAGCTAAGGAATATATTCGTTGGTCGTTGACGTTTTCCATGGAACAGCTGATTTTTAATCGTGTTTTCGAAGTTGGCCCCATACTAAAAGTTGTTCAGTTCTATGGTCTGAAGCACTATTTAATATGTAACTCATTTAAATTAACATCCTGTATATTTTACATCATATCGGTATCGCGGACATATATACCAATGCCAGCTTCCTGGTATCTTTATATCCGTAATAACTCGTATATTTTCGTAAAAGAACCTGACTTTATTATTACCAAAAACGAGTTTGTCGTAACTTACCTGATCCGTTTTATTATGTATAAATACTTTATGGTTATGAGTATGACGTACCTATTATAACATAACTATATTATACTAGCGGCCCGTCCCGGCTTCGCACGGGTGGACGTCTAATCTTTTCTAGCAATAAATATAGCCTATGTTACTCAGGGTGAATGCAGCTTTCTAATGGTGAAAGAATTTTTTAAATCGGCCCAGTACTTTTTGAGCCTATTCATTACAAACATACAAAAATAGGTACAAATCTTTCCTCTTTATAATATTAGTGTAGATACTCACGAAACTTTATCAGGGATGCATGTGCTAAGTCCGATTAGTTTTCCGTTGTGGAATGTCATTTTTAGATTTCCTGGTAAATTCATACTGATGTTTCTGTCCAGGTATAGAGGATCCAGACTTGGTATTCCAGCTTCAGGGATTCCTTTTACGAAGCCAGGAATGGCATCCTTTGTAGCTTGTGTGAAACATTCGTCTGTCAACTCAGTGCAGGGGTGGATGAAGTCCGCTGTGAAAAGACACGTGCGTTGAAAGATGGTTTTTAATGTTAAGTGTTGTTCAGTCAAGACCGGCTTTGGCAGTCTTAGTAAGGTTCCTCCTCCCTAGTGAAAGGCTCTCTTTCTTACAAGCAAACTTTTGCAATTAGCCATCCCGCTTCAATTGCGTGGCTCCGGTCAGAATTTTCCTTTTTCTTTGAAAACCTGTATGATTTTTTATGAATTTTCAAAAAATAAGAAAACCACATCATTCTATATTGTATTGTGAAGAATATTGTAAATTTTCATATTCTTCTGATCAACAATGTAAGAGTAAAACGGTTACAACTGGAAAAAAAGGGGTGACTTTGGATTCGTTTTTCTTCAGTCTTATAAATTAAAATAGATTTAGAGAACAACCACATCACTTCTCATATCCTGTAGATTGTTCAGTTTTGTTTTCTGCTTAAAAAGTACCATAGTTAATGTATAAAATGGTTACAAAGTTACTCAAAACCGGGCGGATGCCCTTTAATGGAAATAAAGTTCACTTTCGTAAACATAAACATTTTTAAAATTGCTTTATTGATGTTTGATATGAGGATATTATAAGTCGTTTGGCGTATGTTTGACAAAAAATGATTCAGCCGTTTCCTACCTGGAAGAGCCCAAACTTGGTATGTTTTGAAAATAATAATTGGATTTTTTAAATAAAATTGGCTGAAAGGTAATAGTGTAGTATATTTTTGGAACCGGCTCATGGAGCCCTTTCATTTGATACCCCACACGATAGGTTTTAGAAAAAAAAAAATTTAATCCCATACAAAAATTTTATGACGTCGTAACTGGAGACCCTGACACCTCAGAGACTGTCTCCCGGCAGTTTTGGGGTTTTTTTTAAATTAACTATGGGTTTGCTTGCTCTTGACCTCAATCCAGCCCTGAGGACGAAGATGGGGTCGTAGATGTAGCGAGCTTACCCAGAAGATGCCTATTCACTCGTACTTTAGGCTGCCTGTCCATTGAAGCTGTGCGAGCTGTGCGAGCTGTGTAGCTTTGTTTTTTTAACCAATCAGGAGCTCGGGCGAGATCGGTCGCGCCTCGCCCGAGCTCCTGATTGGTTAAAAAAACACAGCTACACAGCTCGCACAGCTTCAATGGACAGGCACCCTAAAGGAATTTGGGTTGTAAATACCTATACCTAACAACATACTAAAATTTGATGCTGGTATCCGAAAGTGAACTAAACTGGTGGAGACCAAGCTTAATAGCCTAGCCCACCGCCGCAGAGTAGCCTGCTTGTCGGTCTTCTACAGATTGTACTTCGGTGAGTGTGCCCAAGAGCTACATGAGCTCATCCCGCCTTCCCCTTTGTACTATCGGAATTCCAGACGCACCGCGGGATATCATCCCTTTTTGGTTGACATCCCACATATCCGCACCAAGCGCCATTCCGATTCTTTTATAATGTGCACAGGCAAGGAGTGGAATGCCCTGCCTGCGTCAGTGTTTCCGAGCGCTTACAACCCGAATTCCTTTAAAGTACGAGTGAATAGGCTTCTTCTGGGTAAGCTCGCTACATCTTCGACCCCATCTTCGTCCTGAGGACTAGATTGAGGTCAAGAGAAAACCCACCCTTAAAAAAAAAAAAAAGTTAACTTTTTCAGCCTTTTTTGACCGTAAGGCAGTGCACTATCTCTAGAAAGAAGAAATCGGCTCTTCTTTTGTGTAAACATGTAAACTACCGTACACGTATTTCCGTTTCGGGGTGGTCAGAGATTTCGTTGGGGGTAAGAAGCTGCAGCAAGATTAACTATACCGAGACACAGAGACGTCTTTTGTGTATAAGTTGAGTCTGATTCGGAAGTCTGAGTAGGATCTAAATCTACTAAGTACCTACGTAATAAATTATATGCAATATTCCGTTGCCTGAAATAAATAAATAATTATTTATAGCCAAATTCTATAGATGACACGATCACACGAGACAACGATTCTGTATGTGCAACACAACGTATGAGTTACCTATTGGTTATTTGACTTTGTTTTGTAACCTGTTGACTTTCTGTACGTATACGTACACGTAGTATTTTTCAATGAACTTTTCGCACAAATATTACGCCTGCCACATACATACGGAATTCCGATTCGGAATTGAGTATCAGAATTAGGATTTTGTATAGGATTTGATGCCTCCGCAATTCCGAAAGGAAATTTTGAAACGGATAAATCCATACGAAATCGTTATTCCGTCAGGAATAATTCCGGGGGAGCCCTTATAAATTAATAAGCCTTATTGAGCAAATAAGTACCTACTTACCTAAAAAAATACAGCTCACTTTTTACACCACTAGTTTTTAATTTGAAACTAAACAAAATTCCGTTAGGAACATGGGTCTAAAAACGAGAAAATTTTTTCGTACCTTCCAACACAACAGTGATCAGCCGATGGATTTTCTATGGGAGGTCCAAAAAAATTCTCGTTTTTTTACCAATGTTCCTTAGGGAAAGTTGTTTAATTTCATTGTTTGAATAAACCCTTTAAGTTATGTTAGTAGTTTTGCGGTGGTCGAGGTAGCATGAAATCTGCAACTTTGGATTTTATTCCATTAGTCATTTAGTGGTAAGCTATAAAATAGTATGTTTAAATATGCACATGATCGATTGATCGTGTAACTGCTAGCTGGCGGCTAGTAATATCACAGAATAGGTAATGTTATATGGTCTAAGTATCAATACGAACAAGTTAGGGTTCATTTGTATTTAAAAGACAATGCGGGTTTTGTATGGAAGGTTGGCGCCTTATTTTTCGCCGTTGTTTTTGGCACGGCCAGCAACCAAACTTGAATATTTTATTTCAGAAAAAAGTTACAAACAAAACTTATTAACATGTATACTTATCCCTCAACTCAGTCCGGACGGAGATATAAAGGCTTGAAGTTGAAAATATTACCATTACCTACGTGCACTTCAAGCCTTTATATCTCAGTTCGGACTAAGTTCCGAGATATTTGTAATAACAAGTGTTGTTTTTAACTTTATTCTGAACTATAACATTCAAGTTTGATTGATGGCCGCGCTAAAAAAAGAAAAAAGGCGCCATTTTTAGGCATAGGCTTTTATTGTAGGTATATCTGGAAGAGGGAATCATTTGCTTTGCGAGCAGATTTTTTTCGTTCTATTAAAAATTTTTGTTTACTTTGTAGGTAATTCAATTCAATATTTCTTATTAGGTAGGTATGGCTCCATATTTGGGTTGGGGTTAACAACGTTTACGGGGGTATTCAGATAATGAAACAAAACGAAACTTTCCCTAAGGAATACGGATATTAAGTACGAAAAAATTGAGAGGATTGCCATACAAAAGTGAGGACCAACCGATCGATTTTCTGGGAGATCCAACATTTATTTTCGTTTTTCGAGTCATGTTCCTTAGGGAAAGTTGTTTAGTTTCATTGCCCTTAAAATTTTGTTAGTAGGTAGGTAATTAAAAACTTGGTGTGTACATAATTATAAAATATGTCTGACTCATTCATCTGGACGCTTATCTCATCTGGACCTACTTGTCTGAAAGGATCATTCACCACAAACCACTTAACGCAATAACATAATATGCATTATTAAGTTAAATAACTTGCGATAAATAAGATGATCTATTTAGACAAATTGTAAAAAAACAACAATAAATAAGTAAGTCAAACTAATATTCAACGCTGCTGCTGTAAAAAATTTTTTTTCGGATTATCGTTGTTGCTTTATTTTATAATACCTAGATAAAACGATTTACATATATTAATAAGTTAAGTCATATAGGACTTAACTTATTATTAATTAAGAAAATTGTTTTTTTCAAAAAGTTTATAAATTATTATAAACTTATAAATTATTATAAACTTTTAGAAAAACTGTTTTACTAAAAAACTTTAAATGCTTTAATTTTCGAATATCAAATAAATATACGCAAATTATGAAAATAAATTGTAAATTTTTTAAACAACATTTAATTATAATACCGAATCGATAGAAGAATTTTATATAAATATGTAGGTATGCATAATAATTCGTTTAAAAAGAACGAAGCTAATGATTTTTTTGAATAAAGTTAAAAAAAAGGACTTACGTAAGGGAAATAATTGAAAACTACTCTGCAGCCATACACAAAACACTATCAACACAAACTTGTAATTTAACATTATTATTTTTATTTTATTTATTGTTCGTCTTAAATATCTAAGGTAGTAATAGTGTGTTTTATTCGACGTGTGTTTGGTGAATGGCGATTATTGCCTGCATCGCGTGTTTCTTACCAATACTTAATTTTGAGCTGTAATTAAGACACCAAGGACTTAAGGGGTCTTCGTTTCTCTTAAAATTATTAAAAAATTATATTGGTTTCTCTTTTATAATCGCAAGCATCCATATTCGGATAAATACCTGAAAACATTAATTAATTAATAATGCAATCTTCGATTTTAAGTAGATAATTATAATCAGAGATTAACGCAATTCCTATTATACCTACCTACATTCTAAAATTTGTACAAAATATATCAATTTTCAAAACACAATGCATAAAAATAAAAAGATTTTTTGAGATTTACAATTCGGTATGTCAAGTTTGAAAGAAGGGTTAAAAAGTTTTAAGAGCTCGTTGGCGTGTTGCGGAGAGGTATGGACACCCAATTTTGGGGGTCCGGGTTCAAATCCGCACGGACAACATGCCATATAATATAATGTACCAAATGTGTACCAGCAATGAGTTTTTCTAACTTAATGTACGTAATACCGACTGCTCTCGAAAACGGTGAATGAAAACTTCGTGAGGAAACCTGCATACGCTGAAGAAGAAATTCTCATGTGTATGTGAAGTCTACCCATCCGCATTGGGCACGCGTGGTGCACTAATGCCTATACAACCCTCCCTGAGGGTATATAGGCCTGTGCTAGTAATAGATACTCTTTCTTATATTGTGCCTGTGCCCTGCAGTGGGACGTTTATAGGCTGACTAGCTGTTGCCCGCGACTTCGTACGCGTGGACTTAGGACTTGTTTATGTTTTTTTTTGTGGCACTGACTTGTCTTGTGACTTCTGAAAGAACACCCCTACTTATCCCTCTATGCACCTCCTACTCACCCTTACCCCCTCCCTACTCACCCCTATGCACCCCGTACTCATCCCCTACGTACCCCTACTCATCC
This sequence comes from Agonopterix subpropinquella, assembly GCA_922987775.1. Lineage (NCBI taxonomy): Eukaryota > Metazoa > Arthropoda > Insecta > Lepidoptera > Depressariidae > Agonopterix > Agonopterix subpropinquella. Next base: position 47,785,104 of record OV277693.1, on the reverse strand, counting down.
CCTACGCAACCACTACTCACCCCCTACGCATCCCCAACTCACACCTTCGCACCCCCTACGTACCCTTACCCTCTCTATGCACCCCCTACTCACCACTTACGCACCCTCACGCACCTCCTTACGCACCCCTACGCTCCCCCTTTGTACCCCCTATGCGCCACTTATGCACCCCCAACGCTCCCCCTACTCACCCCTACGCAGCCCCTACGCACACCATATGCACCCCTACGCAACCCCGACGCACCCCCTACTCAACCCCTACGCACCCCCTACTCGCCCCCTCTACGTACTACTTTCGCACCCCCTATTCACCCTTACGTACCCCTACTCACCCCTACGCACCCCGTACTCATCCCCTACGCACCCTTAATCACCCCCTACGCACCCCTTACTCAATCCCTACTCACCACATACGCACCCCCTACTCACCCCTACGCACTCACTATGCACTCTCTACGCACCCCCTACGTACCCCATACCCACCCCTACGCACCCCCTATGCACCCCCTACGCACCACCTACGCACCCCCTTTGCACCCCCTACGCACACCTACGCAACCCCCACGCACCCCCTACGCAACCCCTACGCACCCCAACACACGCATACGCACCCCCTACTCGCCCCCTCTACGTACTACTTTCGCACCCCCTCCTCACCACTTACGCACCCCCTACTCACCACTTACGCACCCTCTACTCACCCCCTACTCACACTCTACTCATCTTCAATTAACGTCCCAAAAAACTATAAAAATGAAACCCATAATGATATTTAGACATTTCAACCCCATCGCACCCTAACACGGCATGATGGTATTTCACGTTCACCGCGTTGGATTTTAAAATCATTGTTATTTTCGTAATCAGCGACCCCATAAACCATACAAACAATACCCATCTTGATTTTAAGACTTTGTCACCCCATTTCCCCCATTCAGGGGTGGAATTCAGAAAAAACCTGAAACATTCGTTTACTCATTTATCAATAGGAGTACTCCTGTGCAGTTTCGAATAAAATAGTCTAACTAATCTTGATTCCCCATAAAAATGTTGACCCCCGTTTAACCCCCTCGGGGGGTGAATTTTGAAAAATCCTATCTTAGTGCAACCCTGGACTACATAAGGTACCTACGTGCCAAATTTGGAATCTCTATACCCAGCGGTTTGGGCTGTGCGTTGATATATCAGTCACTCGGTCAGTTTCTTCTTTTTAACCTCATCGCACCCCAACAGGGGATGATGGTATTTCACGTCCGCCAAGTTGGATTTAAAAATCATTGTTGTTTTCGTAATCAGCGACCCGATAAACCATAAAAACCATACCCATCTCGATTTTGAGACTTTGTCACCCCATTTCCCCCTTTCAGGGGTTGAATTCTGAAAAAATCTGAAACACGTGTTTAATCATTTATCAATAGAAGTTCTCCTGTGAAGTTTCGAATAAAATAGTCTAACAAATCTTATTTCCCCATACAAACTTTGGACCCCCATTTCACCCCTTTAGGGGGTGAATTTTGAAAAATCCTTTCATAGTGCACCCCTAGACCTCATAAGGAACCTATGTGTCAAATTAGGAATCTCTAGACCCAGCGGTTTGGGCTGTGCGTTGATATGTCAGTCAGTCAGTCATTCATTAAGTCATTCAGTTTCTTCTTTTATACATTATAGCTGTTGCCCGCGACTTCGTACGCGTGGACATTTTATTTTTGCGTCAATTTTTCAATGTTTTTAATAGTTATTCTGCTATTCGGGACAGAGACAAATACAACAGATCAAAAATCATGAAAATTGGTACAGCCGTTCTCGAGTTATAAGTGTTCGAACAAACCCGACTTTGTTTTATATATATATAGATATTTAGATAGATGATAATGATGTTAAGTTTTTTTTTGAAGATACTTTTTTTTTTGTAATTCATGGAATTTATCAAAGATTTTGTTGGTCGACTTTATTAATAAGTATAAATAATTATTACCTAAACAATTTTTATCTGTGATCTCAAAATGCAACACTTAACTTTATTATTTTATTTATTATTGAGACATATCTAATTGTCTCATCCTAATCGTGAATACTTGAGAAAAAATTATCAAAAATTTTTCATAGTTGATGAGTCTCCGCCTTAAACCGTTGCTACCAGGATGACCTCTACTACTCTCCAAGCTGTTCGGTGTCGCAAACAGAAAATTGATGTGCAGTTGACCACATTAGTATGCCATGTATGAACCTTACATTTCAACTTGCAATCTCAGCTTTAGGTCTACGAAATAGAATTTATTTTTGAGCGTATCAATGTGGTAGAATGTCTTATCTTGTCCAGCCTAGTATACTTAGGTACTTGTATAGTGATTAGACAGTCAGATTACCCAGGTACCCCTGGGTACCGGATAGAACCTAACTCTTAACAAATGGTCTTCTAGACTTCTAGAGATAAATTGATAATAAATCTTATGATTTATGTCACATTATGTATGATTTTCCGTTAGCTACAAATTACCATAAAATCTATTCTTCCATTAATATTTAAATGTGAATTAATACTTATTACTAGGATACACCTAGGATGAATACCTAGTGAGGTATTCATTCACATTTAATAGTGATTGACATCGTGATAAAAGAATATTGGCGGCCGGCCCTGTAATTTGAGACCCAGTCTTAGAGGTCCCGGACATGAATGAAACTTAGTAATACGTGTAGAGTGAAACAAAACTAACAAAATAGTAAATTGGTTGTAACCTGTAAAAGTTGGGGAAAACTCCTTATGATACCTTTTGTAGCAAGTATGTGAAAGTCATAATCTTGTTTATTAGATAGTCCTTTCAATCTTCAACTGATTCATTATGTTTATTTTACCGTATAATATTATGATAATGGAAGAAAACGAAATCACGAACTATCAGTTCAACCAAGCCAAATACATTCCGTAACGACCAAAAAATACCTCAGTGATAATATTAGATGAAAATAGCTGTTGTGGTAGCGTTTGGCTTATGCTTTTTGGATGATTTGTCTATTTTACTAGTAATATCTACTTTTGAATCCGGACTTCTGGAGATGTGGAAGTTTTTTTAAAAAATGCCTTAATTTTTTCTGTTTATAATAATTATGACCGCCGTCCTGAAGACGTTTTAGTTTTCGTAAAAAATAGCTGGGTCCAAATCTGCCCATCTTCTTTAGGTTCCTTTTGGCAAAGGGTGTACCTACTTGAAAACATTCGATAAACTTCGAGGGGTGGTTTCTACTAAGTACTACTTTAAATAGGTACCTACATAATGTATGGTCAAACTCAGGTTCAGTAGTCAAATTTTGGAAATATATTTTTTTCACATTCCATATACCTAAGTATGTTTTTTTTTAAAATTATTGTTTAGTTTAACCATGCAGTTATCTTCATGAATCATTCATCAAACCCATTTTATTTAAATGTATTGTGGTAGAGTTTCTGGCTGCATCTTATCTATAGCTATTTTCGTATATTTATCGCCGCGATTCATGATTGATCTCATGGGGTCTACCCGGACATTCGAACTTTGCAATTGCGTGAACGTTTTCGTTCCAATGTCAACTCTATTACAATTAAGTTCGGACCGAAACGGTATATCGAAAATCGAAAGTTTGGATACAGAGCCTGGAGTGCGATTTTTGAATCTCATTCGCTGAGTTCAGCAGATGAAAATGTCAAAATTACAGTGGAGATACGCATCTTTCTACATCTGATTTGACTTTCAAAAATCGCATTCCTGAAGTATGATTTTTGAAAGTCAAATCAGCAGTAGAAAGATGCGTATCTCCACAGTAATTTTGACATTTTCAACTGCTGAACTCACCGAATGAGATTCAAAAATCGCACTCCAGATATCAAAGAAATATTGAGGCATGAGGAGATAGCACCTATATCGAAATCACGAAAAAAACTGCTGTTCCATACAAAACTGCATGCCTCTTCGACCCAAATGTATGGGGGACAGCAAATTTTATTTATTGCAATTTCGATTTTTGTCCCATTGATCAATTGTTCAGTTTGATGGTCAGGTCATCCCTTTAAAAACCGTTAGAATAACATATTATATTAAGTTGGACTCGATGGCAAAGTCTAAGCTAGTAAGACAGCACCTGTATTATTTTAGAGGTTTTTACGTAAAATGACGCTTGCTTTATGTATTTATAATGGATAATAAACACCATTATATACCTAAGTAGTAGTACTTAAATGTTTTTTCCTTGACACTTTTTATCTGGTCCTAAACAAGACACAACAATTTAAAAAGTAATTTAGTTGATATGTAACTTTGTGTATTAGATAAGCACTTCTAGTTTTTGCAGGCGGTTTCATCGCCTTAGGTATAATCGATATTTTTCAGCGCATCTTCGTAAAAGGTAACACAGAAACTGTTTGTTATCCTGAAAGCTTACTGAACTTGGTTGAAAGTGGAACTGTAGCGAAACAAACAAACAAAAAATTCACTTCCGCATTTACAGGGTGTAAGGAAAATATCATTAAACTTTAAACCCTACCCATCAAACTGAACAACTTATAGTATGGGACCAAACCGATCGGAGCAAAAAAAAATCTGCTGTTGCATACATTTCAATACAGTATAGGTATTGGAGTTTAGTATGGGACAGCTGGGCTCATCGAACAAGGTTATTTTAAGATGGGTTCTTGGGCACTCGGGCATCCTTGGCAATGAAATGGCCGACGAGCTAGATAGGGATGGGGCTAGTGGCACGCAATATGGACCAGAGCCGTTCTGTGGAGTCCCTAAAAGCCTAGTCAACTTAACGCTTAGGAACCTATGTTCAAAAAAATTAATTGATCACTGGACGGAAACGCCAGGATTAACCCATTCCAAGGCACTAATTGCGGCATTATATGACTGCAAAATGGCAAAGGAACGGATTACACTCAGTACGACAAACTTGCGCACTATAGTAAGTCGGGTCATTGTAGGTTGAACAAACACCTCACGACCCTAATAGGCATATCAGGGATACGAAACTCTGCAGATTTTGTCTGGAAGACGACGAAACCCCACATTTTTTGTGAATGTGGCCCATTGATGCACAATAAACGATATTCTCACTTGGGTAAACACTCTGTTCATCCGAGTGAACTACAACTTTTCAGTGCTAAGGAAATCCTACAATTCCTCAAGGAAGTGGGTATTAGCAGTGAACTATAATTATAGTGGCGATCACCAAAGATCTACATAAGGTCGAGGTGATACTAGTCTAATAAAACTAACTAATAAAAAAAAAGGGACAGCTGATAATTTTTTTGCTCCGATCGGTTTGCTCTTGGTTTGCTCCCATAGTATAAGTTGTTCAGTTTGATGGGTAGAGTATGTGCTTTAAAGTTTAATGATACTTTTCCTTACACCCTGTATAATATTTATTGGAACGATAAAGTTAGGATTTGTATTTTAGTTGAATGTCTTCGTGTCTTCACTGGGTAACTAAGTACTGCTAATAATGCTACTTTGGTTGCTGCATAGCGCATGAACTTAAGTGGGGCCTACACTAGGTAATACGTGAGTTACTATTGTGTAATACGTTACCTACACACCAAACATTACTATTTCGACTATGAAATATGGCATTAAGGGTGAGTTTCGTAAGAAATAACGCTTGTTTGCGGCACTGACATGCCACGAACCTTGACATGAGCACGTCAGCTGTTTGCCTTTGTTTAGAAACAGTAGTACCTATATTATACAGGGTGTTAACTTAAATACGTTATAAAGCTGTACTCATAGGGGTGCAACAGTTCATCAAGCTGAACAATTTTTACTATGGGACCAACTTTGAATTCGCGAAGAAAAAAATTTGTTGTTCCATAAGAAATGCTCAATAGCTACTCGATCAAAATGTAGAAACCGCAGTTTTTGTTTGCGATTTCCATAGTGAAAGTTGTTCAGTATGATGGTCTGAATCACCCCTTTACATTATAATTTAAATTTACACCCTGTATACCTAGTAACCCGCTTGGTATCGTGGTAGGGGAGACTGGGTACGGTCGCACCAGGGTACGGTTGAACCAACGCGAACTGTACGGTGAGGGGTACAATGAGAGAAAATACGCGGCCAGCGGGTCCGGATATGACTTACAGTATCGCGTCGCACTTCGTGCGCGTTGTACGTTGCCAGGGGTTACCCTATTGTATTTTTTTGACTGAAAGTAAGTATTTTCTATTGTCTTCTTTTTCCTATTGCTTTGTTCATATTAGGATTTGCGTTTTAAGTGTTTTTCTCTATTATTATGAGACTTTACAGGTTCGGAAACCGTGATTGGTTTTGGTTTATGTTGTTTTGTCTCGACGCTGTGTTAGTTTTAGTGGCGGTTGAGGGCCATGGGGACGGTTGAACCAATTTTTGTGGGTAGGGTTGAACCAACGATAAGGTTTGCTTTTTTCGGTGTAGATGCCCAGACAACGGATCAAAAAACATCTAGAGGTGAATCAGATATAACTTACAACGAAAATGCTCATGAAGAACTCAAAAAGAACTGCAATTTAATCTAATTGGGATCTCTGTTATGTTACTAACATTTTATGTATTTTTTTAGTTATTGACAGAGCTTTTGAAAACAAGCTTAACAGCTTGGTTTCGTTTCTACAGATCATTTGAGCTAAGGAAAACGAATCTTAAAGACAAAATTCAATTATTAAGACTGATTTTTTATTATTTAGTTGAAACCAGAGTAGCAGAGCTCTTTTTATGTTCATGTGTGTTTTTTCAGGCCACCACTCAATTACTAAGAATAATAGAAATGGTGGTGATAGAATGGTGGAATAATTTAACAATTTCTGTTGATTATTAATAAAGAAATGGACAACTGACCCCCATCACTGGTTCAACCGCCCCTGGTATGGAGATGGTTGAACCAAAGGCACTTCTTTTGTTTAAATGCTTCCCCACTAAAACTATGGCAATAAAGCCTCTATACTCCGTTCTATTCTATTCTATTTTTGTTTAATGGCGTTTCCTTGGTGGATTTTGCCAGTATCTAGTTTAAAAAGAGCAATTAGTGCTTGACGTTGTACGGTAATTGGATATGGCGATCTCAAAGCCCTGTTTTTATACAAAAACACACACTCGAAACCGCCATAAAATGGCGGAGCCGCGTGGCTACTTAAATCGCGAGCCAACGACAGACGTCCACTCGAAAGCCCTCTAGACACGCGACTCCTATACTCCGTTCAGGAATTAGAGCGACAAAATGTAAACAAAGAAACGTCACTGTCAAAGTGACATTACGTGGTCAGAAACCTTTGGTGCATTTTTTAAGAATAAAATTATGTCGGCACGGCATATCATAAATTGCGTTGACATTAAAAATGTATTGTCTATCTATAAATAATAAAAACAATCGTGACAATTTGAATGAAATTTTTAAATAATGTTATGTAGCCCGTTACTCTGTCTATGTGGGCTTTTTGTGCTATGCGTAGCATCCGCGCATAGCGTACGGACTCAGACGAAGGTATTAAACAATCAATAGACGCGTTTACGTTATTGTTTACAATAAAAAATGTTTTTCATTAAGCACTTTGTTAAAACGAACCAAAGGTCTAAAATATCTGATTGTTGCCAGACCACGTAATAAAATATTTACAGTCACGCTTTGTTTTAATCTAAAATAAATTATAACTTGCGTTTTTTATATTTATTTTCCATACAAAATTAACATATCATTTGTCGTAATCCTTTGCGAATAGAATAGATAATTTACTGTTATTCATTCCGGAGATAAGTTTTCTTCCGTCACGAGATGGTATTTTCTACACTGGTATCACCGTTGTTTACATTTTGTCGCTCGAATTCCTGAATGGAGATTAATTCTAATGTGTATTTGAAGACAAAAGTCTACTCTCTCATTATAAGTGTTTTGTTTGTAATTATGTGTCATAATGACAGTTCTAGGGGCGTTCAAAGCAAAATTGGTGCAACCGTACCCAGTCTCCCCTACTACCTACATAAAAATACTAAAAGTGAAAAATTAAGGAGCCTCATACAAGAAACATGTTTTTTTCAAGGTGTTTTTGTTTTTGCTTGATCGTAAAAACGGTAATACACACAATCGTGAAACTTGGTGTGATTATAGTGCATACATATAATAACAAATCATAAGAACCGGCCAAGTAGGTATGTGCCGATCCCGCGCGAAGGGTCCCGGAGAAAAAAAAATTGTATCATAGAATTCATAGATGAATAATTATGTATTGTATGGTGGTACGGAGCCCTAATTCGTGCGCGAGTCGGTCTCGAACTTTGCCAGTTTTTGCTGTTACATGAAGTTTCATTGCAATGGCGATAAGTTTTCTAGTGTGGGCATTGCCCATTGGGCAGTGGGCTATTTTTGGACGAGAGGAAATAAGTATATAGGTATAGGTATACTCCATTCCAAGTAGCATCGAAATTTTAAGGCTATTTGCATTACAGAAACAGAGATTTGAAACACTTCCTCTCACTTAATCTTAGATCAGCTTTAGTCCAAGATAATGTCGGATGGTATACCTTACTAAGAAAATTCGGTTTTATTTTGTTTGTTTTGCTTTTATTGTGTTGATTGATTTTTTGCTTTTATTTCTTTTATTTGCTTTTATTTATTTGTTATAAATTAAATTTAAAACTACTTAAAACATTATATTATTTATCTGTGATATCATTTGAATTCAATTTAATTTATGTAACTTCGCCTAATCTTGATAATTTCAAGTTTGATTAGGTATTTCGTTTTAATTGGTTTAATTTTGTTAGTTTAAATTAATTTTTTTGCTTTTATTTGTTTTAAACTCAATGTTTAAAACAAATTAAAACAGATATATTTCTTTTAATTTAATTGTGATTGTTTGATGTAATTGATTTAATTTAATTCTACCTACTACTTTATTGGTTGTAACTTTGATTGTTTGAATTTTAGTATTGGTTAATTTCGACTGTGCATGAATCTAACTGCCTTAATTTAATTGTTTTATTTTGATTATTTTAATTTATTTTGATTTGTTTTAATTTTATCATCTTATTTGAATTAATTTAATTGTAATTGTTGTAATGTAATTTTCATAGTTTAATTTTTTCCATTGTAATTTGTTTAATTTAATTGTTTTTCGAATAATTTTATAAATCTAAGTCAAAGCTTAAAAATCTAAAGTGTACTGTGTGCAAATATTTTTCAGTGCATGCTGTACTTATCTTTAATTTGTTTAACAGTTAGCTTTACTTAGTATTAAGTATGACATGCATTAGTGTAACAACTGTTGATGATCCTAATAAAAAAAAAACATAATATAAATAATAAATATATTACATTTGACAATCAGAATTGGCCAGAAAGCTAAGTAGAAATCGGAAAATCTTGTCGTCCTTATTTGGAAGGAAGTATAGGTAGGTAGGTACGCAGTTTCCAAAGGAAGCGACGACCTATTGAGAAACATGTTCCTCATTATTATCTTGCATTCAGAGGTATTTCAAAGAATTATCTTTAAATGTTCCATTCGTTTCCGTTAAATAGCGAATCACGTACATACATAATTGAAGATAAGCGACGTAAACAACGTTTTGCTAACAATTCAAGACCGTCTGCACCGATGTGAGATGAACTGTGGACTTTGAACCAGAACATCTTATACTCAGTCGAATTGCCGAAGAGAATTTGTGGTATGATTAGTATGATCAGGTTTGAGGTTACAGCTATGGAGGTAGGTAGTATACATAGATACTTAGGTACCTATTATACTAGGTGCCAACTGATTTAATTATATCACATAAGTAGGTACTTATCTATCTATCTAATTAATCGAATACTCTAGAGCTATATTCTTGTATAATATAAAATTGCTTTCTCGGAAACGGCTCTAACGATTTGGATAAAACTTTGAATTCAGATAATGTTGTACTTTCGAAGTTAATCTAGATAGGTTTGAACTCTGACAAAATCGGTTTAACAAAAACATGTTTGCTGTAGTTTTCCAAACTCGTAAGACGCCGAGCGAAGCTCGATCGCCCTGGTACTTATATATACCATAGCCTGATACAAGCAACTTACTGTTATCTTAAATACAGAAGTACAACTTTAACAAGTCAGAAGTCAGTACCTATGGTCCAAAGTTGATGAATTTTTATAAAAAAGGACACAATAAAGGTATTCATGGAAAGTCCAACAATAATGAAAAGGATTTCACACGGTGGTCAACGAGCGAAAAAAACGGCACAAAAGCAAATAGACGTGATTGAGCCAGTGTTGGCCAATTAAGTTGGATTTGTATGTGACAATACACAGACCCACATTGTTAGTGCCCAATGGACAGGTAAAATGGTAATTTCACATATATTCGATTTCTCACGAAAATTTTGACCGGTGTAGGTATATTATAATTTATAGAGTAGGGTTACACAAAAATTGTAAGTACAATAAAATATTGGTAATTATTATAGGTTTATGTATATACGTCAATCACTTATTCTTTATGGCACACACAAACATACGGATACAATATACAGAAAGCAATACAAATAGTTATCTTTTAATTACTAATCAACCATTCTTCCGAGAACTTAAACGGTCGCGCGACAGTTGAAGACCGTGACGTAGTGTTGTATAGTCTGAGAGATAGACCTCCATATCCAAACCAGTTTTTTTGGTAGTTTGTAACACCCTATATATACAGGGCCCTTCTTAATATGCTGACACTTTTTTAAGGCGATGACCAGACTATTAAACTGAACAACTTTCTCTATGGAATCAACATCGAAATCGCGAAAAAAAAACAGTTGTCCCATACGTTTGGCTCCGAGTAGGTTTGCAGTTTTATATGGAAGTGATGATTTTTTTTTCGCGATTTCGATGTTGGTCCCATAGAGGAAGTTGTTCAGTATGACGGTCTGATCATCCCCTTAAAAAAGTGTCAGCATATTAAGAAGGACGTTATACAGGATGTAACAAAACACCCTAGTAACACTTCAGGGGGTGCTTCAGACCATCAATCTGAACAACTTTCACTATGGAGCCAATGTCGAGAAAATGTCAACGAAAATGTCAATTTAAAAAAATGATCGTGTCCACCACCAATTCACAGCTGCTATCCCTAACACAAAATTAATAATATATATATATATATATTTTTTTTTATTTTATTTTTTTTTTATCAAAGCTCTTATGATATTTTAATACCTATTGTTGTGTATAGTTAAATTTTTAGTCTATTTATTATTCTCTTTGATTGGAATAATTTAATTGAAGTTTGAGTAAAATATTAATATTGAATGTTTATTTAATCTAACTCGTTATTCAACTAATTTTTATAATTTTAATCGTGTTTTGATTGTTCAAAGTTTTGTTTGTAAAAACTGTCTTGGAATGTTATGTATGTTATTGTTAATGTTATGATTATGAAACGGAATTTGTAAATTGTTATTTGATTGAACCTAATATTGTACCTTATTTAAACCTTTCTTAACCACACTTAAATTCATTTGCCTAACTGTTGATGCATACCAAAGCTGTGTATACCTTTAAGTGATGTATTCATAAGACCTGATGCTCGTGTATTTCTTAAAACTTTAAATCAAATTTGTGAATGTGTCGTTGGTGTACCTAATAAACTATTAAACTATTAAAAAATAAAAAAAATCTGCCCTCCCATACATTTGAGTCGAGACGGTACTGCAGTTTTGTATGAAAGAGCTGATTTTTTTTCGCGATTTCGATGTTGGCTCCATAGTGAAAGTTGTTAAGTTTGATGGTCTGAAGTACCCCCTTAAGTATTACTAGGGTGTTTTGTTACACCCCTATACGTATTTATAAATATTTATGTGTATAATATTATGTGTTATAATTATTAGTGTTGTGTTAAGTATTATATCATAACTAATTAACTATATGATGTATATTATAATTGCTGCTTTTTTACCAGTCTGTAGATAATATTTTATGGACTTGATGATGAAGATGATCAATTCTGGATTATCTATTATCTAAAGAAACCAAAATCTACGAAATACTTATAAAAACCCGAAATATCAACCATGTTATTTTTTGGCCTCCGTTTTCTTCTAACTGAAATCTCTCAAGAACAAGACTTGTGCTCTCAGACTATACCTACGTCACGGTCGCGCGACTGTCGCGCGACAGTCGCGCGACGGTCGCAGAGGGCAAGCCTGTCGCGAGCTGTCGCAGACAACTGTCGCTCGTCTGTAAGCGCTCTAAATCATAAAGTCGGGTCTAAATAAAATTGTGGGCGGGTCGGGGGTCGGTGCTATACCTATCGGAAAAGTATCTAATCGACCGTGAAACTACTTTCACACGATATCGTCATACTATGCATACATTTTGGTCCGCGACAAACGGGGTGCGTCTCATTTCGTATAATAACATTTGATATAATTTAATTTTCATAACGTACAAATGATAATAATAAACCAAAGAAATATGTAGTTACGGGCATAATTTTGAAACACATAAATACGTACATTTTATTCAAAAATTTATTTATTTTCTATGTTAACTTATCTAATTTTGATTATTACTAATACGATTTTTTTCTTTTGTTTCTCTTAATTCGTTTTGTTTATTATGTTGCATATTGTTGCTAAATAACGATTACTTAATATAACACTTGTTTGTTTGGTATTTCAATCATTTGATAAAATTTTATGAGAAATAACGATATCTTGATATATTATTGCTCCAAAAATATAAAATTAGTTCACAAATTCAAACACTTGCGTCGTGAGTGCGCGGGCATATAGGCACACTGGGCGGGAATTTTTCGCTCGTCTGTAAGCGCTCTAAATCATAAAGTCGGGTCTAAATAAAATTGTGGGCGGGTCGGGGGTCGGTGCTATACCTATCGGAAAAGTATCTAATCGACCGTGAAACTACTTTCACACGATATCGTCATACTATGCATACATTTTGGTCCGCGACAAACGGGGTGCGTCTCATTTCGTATAATAACATTTGATATAATTTAATTTTCATAACGTACAAATGATAATAATAAACCAAAGAAATATGTAGTTACGGGCATAATTTTGAAACACATAAATACGTACATTTTATTCAAAAATTTATTTATTTTCTATGTTAACTTATCTAATTTTGATTATTACTAATACGATTTTTTTCTTTTGTGTCTCTTAATTCGTTTTGTTTATTATGTTGCATATTGTTGCTAAATAACGATTACTTAATATAACACTTGTTTGTTTGGTATTTCAATCATTTGATAAAATTTTATGAGAAATAACGATATCTTGATATATTATTGCTCCAAAAATATAAAATTAGTTCACAAATTCAAACACTTGCGTCGTGAGTGCGCGGGCATATAGGCACACTGGGCGGGAATTTTTCAATCCCCACCCCAAGTACGAGCAGCCCTGTAATGTAAACATAAACGTATAAAACCCTGATTAAAATATCACTGCACCATAGATATAGTAACTAGATAAAACCATACCGTGGCCGCACATGAAACAGCAATAGTGCGACTTTTGCATACAAAAAGTCGGTTTGTTTGGCAAGATGTCATCAACATTCCATAGGTTTGACAATGGTTTGACATCTTGCCAAACAAAAAAACCGGCCACGGTGACCGAAACAAAAAATAATATTTCTTTCTTTTTTGTTTACATAAGTTTTTATAACTGGCTATCCCGCTCCCTCATTTCTTGGCTCCATCTTTCAGCGTAAGCCAAAGTTTTTTAATCTAAGCACTGCACCAATATATTTTAGTTTACGAATTTTTGTGATAAGAAATTACCTACCTATGCAAAAAGATTTTAATGTTTTTGAGAATCTAAAAAGTTGTTACTTCTCGCAGACTTTTCTTGATACTACTGGCAACTTTTGCTGTAAAAAAATTACATTTCCGCCATTTACTTCAATTAAAAACAAAACAAATTTTCTTTTTTTTTTATTTTATATGGCGATTGCCAATTTTTTTCCACATCACACTGCCAGGTTATATAAAGTAAAGACCAAAGAGTTTCCAATGTATAGGATATAAAGAGTTAACAATTATTTTTTACCGTCTACCAAAATAATGTGTTCATTTTGGAGGTCAGAAGCCAAAAAAAAAAATTGTTTATTCAGAAAACCGGTTAATTTTAGTGAAGAATACTGTTTATTTACATACATATATTATTTAATGAACGAAATAACAAAACAATCCAAATAGGTACTTAACTACTTAGTTAAACTTGCCTACGAGCATGTTACTTAGTTGGTTTTAGTAATTAAAGAAATACTCGTCTATAGACGATAACGGGACGGGATGATAACAGAACGTCTAAGTATAGATAATTTTTTGATTACTTCCCAAATCAGCTGACTTTTTCTATGGGCTCAAATCTCAATATCGAAATCGCGAAAAAAAACTGCTGTCCCTTACTAAACTGCACGTCTCGACTCAAATGGACAGCTGATTTTTTTTTCGCGATTTCGATATTGGTTCCATAGAGAAAGTTGTTCAGTTTGATGGTCTGAGCATACCCTTAAAGTAGTTTCAGCTACTTTTTTTAGACCTTATACAGGGTCCTTCTTAATATGCTGACACTTTTTTAAGGGGATGATCAGACCGTTAAACTGAACAACTTTCTCTATGGGACCACCATCGAAATCGGGAAAAAAAAATCTGCGGTCCCATACATTTGGCTTGAGTAGGTTTGCAGTTTTGTATGGGACAGATTCTTTTTTCGCGATTTCGATGTTGGTGCAATAGAGAAAGTTGTTCAGTTTGACGGTCTGATCATCCTCTTAAAAAAGTGTCAGCATATTAAGAAGGACCCTATAGATACCTATGTATTTTTTTCAGTTAAATGATTAAAGTTATAATGACGGTTATAATGACAACCAGGGTCAGATTTAGGGTTTTAGCCGCCACCCCTTAGGCTGACAATGAGTTAAGTGCCTAGAAGCGCCCTTTGGTCTACTCAGTTTATAACCCTACCGCCTTCAAAGTCTATGTAAGCAATAGGCAAGCATATAATATAATAATTCTTATTGCATTATAATTTTTATAGGCGGTCGTCTATGACTATGTCTTACATTGTTTGAAGCCATTATTAATATTTATTCATACCTCATGCCTATTCCTCTATTGACAATACATAGGTACTTACATAAATAAAACCGGTTAAGTGCGAGTCGGGCTACTCGCGCATCGAGGGTTCCGTACCACACCACCACAGAACACAACATTATTAACTTAGAAAAACAACTTTTTTTGTTCGGGACCTTTAGCGCGAGACCGATTCATACTTGGCCGGTTTTTAGTATTTGTTGTTATTCTGTAGAGTTTGCTCTATAATCACACTAAGTTTGATGCTTGTATGTATTACCGTTTTTACTATAGAGCCGAATAGAGCGTGAAGAAAAAACGTTGATAAAAACTAGTTTCTTGTTGAAAACCCCCCTTAATGTTTAACTTTCTGCCATTTTTATTATTTGTTAACAAATCCGCCGCAATAACGCATAATCTGAGAAAATTTCAACTATCTAGCTATTACAGTTCAAAAGTTACAGCCCTAAATAGGTAGGACAGACGGACGGACGGACGGACGGACGGACGGTCGGACGGACGGACAACGTAGGCTTAGTAATAGGGTCCCGTTTTCACCCTTTGGGTACGGAACCCTAATAAAAAAGAATAAATAGAAACGAGGTAGCTACCTAAATTTATATTTAAATTAAAATCTACTAATCTATGTAATTTTTTGTTAAACGTTTTCGAATTTGGCAAAGTTTCCTCTTTTAAAACAGCGTTTTGTTTTAAATAGAATAATTTTATTGATTGAAGGGAACGATAGTAGTAGTACTCATGGTTAGATCAATAATCAATACGTTTAGATATTTATTCCTTAACATACCTGAATATGTTATGAAATATTCACAGCGCAATGCAGAGAAATCCAATTTCAGTAGTAATTTTACTTACTTTTGCAAGTTCTATACAAATAGTAATTAATGTGAAACCATGCCTCATCGTTCCCACAGGCCCGGACTGTCTGTCCGTCCGTCTGTCTGCCACAAATGACTCAATTGAGTCGAGGTCACTATACACCCAATTATTGTTACACGCTCAATTTGTTCAGCAATGCCATTGTCAGCGTGGTAAAGTTTTTGGTGATGTTATGAAAAGGCCTATACAATGCCCGCATCAGTACCTACCTGAAAATATAAGGGCGTAAACCTAAAATGCGTTACATATTTTAGGGGTCCGATTTCGTTATTTGATGGTCGCAAGCTCCCGTTTAATATGTAACGCATTATACACGGTGTAAGGAAAAGTTTAAACCACATACTCTACCCATCAAAATGAACAACTTTCACTATGGGAGCAGCTGTCAGAAAAAAAAATCTGTTAATACGTTTGAATCGAGTTAGGTATTGCAGTTTAGTATGGGACAGCTGAATTTTTTTTGTTCTGACATGTTTGCTCCCATAGTAAAAGTTGTTCAGTTTGATGGGTAGAGTATGTGGTATGTTAATGATACTTTTTCCGTACACCCTGTATGTTACATCCTGTATATGCTCCGTTCTTAGCGTCCGTACGCAGTTGCATTTAGCTGATAGTTCTTGATGGTGTTTTATGATCTTTACTGCAATCATAAAAAACACATCAATAACCGAAAATAGTTTTGAAAAACGACAGTTCAAGGTTAAAGGCGATAAACAATATACCATGAACGAAAAGATCGTCAATGTCATCTATTAAGCAGATAAGTGCTGGAGGGTTGTTGACCCCCTCGGCACCCCCCCTCAGCTTGAAGCCCTGAAGCGGCGCCCGCGCCCGCGCCCGCTTCTGTCGGCCTCATCCCACTCCCACTCCCACTCCCACTCTCACTCCCACTCCCAGCGATGCGATGTACATCCGTAGCACGGAGATGCACGCCGGCCATAACAGTAAATCGGAGTCGTGCAACCGCCGCCCGGTTCTAGCATACTAATGCAGATTCTGTACGCGTTCCCATACTCCTGCCTTTAACGTCACGTTTTGAATGTATGAATGAAATCCAGCCTGGCTCTACATACAGGCTCACAACGATCTCTGAATGGTTCTGCTACAGAAACAAAACAGCTTCGGCTTCGGTGCAAGTGCCTTCCCGCTAGCACTCGCGTGGCTTCTGTATGTATTGTGCTTCTTACTCAGCTCCCTTAAAGTGCGGGTTGAGGCTTGAGGTGTGGTATCTGAAGTCAGAGAGGGGCAGGGAGTGGCCGTTATGTATGTAGCAACTACTATAAAATTTTATCTCTATTTTGTGGTTTAGCAGTAGACTTGCAGGAGCCCTGCGCTCACCTAAATCAAAAACAAGATAAAGGAATATCTTGGACAGTGTCACATATTATGATGTTCTTTCTTGCATACTTATAAGACAGTCTTATAGTTAATACTGAAGTCACAGACCATTTTCGGCGGCCCGGTAGCACAGTCAGTAGTGAACCTGCCTGCTGTGCCGCGGGTCGCGGGTTCGAATCCCGTAAGGGACAAATATTTGTATGATGAATATGAATATTTGTACCCGAGTCATGGATGTTTGTATTTATATATGTATTCTATATCGTTGTCTAGTCATCATAATACAAGTCCAGGCTAGATTCTGGTACTTTAAATGTAACTAGATAATTTGTGTGACATTGTCCAAGATATTTATGTATGTATTTATTTTGTCTTGAATATGTTTATTTTTTGTGTTTTTCATTGTATTTGTAAGTACTGACTGTGTAATAGGTATATTGTTTTTTGTAATGTGTTTTGTAAGACAAATAAAGAAATTCTATTCTATTCTATTCTATTCTATTCTAAAAAAAAGTGCAATTCCACACACCCGTAGAGGAGTTGAAACAACATAACCAGACGCGGTGAACTTATTCGTCTCGTTATTTATTATATTAATTATATTATAAGTTCACGAGCTTTAACCCGTGACTTCGTCCGCATAAATTATATACCAGATTTTAAGTCAGATAATAAGCTATCAAATAAAAAAAGTGTCATCAAAATCGGTTCACTAGTTTTTGCGTGATACTCGAACAAACAAACACCCAAACAAACAAACAAATAAACAAACAAACAAACAGACAGACAAAAAATCCAAAAATTTGTGATTTTTAATCACGGAAAGGAAAAAACCATGTCGTAATTTTTTTTGTAAATATCTTCAATGTACAGACAAATTTCTGTTACAGTTTTATAATAGTTTAGATGCGATGAAAGGGGTGAAAAATTTCGAATAATTGAATATTCAGTAGGTATGCCTATTTAGTGAGATGATAATTCCGAAAAAGATTAATAAAACTGATGGTAGTTTATTATGCCGATAATGTGTCCCATCGTAAAAATATGAAAAGAAAAAAATCTGCATTGTCAAATGTTTGTAACATGGAACGATGGCCTAGTTTTGTAGTTTGCTCTAGTAGAAAGTTTCATTCATCTTTTTTAATTAGGTACTAAGAATTTGAGAGATTTTTCTCATATCGGATTACAAAGGACCGTTAAATAGCCCTGTAATCAAATCATTTACGGCAATTTGTGAATACAATGGAAACAAGCAAAATGCTTCTAGACAAAGTTGAGACATACGAGTATGAATGTACAACTTACGTATACATATTATAAAAATTATTGTGGAAAGTTGAAACACAAAATATATAGCAATGTGTTGCGTTGCGAAAGTGGCATCGTTAGGACTCCTGTGTGATTCAACAACAACAATAAACTAAGAACTTTTTTGCTTTCATTTACGATAGGATAGGACAATTCAATTTCACGATTTACTTTTACTTGTTTAAAATTCTTGAGAGAATAGGAAGAAAATTATGCTATCATTAATAATATGCATTACATACTTTTAAGGAGGTGCTTCAGACGTCGCGTAGTAAAAGTTATTCAGTTTCATGATCAGAAGCACCCTTAGACAAAAGGAAGCACCACTTAAAGAATGCAACGCAAACGAATGTTTTTAAGTTTAGGTACACCCAGGGCCTCTACCCGCACATTCGAACTTCGCAATTGCGTGAACGTTTTCGTTCCAATGTCAACTCTATAACAATGAAGTGCGGACCGAAACAGTGGCGATATATAGCGTCCATTATAATAATATACCTAGTATTAACCAGGGTTCGAAATCTATATTTACTTATACAATAAAAATGAATCCCTGTTTCCCTTGGTCACGCCATATATCGGTATTCTCAAGTGAACGACTTTATCGATTTCATTTATCTTTTTTTTTAAGTTTTCCAATACTTTGTAGAAGGATCTTACTTGTGCAAAAAAAAATAGACAGGACAACGCCTGTCGGGACAGCTAGTTATCAATATAATTATCGGATGATTAAATCCGATAATTGTATCCAAAATGATTCTTATAGTTTTGAGTAAAATTTCTAACTTAAAGTTCTTAAAATTGCTGTTTTAATGCACTTGTATCCAGATCATATCAACTAGCACAGTCTTCGGACTCTTCGGTATATTCGTTTCGTATCACAATAAATAATAACAAATAGGTACTTGAGAAAAACAACAGAAAACAGTGACAAAATTATGTCGTGTTTGCGAGCTCCTTTTTTTCGCAAATCGTGATCGGATACAAATTGTGTGACATTGCATGCAAAGTAATTTTATAATTATCACGGTATACAGGGTGTTAGGGTATTTATTATTTTGGTTGTAAGGGCTTGATCAATGACCAATAGCTACTGCGACCTGAATAGATCTATTGTAGCTGTCATCCTAGACCTAAAGGTTCCTAGGCCCACGGACTTCATGAACCGTGTTATGGTTTTGGAGGGGAGGTCCCTAATGTCAGTAGGTGTTATTACGTATCCACCTAGATGGCGACTCCTGCTGTGAATGAGCACTTCGCATTCGCAGAGGAGGTGTATGGGCGTTTCCTCTGCTTCACAGCAGAATCTTCAGGTGGGTGAATCTACAAGCCCCATTCTGTGTAGATGCTTGTTTAACTTGCAGTGTCCTGTTAAGGCAGGTGTTAGGTAAACAGTTGCATTACTTTAAGGGGTGATTGCACTCATGATACTGAACAACTTTCCCTAAAAAACCTAAAGGAAATTCGTAACAAAAATTTGGACTTCCCATATTAAATGCAATCAGCTGATCGAAGTTTTATATGAAAAGTCGAAAAAAATTGCGAATTTCCTATAGGTTTCTCAGGGAAAGTTGTTCAGTATCATGGATAAAAATCACCCTTAAAGAAGTAATGCAACTGTTTACCCTAACCCCCTGTATCTATCATGATAATTATAATGATAATATCGAACCCTGGCTTAACGACATTATCAGCAGCCCTCGCCACCGCCAACGTGCCAGCTATTATGGAGCAGTCTGAAATAATCAGCTGTTCCGTAGAAAAGGTCAATAGATAACTTAAGTGCTGGACCAAAATGTATGAATTCTGCAGTTTTTTTTTCAAAGTGGTAATATTAAAAGTTGTTCAGTTTGATGGTCTGAAGCACCCCTTTGAGTAAATGCATCGTCAAACATGAACAACTTTTACTATAGGAGCAAAACTGTGTAAAAAAATCACCTGTTCCATACCAACTGCAACTGCAACGAGTCAAATGTTTGAAATAGTATTTTTTTTTGTTCTGAGGCGTTTGCTTTGTTCCCATAGTGAAAGTTGTTCAGTTTGATGGGTAGAGTATGTGGTTTAAAGGTTAATGATATTTTTCCTTACACCCTGTATTTAGGCATCACGTAAAGGAAACTTAAGTTTCATGCACACACACTTAATTTTGTTAGAATCATAACCGGTGGCGGACCGTAAAGTCTCTGCCAACCCTGTGGAATAAAGAACAAAATATTACGTTACGTTAACGTGGACTTGTCAAATCCACGTTAAGAGGCTCGCCTTGTTTTAGAAGCTATCTTCTCCTTATTTGAAAGACATACAAATAATTGAAAAATGTAGCAATATTCTTCAACATCTAAATATAAAGATGAATAGAAAAGAATAGAAAGCCTAAATATTGGAAAAAATCTGTATTATGTGCATCTACTTTTTAAGTTGAAGTCACATTTACTTGAGACACACACCTTTGTGTAGACAATATTAAGATCTAAAATTGCTATTTTGCAATTTTTTTTAACACCAATATTTAATGAGTTAATTAGATAATTGTTAAATTTGGGGTGAATTCTTATGATTTTAGAATGTGATTTCCTTGGATTAGATGGCTCCATTGTGACATAACAAGCGAGTCAAAAATAGATCCATCTACTAAAATGACGTAGTTTAGTAGAGGTGAGGTGGCTCTGAAAGAGTCAAGGTCGTTCGGTCAGGGAAACCTCTTAACGTAACGTAAACTTAGCGTCAGCGCACAAGTAGCGGGAAAACGCTCGAGCAGTTTTCAATAATCAATTGATAATCAACAACCAAAGACAAAACGATGACAACGATGATGATTTTGACAACTCAATGACAAAATAGAGTTTAAAAAAATTAGCGTGCAAGCTGTGGCGTGTATTCGCGTTTTCTCTTGCACGCTATTTTCAAATTTATTTCAGTTATCATAGAGTTCATTATCAATTGATTAATGAAAGCTGCTCGAGCATTTTTCCGATAGATGTGCCGCACATCTATCGGAAAAATGCTCGAGCAGCTGCAGCGCACATCATGTGCGCTGACCCTTATAGAAGACAATTGGCGTCCCATGATGTTAATTCATATTTTGGTCAGTCATCTTATATTAAGTTTATTGGTAAGTACCTAATAAACAGAGTGTTAGGGTAAAACAGGGTTAATTGTACCCATGATACTAGACAATTTTCCCTAAGAAACCAATAGAAAATTAACAAAAAAATGTAGTACTTTCCATACTAAACTACTTAAATGCGATCAGCTGATCGAACGTTAGTGTGAAAAGTTATTTTTTTTTTGCGAATTTCCCTCTGTTCCTTGGGGAAAGTTAATCAGTATTATGAATACAATCATCTATCAACTGTCTACTCTAACATAACGTCCTGTAGTTTTGGAAACTTGTGACTTGGGTTGCCAACTATTTTAGACCAAATAAGTATAGTACTTATTTCGAGCTAAGTTAAAATTTTCAAAGAGATATTTTATTGCTACTTTTTGGTTTGAGTAAACAATCATCTCTCCATTTCGTATTTGTTATATATAGAAAATAATGCATCCTTTAAACGCATAAGTCGCTGGAGTCGATTTAGAAAAAACAAAATATAAGTAAAAAAATACATAGATTTTAGGTTGTCATTTTTCAGCAGGATATTTAGTCGAAAATTGTTTAGGAAGTATCTAAATAGATCAAATGTAACTTTGACGAAGAGAGGGAAAATTGTTAAAATAATGTTAAGTTACGGCATTTTTATTGGATGTTTTTTTATTTGAATCAATATAATAACATATTTAAATTCTCTATAAATTATTTAGTTTTGCCTGCTCTATATTTTTCCAGAATTATAGTGGTAATATAGTAGGTTACAATATTATATAGTTGGCAACCCTACTTGTGACGATACATAAAAAGCTCTGAGTAGCGTAAAAAATATTATTTAACCCATGAAACGGCGCGGCGCCAAAAGCCGTCCCAGAATTTATGTAGAAGTAAGAAGAGCTGGTTAATAGGTATTACAATGCAGATACAAGCCTCCATAGTCTGCTACAAGCTATTTCGGTATCGGTATAACCATGTCGATCTCGGTTATTTATAGTGTAAGTGAACTCATCAAGACAGTGTTTCAATGATAAGTTTTTTAAATTCTGTCTTTTTAACCGACTTAAAAAAAAGGAGGTTATCAATTCGATACGTATGTAATTATGTGTGTAATATTTTTGGAATTGCAAAATATTCATAAATGATAATAATCTATTAGGGCTTCCAAACAAATATACAAAATTTCATTGCTGTCACATTGGTGCTCTAATCTCATATCAAATAAGTATTAACAAAAATATGTTTATAAAATTATACTTCTCATATAATACGTTAATAAAAATTATTGAACGTCTCATCTCAATAAATAATAAACGAACAGCGGAGACGTATATTTCTCTACAATAAATTTGTTTCAGCTATCCGACACTAGATGGAGTTACTAGTATCTTAAATCGGAATAAAATCCAATTTTGCATAATTTTACGCTTTCCCGCACTTCTTAATCTACCCGTCTTTTTTAAAAGAAACTATAAAATGGTAGAACTAATAGGAATGCAGTTCTGTGATAATTTAGAGATACTTACATTAGTTTAACTTATAATTATATTATAACGCATATAAATTATAACCGGCGGCGGGCGGCGCGGTGCCTGCGTCAGCTTCAAACTTTAATCCAATAAATCCTGGTTATTTCAGTAGTTCGCTCCGAATTCGCAGGATTTAGATATATTTGTGTAATTTATTACTTGTGTAATGTTATATTTTCAGCGCGTGTTGATTACAAAGCTTATTCAGTCTTATGATTGTTATTTCAGTTTATTTTGCGTAACTTTTATTTCAAAGTGGTAAGTTTTATAACTTATTGAATTCAAGAGAATGGTCTGGTTAATTAGGTAGGTACTTACCTAAAGGTTCATCGTAATTAATTAAGAGTCCTTTTATCGTTTACTGGCCCCCTCATCATATTAATTCCGATTTCTCAATGGTCGCCACTGAACATAACCATTTAAATTCTTTGAAATTTCTATTACCTATGTAAGCAAATTGGTACCTATCGGAAACAATATTTTGCTAAAATGATTTTACTTTACAGGACTAAATAATCTCAATTTATTTTATAATGTTTACTTATTAACAAACTGTTTTGAAGTCTTGTTTAAGTGGAGGTCGCGTCCCAAAAAGTTTCTCGGAAATAGGACACAGGCGGTTTGCCAGAACCGCGGTCTGGCAGTGTGGCACCCTGGCGGCGGCCCAGTGCCCCCCGCGGTCCGTGGGAAAGCACGTGGGGGCCCCAGTGGCGACCTCCGCGGCCCTGCCTGTGCCTGCGCCAGCGCCGACGTGACACCAACTTTGCTCTACATTTGAAGAGCTTCGATTTGTTGAAATGAATTTAAATTACTTGGTCTGGTTGATTGCGGATTATATTGTACGCATATAGTAGTCGGTATAGGTGAACGTATTTGTTCAATATATATACTTATACTCCATTTCATAAGACTTTTTAATTATTATTCTTAGAACAGCTTTAGTAACGTCCAAAATAATTATGTTGGATAGTAGGTGTAAGTATTATATCTTTGAGTGTGGGTAATAAATTAAATGATAAATCATCAGGAGTGCGATTTTTGAAACTCATTCGTTGAACTCAGCAGCAGAAAATGTCAAAATTACTATGGAGATATGCATCTTTCTACTGCTGATTTGACTTTCAAAAATCATACTTCTGGAGTGCGATTTTTGAAAGTTTCAAAAGATTCAAAAATCACACTCCAGAACCGAATCGCTACTGTTTCCAAAATTTTAAAAAACATTGTCTTTGTCAAACAGGGTCATGGTCATTGGATCCATAACCTGGACCGAGGAGCGAAGCGACGAGCATGTTAGATTAAGTATAGATTTTTAGTTATAAATATTTTACTCATTTTTAGGGTTCCGTACCCAAAGGGTGAAAACGGGACCCTATTTCTAAGCCTACGTTGTCCGTCCGTCCGTCTGTCCGTCTGTCCGTCTGTCCGTCTGTCCGTCTGTCCGTCTGTCCGTCTGTCCGTCTGTCCGTCTGTCCGTCTGTCCGTCTGTCCGTCCGTCCGTCCGTCCGTCTGTCCTACCTATTTAGGGCTGTAACTTTTGAACCGTAATAGCTAGATAGTTCAAATTTTCTCAGATTATGCGTTATTACGGCGGATTTGTTAACAAATAATAAAAATGCCAAAAAATTAAAAATTAAGGGGGGTTCTTAACAAGAAACTAGTTTTTATCAACGTTTCATCTTCAGACTCTATTGTAAAAACGGTAATACACACAAGCGTCAAACTTAGTGTGATTATAGAGCAAACTCTACAAAATAACAACAAATACTAAAAACCGGCCAAGTGTGAGTCGATCTTGCGCTAAAGGCCCCGGACAAAAAGTTTTTTTTTCTAAGTTAATAATGTTGTGTTCTGTGGTGGTGTGGTACGGAACCCTCGGTGCGCGAGTAGCCCGACTCGCACTTGACCGGTTTTATTTAAACAGTTGTGATCGATTCTACCCGATACCTAACTACACTATAAAGGGGATAAAATGGCAACGATGGTCAAGGTTACCTATTTCAGGCCGGGGTCAACGTCCGCCCATCCCATACCAAACGATTCAATATGGCCGACAGACGACTATATAATGTTTTTGTCACGCGATTTGTGGAACATGTGCGACTGGTGGAGTGTTTTTGTTTTTGAATTATGACGATAAAATTAATTCGGTTATTGTTTCTTTTTTTTATTTAGTGACATGTTTAAGCATGTTTGGAGTATCGAATTTAAAATTGGCACATGGTGACAAAATAGCAGTGTCGTGGATACCTACATGACATACATTGGGTACACATACTTACATACATGTATAAGTTTAGAACTTTAGGTGTGGCGCTTAGGTATTTCTCTTTAGGCGGGCAAAAAGTAGGTAACTTCCGCCCTCTGCTTATTTGCTTCCCATGCGTAAATTGCGTAACTAATACAAACATTACGGATGCTGTAACCGTAGCATAATCAATCATTATCTACATTATTATAATTATTATTATCTAATTTATTAGTTTTTCTGTACTAAGTCTTCTCAGCTTAGCTGTTGACTAGGTATTCTGGGCCCTGTTTAATAAACGCGACAATGACAATTTAACAATGACAATTCAGAGTACATTGCTGGTTACTAATGACGCTAAACTTATTTAGCTAAGCATTCTCAGCAATTTACTCTGAATTGTCACTGTCGCGTTTATTAAACAGGGCCCAGGAGTGCGATTTTTGAATCTCATTCGCTGAGTTCAGCAGTTGTAAATGTCAAAATTACTATGGAGATATGCATCTTTCTACTGCTGATTTGACTTTCAAAAATCGCACTCCTAGAGTATGATTTTTTAATGTGAAATCAGCAGTAGAAAGATGCACGTCTCTATAGTAATATTGACATTTTCAATTGCTGAGTTCAAAGAATGAGATTCAAAAATTGCACTCCAGGTGTGCGATTTTTGAATCTCATACGTTGAACTCAGCAGTTGAAAATGTATGGAGATACGCATCTTTCTACTGTTGATTTGACTTTCAAAAATCGCACTCCTGAAGTATGATTTTTGAATGTCAAATCAGCAGTAGAAAGATGCTTATCTCCATAGTTGTCATTTTCAACTGCTGAGTTCAAAGTATGAGATTCAAAAATAGTACTCCTGGTCTCTCACCGGAACCATCCGGAACGTTTTACCATAAGAATAAGTGTATTCGTTATTCTATGGTTTTACACTCGAGCTTTTCATTGCATAACCTTTGAACATTGACAGAATGAGTCCTGACAATGACCAGACAACCAACCATCGCCGAATGGAGTTTACAGCAATCAGAGAAACCGAAACGGTACTAGACGTGCATAAAATAAAGTGATTGATACACATCACTAGTTTTTGATTAGGTACTAATATAACAATGAAACTAAACAACTTTCCCTAAGAAACAGGGGCGGGCGGACAAACGAAGTGCGGATCTGCTGATCGAATTTCTATGGGAGGTCCAAACAATTTTCTCGTTTTTCGACCCATGTTCCTTAGGGACAGTTGTTATAGTTTCATGGTCTGAATACACGCTTAAAGTTATGTTAGTAATTAATAAAACCGGTCAAGTGCGAGTCGGACTACTCGCGCACCGAGGGTTCCGTACCACACCACCACAGAACACAACATTATTAACTTAGAAAAAAACTTTTTTTGTCCGACCTTTAGCGCGAGACCGACTCACACTTGGCCGGTTTTTAGTTTTGTTGTTATTCTGTAGAGTTTGTTCTATAATCACACTAAGTTTGACGCTTGTATGTATTACCGTTTTTACGATAGAGCGTGAAGAAAAAAACATTGATAAAAACTAGTTTCTTATTGAGAACCCCTAGGAGAACCCCCTTAATTTTTAACTTTTTGAAAATTTTTGTTATTTGTTAGCAAATCCGCCGTAATAACGCATAATCTGAGAAAATTTCAACTATCTAGCTATTACGGTTCAAAAGTTACAGCCCTAAATAGGTAGGACAGACGGACGGACGGACAGACGGACAGACGGACGGACGGACGGACGGACGGACGGACGGACGGACAGACGGACAGACGGACAGACGGACAGACGGACAGACGGACGGACGGACAGACGGACAACGTAGGCTTAGTAATAGGGTCCCGTTTTCACCTTTTGGGTATGGAACCCTAAAAACTAGTGATGCATAGTTTCTTCCAACTTTCTCTCTCACTAAAAAAAGCAATTTATCTATTAATAATGATAGGCGAGCCTAACAACAATTGTCTATATTTTATTAGAATTTTGATATAAAATAAAGTAACGTACATCTGCTGTTTATGGCATATCAATAAATCTCTAAATCGTTTGTGCATTTAAAGCTAGGTTGTGCAAATCGTTACCATGTTAAGGCGCAGTGCTATATTGTTTGTCACGTGCTGTTCTACCCCGGCTCCATTAGCAAATTAACCAATGCAATGGTAGGTAAGAATCTAATTTACAGTAAACCACGAATGGCAGGTAAGTAAGAGTTTTCACCAATTTTCAACACAGAAATAAAGTACAAAGTAACGTTTTTGCTGCAATGATAAAAATAATTAATCTTAGATTGGTGTATTGCGAAAAGAATGTTGGTATTTTGTCATGTCATGATATCGAAAGTAATGCTAATTATTAAATGTCATACGTATCTAAATCGCAATTGTTCAAAAACTCAGTGCTAAATTATGCGGTTATTTATACTAGGTACCTAAACCTAATTCCTTTTTAGGGTTCCGTAACCAAAGGCTGCCAAAGAGACATTACTTTAAAGGGATTACCAAGCCTTCGCTGTTCGTCCGTTCTAACCTAACTCTAAATAAAATAATAGGAACAAATATAAAAAAAAAGATAATTTCAACGTTTTTCATCTTAAATACGTACATCTACAAGCGTCAAACTTGGTGTGAAAACTCTGCAGTATACGAGTAACAACAAATGTTTTTGCTAAATCTGGTGGTACTCGGTGGCTCGGTGCGCGAGTCCGACTTGCACATGGACGTTTTTTTTTAAATAGATTTTATGAGATAGGTAACATTCCAAATGCTCCAGTAGAGTATCTAAATTCATAGCTGTCACCACGCGCATATTATGCGCATGAATAATGTGCCTAACTAGAAAATAATCCGCACAGTTTCGACTAGGTCACGTTTCCATCGCCATCGCCCCTCTCATCTCTACATTTGTATTGTGTTAAGTTTTATTGATAGTAAAATTGATTTAACGACATATTTAATGTCGGTTGCACTAAAGTTGGCTTATACCTTAGTGGCTTATACGCCCATTAAATAACAATAAAAAAGGAGATGCAATTTGAACAAAATTGTGTTAATAAAGAAAATAACTTATCGGAATTGATATCCATATCTTTTTTGTACTAATTGGTTGAATTAGATTAGAAGATGTCTCGGATATTCTTCAAACATCAAATATTTTTCCACGTACCTACGTTTAATTAATTTTAATCCGGTCAAATGAAAACAAATTAATAATTTTTACAGTAATTCGGAAATCTTACGCAACTCGTATTTTCAATTAACTGGGAGTAAAGAAGCGTAATTAACTCATAAACTGAGAAATGGCATCATTAAGTTTTTAAATAAACACACTCGATTAGAAGTTATGTTGTGTGTTCACCACCGAGTTAAATAAAGCTGTTAGCATACTAATAATAGAAGTAATCGATGTGCTTTTGAGATGTTGAGAATGCGAATGACAAAGAAAGTTAATTTAGTCGTGTTAAGACGAAATAAAATAAAGTTATTTGTGTTTTGTTTCTATCTAAACGTGCCTATGTACCTACTGCAAAATTATGATTTTATTTTTGGAACTTCTTATATCAATCATAAACAGACTAGGTTTAGTCCGGGACTTCATTCGCGTTGATTTAAAAAAGTATTCTTTCCTATGTGTTAATGTTAATCCAGAACATATACAGGGTGAAATTGATATCATTGGCATCCATTTAAACTAAGAGTCTAACCATCAAACTGAACAATTTTTACTATGGGAGCAAACCGATCGGAGCAAAAAAAAAAATCTGCTGTTGCATACATTTTGAGTCGAGTAGGCATTGCAGTTTAGTATGGGACAGCAGATTTTTTAGTTGCTCCGATCGGTTTGCTCCCATCGTAAAAGTTGTTCAGTTTGGTGGGTAGACTCTTAGTTTAAAAGGATGCTAATGATTTCACCCTGTATATTGTACCTATATTATAGGAGACAAGTGTACTTTTGGTAACCATCAGCTGCAAGGCTGATTCAGTATTCATAGGGTGTAGAGCATCTCTGTGATAGGGCTGGACTTGGTCTGCGTGCATAACCACGGTCGGATTAGGAGTTACAGACGTTTAAACGTATGTATAAGTACAATTGATTGATTGATTGAGTTATGCATGCAGACCTGGTCCATCACCATCACAGAGATACTATGTAGAGTATCAGCCTTGCAGCTGATGGTTAACAAAAGTACAGTTATCTCTTATACTATTTTTGTGCCATATTTCCATCAGAATTAGTTTAGCCGTTTATGCGTGATTAAGTCACAAACATTGTCACAAATAGTAGGATAAGATTTTAGTTTTTATATTTTAAAATACTCATGAAATTATGAAATAGGAATAGGAAGATTGTTATGTGCGACAACAGATATAAATTTGTGGTTTTAACAACCCTAAAAATATACAGGGATTAAAATTAAACGCCTTACATACTTTAGGGAATGCTTCAGATCATCAAACTAAGCAGTTTTATGTATAGGACCAACCAACATTGAAATCACGAAAAGAAAACCGTCAATGGTGACTTGACCCAAATGTATGTGTGTGTGCGTAGCAGCAGATTTTTTAAATTATTTTATTATATCGGCCGTCGCGTCGCTGTCCCATTGTTGGGCAAAGGCCTTCCCCCGTTCTCTCCATGCGTCCCGGTTTTGCGCTTCGTTAGGCCAGTTCTTCAAGAAGCCATCGATTTCGTCCCGCCGCCTTCTTCTAGGTCTGCCTCGACGCCGATTTTGTTTAGATTTTTTTTGACTATTTAGATTATTGGTCCCATAGTGAAAGTTGATCATTTTGATGACCTGAAGCCACCTTCTAAACCTTCTGAAATATGTAACGCATTTAAGTTTACAACCTGTATTGCAAAACCATGGTTTTGAATAAAAGCCCATTCCGTTGAGCTATTTATAGTAAAATATAGTTATAGTATGTAACGAGCTTAACACTAAAGAACCTGCGTAGTGATGGTTTATTAATTCATTTGTCATCGGCAAAAGCGAAGGCGTTTTCAATAACATTACCGACTTCCCTTTAATAAATAAACATTACACAAATGCTAGTGTCTGAACCATAAATAATGCATAAACCAAGAAGATTCAAATATTACGTATTCGTGTAATTAATTTATTGTGCATGAAGAATAATAATTAATGTACCTTATATCTATTTGTTAATCGGATTCGTTATTTTATATTAGTACCATTGCTTAATAATGGATGTTGTAAATGATGTAATAACTCTATAGTTGATACGTACCTACCTACTGATTTCGATGAAGATTTGTGGTCTTGTAATATTTATGAAAATACAGGGTCCTTCTTAATATGCTGACGGTTTTTCGAGGGGATGATTAAACCATCAAACTGAAGAACTTGCTCTAGACGCGACGCTAGACGCTCTCTTGAAATGTTGTACAGTTTGATTGTCTGATCATCCTCTTAAAAATCGTCAGCATAGGTATTAAGTTGGACCCTGAATGTAAAAAAAATTCAATATGTATAAAAGTGTGACGTATACCAATTACTCTACAATACACGTTAATACGGTGTACAATGTAAATTGTAAGGGGCTCGTGTCCCATCGGAGACGGCGCTGTCGATGCTATCTCTACCGCTCGGGATTCCACTCAAATACTGACGAAATGCATTGGTCTGCTGGCTTTCTACAATTTGCACATCACCCCTTTGATAATCTTTATTGGTGGAGCCTTGTCTACTATGTTATTGCTCCCATATGTACTTTATTACTTATTTTCTACATTTAATTTTTACTGCAGTTTTGCGTCAAAAATCTTACGAGCCGTATACAGGGTGTAAATTAAAATAGGACAGCTACTTAAAGAGGTGCTTCAGACCATCAAACTGAACAACTTTTTCTATAGGAACAATATCGAAATCGCGAAAAAAAAATCTGCTGTCCCATACATTTCTGTCGAGTTATGTTTGCAGTTTTGTATGGGAGAGCGGAATTTTTTTTCGCGATTTCGATATTGGTCTCATAGAGAAAGTTGTTCAGTTTGATGGTCTGAAGCACCCCTTTAAGTAGCTGTCCCATTTTATTGTACACCCTGTATAATCATGATACTAGCGCAAAAGCGTTTGTGGGAAAAGGCGCAATCTAATCGCAAGTATTAATTTTTCTTCTCTTGAAGCACCGCTATTTATAATTTGTTTGTTTTAGCTTGAAGTACGAGAAAGCTAAAAACGGTTGATGACTGTAATTTTTCTTTGTAGGGTTTTGTGTTACTCCCTGTATAGATGATAACTAATACCTAAGTTAGATGAGTGAACAATGTTGGAGTCTCTCTCTACTCCACTTTAGGCAACTGAAAGCTAAATTAGAAAGTATATAATAGGTGGTATTGTAGGTATTTAAGAGCCTATTATACTGCCCTCAATGGATGCCCTTAACGATAATAACTTCAAGCATAAAACCTAATAATCCATAATGTTTCGATCAATTGAAAGCCAATCAGTTCAATCCTAATCCAATTTCAGTTCTAATCACATTGCAATCTAATTACTATTCAACTGTGCTGCATTCCGCATCGCGCTAAACTCTATGTTACTGACAGCCTTTAACGTCTAAGCGATCTGTCAAAACGGCTCTAACGGCTGTCAAATGAATAGCGCAATATTTACCGAATGTGTTAAAAGTTGTGGTTCGCACTCTGTCTAATCATGGTTCAGTTGCGATTTATTTAGCGCGATTTCTGTCCTGGACTACAATTTGACATTCTTTATTTTTGGAAATGTTGTTTAATTGTTTAGAAATAAAAAAATACGATTGAGGACAGCACAATAAGCTAAGTGTAGTACCTAAATACTAGTAATTAAAGTCTGGTTTACCAAAAAAATAATATTTTGGTTCAGAAGTGCGATTTTTGCAAATCATACGAGCGACTCGGCAGTAGAAAATGTCGAAATTACTATGGAGATTATGCATCTTTCTACTACCAATTCGCTCGTATGATTTTCAAAAATCGCACTCCATGTCGAATATCAATCAACTAACCATTTCACATCATTCCGACAACAGGTTGCGCGAGAGTCGAGGATTTATTTCGCGAAATTGTTTATAGGGCCTGCGCGGGCGCAGCGCAGCGCTATAGCAAAACACTTAACATTATTCAGGGCTAACAATAGTCCCCGATACCTCACCGCGCTCCCAGGCTAACAGTCACGCTTTTCGGCTCTTCCTTGTGGAAATCTGCATAATGCAGGAGATGCATAATAGAGTGATTAAATTATAGGTATTCAGACGACAAAGTGCATTCATGAGAGCACTGTTCTTGTTTTGTGATTTAGTTCAGATTATACACGTAACATTTCTAAAACGTAAGGAACTTAATACCAAAATATTCGATTCGAAATTAAGAACGTGTTCAAATATCAAAGAACTGGCGTACACCTATCAGTTTTCACGGGGAGCATTCCAAAACGATCTTTTTCGGTCTTTCAAAAATAGAACATTAATATGAATTAATAGCTGCGTGTGTCGACGTATTTGTGTGTAATAATAAAACTGCTAAACTTGGGGAAAAAACAACGATTTTGTACGCTCCAAATATTTGTTCTTCGACTGTGAAAAATTGCGTTTTCGATGGTTTGCGGTCGGTTTTTAAGTATTACGAATATGTCGGCATTAAGTTTGACTAATTTGCCGGTTTTGTCTCTGTGCAGCTGCGGTAATGGGGCACACGTGATTCTTGTTTCGTAATCCATTTGTAGGGAAAATAACTCGTCTTGAGATTAAAATAAAAAATTGTGTATTTTTGAAGAACGCGACTGATATAGAGGCGAACTTCAAAAATAATATGCATATTTATTTTATTGGCTATGGATGCATGTGTGTATCATTTTTGACATCATCCTCGTGAACTTTTACCTGTGTAGGGTGAAATGTGAAAGTGATTCTACACAGCACGCATCCCATATTTTGCATGTCTGTTACCTAATTGCTTCCCGACTCAATAAATACTATGTGTGAACAGTTATTGGTCGTAAACAATGTGAGAGTGGTGATAAAATGTCATTACGAATGAATTGTAATTTAGAAGTGTCACAGCATGTTTATGTTTTACACAAACTTTACCTTTGCTTAATTAGATAAGTTGCTGTATCATGTACTCATAGTTGTTAAGTATTTGATTTAGTTTCATTAAATAAACAGCCAATTAATTTGAATTGTAGGCCACTTGACCATTATTAATCTTTTGTGCCTACGTTTCAAATTGGCATATTGACACTGGGCTTTAGCTTTGGCTAACGCTGCACAGTGTTAAAAGCGTGTTTTCAGCAACACATTATTTGACGAAGCAGCCTTTAGTGAGGGCATGTACTGCTTAAATGGTCTGCAACAGATGTAAAGGCCTTTGATCATGATGATGATGATGTACTGTGAACAATAAGGTGTATGCCTCGATCACAAAATAGGTAATAGTATACAGGGTGTTAGGGCAAACAGTTGCATTACTTTAAGGGGTGACTGTATCCATGATACAGAATAAGTTTCCCAAAGAAACATATAGGAAATTCGCAAAAAAGTTTTTGGACTTTCCATAGTAAACAAATGCAATCAGCTGACCGAACTTTTGTATGAAAAGTCGAAAAAAAATTGCGAATTTCCTGTAGGTTTCATAGGGAAAGTTGTTCAGTATCATAGGTACAATCACCCCTTAAAGTAATGCTACTGTTTACCCTAACACCCTGTATAGTTCTACATACCTCGATGCTAAACGCGCAGAGCCTAAGGCCCGTCCACTTGCGGCGATCCATTAAGATCTTTATAGTTATGGAAATCTTTGAGCCACTGTAACTTTGAAACTATACATTTTAACGAAAATCTGACAAAGCACAGGCACAGAGAGTGAGATTAGTTTCTAGATCGTGTTTAAAAATGTGCAAAATAAATCATACTTCGTTTATGTGGAGCACGCTAGAGAACCCTTGACACGTGAGGTTAACAAGTTTTACAGTAAATTATAGTCGCTATGCTGAAAGCTTCTATACTCGAGCTACGGAAAGCTCAATTTTTACGGCTAATAGCCGCCTCGGGCACGCATTAGATTATCAACATTAGCCGCATTAAAACAATGTAAATATCAATAATCGACTTATTATATAGAAATCACGCACGTCACGACGTTAGGGCATGACCACATGGGTCGTGTGGCACGTGCGTCTGTCGCGTGCCTTATTGTTTTGTTTACAGTCTGTCGTCGTGACGCGACGCGGCAATAGTGACAATATTGCTTTTTTTTTTTTTAATTTAATGACAACATTTCATTTTTTTAACCACTTGTTTATATTTTTGTAAAATATATGTATATTTATTTAATTTACGTATTTAAATTTAAAGTTAATTTAGCATTTTTTACGGTTCCGAAGTCAAAAAGGAACCCTTATAGTTTCGCCTTGTCCGTCCGTCTGTCCGTCTGTCCGTCTGTCCGTCTGTCCGTCTGTCCGTCTGTCCGTCTGTCCGTCTGTCCGTCTGTCCGTCTGTCCGTCTGTCCGTCTGTCCGTCTGTCCGTCTGTCCGTCTGTCCGTCTGTCCGTCTGTCCGTCTGTCCGTCTGTCCGTCTGTCCGTCTGTCCGTCTGTCCGTCTGTCCGTCTGTCCGTCTGTCCGTCTGTCCGTCTGTCCGTCTGTCCGTCTGTCCGTCTGTCCGTCTGTCCGTCTGTCCGTCTGTCCGTCTGTCCGTCTGTCCGTCTGTCCGTCTGTCCGTCTGTCCGTCTGTCCGTCTGTCCGTCTGTCCGTCTGTCCGTCTGTCCGTCTGTCCGTCTGTCCGTCTGTCCGTCTGTCCGTCTGTCCGTCTGTCCGTCTGTCCGTCTGTCCGTCTGTCCGTCTGTCCGTCTGTCCGTCTGTCCGTCTGTCCGTCTGTCCGTCTGTCCGTCTGTCCGTCTGTCCGTCTGTCCGTCTGTCCGTCTGTCCGTCTGTCCGTCTGTCCGTCTGTCCGTCTGTCCGTCTGTCCGTCTGTCCGTCTGTCCGTCTGTCCGTCTGTCCGTCTGTCCGTCTGTCCGTCTGTCCGTCTGTCCGTCTGTCCGTCTGTCCGTCTGTCCGTCTGTCCGTCTGTCCGTCTGTCCGTCTGTCCGTCTGTCCGTCTGTCCGTCTGTCCGTCTGTCCGTCCGTCCGCGGCTTAGCACAGAGAAGCTTAGTACTAGAAAGCTGTAATTTGGCTTGGGTATACATATTAATCAAACTGAGAAAGTGGTAAAATAAAATAATGAAAAATATTTTTTTTTAAGGTACCCCCTACACGCGAAGTGGGAATGGGATTTTTTTTTCTCGTCTACCCCATGATGTGGGGTATCGTTGGATAGGTGGTTTAAAAATATTATGGGTGTGGGAAAACTATTTTTTGATTTAGGGATCCGTTAGCGAAATATTAAGCTTTGAAGTGAAAAATTTTGTTAGAGTCAAGTGTCCCCCCCCCCCCCCTGCCAGCTAAACGGTTGTTTCTGGATTTGTAAAAAAATTCATGGCAGTAGCATATATACCGAAATTAAAAGGAAAACTTTACTATCACCACTAGGTAGGCTTTACAAGTTTACGAGTAATAGTCGATCAACTTATAAAATGTACTTTTTAAACTTTATTAGCCGTTAAACCTCAGAGACGCTTAGTACTAGAAAGCTGTAATTTGGAGTGGATATGCATATTTATCACGTCAATAAAGGTGAAAATTAAAATCTTGAAAAATATATTTGTTTATTGTACCCTACACGCGAAGTGGGAATGGATTTTTTTTTCTCGTCTACCCCATGATGTGAGGTATCGTTGGATAGGTGGTTTAAAAATATTATGGGTGTGGGAAACTATTTTTTGATTTAGGGATCCGTTAGCGAAATATTAAGCTTTGAAGTGAAAAATTTTGTTAGAGTCAAGTGTCTCCCCCCCCCCTGCCAGCTAAACGGTTGTTTCTGGATATCTGAAAAAATTCATGACAATAGTATGTATAACGAAATTAAAAGGAAAACTATCACCGCTAAGTAGGCTTTACAAGTTTATGAGTAATAGTAGATCAACTTATAAAATGTACTTTTTAGACTTTATTAGCCGTTAAACCGTAGCGTGCGGCGCGCGTAGTATAAATCAAAAAGCCTCCTTCTAAGTCCATTTAAATTATATTGGGACGGACAACTACGGAACCCTATCCTGCGCGTGGTCCGACACGCACTTGGCCAGTTATTGAAAAATCTAGATTGCATGGCTGCATGCAATTATAATATCATGGCCAGTGGACTTAAAAACCGTCCAAGTCAACAGAAAAGGCAGCCAGGAAAAGGAATCCATCCCATTCAGCATAGTTTTTAATATATCAGTATTTTTCAAATACTTAACTCTTAAAATAATGGAAAGAAAATTCTGATAATATTTATAAAGGGTGAAATTGATATCATTTGCAGAGTGTAACAGGATAGGTACACGTCAAACTGAACAACTTTTACTATGATGGGAGCAAACAGATCGGAGCAAAAAAATTAAATGCTGTTCCATACTAAATTGCAACGCCTACTCGACCCACAACAGTTTCTTTTTTATTTCGATCGTTTTGCTCCCATATAGTTCAGTTTGATGGGTAGACTCAGGCTAATGATATCAATTTCACCCTGTTGGGTATGTGCACGACACTAGCGCCACACTAGCGCGGCGCGGCGTACTGCCATAATTTTTTCGGGCAGCCGTGAATTGTTTACGCTATTATAGTACTGTAAAAGTCTGTGTTTGTTCGAGGATTCTGCCAAAACTACTGGACCGAATTTGATAAAACTTTTTATATTTAAAAGCTTATTATTAGTCTTAAAAGCTAGCTTATATTTTATTCCGGTACGATGACGGGAGCGGATGCGGACGAAGCCAAGGACAAAATCTAATTTGTATCGGAATTCCCATACTTACAAACTTTTACCTCAGTTTTAACACCTATGGGGGGTTAAAATGCGACAAGCCTTTTTTAAGTGAGCATCTAGATGCCAATAGAAACTTTCAAGCCAAATTTTAAGTTTGTAGTATTGACAGTTTTAGAGATTTCGTGTTAAGTTAGTGTGCTGATTTTCATATTTTCAAGCAAATCTGACACAGCTACGCCGTCAGTAGTACAAATTTCTGCCACGGCGTGCGCTGCGATCGACTTGACAGTTTCCAACACCCACTTCGCACATAGTGATTAGTCTCTAACTGGTTTTAGTATTTTGGTACCTTTCATAAAATGAAATGTTGTCCATTGTATTGTTAAATCTAGTACCTACCCTGAATAAAATACAATAGTATAGACTATTTAAAAATTCGAACGATATTTGTCACAAGAATTTTTAATATACTGATAAATACAGTTCGGTATTCATCTGATCTGTATATCATAAAGTCGTATTATTACGTAAAATATTCTGTCTGCAAAATGGTAGTAAATCTCTGAATGCAATTTCCTTTTGGTGGCAATGTAATAAAAGGGTGTATAGCGGGTATATAGGCGATTACAGGATTTCTGTGTGTATTTAATTGTTGTTTTAGTACTTTTAAGCTGTTTTTTGTACCTGTGACCTGGAGTGCGATTTTTGAAACTCATTCTTTGAACTCAGCAGTTGAAAATGTCAAAATTACTATGGAGATGAATCTTTCTACTGCTGATTTGGCTTTCAAAAATCGCACTCCTGAAGAATGATTTTTGAAAGTCAAATCAGCAGTAGAAAGATGCTTATCTCCATAGTAATATTTACATTTTCAACTGCTGAGTTCAAAGAATGAGTTTCAAAAATTGCACTCCAGCCTTCGTAACATGACAGAGGTGAGAGCGACACAGGTCACTTCTAAACGTCAAATTGGCGGTTATCTTCATAGTGCCTCACTCAAATTTGACGTTTAGAAGTGACCTGTGTCGCTCTGACCTCTGTCATGTTACGCTGGCTGGAGTGCGATATTTGAATCTCATTCGCTGAGTTTAGCAGTTGAAAATGTCAAAATTACTATGGAGATACGCATCTTTCTACTGCTGATTTTTAAGTATTAAGTATTTATTTTGAAAGTCAAATCAGCAGTAGAAAGATGCATATCTCCACAATAATTTTGACATTTTCAACTGCTGAACTCAGCGAATTAGATTCAAAAATTTAACTCCAGGTTCAATTTCACCAGTAGAAATCACCATTCACCATTTCCATACTAATATAGACAAATATTACTTTGGAATTTATCCGTTATTAGAGCACGATTTTGAACATAATTATGACTTTCAAAAAAGGAGTGCGATTTTTGATTCCCATACTTTGGACTCAGCAGTTGAGAATGTCAAAATTACTATGGATATATGCATATTTCTACAACTGATTTGACTTTCAAAAATCGCTCTCCTGAAGTATGATTTTTGAAATCCAAATCAGCAGTAAAAAGATGCATATCTCTATAGTAATTATGACATTTTCAACTGCTGAGCTCAGCGAATGGGTTTCAAAAATCGTACTCCTGGCTGTTGTTCAAATGGGAAAAGATCTTGGCAGGGAATGAATTCCAGTTGAGCTCGTCATATATTTATGATCAGCTTTTGTTATATGCACACAAGATACTTAAGTGCATATAACTTGCTAAATTACACATCACTTCGTTGCATCCAGCGTAAATAGAATTTATCTTCAAACATCATCAAACCTCGAGATTTGTTGCAAATATGCATATAAGGTGTATAACGTTAGTAAGTAAATATATGAACCAATTCGTTTCAGACGAATTCCTACAGGGGTGTCTTTATTACTAAGTTACGGTTAATGTAGACGGTGGGCCAGCGAACCATGAGCTCAAACAATATACTTAAAGCGAATTATAACAATGTCCTGTGTTCACACGAGCCTCCCTCGTCCTTGTCATTACTTAGAGATGTGACATCTTGAAGTCGATAAAAGTTATAGTTTTATTGTACGTCTATACAACGTGTTAAGGAATTAACGCAAAACTAGAAAGTAGTTTGTTTAGAATCGAGAGTTGAGTCGAATTATCATGGTTTCAACATAGGTTTTTTTTTCAAAATATTAAATAATTCGTTTGCAAAATTTAAAATTTCCTGTACCCGAAGTCAACCCACCGCACGGGCACACTCACCCTACTTACTACCAAAACAAGATTATTAAAATGTATCCATGGGTACGTTAGCGCTTTCTTTCAGTGCTGAAATGATAACAAATCATTTTTGCCTCAAAACTTAAAATGCGAATAACTTTAAATTTTAACTAGGTATCAAAATATGACATTATTGTTTCAATCTAATTATTTTGTTATAAATCAGTTGGGGTGTATGAGGTTTTGCGCTAATTCATTAACACGTTGTATAGGGTGTAAAAAACACCCTAGTAAGACCATCAAATTGAACAACTTTCACTATGGAGCCAACACCGAGAAATAATACAAAAATCAGCTCTATTTTTTTCTCGGTGTTGGCTCCATAGTGAAAGTTGTTCAGTTTGATGGCCTGATGCATCCCCTTAAGGATCCTGTATGTCTTATACCTTGATATATTGGCGTACCTAAGTAAAATTACGTTACTATAATCAAGTAAATATGTCTCTAAAATTGACACATCTATTTGGTGTCATATATCGAGTAATTCGGAAGTAATATCTTTTTTAAGGGTTCCGTGTACCCAAAGCGTGAAAACGGGACCCTATTCAGAAATTATGGAACAAACCTTTCTCGATGCGCGACTGCGCGAGTAGCCCGATTCGCACTTGACCGATTTTTTACCAAGCATGTCCCCATTTTGTCCACAGTCAAATTCACAACAGTAGCCCAAACCTCACAACAATTTTCTATGTTTTAAGAATTCGTAAATAATCGGTAAATAAATTGAGGAAGAATGCAGTCTATTCAAAATAATTAGTTTAAACTTTCACATTTACATATACACTTCCATAATAAGGCTTTATAAAACCATCTCATTT
The DNA here is from genome assembly GCA_922987775.1 of Agonopterix subpropinquella. NCBI lineage: Eukaryota > Metazoa > Arthropoda > Insecta > Lepidoptera > Depressariidae > Agonopterix > Agonopterix subpropinquella. The sequence goes on along the minus strand of OV277693.1, from coordinate 47,744,700 downwards.
TTATTCATAGTTTTTATAATAATATCGAGATTCTATTCTAAATTCATCGACACAAATGATCACTATAACACTGAATGCAGACGTCGTTAATTCTCGGTCATGAGTCCTTGGCTTTATAATTAGGGGCCCTATAACGAGGCAGGCCATTAGCCGGTGTGGTACTGCCCTAATGCTCGTACGTCTGACGTGTGTAATGGCCTTTATGTGTTGCACACAGGGTAATTATATTTTGGATTGTTCGTGCCCAAAGTTACACGTATCATTTCATACCAGACGCTAGTGATGTAGTTTGAATTGGAATATTGTTATGAACAATGCAAATAACATTAGGTCAACATGCGCCTTGTTTAATCTAAGTGGATGTTTCAAACAGTTTGTCTGTGTTCGTGGTTGTATAAAGGTTGTAGGTAGTTTATATAGGCCAAGTCGGACACACATTTGCCGCACTGTGCTGTGCGAATGTTTTGGTGTAGGAGCCTGTTCGTCCCTTTGTCTTTTGACTCGCTCACTAACTTATTATACAGGGTGTACAATTTAATGCGTTACATATCAAACAGGGTGCTTCAGACCATCAAACTGAACAACTTTCAATATGGAGCCAACAACAAAATCGCGAAAAAAATCTGCTGTTCCATAGAAAATGTCAATAGCTACTCGACCAAAATGTATGAAATATACTCGAGAGCAATGAAAACGGGTCACCAACATACTGTTACGAGCGACGAGTTCCGGGATTGGAGTGAAACGCTAAGTCCAACTTTACAGAGTTTATTTGGGATACACTTACAAACGGTCCACTTCGCGGAGGTTCCCCTAAACGGTTCACTTCACCGGGTCCTCCTCGCAGGGATTTCCCGTGCACCACTTACTGTCACTGTTCACAGTCCACTACGTCACTACTGTGACGACACGACACGCGTCACGGCTATGACGTCACGACGTACGACACTATGACGTCAAGACGTACGACACTATGACGTCACACACTACACTGACACTATGACGTCACGTACTACACCGACACTATGACGTCACGCACTACACTGACACTAGTCTACTCACTGTTCCACTCTTAGCACTTTTCTCTTCACTAGTACTTTTCCACTTTTACTTTTCTTCCTTTAGTTTCGCACTGTTCACTGTTTAACCAAGGACTGCCCATCAGTCGGAATTCGCCGCCTTTTATAGTCCGCAGAATATTCCAGATCTACGAATTTCGTTATTCTTTTCTTTACTCGTTTGTTTTCCTCCAGATATTTCCAACCCCGCCTTCTTTTCTCGAAACCGATCGAAGACACGCCCACTTTTCTGGTTCTTTTCAAATATTCGTAATTTCGCCTCCTTTCTCGAAGTTCCTAGACACGTTCACCTTTTTGTCCCTTTTTAAATATTCCTTCTCTCTCTTCCTTCTAGAACATTTCTAAAAACACTAAAATCTAGAAATATTTTTGGCGCGGACCGGGTTCGAACCGTCACCCCCCAGCATGGGAGGCGGAACCTTAGACCGTAAGACCACGGCGATTGTTAATACACCCTCCGAATTTTTGAATGCCTTCTTACGTCTACTGTTTGGCACCGTTCGTGACACTGCCCCTCCCCTAGTTCTGCTCGTCCCGAGCATCATTAGTGCCGAAATATCGAGCTAATCGATCTACGTGCACTATCTTCAACGGGCTCCTTGGCGATCGTCGAATTCGATAGGTGACGTCATTTATCCTGGTCACTACCTCATACGGTCCTTCCCAGCTTGCCTGCAACTTCGGACTCTTCCCTTTCCTTCGAACTGGATTATGCAGCCAAACTGATATTCCTTCCTCAAACCCAGCATAGTTCGCTTTTCGGTCATATCGTGTCTTTGAACGGTCACTTGAGTTTTGACCTGCTTCTCGAAGTTGTTCATAAATGTCGACCATTTTCTCCCGCAGTTCGCTCACATAGTCACTGATACTTTTAGGAGTACCTGGTGCGCATCCTGATAGCAAATCTGCTGGAAGCTTCAACTCTCTCCCGAAGTTTGCTATAGCTGGAGTTGCTGAAGTACTCTCATGGACAGCGGTCCGATAGGCCAACAGGAAAAGAGGTATGTACTCGTCCCAGTTATCTTGATGATTGTCAACGACCTTTGCAAGATGCCGTTCCAAAGTTTGATTGAATCGCTCCACCATGCCGTCGGACTGAGGGTGATAAGGAGTAGTCCGGGTCTTATGGATTCCGAAAATTTTGCAAACTTCCTGGAACAAATGTGACTCAAAGTTCCTGCCTTGATCACTGTGCATTTCTAGCGGAACCCCAAACCGGCAGAAAACTTCATGCACCAACTTGGTAGCCACCGTGACCGCTTCCTGATTTGGAATGGCAAAAACTTCCGGCCACTTTGTGAAATAATCCATTACCACAAGTATATACCGGTTTCCCGATTTAGTGACTGGAAATGGCCCCGCGACGTCCAAAGCGATTCGCTCCCATGGCACCCCAACATTATAAATTCTCATTGCCGCCCTGCTCCTTGTATGAGGTCCCTTTACAGCTGCACAGACTGTGCACTTGCGGCACCAATCTTCCACATCGTCTCTGCAATGCAACCAGTAAAATCTTTCCTTTACTTTCTCCAAGGTTTTCTTTACACCCAAATGCCCTCCGGAAGTTCCATCATGAAAAACTCGCAGAATTTCTTTCACCTTAGCTTGTGGGACCACCAACTGTAGATACGAGTCTTTTCCATCCGATGTCTCCCATTTTCTACAGAGTAATCCGTTATGTATGACGAGGCTCTTCCACTGAGCCCACAGTCCCTTCGTGACTGCCCCGTACCTTGCCACCTCACTCCACTGGGGCTTGGAACCATCACTCCTTAACCAGTTCAGGATTGGCCCGACTCCTGAGTCATTTTCCTGTTCGCGACGCATTGCCTCGTTTCCCCACTCATCGTTGATGGCATCAGTTCTAATAACCCTGAGTGAAACTGTTTCCTTCCCTTCCTGCTTGCTGCAATGCTTACAATCTTCTGGACATGGTCTTCTCGACAGTGCATCTGCATTGGAGTGAACTCTTCCACTTCGATGTTCTACTTCAAAGTTGAATTCCTGTAGCTGCTCCAACCATCTTGCAACTTGACCTTCCGGGTTCTTAAATTGGAGTAACCATTTCAGCGCGGCGTGGTCTGTCCTTACTAAAAATTTACGTCCCAGCAGATACTTCTTGAAGTGTTGTACAGTCTTCACCACGGCCAATAATTCACGTCTAGTCACACAGTAGTTCCTCTCAGGTCTAGATAATGACTTACTGAAGTAGGCTATTACAGTTTCTTTTTCACCATGTCGCTGCGAGAGCACACCTCCAATCCCGATGTTACTGGCGTCTGCGTCTACAACAAATTCACCCTGGACATCGGGATATCCCAGAATTGGTGCCTTACTCAGACGTTCTTTTAACTCCATAAAAGCCTCTTCACATTCTGAATCCCATGTGAACGACCTCTTTTCTTCCGTAAGTCGATGTAGCGGCTTTGCGATATCCGAAAACCCTTTCACAAAACGACGATAGTAAGAGCAGAGCTCAAGGAAAGCTCTAACTTGTGTCTTATCTTTCGGTGTTGGCCACTCCCTCACAGCAGCAGTTTTGGCAGGATCGGTCTCAACTCCTCTCTCAGAGATTACATGTCCAAGGTAATTGACCTGCCGTTTGAAGAAAGAACATTTGTTTGGACTCAACTTAAGATTTGCTCCACGTAGCCTTTCGAAAACTTTCTCCAACTTTTTCAGGTGGTCATCAAAGTCTCGACCAACAATGATGATGTCGTCTAGGTAGACAAGACACGTGTCACCCAGAATTCCAGCTAGGGCATGTTCCATCAATCTCTCGAAAGTCGCAGGGGCGTTACTCAATCCAAATGGCATTACCTTGAACTGCCACAGTCCTCTCCCGGTGGAAAACGCGGTTTTCTCCTTGTCTTTAGGGTCTACGTCCACTTGCCAGTACCCACTTTTCAGATCGAGCGTTGAAAACCACTTCATTCCATTCAAAGTGTCTAAGGTGTCGTCGATCCTTGGCAAGGGGTAGCTGTCTTTCTTCGTTACTTCATTCAGCTGCCGATAATCCACACAAAATCTTGTTGAGCCATCCTTTTTCTTGACGAGAACTACAGGTGAACACCAGGGACTTGATGAAGGTTCGATGATGTTATTCCTTCTCATGTCCTCTATCATTTCCTCCACTTCCTTCTCACGAGCAAACGGAATGCGCCTAGGCCGTTGCTTGATTGGCGCTACATCCCCCGTATTAATCGTGTGCTTCACCAAGTCTGTTCTACCAATATCTGCGTCGTTCTGGGAGAACAGGTCTGAAAAACGCCGCAGCAAGTTTTTCGCTTTCACAGCCTGTAGCTTAGTCAGGTCCTTGCTGGAGTCTTCCATAACTTTGGATACTACATCCACCTCAGCCTTTTGTTTCCTAGGAGGATTTTCCACACATTGTCGCAACCATAAAACTTCTTCACAGTGACCAACAACCTCCCCCTTCTCAATCGTAAGGTCCACATCTCCAACGTTAAGTATCGGGATTGAGGTAGATGAAACTGATCCAACAACTGTCCTTGCCGGAATCCAAGAAGTTTCAGTTTTAACTTTCTCTATCACAGCACATCGCCGTGGTAATCTCCCATCGTTACTCTTGGGCAAAACGACAGGTACCAAGGTCTGTGATCTAGGCTTGAGAACCGTTCTTCTCACACAGTAGACCTTTCCCGACGATCCACCTTTCATCGGGACCTCCACTGTGTTACACCGTAGTAGCACTCCGTTTTTCATGTCTATACTGCACTGGTGATTTTGTAAGAAATCTAAGCCAATGATGCAATCGTCTACTATTTCCGCTACAATCACCTCATGTTTAAAAGGAGTTTCCCCGATCTTAATCGAAACTCCCAACTCCCCCTTAACAGGTATGCGCTGGCCGGTAGCTGTTGTTAACTGCAGGTTGGTTTGTTGCAGAAGTCGTTTCTGATAACTTTCCATCTCGTTTATCAGTCGAGTATTGATCACTGTTCTCGAAGCTCCGGTATCTAAAGTTAGTTGACAGATTCTACCATTGACCTCTCCTTCGACTAACAGACTATTTCCGTCTGATGTCTGTTTGACTCTTATGGTTGGGGTTGCAACATAACCGGCCAGCGCCCACCCCGCAGCCCTGGCTGGTTTTAGTTTTCCTGCTGCTCATCAGTCGAGACTCCTATATCCCGACGACCTGTGCGCTTCGGACAGGAGCTGCGAATATGCCCTCGTTCACCACACTCGTAGCACACATAGCCGACGCTTCGATTTCTTGGCGGTGAGGTTCTAGTTACCACAATCTCCCTGAGGCGAGCGGAACAAGAATCCTGTCGTACGGCCTCCACCTCCAATGCATGGGCAACAGCGTCCCTGAGAGTGCTATGGTGCCCAAGTCGCACGGCAGCTCGCACCTCCGGGTCCCGTATCCCATCCGTAAAGGCCTGCAGGAGCATGTCATCGATGGCTGCTGGTGATGACTGGAAAGCCTTACGCACGAGCTTCTCCACTTCCACGGACCATTGCTGCAGACTCTCGTTAGCATGTTGGTTCCGTTCCTTCAATCGCGCCCGATACATGTGCTCGAGATGTCCGTCGCCGAATCTAGCCTCCAAAGCTCCGAAAAGCTTGTCAAACGTCAGATTTTCGCCTGCACCTACGGCTTCCAGCACGGTGAGAGCCTGTCCCTGGAGTGCTAATGTCAACGCAGACTGCGCCTCCTCTTTGCCCCAGCCATTAACTTTCATCGCCGTCTCAAATTGTAGCTTAAAGGCGGGCCATGACGTTAGTCCATCGTAAACCACTTAACGTGTAACGCATTTAAGTCAACAGCCTGTATACATTAAGTTTATTAAAAACATTGTCTAGAAAATATTTCTCTAGTTCAACTTTCATATTAAATATAAACTATTTGTCAGACCAGAAGCTCTTCTGTGTTTGCCATTTCCTAACATTAATCATCGAAAGCTGCAAAATGCAAATGTGTGTCCAAAACACAATTGCACTCTAAAATGTGCAACCGCAAAATGACGCAGATTGCGCTGCATTCGTATGCAATTGATGCTACGGAAATGCACCTTTTGATGCCTAGACCGGAGATCAAGGCAACAATGACAATGCACCGTTGCACAAAAGAACAGTTTGTGTCAAATTATTTTTGTAGTTTATTTGGGAGTTCAAGAAGTCAAATGTGTATTTTTTTTATATTTTAGGTATATCCATAAATTTCTGAATAAAATTGTTATTAGACTTATGATTATTAGTGAGTAAAATGTTATGTTTAACTTATTATTATTAACTTAGACAAATACACGTATATAACTCTTTTGAACGCCTTCGATACACGCCAGGGTCATAAACGCCTATGATACATAAGAAGTATGAAGAAACGGTCTTTTAAGGGAATGATCAGACCATCAAACTGAACTCTATGGGATTAACATCGGAATCGCGAAAAGACATCGTCTGTTTCTTACAAAACTACAATCCTCCGTGACTCAATATGGGACAGCAGTTTTTTTCGTGATTTCTGTTTTGGTCCCATAGAGAAAGTTACCCAGTTTCATGGTCTGAGCATCCTCTTAAAAACCGTCAGCATATTAAGTTGGACCCTGTATACCTATTACAGCAATCCTATAGTAATCTAACAAAATTTTTATGATTTCCATCATTTGCTCTGCTTTGAATTTTGCATCAATAGTTGTGCATATTCGCGGTTATGAACTCACAATCGGAAATTCAGAGCTAGCAACGGCAAATGTCGGCTATAAAGTAAAGGGTTGAAGCCTTTGACACCTTCTCGTCCCGACCCATTGTGTCTTTGTCGAATTTTTGGAAAAAAACGTTGCACCCGCTTCAAGGGCCTGTTGCGTCGTAGATTATACGCAGGGATGGATTTGGAAATATTCAACTATAAGTCGAACATTCCTAATCTAAAAACAGGGTTCTTCTTAATAGGCTGAAACTTTTTTAAGGGGTGATCAGACTATTAAACTGAACAACTTTCTCTATGAGACCAACATCGATATCGAAAAAAATCAGCTGTCCCATACATTTGACTCGAGTAGGTTTGCAGTTTTGTTTTGTTTCTCTATGGAGAAAGTTTTTCAGTTTGATGGTCTGATTATCCCATTAAAAAGTGTCAGCATTTAAGAAGGACCCTATATATAAAAATAAATCCCTATTTCCCTTGGTCACGACATCACTCGAGAACGGCTGGACCGATTGCGATGAATCTATGGTGGGTTATTGTGCACATGCCAGGGATGGTTTATAAACAAAAAACGGCCAAGTATGTGCCGGGAAAAACTAATTCTGAGGCGGTACGAAGTTCGCCGAGTCAGCTATAGTATGACATCAATCTTACTATAATTAATGAAGCTATTTCAATAACTATCATTGATACCTACTTTTTTTACTTATTTTATGCACAGTTCAGTGAAAATTTTCGCTAAATAAAATATAAATTGAAGAAAAATAACGTGACGATGCCGTGCACAAAGAAAAGTCAATGTCAGTTCAGGCGCGGGGTGCGCAGGGGGTATGGTAGGATGCGTTCCGTTTTTTTGCTTTTTTAGCTCTGAAATTTGTGAGATGCCTAGTACGATGAAGAGTGTACTACCTTGTCAAATATAAATCTCGAGGATGTAACGACGAAGGCGAAGTATAATCTACACTAATATTATAAAGAGGAAAGATTTGTACCTATTTTTGTATGTTTGTAATGAATAGGCTCAAAAAGTACTGGGCCGATTTAAAAAATTCTTTCACCATTAGAAAGCTGCATTCACCCTGAGTAACATAGGCTATATTTATTGCTAGAAAAGATTAGACGTCCACTCGTGCGAAGCCGGGACGGGCCGCTAGTTTAGTATAAATAGCACTGATACAGTAATTCTAATTGTAAACATAATTAAAAGTCCATTATCAAGGAATTAAGCAGAAATTAGCGAAAAACAAGAAAACCTGGAGTGCGATTTTTGAAACTCATTCGTTGAACTCAGCAGTTGTAAATGTTAAAATTACTATAGAGATATGCATCTTTCTACTGCTGATTTGACATTAAAAAATCATACTCCAGGAGTGCGAGTTTTGAAATTCAAATCAGCAGTAGAAAGATGCGTATCTCCATACATTTTCAACTGCTGAGTTCAACGTGTGAGATTCAAAAATCGCACTCCTGAACTGTTTCAAAGCTCACTGTAGGTAGCCTTATATTTTGTTTACTATTAAATTTTAAATCTAAGAGGATAGTGTCCTTGCCGCGCGCACTATACAAACGAAGTTTCGTCCTATTTTCAATACCAACCAATTAAAGTCAATTAAATTTTTCAAACACGTAATTGTGTCCTATTTAATTTTACATCCTGTATATTGTTTTAGTGTAATTATTGTAATTCAATGATTTATTTATTTTTGAAAGCTAGACAATAAATTATCTCATTTATTATGTAGGACTTAACTATTGATTGAATCCGCCCCTGTGGCGGCTATTGGCTTGAAGCGGTGGTAGCTGGCGGGGCGGCGCGGGCGCATGTATTATGTTATTATTTTATTAGACGCAACGTCCGTCACGGTATATGTTAATACGCAACCGCTCTGTAGCACGTGTCCACAATGGGACACGACGTTCTACTGTTCACGATTATTGTATGAATAATAATTGTACAATTTGTACACGTTAGTTTACAATTAACAGCTTTTTTTAAGTTTAACATACAACTAGAATTTTTTATTTGGAGCTCCGCTTGCGTAGACTTTGTATTATGTAAAGTTTTTCTATGTGATGGTCTTAAGCACCCTGTTTGATATTTAATACATACAATTTTACACCCTGTATACTGGGTGGCACTGGACGAGGGACTTTTCCGAAAATATTGCAAAATATTTTATAATGATTACAACTGGTTACCTGGAGTGCGATTTTTGAATCTCATTCGCTGAATTCAGCAGTTGAAAATGTCAAAATTACTATGAAGATACGCATCTTACTACTGCTGATTTGACTTTAAAAAATCGCACTCCTGAAGTATGATTTTTGAAAGTCCCACGAACGTCCGTCGTCGTGGGTTCGGCTTGGTGGATTATACCTAGTGATAATTATGTCACTTTGTGCGTTTTTCCCTAGTTGGTTAGGACTGAATCACCTGATGGTCTGAAAAGAAAAATGGTTCGTCCTTCGAATGGCTCGTTAGGCCGTTGGTCCCGGCTACTATACCGCTGGTGGTAGTATTCGTTACATAAAAACCACGTCAGAGGCCGTAAGGCAGTCTGAAAAAACTCTGACACCAGGGCTCTGCCCACACGATAAGAAGAAGAAGTGCTTAGTATATACCTACTTTTTCATATGAATTAAAATTTTCAGCGTTTTGCTACTATGACAGTGACAGGGCACACAAGCGCTATTAATTAACAAAAAAACATTTTGTTAGTATTTGTATCGTCAAGTTATTAAACTTTTAATGTACGCAAAGGTGCTTATTTATGACTAATTGTCTTATACACAAGCAAGGTAACTAGATTATTTATTTTATTACCCTGAATAAACTCGCCATATAAACTGGCACCTTGTTAGTAGGTACTATAAAAGCTCATCTCCATAAAATTTTAAGTTTGCAAAGGTCACTGTTGCAGTAACTACCTAACTATTTGCTTAGTTCTAAATCAACCAAGAAAATAAACAGTTCTTTTTAATGACAACAAAATAAAGCCTTTACGAACTATGCGTAGTGTAATAAAAACTAGTCCCTAGTCCCTAGTGGTGAAGCCCAGTTGGTCGGCAACACAGGTCAAACGAGCGCGAACGCGGGCGCAGGCAGGGTGAGCTAAGTTTCACCACTATTCGTTTTTATTACACTAGGGCGAAATCTGTTAGGGCTCTTACATACGAGCGACACTTTGATGTAGCCATGGGTCGCAGAGCGTCGCGCTCATACACTTTACGGTCGCGCGACCCTCCGCGACACACAGCGACCGCTAAGTGTCGCTCGTCTGTAAGCGCTCTAAGTACGTTTCGGATCTCAACCGGTATTGCTTTAATGTTTTTGAAGAAAGCTAATTGAAATAAACCGGATTGATAACAAACGACATGTCACAAAAAGGATAAAAATATACGGATATTACGTACGATACGTTTTTAGTCAGTGCGAAAACTTTAACCATACCTAAGTATTTTACTTGTCAAACTTAACTAATTTCAATATGGAACCAACTTCAAAATCGCTCCTTTCAATACTATTATTTATTACGCTGTTTCGTTACTCCTGTAGACGTAATGGATAGACTGATTCTGAAACGTTTAAAGGCATTCGGTAATAAAGTTGTTGGAGATTTTTTTATTCAAGATTCAACTAATTATTAAGAAACGAAAAGAAAGCAATTTTTAAAAGCCAATAAATAATTAAATAACTATGTGTTTGTCCGTTGCATTAATAAGAAGGGTAGTGTGACAAAAAGAAAAGATTTCGATCGGTTGATGGACACAACCCTTACTGTGGATAGCATCATTAGTTAAGAAACAATTCAACTTTATACACCACTAGTTTTTAATTACTAACAAAATTTTAAGGGTGTATTCAGACAATGAAACTAAACAACTTTCCCTAAGGCAAATGGGTCGAAAAAAGAGAAAATATTTTTTTGACCTCCCATAGAAACTCAGTCAGCTGAATTTCGAAGTAAAAGGTCCCAAAAAAAATCATCGTTTTTCGACCCAAGTTCCTTAGGGAATGTTGTTTAGTTTTACTGTCTGAAAATGTTGTTACACCCTTAAAACGTTGTTAGTAATTAAAAACTATGGTGTATTATAAGATTATATTATAACACTCTATGCGAGTAGAGACTACTAGAGACAAAGTAGAGAAGGGAGTTTCATGCTTCAATGGTTTGGACATATGGAAAGGATGAATGAAAGTCTCCTTACAAAGGAGATATACAGGGTCCTTCTTAATATGCTGACACTTTTTAAGGGGATGCAGACCGTCAAACAGAACAACTTTCTCTGTGGTACCAACATCGAAATTGCGAAAAACAAATCAGCTCTTCCATACCAAACTGCAAACCTACTCGAGTGAAATGAATGGGACAGCAGATTTTTTCGCGATTTTGATGTTGGTCCCATAGAGAAAGTTTTTCAGTTTGATAGGCTGATCATCCCCTTAAAAAAGTGTCGGCATATTAAGAATGATCCTGTATACATGGTGTAACAAAGCACCCTAGTAATACTTAAGGGGGTGCTTCAGACCATCAAACTGAAAAACTTTCACTATGGAGCCAACATCGAGAAAAATAAAAAAATCTGCTGTCCCATACATTTGAGTCGAGTCGGTATTGCAGTTTTGTATGAAAGAGTTGATTTCTATTTCGCGATTTCGAAGTTGGCTCCATAGTGAAAGTTGTTCAGTTTGATGGTCTGAAGCACCCCCTTAAGTATTACTAGGGTGTTTTGTTACACCCTGTATAAGGCATGTGTGGAAGAGAATATTGAAGAGGCAGACCTAGGAGGGCGTATACCTAGACCAGATCAAGGACGTCATTAAAAAATTCCAGGTTAAAAGTAGCCGAAATCCACGGGAATATCAAGATGTATGTATTAAGTTGTAAGTTTACTTGTAATTCTTTATCTTTATTCAAAATATGTATGTTCTGTTTTGATGTGTATAAGTCCTGCCTCATTATTCTGGACGGAATTACGATTTCGTATGAATTTGAAATTCCGTTCGGAATTCTGAAGGGGGAAAACCCATCGCAGCGTAGGTATATTGCATTTGCGGCAGCCGTAATTTTATTTAATTTAAAGTACCTACCTATCGAAAATATAGAACATTTATTTATAAAATATAAATGTGACTAGAACTATGCGGCATAAAGCAATCCATTTTCTGTGTAAATTATATTCAGAATTATAGGGGCAGCAATAATTTGAGCCACTGTTCACCCCTTCTGTTCCAACCTTTTTGATTCAACGACGAAATAAACAATTTACTCTTCACAGCAATAAATATTGACCGTTGGACGGTTTAGTATACAGGGTGTAAAGTTAAATGAGTTACATGCATAGAGATGTTTCAGATCGTTAAACTAAACTACCTACTTTCACTAGGGAGGCAAGATCGAAACCGGACCAAAAAAAATATTGTTGTTCCATACAAAACTTCATCATGGTAGAGCAGCAATGTGTGGAACAGCAGATTTTTTTTTCGCGTTTGTTGTCTTGGCTCCATAGTGAACGACGTTTAGTTTGATAGTCCGAAGCAAATTTACTGCTAACTATAGTTTATTTTAATTACTTATTAGGGAAATAAATAATACAAGATGCTTAGACAATTTAATAGTATGTAGTCTCGTGTGAACCCCAAATGTTCTAAGTTCATAATTATTGTTTCGCAATTATAGGCTGTCTCGTTTAGTGATAAGGTATAAAATTTAGTGTAAATTCACAGGATCAATTAGTCTCATACCATGGCAGAGGGGAAATGCTACCGCAAGGCCAGTCCTTACTATTAAATTGTCTAACTCTAAGACAAGATGGATCGATAAACAAAAATTATGTCACCTAGGATCAATACTTTGCGCAAATCTGTGGAAATAAGATGCAATACAGCTTTAGCAAAAACCATTATTTAAACTTTATACAGGGTCCTTCTTAAATATATGCTGACACTTTTTTAAGGGGATGTTCAGACCGTCAAACTTAACAACTTTCTCTATGGCACCAACATCGAAATCGCGAATAAAAAACCAGCCGTTTCATACAAAATTGCAAACCTACTCGAGCCAAATACAGCTGATTTATTTTTCGCGAATTCTATGTTGGTCCCATAGAGAAAGTTGTTCAGTTTGACGGTCTGGTCAACCCCTTAAAAAAGTGTCAGCATATTAAGAAGGACCCTGTATTTCAGTTAGTAGGTAATAGCATTTCGATTTCATGCTGCTTAGCGTTAACCTAGGCGTTAACTAACACTTTTAACGAGATGGACAGGCCCTTTCTTAGAAGCAGCAGCATCTTTCTTTTCTTAAATACTGTGATGTCAATGTGCAATACAATACCTATTCTTTGTTCTGTTTTGTTTTACATGTTCCACATGAACACAGCTCATGGGTTTTATTTTCGAATGTTTTAGATATTAAAAGGAAAGAATTAATATTAAGGTAGGTAGGTAGATACCTAAGTATATTTGATAAAATTGTAAAGAAATTAATGATCGATTAACATTATTTGCCCAAATCACTTTTCAAAAGTATCTAGAATGTTTTTAATAGTGTGCCTACCTTAGTACTAGGTATGCAATGCTCAGTGCAGGTGCGTGTCGCGTATTGCGTGTGATTGACTTACAAGCGTGCGTATAAAATAACTCATGAAAATCGGAAGCCATAAACAATGAGGGCAAGTAGTCATAAACACACCGCCCTAGTCTCCGCTGTGCCTGCGTCATCGTCAGTCAGCCTCGTTACCGTGAGCTAAACTTGAATTTCAGGCCAAACATCGTGTTTTAGACTGTGTGCCATATCGTACCGGTTATATACAAATAGAATAGTTTAACAATAGTTCTGTTTACACGGTAAAAGCACGAGACACTACGAATTTTACTATGCATTCCATAGCAAAAGATATAAATAAAATAGTACAAATACTCCGGCTATTCGACGCTAGATGGCGCTGAGCGGACTTTAGAGCGCCGAGCCTTAGTAACATTTTAATTAAGTAACACCTTGTAGAGAGCTCGTCACAGGAATTAAGAAAATATTTATGTGGCTCAATATTGCACAAAAAATACTAACTGCAGTCTTCATAAGCACGGCAGCATAGAATGGAGTCGCTTAGCGAGCCTGTTACTGTGCTGACGCGTGCCGCTTGCCTACTCTCCAGTCCGCCACGAAACTCCACTATTTTGTGGTGGCTCAAGCGTGTGTTTTTGTACAAAAACAATCCTTAAAATCCCCAAAATGAAGCCAGAATTTATAGATTCAAATCAGAAAGGATAGAATCACGCATACACCCTTCCCTGACCCACGAATTTCCCAAACTCCTTGAACTTGCATTAAATGAAGTAATTTTCGTGAACATCACAGGTGAAATATTTTTAATGTCTCTTTTTAATTGACTCCCTGTCTAACGGCCGGCTCGGTTATCTGTGTGATTATCAAAATTATTATAAACTTTCTTTTGCTGGAATCTGAACCTTAACAGTAAGGAATTAAGAGTATTTATCTCTTTAACAGTGAGCGCAGACGGTTCTTTGAGACTGCGCGAAGGGAATTGAACTTTCTGTCAGAATTTTAGAGCTTATTTTAGCTTGTTTGTTCTTCTGTGACAATTATCCAATTTAATGCTGACATAAACTTTAGTTATATGTCAGCAAAGACTAATGCTTGTGGTTAGATACGTACGAGGAAATCATCAAGTAATGATAAAACATGGACCTTAAAAATGTTGCGGTTCTACAAAACTACTAGGTAGGACATAAGTCCTAATTGAATGGAAATTATTTTGGTGTCATTCTTTATCATTATTTTATTCGATGGATTCGTAGATCAAGTAGGAAAATGAGTTTTCTTACGTAGGTGCCTACCTTGTCATTGTATATGTTAGCGGCAAAACCCGATTTCAGGCCAAACTTGTTTGTCCTAGGCAAACTTAACTAGTACCTATGGCCTAGGTCGAACTAACTTTGAATTATTATTCAAGTAAATTAATGTGTTAAAACTAAAAGGCAATGAATTAGATGAACAATACATATTTAATAATCTACCTACCTAATATGAACGAATGACTGCTCGAATACACATGCAATTTGTTCTATCTAGAGGTAATGATAAGAAAAGAATTTCTTAAAAATATTACAGAAAACCAATTTTCGTTTTTTATTTGTATGCCGAATCTGAATTTTTACATTCTTTTAAACTGCATGCTGCTTATCGAGTCAAAATCGTACTCATGGCACAATAATTTAGTTTGTATGACATAATTTTACATGTTTACGACGGAGTACATATGTACTTATGCATGTTTTCCATGATATCAGTGACTCATATCAGATCTAATAAAGCAGTGATAAAATCAGAATAGATTTAGGTAGCTATGTAGGCGAAAAGAAACGTTGCTTATCATCATTCATACAAGTTATTAATTAAATAATACACACCGGAAGTGATAACAGCGCCGGATGCACAGGACACGCCCCCTGGCGTGATGAAGAAGATTTAAAAAAATGGGGTGGTGCCAAGGAAGTTTTTAATTTTTGAAGGAGGCACCGATTATGATCTCTTATACAGCCTCTAATTAAATGTCAGCTTTTCATGTTTATGACACTTAATTACGCTTTTTTAGTTCGTTTAATAAGCGATTTTTCAGGATAAATTGTTTATTTACGCTTTGGCAATAGATGACGTCAAATACAAGACATCACGACCGACATCTAAGTAGACAAAACTTTTCTACGAAAAAGCTATGACTTCATAGGTGCTTCGTTTGTCTGTTTTGAGAAAATTGCTAACTGTGAAGTAACTTCACTCAAAGAATTTCCCGGTGAGTGGTGATTATCATTGTCAAGAAAATTAAATAATAAAACAAATTCCCCATTTTGTCAGTAAAATAGCTGAAGAAAATGCCTGATTCTCAAACTTGAGTAGGTACGTACCCTAAACTATAATATCTTTTTGTACCCGTTCGACCTATCAAAGCAGACGTCTACGATAACAACACGATTTATGTACATTAAATGTGTAATTTATAAAATAATTATCCCTTGATTGATCTTTCCGAATTGATATAATATATTCAGTTTGATTTTTCCCTGAGTAACCTATAATAAGAGAAGATTTACTTTTTATGAAGACAATTATTTTTGCAATTCTTTAAAAGTAAATCAAGATCAACCCTTATTGTCCGATAAATAATCCATCATATTAAATTATTGTGACCTTTATATTTCATAAAAGATGGTAGGCTGTTATTTCTCCATTAAGTCGATGGTTAAAGAGCTTTCTGTGATCCTGATTTTTTTTGTCGCGTATGAACGCTTCGCTTTATAAAATATGTTAGATTTTTTTTTATAGAATATTAGTTTTAAAACTTGCATAAGGACATCATCGGCGATTCATACATTTTTGGTCCAAATGTGAAAGTGTCGGCCAACAAAAACTAATGCTATTATTCTGTTAGAACTTTTTTGGCCGGCACTTTCAGATTTTGGACCAATCTTTTAAGCGTCTGTCTCAAATGTCATAAGAGTAGGTTAACATACTTGTGGTATCATGAGGTGGAATCGCGATACCACCTCATGATATGATACCATCATATGGTTTGATCATCGGTTACTCCGGTAAATGTTTAAAACTTTCAAGTTAACAATAAAATAGTCAATGAGCGTTTTTCTTTTTGTTTTCTAGTGGATCGATAGATGGCGTTACGGTCTGTGCGAATAAAGGTCAAAATTTCAAAAAGTAATAATAAAGAGGTAGAAGATGATCAAAAAGATGCCAACGCATCTTTTGATTGAATATTTCATTATTTACGAATCATTTTAATCGAAAATATGAAACTGTTTACGTCTGACATGTTTGTATGGGCTCGATCCCTTGGCCTTTAAAAAAAAGTCAGGCACAGTCTTGACATGATTTTGACAGGATCTCGCCTACGTCTCTATGGAGCTATGGAGCAATAAGAATGTCATCTGTCGAGTTTTTTAGGAACTAAAATTAAAAAAGAAAAGAAAAACGCTCATTGTTTTGACGACCTACAGGCAAGTACTAGTATTTATTCTGTGCTACAGGTACAGTTTCTTAGTTTATCAATTTAATAACTGGGTAGGTACACCTAATGCTCTCGTTCAGTAGATTATACAAAATGGGATCTTGTAGCTTTGGGCGGCATGTTAAACACTTCGTCAGAATTATGATATAATCTTTGCCTTAAGCTCTACATTTAAAAGGTAAAGAATTGGTTTTTAACACGAGTTGTGTCGCTTAAATACACAATGTTTACAAATGGATACGACTATCAATGTCGCTAAGCACCGAGCTGATAACGGTTGATGGTCAAATTGGACAACCTGCTGATTTGCAACGATTATAATCTTATTATTACTGCGCTGCGTCAAAAATATCGGTTTACCGCGACGCGCGCTTCAAATACCGGCAGAAATCTATATTATATCTATTTATCTATATTTACATATAATAACATTTAAAGGCTGGATGTTAGGTACATTGAAGATATTTGCAAAGGGGGCGTTTAGGATACGTATGGGAATGCAATCTGATCGTTTTTTAAATTTTTGTCTGTTTATCTGTTTGTCAGTCACTTTGTTTGTGCACGCTTCACTTAAAAATTACTAAAACGATTTGAAACAAAAGAACAGGGCTTAGTTTGATTTAACATTTAGGTATTTCATCGCAATCGGTTCATACAATCAACAGCTATGAGTATTTAAAGTCAGTGTCTACAATACAATACAGTGGTATACAATTTTTGGGCCATAGGCATATGTAACATCGTTTGTGTAATTTAAGGATGAAATAATATTTTGGTTTACCTTAGTATTTTGGTTTTGTTATCTTCGTGGCCCCACAAAATATTAAGAAAGCCTGTTTGAAGTGAAATATAGTGCCTATTATTTTTCTGGCAAGTACCTACCTATATTAGGCGCTTATACAGGGTCCTTATGCTGACTCTTTTTTAAGGGGATGTTCACACCATCAAACTGGACAACTTTCTCTATGGGACCAACATCGAAATCGGGAAAATATATGCTTTGTCCAAAGACATTCTATGTCATTGGCTTTGTTTATAATCTTCTTCTTCTTATCGTGTGGGCAGAGCCCTGGTGTCAGAGTTTTTTCAGACCGCCTTACGGCCTCTGACGTGGTTTTTATGTAACGACTACTACTACCAGAGATAGTAGCCGGGACCAACGACTTAACGTGCCATCCGAAGCACGGAATCATTTTTCTTTTCAGACAATCAGGTGATTAAGCCTGCAATGTCCTAACCAACTGGGGAAAAACGCACAAAGTGACATATCACTAGGTCAGATATGTTTATAATACAGAATACTCATAGCAACTGAAATATACTATTAATAAATATTTATGATATTGACCAATAAAATGCACAAAGAACTAAAAAGGGTACAATTAATAGTGGACCAAGGCACCTATTAGTTACTGGTTCTGAGGTACAGAAAGTTACTGATCCTTAGACCGTAAATTTCAGTAACCAGCAAAGCATAATATTTTTTTAATTGTGGATCTTATCAACAGAAAAATAGCTCGCTAATAACGTTCCATGTCTTGGACGTCCAAAGATTAACAGTACAAATTTTTTTACAACTCTTTCACCGGATTCGCATGCCACCCATCACTTTCCTATGCAAGTATGTAATTACCGAAGACGAGGCCTTGTGTGAAATGCGATGTTCCCAGACGATGTCACGATAATCGCCACAGCAGATCGCGTGCGGGCGCGCGCGCGGGCGCAGTCGAGTTACCGACCTACAGTGATCAGTGCCTTTACAATTGTTAAAATGTAATCTTAACCTTGAACCTTTATAAAAGTTGGAGAGGATAATCATATACAGGGTGTAAAATTAAATACGTTACATACTTTAGGAGGTGACTAAATGGCCTAACCTACCTTAACTTGGTACTAACCAATACTAAATTTACGAAAAAAAATCGGCCGTTCCAAAGAAAATGTCGATGGTACCGATCCTAATGTATGGAACAGCAGTTAGATGGTCAGAAGCACTTCTTTGAATATGTAGGTAACGCATTTAAGTTTACATCCTGTATATTCGTATCAAAGTTCAGCGCTTCAGCGGCAGCGAAATGTCCGCAAAGTGTATCAAGGTTTAAGGGTACCTACTGACGTGCCAAGTAGGTGTATTGGCTATTAAAATGTTATTAAGTGTTAAAGTTGACGACCCGGTTGGTGTAATGGTTACCACGCCGCGCCGGACTGCCAAACCAGGGTCCTGGGTTCGAATCCCGGTTCGGTCATGGATGTTTATATGTTTGTGCCGTTGTTGTATGGTTTCCATAATAAACAGCCTATCAATAGTGCTTTCTTGGGATCATTACAATGTATGTGCCTGTGAGCGTTATTTATTTATTATTATTTATTCGCTCACAAAACACATATTGCAAAAACCGAATCCCTTAGTCACCTTGTACGACACCCTAATCTCCACAAAATTTATTTAGTTTCCGTTAAGATCAGCCTTTACATATTTATAAAAAGGCATTGCTCCAAGTTCATGTAATTAGGCTCTTCCTTTATGTATTCAAAATTAACTATGATATTGGCATCTTTTTAGGGTTCCGTACCCAAAGGGTGAAAACGGGACCCTTTTACTAACCCTACGTTGTCCGTCCGTCCGTCCGTCCGTCTGTCCGTCTATCCGTCCGTCCGTCTGTCCGACCTTAGGACCTTTAGGGCTGAACTTTTGAACTGTAAGAGCTAGATAATTGACTTTTTCACAGAATGTGCATTATTATAGCGGATTTGTTAACAAATAATAAAAATGTCAAAAAGTTAAAAATTAAGGGGGGTTCTCAACAAGAAACTAGTTTTTATCAACGTTTTTTCTTCACGCTCTATCGTAAAAACGGCAATACATACAAGCGTCAAACTTAGTGTGATTATAGACCAAACTCTACAGAATAACAAAAATACTAAAAACCGGCCAAGTGTGAGTCGGTCTTGCGCTAAAGGTCCCGGACAAAAAAAGTTATTTTTTTAAGTTAACAATGTTGTGTTCTGTGGTGGTGTGGCACGGAACCCTCGGTGCGCGAGTAGCCCAACTCGCACTTGACTGGTTTATTAACAACCCTGTTATTAAGTAGTGAATAGTATGGAAGTAGGACAGGATGGAAATAAGTATCTCTCTCTATCCTTAAGGTTTTTATGGTAATCAATTGAATGCATAAAATAGGTAGGTATAATATACTTATCTACCTATAGTTGAAGTTTTACTGTAATGTATTTTCGCTATCATGATGTATAAATTGCAATACACCCTTATGAATATGTTTTCGAGTGACGTGCCTATATCAAGAGTGCGATTTATGAAACTCATACTTTGAACTCAGCAGTTGAAACTTTCAACATTATAAATCTTTCTACTGCTGATTTGACTTTCAAATACCATGCTTCAGGAGTGCGATTTTTGAAAGTCAAATCTGTAATAGAAAAATGCATATCTCCATACTAATTTTGACATTTTCAACTGCTGAGTTCAACGAATTCAACGTTTCAAAAATCGCACTCCTGGAGTTCACACCTTTAGCTCTTTTTTTTAGATAACAATGTTTTATTTATCATAGCGTCACTTCCGATCACAAAATTTAAATTATTTGCGACCGAATGTTGGAGCATTATAAAATATAACTCAGATCAGACTCTTATCAGTTCAATATTTGCTCATACCAAAATTGTACGCGGCCTCTTTAATAACTCCATATCATATCGCAGGTAGATTCACTGCGTAGGTATTAAAGTAGTGTTGTTAAATACTTGTCAAAATAACTGGAAATAAACTGACAAAACTTTTTGATACTCATAATAAAATTCATACATGTGTTAAAGTAGGTAGGTAATGTTAACTTCTAAAACTTTAAATAATAATGTTACAAATATGCAATATACGTTCGTAGATATTGTATATACAGGGTCCTTCTTAATATGCTGACACTTTTTTTAGGGGATGATCAGACTGTCAAACTTAACAACTTTCTATATGGGGCCAACATCGAAATCGTGATAAAAAATCAGCTGTCCCATATTATACATTTGGCTCGAGTAGGTTTGAAGTTTTGCATGGACGAGCTGTATTTTTTTCGTGATTTCGGTGTTGGTGCCATAGAGAAAGTTGTTCAGTTTGACGGTCTGACCTTTCCCTTAAAAAAGTGTCAGCATATTAAGAAGGACC
Organism: Agonopterix subpropinquella; assembly: GCA_922987775.1. Taxonomy (NCBI): domain Eukaryota; kingdom Metazoa; phylum Arthropoda; class Insecta; order Lepidoptera; family Depressariidae; genus Agonopterix; species Agonopterix subpropinquella. The sequence continues at coordinate 47,723,726 of OV277693.1, read as the reverse complement.
CTGGAGATAGGTAGATAATAGATTTACAATATGACGGCTAAGAAAAATGAATCCAAACTTATTTGTGATCGCTAATGATATTTGCGTGCTGTGTTTGCTTAGTTGATTCAGTTTTAATTAAGCGTTCTATTTTCGAAATCAAATGATATTCTACTTGTTCAATATGCTCCAATATCTTATAGTCCAATATAGATGTCATGTCATGTTATTTGGACAGCTGCAGATGATATTTGCTGCGCCCTTCCGGCAGATCTGTGTTAGATCAACAAGAGTCATTCGCGGCTGCAAACAAAGCATGCATTCATTAATCTCGTATTTTTCTCACTGTTTGCTCACAAATTCATAAATAATACAACGGTTCGTGGGATGCTAAACAGGTTACTGAAGTAGCTAGGGTATAGTCCTAATTACCATGCTGATCAATTGCACTACTGTACCTACACTCTTTTAGACTTCGGGACAGAAGATGTAAGCGACAAAAATTACAAGTTAGGTACGGTTAAAATTGAAAGCAAAAGACTTGTCTTTTGCTTTCAATTTTAACCGTACCTAACTTGTAATTTTTTTTATTATAAGGTACAATTCGAGTTCCTGGTCATACATATCAAAATGTCAATTTCACATCTTTAAATAAAAAATGTCTCATAGTAATGTATCGTTGGTTTTAATCGATGAAACTATTCGTGCATACCCATATTAAATAAGTGTTACATGGGTAATGAGAGTTAAAAATGCAAAAGGTGACATAGCGGGTATAGAAAAACAAAAGTATGTCCAAATAGGAAATACGTTTATAAAAGTCCAGCGATATACAATGCATAGCTAATGTTCGATCTTAAAAACAATTACTCCATTCATATTACAATTAATCATTCGTTCGGAGTGGTTTAATTCTAAATAAAGCGGTCGCAACGCTTCGCTTTTGAGATCGTCTAGCTGTGAGAAACAGGCAGCGTATTCAATGCAGCGCAAAGTTTAATTATCATTCACGTTGAGATGTGTGAACCAAACAATAGTGTTGCACTAGTCATCGATAACTTATCCATTTAATCATTTTTATATGTTACGGTAGGATAACGAACCATTGGTAATGCCAATAAACTAAGCAATATATTTTGATGCGTCACGTTAAAAATTATTTAAAATACTAAGCATTTTGTTGTTCTATTTTCGACAACATTTTTCATTTCTTTTGTCAGTTAATCGGGGTATTTTTTAAACTAGACAACGGCAACGGCAACATTTGGAATTATTACTTAGTTATCAAATAATGCTTTCAAAAATTGATTTACAGGGTCCTTCTTAATATGCAGAAACTTTTTTAACGGGATGCTCAGACCACCAAACTGAACAACTTTCTCTACGGGACCAACATCGAAATCGCGAATAATGACAGCTGTCCCATACATTTGACTTGAGTAAGTTTGTAGTTTTGTATGGAAAGCAGATTTTTTTTCGCGATTTCGATATTGGTGCCATAGAGAAAGTTGTTCAGTTTGACGATCTGATCATCTCCTTAAAAAAGAGTCAGCTTATTAAGAATGACCCTATATATCGATATATATAATTTAAAGTGGTAGGTAGTCAAAATATCGAGACACTTGGCCGGTCACGCACTACTCTGCATCTGTGTCAGATGCGCGGCAGGTGGCGCGTGCGCAGGTGAATGCCATACTAGGCGCGTGCAGCCTATGTACTGAACACTGTTGCCGAAATCTTAAGTGCTTTAAACTTCTCCTCATGTTTCCAATGAGAGTGGAGTTATATTCTGATGAGCCTCGAAGGCTCGAGTTCATTGTTCATCTTGCGCCTTGCATACATGTGGTCCAAGTCGGTGAAATGTGTGTTCTGTGTGTCGATGTGGGTTGAACCTCATCTGGCAGCACGGAATCGCAGTTTTTCGCGCTCCATCCTTTTCTGTCGCTCAGGAACGTCACTTGCTAAAGCGAGAAAGATAGCGGGAATGCGACAGCACGTGGCAGCAGCACCGGCAGTGCTGCGACCTTTCTCGCTCTAGCAAATGACGTTCCTGAGCAACCGTAAAGGATAGAGCTTGAAAAAATGCGATTCCGTGCTGCCTGATGAAGCTCAACCCTTAAAGTTACTATACAGGATGTAACACTGAATGCGTTAGTTACGGGGATGTTATCGACCATCAAACTGAACAACTTTCACTATGAAGCCAAAATGAAAATGACGAGAAAAAATTATACTTAGTTAAAAAGAAAACTTAAATACTCGACCCAAATGTATGGACCAGCAGATATTTTTTTCGCTATTTCTATTTTGTCTCACATCCACAGTGAAAGTTTTTCAGTTTGATGATGTAATCCTTTTCATATGCATATAATGCCCTAGATAATTATTATAGTAGACATACATATACGGACCAAATTGGCGACGTGCATAAAAAGGGCCAGGACTGCGATTTTTGAATCTCATTCGCTGAGTCCAGCAGTTGAAAATGTCAAAATTACTGTGCATCTTTCTACTGCTGATTTGACTTTCAAAAATCATACTTCAGGAGTGCGATTTTCGAAAGTCAAATCAGCAGTTTAATGATGCATTCATAGTAATTTTGACATTTACAACTGCTGAGTTCAAAGAATGACTTTCAAAAATCGCACTTTAGGTCTGATCTACTCGAAACCGACGAGCATTCATGATAGGACTCATGAATGAATAATGTGGAGGAAGCTAGAGAGGTTTGTCAGGACCGTAGCAGGTGGCGCTCCGTTGTCTCTGCCTACCCAGTAGCAGAAGGCAGGCGTGAGAATATGTTTCGATGTATTACTTGATATCTTTACATTAATTCGATTAGTGTCGATCAAGTATTTTAGTAAGTTAAATCAAATCAAATTAAATTAACAATCAAATTCTAAAATGATACCACAGTCATAGTTAGGTAAATGGAGGAAGCAAATATACATCATGTATTTTATTTGATTGAATAGCCATTATATTATAGCGGATATTTCAAAACACAAACGATAGTTAAACCGAGGAAACTAACACATGAAAACTAATGAAATTATTTGTAATCGATATCTTCAGGGTTATATTATATGAATGTTTCAAACAAGTTTCAATAGGTAAGGTAGGTAATCAACGTTTGTGGACGTACTAGTTAGGAAGTAATTTTAACTTGTTTTTTTAAATTTCAACAGCTTTCAGCGTTTGTGAAGGTTCTAATAAATAAGAAAAACGTGGGTATATAGAATGTAAAATTAAATAAATGTTAAATATAATATGCGGCTATTTAAAAAAAACACAATGTCAGAATTTGATATTTAATTTTGATGTTGCTGTTTATGTTCCTGGCATGGTGTTAGAAAGAGAAGGCAGGAGATTTTTTCATTTTGAATTAAGCAAAGGTTATCTCCATGGAGTTGGAACCATTTTTGCATTTTGAGATTACAGATCAAAATAATTTAATTCAAATATTGATAAATTCGATGAATCTCAATAAAAATGAAATTAAATTACTTCTACTATCCGTAAAAAATATAGGAAACGCAAATTTAAAATAAACTTGACATACCGAATTAATGCATTCTGGATTGATCCGGTTCGCAATGGAAACTGTGCGTCAACATTGTTAGGTACCTATGTGAAAGGCGAGGCGCGTGCGCAGGCCGGCGCGCCGCGCTCCGTCCCTGAGAGAGTAACGGGACGGATGGCAGATGGCGTCAAGAAATGTCCAAGATACACCACAACACCTTTCAAGAACACTGTAATTTTTAAAGTAACATGCATTTATTTGATTATTTTCTTGTTTAAACTCTCAAGTCCACCGCAATTACTGTTAGATTCAACTTTAAATGCTCGCCACGGGCATTTACGTAAAACTTAAAATTGATTTCATAAGAATGGGATACATTAAGTCATCTCTTTTCATACCTAAGGGCAAATTATTATTTTCACTTACCTTTGCTTAAACTTCTGGTAAGTATAAAAAAAACAGATTTTTAGATTAAATAGAACTGTTTCTGAAAAGTTTTTCAATTTCAATATTAAAAAAATGTTTCGGTTTAATAGCGGGCACGCTCTTGGTACAGTATGTAAGTATACCGTATTTAGAACAATAAAATAACTGTATCTACGTATGTACGAAACGCTAGGAGGCCACCTTGTTGTACTTTTTACCCGCAGTCGGCCAAATGTCACGGCCTCTGCCCATTATACCCTGAGACGAGACAGGTATCTTTCAGAGGGTTCGTTTGGTCACATAGTACAGGTGTGTAGGTACCTATATTATTATATAAATATACATAAACTTAATTTGCCATATAAATTCGGTATATCACGTTCTTTGTGTTTATTTTATATTTTTAACTAGGTATATAAAATGATATGATAGTAGACATAATTTTAAGTAAGTAACAGATTCAAAATATGTGATTCAAGTTTATCAACAAACATTTAATTTTTAATTAAATTATTTTGATCTGTAATCTCTAAATGTAAAAATGCGAGAAAATCATTCGAACTCCATTGAGTGAATCTTTGCTTAATTTAAGAAAAATTAAATCACCTGTCATCTCTGTCTAGCTCTATGCTAGAAACAGAAACGGCAACATTAAAATTAATTGTCAAATTCTGACATTGTGTTTTTTTTCTGATTGGCCTGTTATTTTAAGTTTACCATGCAGGTCATCGAGTGAGCATAGAAGTAGGACCAAGTATGCTCCTAGATACCTATTTCCAGCTTCCTGGGTCATAGGCATAGAAAATATTGTTATTGAGACAATTATCTCAAAATGGTTTTCGATTCAGCCCTGCAAATTATACCTATAAATAAGTAAGTATGTCCGTTTATTTCGAAATATTTGGCTTCCTTGAAAAAAATATACTGAACTGAAGTGCGATTTTTTAAAGTCATACGTTGAAATCAGCAGCTTTGAAAAATCGCACTCCAGAACTCTTTCGCGTTCAAACACGTGAGATCAAAGCCCAGCCTGGTATTTAATTGTTGTTTGCCTCAACTCTTCATTCAACAATCTTACTCTACTTTTCATCAGTCAAATCAACCCAATATTTTAATAACGTCGAAAACCAAAATGATCATCGACAGGGGCGTGGGAAAAAGGCCTCCTGTTCCAAGTTCTTTTTTCAAATTCTCATTGTAGATTACACCTGCTGGCCGTTCGCAGCTTTCGATAAAAAATCTGTGCGTTCTTTTTTTGAATGGACCTATCGTTTGCCTCGATATTCTTATGGGTATTTTATTTTTAAAGTAGTCGTGAGATACCGGGTATACTACGATTATTAAGTGGTAGAATCACGACGCGGTAATTTATTTTTTTTAGCCGTATCACGACCGATGAAGGGCTATTGATCATTATAGACATCATAACGCGGAGCCCTATTTTTTCAACATCTGATCTTATTACAATAATCATTTCTAGGATAAAATTGGGGGAGTAATTTAACCTATGTTAGTATGAACAAAAGGAATCCTTGAACAATAAAATCTAAATGGGGGAACCACCTACCGCATGGATAAGTAATCGTATTATGCCTATAAAGAGCAAAAACAGATAATACAGACAAATTAGCCATGAGCCTTGTCACGTAGTCTACGAAATTGACTAAACATAAAAACTATAAAATGCAACCATTAAGAGCGACATGGTGGTTGCAGTGGTTTTCTGAGTAAATCTGGATCTTCACTTTAGTCGTGTTACTTTCGTGTGACCGACACGATGAATCTGTTTATACGTGGGACTTGAGTTTTTTAAATGAGTATCACCTGCATTTCCTTTATATCGTTTTATTTTTGATCGAGTCGCGACGAGAGAGTGATTTAAATATTTAATTTTCGAGCGCTGTTATGTAGGGTAATAATATTGTCATGCCGCCTGCAACACTGTAGAGCTTATGTTTGATAAGTATTATGAAAATATCGTTATCGAGGAGGGATGGTAATAAGAATTAGGTGTCGAATATTTACGACAATCCATATCGCCGTATATGGCGGGCGGCGGCGCGTGCGCAGAGCACCGGTTGCGGCGAGTCGATCACATTCCATTTTTTAAATTAGTAATCGTCCGACTGTACAGCCTTGTTCTTCCACTGCAATACTATCGATATGCTTTTGTAGTAAACTTTAAAAGAAAACCAAGCACAATATACAGCAGTGTCCTTCGTCACGGGCTAGGGTTAACTCCCAAGTATACTTGGATCCCTCGATATATAGAGGGAGCTTAGAGTTAAGTCCCGAGCGAAGCGAGCCAGTTTAGACTAGAATCCTGAGTGCCGCGAGGGGTTCAAGAAAAGACGAAAACACTTTTATCCCCGAGCATACCTATTCTACTTTCATCACCTTCTACGAGACAGTAAAAAGCAATACTATTATCTACCACCGCTGGTTAAGAGCATTGGGCTCTTAACACGGAGGTTTGGGTTCGATTTCCACGGGGGACACTTAGTGATATGTCACTTTGTGCGTTGTCTCCAATTGAATAGGACATTGCAGGCTGAATCTGATGTCTGTAAAAAAAAAAGATGATTCCGTACTCCCGTCCCGTCCCGGCTACTATCTCTAGATACACGATAAGAAGAAGAAATAACAAAGTATTTTAATAGAGTTGTAAACAAAGTATTGAAGTCTTACATACATGGTGTAAGGGAAAGTATCATTAACCTTTAAACCACATTCTCTACCCATCAAACTGAACAACTTTTACATAGACCAAACAAGTCGGCGCAAAAAAAAATCTGCTGTTCTATGTGGCTGTTCCATACTAAACTGCAATGCCTAGTGCCTACTCGACTCAAACGTATGGAGCAGCAGATTTTTAGGGTTCCGAAGTCAACAAGGAACCCTTATAGTTTCGCCATGTCCGTCCGTCTGGCCGTCCGTCCGTCTGTCTGTCCGTCCGTCTGTCCGTCCGTCCGTCTTTCCGCGGCTTAGCTCAGAGACGCTTAGTACTGGAAAGCTATAATTTGGCATGGGTATACATATTAATCACGCTGACAAAGCTGTAAAATAAAATCTTGAAAAATATTTTTTTAGGGTACCTACCTCCCCTACATGCGAAGTGGCGAAGACATTTTTTTTTCTCGTCTATCCCATGTTGTGGGGTATCGTTGGATAGGTCTTTTAAAAATATTATAGGTTTGGGAAAATCATTTTTCGATTTAAGGACTTGTTAGCGAAATATTAAGCTTTAAAGCGAAAATTTTGGTTAGAGTCAAGTGTCCCCCCCCCCCCCCCCCCCCCCTCTCCCGGCTAAACGGTTGTAGTTGGAGATGTAAAAAAATTCACAGCAATAGCATATATAACGAATTTAAAAGGAAATTTATCACCGCTAAGTAGGCTTTACAAGTTCACGAGTAATATAGTCGATCAACTTATAAAATGTACTTTTTAGACTTTATTAGCCGGTAAACCGTAGTATAAAGCAAAAAGCCTCCTTCTAAGTCCATATTATATTGTGACGGGCAACTACGGAACCCTATCCTGCGCGTGGTCCGACACGCACTTTGCCAGTTATTTTTTAACCGACTTCAAAAAAGGAGGAGGTTTCTCAATTCGACCGTATACAACGTGTTAATAAATTAGCGCAAAACCTCATACACCCCAACTGATTTATAACAAAAGAATTAGATTGAAACAATAATTTCATTATTTTGATACTTAAAATTTAAAGTTATTCGCATTTTAAGTTCGGAGGCAAAAATGATTTGTTATCATTTCAGCACTGAAAGAAAGCGCTAACGTACTCATGGATACATTTTTATAATCTTGTTTTGGTAGTAAGTAGGGTGAGTGTGCCCGTGGGGTGGGTTGACATCGGGTTTAGTAAATTAAAAATTATATGAAAAAAAAAATTAAAATTTTGAAAAAAATTACCTATGTTGAAACCATGATAATTCGATTCTGCTATCGATTCTAAACAAACTACTTTCTAGTTTTGCGTTAATTCATTAACACGTTGTATATTTTTGTTCTGACGGGTTTGGTCCCATAGTAAAAGTTATTCAGTTTGATCGGTACAGTATGTGGTGTAAAGGTTTTGGACTTTTCCTTACACTCTGGATAATTAAAATAAATATAAAACATAAACCAATTGTAGTATTTTCTAGTATTTTTTATTTGGACCTGCATTTGCAGTATTCGTGCCATTTTTTCCTTTGTGATCTACTCGTGCGCAGGCGGCGAGTTATATTTTCGAGACCTCTAGCGTAAAGTAACCGTCCAATGTCCCAACTTTATGAAATTATGGGTATATTACCTAACGAGCATTTGCCCGCGACTTCGTCCGCATAAATTATATACCAGATTTTAAGTTTGATAGCTTATGATCAGATCATAACCTATCGAACAAAAAAAGTTTCTTAAGTTAAATATCTTAAATGTACAGACACACTTCTGTTACAGTTTTATAAAAGTTTAGATTACCTACTCAGAACAGGACTTGATTCAATCATATAAACCGAAAAGCAGAAACAAGCTCGTGCAACCTGCGCCCGAGCATTAGCGAAGTTTTTGCTTGCTTCCTGCCGGGATGGCGGGAAAGCAGGCGGTTCCGCTTCCGCCGGAAGACGGCAGATGAGATTCGGCTGGTTTTTGCACAATCTCCGCTTTGTGGTGTTTCCGGTGCATTCAGGTATTTACTTGACGAACCTGATCGAAGGTGCATTCTGACCTTGTAGTCATATTTCAATTTTGTATTTGTTGTATACAAAAAAAGTATAAGGGATAGTTATTGAATTCATAATTGTAAGTGCCTACGTGCTGCTTCCACGCTAGCTGCAATATCATGGAAAAATGAAAGATGACAGGCACGGATTCGGGGGGTATTCGAGATGTAACCCTTCCCCTCCCCCCAGTAGGTACAGTGAGTACTGCGACTCTTTTGCTACGCTTTTTTGATATTGTTTTTTCAATGTATGTGCCGCCCCCGAAACAAGTCTTTATTATACAGGGTGTAACAAAACACCCTAGTAATATTTAAGGGGGCGCTTCCGACCATCAAAAACCCTCACTATGTTGCCAAAATCGAGAAAAAAAATCTGCTTCCCCATACAAAACTGTAGTACTGACTCGACTAAGGGCTCTTACAGACGAGCGACACTTTGCTGTCGCGGTGGGTCGCAGAGCGTAACGCGACCCGCCGCGACACACGGCGACCGCAAAGTGTCGCTCGTCTGTAAGCGCTCTAAAATGTATGGGGCAGCAGATTTTTTATTTTTTCTCGATGTTGGCTCCATACAGTTTGATGGTCTGAAGCACCCCCTTAAGTATTACTAGGGTGTTTTGTTACACCCTGTATACGTATGTGCTTGGAAGAAGAACATATGCAAGAACCAGCAGTGCCTTACTAGTCTAAAACCAAGGAATCAGAGTTCACCAGCGACCGACACAATAAGGTGCAGGCAGATGGTGAATACCTCAACAAAGCACTTGTGCCCGACTATTTATTTTTTCAAACGCCATGTGCACTTCGATCTAGAAATTAAATCTTCTATTTTTTTCTAAGCACGTCATATTTGCATCCGAGTGACACATGTCGTTTCTGAACAGAAAATTGTAAAAAATCCGAGATTCGGTGGAAAAAAATTCGGGAAAAAAAGACTCAAGAAGCGACAGATGTACGAAAAGAAACATAGATGAGCACGTGCCATCTGCCAAATCTCGTAAGAAAGACGCACACTAATAAGAAATAGACTGTGTGTGCACAAAAAATCGTATACGGCACGCACACAGGTTTACAAGTGCCCGATCGATCAAAGACATGCGCACGCGCCGGAGCAGATGGTTCGATCTGATTGGTCGATGTGTTTAAATTCTGAACTTCCGCACAATACCGTGATAAGGAATATATGACTTACTGTCAGTTGCTGAACTTGCAGGCCAAGACGGTTTGATTTATTCCTTGAGGTAGCCATTTGCAATGCCCCGGCCGACTGAATGAACGCTGTGTACAACAATTGACTCGATTATATACATTTTCTTTTGTTATAAGTAACTGATGAATGGTGATGATCGACGATGATTCTGATTTCTTTTTGCTGAGAAACTTTCTACCTATATAGGTATAGATGTTATTTATCATGCGCAGAATAAGTATACATAAGACATGTATTAAATCGAGCTCTTGCCATGACAAGAGCTCGATTTTAATACATACTTAATACTTTCCTTCAAAAAATTTCAATAGACTTAGATTCTCATCTAAGAAAACCTTATTACCTGGCCGAATGCGGCAGCTGCATCACTTAAATCGATCCGACCGTTCGTCTCATTCTAACTTAAGGCTTCTTTGGTAGTTTTATCTCTTTTTCTATAAGAACTTTGCTATTTCTTATGAAAAAATTAAGAAACGGCTGTTTGTAGTGCGTTTTGTAAAATGGTTTACGTAACTTAAATTTTTCATACAGTATGCTCCTTTATATTTTAAATATGGAGATACACAATTACACAGAAACTTTATTTCCTTCAGTAGATTGATCGTTAATAGGTCTACGAGTATTTTCTATGGAATTAACATTATTTTTAGTTAAAGCTATTTGTCACTTATCATTAGGTATTATATCAAACATATGACTCATTCCTTAAGGTATTTAATAAAAATATGACTCATTCCTTAATATGCTGACACTTTTTTATGGGGATGATCAAACCGTCAAACTGAACAACTTTCTCTATGGCACCAACATCAAAATCGCGCAACAAAAAATTTGCTCTTCCATACAAAACTGCAAACCTACTCGAGCCAAATGAATGGGACAGCTGATTTTTATCTCGCGTTTTCGATGTTGGTCCGTTAGAGAAAGTTGTTCAGTTTTATGGTATGATCATCCCCTTAAAAAAAAGTTTCAGCATAATTATTAAGAAGGACCCTGTATAAGATCGATAAATAGTTGAAATAAAACCTTCGAATTCAATGGTGAGGCTGCTATAAGGACACGCCTTGACTAGAGACGAATTTATTTATGAATGTATATGCAATACATAATTATAAACATACTTAAATTTCTGATAAAAGAGACGTATTAAATTGTTCTGTTATACTCCGCTTCGATATAATGAAATGACAATGGCTTGGTAGTGGGTAAGGATCTATGGTGACATATGGGATACATGGAAACAAATATGGAACATATGGAACAGAGATCTGGTCGCTCACTCAAGGCCTTATAAAAAGACTGAAAGTAACCCAAATGGCAATATGGAGAGGGCTATACTAGGAGTTTCCCTGCGAGATCGAATCAGAAATGAAGAGATCCGCAGAAAAACCAGAGTAGCTGACACAGCCCAAAGAATTGCTAAACTTAAGTGGCAGTGGGCGGGGCACATTGCTCGCAGAACCGATGGCCGATGGGGCCGAAATGTTCTCGAGTGGCGACCGCGTAGGTACCGGAAAGCGCAGCGTGGATAGGCCCCTCACACGGTGGACCAACGACCTGGTGAAGGCGGCGGGAACCCGTTGGATGAGTGCAGCGCAGGACCGATCGTTATGGCGATCCTTGGGGGAGGCCTATGTCCAGCTGTGGACGTCCATCGGCTGAGATGATGACGATGATGAGGTAAGGACCTAAATTCGTGTTGCAGTAATATCGACGCAAAAACTCAAGTGTCATGTAATATCAGCACAATATGAAATCAGTTTTTTTTATAAAGATACCTAGCTTGTTGCTATCTGTTTTGTTGACCTTTGATGCGACATCCTTATTATTTTGCACGTTCATTTTTCTATGTCGCATTTGAACATTTATCAAATTCAAAGAACTAACTAGTTTCGGTTTTAGTCCTTATTTGCTGTCTTTTAGAATTCAGTTTGTCTTGCTCCAAAAAAGGTTTTTATAAAATCAGCTGATTCCCAAGACTTTCAACGCACACGTGTTCGGGTCAAATTTGCAATTTTTTTCTAAAGGTTTAACTAAAAAAAAATCTATTCTTGCGGATTTGCGCAAGATCGTGGGAACGGAGACTATGTGGAAACACGTGCTTACCTTTACGAAGCGTTTACCTGTGTGAAAAAAACAGTCCAACGTCACCCTAAGACGCAGGATGAAGTACCTACCCAGGATCGAGAAAAAAAATGGTGTAGTTTGATTCAGGAAAAAATATATAAAATGCCTAGTTGTTCTTCTTTTCCCTTTGAGTCGATGACAAAGTCATTGAATTTGATTTACCATATCCTTGTGAAGAGATTTGATAATCAGCACTAGATGAACCAGCCCAGAGTGCGCCGGCGTTTAGGGATTTAGCACCTCACTTTTTCCATTGATAACTTATATTTACGGTCCTCATGTTGACGGTTTTTTAAGGGGATGATCAGACCATCAAACAGACCAACTTTTTTAAAAGAAATCGTAAAAAAGAAATCAGTTGTTCCATACAAATCTGTGATCCTATTCGACCAAAATTGATGGGACAGCAGATTTTTTTTCACGATTTTGACTTTGCGTTGGTCCCTAGAGAAATATTTTTGGAGTGACATGACAGTCTGATCATCCTCTTAAAATTCACCGTCAGCATATCAACACGTACCAAAAACGGCAGAGCCAAATGGGCTCTTTTACTAGCTGACAGTAAATATAACAAATACGAAATACTAAGTTTATTAATCAAATCATATCTATAAGAGCATGCCATACTATTGATATGCGTGGGTTATTGTGTCAATTTGGACAAAAATTTGCTATACAGGGTGAAATTTTTAAATTAAGAGTCTACCCATCAAACTGAACAACTCACTATGGGAGCAAACAGAGCGGAGCAAAAAAAAAACTGCTGTTGCATACATTTCTGTCGCGTAGTCATTGCAGTTTAGTGTGGAATAACTGATGTTTTTGTTGCTCCGATCGGTTTGCTCCCATACTGAAAGTTGTTCAGTTTGATGGGTAGACTCTTAGTTTAAAAGGATGCCAATGATATCAATTTCACCCTGTATATTTAATGTCAATGATTCTTTGAGCAACCATTTGGAATCAGAATGCAGATTTGGAAACAATACTTTATAACTGGCTGGTACAAAGAAATGAACGTTACTTTTTAACTGTTTATTTCAAATTAAAAAGTTAAAGGTGAATTGGCGCGAAGAATCGGTATCACAAATTGGACGAACGTTATTGTGTCTCGTGCTCTTAATGAATAACATGCTCTTAAGTGTGTTACATCGTTAAATAGCGATAGCTTTAAAAAGTTAACGTTCTTGAAATTAGTGTAGAGAAGTGTCTGGAATCACGCGATGTTCCGGTTAGAGATTTATCGATACTTGTAGTGAAGTTGGCGGCAAACGATTGTCGTCTCTATTATTTAGTAATTATGGTTTTGACATATAATGTTGAAAATTTAAATGTTACACAGTATCACACCATTCTTAATGGATACGTTTTGTTGGACAAGCGTTAAAAGATAATGAAGTTATTTCCTAGTAAATAAAGTTTAAAATTCGTATCTAGGTACGCGCAAAGTATCGCTGGTTTAATAAAGGTAAAAGGCCTTTGGTAAATCGCAGTCAATAAAATATTTGTCAAATATGAAATATTGAATCATAATATTTATTTTTAAAAGAAGGAACCTACCTATATCTGCAGAACCAAAGCTCACGTACAGTATCCGGCAACCAACTTGACCAAAATGGGGCGAGGGTGAGGGGTGTGCGAAATATTAGCGTTTTCTCCAACAAATTTTGTTCTGCGCCAAGATTTGCTTGCAGCAAGTTGCTTGCCGGCCATTATAATTTATAACTTGCCGATGTTTCCACTTACCTACATAAATGCGCCAAATTATATACTTAATATTATTTAACTTAGGTATAACAACGAACATAAATAAAAAATTACGTTATAATCTTAAACTTTGAACCCTGTGTAGAATACTATGCAAAATTCTAGGTTCAAAAGTACCTTTGTAAAGGCGTAGACAGTTAATAATAAGTGTAGAGTTGTTTGCGGAGCGACTCTCCCTCCAGGTGATGTCGAAGCTATTGGAATTCTATTAAAAATACATTCCTTACGAGAATCTAAACAAATCGAAGAATGAGCTGAATGCAATCTCTTTGTGAAACGATCTCTGCTACACAATGGGACAATGCAAGGACGATTTTCGTTCACTCTATTAAAACGCTATTACTTAACTGCTAAATTTACTTTTACCCACCAATTTGATGTCCGATAAACCTTATTCAAGAAGAAATAAAGTTAAAAATCCAATTCTAATGAGAAGTTTTATGTGTAAATGAATTTGGTTTCTATTGGAACAGTGAGGTAGTTACGTACCTTCCTTAGCAGAAACGAGTACGGTACGAAAATTTGATATGGGTTTACGTCGCGTCGTAGTACTGATTGTGTTCTAACGGAATAAATTACCGACATTAAGATTTAGTTACCATTAATCTTAAGTAATGAATAAGAGCCTGCCTATTCTGTTTTTTTATATATTTTTGGCATGCAAATAAAGAGTATTTCATGTTATATTATATGATATTGTATTGTGTCATGTTATATCGTATTATATCATATCACATACGTAGATAGTTTTGGACGTAATTTTTTTGACTCTACCACCGCGTCGGAAGGTGTTTCCTTGTAGAGAAGATTGCGGCCAGAAAATCTACAATTCATTTAATTTGTAGTATTATTTTAATATGACTCTTGTTACGTAACTTTAGGAGTTTTATAAGACTAGTAAAATAACGAATAATACTTGTATTTCCAATTCTCGACTAGTTTTAGTAAAAGTTCTAAAAATAACAATGCATGTAATTTAAGCGCGGAGAGTATCTCAAAACAGAATCGATTTAATTTTTTTCGGCTCAACATCGATCACTATCTCGTGGTGAGACTACAATGCAACCACTATGGTCCAAAGGCCACAACGAGCGATTGTTGACCCAAGATCATATCGTTTTCACATAGCTTTATGAACCATTGTCGGTGGTAGCAGGATGCGCCTTCACAAAAAAGAAAAACGATCTTTGGGGAGAATAAGTAACGGTGATTTCTATGCGGTTAAGTGATGTGTAAGTATTATTACATCCCTTCTATAAGAGTAGAAGCAAACAAAGATGTAGCATTTTAAGCAAAAAACTGCATTCTTATTTAGGAATATTGCATCATCATCATCATCTCAGCTGATGGACGTCCACTGCTGGACATAGACCTCCCCCAAAGACCGCCACAACGACTGGTCCTGCGCTGCACTCATCCAACGGGTTCCCGCCGCCTTCACCAGGTCGTCGGTCCACCGTGTGAGGGGCCTACCCACGCTGCGCTTTCCGGTACCTACGCGGTCGCCACTCGAGAACTTTTCGGCCCCATCGGCCATCAATACAATACAAAAAATACAAAAACTTTATTTTCTTCACAAAAGGTTTACATTTACGTTGCACAATATATATAGGATTGAAGGTGGAGACTGGTGCTCGGTAAGTATGCATGTTTGCACGCACATACCTGTACTTCAAGTCACCAGGTCTACCCACTCCCTCCAGTATAATATAAGGACATAGTTGTGTACTGAAGGACTTAGAATTACAATTACAATTTCTTACTTAATTAACTTATAGTTATAGGAAACAGAAAGTTAGATAGGTGCATGCCTGTGTGTGTATATATGTGTGTGTGTGTGTGTGTGTGTGTGTGTGTGTGTGAGAATACCCTCTGTGAGTTAGTTTATACTCCAATCGGATGTATCCATCCTCAGCAGGTTAGTCGTCGTGCGTCGTCTGTCAGTCAGTCAGTCAGTCACGGGACTATTTTATTTGAAGTCTCAGTAGGTAAATACATTAATCAGATAAGTCATGACAAAAATTTCACCAGGGAAAATTGTGGACTGAGTAAGTAACTACAAGGAAAAATATAATAATTAACTATTTAGATCCGTCAGCATGTGTCAAAGAGTGATTCGGTTTCGTTATAGTTTAGAGTTAATAACCAATCTCTTATCTTCCCCCTGCATTGGTACCTTGTCATTTTATGTATGTCATCATGTAAACTTGCCTTATTGTATAGGAAATTCCCTAAAAAACAGAAGTGTCTTTGAGCAAATGACGTCCGGAATAATTCAGGGGGGCACACTAAATCAGTGCGTCTCTTATGGGAGATCAGGCTTCGGTCGTAGTGCATCAGACTATGTTTTCTTAAAATGACTTGGGCGATGAATATCTGTCTCACAGATAGGACCTTCCAATCCTCGTACAAACATTCCGTAGAGTATTGATATTTACGAAATGTTGCCACCTTCAAGACAGCTCTGTGCGCTCTCTCCAAATTCAGGAGTAGTCCCTTGCAGGATCCTCCCCAGGAAACCACGCAGTAACCTAGCAAAGAACTGCACAGGGCATGATAGATCATTTTGATCGTTCTGAAATCAGCAACATGTCTAATATTCTTGAATACTGGTATTAGTTTACGGATTCTTTTAGTAAGGTTAGAGATATGTGGCTTGAAGTTTAAGTGAAGGTCGAGAATAACACCTAGATATTTAATTTCTTTAACTCGTTCAAGTTTCGGGCAAGAGCAGCTTGTAATTGTTGTAGCAGATTTATTATTATTAGATAAGCAGACCGAAGAGTGCGCTAACAACATTTTTTCGACTGAAGGTTGTGTAGATTTTTGGATTGAGAATGCAATATATTTTGTTTTATCGCTATTTAAGGTTAGTAAATTATTATTTAGCCATGAAATCACTGAATTAAATCCATTTTGTGCCTTAGTATACGTCTCGTCCCAACTACTTCCCTGGAATACCAACGCAGTGTCATCAGCAAAGGTAAATATTCGCCCATTTGTAAGTGGAAGGTTACAGAGTTCGTTTATGTATACCAGGAAAAGAGTTGGGCCCAGGATGCTTCCCTGAGGGACACCGCACGTCACAGGAACGTCATCGCTAAGGAAGTCCCCAATGCGAACACATTGAGTTCTATCACTCAAGTAGTCATTGAAAAGGCGCAGTTGTTCTCCGCGAATACCAATTTTCTCTAATTTGGTTAAGAGGATCGGAATTGAGACGGTGTCGAATGCCTTAGCGAGGTCCAAGAAGATAGCAAGGCTTTTCTTCCTAGAGTCCAGGGTCCTGACAACACACTCAGTCAAAAGAGAAACTGCGTCACCAGTGGATCTACCACTCCGGAACCCAAACTGGTTATCCGATAAAATAGAATGGGCTTCCAAGTACGAGATCAGCCTTTTGTTTAAAAGCCGCTCTAGTATCTTAGAAAGTGACGACAGAATTGAAATTGGTCTATAGTTTTTTGCTAACTGTTTATCTCCACTTTTGTGAATAGGTAATATAACAGCTTTTTTAAATACCTTAGGAAATGTACCAGTTGTAAAGCATAAGTTACATAGAAAAGTGATTGGTTTGACTAAAATATCTTTAAACAGTTTTATGACATTTGCAGCTATCCCATCCCATCCTGTTGCACAGTCAGCTCTTAAATTACCGATTACTGCTAGAACCTCACCCTCATCAAACGGTAAAAGTACAAAAGACGAATGGTTAAGCACTTGTTGGGGAAATAGACAATTATTATTAGTAGAAGGTGTTATTTTTTCAGCCAATTTCCGTCCTACGTTGGAAAAATACTGATTGACAGCTGCTACAGATTCATTGGGGGTAGGGCACATATTGAGAAGGTCAATGTTTATCGGCGGTTTGGATTTGTAGTTTGTGATTGTGTTGATTATTTCCCACGTCCTTCTAGGATTCGTTGAACCAACTTTTTTGAGTTCCGATTTTTCGAAAGCTCGTTTGACTTTTTTAATGAGAGAATTGCAGAAGTTTCGATACCTTCTATAGGTTTCTTTAAGTACCAAATTATCTGGAGCTTTTTTGAGTTTGCGATGTAATGCATCCCTGTTTTTCATACACTTAAGTAGTCCTGGAGTGACCCAAGGCTTGTTTATCGATTTCCGCCGTGAGACTACCATCGTTTTAGAATTGTCCGTGATTATCTTTGCTAAAGAATTTACCAGAAAACTTGCGGCTTCATTGCTGTTTAATTGGTATAAGGGAGTGAAATCCACCTTTTTTAAGTCCTCATGAAGGGATTCAAAATTAATTATACACGTTCTCTTGTTGGGTGGGTTTTTGTTAACTTTTGTGTTAAGAGAGAGGAGAGACGTATAGTGGTCTGTTACCGTGTTTTCTATGATTAAGGTAAGAGCGGCATTACATGTCTTGAGAAAAACATGATCGAGACAGGCAGACTCTCGCGTTGGGGTATGATATGCAGGGAGAAGACCATGAGATGCGGTTAAATCCAAGTATTCGGCAGTATTTGTGTTATTAGCCTTGCCATTGATGTCAATGTTAACATCGCCTGTTATTATTATGTTTTTATACTTGCCTAAAGATTTTAGTACTGAATCAAGGGAATTGCGAAAGCTTGTGTGATTAATATTTGTTTTATAAGAAGGCGAACGATAGATTGAAATTATAGCAATGGTATCATTTACTATTGTGACAATACAATTTCCGTTTACAAAATCTGGCTCGTAAGTTGTATTTTTAAATTTATTGTTGACGTATGTTACGACTCCGTCATTTTGGTTGCAAATGTTTCTAGTTGCAGTTGCAGTATAGTTGTTTAGGATTGGTGGGTTATTGTTAACTGACAACCAGCATTCTGTCAATACAATTATATCTGGGGGGACTTTTATTCTCTCAAGCAAGAGGAGGAAGCCCGAAAAGTTTGCGTTTAAACTGCGAATATTTTGTGTAAGTACTGTCAGCTTGTTCCTTGGATTCCCAATCAAATCAGAGCATTCCTCAGGACTACAGACACATGTTTCAGAAACCAAAGCATTGTCGATACTATTAGCTATGAAAGTTGTACTATCCATTAGATTTAGATTTATCAAATAAAACGGGACCGGACTTGGGGCCTAGAGTATGTATGTTATACTTTGTTGGATGGGTATGCGTATTGAGTTTCATTTGTTGACTGGAAACAGAACAATTCTGGTTTTGTAATGTAAAAGGAGTAGTGCTTGTTGAGTAGTAAACACTTGAGGTTTGGTGTTTGTGTATGATGTGGGTGAGGAAAGGCGAGCTTTGTACCAGCATGACTTTGTTCAGTATTATTTTCATCGGTTCTGCGAGCAATGTGCCCCGCCCATGGCCACTTTAGTTTAGCAATTCTTTGGGCTATGTCAAATATGCGGATCTCTTCATTTCCGATTTCTGATCTTGCGGGGAAACTCCAAGCATAGCCTTCTAAGAAAACTTAATCGCTTAAAATCCGCTGAATAGCGGCTGGCATTCTTTAAAAAAAAACAACATTCGTGTTATATTTTTAGAACACAAGAAAATCACCAGATGCAAGCGGCAGGTACCAAAACAGCCAGCATCATGTTGCAAATTACATAACCCGCACGAATGTGAAAGTTGTTGTAATGAAGAAACTATGAGAATACGAAGCGTATTTTAAAATACGTCAGGTAATACCCAAAACCACAGCTTGCCGAGACAGATGTAAGGCACTGGCGGCATAAGGAAGCCTTAAAAAAACTAGCACGTGCTGAATAGAAAAAAATTGCATGCGGGCACAAGTTGTCTGTCATATTGCACCTTTAAGAAAAAATAAGCTGACAGCCGCACGTGATTCCTTAGAAGAGATTTGCCGTGAAATGAATATTTTTGACGATTAGCACTCCGAGAGCAGCTGGCCTTTTAGAAGCCCTGAGCGTTATATTCGTAGAAAAATGTTGATATCACGTTCAATCCTTCGTAGTATCTTAAGAATCTTATATGATACTAGCTGTACCCGTGACTTCGTACGCGCAGACCCCTGAAATATCCTTTACGACCTATTCTCATATCTACCAAATAAACATAAAAAATTTCATAAAAATCGGTCGAGCCGTTTCGGAGAAGTGCGACCACAAACCGTGACACGAGATTTTTATATATGAATTAGAGAAGATAATATTTAACCAGAAAATACCTATGTCATAAAAATATGTTTTTCCGGAAGTGATACAAAGGGCTCTTTTGATATGCGCAAACGCACGTGTCGCCATGTGGGGGGACCACCCACCACTACCCTTGATCTTGAAAAACTTGATGCTATCTGCTATCACAATCGCGTGTTTGTAAACAAAAGCATTTTTCATAATAGGGGCCCACTTTGATGGACGATATTTTTTGAGAGGCTAATATAGAGTAGTTGATACAATAACAGACTGCATAGTAATATCTATTAAGTGAATGGTTTAAAAATAAACATCTTTTCATAAAAGCGCATAGGTACACAAGATCCTTTAATCCTACTAACAGTCCGCGAACGATATACGATAAAAATATGAAAATTATATAGACTATGCCTCGGCGTGGAATCGTAAATAGTTAGATAAGAAAAGACGATGTAATTTATATTTATTGAATTATATTCTATAAGAGATACTTTAGGTTTCAAATATGTGCAGGTGCGCTAGGTATAAATAGTTACTGTACTACTAATTTGATAAAATTTAAAACATTGTGACATTATTATTTATTAGTTAGATGTGACTTTGTACCAGCAGGCCTCTGAAATACGAAATTTTTAACCGACTTATAAAATGGAGATTCTTTAGAAACTTTAAATTGCATAGCTAGTTATGTTCTGAAATAAAAACAAATTAACCGTGCTTAAACAAACAGACTCCGACAAAGTACATTCTAAAAATAGTGTTAATGAATTTTTTTTACATTTACACTTGTAAACTCGATTTCAGTAAGGTTTTGTGGAGCTTTTTCACGACCCTGGCGCACCTCTCGCGGGCTTCAGTTTACTCCATGCACACGTAAATTATGTAATTTTATAGCACTCCGTGACCTAAACCCGCACTTAGGTCACGGTTTTGCGTTACCTAAGTAGTCCATTATTACACGGATTACACCGTTCGAAAATGAATCTACTTTATTGCACAGATGCATAATAAACAAAAGAAGGTACTTTTATAGCATTCCGTGACCTAAACCCGCACTTAGGTCACGGTTTTTCGTTACTAAGTAGTCCATTAATACCCGAATTACATTACATTACACCATTCGAAAATACTTTATTGCACAGATGCATAAATAATAAACAAAAGAAGGTACTTTTAAATGTGCTTTCAATCAATGTGACCAACATTGAAATCGCGAAATCCCCAACTGACTCCAACTTACCCCCTACTTTAATTATATTTGATCGTACCTATACTTACCCCTACGTACGCCCTACTTATACCCGCACCCCCTAATCACACCTTATTAGTATGTTGGTTGGTAACAGGGTGCGAGTAAGGGATGCGCCCCCTAGTCCGTAGGGGGTGATTGGGGATGCATAGGGGTGCACCCTCTAATGCGTAAGGGGTGTGTAGTGGTGATTAGAGGGTGCACCCCCTAGCTCGCGGGGGTGATTAGGGGGTGTACCCCCTAGCTCGTGGAGGTGAATAGGGGTGTACCCCCTAGTTCGTGGGGGTGATTAGGGGTGTACCCCCTAGCTCGTTGGGGTGATTATGGTACATACCTCCTAGCCCGTACTGGTGATTAGGGGGTTTACCCCCTAGGTCGTGGAGGTGAATAGAGGTGTACCCCCTAGTTCGTGGGGGTGATTAGGGGGTGTACCCACTAGCTCGTGCTGCTGATTAGGGGGTGTACCCCTAGCTCGTGGGGGTGATTAGGGGGTGTACCCCTAGCTCGTGCTGGGGATTAGGGGGTGTACCCCCTAGTTCGTGGGGGTAATTAGGGGTACGTGCGTAGGGGGTGAGTAGGGGCTGATGATGATGTGACGGTAGATGTGATTACGTGCCACCTAGTGCGTACGTGCGTAGGAAGTGAGTAGGGACTGATGATGATGTGACGGTAGATGTGATTAGAGGTGAGTGTCTATTGATTGTGGTTGCGATATATGAACGAAGATTTTAAAGTCATGGTTGTGTCGTACGGGGGGCTCCGCCCCCCGTGCCCCCGGGGGGGCTCCGCCCCTCCACCCCGCCGGGGGCTTCGCCCCCGGTCCCCCTTTCTGCCCTTTTCGTTAGTATACGTTTTCGTAGAATTAAAAACTTCAACGTGAAAGAGAATGTCAATACATTACACACACACACACACACACACACACACACACACACACACACACACACACACAAAAGTTGGCGGGTTTAGGTCACACGAGCTATAAAATAGTATACGATACTCGTGACCTAAGTAAGTCCATTATTACACGGCGTTTATCGCCCTCGCTGCGCTCGGGCGATAATTCACGCCGTGCAATAATGGACTACTTAGGTCACACGTATCGTAATGTACTATTTCACTTGTGTGGCTGTATGGTGAATGTATAGAGTGCATGGTTCGTCTATATTATAATTTTTTTTTTAATAACAATTTGAATCCTTTCAATATAACCACATGGTTATTTGCGCGTTTTAAGTCTGAACATTTTCAGACTTTAACAAAAAGCGCGCAAAAAGAAACGTGTACAAAATTTCGAAAATAATTGCTGTACATTACAGCTGTGTACTCGTACCTACTGTTGCCAAATAAAAAGCTCAATTTTATTTTTAAATTGTATGGAGAGGTAATTTAATCTAAACTATTATAAAACTGTAACAGAAGTGTGTCTGTACATTGAAGATATTTACAGAAAAAAGATTACGATATGGTTTTTAGATGTCCCTGATTCCAAATCACCAATTTTTGGATTTTTTGTCTGTTTGTTTGTTTGTTTGTATGTTTGTTTGTATGTTTGTTTGTTTGTTTATTTGTTTGTTTGTTTGTTTGGGTGTTTGTTTGTTCGAGTATCACACAAAAACTACTGAACCGATTTTGATGAAACTTTTTTTGTTTGATAGCTTCTCATCTGACTTAAAATCTGGTATATAATTTATGCGGACGAAGTCGCGGGTAAAAGCTCGTAAAAAATAAAACAAGTAAGTACCTACTTGTATTAAGGCTAGGTCAATTTATTGGTGTAGTTAAGTACATACAGTACAGCATCATCGGGGGTATAATTTGACACGGTCGCAGAAAGTACTTTACGACCTGGGGTGACAAGGTGTAAGCGCATTCGTGCACTTCTCTCACCTTGGACGGTGTAATGCCACACGTGGCCGTGGAACCCAGAGGTTTTTAAGACCTTCTTTTATACAGGGTGTTAGGGTAAACAGTTGCATTACTGTAGGGAGTGATTGTACCCATGATACTGAACAACTTTCCCTGAGAAACCTACAAAAACCTATAGCAACTGTACAAAAAAAAAACATGACTTTTCATACAAACGTTCGATCAGCTGATTGCATTTAGTATAGAAAGTCGAAATTTTTTGCGAATTTCCTATTGGTTTCTTTGGGAACGTTATTCGGTATCATGGGTACAATCATCCCTTAAAATTTGTGCAACTGTTTACCCTAACCTTTTTTAACCAATCAGGAGCTCGGGCGAGGCGCAGCCGATCTCGCCCGAGCTTCTGATTGGTTAAAAAAACACAGCTACACAGCTCGCACAGCTCGCACAGCTTCAATGGACAGGCAGCCTAACACCCTGTAATGGTACTCAAAACAGTAAAACAGATATTGAGTTTTTTTTTAATGAATTTAATATTATTTCGATATACTTACCTATGCATCAAATAAGAGATAAAGAAAGATCCCCTTGGGCTCGTTGAACTCCACTGACTAGTTTGTGGTCGCCACTGTTGCTCCTGGTTTGTTTAATACGTTTATTATTTTTATTTAAAACTAGCAACCTGGTCTGTACTGGATATATGCATAATGCTCACGACAATATTCTAGAGGCTTAACTTTTAAAAATTATTAATTACAATGATTTAGGCGGATAATATCTCGTTCGCAAAACGTTCCCTTGTCTCTTCCGCAAAAAGTCCCTTTCGCGGAAAGTATACCTTGGAAGAATAAAAATAGTTTCTTGGTTAGTTGTAGTATTTCTCGTCCGTAAAATGCATCAGGTCCCGTTACATTCCGTACAGGTGCGGTTTGCGCACGCGCTCAAAATATACACGGTGCTCAATGGCGTGGCGTGAGGCACACGAGGCGACGCGATCCTTCGCCCCGGCCGATGTTACCTTACATTTAGTCAGTTTTGACCTCCGTCGTGTACCTGTCCACTTTATACTAAAGAAGGCAAATTATTGACAACGAAAAAACAAAATGTTGTGTATATTACACCTAAAATATCTTTTTAAATTATAAAATTAATTAAGTATCTACCTACCACGTATTTTATGTCAGAACTGGATCAGAAAAAGTTGCAAGTACCTAAATGGTTTTGTATAATAACTTAATAAGTAGGTAAGTGTTAATAAAACACTTCATTAACTGCGCACGCACATTCAAAGAGTTGATGGTGGAAATATTTATGTTCTCACTGTCAATGAAAAATGAAATGGAAACGACCAGGTAATTGCAAACGCTATTTAGGTACATCGAAACTATTTGAAATATAGGCCACCTTAGAACCATGTCCAACCACAGTCACCTGTATTATGGAACTAAACTTCAGTTAGTTTACTGTTGGGCAGTTTATTGTTCTATGGTTTCCAGTACTTGGGATCATTACAAAATAAAATAAAATTTAAATAAAATGAGTAATGAAATTTAATTCAATTGAAATGTGGTATATTAAATACACTGAATTTGTTTCAATGGGAAGACGGTATATAATCAACCTAATCATGATAATTATGCACTTTTACAATTATTTTATTAGAACAGAAATTAAACAGTGGAAGGTATCCACTATTAAACTTCTGTTCACAAACATAATAAAGGTATACGTAGGTAGGTCTGTCGAGATTAATGCCCAAATCAAGATCTGCAACTACGTGCCCAATGCCCATGAACAAGGCATTAAAATCAATTAAAATGAAATACCTTAGAAATAACAAACAAACTTTTTAAAATACCCACTGAAGGTACCAGTAGCAGGATCATTAATTTTGGACAAGCATCTGCATCGTCTTGACATCTGCTTCTTACTTTTTAAATGGTTCCAACCCTTTGATGACAAAAAATAGATTTCGAGTTTACAAAAAAGCTAAGCCTCTCCCTTTACAATTTTCTGCATTTAGAGAAAGAGTTGATTCAGCTTGATCTTACACCGTTCTCAGGATCGGGCTTATAATGGTTTTCTTGAATTCGAAATATTTTATTTATGCATCCATGCAACATTTGATGTAACTTTCCTTGTGCGTTTGCTATCAGAAAAGTTTATTTATGGATCGGAAATACTTCACAAGACACGTAAAGCGGACTAATTATTAACATTTTAGGTAAGTACGAGCTGTGACTAATCTTAATGTAATTTAATTTTTATTTTATTTATAAGTAGTTACATAACTTTTCAACTGGTAAAAAGAAACTGAAAATGATTCCCGATTAAATTTTTTAATTATTACTTCATTTTCGCCTTACATTTCAGTGGTGCATGCTGGCTGGTCAAATCGGAGATCGTCTCAACGAAGACGCCTGGGAGCTACACCTGCCTTTCGCATTAGCTATGTTTTTTGTGGAGGCAAGGTGTTTGCTGCTCCGAAAATTTGAATTAGGAACACAATTTTGTTGACTGCCAGTGACAATGCCTACAGAAAGTAGTTCTAGGTTGCCAGTACTAATAAACAATTATTAAATTACGTAAACTACATTTATTTAGATTATTTTTTATAGGTACTCGCTTGTAACGTCAAACGTGTCGTCATAGTTTCAAATGCTTCCAAACAGCTGAATATTATTACAAACAAACGTAGTGATTTAATTGTTCAAACTATTTGGGGGAAATATATTCGTTTCTTTAAATAAATAAGCCCAAATGGCAAAGAACAAAAATGTACGTTCCTATTCGACGTTGATAATAAAGAGGTAGACTCGTTCGCCGGTATAGCTAGGGAATAGCATACGTTACATAGTTAGCTTTAATTACATAACAAAGTGTATTTTACACAGAATTTTATTGTATGTAGTTGCACATAGTAAAGATATGTGGTGGTATGTTAATGGATGCCAGTTTATTTATGTCTTGAAAATGAGCGCGGAAAAAACACTCCGGTAATGGTGTATTACTATTGATGACATAAGTGTGAGTGTATTACATGTAATACACTCACACTTATGTACGTACTTAAGTACTAAGTCCAGGAGTGCGATTTTTGAACATCACACGTTCTAACGAGCAGCAGAAAATTTGTTATTTTTGGATTCCACATTCTATCACTTGCAACGAGTGGGCCGGCCCACTCGTATCCAATCGCACCACTCGAATGTTTGACGTTTGTAATGTTGACAGACGTCAACAGATTTTACTTTTTTTACGTTCCGTTACGTACCCCATAATTTTGGCGGTAAAGTCCGGTTTGAACTGTTACTATGAAACCATTCATTCCTTCGTTCATTCTATTGCAATGTTTTCTGTGTGAATCGAAATGGTTTTGTCACATCAAAAATACAGAAAAACGTTACTTGGAATGAAAATCTCTATTCGTAGGCGAATGTCAATATCAACAACGGTGATGTTCAAAAATCGCACTTCAGGAGTGCGATTTTTGAATCTCATACGTTGAACTCAGCAGTTGAAAATGACAAAATTACTGTGTTGTTCTACTGCTGATTTGACATAAAAAAGTTATGATTAAAGTCAAATCTGTAGTAGAAAGATGCTTATCTCCATACATTTTCAACTGCTGAGTTCAACGAATGAGATTCGAAAATCGCACTCCTGTACCGTTTTGCTGTGGTCTAATCGAAATCGACTTGGTATACAATAAAATACAATACTCTTTATTTGCACACCAAAAACATAAAATAACAATATTAAAAGCAAACAAAAAGGGTACAAATGGCGGTCTTATCACTAAAACGGATGGAATAACTCATTAATAAAAAAATATGTGGTAAGACCTTAGGGTAAACCGGTGTAAATATACAGGGTGTAAGGCAAAGTATCATTAAACTTACTCTACCCATCAAACTGAACAACTCTTACTATGGGTGCAATTGGTGCAAACCCGTCGCACATAGAGGGTGCTTCAGACCATCAAATTGCACAATTTTCACTATGGAACCAACATCGATTTAAATAAATAAATAAAAGTTTTTTATTTGTCTCAGAACAGAAAGCAGCAGCAGCTCAGTTCACGAAAAGTAAATGTGTTGTTCCATAGAAAACGACAATGGGCACTCAATGTATGTATGGACCAAGCTGATTTTTTTTTCGCGATTTCAATTTTAGACAAGTACATATTATATTGTATTAAGTAAGTTCGATATTAAAATACCTCTCTTCATAAAAAATAGAACAAAAATACATTAGCTTTGTTTCCCGCCTCCGTTTGAGAAATCGAAAGTATAATTGGCCGATTGAATTTCAAAATAGGAACTCTGCCATGCTTTCAATTGGATCAATCAATTAAATACTTTCCCGTCTTTTGTCAAGATAATGCTCACAATTTATTCACATTGTTAATGGCCAGTAATAAAATATTTAAATCTTGACACCGAATGAAACTGTTTTGTTTTCTGTAGGTAACGCGTAGAAGCAAAATTCCAAATAAAATTGCCAAAACACTTTTTTATTTTTTACGAAATAGTTTTTGTATGTTTTGCGCAGTGTGTACTTGTAGGAAGGCAATATGGCGGCGGGAGGCAGGTGATCAGCGGCGCGCAGCTGCGCCGGCGCATCCAAGGTTAGGTACCCTTCCCGCGTGTTTACTTGTATCCCCGACCCCTCAATAAGTGGGAATAGTGAAGTGCTACCGTGATCTAAGGAAGTATATCCAAGAAACCTTATACATCAGTTAATATGAATACCTCCTGTTCGTCCATGCCAATTGTGACAAAAGTCGCTTTGTTTTCCGCTTTGGTGTACGTCTTGGAGCATCTGCTCTCCTCCTATGTTGTTACTTAACATGGCCTATTTGCCAAATATAACCTTCGCGACTTCATCCGCTCAAATTATATACCAGATTTTTTGTCAAATCATAAGCTATTAAACAAATTGTTTCATAAAAATCGGTTCAGTAGTTTTTGCGTGATGATGGCACCTAACAACCATACTGTAATCTTTTTCTTGGAAATATCTTCAATGTACAGACTACAGATACACTTCTGTTACAGTTTATAATAGTTTAGGTGGCAAACAGCCGACGTCCACCGGTTTTCGACGCACATAAAACGAGTGAAATAAGGCAAAAATGCAACAAAAACATCTACTGGGATCGTACGTTTACGTACGTGTGTACGTGATACGTTTCTATAGTTTTATTGCCTATTTTCACGTAGAAACGCGTGTGTAATTTGTCAAATAGGCCATGTGAAGTTCCACATCTAAACTATTATAAAACTGTAACAGATGCGTGTCTGTACATTGAAGATATTAACAAAAAAAAAGTTACGATATGGTTTTTAGGTGTCCCTGATTCCATATCACCAATTTTTGGATTTTTTGTCTGTCTGTTTGTTTGTGTGTTTGTTTGAACGAGCATCACGCAAAAACTACTGAACCGATTTTGATGAAACTTTTTTTGTTTGATAGCTTATGATCTGACTTAAAATCTGGTATATAATTTGTGCGGACGAAGTCGCGGGTTAACACTAGTTGGGTTAATAAGAGTATATTCAAATAAATGCTTGTTTACATCGATTTTGATAGGTACGGCAGAAGAGGTTGTGGGATCTTAGGAATCAGGTAAGTACAGTTCACCAATAATATGGTTTTGTTGAACTGTACTGTACCCATATTTGAAACGCAATAAATTTCAGCACTTTTCTAAAATCAATAGTCTTTCTTTGTCGTCCCATTGCTTTCTCCATAGACTAAAGCGATCTCACCTAATGTATAATATTTCGCCTACTTATTGTATTTAATGTCGGTCTCGTTGATGTCTTTTGTATGAAATAAAAAAAAGAAGAATATTGTTAAATAAACCGATATTTAAAAACATCGATTATCGTTGCCCATCCCTACTAGCATGTCCGAATAGACCACGTGGTCAACTGACGGGCACGCGACACGCGACAGAGCAGCGTGCCTCGTGCTTGAGATAATGTCTCAAAGAACAAGAACACCCTTTACTCGGTCCGCAAACAACCGATACGTTCGAGGTCATTGGGGTACCGGTGTTTACAAAAAAACTGCTTCAGGCATAAACAATACGACAGCGCGTGCAATACTTGCACTTTATTATAAAGAATCGAAAATAACACCTTATAATTATAAAGATTGACCTCGAAAATAATGGGTTTTATAATTGTTTACTTATTCCTTACATTTCAACTCCATAGGTCTAAAAGAACAGACATAGGATATTTTGTTCCTTAGTCTATGTCTTTTACTTATATCATATAAAATATTTCGCTATTTGCAACAGATAAGGGTTTGTGTTAATTATCATAACGACATAATTATGAACAGTTATTTGCAGTTTTTAGCGCCACAGTTATTGCAAGGAAAGTAAAACGTGAGCCGGCTAGAAAAGTATGATTTTTCTTGGTGTCGATTGAATCAGTTTTTTGTTCATATCGTACATGATTCGAACCAATTCTTACATTAAGGAGAACGGGGACCGTACTTTCTTGTGTTTCGTTTCTCTTGTTCCGCCAAGTCACCGTTTATGCCAGTGCTTCATATGTAAGATGGATATCAATGGAAACCACCTAAGATTAAATGGCCAACTATAATGCTCTTACAAGTCGTTCGATGTAATGCGATGCACAACATCATCTTTCCTACACATTTGGGTCGATTAGGTTAGAAGTTTTTTATGCAGCAGATAATTTTTTCCCGATTTTAACATTGGTCCCATGCAGAAAGTTGTTCAGTTTGATGGTCTAATCATCCTCATAAAAAACAGTCAGCTTATTAAGAATGCAATGAATGTCATGTTACATTCACGTTGAAATAGGTTTCTTTTTCAGCATAGATCAGGAACTAATATTGGCTTCGGACACCACCTACAAGCATTCCTATTATAAGGTTTTCTTGTCGGCAAGTATAAACTAGGTAGGTACTTGGAGGAAAAGATAGGAGGAAAACATCAGGAGTTCTTGAAGCGTGCATGAAGTGGGGGCAAGGCGTGACTGACAGACACACGAGTTGAGGGGACATTAACGGTTTTTTAATTATAGACTGCCCAGTACCTACCTACCTGAATGACAAGTAATAGTAGTTGTGACGAAATACTATGTAATAAATACTCCTACGAACTATTCTGTGGAAATACGTAATATTTAAACTCGATTAAAGGCTGGAGTGGCTAGAAAGTCACTGCGGGTAAGTCTATCTTTATACGACTTGGTGTAAATGTAATAACGCAATACCTGAAAACTGTTTCTACTATCTGAAAATTATTTATATTATGTTACTTTTGAAATTATCTGCTGCATAAAAGACTTCTAACCTAATCGACCCAAATGTGTAGGAAAGATGATGTTGTGCATCGCATTACTTACATCGAAAGACTTGTAAGAGCATTATAGTTGGCCATTTAATCTTAGGTGGTTTCCATTGATATCCATCTTACATATGAAGCACTGGCATAAACGGTGACTTGGCGGAACAAGAGAAACGAAACACAAGAATGTACGTTCCCCGTTCTCCTTAATGTAAGAATTGGTTCGAATCATGTACGATATGAACAAAAAACTGATTCAATTGACACCAAGAAAAATCATACTTTTCTAGCCGGCTCACGTTTTACTTTTCTTGCAATAACTGTGGCGCTAAAAACTGCAAAATAACGGTTCATAATTATGTCGTTATGATATTTAACACAAACCCTTATCAGACCCCCTAGCATGATTTCTCTACTTGCGCGCGACTCGGCATTTTTCCATACTACAAGTCGCGGAAAGCGCGGCTTTTGCTCTCCGAAAAGCGCGGGAACAGGTTATTTTGTATGCAGCGAAGGCGCGTCGCGCGCGTGTAGTGAAATCATACTAGACATGCTGTTGCAAATAGCGAAATATTTTATATGATATAGGTAAGTAAAAGACATAGATAGACTAAGGAACAAAATATCCTATGTCTGTTCTTTTAGACCTATCGAGTTGAAATGTAAGGAATAAGAACAAGTAGTAAGTTTTTTTTTTTAATTTTAATCCAGGAGTGCGATTTTTGAATGTCAAATCAGCAGTAGAAAAATGCGTATCTCCATAGTTACATTTAAAGTACCAGAATCTAGCCTGGACTTGTATTATGATGACTGGACACCGATACAGAATACATATATAGATAGAAACATCCATGACTCGGGTACAAATATTCATATTCATCATACAAATATTTGTCCCTTACGGGATTCGAACCCGCGACCCTCGGCACAGCAGGCAGGTTCACTACCGACTGTGCTACCGGGCCGTCAAAAAAAAGTTTATAATAAAGTGCAACTGTCCACTCAAATCCAAAGTGGCACTCAAATCCGATACAGTCGCGCAAATGCCCCCTCTCGTTAGACCCGACAATCCAACCCCTGCCTTTCTGGATGAGGAGAAGGCCGAGGTATTAGCGGACAGCCTCGAGGCTCAATGTGCCCCCAGTACACTGCCAGTAGACGCCGATCACCTTTCGGAGGTTGACGGTGAGGTCGAACGCAGACTTTCCGCCCCCCCCACTGACACTTTGTCACCGATCACCCCCACCGAGGTCCATGACGTTATAAAGACACTGAAACCCCGGAAGGCTCCGGGTTCCGATGGCATCACCAATAAGGTACTCAAGTGCCTATCGGCGCCACTCATTGTCCTATTGACCGCCATCTTCAATGCGGCCATGACCAACGCGATCTTTCCTGACACCTGGAAAGAGGCGGATGTCATCGGAATCCCGAAACCGTCCAAAGACAAGACCATTCCCTCTAACTATCGCCCCATAAGTCTCCTCAAGACTATGGGGAAGATATACGAACGACTCTTACTAAATCGCCTAAAGGATTTCGTACAATCCAAGGGCATCCTTATAGACGAGCAATTCGGCTTTAGATCCGAACACTCGTGTATCCACCAAGTGCACCGCCTCACGGAGCACATTCTCAAATTCTTGCACACGCGCCGCCCGAGCGGGACGGGTGCACTCTTCTTCGACGTAGCGAAAGCCTTCGACAAGGTCTGGCACAACGGTTTGATTTACAAACTATTAGTACTTCAAGTGCCAGACCGACTCGTTCACATCATACGGGACTTTTTGTCGAAGCGTAGCTTTCGCTACCGAATAGAGGGTACGCACTCGTCCCCTCGCCCCATTACCGCCGGAGTCCCGCAAGGCTCCGCTCTCTCCCCCTTACTCTTTTCACTTTTTATCAATGACATCCCACGTCCCCGGGCTTGCAATCTAGCCCTATTCGCAGACGATACTGCATTATACACCTCCAGTCGAAGTAAAGACCAAGTGTGTAAGAGACTCCAAACCGCAACCAGCGCCCTCGGGAACTGGTTTCGGAAATGGAGGATCGAAGTCAATCCGGAAAAAAGCGCGGCAGTGTTCTTTTTCCGGAGGGACGCACGCTCGGTCTTAACTCCGATCAAGCTATTCGACCGTACGATCCCTTGGGTGAATACGGTCAAATACTTGGGTGTCACCTTAGATCGCGGTATGACATTCAAGCCTCACATCCAGCGCGTTCGTAAGAATGCGCTGCATGTGATGCATCGTATGTATCCATTTCTGAACAGGCGTTCCAAATTGACACTTAGAAATAAGCTGACAATTTGGAAAACTTGCATCAGACCGATATTCACGTACGCCGGCGTGTGCTTCGCGCACGCCGCCTCTACCAATATCCATTCATTGGAAGTAATTCAGAATAGGTTCATGCGTACGGCCACTGGCGCGCCATGGTTCGTACGCAACAAAAATCTTAATATCGATTTAGAATTGCCCACCATCAGGCAACTGCTCAAATGCATGGTGACGGACTTTTTCGCCGCCATCCCCCATCACTCTAACCCTTTAATCAAGGCAAACTCCACCTACCTCTGTAGGACTGATAGGACGAATAGACGTCGACCCCGTAACGTAGTCGACGATCCAGACGATGAGATCACGGTTGCCGCACAGGCGGCCCAACAGACACGACTAACAATCGCAAACTCACAACACACGACAACAGGTAACACGATATCAAATCGTCGACACCGTAATCGACGTCCCCGCCGGCGGGGACAGCCGCGACCTCTGCCCTCTCCTTTCACTTCTGGCGCCTACAGACGCTACAGGCACATCGCAGGCCGCTTCTCACCGATCCCCGCTACCCAATCCGCCGCGTAGCCCCAGCAACGTCCTATGCCGAGGTCCGTACCCCTCCGGGTGCCCCTAGGTCGGTTGCTTAAGTTCATTCATTTTGGCTCGGTAGACCCTTCGTGGTCCCTCCAATAGTCCGCAGTAAAAAGCAGTAATTGCTCCCTGAGCAAAGCTGTAAACGTCATTTCAAAAAAAAAAAAAAAAAAAAAAAAAAAAAAGTACTGCACGGGAGTCACGTTGCAGGAACTGACCCGAGTACACGTCTCGCGTGGTTTCGCGCGTCGCGTTTGTGCCTGCCACGAGGCTCCACATTCTTCAATATCTTCTTGTTCTTGTCCAAAAACAGTCCCTGAGATTGGGATAGATTCTCCCAATAAACTACACTTGACACTGGCGGAAATGCAGTGCTAACGCACAAGCAAGAGTCCATTTAATTATAAATTAAAAAAAAAAAGTATTGCACGCGCTGTCGTATTGTTTATGCCTGAAGCAGTTTTTTTGTAAACACCGGTACCCAGTTCAAATGGATGCCAATGACTTCAATTTCCAGTATGCTAGATAGCCATGATCCCTGACGTCCGTTTGCCTCGCAAGCACACGGCCGGCCGCGGCCCCCCTAAACGTCCACTTCCTACATTGCGTTCTGGCGGCTGCCTGCTCTAACTACGTGCTTTATGGATACACCCCTTGCTGTCTTGCCGTCTACTTCAAGATATAATAGTTGAATTGACAACTGTCTTCTTAGGGTTCCGTATCATCATCATCATTACTAAACCTACGTTGTCCTTCCGTCCTAACTCTAAAAGGCTGTAGCTTTTGAACTGTAATAGGTAGCGAGTTGATACTTTCATAGAATATGCGTTATTATTTTGGATTTGCTAACAAATAATTAAAAAAAAGTAAAAATCCAGGTCTCCCCCTTCTAGGTCTACCCACAGTTTGTTTCAAGGTGTTTTGTTTGCGCTCTATCGTAAAAACTGCAATACATACAATACAAGCGTAAAGCTTGGTGTGATTATAGAGACTAATCTAAAGTAAAATAACAAATAATAAAGATATGGATCCCAGAAATTTTATTTTTAATTATTTTTGTACGGAACGCGGTGCTTGAATACGACTCGCACTTTGCCGGTTTTTTTTATTAAATTGTATTGAAATATGATTATCTTGAATTAGACTGCACTGCTGTTCGACGGTTCAACAAAACTATAATAGAGGTTTTGTATTTTAGCCAACTTCAACCAAAAGGAGGTTTTGAGTTTCCCTCATATGTCCAATCACTTACATAAAAGTTGGTGCTTCTTTCACATAATTTGGGATAGGTTACTATTTTTCTGGGAAGATTTTTGTATGCTACAGTAGCATTTATTTACTCGAGGCCTCGATATAGATATAGGTCATCGCTCGATATAGGTCAGACATAGATATAAGTCAAAAATACCAAGGACCTCCTTTTTTAACCGACTTCAAAAAAGGAGGAGGTTTCTCAATTCGACCGTATATATTTTTTTTTTTATGTGTGTTCGCGGATAACTTCGTCGTTTATGAACCGATTTTGATGATTCTTTTTTTGTTGGAAAGGAGATATCCCAAGTGAGGTCCCATGATAAGGAAACCAGGATCTGATGATGGATCCCAGAGATATCGCGGGGAACCTTCGAAAATCGTAGTGCCGACTAGTGCGTTTGTTAATTTAAAGCACTACTATTAAATCGAACTAATGAATTTGCCACTGAAAATTGTGAAATAAACAAAATTTTAACAAAAAAATTAAAACCGCCTTCAAAAAACTAAAAAGTTAAAAAATAATATTGCAGCCGATGACTTTCCCGTTCGCATCATAAGAACATTAATTTGTTTTATAGAAGTCGGTGTCAAGCCAAGCCAAAAAATGCAGGCCCTGTCGCGAATCGTACCGGCTTGACAGCGACTTCAATAAAACAAATTAATGTTCTTATGATGCGAACGGGAAAGTCATCGGCTGCAATATTATTTTTTAACTTTTTAGTTTTTTGAAGGCGGTTTTAATTTTTTTCTATGTCGGTTAAATATTATTAAATTATTATGCACTTGAATATTACAAAGACAATGATAGCAGAATTTTATTTAATCTTAATATCTTACTAATCTCTAAACTATTATAAAACTGTAACAAGGTTTTTACCTGGCCCTGATTCAAAATCACCAATTTTTAGATTTTTTGTCTGTCTCTTGTTTTTTTGTTTGTTTGTTTGTGTGTTTGTTTGTTTGGGTGTTTGTTTGTTCGAGTATCACGCAAAAACTACTGAACCGATTTTGATGAAACTTTTTTTGTTTGATAGCTTATCATCTGACTTAAAATCTGGTATATAACTTATGCGGACGAAGTCGCGGGTAAAAGCTCGTAAATTATAAATGTCAAAGTTTGGATGTTTATTACTCAATTATAATTATAACATAAATTAGTCTGTCAAAAATGTTATGTGGCAGTCAATAATGATTAAGTACCTACTTAGTTAAAACCATCAATAAAATGCGCAAAACAGTGGTTAAACAAAGTGAATCGCAAATCATGTTGGTTTATTTTACTATAATTAAGAGATCAAAATTATTATTACGATGTACAGTCGCTCACAAAATTGAACTCACAATAATTGACAAAAAAAACGTGTTAAAGAATACCTACTTACAATTCGGTGTGAACATAAAATTTCACAATTTCTCTGGGTTGTTAATGTCAAGGAAACATATAATTAAACATTTTTGTAAGCACTATATCTATTACATTAATAACAACATTAAAATTCTTGTTCCATTACCGTACTTGCCAATTACCATGTTATTTTAAGTGCTTACTTATTTTAACACTCTTTACTCTGAGTTTAAACCAAGGGTTAAGTACCTACTTTTTGAAGTTTAAGGTTTAGTTTGTTTGATAAACGTTTTCTATTCATCGTTCTTCCACTGCACTGGGTAGAAGTTTCGTTTACAAATGTAAGTAGGTAATTGGTTTTCTTTTTTAATAGCGTATTTCAAAAAGGTGTATTTTTTAAAACATATAAACTATAAGAGTTAATTATAAAAATTTCTATGTACGTTTTAAACCATGCATGTCGTGTTATTTCTGTTGATTACAATTAATATGCAGAGCAGAGTGTAAATTTAAATGTGTTAAGTACTTACTTTATGGGGTGCTTCATACTATCAAACTGAACAACTTTTACTACGGGACCAAGAACGCAATCGAAAAAAGAAATGTTTTC
Source organism: Agonopterix subpropinquella (assembly GCA_922987775.1). Lineage (NCBI taxonomy): Eukaryota > Metazoa > Arthropoda > Insecta > Lepidoptera > Depressariidae > Agonopterix > Agonopterix subpropinquella. The sequence continues at coordinate 47,687,309 of OV277693.1, read as the reverse complement.
ATTCATTTTGGTCGAGTAGATAATTTACATTTTCTATGGTACAGCTGACTTTTTAAGCGATTTCATGTTTGCTTTATAGTAGTCTAAAGTACCTTGAGATATACGTAAAGCATTTAATTTTACACTGTGTATGTATTGTAATAGACCGTTGAAACACTTTTATTACTGGCAGTACACTACCCATCAGACTCTCAATTTAATTCGATATCAGATTTACAAAACGGATAAAAAGATGGAACAATTAGATAGTGTCAGAGGTGCTATTATTGTGGAATCGTACTTTTGTCTGTAAACACCTTTATTCTGAACAAAAGTGTTTTGACAGGCAGCTGTTAAATTATTGATGCCTGTATTTGTGTTCTATCGAATAAACTATACGAGATAAGATTATTTTATTATAGTATTTGATGACCCCCATGTGTTGATGTCTGATATGACATGTTCTATTATAAATAGGAATCTTCAGAAAATTCACAGATATTCATGTTACATGATCGTTAGTAGGTATCAAATAATTCAAAGAAAGCCTTTCAGACGCACGCGCACTCGCCAATGATTGATGGAAAATACGAAAACGTGCGTGAAATGTGACGTCACGTCATAAGAATACGTAATTACAGCACAGCAAGCGTCTTGGAATGGCGTGTTTAATAAACAACAGCCAGAAACAAACGACACTCGGAAGTCGACAAACAAACACTGAAAATATGTGTTGACGTATATTAGTTACGAGTATCGATATTATTATGGTAGGATGACTATTATCATTTCTCTAAGTGATTTTAATGAACTAAACGGAATGAGTTCTTGATGAGAAATAGAGTTCAGTTAAGAAAAAATATGTTAGAAAGAAGACACTTCTTTTTCTATAAACGATACATATAAAGGTACTTGACTACATACAATATATTTTATTTTTGTCCTTCTCAATAAAAAACTTAAAATTCGAGCTTAAAACTCCGATTTTCATTTAAGAGTTTTAAGCTCGAATACTTACTATTTTTAATAACAAGATTCCACGTCAGAGGCCTTAAGGCGGTCTGACAAAACTCTGACACCAGGGCTCTGCCCACACGATAAGAAGAATAACAAGATAAACTTAAAAAATTAATGAAATGGTGATGACGTCACAACTCATTAGCTCATTACTTAGTGCACATTTTCATACAATACGCATGTTTTGACGTCCGATAAAGAGTAGCTGATTTGACTAGTTGTCAAGTAGCCGTAGTATTGTAGAGCCGTGGACAATGTGGAAAAGATAGAATAGACGTAGATTCTCAGTTTGGCCACTACCTATAATCTAAGCAAGTGGTAACTCTAATCTAAACGTAATATCGACTGCTCTAAAAACAGCAATATCTTTAGTTTAGAGAATCTGAAGAAGACAGAAGAGTAAATTCTGATACATTTGTAAAGCCTCCACGAACACAGGTTGTTATTGTAAGCAGTTGCATTACTTTCAGGGGTGATACTGAACAACTTTCCCCAAGAAAACTACAAGCAATTCTCAAAAAAAGAATCGCACTTTCGATACTAAATCCAATCAGCTGATCAAAAGTTTTTATGAAGAGACGACACAAATTTTTGCGTATTCCTATAGATTTCTTTGGGAAAGTTGATCAGAATTATGGGTACAATCACATTAAAGTAATGCAACTATTTACCCTAAAACCCTGTAAATTAGGCACGCCCCCGCACGGCACGGCCTATACAGGGTTTACATGGAGTGTAGGCCTGGGCAAATGTGGTGGGTACGAAAGCTGCCGATTATTGGGACTCACAAGTCACAGCACAAACATCATCTGCTAGCCTGATGCACTGCACCAGGTATATGTCGCACCTTACGACCTTTAAATTACCACGGACTTGTGTGAGGTATACATGGTGAAATTGATATCATTAGCATCCTTTTAAACTAAGAGTCTACCCATCAAACTAAACAACTTTCACTATGGGAGCAAACCGATCGGAGCAACAATAAATCTGCTGTTCCATACTAAACTGCAATGCTTACGCGACACAAATGTATGCAACAGCGGTTTTTTTTTATCCGATTGTTTTGCTCCATAGTAAAAGTTGTTGAGTAGACTCTTTGATGGGTAGACTCTTAGTTTAAAAGGATGCTAATGAAATCAATTTCACCATGTATATTTTTTTTTCGCGATTTCGATGTTGGTGCCATTGAGAAAGTTGTTCAATTTGACGGTCGATCAACCCCTTAAAAAAGTGTCAGCATATAAAGAAGGATCCTGTATACAGGTTGTAAGGAAAAGTATAATTAACCTTTAAACCACATACCTACTCTACCTATCAAACTGATAAATTTTACTATGGGAGCAAACAAATCGATCAGATAAAAAAAATCTGCTGTTGCATACATTAAGAATCGAGTAGGTTAGGTATTGGAGTTTAGCAAGGGACAGCAGATTTTTTTTTTGGCTCCTATCGGTTTGCTCCCATAGTAAAAGATGTTCAGTTTCATGGGTAGAGTATGTGGTTTAAAGGTTAATGATACTTTTCCTTACACCCTGTAAAGGTACTAGAGAGCGATTTATGTGTATTTACCATGTGCCATGAAACAAGAAGAATAAAAATCATATTTTGTAGTTAGAAGAACTGCTAAACCTTTGAGTTGGCATTTTAAGAATATACTCATATCCCTAATTGTATATCGATAAAAGAAATAAAATCGAAGTCCTGCCCTGAAGACCTGATCCTGTGATCCTGGGAACTCGGAGTATTATCCTAGCCCATGGGCCCATGAGACAGATCTATGGATCTGGGTTCCTATTTGACGTTGTTGACAATGTTACCTGGATGAGCCACATTGCAGTGATAGGTAACAGGTGTGTGTAACGTGTATGCTAAAACACATACTTACCAAGCATATTCCACCTTCAATCCTTATGATAAACTGTGAAATGCCTTCTGTAAACTTTTTGTGGAGAAAATAATATTTTTTGTATAGAAACGTACTAAAAAACTACATATTGTGTCGTTCTTAATATGCTGAAAAACGTTCTCTATGGCACGGAATATTGTCTATGTGAGCAAAGTCGAAATCGCGATAAAAATATCTGCTGTTTCATACAAAATTGCAATACCTTCTACCTATTATAAATGTATGGGACAGCAAACTTTTTTATTCGCGGTTTCAATCGCATAGAGAAAGTTAATAATAAAATAATAATAAATGTTTCTTTATTTCTTCTCACACATAATATTAGTTAACATAGATGACAATGTAGGACAATATAAGGACAATAGAGTATAATATTATGTGACAGACTGGTTCCTGCCATAGAACTACAAACACAGTGTTTTGTAGATCTGGGTGACGGGTCACCAGGCTCTCACCCACTCTCAGTTGTACAGTTTGATACCTAACTAAATCATCCTCTTAAAAAACTGTCAGCACATTAAATTGGACCTTGTATAAGATGCAAAAATACCGTAGGTCGAGTCGGTAGGTACCTGCTGCCAGCTTTGTATGAAACAGCTGATATTTTTTTAGTTTTCTCGATGTTGTTTCCATAGTGAAAGTTGTTCAGTTTGAGGCAATAAATAATAATTGCAAAACAATTGTGTTACTTAGTTCATACTAAGTAACACAATTGTTTTGCATATTCATATATGAAGTATTCTAATAATTATTAATAGGTGTTTATGTGTACATACTTACCAACAACGCTACGTATAAACACGTGATCTTGAATCGTGTATCAACATTTAATATTAGACTAAACTTTAAATAAGTTAAAATTTTTTGCCATTTCAATCTGTCACTGTAGTCTGTAATTATAAGTTTGGATGTCTAGACCGTGTGGTAACACCAATGACTCGTGTAGGTCATGGATGCTAACAGACAGACAAGCTATTCATGTAGATATATAGGTACCTACTGAAGATATTATGATTCATCTAAAGCAAAATCATGAACGAAGGTTTTTTAGTTAACGAATTAAAGACGATTGATGTTAGTTAAAAACAATACTATAAATTAATAAAATTCATGTGTCATTATTACAAACAAATAGCATTTAAAATGCTTTTTATAATATTCTGTCGTATCCAGCCACGTTCACTATAAAACACCATGAAAGAAGATCATTTTCACATAAAATGAAAAATCTGTAGATATTGGTAGATATAATATTAAAATGAGAAAAAATCTGTCATATTGACGGTAAAAAAGTGCTGTTATATATGGCAATTTGTATATGGTTTGTCTTATAGTCCGAGATCCGACCGGAAAATTATGCACCTATTTCTTTTTTGAACGAAATGTTATTCTAGTGTAGCAACTGGCAACTCTAGCAACTGGCAACCCTAGAGTTGCGGCAGACTGAGAGGTGGCTACCCTAATTTTTCCAGTACTCTAAACCAGTCTCCTTCCGATGGCACCTCATTTACGTCCCAAACAGATAGGTGGAAAAAGATATACCAAAAATCATCATGGAAAAGATACTTGCGGCAAGATTTTTCTAGGCAACCTGACGGCGTTAAATTAACCCCTGTGTAAACATACACTAGAATCACATTTCATTCAAAAAAGAAATAGGTGCATAATTTTACGGTCGCATCTTGGTCTATTAGGTTAGGGTTTGTCTAATCTTCTTTCCACTAGTGATTCAGTTTTTAAAGTCATCCTTCAGTGTATTTACGCTGTATTATGATGTTTTTATTTTATTTTTTATTATCCTCCCCTTTAATCTTCCAACCATCTCTATTCTGGGCAAGCTCTGGCAGTGGCCAGAGTGCCTGAGTGTGCTTTCTTTTGACGACAAGTGTGTCGTCAAAAGAATCTAGATCGTCCCGCCACCTCCTCTTTGGACGACCTGGATTGCGATTTTTGAAACTCATTCTTTGAACTCAGCAGTTGAAAATGTCGATATTACTATGGAGACGTCCATTTTTCTACTGCTGATTTGACATTAAAAAATCATACTCCTGGAGTGCGATTTTTTAAAGTCAGATCAGCAGTAGAAAGAAACGTAGGTATCTCCATACATTTTCAACTGCTGAGTTCAACGTATGAGATTCAAAAATCGCATTCCTGGACGCCGACGACCATTTTTCTGAAATGCAAGAAATATTATCTTATCTACCAAGGCATATAAAAGACCTTAACAACTCTTTGCTTAACAAACAAGAAGTAATAAATTCAAACAATTAATAAAATGGCCACATCTGTCTGTCCGTCCGACTTGGTACTCGCAACCCTTATTCGCGCCCTCCTTTATTCAGTACCACCTGTCGACAGATTTTGTATTTTGATTTTGTATAAATTACGGGTAGACTCGATTGCAAACTGGCCAGTTTACATGGCAAACTTTTTAATGATTAAGTTTTGCTAAACGCCGGCATCCTGTGATGGTATGGGCATAGTACTAGTATAAGAAAGAGTATCTACATAGTACTACGTAGTGGTATGGGCCTCTGATTTTATACCCTGAGTTTTATACCCTCACATGCATCGCTGTTATTATCTTATTGTAAACGTATCGAATGAGATTTAAGAAAATCTGATTCGTAGCCCCATTTTAATCTGAACATTGTTAAAAAGTTCAAAGCTCAAAATATCCATGAACAAAGTTATATAATACCATCGATTCCATCATTCATTTTAAACCGGTAGTGCAAGCGTGCAGAACGTATTCATCATAAACGTATAGAAGATTTAAAACCACCCTTCTTTATAGATTTATACAATTTGACCCCTTAGTATCTTCACCTATCTTATTACACCGTATTATAAGGGAGAAGCGTATGAAATTGGGAACTTTAGTGGTAAAGGTCTTGGCTAAGACATTGTCGACCCATTGTGAACTATAATTTTATAGTAGTGGACAGATATTTAAAAGTCTGAGGCAAAAATCTGAAGATGAATAAAAATAAAGCGTTATTTCCCAGTGGTTGTATTGTATGTTTTTTAGTCAGATTATTAAAATGACAGCTTTAGCAAATAAGTTTCATTTGCTAAAGCTGTCAGAAAAGGTCTTTGAGACTGCTAGGCTGGCAGCCCTTGAAGCTTAACGCCAAGACCGCTAGACCCCTCGGATTCTCCAGCCACATCCGAGCTCACTACAGAAACCAATGATGGACGCCGTCGACAGATACGTCGCGGAGGACATAACATAACCATCATCATAATTATTTGTTTGCATTTATAGACTTTTGCCAGATTAAGAAAAAAATAAACCAGGTTTCAGCACGGACGACATGCCATGTACCATTGAGTTTTTCCAACTTATGTACAGCCGACTGCTCTCAAACGGTGCAGTAAAACATCGTGAGGAAACCTGCAAATGCTGAAGAAGAAATTCCGTTGGTTCTGTGAAGTCTACCAATACGCATTGGGCATGCGTGGTGGACGAATACCCTATTTGAGGGCAGTCCTGTGCCCTGCAGTGGGACGTATATAGGCTGATCATGATGACGCTGATGATACTAGGTTTATTTATTCATTTAATAAAGTAAATAAAATAAACTAATCGTCATAATATACACTGAAAAAAATGCGAGCCAACTAAGAAGTATAATTTCTCTTAATTAGCACACAAATAATTGAAATGACGTTATTATTGTTTACTAAAAACAAAAGATGGTTAATTGTAACAACAAGCCGAATTCCAAGGATATTTTTTGGTCTATACGACTAGATTCCGCCCTTCCTAAGAACATGGGCTCCTAAAATGCGGCAACTAAATTTCGAGTTTCAAAAAATAATGTTGCCAACTCTAAACTTTTATCCGAATTATAAGAAATTTATTGTAGTTAAGCCCAGTAGTTAGGTAACTTTTTTATTAGGGTTCCGTACCCAAAGGGTGAAAACGGGACCCTATTCATAACCCTACGTTGTCCGTCCGTCCGTCTGTCCTAACTATTTAGGGCTGTAACTTGTCAGAATCACAAAAAGGAGCCGTCATATTTACGTTTTAGTTTCTCAACCGATTGCTTCCAAAAATTTATATCTGAGGGTTTGCGTGGACTCCGAACACGAATCCGATGTCCGATTTTAGAAAAGTGGCCGCCATCTTGAACTTTTTGGTTTTGAACTGATTGCTTCCAAAATAAAATATTATTTAATTTTAATGTTAGCATCGGATTCGTGTTAAGAGGTCGCAAAAACACCCAGATATTGATTTTGGAAGCAATCGGTTGAGAAACAAAAAAGTTCAAGATGGCGGCCACTTTTCTAAAATAGGACATCGGATTCGTGTTCGGAGTCCACGCAAACCCTCAGATATAAATTTTTGGAAGCAATCGCGGCCACTTTTCTCAAATCTGACATTGGATTCGTGTTTGGAGTCCACGCGGTCCCTCAGATATCGATTTTGGAAGCAATCGGTTGATAAACAAAAAAAGTTCAAGATGGCGGCCATTTTTATAAAATCTGTCATCTGATTCGTGTTTGGACTCCAGGCGGACCCTCAGATATCGATTTTGGAAGCAATCGGTTGAGAAACAGAAAAGTTCAAGATGGTGGCCTCTTTTTCCCAACTCTGACATCATCGGTTCCCTGTTCGGAGTCCACGCGGACCTTCATTATATTGAATTTAGGAGCAAACCGTTTAGTAACTAAAAAGTTCAAGACAGCAACCACTTTTCGTGATTCTGACGTTTTTAAGCTACAGTTTATGTTTAAAATACTGTTGGTGCATATTAAATAAAATAAAATACAGGTATGTGCGTTTACGACTGTATTGGGGCTGTGTGGAGGTGTGTGTCCACCCAGCCCAGGTTTTCGGTGGATTCTTGGACTAATTTAAAAAGATATGGTATACTGTTTAATTAATTTTAATCGTGATTAATTCAATTAAAATTAATGTAATCTGATTAAAACTAATCAAATTAATTAATTAAATAAAAAATTAATCGATTGATGCCCACACTGTATCGTACCCTATAGTATAGTGGTATAGAGTATAGGGTACGATTTCCTTCAAAATGTAGGGTACGATCTTCAAAAGATAACAATATAATATTGTATAATGAACTCGATTTGATCGACGATTTCAAGATTTCAAAAGTACCCTAGTCCATACGATTTCCGAAATCATTCGATTGGCAACACTCGTTGCTAGGAGACGGGAAATATCATCCTTGATGTGGCGTAATATTTTTTGCCGCATTTTTTTAGTACGTCGGCGGTATCTAGTCGTATAGACCAAAAAAAATCTTTGCCGAATTCGTTTAACAAAATTTCTCTTAGTCGGAGAAGTCATGATGTTGACAGGCTCATATGGATTCATGATGTTGGTTGAAGTAAACAATTTTTTTTTCAGTGTATTCTTTAACCCCAAACTCTGCCTCTAGCACCATGTAATTTCATTTTACTCGTGACGTATTTTAATCGTGATGTCTCTATTAATTCAGAATTTTGCTAAGCTCAATTAAGGATAATCCAATGATTACCTGTATAATTGGAAACCGGAATTTCTTATGCCAGTTCATACAGTAAATTGTTAGGTGTTAAAAGAGGATAGCTTGATAAAAATTAATTCGCTGATGCTTTTCCTTAAAACAAATGCTAGAAACCATTTATTTCCGTGAAGGTTAATAAATATTGTAATGTGATATCCAGAGTTGAATACCACCAGTGTTTTATAGCATAGCGTAGTATATGCTCACGACTATAATTATTCCCCGAGGGGGTAGTCGAGAGAGAGCAGGGTAGATTTTTTTTTTTTTTTTTTTTTATTGAATAAAGAAATTTACAAAACACAACAAGGACAAAAACCCGTCCCACGAAAACCTGTAAGGGTTTATCTGGGGAAGGGGCGTTCACATTCGCGGACCAATTAGGTATTTCTACTTTTACATAGGTATGTTATTACATAGGTATGTTTCGTTAATTAATGTTACATTTAGTTATGAATTTTAGGTAAGTCAAATTAACTTTTTAGGTAGGTATGATACACATAAAGGATGACTCGTATGAGCATTGCCACAATCACCATCCTAGCAGTGAGTTGGTAGTTGTGGCGATGCCTGATGATGATGGATGATGCATACACATAACTGCACAGTTAAAGGATATAGTCTATGTCGGTAAGTGATAATGATAAGTAATGTTTTTTTACAATGGGTTTAAACTTAGGATTTGAAATGTAAGTACTTTGTATATCAACTGGTAGACTGTTAATTATCTTTGGTAAGACATAATTACATAATCTCTTTCCGTAATTGTTACTATAGTTAGATACTACATACTCTTTCTTATCTGTTAGCTTTCTTAGCCTACTATTTCTTATTTTTAAAGGTAGGTTACATAATTGTGAGTATTCGTCTTGCAATATTGCTATTTTTACTTTAGATTGTACTGTTAATATGTTACAATAAGCAAATAATTCTGTATAGTCATGTTGGTATTTGATTTTAGTCTTGTTAGGTACAATAGTTTTTAGTAGTCGGATTTGTAAATTAAATATTTTATCCAGATTAGATTTGTAAGTTCTACCGTAGCTGCTGACGCCGTACCCGATCACTGAGTCAGCCATCGCCAAATACAACATCTTCAGAGTACTATACGGCAGTTTGTATTTAAGTATGCACAACCTACTCAATATGGCTCTTAGCTTATCACAGATATAGTTGATGTGGGGGACCCAGTTAAATGACTCATCTATTATCAGACCAATGTACATATGCTCTTTTACATTTTCTATTGCGGTACATTTACAAGTGTTTTTATTTAAATGCAAACATTTGTGTTCGTGGGCAACGATGGTGGGCTGGCGATCAGTCTTATTGTGAGATGAATGTATGTGTAGAAGTTTAGTTTTTTGAGCATTGATCACCAATCCAACATCGTGTGCCCACTTACACAATGTGTTGAAGTTTTGTTGCAGCAGTCTTTCTGCCTCACAAATGTCTTTGTTAGCTACAATGATACACGTATCGTCTGCAAACTGATATACAGAGCCATTCTTTATTATATTGCACATGTCGTTAACGTACAGTAAGTACTCGGTGGGTCCCAAAATGGAACCTTGGGCCGTTCCTTTCTCAGTTTTAACGCTGTCGCTAAGCGACTTATCAATCCTGACATGAGTACTTCTATTTAAATGATAGTCTTTTAGTAGATTTAATAGAGGGCCCTGTATACCATTCTGCTCCAGTTTAACAAAAAGGGTGTTATAATCAAGAGTATCAAATGCTTTGCTGAAGTCAATGAAAACAACCAACACATGCATTTTATCATTCATGTGTTTGTTGACTTCATTGGTGAATTGACAGAGTAGCTGAGATGTACTTCTTTTTTTCTGAAAACCAAACTGTTTTTTGTTTATTACACTATTTAGCTCAAGGTGTTTATTTATTTCGTTACTTAGGAACCTCTCAACCACTTTATCAACACATGAGAGTATGGTTATGGGTCTATAATTATTGTAATCATTGTGGGCCCCTTTCTTATATATTGGGCGCACAATACCAATTTTCAAAATGTCTGGGTACCGAGACGTGTCAATGCAGGTATTAATTAAATGTGTGAGAATAGGTGTTAACTGTACATTACTTTTCTTTATGTCTATTGCACGAAATTCATCAAAACCCGGGGCCTTCTTATCGTTAAGGTTTTTGATAATTTGGAAAGTCGAACTATGGGTAGCTTTACTTAGTCGCATGGACACGTCTGGGTTCCTTACGTATTCAGAGGGGTTCAATAATTGTTGATTACAGGATGTAGATATATTGTTTACATTTTTTTTAAACTCTAGTGCAAAATTATTTGATAAAACTTGGTCGTCTAAGTTAAAATATTTTAATATTAAACTATCCAGTGACGTTTTATTCTTACCACACATTTCGTTAATTAAAGACCACATTTTTTTGGAATTTTTAAAATTTTTGCTTATTTCATTTTTCAAAAACTGGTTTTTTACATTGTTAATATACTTATTTGTTTTGTTTCTATATTCATTATACAGCAATCTGTTTTTTATATCAAGCGGATCGTTTTTCCAGATTTTAAATAACTTATCTCTCATTTTACACATCTTTATTATTCTAGAATTAACCCAGTTACATTTTTTCCTAGGAGTATCTTTCATTTTAAAAGTAGTTGTACAATTTTTATATACCGTTTTAAAGTTCTGAACAATAGTTACTACTACTAGATAGGTAGGTGTCATCACTGAGAAAATCCATTTTCAAACAAAATAACTGGCCAAGTGCGTGTCGGATCACGCGCAGGATAGGGTTCCGTAGTTGCCCGTCATAATATAATATGGACTTAGAAGGAGGCTTTTTGTTTTATAAGACGGTTACTTAAAAGCTTAATATTTCGCTAACGGATCCCTAAATCGAAAAATGGTTTTCTCACACCCATAATATTTTTTTACCACCTATCCAACGATACCCCACATCATGGGGTAGACGAGAAAAAAAATCCATTCCCACTTCCCGTGAGGTAACCTAAAAAAAATTTTCAAGATTTTAATTTAAAACTTTATTGGCGTGGTAAATATGTATATCCATTCCAAATTACAGCTTTCTAGTACTAAGCGTCTCTGAGCTAAGCTGCGGACAGACGAACAGACGGACAGACGGACAGACGGACAGACGGACAGACGGACAGACGGACAGACGGACAGACGGACAGACGGACAGACGGACAGACGGACAGACGGACGGACATGGCGAAACTATTTAAGCGTTCCTTGTTGAATTCGGAACCCTAAAAATTGAAGAAACTATTTTATTTTATGTGCTAAACCATAGACGAAGAAACATTTTTCGCTTACGGTGCGTGAATTTTCTCAGGGATGAAACCTATTTATAAAAAAAAAACCTAACTAATATTTTGACACAAGAATCAATTTTATTCGGGTGAATTTCCAGTAAATCACATAACATTCAACACATTTTTTTTCAAAATTACGGATAGTACGATTGGGATTAGATTGGGATTGATAAATCGAGAGAAGTTAAAAAAACATTTCAGGAATCGAAAAAGTTTTTATTTCTCGTCTACATAATGCGTAATATACATATATTTTTCATACTAACCAAAGAGTTTTCATTACATCTAAGAAATAAATAGAGTTTTTGGCGGGATTTGGACAGCTACGTTTGGAGTCCTCATATTTCATCGAATTTTTATTGTTTATAGTGAGTTTTGGTTCGTAAAATCGGTGTTGTTTTGCGTAACAAAAGGTCGTGCAAGTGAACAATATACAGTTCATTGAAATATGATGGTGTATGGGTCGTGAACAGGAAAAGTGTTCCGTGCTTTTGTAGCGCGGCAAGCGGTCGGTGCACCTCTTTCCTGTAGACTTCTCTGCGTTTCCTGCGTTTCTCGATTGCCTTCAAATACTCCAAAGAAGCGTTGAAACGTCGAACACCAACGTTTTAATTGCTATAAATGAGAGTATTTATTGAAGACATCGGTCATATGGGATATAATATCTCTTAAACCTTGATCTGAACTATCGTGATAATATCTGGCAGCTATCTGTCTACGGAGTTTTTGGCGGGATTTGAATAGCTACGTTTGGAGTCATCTAATTTTTATTGTTTATAGTGAGTTTTGTGTCGTAAAATTTGTGTTGTTTTGCTTAACAAAGTGTCGTGCAAGTGAACAGTTCAGTGAAATATGATGGTGTAGGTCGTAAACAGGAAAAGTGTTCCGTTCTTTAGTAGCGCGGCAAGCGTTCGGTTCACCTCTTTCCTGTGGAATTCTCTGCGGATCCTGCGTTTCTCGATTGCCTCCTAAAACTCCATAGAAGCCATAGACGAAGATCTTGTAGACGTTGATCATGTTTTCAAGCTTCACAGGAAAGTTAAACAACTATGGTATGTGGCACATGTTGAAAGATTTGGAAACACTGCCAATTGGAAACAAAAAATTACATGACAATAATATAGATCAGAATAAAATGAATAATAATAAAACTGACATCATAAACAATAATAATAAAACTGACATCATAAACAATTTTTTTCGTGACGAATAATGATAACGCTAGGACTAGTAATAATATATTAATTCTTCACCAAAATATACAAAGTATATTAGGTAAGAAGGAACTTCTCGAAATTACTTTGTCAGAACTAAATGAAGGCGGAGCTCAGCCAGAAATTATTTGTTTGACAGAGACGTTTGTACAAAAAGGCGATGAAAGGTACATAAATATAAACAATTACAAATTAGGAGCGAATTATTCCAGAAATCAAAAGAGAGGAGGTGCTTGTATTTTACTAAGAAAAAACATTCCCTCCAAGGAACTGAAACTATTTGATACATATTTAACACCTAGGATATTTGAGTGCTGTGGGGTAGAAATTGCCGCCTTTAATTTAATAATTCTTTGCCTCTACAACTCACATAAAAAATATGCTGAATTCTTTCTCGCTAAACTAGAGTATGTTTTAAATGACCTCGCAAAGAAATATAAGTCCAAAAAAATTGTAATAACTGGTGATTTTAATATTAATACACTAGAGACCACTAAAGCATCTAAACATTTTCTGGATATTATGGAGAGATTTAACTTGACGGTCCACATCAACGTTCCAACAAGAGGCTCATCCTGCTTGGATCTCATATGTAGCAATACAAAGAAAGCATTAGGTAAAATAATTCCACTCCAACTTTCAGATCATGATACCGCCCAAATACTTATTTTTCCTGTTAAAAAGAAACTTCCATATATCAACTACTGGTATGTTAGTAAAAGAGACCTAAATCAGGAAAACTTAAATAAATTTAAGAACATCATGAGATCTTCGATGTTTCAAGATGTCTTTCAACAAACTGACATAAATGTGGCTTTCGATAATTTTCATGATTTTATCTGTTTAATATATAATTTATGCTTTCCAAAGGTCCAAATCAAAGTTAGTAGTCATGGTTATACACCTAAGTGGGTTACAAAAGGACTAAAGAAATCTTACAAAGTTAATAGAGCACTACGTTTTAAATATTACAAGAATAAAACACAAGAAAATAAAGACAAATACTTAAAATATAATAAAATTCTAAAACAATGTACCTATAGAGCGAAGAAAAACTGTAACCATAAATTCATGCAACATAGTAAAAATTTATGCAAGGCCTCTTGGCATATTATCAAAGAGGAATCGATGGATATGCATTCGATTCCGATCATAGAAAATATAAAATTAAATGACAAATTAATATCCAATCCAGTAGAAGTAGCAAATGCATTTAATGATTACTATGTTAATTTGCCAAATGAAGGTCCTAATAATAAAAAATTACAGAACTCTAATATTTTGACATCAATTAAACCTATAGCAAATACATTTTTTTTAACACCCTTTGGAGTAAACGAGCTAATAAATATAGTAAAATCTTTAAATAATTCTCATTCCTACGGATATGACGAGCTATGCACTAAAGTACTTAAAGAGTGTGTGTTTCAATTAGCTCCAGTTCTAACATACCTCGTCAACCTGTCCTTCGAAACCGGTTGTTTTCCGAATAGGCTTAAACTGTCTGTTGTAAAGCCTCTCTTTAAAAAAGGATGTGTAACAGATCTAAGCAATTATCGTCCAATCACACTGATCCCCATTTTGTCTAAAATTTTCGAAAAATGTATGCACAAGAGGCTTTCGGATTTCTGTTCTAAATTTAATATAATAAAAACAGAACAAAATGGATTCCAAAAAGGAAAATCTACATCTTTAGCATGTTTTACGTTGATGGACAATGTACTTAAGAGCCTAAATGCAATGCGACATGTCACAGTCCTCTTTTTTGACATGTCTAAGGCCTTTGACTTCGTTGTTCATGACATACTGCTGATGAAGTTGGAAAAGTATGGTATTCGCGGTCCTGCTCTATCATGGCTTGAATCATATTTACGAAACAGGCAACAGCGTGTTGAACTTTCTGGCATCAATAGCGAGGGCAAAAATGTATCTACATTTACCTCTTGTTTTAGACACAACAAATTCGGCGTACCGCAAGGAAGCGTACTTGGACCCTTATTATTTATTTTGTATATAAATGACTTGCCTAGCGTAACAAATAACCAATGTATTTTATTTGCCGATGACATTTCAGTTATTGTGACATCTAATACTGACAATCTAAATAAATATGAATCTGACATTAATAATACTATAAAATCTATAATTGAATGGCTTGACATGAATAATTTGAATGTAAATCTTAATAAAACGAAGTATGTACAATTTACAACAAAAGGACGTAAACAAATTGATATTAATGTAAATTATAAAGGACAACTTTTGAATAGAAGTGATGAAGTGACATTTCTAGGAATTGTATTAGATAAAGATGTAAATTTTGGTAAACATGTAAAAAAAGTTTGTGGTAAGGTAAATCGCTTTGTATACGTTCTCCGTAGACTGAGAAGGCTGGTATCACAGAAACTAGCGATGACAGCATACCACGGATATGTAGCATCCGTCCTCAGATACGGCCTTATTATTTGGGGAAATGGTCTAGACATTAAGAAAGCCTTCATATCACAAAAAAAGTGTGTTAGAGCAATATGTGGTATTGGTCCTAAAGATACTTGTAAACCACATTTCAAGAGACTAAGAATCTTAACGCTTCCCTGCATGTACATTTTTGAAATGATTAAAAAGACATCATTCATCAATGTATGGGCCGTCAGGCCAATTTGTGATATGCATGAATATGCATGTGATAGCTTTTATATACGCATTTTAATATAGACAAATATAATAAAAATACAAACCAATTGCTATAATAGCTACAAATAAAGTCGTTTCGTGTTACAAAATATTTAAAGTAATATGATGACAGCTCGAAGTAATTACAAATAGCGCAGTTAGCAATATAAAAAAGCGATCTTTACTGTAGTAAAACTTCTTGGTTAATGATAGCGTCATCAAGGAGGTAATCCTCAAGGAGGTGAAACTACACATTACTTCCTTTATGGATAGCGCACTCAGAATTTTGCTCCTTGTTTTGCTCTGAAATGGCTCTGAATCAAAGAGTACTTTCTCTGAATTATCCAGTGGAATTATCTGATGTTTTTGTTCGATTCGGCTGCGCTTTAGTTTTTCTGTGTTTTTCTGCTTTATACCTACTTATTAATAAAAGTGTGATACGGTCGTAGGAAGATAGCATTTGTGTTATTATTGTAGCAGTGTTAGTGGTAAAAGGACTGTGGGGTGTTGTGCATACTGAAGGTAGTCTGGTACATGGGTTGGGCACGATACCAGACAAATATTGAGCCTCTTGCTGCATATATCTGGATGATAAATAATTGTTAAAGAAGATGTGGAAAATAAATAATAATTATGTTTTTTAATCAAATAGGACTGTTTTATTTCACCATTTACCTATACTAAAGGCTCCCCCACATAGTTGCGATTTTATCGAGCAATAATATCCCGGCGACTTTGTGACTGCGTCGCATGTCCTACTCCTACCACACAGGTGCGATTTTGCGATCAGCGTCACGCGTCCGCCCCACCAATGAGAATTAATAAGTATAGTCTGAGATAGACATACTTTTGGTAACTGTCGCTAGAAAGGCTTTCCTAAAAAGAAAGAGTTCCCTCATATGGAAAGGAGACATTCCTGGCTTTAGGACCAGATCTTGGTTTAAATGTTAGTTTTACTATTAAACCCGATCGTGTTCAAAAAATTAGAAGCCAATGCTGTACTGAAAATAAAAATTGTAAAATCGCAGCGATATCATCGCTCGATGAAATCGCACCTTTGTGAGGGGCCTTAATAGAGAATTAGAGAAATAAAACCTAAAAAAAAATTGTCAATGTCAAGTGGTCAATGTCAAAATAAGTCAATCAATTTATTGTCAAGGACTTCTTTTTTCAAAAAGTTTGTGACTACTTATTCTGTGTTTTTTTCGCCATTTTTTCACATTTCGTAACTAAAATATCCAAATTCAATTCAAGATATCTCGTTTGTACCATAAAATATAACGTTGAAATAATTAGTTTTAGTAATATGAATATGCGAACTATTATTCCCATATTTTTATAACGCTGTAGAAAAAGTTGGTAGTACAAAAATGGCCCGAGTTGGTGGTTGTCTTTTGTTATTCAGCATCCAGAATTTTTCAAAACAGCTGGAATCGTCCGCCATAGAAACCTGCGAAGACCTAATGACCTTGTTTTTGAAAACAGATCTAGAATTAAGTTATATAAAAAGCATTGCCATTGTATGTGTATCAAGCTATTTAACAAAATACCAGATAGAATAAAAACTTTGCCAAATAAATTATTTTTAAAAGAATTGTACAAGTGGTTGATTGACTGTAGTTTTTATGATTTGAATGAATTTTTTGCATTATAATTAGATCTCACTGACATTATTAATTAAGTGAATATTTGCATGCCATATTATTTAGCTGGATAGAAGAAACTTTGTACCTACCTATTATTGTAACACCCTATTGTACCTACCTATTCAATGCAAATAAACAATTTCAATTTCAATTTCAATTTCAAAGAATTTTTCGCTTATGCTGAATAGAAGCGTTGAAAAGAGAATTTTATTGACGACATCGGTTGTATGGGAATTTGTTTCTCTTTACCTTGAACTGTACCAAAATAAAAAACAGAAAAAAATACTTCAATTAAAAAGAAAAAGTTTTCTTCCTTTTCAGTTTTTATGGCTTTTAATATTTTGTCTCCAAGACATCTTGCCGGTTCACATTAAAAAAAAAATAGAATCAATAAAAAGTTTTTAATTTTTATTAAAAATCCCAATCTTTGGTGCCTATTTTCCAAACTGAATTAAAATATTTAAATAAAAAACAACTACCATCATATACCAGCAATTTTCCTGGATATCCGTCAGTGTTTTTAGATTCCACAAATATGTAAATTACGAATTAGGACTATCCAAGGTCTAACCTATATCCGTAGATTGCTACAATTTCACGAAATGTAGGTAGCGCGACGAAACACTGCCCTCCAAAAGACAGCTTGGAGACCAGAGATCATTGATTCTTGTTGATTGTGCATGGAACAAACACATCCATATAATCACTACTTTGCATTCTTTCAATGTGACAATAAAACATTTAATTAGGTAATATAATAACATTCGGCACGTAGCCAATGTGTTTGATGTGATTCAATGATGATTTAAAAGCTTTAGAACCATTATATGAACAGATAAAGCGCTTACTTCTAGAACTCTAGGGCATAAACAGTTCTATAGCACCGTTCATCGACATATCGATATTTCGTAGAGGTCGTGCTACCCGACAATAGAGCGTACGAGATTTATTGCTATGGGGAGTCACAACTGAACGGTCGGAGTTCATGCTAGGAGATGATAGCGAATTGTTAACGTAGATATACCACCCGACTTAAATATTATCGATTTGAAAAATATCGTATTTTCTATCTTATTAATTTAACGCAACGTCACCCCTTTATAAGAAACAAAACGGAAAATATTCCCGTTCTGTTTTGTAGAGGACTCGCTTTAATTTCTCTATACTTATATATTATATATATTTATATATATATATATATATATATATATATATATATTTATAAGTGTATATACTTAGACGCAGCAGGCAGATCGACCGACATAGATAAAAAAATTAAAGTTGCAAAGTTTAGAGGTACATGTAGACTAGAGAATGACTGAAAGAAGTTATGAATTTTGATAAATTTTTTTTTTTTAAGTATCTTGGACAATGTCACACAAATTATCTAGCCACATTTAAAGTACCAGAATCTAGCCTGGACTTGTATTACGATGACTAGACAACGATATAGAATACATATATAGATACAAACATCCATGACTCGGGTACAAATATTCATATTCATCATACAAATATTTGTCCCTTACGGGATTCGAACCCGCGACCCTCGGCACAGCAGGCAGGTTCACTACCGACTGTGCTACCGGGCTGTCATTTTGATGCTAATGATGAATCTTCGTGAGTATTGTATTGTAACTGTCATAATTCTTAGCAGGTATTTACCTAATGTTAATTAGAATTCGAATAAAATAAAACAAATCTATTGTACACTGGGTGTAAAATTAAATGCGATACATATCGAACAGGGTGCTTCAGATCAGGAGTGCGATTTTTGAATCTCATTCGCTGAGTTCAGCAGTTGAAAATGTCAAAATTATTGTGGAGATATGCATCTTTCCACTGCCACTGCTGATATGACTTTCAAAAATCATACTTCAGGAGTGCGATTTTTGAAAGTCAAATCAGCAGTAGAAAGATGCGTATCGTATCCCCATAGTAATTTTGACATTTTCAACTGCTGAACTCAGCGAATGAGATTCAAAAATCGCACTCCAGACCATCAAACTGAATAACTTTCCCAAAGCCAAAACCGTGAGAAAATATCAGCTGTTCCATACAAAATAGCATTCCTACTCAACCCAAATGTATGGGACATTAGATTTCTTTTCTTGATTTCAATGTTGGTACCATCGAGTTTGTTCAGTTTGACGGTCTGATCATTGCTTTAAAAAACCGTCAGTATATTAAGAAGGACCCTGTGTTGCAAAATCCTATCCACATTAGTCCTTTAGCTCCTGAAAAATGAGTCGCGGGTTGCCACAGAAGCGGTACCTACAATAACAGCGATCGAGATGCTAAAGTTCATCGCCCTACGTTTGTTTACTCTTTTGTTCGTTCTTTCGGTCTCAATAACTCATGAACAATAACTGGACAACTTTCAAGCGGTAACATTTGATATGGTTTCTTTCGAAAACAGTAATGTTTATGTTGTAGATAGTCGGTGTTATTAGGTTTTTATATGAAGTGTCTAGAAGGAGTAGTGTGAAGTCACAGTCTAACTATAATATATGGCAGCAGACATGCTTGACTGAATCATTATTCAAGTTTATTCCTTTATATTTAAATAAAGAATATGAAGAATAATTAGCTCATAATGGACGCAAATGTCTATCTTCGCTCTACGGAGATTATTGAATTTCATAAGAGAGTAGAGAACATATAGGTTCTGACCTTAGTTCTGACTATGACTATGCTGACAATTTTTTAAGAGGATGATCAGACCGTCAAACTGAACAGCTGTTCCCATACATACATAACTGCAAACCTACTGGAGATAAATATATGGGACAGTTATTTTTTTCGCGGTTTCGATGTTGGTACCTTAGAGAAAGTTGTTCAGTTTGACGGTCTGATCATCTCCTTAAAAAGTGTCAGCATATTAAGAAAGGCCCTATACATATAAGCGATATTAAGTTCAAGGGCAGGCCTTTGCCCAACAGTGAGATGAACTATTTCATCCCCTTCCCACCGACACCGCTAGGCAAGGGCGTCCCCCTTATTTTCTTCTTAGGGTAAACAGCTGCACCACTTTAAGGGGTTGTACTCATGATACTGAACAACTTTCTCAGAGAAACTTATAAGAAATTCCCAAAATTAAATTTCTACTTTCCATACTAAATTCAATCATCAATCAGATCCATAGATTACCCCCAATAGATACCGCATGATGAACATTTTGTTCACGCCCGACGTTACCATTTTTGGCGGTAGGTGCGGGTAGCGGGGCACGAAACGGTGCAACGTGATTGGCCATTTCAAGGTCGCACTACTTCGTGCTCGCTCACTCAGGTTGCTTATATCAGTGAAAAACCATAGATGTGTGGCGAGCGTCGGCGGCCCTGTATGCGGTATCTATTGGGGGTAATCTGTGATCAGATCGAACGTTTGTATGAAAAGTCGTATTTTTTTTTGCGAATTTGCTATAATAATATGTTTCTTTGGGAAACTTGTTCAGTATCCTGGTTATAATAACCCCTTAAAGTAATTTAGCACCCTGTATGTGCAACTGACTACAAAAATGACTCTTTAATAATTTTGTTCTTTTTTGTGTACTAAATAAGCTATAATTATAAATTACAATATTATTATGTTTATTACAATGCAACTTAAAAAACAAACAATACTCGATGCACTCTGCGAATAGCATATTAGTTTGGAGTTTTATCATGAAATTCCCATTAATTTAGTTAAAACAATTCTCACGAAAGGAATATATTAGCATATATGTTTCTACCATGTTTAGTGATGAACGATAATTCAATAACCAAACGAATAAGTGAGACAATAAATATCACACCTCATGTACATATATGGAGTATGAGTATGACTCTAATGGAAATGATGAATTGCTTGACATATCTGCGACATGGTGTACTGCTAAATGGCTATATTTATTTATATTGACCCATTGACCACTGTTATTGCGTTAAAAGGAGAAATTTTTATATTAGCTTCGGTTAGTACTAGCCTATTAATGTTCCAATTATATTCGCTTTCACTACTGTTTATTTCAGAATCGTTGGATTTTTCTATAAAACTTGATTCGAAGCGGCTTTAAAATATTACCACTATAGAAAAAAACTGCATATACAGGGTCCAATTATTATGCTGAAGGAGGAAGATCAGACTATCGAACCGAGCAACTTTCTCTATGGGATCAAAGCCGAAACAGAGAAAAAAAAATGCTGTTCCATACAAAACTGCAATCCTACTCGATGCATAGGACAGTTGATTATATTCCGATTTCGATGTTGGTCCCATAGAGAAAGTTGTTCAGTTTGTTGGTCTGATATGCAAAAGGTGTAACATCACGCTCTGTTATGATAATTGACAAACAAGTTGAAATGATTTAAATTTAGGGCGGTACTCGAAGGGAGCTTTCGTTTTTCTTTGGTTTTTGAGCATTCATTGCGCGAGCGTTCGTTACGCATTCTTTCGCGAGCCAAGCATTCTTTCGCTACTGCTTCAAGAATTCCTTTTCCGGCAAATTTTCATTGATTATCATATAAAATTCCTCCGTTGCTGCATGCGTCGCCCTTCCAAAACGCTCGAATTTCTGGCAAAGAACTAAAAACGCAAAGCGAACGCCTAGTGTTTAATTCAACGTACTCACCAAACTGTTTGATTCAAGAAAGATAATAAATAATGTGCTTCCGTAACAAACGTTCGCGCAACGAATGCTCGCAAGCCAAAGCAAAGCGAATGCTCTCTGTGAGTACCGTCCTTTAGTAAAGCAACTTAGTTTTTTGTCAATAATTCGACTGGTATTAAATATAACGTCAGCATCATTACTATTTTCTTAGTTACAGTCATTAGAACACAAACTAGTATTAAAATAGATTCTAAAGCTAACGTGAAAAGCAATCGTGGGAAACAATTCTCTATAATAAAAATGTCACAGCCATCCGCTAAGCGTTCCACGGAATGCGATTATGAGTGTGTTACGTAGTGCTTATTGCAATGTAATACGGGCGATAATCAAGCGTGGTTATTGTTATACTGTTAATGTGAGCTGTGGCACTTGCGGATTTAATGTAGACCGTCATTATCGATGACACGCGCTAATTTACTTGTGACGGCGACGCGACGCGCTTTACCGATGCTATGCGATGCGATGCGATGCGATGTGATGCGATGACTGTGAAGGACTCGCCACGACATGTATGAAATTCCAATCCGGATTTCTGAATCTGGATTAGGATTTCGTATGGATTTACCCCCTCGATAATTCCGATCGGAATTGCGGAGGTATCAAATCAAGAAGGTAAAACATTAATACGTACGTACATTATATTTAAAAAAAAAACTAAGAAACTAAGAAACTTTGAAACTATAATAGATAGACACAAGTTAAAGTCGTGAAGTGGAACGGTACAAAACGTTATTATGGTACCAAGTATAAAATACACAGTACTAGGGACACAGCACAATAACAAAAAGGATGTTTTTCTAGAACTACCTACTGCACAGGTCTTTAGCTTAGGTATAGTTTAGATGAGCGGATTGTATCGCTTGTGGTCACATGATATCGTGGACATTGTCACACAAGCTATCTGGTCTCATTAAAGTACCAGATTCTTGTCTAGACTTGTATTTATATTATGATGACCAGACAATGATATTCAAATTCGCAAAATGAACGCTACAAACGCGAAAACCGACGCTGATCGAGAATCTTTCTTCCCGAATTTCATAAAGTTAATAATGCGCAAATCGCGGCCATCAACTTGCGTGAATAAAAAAGAGGTACTTACGGCACTATACGGTAATCTTCGTGCATCAAGGTTGTTTGTAGAGATTTTTCCTCTCCGCTCTACCACTATAGCCTCTATCTAAATAATAGCTAGATAATGAGGGATATGTCGGTGGTGGCCTCCTCTTCTCATTACTGTGCCGAGTGCCATGCCAAGTGGCCAGCGAAGACAACATCTGTGACAATTGTTTTATAATGTACACTTTTATAACCTCGACTCGATCAGATAAGGTTTTCCATTTATTTTACTTCTCATTTGTATGTCATTAATTATAAGTTTA
The DNA here is from genome assembly GCA_922987775.1 of Agonopterix subpropinquella. Taxonomy (NCBI): domain Eukaryota; kingdom Metazoa; phylum Arthropoda; class Insecta; order Lepidoptera; family Depressariidae; genus Agonopterix; species Agonopterix subpropinquella. The sequence continues at coordinate 47,663,988 of OV277693.1, read as the reverse complement.
TGTTAGGGTATTTTTCGAAAAATAGTCAAGTTTTACTTTTGAAATATAAATTCTCAAGGAATAAGAGCCTTTGCAATCAATTCGTTCGCACAATTATAGAGTTAATAGGATTCAATCGAAAGTATCGAAATCCCATAAATTTAATAAGTTATTCTGTTGGAATTGCTTCAAATGTAATTGGAGACAATTATCTATTTCCTGTCGAAAAGTCCCTTTTGACATGAGCCTGTAATAACATCTTGATTTATTACGCCATTCGTCCTCGAAACTGTAAATTGACCAATTTAGTGCGAAAATTGCCCAATTTTTGTGACCAAACTCGAAACAAGCCCATAGGCGTGTAATTTTAAATAGTTTCTGCACTCTCCGGAGACTATTTTTTGTAGATTATTCACTTGAGTCGAGTACTTAATGGCTCTTAAGTCAATTCAGTTTTTTGACCTTTTAGGTTGTTTATAATGTTTTTTTAAACTTGAACCTTGGACGTTAAATTGACTACTTACGAATGTCACTAGACAGTTAATTCATGATCATGAGACAGAGCGACGTAATTCAATTTTGCCAAACTGCACGCAACAGACAAATAAATCTATGCCTACAGTGAAAAAAAAACCAAACGCTATTTATGAATCCGATGTGTCTAGGACAAAGGCAATTTTTTAAAATAATAGACGTAAACGCCGGCGGCTGTGGCAGATGCGACATGATTTATGGTCAACTTTTTAATGGATTTCAAAAAATATTTCCGATATTTTGGTAAAAAAATCAAAACATATGGGATTCCGTTGTCGCACTGTCCCTGTCGTGCAACGATGCGCTGTAGGGTTTGGCGTGAAAGATTTTGATACTTTAAAATAAAATGAAACACAAAATAATGTTTTGCAATTTTATGTACCTCTACCAGTCTTAATAAACTGAGGTGTAGTGTTAATCAAATCACGGTTTCAAACATGTATTTTCCGCAGCTTTAGTTTAAAGGTGGCGGTTGACAGGCGACCGCACGCCGCACGCCGCAACCGCATGTCGCGACGACACTGATGGTTTGTATGTAATTCTATGAAATACCCTGCGCAGCCGGCGACACGCTGCTCGACTTCACTGCGGTGCGGTCGAGCTTCACTGACGCTCGACCGCAGACCAGTAGTGTCGCCGAGTGCTGCCAGCATGCGATAATTATCTTAGATTCACGATATTTTTGAGTGGCATGCGATAGAACATAAAAGTCGGGTATAACACGATAATTCATACAAATTCCACGATATTTCTTTAATTTAATTAAATTTCTATTTTCAACCACATTTTCCGTTAAATTCCAACAATAAATCATACTGGCGTTTGGTATTTGGTAAAACAGTGTTTTAATATTACTAGATATAATAAATACGAGATGATAATTTTGGGAAACAAATAAAAAAAACATGTTTTTACTTTTTACGGAATTTTTTTCTACTTATTCGTTTTTACGAAAATGTTTTCTATTCACCCTTTATTAGAGCTCAAGTTACGGCATAGTAGATATAAAGCATCATCCTAAATCTTAAAACCCTACTGAAAATTATTACCCCAAAAAATACCCTAAGTTGGCAATACTGTCTGTAGCTGCGGCGTGCAGTTGCGGCGTGCGGTCGGCTACCAATTTGCTCCTTTAATTAAAGATACATCCTCCATACCATATATACATCGGGGCTAGAAAGTGGGTAAGAGAATACAGACAAGATGTTTTTAAAATATGTACTTACCAATCTAATTCAGTAAATCTAAAATGCAAATATCAGTTGGTGCTACTCGCACTACACAAACATCTTTGTTGAATGCCAAATGTAAAATTTTTTCATAGCTTTTATGGATTTTTTACATATTTTAATGAAGATAATGCGGATTTTGACCCAAACTCCGCGCATACGAACTGGTATTTATGTAATCTTTTAATTAAAGTCGTTACCATAAAAAAGATAGAGCTAGAGGTACTTACTTATCTACGTATACACTATCATACTTATTATGAATATGAGAACCACAAAAATATTATAACTAGCAGACGAAACAATTATTATACCTGCTTGTACGTACTCGGAAGAACTCTAAAAATAGGAATTAGGACATTTTACAAGTTTGTTTCCCTAACTGCGACAATTTGTTTGCGGTATTACACTTATTTCTCTAAACCATAACAAATCTTGTTTCTTACTAACCCACTTCAAGCTTCATTATGACATTTTTAAAATTAATTATGATTGACACGAATATCTTTCGACATCTGTAAGACGCATACTTTAGTTTTTATACTCGACACTTTATGCACTCCCGTTCTTAGTTGCACTCGCAATCCACTAATAGCTTGTCTCTGTTGGAATATTAACTAACTAGTTGTAAAGTAGGTATATAACACATTTATAGCATACCCATAAGTACACTTAGATTATACTTATAACATATAAGACCTCATGCTTGGCAGGTCTAACAAGTCATGGTGACGATATTTTTATTATGGCTTGTTTTACAAAATAGGACTTGAAAACGATAGTTAGAATGCCTCGTAAAAATGTTTGATGACAAGTTATCTAGACGTTATGATTAGAAAAAACGGCAGTCCTTAGATTTGAGAAATGTTGTGGGATTGATGATGATAAATCTTTAATTTTTTTTAATTTTTATTTTATTTTATGACCTGTCAATGATGTCGTTTTTTACGTAGATAAAAATAACCATCACAATAAGAGATTTCTTCTAGTTTCTTGGTCTATGTTATGATTATGACCAAGGAATATAATACTCCCTAATTATGATTACTATAATTATTTTTTATCACTTTCAGAAAGCAGCGTATATGGGCGGAAGATTGGGCGGAAGCATTCTTTTTTCAAACCCTTTCCAAACAAATCTTACCTTCATTCAATAAACTCTATGAAGTAATGTGACAATTATAGCCAGCCCTCTGTGTTTTTACAACTTTTATACGAAGAATGGCTCTATCTACATCGGCTGAAAGTAAGAACTTGTGCGAGGGCGGGGCGGCATGTGCTCGAAATTCGAATGTGGAACTCATTCAGATATAGGACTTCCGATTCTTCCTTTAGAAATTTAAAAAAGTATGGTTCTTTTTAGAGCACATGTGTCGTGGAACACGTGCGGGTTTGAATACTACACTTTTTAGGGTTCCGTACCCAAAGGGTGAAAACGGGACCCTATTACTAAGCCTACGTTGTCCGTCCGTCCGTCCGTCCGTCCGTCCGTCTGTCCGTCTGTCCGTCTGTCCGTCTGTCCATCTGTCCGTCCGTCCGTCCGTCCGTCTGTCCTACCTATTTAGGGCTGTAACTTTTGAACCGTAATAGCTAGATAGTTGAAATTTTTTCAGATTATGCATTATTACGACAGATTTGTTAACAAATAATAAAAATTTCAAAAAGTAAAAAATTAAGGGGGGTTCTCAACAAGAAACTAGTTTTTTCTTCACGCTCTATCGTAAAAACGGTAATACATACAAGCGTCAAACTTAGTGTGATTATAGAACAAACTCTACAAAATAACAACAAATACTAAAAACCGGCCAAGTGTGAGTCGGTCTTGCGCTGTCTTGTAAAGGTCCCGGACAAAAAAAGTTTTTTTTCTAAGTTAATAATGTTGTGTTCTGTGGTGGTGTGGTACGGAACCCTCGGTGCGCGAGTAGCCCGACTCGCACTTGACCGGTTTTATTTCTATTTCTCTTACGTTTTCATTAGATATAATGAAGATATGACTTGAAATTGTTAAGGATTACTAACTAGTAACCTAGGTAGACGAGGTATATGTTCTGACAAGACAGATTTAGTATTTTTGCCAAAGAACATATGGATACAAAGAATAGGTTAAAACTTCAATTTTGGTAGAAGTACGGTAAGTACTTCTAAATCGTTTTTTTTACAATTCACTAGTTCCTTAAATTCAGAGAAAATTTTATCTAAGTACTACCTACTTAATTCGTTATTAAAATAAATTAGTTCTACTATTATTTGAGTGTTGACTGTGCACTTGGTTTAGGATATTTAAAAAACTTACATAATAGGTGCACTTCCTCGTTTTTGTAAAGGCAGCTGCGCCAGCGCAGGCACGTGCTATACGGGCCTTGGACCACACAAATATTTGCGTTACTATTTGTATGTTCCGTGATAAAGTTTGATAACATCCCGTTTATAAGTTAATTCAATAGGAGCCTGTTCAAATGTTCAAGATAAGTACATAATATTTAATATTAAAATAATTCCTGTTTTTATTATTATTTATGTAGATCGCATGCCTTGTCTTTATTATGTTGTACCCCTTGGAATATTAAGAAAAGGTGTGACATAATTTTAAAAGTTCCCTAATCTACAGATTGTGCTCATAACCGACAGACACCACAGTGTTGCTGGCAAGCCTGAGATGTTAAGATCAATGAGATTTTGTTTGCGGTATTACGTCAGAATTATTTATTTCACGAAAACAATTAGCTAGCCTTCTTTCTTCGCCTATTCACATCTTACCGCATTCCAAACCAGAGTAACAACAGCAATATCAAAATTGTTTTATAACATCAACCATTAAGCTTACCACATCGTGAAATCTAAAGAGGTACTTAATAACATTGACAGATGTTGTATCTTCACGGCGCGGCCTGTCGTGGGGGGGAGGGCACAGGTCAATGCGGGAGAGTGAGCATTAATCTACGCGAATAACTGTACTAGCTATATACTTATATTTATTTTATGATATGGTATGTATGGTCAGGTTTAGTCTCTAGTGTGGTTCGATTTGAAACCTCTTGAGACAATTGTGAGATGGATTTCAGAGGCGAATCACTGTAAACCTATAAGTTAATAATCTAGCACTACCTACTATAATACAATTTGTATACTTACCTACCTAACAAACCCGTGATTTTACTTCGAAACGCTCCGAGTCGTAACTTAAAAAATCCAAAAATTGGTGATTTGGAATCATGGACAGGTAAAAACCATGTCGTAATTTTTTTTTTGTAAATATCTTCAATGTACAGACACATTTCTGTTACAGTTTTATAATAGTTTAGATAGATAAATGAACAATAAAGGACAATAAAAATATAAATATTTGTATTGTCCTGAAGTGTGTACAAAACTACAAAATAGAAGGATAATCAGTAAAGGTATTGCAAAGTTTTCGTAATCGCTTTATTTTCTTACATCTAAACCACGGATTTGAAACTATATTCAATCATTTCAAAAAGTCCTTTCTAAATTTTAGAGCTTTACATCATAAGAATCATGACTTTAGTCCATGTAAATAAATGTTAGATCTTTTCTCAGGTCGTAATAATTTACGCGTAATATTTTAACTACCGATTTTGTAATTGCTAAACTCTTACGTTAGTTTTATAATAACAACACTTTTAGGATTTATTTCCGCGTAGGTGATGAGATGAGAAGCTTTTAAATATCTTATTCTGTCTGGTTCTAAATATATTAAAACTGTATCGAAGCGATGAAGCATTTTCAAAAGCGGACAATCTGCAACCATCTAATGCTGGATTGCATATCTCTTTACCACGATATGGCAAGTCAAACTCAATGATATCGCCATCTTAAGATTGCACTTATTATTTGCATTTATTGAATTTGTAAGACTTTAAAATACCTGTAAGAATAATGACATAAATCATTTCGTTTCTAGTTTTTTCATTTGTATACTACTAGACTAATAGTGGATTTGATAAAAATAAAACAACCCTTAGGCTACGAATAAGAATGAATGTATAGAAATGTAAATCAAGCTCAAAAAGTGACCCCAAAAAAAGTACACAGAGTTCGAAAATTGTTCCTTAAAAACTACACCTTGCCGCCAAAACTCATACAAATGTCATTTTTCAAAGGGTGCCAAAAATTATGTTGCTTTTGTTTAGAGTTATTCTTCCATAGTTATTCTTATTCGTAGCCCTTAGGTATAAATCCGATTCACCATCGAGCGACCTATCGTAAGAAGCTTTATTGTGAATCTAAGAAGAGAAACGATTATTCTAGAGTTGATGTTGTTTGGAGTGTGTACGGTATTAAGATTTCAGAATAGTACTGCGGCACTGTAGGTCAGGTCAGAGTGCGAAACACCGGCTCAACTCAAATCACTTTCACCCATCGCTGGTCCATTAGCCCAACACCGACAGCCGCATCTGTCTCAGTCAAATTAGCTACAAACACGATATTTTACTTTTAAAAACACTAATACAATACGCCCAGCCTGCCTCTTCGTACGATTTCTTTTATAGTCGTATGAATCATCGATTTCCAATGACTAAGATTGTCTGGGAACATAGGTAGGTATTTCATTAAATATTATTGCGTAGATTTAAAGCGTGTTACTATAAAACTTAAAGAATGTAGTTATTATATCGATTAACTTATTATTGTTCCTGGGAAAAGAAGTTCGTTCGTTCCTTCGTTGTATTCTTGTTTTGTAAACTTGTTGTGAACTGTAATATTATGTGTGTGTTACTTATGCAAATAAATATTTAAATATATATCTATGTTCCTACAAATAGAATACAAGCATGGTAAATTCTTTAAACGTTAGACAAAAACATTACCCCTTTCCGACTAATTATCAAAAATAAAGGAGTGACATCACCGTCTGTCGCGAATGGCGCGCAGCACATGCTAACCTAAAAATAATCTGCCATATGCACACCAAAAAACTTCAAAACAGCATGCAACGCCAAAACTTAATACTATTCCGATATAATCGTCACAAAGTGCTAAATGAAAAACTATGCGAAGACCTCCAAATTATAAAAATAGAAAAGAAATGGGGTCAAAAAGTTATTTAAAACACGAAATGAAACGCAACGAAGAAAGACAAGAAGAAATTAAACGAGGTTGTAAAAAATAAATGAGAAGGGGTAAAGGAGTGCTTCCCCCGAATTCGAATTTTGAAGGGGTTGAGCGAACAAAAAGTGAATTCTTTTTAAGTTGTTTTCGGCCAGGTGTTTTTAGATTCGGAACGTCTTACCGGAAATCTGTGGTGCATGTGTCTGCGCAACCCGTCCGCGTCCGCAGCGGAAACAGCGCCGCGCCGTGCGGTGCATCCCTCACCTTTCTTTGTGCTCCATATTCTGGTTTTAAAAAGCATCCCTAGGGTTGCTATATTTTTATTATGTGACTACTTATATCTTATTTTTAGGGTTCCGTACCCAAAGGGTAAAAATGGGACCCTATTACTAAGCCTACGTTGTCCGTCCGTCCGTCCGCTGTCCGTCCGTCTTGTCCTACCTATTTAGGGCTATAACTTTTGAACCGTAATAGCTAGATAGTTGACATTTTCTCAGATTATGCGTTATTGCGGCGGATTTGTTAACAAATAATAAAAATCAACAACTCAACAAGAAACTTGTTTTTAACAACGTTTTTTCTTCACGCTCTACAGTAAAATCGGTAATACATACAAGCGTCAAACTTAGTGTGATTCTGTAGAGCTTACTCTATAGTAAGCTCTACAGAATAACAACAAATACTAAAAACTGGCCAAGTGTGAGTCGGTCTCGCGCTAAAGGTCCCGGACAAAAAAAGTTTTTTTTCTAAGTTAATAATGTTGTGTTCTGTGGTGGTGTGGTACGGAACCCTCGGTGCGCGAGCAGCCCGACTCGCACTTGACCGGTTTTATTTGTGATATATATATACTTACTTAGAAAGAATTTTAGTACTATCAATGGATCCTCTGTTTCGTAAATCATTTTCAGCATATTTCAAAAGAGAAACATTTCTTTCGTTGTTATTTATGCTAATAATTTATTTATTCTTAATATGCATTTAAATTTATTAATCATGCATTTAAAAGTAGGTATAGCAACTGATTCAGTAAAACACTTCGCGATACTAAAATAAATAAGGTATTCCTTATTCCTTTAGTCCTCCCTAACTGACAGAATATCGACCGCATTACATAAAATCAGATTGCCTGGCCAACAGGTGGCTAGCCCGATATACAAAGGGAGGGTTGCAAATTCAATGCACGTAAATTATTATTTACACGCACGTAAAATATTATGTTTATCGGAATAATTTGGCGGGTGTTTTTGGTAATATTTGGTAGGGATTATTTTAAGGCAACGACCACACCTGCGCGTGAGATTTGTGCGAGGCAAATCTAGGATCGGTAACCATTCAGTCCGAGCCGTGGAAAATGCCATGGTTCGCTGACTATAGACTAAGCAGACCTTATCTAGTTACAGCATTTAGACTTCGTTCTGGACACATCCCACTTAACAAGTTTGCATTTTTGATGACAAAGGTCCCTTCACCAAATTGTGTAGAATGTGGTGTAATTGAAGATTGCTTTCATATAATGATGGAATGTGTACGGAACGAGGACCTGAGAATCGAGATTGTAGCCCGTGATCAAAGGTTAAGAGAAGTTGGAGGATGTAATGCTGTCTTGGCGTTCCCGCTGTCGGAGATCGCTCAGGCATTATATAAAGTTGTGATGGTGGGCATAAGTAGAAGGTAAAAACTACTAGTTATGGCCATCAATATAATTATTATAGTCGTTTCTGTATAGATAAGTATATCAGTATAGAGTGACGTTGTCGTCTGTTGACAAAACACTTTAAACAAAGATTTAAAAAAAAAAATCTAGGATCGGTTGATGTATGTTTTCTTTCTATACCAATTTAATTATTACAGCATATTTGATGATGCTGAAGAGTTCTCGAGTGGCAACAGCGTACCGGAAAGCGCAACGTGGGTGGGTACAAGGTGCACCGACGACCTGGTGAAGGCGGGGCGGGAACCCGTTGGATGAAGGCAGCACAGAACCGGTCGCTGTGGCGATCCTTAGAGGACCTGGACGTCTTTCGGCTGAGATGATGATGATGATGAACTTTTCTGTATACTAGTAGAAATATTTTATAAGTGATAACTGATAATGATAAGCTCGCCTATTTTGATGTTCGAATGACATAAAATTTTTATATCAAATTAAATTTGTTCTTACTTGGTGCCGATAGATATACAGGGTGAAATTGATATCATTGGCATCCTTTTAAACTAAGAGTCTACCCATCAAACTGAACAACTTTTACTATGGGAGCAAACCGATCAAAGCAAAAAAAAATCAGCTGTTGCATACATTTGAGTCGAGTAGGCATTGCAGTTTAGTATGGAACAGCAGATTTTTTAGTTGCTCCGATTGGTTTGCTCCAATAGTGAAAGTTGTTCAGTTTGATGGGTAGACTCTTAGTTTAAAAGGATGCCAATGATATCAATTTCACCCTGTAGATATAAACCCATGTGGTCAGAATATTCTTAGATAGAGACTTAATCTTAATACACTACTTTATTAGTTATGATTAAGATTATTGTAGAGTACCAAATAAATCAATTCCATTTGATACACGAAATTAGGCAGCTGCCGACGTTCTATTATTAGCCTTGTCATAGCTTAAGCTTATTTATTTTATTCCGAAATACGCATAAATCATAGCTAGTTACAAATCGCTATTCGCCCCCTTTTTTACACGTCTTTATGATTTACATCTGAAAGGGGTTAACTGAGGCGCTTGAGGGTGCTCCAAAGCTTCCTTTTTAAATATGGTTTCTTTATCGGCCTTTAAGACGTATTTTTGATGATTAACTATATACACCATTACAAATAGCAGCGTAATTTAAAGGCTATTTTGAATTACAGATACAGAGATTTGAAACACTTACACTCATAAAACAGCTTTAGTAACATTCAAGATATTTCTGATAAATAAATATTATATAATTTGTTTGTTAAATTTAAAATTTACTGGACCCGATGTCTACCAACCGCATGGGCACACACCCTACTTACTACCAAAACAAGATTATAAAAATGTATCCATGAGAACGTTAGCGCTTTCTTTCAGTGCTGAAAGGATAACAAATCATTTTTGCCTCAAAACTTAAAATGCGAATAACTTAAAATTTTAAGTATCAAAATAATGAAATTATTGTGTCAATGAATGTAATTATCTGGTTATAAATCAGTTGGGGTGTATGAGGTTTTGCGCTAATTCATCAACACGTATATTTTTATGATAAATAAATTACATTTGCTAATCAGAATTTTGCTAATCAGAATTGACCATAACGCTAAATAGGAAATGGAAAATCTTTTCGTCCCTATTTGGAATCAAGTAAATGATTGCGTTGAAAATCTGTTACTAGTATTGCCTATCGATATTCGATAGTCGACTGCATGTCGATAATCGGCATATAGTAAGAATATCGATATTATTATCGATAATTCGATAGTATTGCACTTCGTTAATAGTACTGTCACGTTCTTTGCTATCGATAGTGTCGATAGGCCTATAGATAGTGTGGCCTTTTTCATATTACACTTTAAAACTATCGACCCGCTCGATACGTCTATCGCATACTTACGACACAATAAAATTAAAACTGTATACAAAAATTTACCTAAGTACCTAAGTCTATTCTAGTCCGCCTATCCACTTTGAGGATGAATGGTGAACTAATGCTTATACTCCTCCAGCATGGAGGTAGTTTTCCGTAGCAAACCTGGTGCTTCCCCTACAGTACAGAGCTTTTTGTCGCATCCAACATTGCGTTGATAATTAGGTAGGATAAATACCTACTTATAGAACGAGACCCACACTTTTTTCGCTTGTCCAAGAAATAAAAGTCATTCCACAAAGAAGGAAAACTCAATAAAAAAAAAAGATCATTTTACCTAACTCAGCTTTGGCTTACCGATCAATCTATCAAGAAGGTAAAGCAGCCGGTCGTTGACTTTCAGGTGATCTATCACAGCGATACGCTAAGACAACAACGCTGATCGGCGTGTTTACCCTACACTCTCCCACGAGTCGTTGTTTGGGGAAAGGATCTCAATGGGCACATTGTGGAATAGTAAAGGACAGCGCTAATCATGCTCGTCACGCGTTATCGTTCTTTTTTTCATAAAATCATAGGAATTTTGGATATTACAAGGGATAGTTATCAATATATAACTTTTGGAAGTACTTACGCTAAGAATTTTTCTCGTACCCACATCCCTAGTCCTATTAGCCCGAAATCTGAATAAACGTATGTGATTATGATTACTGATTAGTTGATTCCAGACGGTTTTATATTTTGAACTTTTACTGGTCGATCGTAAATGTTCGTTTATGCAAAACAAACTAACATTTTCGCGTATTATTTATTGGTAGTCTTCTTATCGTGTGGGCCTCTGCCCTCCATAGGCAGAGCCCAGAAGCCGATAGCCTATCGCTATGGCTATCGCGGGTTGGCATGCTACCCATGCTGGTGTCAGGGGTTTTTCAGACCGTAATCAATAAATAAATTCATAATGATCCCGGGATCGGTTAGGAGGCTTTTTATACTTAGATAAAGAAAGAAATCATACAAAAACAATGTCTTTATCTTCTATAATAAAACAGTTGCGAAGTTCTAGTAATTAATAAATAGTGCGAGAAATTTTATTATGAATGAATATAATTTGATGTTCACTCCTCTGGGCCTAAATCCGGCGTCCCCCTTTAAAACATATCTTTAAAACGAGGCTCAAAACGCCTGATGTTTACAACAACATACACCCACACACAATCAGAACAAACCTGTAAGGTCTGCTCCACGCCATATGACCATCGGTTGTTCACAACAATTTTTTACACCGTAGCAGGTGGTCGACGAAGCATACACAATCTGTGCATGAAAAACCTGCGAATACAAAGTACATCCAATAAAAACCATTGGAAGAGGAAAGGACGCTTTGAAGACAGGGAGAGAACTAGTTCTACTCTTCCGTTTCCGCTGTTTTTGTAAAATACATATTAGAAAACATCTGGAGTCTGACAGATTTGTTCTGAAGTTTGTATGAGAAAGTTGAAATAAAGGATCCGGAATTATTTATATATTATTTAGTAGATCAGGTTTGCTCCCATAGTAAAAGTTGATCAGTTTGATGGGTAGAGTACCTATGTGGTTTAAAGGTTAATTATACTTTTCCTTACACCCTGTATAAGTAAGAGAACATGTGAGTACAAAACTTAAGTCCGCTAGGTAGGTATTTACTTCTCATCATTACTCATAAGAAGTTATAAGAAACAGTTACATAGGTTAATAGAAAGGTGAGCATTACGATACCTAAATAATAATAAATGCTAAATATAACCCGTGATGCACCGGGCATGCTGTGTCCATAAATCATCTCTACATACCTACGGAGTCGAACTAAAAATCCGGGTGATTATTCTGTTGAACATAATATAGTAATCTATTCTATCAACTTTTCGTTTATACTTCAGACTGTACAGGGTGAAATTGATATCATACGCATCCTTTTAAACTAAGAGTCTACCCATCAAACTAAACAACTTTCACTATGGGAGCAAATCGATCGGAGCAACAAAGAAATCAGCTGTTCCATACTAAACTGCAATGCCTACTCGACACAAATGAATGCAACAGCAGTTTTTTTTTTTTGCTTTGATTGGTTTGCTCCCATAGTAAAAGTTGTTCAGTTTGATAGGTAGACTCTTAGTTTAAAAGGATGCTAATGATATCAATTTCACCCTGTATAGATTGATCGACCCTACTAGTCGAGTCATGAGCTTGTAATGGTTTGCAAAATCAAAACAAAACGATGTATACATATACAAGGTGTAAACTTAAATGCGTTACATACTTAATGCTTCAGACCATCAAACTGAGCAACTAAATGGGAACAACTTTGAGACCGCGAAAAAAAAATCTACTGTTCCATAGAAAATGTCAATAGCTTCTAGACCTAAATTTTTGAAACAGCAGATTTCTTTTCCCGATTTCAAAGTTGGTCCCATAGTAAAACTTGTTAAGTTTGACGACAGACCATCAAACCATACTTCAGAAAGCATCTCTGTAAGTATGTAACTTATTTAAGTTTACACCCTGTATACTAATTATTTTGATTTTAACACTATGAAAAAATTGAAAATCATTAGTAAACATAAATATTTTAAAAATTGTTTTTTTAATTTAGATATGAGGATGTTATGCGTCATTTGGCGTATGTATTACAAAAATTTACCCAGCGCTTTCCACCAGGAGACAAACTTGGTATATGTTGTGACTTTTTGGATTTTTGAAAACAAGTGTACAATGGTGTAGCAAATTATTAGAACCGGCTCATGAAGCCCTTTCATTTGATACCCAAGTTTCAGAAAAAGAATGTTTAAACCCATACAAAAAGTGTATTACGTCATAACTCTCTATTCCACCAATTAAGAAAGCGACACCGTCATTTTTCCTACTCAGGAAACTCTACTGAATGCAACGACACCACATGTCGGTATAGAACTACTCAGTCCTACTCCTAATCCTCCAGTCCCTTTACGGAAAATTTATTTTAATTTATTACTACTAAAAGGGGCACAACGAGGTAGTTTTTGGAAATCCACGAGGACGAAGTTACGTACAAACGCTAGTTTAGGTGCTTAAAATTTACGAACACGTAACTAACAATAATTTATTTTTCAATTACGAAGCGACATTATTAGGAATAAATATGTATAATGTTGCGTTTTAGTTTTGCGATTTTTATTAACGTTATGAAAATACCAAATATTAAGATTTTTTTTTCCTAGCCTATTTCATCCCACTGCTGGGCAAAGGCCTCCCCTTTAATCCTCTAACCATCTCTGTCTTGGGCATGCTCTGGCCACGCGTCATCGAAAGAATCCTGATCGTCCCGCCACCTCTTCCTAGGACGACCCGGACGTCGACGACCGTTTTCTGGGATCCAGGCTTGGTGCATTCGACAGACATGGCCGGCCCAATCCCACTTTAATCTGGCGGTTTTCTCCCAAACATCGGCTATTCTTGTTTTGGAGCGCAGTGTAGTGTTTCTGACACGATCCGTTCTTTTAACACCCAGTATACTACGCTCCATTGCCCTCTTACAAACCTTGAGTTTGGACTTTATAATTCTTAAATGGGTCGTAGGTAACATAAATCGACATATTTTATACTATTTTAGTAATAAACGAGCTTTTACCCGCGACTTCGTCCGCATAAATTATATACCAGATTTTAAGTCAGATGATAAGCTATCAAACAAAAAAAGTTTCATCGAAATCGGTTCAGTAGTTTTTGCGTGATACTCGAACAAACAAACACCCAAACAAACAAACAAACAAACAAACAAACAAACATACAAACAAACAAACAAACAAACAAACAAATAAACAGACAGACAAAAAATCCAATAATTGGTGATTTGGAATCAGTGACAGGTAAAAACCATGTCGTATTTTTTTTTTGTAAATATCTTCAATGTACAGACAAATTTCTGTTACAGTTTTATAATAGTTTAGATAGATTAGATACATAATAACACCAGGCGACTGCATCGTACAAAAGTCGCGCCTTCTATCCAGAATAGTGCTGTAGTTGTGTTTATTTTTAAGTACCTAACCCTTTTATACGGGAATTATGTTCATTAAGAATGGTTTTTATATGTTTCTATTTTCAATGAGAGCTCGGCATATGGCGCTAACCCTCATTGTTAAATAAGATTTGTAGCAACCCCTTTCGGAAGTTAATAAAAAATGCATTAAGAACCTTTAGTTCCTCCTTTAGAATTTTATTGTGTAATATTCGTGAAAAGATGTTATATTAACGGCCAACATTTGTTATCTTTCTTCATTATTTTTGAGAAACATCATAACATAATTAAGCATTTTTTATATAAAAAGGATGTACAAAACTTACGTATATCAATAATGCTTCGATTTATTGTTACAATATGTCACTTTGGTCGTAAGAGAAAAAAAAGAAACTTCTCAACGTATCAGATATCCGCCTACCTAATCCACCTTCGTATCGACCCATAAAGGACGTCGTAACTTAACACTTTTAATAAAATTTTGAAAGTAAACCAAACCTATAACTTCCCATCCCAACTTGAGACTCACTTCCGTTGCACCCTCTATATCCGCTTCCATATATCCGTACAGGTATCCGATCCAATTGTACAAATATTCGCAAGGGATATAATATCCTCCCGTATCGAGTTTCAATTTATTTGTGGTACCTTTCAATCTCAATGCGCAGTATTCCTTGCTTCTATATTATGGTTTGTTTGAAAATTATGTGGAACTTAACCACCAATGTACATATTAACATTTTTTATAACATTCGAATGCACTTTACTCTATTTTTACAAGTGCACACATCTATAGCGTCGCGCTAGGAGATGTGTGCACAAGTGTGACGGAAAATAAAACGGGTAAAAGTTTCATTTACGATTTTTACCTATTGATAGAAATATTTAAACTCTAGGTCTCTACGTATTGTTTTTGTTAAATAACAAGACACAAATTAAATGCTTAAAAAGTTCTCCCTGAAACTCCTGAAAGTATAACAATACAAATACCTACTTATACCTATACAAGGTGTTACAAAAACACAAACATTAAAGTGGGTGGTTCAGACCATCATAAATGTTTAATTTTACTTTTGTAACACCCTGTTTACCTGAAAGTTCGTTTAGAAAGATAGAAATGCTGATCAGTAGGTACGTTGACCTTGTAAGTTATTATAATTAGATCACTGTGATGAAAGCCTTCACAAAATGTATAACGAACTCGCACTCAAACAAAACTGTTAGAATCAATACATTGGAGTGTTTCGCTTGCATTCATTAGTTTAAGTACATACATACATTTACATACTTGAGATCAGTTTGAAGATAGATGTGGCATGTCTTTGATGGAGTTAATTTCATGCCTACAGCTTTTATTGTAAAATATAAGCAGTTGCATGAAGGTCTTCTAAAAATACCATTAAATCGACAAGCATGCGGTGTTATGGGTGACAGAGATCTAATAAACTAAAATGTTGTACAATCTACACGCTATTGACAACTTAAGAGTGTCATCTTTTAACTTACAAAAAACCTTCCAGATATAATATCATATACAAGACGTAATGTAATTACGGAGAAAATTTAGTAGGCACTGTCAATATCATAACATAAGTCATTACGTTCTATCACAATGAAAGGCATGTTCATAGTAAGATTCTTTATTCCATACTCATTGCCCTTTTCAAAGAAAATTAGTGCTAAGTGATTGCTTATTGATATGAGCTCGTATCCCGAAGCTATGCGGAAGCATTGAATTTCCTCTGTTAATCATATTAAGTAAGAATTTGAAAGATTTATTTATTATCGAATTACGACTGAGACTTCCATAAATTATAGCTTTTCAAACGTTCCACAAACACAGATCGAAAGAAATTCATCGGGCAATCGTTATTATTGAGGAAGATATAAAATCTGTTTCATTGATGTCATTAAGGTTGTGACCGCTAACTGATTGATGGCACACTTTGCAATGCTAATTCAGTAAACGACTTGTTGGCAGATGCACATTGCTTTAGATTATCCCTGCTCAATTACACAATACCTCCTAGCACAAGGCAAGTAATCTATCCACAATTTGTTCCCCGTTTGTTTCGTTTCGTCTTTTCGGGCAATCTTCAAATTTCAATGTTTAGTAGGCATATACTATACCTACAGGGTGTAAACTTAACTGCGCTACATACTTAGTGCATGCTTCAGACCATCAAACTGAACTTGGGATAACTTTCAACTTTCACTAATATGGGACCAATAGAAAACTTCAATGGCGATTTAAGTTTACTTACACCCAGTAGTCTGAAAAGGACATGGGCGAGAAAAAAAAGTTTACCTAAACTGTGCCTAAACAAACAATATTCTTCAAGATTGTATTAATGAATATGACCAAATCGAGAATGAAATAATTAACTTACATCATGTGCCAGCGGTCACCAATCACCTGCCACATCCTAGGAGCTAGGTATGGCATAACCCGAGCTAGAGAAAGTGGATATGATAATTGGACGAGCAGCGATGTGCGACCGGTCGGGCTTGCTCTGGTGAGCAACGGTCAGATTGTTGTGGACGTGACTTCAGAAAGAAATAATTATCTTGGACTTTGTCACATAGATTTATCTAGTCCTATTTAAAGTACCAGAATCTACTAGCCCAGACTTGTATTACAAACATCTATGATTTTGGGTTCAAATCAACACAGAGTATCTAAAATACATTATGTTTGCAATGCTTGTGAAGTTCCATAATTCCAGATACATATTTACAAAATTATATTACCCATTGGCTTGTACTCTTATTAATATAATTCTATTCCAATGGGAGAAAAAGATAAGAGATAGTAAAATAATGTCACTGTGGGCTTTGTTTTGCTTCTATCTCGTCAGAGATAGGCTCGTCCTTTGTTCTTGTTAATTGTAGTGTTCAAATAAATAAATGTCGATGGTCAGTGGCGGACCTAGAATTTATATTTGGGAGCATTGGGAGGGACTGATCGTCGGTGTCGTCGAGCTATTATCTCAGTAAAAAAAACAGATGAATACCATAGTCTGTTATTCTGTCACTTATGATTTGGCCCCTTCCCATTTCGTATTTTCGTAGGCACCTTTTCGATACATTTTTATACACCGTTCTTATTCACTGTACAGGGTCCTTCTTAATATGCTGACACTTTTTTAGGGGATAACCGGACCATCAAACTGAATAACATTCTCTATGGGACCAACTTGCAAATCGCGAAATAAAAATCAGCTGTCCCATACGTTTTTTGGCTCGAGTAGGTTTGCTGTTTTGTATGGAATATCAGTTGTTTTTTTTTCGTCATTTCGATGTTAGTGCCATAGAGATAGTTGTTCAGTTTGACGGTCTGATCATCTCGTTAAAAAGTGTCAGCATATTAAGAAGGACCCAATATTTTCGATTGTGCGTATGGCGCAGCAAGACGCAGGCAGGAAGGCCGAAGAAAAATTGATGGATTGTGTGAAAGATAAGTAGGTAAGATAATAATGACGGCTAAGAGAGATGAATGGAAGAGGATGACATATTGCGCCGACCCCAAATAATGGGAAATGGGCAAGAGAATGATAATGCTTTATATGGCGCAGCAACAAGTGCTGTATTACCTATTAGTAAAGTGACGCGGACAAGGTTAAGTATGATTTGCGGATGTTATTCTGAATCATGTCTATATTATATTAAGTGATCATCAGTTTAACTCCGCTATTAAAAGTAAATGCACCGTATAATAACATCGTTTTATAAAGCACATAGTTGTAAAAAGCAATCAAGGCAAATAATAGGTATAGTATTCTGTTATAAGTATACCTACTATAAACGATTGTTAGAGTTCCCGGTAGTTGGAGAGTTTCTGACCACCTCAAAAAGAATACAGTTGTAAGCGTGTACTTGTATATGTTACAGGAGATGTGTCTGTACTACATTGAATATTATTATTTGTTACAAAAATATGTTACAATTACAAATTATACAATATTGTGTTTAGATCTTCCTAACTCCAAAACATGTATGTGTACAACCAGTGTTTCCTTCCGGTACTGACCTACGGCATGGAGACTACTACACTGACGGAAAAGTCCGCCGAAAAACTCCGAGTCGCGCAACGAGCAATGGAGCATAGCATATTCTCACGACTATATTCCTCGAGGGGGTAGTCAGAGATATTCTGAAACTTCAGAACATCCACGTTTCACTAGTAGTACCGAAACTCTGTCCAGTGTGACGGGGAGTGAGCCCGTCGTCACTTGTAATGGACAGTAGGTACAATACATGCCTCGAAATTGAAGCATGCAGGTTTCCTCACGATGTTTTCCTTCACCGAAAAGCCAGTGGTGTTACAAATCGTACATAAATTCCGAAAAACTCATTGGTACGAGTCGGCCTGGACGGGGATCGAACCATCGCCTCCTGCACGGCAGGCAAGGTTACTCGTCACTGGACCACCACGGCTTCTCCACGAGCAATGGAGATTGAAGCAATTGAGCAATGGAGCGAAGACGGACTGATCAAGGGCTGTGATGGATGATGGAACACCAAAACACCGATTTTTGAATTTTATGTTTGTTAGAGCATCACATAAAAACGACTAAACCGATTTTGATGAAAGTTATTTTATCGGTTACATGATGATGATGAAAAGAAGCAAGTTGAATTAGTGAACCGATCTCAAGTGCTAAGCGCTCTTGATCATTTTGAGTTAGGTATGCGAAGAGTGTTTGAGCATGCGAGCAGTTTGAAAGGTTATTAATAAAACACGTATGTAAACTCACGACATTAATCCCTTTCGGGGTGATCACAATCATTGAAGCAACTACCAACTTCCTGTTCAGAATATCGTTGTAGCAATGCTCACATTTAGCAATTTAAGTTTCAGGATGGAATGACGTGTCAAGTGGTGAGAGATGCCTAGCCTTTCGCTAATTAACACTGCAAAAGAAACTTTGAATTAAGGGCTTAATTGCTCGTACGACGTCCTCGAGAAGAATTGGGGTGGTTCATTCTAAGCCGGAACGACACCATTTAGAATGTTAAGTGAAAAGCGTGCTTTATATAATTGTGTAAGATTCAGCGTGTCCACACTAACCTACCGTGTTCGTCCTCGCAAGCACGCGACTGTTCCTCTACCGCGTTATCAATCATCTATCTTTACTATTCCACTGCTAAAGGCACTTAATGCAACGCTTAGATAGTTACCATATTGTATCAGTAAATCTAGCCAACCATTCTAAAATATGTGCATAGGGCCTAGGGAGAGGGATGATCGGACCGTCGAAGTTACCAAGTTTCTCGACCAACGTCGAAATCCAGACATATAAAATGTTGTTCTACACAAAATATAAAAAATTGTTTTTTGGTTTCGAAAAGCTGTAGCATCTGAAGTAAAATTTGAAAATCTTTTCGGCGTTATATGAAATGAAACCTTTTAAGCAAGGAACAACACGGCAATATCGTTTGCAAGTTCAATTCTAAGTATACATATATTATATGTATTTACCTACAAAGGTTTTAGAACACGTTATGCATATAACTATCTAGAAAGTTGTTTGGTGCATCTATCCTTGCAGCATTAGAAATAATGTTATCTTTACGATGAAACTTCATCATACGTAGTTTGGAATATAATGTAACTAATCTAATGAGTCACTTATTAATAATTAATCGAAATTTTATTGGATCTCTCAAGTAGCGATAAAAAGCTAAAATTAACGGTTATTTTACCGGAAGTAGCTGTTCTTCTAAACCACCTATTTGTCGCCGCCTCGAAAGTCATACTCCAGTAAAATATTGCTATATGAAATGATCCTATTATATACGCAACATCAAGCCGTATAAAAACTAGTCTTTGGTAAGGAGTGCACTTAATGAGGTAATAGCGTTTGGTGTAAGAGTTTCGAATTGAGCGATAGAATCGGATAATTTTATAGAATTTGAATTGAATAATTCTATTAATCTAAACTATTATAAAACTGTAACAGAAGTGTGTCTGTACATTGAAGATACTTAGCCACAAAACGATTACGATATGGTTTTTAGATGTCCCTGATTCCAAATCACAAATTTTTAGATTTCGTGTCTGTCTGTTTGTTTTTTTGTTTGATCGAGCATCACGCAAAAACTACTGAACCGATTTTGATAAAACTTTTTTTGTTTGATAGCTTATGATCTGACTTAAATTCTGGTATATAATTTGTGTGGACGAAGTCGCGGGAAAACGCTCGTAATTAAATAATATTAGAATTTAATAGAATGGCACTGAATTCTATAAAGTAAGTAGAATACATTTAGGTAGGTAACAATGCAGTAGTTATGCATACATTTTAAGAAGAACGGCTTGTTCCAGAACAACAATTCTGGCCGTCTGCAAGAAATTATGATGAATTAGTTTATTTACTTTATTACCCTCATATTCAAGGTTTGTTTTTTTTTTTTCATATTTTATGACATGGGTCATGGGTGCCTAATATTTAAATAATGTTAAGACTGCACAGAGACAAAATCTAGTCAATTTATCTGGGGTTTTGGTAGTATACCTACGTGTCAACTGTTAATTCTGGTAGACCTTGCGTTATGGATAGGACAGGACAATCGTTGTTATTATGAAAGTTATTATTACTTATTCGTTTTGTTGTTAAATTGAGTCTGGTGACTGGTGGATGTAACTAAGATGTTTTCTTAAACAATTTTATGTGGAAATAAAGATTACTTATTTAATAAATGCAAAGACGAAAAGTCGTGTACTAGTGCTAAAATAAAACTCGTTTTTAATTGCTTCGGAAGATTTGTACATGCTTAGATGTTAATCGCTTCATCTTTTATATTGACACCTCACCTCAGCCTAAGACAAAAGGGGCGACTCCGTATTTGAATATTTCACGCATTTAGTTAGCCATGCTTGTCGGCGAACAAGACAGGAAGTTGTTTGAATCCTTTATTTAAATTACATTATGGAAAGAAGACTATCGGTCAAGGTTTTGTTCCTTTAAAGGAAATGTCTCATTATGTGAATTCAGTAGCGATCGACTGCTCAAATCATTCCCCAGGCGGAATAAAAATCTGTTTTATTGTGACTTTATAAATAAAATAACGCTTACTCACGCACGCAGGATCTTTCTTTTGACGATTGTTTAAGAGGATGATCAGATCATAGAACTAAGCAACTTTCTATACGGGATCAATATCAAATTACGAAAAAGAAATCTGCCATTCCATACAAAACTGCTAACCTACTCGACCCCACAATGTATGGGATAGCAGATTTTTTGCTGACCATAACACTGTGCCATAACGTTGTTTAATTGGATGGTCTGATCATCCTCTCAAAAAGTCGTCAGCATATTAAAAGAGACCGTATATTTTCCATAAGGGTGCAATACAATGATGCGTTTCGCACCCTTATGAGACTGCCGCGATTCTGTAGTGCTTCGACCATGTTTGCTGATGCGAGGATACCTGACTTTTTTGCTGTTGTTAGAGCACGAATTGCCTCCTTTTGGAACAGGCTGCGTGGCTCTGACAACAGTATATTAAGAATGGTAAGTGAAGGTGTAAATAGCTCAATGTCCAGGTACTGGCTGTCTGTCCACCAGGACGCGAACAAAAAATGACACCAAAGTCTATTTTTATATTCTTTGTTAGCATGTAAGGTTTTATTTATACTGTATTTTCTTATGTACATTTCTGTATGGGTTTTTTGCCTTTAATAAAACATTTATTATTATTATTATTATATTTTGACTCCAAACTGAATAAGTTACAGGGTTCTTTTGGAAATCAATCTATGATTGATCCGGGATTCGAAATTACGTTCAGCGTGGTATGATATAATCATCATACCAACCTGATCACCAAATAGTCCTACTAAGCTACATCCTCTTTTCAAGATAGATAATTTGTAAAGTATGCAAATAAGATAACTTCGGACAGTAATAATATCCCAACCAACCCCCAAAAGCAAGGACCCTTAACGTCAAAACCGTAAAATTACTAATGGATATATAAATTTTACCCCGTCACGTCACTATCCTAAAATGCCTACCTACACCTGCCACCGAAAAATACAATAATTAGAAATAACTGTATCCACTCTTGATATTAGGTACGATTATTTGAAGGCCATAAATTTAGTTTTTTTGTATTTAAAACTGGGTCTAATGAGAATTTTTTATCAACCGTATCTTAATTTAGTTACCAAGTGTCTAGATATTCCCGTTTTGCCGTTGCTGTTTTTTAATAGTCAATTCAGACGTAATTAGAAGAACAATTTATTGGTTTGGTAGATACGAATTACTGTACTGTATATGGAAAACACTAATATTAATTTATATATTCTACTCTTTTTAACGGATTTTAATCAAATAATTTAGGAACCAATTCCTGTCAATGTCCAGATGCATGTAACCTCCAACATTTCGATAACTTGCTTTTCTTTTCACTTCGCACTTAGAAAAGTAAATTATCTTACAATCTAACTCGAAGCAGATCGGGCAGTAAAAAGTTACTGTTTGCCTGCCCATTACCGCCTGCGCTCGCGCACCGTGACGGAAGGGTTGCGCCTAGCCCCTGACTTTGCCACATCTGTGTTTTAATCTCATATCTTCATTGAATTTACGACCTTAATATCAAAGACTAAAACCCAATTCGAATATCGTAGTTATAGTACTTGTGTCTTTATTAAAGTGACGGTCTCAGCGTTTAAGACAGACGCTCTTCGTTTTAAAATGTTTTTTATTACCGAGAAACAAAGTAAGTTTTTATTTGTGGCTTTAAAAGTAAGTCCTTAGGTCAAGTTCTGGTTGGCAGATCACAGTATCTAAGCTAAGGGATAGCTGACCGCAGGTTATATTGTTTGAAATTGTTATAGTATCTTGAAGGGGTATGAGAGGAAGTGTTACGTGTCGTTGGTTTTGGGGACGTTATTTTATTACTGTGTCTGTTTTGTTGCATAACGGACGCTCTAGAAAAAGTTTAAGTAATTTTGACTCTTCTTGCTTCTAGAATCTTTCAGGTTTTAAGACGAAGAAAGACCAACTAACGTGCTTAGGTGTACTATTAATGCATGATGAGGTAAAAGTACGTAGCTACTAAAATAATAGGTGGTAGAGGAAGTATTCTTAGAACGACCATAAATTTCATTGCAAGAAATATGCTCGTATTTTTATTAATATTAATTTACCTATACAACGTGTTAATAAATTAGCGCAAAACCTCATATAAAATATAATTTGAATGTTATTAGGTAGGTATCGCAAAAGGGGACAGAGAAGAATCATAAAACATACCTACGACCTACGAGTAGGTACCTTCCTTGGTTTTTTTCCCCGCCTGCAATACCTACCTAATAACATTCAAATTATATTTGCTCGAACCAAGTTGTTATAGCTGATTAGTGAATATAAGAGCTTGTTTTTCTCTTTTCAGTTAATGTAATATAGTTTTTGCAGTCGGTTTTTTTTTGATAGTAAAAATTTTAAGTTATTCGCATTTTAAGTTTTGAGGCAAAAATGATTTGTTATAATTTCAGCAATGAATGAAAGCTCTAACGTACTCATAGATACATAAATTTTTATAATCTTGTTTTGGTAATAAGTAGGGTGAGTGTGTCCGTGGGGTGGATTGACATCGGGTTCAATAAATTTAAAATTTTGCAAACAAATTATTTATAATTTTATATTTTGAAAAAAATTACCTATGTTGAAAGCATGATAATTCGATTCTGCTCTCGATTCTAAACAAACTAATTTCTAGTTTTGCGTTAATTCATTAACACGTTGTATATTGATATTAGAATTAGAAGCACATTGTAAAAACATATTAGGTCGTATATTAGATCATAAATCATAAATCATGATCTTTATTGCTTTACATGAGGTAGTTAGTATATTATAGTACAGCTCATGCACCCTGTGAGGGCACTGCAAAATTGAAGCAGACAGTGTCTTCTTCATAATAAATAAAGAACGAACATTTACAAAATCATAAGAAATAAATCAAACTATATCTATAAATGACAACTTGGGTTATACTTACTAAAAAACAAAACAAAAAAAAATACAATTAATAAAATAATCAAATTCATAAAATATCTTAAATAATAATAATTGAATTGGATAACACATTTTTTTAAATTGTCAAACTTAAATCATTAGGTAAATCGTAGGTAAATCAACTTAATTACAATACATAATATAAACAATAGTTTAGTCAACATAAAATAAAAGGATCGTCATTCAACAGAAGTAGCGTGTAAGTAAAGTATTTATTACTAGCTGTTGCCCGCAACTTCGTCAGCGTGGACAAGTGATTTTGTTTCATGTCTCGTCTAAGATTACGGTCAGAACCAAGTTTAGGAATCCCTAACATTAGAATGGCCATTAAGAAATGGGCTGATAAAAGACACGGCTAGAATGGTCTAGCTAGCCTATTGGGTCTGCAACACTGCAGGAAATTTATCAGCAATATACACCACGAATCTCACAGGTCATACTGAACAACAGCAGGAGCAAAGCTCGTGCCATCGTCGGAGCCCTCACCGGGCAGTACGCCACAGGCACGATAAAGCTCACCCTATATAGATCCCATTTGCCGAGCGTGCGGAGATGAGGAGGAAACCATGGAACATACATAATAATGTGTGACTGCGATGTTTTCGCGGCTAAACGTATGTGTCTCCTGAGAGATGGTTATTCAAAACTGGGAGATTATAGGTTTTTTCCCCTGAATGCCATTGTCTCCCTCATTTTCCACATTTTTTAAGGGTGAAGAAAATAAATATGTAGGGGGTAAACACAAAAGATACCAGTGGGTCGAAGCGTTGCTGGCATGCCAACCCCCATAATGAGATAAGATAATAAGAATGTCATGAATAAACTTTAGCTAAATCTAAATTTCAACGACAATGCCGCGATAATCAACTAAGTTTTTAAGCTCATGCTTTCAAGTTTTTTCAGCGAAGACAAAAAAAGTCGGTGGTATTGGAATTAATAATTGTTGCACATTTGCTTTAAATTTCCGCCTAACGCCATCTATTAAGATGAAAACGATACTACAATTAAATTAAAGAACATTAAATCAAAGAACGCTAAAAAAGAACGCTAGAAAAGGTTAAAAGACAGAGGATTTTTTTGTATTTTTCCAATTCACCTTACACAACCGTAAGACCAAATTTCAGAGACGTCTTGAGTTAAGTCCAAGTATCGTTGAAAATAGATGAATTTTGAGATAAGGAAACGATTAATTCAATAAACGTGTCTGAATCTTGACCTGAGCGTCAACGCGTAAAAAGCAGATCAGATGAATCCCCATTTTAGAGGTAGGCAGAATAAGTCTATCTCTATTTCTCAAACTGTGATGTCCTTTATATCCGTCGTCAAAATTTTTTCAGAAATGGTTAACTACTTCCTAACAAATTTGCATGCTTCCAAAATACAGGGTGAAATTGATATCATTAGCATCCTTTTTCACTAAGAGTTTACCCATCAAATGGAACAACTATTACTATGGGAGCAAACCAATCGGAGCAACAAAAAAATTAGCTGTTGCATACAATTGTGTCGCGTAGGCATTGCAGTTTAGTATAGAACAGCAGATTTTTTTGTTGCTCCGATCGGTTTGCTCCCATAGTGAAAGTTGTTCAGTTTGATGGGTAGACTCTTAGTTTAAAAGGATGCCAATGATATCAATTTCACCCTGTATACAGTGATGGCAACGTAAGTATTTTGTGTTCACTGAAATGGTTTGCAGCTTTCTAATTGGTCAATATTTACGAGAATTCTTACGCACCTTTTTTGTAGAATAAGCAGTTGTTCGGCGTCTGTACTATTTCCCCATAAGAGCACCCCGTAGCGCAACCATGAGTTTGCGTACGCATAATAAGCCGAGAGCGCGATATTATATTTATTTATTTGTGATTACGTGTTAACAAATAAATACATTTAACCTGAAAATTATTGTTCTGCAATAAACAATTTTTTTAGAGTACAACTTTCATCTTTTATATATTATTTCTTCCACAGGTAGGTACAGTCAAGAGCACATCAAGCTTTACACTTGCAGTTCGATTGTAACGCTTATGGCGCACTAAATAAGAACGGTACAAAGTCCAAAGTGTTAAACTTGACGTGCTCTTGACTGTACAGTTTTGGTTTCATAACACTATGAAACAAAATTAAATGTAAATCAGTCTGTGCGAAAGTCTTATTTTACGATTATTAAACAGCCTAAATATAGTGTTTCTGCATTAAAAGCCCGATCACAATATCTATCTTAAAACCATCGCTAATCAACGACCTTAACTAACGAACTTCAATTAAATTTTATGAATATTCATTTCGCACTCTCCCCCATCCCATAGCAGTCAGTGCTCATTATTTCATAAATTTATTAACAAAGGGCCATCCATCAAGTCAAGAGTTTAGCTTTAAAGATAAGAATGGGAAAGATATTTCTGTATTATGATAATCATTTAGGTACGGTTATAATGGCTCCTGTACTTGGGGAACGGTTACAGTTTCATTACATGTAATTACTCCTAGTCAGTTAATTTGTAACGAATTTTGGGATTCACTATAAAACAAACACTACTACGAGTTCCACAATGTCTTAAGTATTATAGGATTGATTATAGGTACCTACGATTTTATGTACGTATTTTCACGACTTCGTCCATTTGTGTAAAATTTTTATTTACGATTTATTATTGTTTTATGATTCCAATCTACACTCATATTATAAAGAGGAAAGATTTGTACCTATTTTTGTATGTTTGTAATGAATAGGCTCAAAAAGTACAAGGCCGATTTAAAAAATTCTTTCACCATTAGACAGCTGCATTCACCCGTAGTAACATTATCAAATGTTACATGCCGGGATTCCTAAACTTGGTTCTGACCATGATCTTAGACGAGACATGAAACAAAATCACTTGTCCACGCAGACGAAGTCGCAGGCAACAGCTAGTAGGCTATATTTATTGCTAGAAAAGATTAGACGTCCACCCGTGCGAAGCCGGGACGGGCCGCTAGTAACTAATAAAAGAGCAATGATGAAAATGTTACCTAGAAGAATCGATTATTCCAGGGCGACTAAAGACTCAATGTACCTACCTGAATATACAAGGTGTAACAAAACAGTAAAATTTAGGTTGGGTTGGTTAGGTTAGGGTGGTTTAGTAGGGGTGCTAAGGTCGGGTAACCTCCACGAGAGCTTGCCGCTTCCCGTCCCTTTTGGATACGTCCGGAGGGAAGGGAAGACGGTGGAGCCGGTGCATCCTGGGCGATGTGCAGTGACTTCCCCAAAGTGGGATCTTGCTGCTCATCGGCAAATGACCCGACACGTTCGTTCCTCCACGTGTCCCTCTGGTTTTCAGAGGGCACAGTGGAGGAAGGAGGAGTGTGAAGGAGGAAGCGGAGCGCGCGCGGGAGGACGACCCTCTCGCGGCACCGCTCCGCCAGCGGAGAAGGGGCAGGAGAAGGCGGTTGCATAACCGTCTTCAGCCTCCCGGTGGTGAGTAGCGGGCGGCAGGCGCGGGGGTGCCTCCGCCCGCATTGCACTACTCACCACCCTAGCGGAAAGGGGAATGGCTGGGCACTCACGGTCATTCCCAGGCTCCTCCCGTGCGGAGGAGCGTGGTAGGGCCCGCCGAAAGGCGGGCGATCGCCGGCGGGGGACAGGACGTAAAGGCTCTGCTGGTCTCCCAGTCCCCTGCCATCCGGGCGAAGCGGGAGTGCCGCTGGGTTATTTTAGTGGGTATACCGGTGACACGCACCGGGGAGTCCCACATACCCCTCCCGTCCCCCAACGGGAGGGGATGCGTAATGCATTTTTTCCCAGCGTCAAAAAAAAAAAAAAAAAAAAAAGGGTGGTTTAGTAGAACATCAAACTGAACTACTAAGGAGCCAACACCGAAAGAAAATCAACTGTTTCACATGAAACAGCTGATTTTGGTGTCCCATAACATTATGGGACAGCAGATTTATTTTTCTTCTGCCTTGAGTGAAATTTGTTCATTTTGCCTAAACCTCCGCTTTAAATATTATTAGGGTGTTTGGTTACCTGTATAATCAACGACCTTTCTGCCTTTGTTGTTAAAGCCTGTAAATGTTACACAATTTTGGGTTATTGGAACTTCTAAAATATTATTAGTATTTAGTGATCAGATCAGATCATTATTATGGTTTGCTGAGAAAATTGCGTATTTGACCTCCTGAGATTTCTTAGTCAAGAAAACCTAAATTAATTAAAAAGGTACTCCAATGTACTACAAAAATGTAAAAACTAAGGATGCATCTACATTTATCATTATCGTATTAGCATTTTTAAATTTTAAGTTTTCATTACTGAGAAATCTTTAATAATTTGATGAGGGTACCAGTGAACAGTTAAGGTCCGCCACATATACACACGGAATTCCGAATCAGTATTACGAATTCGTATGGATTTTCCCCTTCCACAATTCCGTTCGGAATTACGAAGGCATCAAATCCTATACAAAATCAGAATTCTGATTCGGAAACCCGGATCGGAATTCCCTATGTGTGTGGCAGGTCTAAAGGACACTTAATTCAACCCACGTATGTTATATCAAATGTAAGATTTCGGATAGTAAAGCGTATGCGTGGATGTTACAAAGCAGCGAGTACAGTAACAGTGTTATGCAAAAGTGAGTTATGTACTATGGCACAAGCGTTAGGCAGCGTGAAATATCTTCAACTTACTGAACGTAGGCACTTGTGCAACAATAGCAGGTGGAATGCCCGTTTTTAGGTCGATACGGATGCACAGACAAGCAAACATCAAGAAATATGTGGCTTTATGAACAACTAATTACGATGCGCAGCAAAGATAATAGGTAGGTAATAGTAATGAGAGTGTTAAGTAATTGAATTGAAACTATATTTTTTATGATTTTGAAGAAGTTTTGATGTCAAGGTAAGTCAAACTCAATGAGATTGGAATAAATACATGTACTATACTGTGTAAGAATTGCTCATTATTAAATAAAGTCTGTATCAGTATTATGCCTTTCATCTTCCATGCAACATTTTTACATCTTTACTTCGTAAAAGCATTCGCCCTTCGATGGCAGAAAACGAAGAGACAGACAGGTTGAGATTGAGTCGACTCGGTACTGCAGTTTTGTATGAAACAGCTGTTTTTTTTGCGATTTCGATGTTGGCTCTATATTGAAAGTTGTTCAGTTCAGACCATCAGGTATTACCCCCATAGGTATTACTAGTGTGTTTTGTTGCACACTGTATAAGGTCCTTCTTAATATGCTGACGGTTTTTAAAGGGGATAATCAGACCATTAAACTGAATAACTTTCTCTATGGGACCAAGCTCGAAATAGCTAAATAAAAATCAGCTGTTCCTTATAAAACTGCAATCCTATTCGACTAAAATGTATGGGTTAGCAGATTTTTTTCGCGTTTTCTATGTTGTTCCTATAGAGAAAGTTGTTCAGTTTAATGGTCTGATCGTCCTCTTAAACAACCGTCAGCATATTAAGAAGGACCCTGTTTACCATAATAACTACCCATGCAAGTAACCACTGTCACAAGGGGCGTTGTCAGGAGTTACGTGTTTCTCTATGTACGTAACGTACTACATTCATTCTCAAATTTCTTCTTTCTTTTGTAAAAAGTGACTACAAACCTAAGTTCACGAGCTGGCGCAAGCGCATGCGTGCACTCTCCGGAACGGCGCACACGTCACGCTCCTGGTACCTACACCACGCCTGTCGCGTGCTCACTCACACCAGTATATATGCTCGTGTGTGTGGTAAGGTAACTGTCGTATTTTACCCTCACAGCAAGGTTTATCTTTGAATGAAATGCTCTTAAAACTATATGTTACTAGAGATTACCCGTGACTTTATCGCACAAATTATATACTTACCTACCAGAATACCAGATATTAAACTTTCAAATAATAAAAGTTTCATGGAAATCGGTTCAGTTGTTTTCGCGTGATGCTCGAATAAACAAGCAAACAAACAAACAGACAGACAAAAAACCCAAAAATTTTTGATTTGGAATTAGGGACACCTAAAAACCATATCATGTTATATTATACTAGACTGTCCCCACGATTTCGTCCGCGCAAATTATATGTATACCTGATTTTAAGTCAGATCTTGCTATCAAACAAAAAAAGTTTCATCAAAATCGGTTCTGTGGTTTTTGCGTGATGCTGTTACAAACATACAAACAAATTAACCAACAAACAGACCGAAAAAAATTCTAAAAAAGGTTGATATGGAGTCCGAGATACCAAAAAACCATAATTATTATATCGTAATCTTTTTCATGTAAATATCTTCTGTTACTGTTTTAAGATATTTTTTTATATCTTCAACACACAGACACACTTGTGTTAGTTTTATAATATTTAAGATAAGATTAAAGACAAAGTATGCAGTTATTAATGAATATAAGATTAAGAAAGAGATTGCTGGAAGTATCGAAAAAAAAGTAGCAAATAAAATGAAACGATCCTGACATGTAAATGGTATAAAACCCCTGAAAGAAAGTTTTTAAAACAGGATTATGCAAATAACCTAGAATTTAGTTTTTCAACTATACACACGTACATCTTTCTAATAAAAAAAGGAATTGCGATTAAACATTCTGATTTAGGTACATATATTTCAGAGATGTAGGACTAGATAGGTTAGTAGAATTTCTAAGTGAAAATATCCCTGTTGAAAGGTTGATTGTTACTATTTTTTCTCTTCGTCACGATGGCAAGTCAGATTTCGACACGACAAAGAATAAAAATCATAGTACTCGTAACAAATAAGATATAATGTAAAAATTGCTGTCAAAAATCAACATTGCAATTTGATGAAATTCTGATTAAAATACTATACAACCATCATTTATCGTCACAACTAAACTGGGTGGTCAATTTGATCCAAAACAAAATAAAATAAGCCTTCTTACAAGTTTTTATTTCGATTACACACGGCTTCGCCCTCCTCAGATCGCAAATGATAAATCATCGAACGGTCAGTTATGATCAAATAAATAATAATATTTATTTAAAGTGACACGCGGCGGTCGGGCTTTACAAACGATTTTCGCCTAAAGTGCTCTCGTAATAGAGTATGTCAAGTTTTACCAGTAACTTAAAAGGGTGAACACCCTACGTGTATTGAAATAATTACTCAACACGTTTTATTATTACATATTGGATCGTAAAAAGCAACAGTCCAAATCATAATTACCCTCTTTTTCATTTGTGTCGTTATTATACAGGGTGTAACAAAACACCCTAGTAATACTTAAGGGGGTGCTTCAGACTGAACAACTTTCACTATGGGGCTAACATCGAGAAAAAATAAAAAAATCTGCTGTCCCATACATTTTAGTCGAGTCGGTTAGTTTTGTATGGGACAGCTGATTTTATTTATTTATTCTCGATGTTGGCCCTTAGTGAAAGTTGTTCAGTTTGATGGTCTGAAACACCCCCTTAAATATTACTAGGGTGTTTTGTTACACCCTGTATAGAGTACACTTAAAACATTTAAAAAAATGTTTTCTTTATGTAGGTATGCCGTATTAATAGAGAATTTGACAAACAGAACTATTGGTTTTAAGGAAAGAAAAAAGAGGAAAGACACCGATGAAAACCTAATAAAACCTTCGACAAGAAATAAAGTTTAGAAAATAACATAAACAAGTGTCGCTAATAAAAGTAGCGAGAACACAAAACGCAAATGAAAGTGACAGTTAATGCCGGCGAATTTAGACTTTAGGCATAATAAATAACTGAACCAAGATGATGATAAGTACCTACGAAGAAAAGCTGCAGTAGGTACCTACTAATAATAGAACAGTGGTAAAATAATTTGAACTAATCAAAGGACATCATCGGATTTGTTAAAAGATGTGAAAGTGCCGGCCAACAAAAAATAATGCTATATTCTGTTAGGACTTGTCCGTCATAAAATTTATTATTATGGCACCAAAGCTATCGGGCCATTATCCTTCGTTTTATTTGGGTTTGAAAACCTGCCTTTTCATACACATTTTCGATAAAATTAGCTAAGGCTATATTCTGTTAGAACTAGTCCGTCGCAGCATTTTTTAGTATGGCACCAAAGCTATAGGTCCATTTTCCTTGGTTTTATTAAGGTTTGAAAAATCGTATTTTCATACATTTTAAAACTTACAGCTACATATATCTATCGTGCCATAATAACAAATGCTTAGACGGACAAGTTCTAACAGAACAGAGCATTAATTTTTGTTGGCCGGCACTTTCACATTTGGACCAAAAATGTATGAAATGTCGATGATGTCCTTTTGTATATTAAGTATTACATAACTACATACCTATATGTATTATTTGTGTTACTTACCTCTTCGTAGGTCAAGCGCAAGGCACATAACAATAAAAAGGAGTCTCATATATCATGGTACCCCACCGGAACGGGCAAACCGCGGTCACCACACCTAGTTTAACATTACCATACTTACACCATCATAACTTGGAACCCCACACCCCTCTGAACTAAACCGCTTGTTTGTAAGAAGAGGTAGTTTGGTTTTAGCAAGAGGTTCAAGTTACAAAAGTTGGTTATGCACGCGTTCAGCATTTAGAAATGTATAGAAAAGGAAGTTATGGTGGTAATTAAGTAGTGGCAAGTGTTTATTGCATCTGCCTCTAATTAAATAGTATCTATTGGAAATGTACGTTTGGTTTAGTTAGGTTTATGACCTGCATAAAGATTAGCTTGTGATTATTCATAAGGTTCAGAGAAATATGTGACATAAATACAGAAGGCTAAACGATAGGCTCAAACGAAGTATGAAAATTAAATTGTTTTTCTTTTTCAATTTTCTTTCTACAGGATGTTAGCGTAGACAGTTGAGCGATTGTACTCATGATGCTGAACAACTTTCCAAAAGGCAATAGGGAAATAAGAAGAAAACACTTTTTATACAAACGTTGCAGTATCGATTGCATTTAGTATGGAAAGATCAACATATTTTTTGCTAATTTCCTATAGGTTTCTTATTGAATGTTGTGCGGTATCATGGGTAGGTAAAGTAATGCAACTGTTTACCCTAACACCCTGTATATTAAAGCATTATTCATACTAGATGTATTTCGTAATAAAATTTGATTATCGATCGTTATTAAATAATGTTTCCTCGGCTATTAAACAAACATGGAATCCTTGATATTTATTGGTATTGCTTCACATGCGGTGCTAAATTATTATATAGATATCTAGTTGCGGATACGTGACTCATCGATTGTGCAAGTATTATACTTATTTAAAGTTATTCGCTTATTAAGAGGTAGTCATACAGATTGTTGTAGGAAACTGTAATGGTGTAATTCCACATCGAATGGAAATAATGGGTCTTAAATGGTTCATTACAACTAACAATTAAAAAAAAATTAAATTTATTTATTGAATAGGGATTCGGCGTCGTCCAGGTCGACCCAGGAAGAGGTGGCGGGACGACCAGTAGCCAGAGGTTGCCCAAAACAGGAACGAGTGGAAGAGCAAGGGAAAGGCCTTTGCCCAGCAGTGGAATGAAGTAGGCTAATAAATAAATAATAAATTTTTTATTGAATAGAAACATTTACAAATAATACAACACAATAAATGAAACCCGTCCCACGAAAACCTATAATAAAAAAAAAATAAAAAAATATCTTGGACAATGTCACACAAATTATCTAGTCACATTTAAAGTACCAGAATCTAGCCTGGACTTGTATTGTGATGACTAGACAACGATATAGAATACATATATAGATACAAACATCCATGAATCGGGTACAAATATTCATATTCGTCATACAAATATTTGAGTGCGTTACCTCACTTCTAAAAGTGCAACACCGAATACCACCTCCCCGTAAGCTCACTAACACGAATCACTCAACAACGAATGCACGCTACCACGAAAAACTTATGGCCGAAGCCACGCGACCTCAAATAAATTTGTCCCTTACGGGATTCGAACCCGCGACCCTCGGCACAGCAGGCAGGTTCACTACCGACTGTGCTACCGGGCCGTCAATCCGTCCGTCAGGCCGTCTATATGGGTATACCTGGAGAAGAGGGGTTCTCGTTCGCGGACAAAATATTATAGTATTACATACCTAATGTTTGTTATGAAATAGTTTAATCGCAACGCTACAATAGTTTAATATACTAATTTAATCTACAGGGTGGTCCAAACGGAGACGTCCAAAAACTTTTTTTAGGTTCCTCACACCTAAGGTGCATCCGAAAATACCCATGTATTTGGTTTTTTGTAGTTTATTTGAGTATTTGAGAATTTTCTACCGGAGCGGCTTAAAAATGTCATAACTTTTTTCGTAGTAAGAATTAATTATACTTCATCTTTCATGAGGGTCGCCATACAAATTTCATAATTTATGAAATGCAGTTACAGTCTCTGCCCTGTAGCCCTCAAAAGTAAAACAAAAGTCCAAGTCCAAGTCCAAGTCCGAGTCCAGTGGGTCCTATGACAAAAGTGCATACCACTTGTTTTGTAGAAAATATTACCAGGTTTAATTAGTACTCGCAAAACTTTTCGATACGACTTATAGATTCCGAGAAATAAGCGAAAAACTGAAGAAAGTCCCGGATTTTCAAGTATTTAACAATGATCCGAAGGGCTTTCGAGGTCGAAAACTTGGATTTGTCATTACCATGTCATCACTACCAAGTACCAACATATAAAAAAACCAGAACTACCTCATTTGAGGCAAGCAAAAACATCTTAGATACGAAAATAAAATTAAAAAAACCAACATAATATCTTACCAAGACAAGATGTGCGCCAACTGCGATTACGCGGCACTCCGTTTAGATGAGGTTTATCTAATATAACCACTATAATCTATAGAGATTATGAGAAACAAATCGACATGAGTTCCATAACTATATGCCAACTATACGCAAAAATTTTTATGTTAGCCTATTTCCCATACTAAGATTGAGGATCTTATTTTACGAATATCAAACAAGAAAAAGAAAACATATACAAACATAGCCAAAGTCTTTGTCATATTATTCTTGGAAGTATTATTAAAATCGGTTTAGTTCTGGATGAACACAGGAGAAGACGAAATCATTTTATGGAGCTAAAATCCGTTCGAGCAGCTGTTGTCACTTTCGCACTGGTA
Organism: Agonopterix subpropinquella; assembly: GCA_922987775.1. Classification (NCBI taxonomy): domain Eukaryota; kingdom Metazoa; phylum Arthropoda; class Insecta; order Lepidoptera; family Depressariidae; genus Agonopterix; species Agonopterix subpropinquella. The sequence continues at coordinate 47,628,448 of OV277693.1, read as the reverse complement.
TAGATATGTTACAAACCTTTACTTCAAATTCCTTGCAGACCGCCTTTCCTGTTAAATAGCCAATAAAGCACTATTTAAGTACTATTGGTATAAGACCTTAACTAGAGCAGTTACCAATAAAGAATTCTTTTCATAGTTCAACAAACATGTAACGTCAGGTGTAGAGCACGTATGTATGTACAATTGTACGTATGTATGAGTAGCAGGAATACTTTTAAAACCGTAGTATTACAATAAACCTAACCAATCCTACTTGACCCAAATGTATGGAACAGCAGTTTTTAGGGTTCCGAAGTCAACAAAGAACCCTTATTGTTTCGCCATGTCTGTCCGTCCGTCTGTCCGTCTGTCTGTCTGCGGATAGCTCAGAGACGGTTAGTATTAGAAAGCTGTAATTTGGCATGGATATACATATTAATTACGCCGAAGAAGTGGTATAATAAAATTTTGAAAAATATTTTTTTTAGTGTACCTCCCCTACACGTGAAGTTGGGAAAACATTTTTTTTTCTCTTCTACCCCATGGTGTGGGGTATCGTTGGATAGTCGTTTTAAAATATTATAGGTGTGGGAAAACCATTTTTCGATTTAGGGATCCGTTTTACGAAATATTAAGCTTTAAAGTGAAAAATGTTGTTAGAGTCAAGTGTCGTCGTCCCCCCCCCCGTGCCAGCTTAAACGGTTATTTCTGAATATGTGAAAAAATTCATGGCAGTAGTACATACATATAACAAAATTAAAAGGAAAACTATCACCGCTAAGTAGGCTTTACAAGTTTACGAATAATAGTTTATCAACTTATAAAATTTACTTTTTCGACTTTATTAGCCGTTAAACCTCAGAGACGCTTAGTACTAAAAAGCTGTAATTTGAAATGGATATATACACATTTATCACGCCAATAAAGTGGTAAAATAAAATCTTGAAAAATATTTTTTTAGGGTACCTACACGCGAAGTGGGAATGGATTTTTTTCTTCTCGTCTACCCCATAATGTGGGGTATCGTTGGATAGGTGGTTTAAAAATATTATGGGTGTGGGAAAACTGTTTTTCGATTCAGGGATCCGTTAGCGAAATATTAAGCTTTAAAGTGAAAATTTTTGTTAGAGTCAAGTTTCCTCCCCCCCCTGCCAGCTAAACAGTTTCTGGATATGAGAAAAAAATTATGGCAGTATTATATACAGGGTCCTTCTTAATATGCTGACACTTTTTTAAGGGGATGATCAGACCATGAAACTGAACAACTTTCTCTATGGGACCAAAATCGAAATCGCGAAAAAAAAATCTGATGTCCCATACATTTGGCTCGAGTAGGTTTGCAGTTTTGTATGGGCGAGCAGATTTTTTTTCGCGATTTCGATGTAGGTCACATAGAGAAAGTTGTTCATTTTCATGGACCCTATGTAACGAAGTTAAAAGTTTACGAATAATAGTCGAACAACTTATAGAATGTACTTTTTCGACTTTATTAGCCGTTAAACCGTAGTATAAAACAAAAAGCTTCCTTATTGTGACGGGCAACTACGGAACCCTATCCTGCGCGTGGTCCGACATGCACTTGGCCAGTTATTTATTTCGATATTTTGTCCCTTAGAGACGACAGTGTTTGGCAGGTCGTCTTGCGTGTTCAAGTCCCATCCGAGACAAATTTTTAAATCTTTTATATTAATAATCCGTAATCTATATCCAATAATATACTAATCTATTATTTTTAACTAGGACTATCATAATTTTTAGGGTTCCGTACCCAAAGGGTAAAAACGGGACCCTATTACTAAGCCTACCGTCCGTCCGTCTGTCCGACCTGTCAATTTGTTCTCAAAAGGGCCCCTAGTGGGAAAGTTTTGGGGTAGTTCTAATTTCTTTCATTTTTTAAGTATTTTGCGGTGCTGAATCCGAATCTGAGGTTTGCTAACAAAATTTCGTGACGCAACATTGACAAAATCGCAATCAAATCAAATCAAATCAAATAATTTATTTCAGACAAGATGTCCATATAGTGTTAGTATACATGTATCTTACAGCTAGTGTTAGTAACAAAACATTTTATTTTATTTTAAAAACCCGGTATGGAGCTTCACTCAGTGATGTAACAGCGGGGAGTCCCACCGGTCTTTAAACACACTCAGGAGACCGTTGGTGCTGGCTCGGAGCCTGCCCAACATGGAGGCGCACCGTTTTCTCAATATAGCATAGAAGTCGTCCGTGTGCGCCTCCGCAAACAGCAATAAAAGGGAAAAATTTCTAGATATTTGCTTAAAACTCGGAAACTATTAAGTTTAAGTAAATAGACTGTTTACAGAAATTAAACCTGACAAAATTTTCTACGAAACTAGTTATATGTACTTTTTTCATAGGACTTAAACTTTGAGAGCTACAGAGCCGAGAAAGTAACAGCATTTTAAAAATTATGAAATTTGTATGGCGACCCTCATGAGAGTTGAAGATAAAAAGAAAATGATTTCATATTCTTAATAAGCGACCCTGAAAACCCTCGGATACAAATTTTCAGCCGATTCGGTGAACCTTTAAAAGCTGCTTTGGCGTTTGAAATTTCCATGGCAGCCATCTTGGATTTCACTATTTTGGATTTTTTTTTACCGCCATCCAAATCTGACCAGGGTCCTCTATAACATTTATTTGAGATCCATAACCCTATCTATCGTAGTTTCCACGTGCCGTTGACATCATCCGCCAGGAATCGATCTTCCGAGGAAGTCAAAATTTTCCCTGTATCTCCAGAGTATCCATATGATGATTGATCCCTAAATGTCATCCCTGTACCGTAGGGGGAGCCCGCAGATCAATGTTGAAGTATCTGGTCGATCCCCACTTTCCATAGATAAGTAGATGACCCCGGATGAGTACTTGGATAATTGTTCGCCGGGTTCCCGCCAACTAAAATGATTTCAAGGATCATAATAAGGATGTCCTGGTGATAAAAGGAATATTTTGACTTCCTCCAGAAGGTCGACTCCTGACGGATGAGGTCAACAGCCCGCGGAAACTATAATAGATAGGGTTATTGACCTTAAATAAATGTCATAGACGACCTTGGTCAGATTTGGTTGGCGGTAAAAAAATCCAAAATAGTGAAATCCAAGATGGCTGCCATGGAAATTTCAAACGCTAAAGCAGCTTTTAAAGGTGCACCGAATCGACTGAAAATTTGTATTTGAGGGTTTTCAGGGTCACTTATTAAGAATATGAAATCATTTTCTTTTTATCTTCGACTTTCATGAGGGTCGCCATACAAATTTCATAATTTTTAAAATGCTGTTACTTTCTCGGCCCTGTAGCTCTCAAAGATTAAGTCCTATGAAAAAAGTACATAGAACTAGTTTCGTAGAAAATGTTGTCAGGTTTAATTTCTGCAAACAGTCTATTTACTTAAACTTAATAGTTTCCGAGTTTTAAGCAAATATCCAGAAATTTTAGAACAAGAAACTAGTTTTTAATAAATAAAAAAAAAAATCTTTATTTCAGATATAATCCATATTGTTGTTAGTAACACACTTAAATAACTATATTAGTACAAACACTTAAGTGCAGACCGACCCAGTGCTTAATAAAGCTACTGTCGTATCTACTTCGACAATCTTCAGAATGCTGTTGGTGCCGCCGCGAACCCTCTGCAGTGCGGCGGCACAGCGTTTGCGGAGCGTGGCGTTTATCAATGTTTTTTCTTCTCGCCCTATGGTAAAAACGGTAATACATACAAGCGTCAAACTTTGTATGATTGTAGAGCAAACTCTACAATATAACAACAAATAATTAAAATCGGCCAAGTGTGAGTCGGTTCCGGAGTACGGAACCCTCAGCCTCGGAGCGCGAGTAGCCCGACTCGCACTTGACCGATTTTATTCAGTTTAAACAGTTCACCTGCGACACCATATTTAAGTATGTAGGTGCACAATACGAGATTGGTACGTGTAGCGTTACAATTTTCTACTCAATTTAAGACGCCGCTTTCTGATTGCCGGTAACAATGGTGGACAATTGGAAGCCGATGGTTAAGTCGTTATTTATAACTGTTCTGTTTTAACTGTTAGTTGTTCCGTTCTAAAGCGTTGCACTATTAAAATATTTTGCCATTTCTCATCCTGAGTTCCGAAGTTGACCAAGAAATCCTTTTTAGGGTTCCGAAGTCAAAAAGGAACCCAAGTTTTGCCATGTCCGTCCGTCTCTCCGTCTGTCTGTCGGCGGCTTAGGTCAGAGACGTTTAGCACTAGGAAGCTGTTATTTGTTGGGTATACATACATACATTAATCACAATACACAATACACATACATCGACAAAGTGGTAAAATTAAATCTTGAAAAATATTATTTTTTGTGGGAATGAAATTTTTTTTCTCATTTATCGACAGATCTTTTCAAATATTGTGGGTTTGGGAAAACCATTTTTCGATTAAGGAATCCGTTAGCGAAATATTAAACTTGCACATTTTTGTTAGAGTCAAGTGTCGTCGTCGTCCCACCCTTCAAAAAAAAACAATATAATATTATAAAGAGGTGACTGCTCATGCCCAGTGTGAGGGGCGTGATGGTGCGCTAACGGGCGTCTCGGTCTGCTTGCTGTGCGCCCGCGCAGCGCTTTCGTAAGCCGATCCTGGAGATAAGGCGTGCTGCTGTAGCAAGTAAAGTGTTGCTTTTATTAGAGTGTTTTTACATAAACGTAACATAACATATACTCAGGCCTGTGTCCCATTGGAGTAGGCAGAGACAATTGATGGCCGTCGGCTACGACCCTGACACTTTTGAGTCTTCCAGATTCGTTCGTCTTTCGCCTTTCGACTGTTTCACTTACACTCCCTTCATAATCACCATGCTAAATCTATCACTCATCCTTTCCACATGACCAAGCCATCGCAGCAGGTTTTTGTTGTCAACTATATCCTGTTCAAAGACTACAGTTTAATATACAGAAAATCTTCTTTCAGTCCACATCTTTCTCTTAATACACAGTTCCGTATCTTGTCATTCAGAGCACACCAGGAAAATAGTATATAATTTCATGGTATAGAGTATACTATAGATTCTACAGGTACCATGAAATTAGAATAGATAAAACCTACCCTTTTACTTTGATCGAAGTGTCTACCTACCTTACAACCTTCTTGCACTAAACATACGGGCATTCTATATTCTGTATTGATTATGTATTATAAAACATTCTGGAAGAGCCAAAAAATACGATACATACGAGTACACTTAAAACTAAAGAGAAATACTTAACTATTATCTAAGCAGGCAACAAATTAATATCTGCTATAAATTGCAATAATCAATAAAGATCACATAATGCTGGAGGTAAGTACCTAATTGCAGCAGATATAATGCGATTACTTCTGCATTCACAACCAATGACTACATCTTGAGACGCCATATTGTATCTAGTAAACCTACGTTTTGTTTCTACATGGTTACACTGGTGTGTAATTTGGTACCTACCTAATAGGAAACATTAATGGAATTAAAAAGTAAGTTATAGCCAGTAGGATCCCACTGTAGGGCAAAGGCCTAGACACTAGGTTTGTTAACCTATACCTAAGCCAACTGTTATTTATGTTAGTTAAGCCAGTTTTTAATTGTATTTTATTGTAGGTACTTAATGTTATTTATTATATACTAAACTATTTGGAATGCTGGTATACGCAAGTATATAGCAACTTACATGTAAGAATGTGTAATTGTTGCGCACACGGCAATACCCACCTATAACGTTTTAATTAAAAGAGAATGCTAATTAATTCACAACACTGCAAGTAGGTAGGTACTTCAATAAACGATTTTGTTTCGCAAACTGTGAATCATGGGCTAAGTAACGCATATTATAACATTTTTCTATATTATTATTGTCTAATAAGATTTAGGTTTAACCTATAAATAGTTTCCAATAATACATCGATATTTTAAACCATTCAACTTGAAGATCCGAAATTTTTTTACGTACTACCTACTTACGTACTATTCCTAGAATTTACCTATAGTTAAAACCACAGATTTTATAATACTAGCTGTGCCCGCGACTTCGTACGCGCAGACCGCTGAAATAACATAAAGAGAAAGAAAAAAGAATAAGAATTATAAAGAAAGAAAGAAAAGGAATAAAGAACTTACTTTACAATTTAGATGTAGTTTTGAGAAATTTATAGATAGATAGATTCTACTTTCCAATTTGATGGCAATATTACACGAATATTTTTTTTTAGGTATCTGTAGCGTTCAACGATCAATAATATCGGTTCCCATCTGCAGTCAGTCCAAGTGCAGTCCCCAAATGTATGTAAATTATCTCACAGGAACACATTACCAGGATAAAAAGTATCCTATACAGGGTCCTTCTTAATATGCTAAAATTTTTTTAAGGGGATGATCAGACCGTCAAACTGAACAACTTTCTCTATGGGACCAACATCAAATCAGGAAAAAAAAGACAGCTGTTTCATACAAAACTGCAAACCTACTCGTGCCAAATGTATGGGACAGCTAATTTTTTTCGCGATTTCAATGTCGCTGCCATAAAGAAAGTTGTGCAGTTTGAAGGTCTGGTCATCCCCTTAAAAAAATATCAGCATATTAAGAAGGATATTATTCCAGATTCCAGAACATATATTTTACCTGTGTGCCATATTTCGTCCAAATCCGTACAGTCGTTATGCATGATAATCGATAAACCCGCAACTTCGTACGCGCAGACCACACTAAAACACTGCTGCTGCAGGCTGCTGCTGTCTTTAAATACCCTTAACTTTTGAATGAATAAACCGATTGCAATGAAATAATAGCTTATATGGTAATTCAAACCAAACCCTATACTTTTGTGAAAACCACATTTAAATAGGTCTAATAGTTTTTAAGTGATGCGTACATTAAATTCAGTGACGCTCGCGACTGTCTTTAAATACTCATAACTTTTGATTGAATGCACCTATTGCGATGAAATATAGCCTATAACTTGACCAAAACTAAGCCCTATACTTTTGTGAAAACCCCATCCTAATTGATTGAGTCGTTTTCAAGTGATGCGCGAACATACAAACAGACAAACAGATAAACAGACAAAAAGACAAACAGACAAACAGACAAAAATTCTAAAAATGGTCTTAATGTATTCCATTAGGTATCCTGAACACCCCCAATTAATTTTTTTGCAAATATCTTCAATGTACATCATCAGCAAGTTTAGAATTTTATTATATGTAAATAATAATAATAGAATTAATAGATTAAAGATAATACATATTATGTATAAGTACTAGCTGCTGCCCGCGACTTTGTCTGCACTTTACTAAAGTGTATGTGTAAATGACATCATCATCGTCATCATCATCATATTAGCCGATAGACGTCCATTCAACGGGTTCCCGCCGCCTTCACCGGGTCTTCGTTCGGTCCACCTTGTGGGGCCAACCCACGCTGCGCTTTCTGGTAGGCGCACGCCACTTGAGAATTCTGTGGCACCATGGGCCAGCGGTTCTGCGAGCAATGTGGGGTACATTGGCTTGGCTTGTATTCTTTGGGCTAGTCTGCTGCACTGGTTATTCTACGAATCTCTTAATTTCTGATTCCATCTCGCAAGGAAACTCCGAGCATAGCTCACCCCCTTTTGGGTGACTTTCAGCCTTTTTATGACTTTGAGTGAGCTACCACGTCTCAGTCCCGTAGGTAGGCTCCATAGTGAAAGTTGTTCAGTTTGATGGTCTGAGGTCACCGTTTCAGTTTGCGGAGGGCTGTCCCTTTCACCCTATATATTGGCAGGCGCTTTGATTATCGAAAACTTTAGAAACGATTATTTGTTTTACTCCATGGAATTAAAAGCTGTTTTTTTTTGTAACAATAAACAACATAATAAGTAAGAAATGTAAATAGTTTGTGGGTGCTACTCCCGCGGCACAATCAAGAAAAAAAATTATAACACTTTTCATAAAATGTTGAATTTTCTCGGGTTACGTTTGTGTTTCGGTGATGTGAAAAAGCCTCTTAAAATTAAGCTTATACGTATAATAGAACTAAACTAAGAAACATAAGATTTTAATGTGGAACATATATTTTTGTGATTTCTATATAACTTTGTATTTAAATATCTCTGTAACTATAAAAAATTAATGCGTCTCGGAGCTTTACCTAGGCGTTCAGAACATCAAAACGCATCGCTTGCTTATCGGTGCTGTCGGACAAAATTTTTGAACATAGTGCGCATCTTCTCTATAATGTAGGTAACAGAGGCGGTGGAAGAGTCAAAAAATTACGTCAAAATGTTCGACTCGTACACATAAACTAACAACCATAATCCATTTCAAGGTGTCAGGAATCTTTGCTACAATAAGCAATATACAGGGTTCTTCTTAATATGCTGACACTTTTTTAAGGGGATGATCAGGCCATAAAACGGAACAACTTTCTCTACGGGACCAACATCGAAACCGCGAAAAAAAATCTGCTGTCCCATACATTTGGCTCGAGTAGGTTTGCAGTTTTGTATGGAAGTGCTGATTTTTTTTTCGCGATTTCGATGTTGGTGCCATAGAGAAAGTTGTTCAGTTTGATGGTCTGATCATCCCCTTAAAAAAGTGTCAGCATATTAAGAGGGGGTCATACCTATTTTGTCTGTTTTCGAACCGATTTTTGAGAACCAAATTATTACATTTAATATATATAGTTCACATAACAGTGTAGATACGTTCTTTCTGCAGGGCATCTAACCGTTGAAAACACGATTCTATTAAATTTTCTCGATAGAAAAGAGGAGCAAAGTAAGCTCGATTTCAGATTTATAACCAGTTTTACAAGAATCACACCATTTCTTCTGAATATACCATCATTTGAAAGGTAAATAATTATAGCAGGGCTTCTAACCGATGGATTTTTCCCCAAACACCCAAGAGAAAAGATATTGATGAAAAATGCGTTTTTTTGCGATCTTGCTTTCAATTGAAGCGGGATGGCTAATTGCGAAAGTTTGCTTGTTAGAAAGAGAGGCTTGTTCTACTAATACCCAGCCTTAAGAAGGACCCTGTATTATTAGTATATACCTATGCTGACGGTTTTGGTCAAGACTATCAAACGACTTGAACAGATTTTATTTTCACGATTACTATGAGGATTCCATAATCATCATGAAAATAAAATCTGTTGTCCGTCTCATACATTTGGGTCGAGCAGGGTTTCCGTTTTTTTCGCTTTTTCAAGTTGTTCAGTGTGATGGTCTGTCTGATCATTCTAAAAAACTGTCAGCATATTAAGTTGGATCCTGTGTAGATTTATTTTCACTTGGTTTTATTTTACACCAAGATATAATTAGTGTTGAGAATCCGCTTTGTAGGGACAACCCTACAAGCAGACTACTTATTACGTTATGAAATAATTGATCTATTTTTACAAAAAAATGAAGTTACCGATAAATGTTCAGGTTTTTATCTAATCGCTCTCTGCACTATTGCATTACTACAGGTGTAACGTAAGCGTAAACAAACTTACATTTTAAAACACATTATAGCTACATAGCATTTAGCTTTTGACGTTAATTTTAATGTAATTAATCGCGGAGCAGCTGTTCCGATACGAAAACAAAACGAAATGAAAAATCCAATTATCTACACAAAACGGAACCAATTACAAAATGAAGCTCGGCCAAAAATCATGCATCTGCTATGTAACCCTTTCCATTACGAGCTCCCTACACATGCCGTGCCACCTCGGACCGTGTTGATTAGCAAATAACATCTTTAATATTTTAGTTATACTATAATAATCCAAGTTACATTTCCCTTTTCTTGTCGTCTCCATCTCCCCTTACCTCATTTTAATATGTACGTAAATATACAAATTACTATGGATTTGAGACAAAACATAACTTTAATAATAACTATCAGCCCGTCCCGGCTTCGCACGGGTGGACGTCTAATCTTTTCTAGCAAAAAATATAGCCAATGTTACTCAGGGTGAATGTAACTGGCAAAAATCGGCACAGTAGTTTTTGAGTTTATTCATTACAAACATACACACACACAAAAATACAAATCTTTCATTTTATAATATTAGTATAGATAACAGTAGAAAACATCTTATGATTGTTCGCGCACTCTTGTCCTTTACTACTATCACTAAAATATTAAAGAACATTAATGAGAACTAGATAACATAGCTTTTCTTAAACTACTAGGAACCCAACCAGTACCTACGAACCCCCAGCCTCATATAAAATTTTAGCAAATTATTGTCCATGTTGACACAATACCCCACTCAAATTAAGTAAGCATGCTGTTGGTTAGCATTGGCACTAATATGTTGTATTTGATTCATAATTACTTTGCACGTTTACTGTCAGCTTGTAAATCTAGTTCAGATATATACCTCAACATTTTGCAGTTTCATCCACAGCTTTATAATGCTATCATCACCTTTACAAAAAGAGTTAAAAAGGATACTTCCGATAACACTGAGTTAATAATAACCCAATTAAGGATGGACACGTTGCAACATGATGCAACAATAGGACCGAATTAACAGTTTTTTCATAAAGCTCACGAAATGTTAACCCTGAACACCGAAGATCTAAAAAATATTTGCAAGATACGGTTACAAAATTAAATTAATAAAACGTTATATGTAATAATTAACTAGATATATTATGTTCTCTCTTATTAAAACTGCAAAAAGTGAACTATACTACTACTATACTATATACTACTACTATATACTATATAAACGAGCAGTAAGTAATATAACAAGTACCTAATAAATTGATTCTTACGTAGTTATGTACGAGAGGTGTCTCGACTTACAAGAGTAGGTAATTAAAAACCTGCCAATTTTATTACTATTCAGCTTATCATTGTAAATAAAAGTCGCCTAATAAAAACGGAATAACTTCATCTTTTACTTTTATTTTACGATAAAATGTCACGAATAATCAGTTAACTCGTGTCGTGGGACTATGCGGTCTCCCCTTTTTAATCGTGTTATGTTTTTCTGCTTTCTGTAGCCTCGTTACGACGAACAACGGCAAAACAAATATCAATACTCTAATAAAGTAATAAATACTCTAATAAAGTAATAAATAATAATAATAATATCCCCGCGGGGGCAGCTTGTGGCGAGCTGACGGTGAGTGGCGACACCGCGGACCCCTATCCAGGGGGACCATACAGACATGCGCTCACACACACACACACCCACACACACACCCCCACACCCACACACACAGTAACACACCCCCCTACCTCTGGCTTGCCTTAATTGGCCGTCCAGAGTGGAATCGCAAGAGCAGAACCTATGCTCCAGGTTGGAAGTGTATTGCACGTAATGGCGTAATAACGGGGAAACCCGCTCACGGGGGTAAACCCCGCGATGGTGAAACCGGAGCCGCACCTCTCGACAACCTTCAGCCGCTCAATGAGATGTTGCCCCATTGTCGCACTTTGTGCGTGCGACCGTTTTATGGGGCCCACTCGACGAGTCGGCGAGTCACCGCCTGCCCTATTTACAATTTTGAGACTAGTTGTCATGGCAGGCGTCCGTTAGTCTCCTCCCATAGCCCAGTATCCATCCATCCAACTTTCACCTCCATAGCCCAAGACCTTATTTTTCCATCGCGGCCATAGCGCCGTACTCCAATAGTCTTTACACAAATGGCGGGGACCATCCCCGTGTGTATCATGTTGTACGCTCGGGGATGGTATCCGCCATTTGTGTATCCCTTACATTTAGATTAACTTGTCTTTTGAACGGGCCTCTACATGTTGGCTTCGGCCCCATGCACGCCTTCCAAAGGTCCGGGACTTAATTGCCCGTGATTACGGAACGTAAGACATATAATAATATAAGCATAATATAAACCACAGAGTACTAAAATAAATAAACTGTACCCTGCTACGCGTCAATTTAATACATCGAAGTTCAATCCTTATTCAGTTTCAGTTGTAAGCAAATTACAAGCCCGCTATTCAACTGTGCTGAATTCCGTATCGCGCTAAACTTGTCTTATTTACTATTTGATTGACAGCCTGAAACGTCCGAGCGATCTGTCAAACGGCTGTCATGAGCTGTCAAATGATTAGCGCGATACCAAATGTGTAAAAAGTTGTGATTCCCATGCAGTCCAAAGACGTGGAGATTTATTTAGCGCGATCGGCCTCCTTGGTCGTCGCGTTGTCCTGAAATAGTGGTTATAAAGTGTATTGTATATAGTAGCGAAGTCACATCCAGTCACCAATAATCACTAGATCTGTATCGATTGACATCGAGGGGTGTTTATCGGAAGTGTGCCTACACGGCGGACGTTGGGAGGGTAGGTACGAGTAGAGCTTGGTTAGACACGTGCGTGCTTAGGTACGTTTACCCTTTCAATCAATCTGTACACATTGTGTATTATTAACCAGCCATTCGATCGTGCACTTGTGCCGAGACCATTAGGAGTTTGTCTTTTGTAATTTTGTTTTCGAGGGTTTTTATTTATGAGAAAAATAGATTCATTTCTCTATGTATTGACATACTTAAAACCTAGTAATCTTAGTTGTATTCCTTTGGAAATGGAAACGTTCCACGGAGAGACGCTTCGACTTTTAAAGAAGATTGGCAGATTTGGACCCAGCCATTTTTTACGAAAACTAAAAGCCATTTAGGACGGCGCGGCGGTCATAATTATTATAAACAGAAAAAATTAAAGTATTTTTAAAAAAAAAACTTCCACATCTCCAGAAGTCTGGATTCAAAAGTAGAAATTACTAGGAAAATAGACAAATCGTTAAAAAAACAGTAGCAAAATGCAACCACGACAGCTATTTTCATCTAATATTATCACTGAGGTAATTTTGGTCGTTACGGAACGTATTTGGCTTGGTTGAACTGATAGTGTGTGTGATTTCGTTTTCTTCCATTATCATAATATTGTACGGTTATCGTGAATTTTCATTAAAATAAACACAATGAATGCGTAGAAGATTGAGTGGACTATCTAATAGGAAAGATTATGAGTTTCACACACTTGATACAAAAGGAGAAATACCTTTTCCCCAACTTCTACAGGCTACAACCAATTTACATTTTTGTTAGTTTTGTTTCACTCTACACGTATTACTAAGTTTCATTCATGTATGGAACCTCTATGTCTGGGTCTCAAATTACATGGCCTTCCGCCAAACTTCTTTCTAAAGACATAGACAATTAGACACCCTTATTATTATCTTTCTTTTATGTTATACTAGCTTTTATCTAGCAAAATAAAATATAACTCAGGAATAGTGTAACTGTCCATTAGTGAAAGAATTTTTACAATCGGTTTAGTAGTTCCAGAGTTCACATACATCCACACATACCTTACATTTAAGATACAATCAAAAAAATTTTACCTCATTATAATATTAACAGAAAATTCCACTGCATCCTTACAGGCTACTTAAAACCTAAATATAATTAAAAAGGTGCTATAGGAAGGTACGTTACTATAGAACCTATGACGGCGTACACCATGTCTTCATATTCAAAGCACATTACACTTTAAATACCAACAATAATCTACACACAACGTAAAGACTCTTCAAAATGCGATACAAATCTAAACCGTCAAAATGTTTTGTGGCTACAATTTTATCTGGAATCTGCAGCATACTTGATGTTAATAGAGGAAATCGCCAATTGTGTGAAACAATGCCTCGTAGTCTACTGTGCCGGTGTTCGAACAAATCTTCCTCGGTTCTTGCTTCTTGCTTACACTCATCGTGGTAGAGCGAGATGGATAGAACTTGCCTGAAAGCAAATTTAAATCGTAATTAAAATAAGAAATAAAAATCTTGTCTGCTCCTGTAAATCATCATCACGCTCTTGGTAAAATCACTGCATCTAGAAAATTACGAGTTGCCTTTAAAGAATCAGGGCTAGTAAGTATTGCTAGATATAGGATACAATGTAGAGAATTGGTAAAAAGACTAAAAAGACAGAAAAGCAATTTCTGTTAGATATAATTAAAAACAAATATACCTACCTAACCTAATTTAGGTAGGTACCTACACACATCAAGCTATACAAAACCAAGATAAGCTGACCGCGTGACGCAATACTTACTCGACCTGCGCGCGGCCAGCTTATTTTGGTTTTGTATAGCTTGATGTGTCGCCGTGTGTACCTACAATACATTAATAATGTGGTTGTATGACTGTTCAAGATTCGAGTTAATCAGATTTATTCAAATTAGACCTTTCCACTATACGAGCTCCAATAACAAGTTTCTTTACTAATACAATGGTGGAAACTATAAGGACTTGTTTGATTACAGAACCCAAAAAATGAAGTGTCTGACTATATGGCCTACGAGTTAGTACCTATCTATCAGGGAAGACAAGAAGATAGCTGTAGGAAAAATATTTGGCAAAATCAATAAAACCATTTAAAAAATTGCAAGTATTGGACAACAAATAAATAATTTTTATCACCAATGTTGTTGAATAAATTAAAAATATATTTTAAAATAAGTTTGACGTATTTGTGTACTAAGATGTTTTTATATGTTTTTGTATTAATTTTTATTCATTATTAAATGTTTAAGGCACTTAAATTTTTTCTGAAAATATTGGCGGTATAATTATGGCCATTTATATTATATAAGTTACCTTAGCTGGAGATGACGATGAAAGTTAATCAATAAAATTTCAGTGCCTACTTCAATGAAATGTAGGTAAAGAAATGTCTAACGATGATTAGATTCGGATAAACTTAGGCATTGGAAATCGCCGTAAAATACCGTGGTGCCTTTCCTAAACTGAAATGTTGTCCATTTTGAGCACTCGAGCCATCGTCGAAACGTGATAGAGTGCAGATAGCGCAAGCATCACTTGACTGCCTATTAGCAAATTTTGCACTTTCATCCCCTGCATTGATCCCCTGAAATCGGCAGTTGGCACGCGCACGTGCGATCATGTTCAATATAGATGCACTCTGTGTAAAGTACTTCCGATGGCAATAAAGGTACTGCAGAAGAGTGCAATTGACGAAAACACTTCCGATCTTATCTCTGAAAAGCGATGGGTGCCATACAAAAGTAAGTAACTGAGATAAGGGTTTAGTTGTATTAAATTTGGTATACCCTACCTTGCCTTTAAAATCACGCATTAATACATTATTGTGATAGGTTAGTATGGATAGAAACCCGTTTTTAATATCGAACTCTAAACTTTGAATTTATATTTCTTCCAATGTCCGTTTGATGGTTTTTAGATCATTATTACAAATAATATAAATATTTTAAACAACAACAATCATCAATAATCTAATTTTTGTCATCTGTGTTATGATTTATGTTATGATCATCATCATAATTAATATCTCTCATATCTATTATGTACTTTCTCTATGGGGCCAACACAGAAATAGCGGAAAAAAACTGTTGTCCTTGTCCCGTACATTTTGGTCGAGCCTTCGAGTAGGATTGCAGTTTTAATTGGAACAGTTGATTTTTTTCCCGACTTCGATCTTGGTCCCATATAGACTATCGGCCACCCGTAGAAAAGTCGTCTCTAAACCATATCTCGTATGTAAGTTCTGTATATACCTACAACAGGTATGGCTGTGTTCGGGGTGCTCTCCTGATCACGAAACTGCTTGTTGTATAATGCAAAAGTGGTGGAGGGGGTAGCAGTGACGTCATAAAGATGGCCGCCGATGGTTTTAGTTTTTCTTCAATTGTAGCGCAACTATAAGGTCAATCTGGTTGTGCAAGGTGTCATTTGAAAGCTTATTAAATTTACTTTATTCATTTTATAGACACCTAAAGTGAAAAGTTTGTATTTACTGAAATATTTTCAGTTTATTGCATTTTTTGTTACCTACCAGCAATCATTACTCCAGTTTTCTCGGAAACGGGTAACTTTATTGTGAATATAGTTATTACATAAAACAAACAGAATTTTATAAGCTATCTTAAAAAATTTATTGTATAAAAATATAACTTCAAACGACTGAGCTGTGTCAAATTTTCTGGTGCACAGTAACTATGAGTCCAAGCGTGCGTCGGTGTGCGGCGGGGCGGACGGACTGCAAATAAAATTATTATTTATAGATTATTATATAATTAAGGTTTCCATTGTAATATTGATTAGGAAAATATACAATTTTACATTATTTAGGTACCTGCACATGCGTTTACATAAACTGTAGATGTACAGGGTTAAATGCGTAACATACTTAAGGGGGTGCTTTAGACCATAAAATTGAACAAGTTTTACAATGGGACTAACTTTGAAATCATGAGAAAAATATCCTGCTGTTTCATACATTTTGGTCGAGAAGGGATTGACATGACATGTTCGATGGAACATCCAATTTTATTTCACTATTTCAATGTTGACAAAACAAGGCGATACTGGTTCAGCTGGATGGTCTGAACTGAAGTAGGTACCCCATTTGATATATACTGTAACGCATTAAATTTTACACTATATTACAGAATATGTAATAGTATATCTAATATTACCTAATACTACATAACATGGACGATGCTGCCATGAAAAAGTGAATAAAAGAATGAGAAATCCAATATAATTTAACAGGTTTATAAATATTTATTGTTATATGAAAACCATTGTTAGTTATAAGCATGCAAAGTAAAACTAGGTAGCGATTCATCAACATCACCAAAATCCCCGATATGGCATGAATTTTTTTATTTTTATCAACACAGCCGCATCTCGCATTGCGGCAGCCTGTTTTGCATTGGCAAGATATTAATTCCAAATGTATTAAAGAAACACATCATGGTTAACGTTTTTGTCGGTGACAACTTTTTGTTTTCCAATGTCCAACCATGGTTTGTAGGTGGTGGTACATTTTGAATTGCGACATCTGCAGTGGCCCAAGCGTACCTATATTTGGTAATTTGCTCTTTTTATATGTTGTTTCAGAGCTTCTTGTGACGGTGGAAGATTATCCACGAAACCAATATTTAAAAAAAAATCTACTCTAAGATTGTCCATATTGTCAACCGTGTACAATTTGGGTTTCTTATGACAGTAAGCCATAATAAACTTATCACCTTCTTGCTCTAGATCTTCTGTTAGGTCAACCACCGATCCAAATTTTTCCAGAAAATCGTAATTTTCTGTGAAGACTTTCCACGTGCCATTCTTTGAAATACTTAACAATGAGCTTGTGCTGTCGCATCCTGTAAGAGTGTGGTACGCCAATAAATCCTGCTAATAAATCAAATCGCGATGAATTTATTTCACAATACATGATAGAGCAAGCAACAAATCTTGAGGGAGATATAAGTAGAATTATGTTAAACAGCAGAAACACTGACGTTTTACTGTTGCTTACTCATTCCTTCGGCAAGATACCAGCCTAGGTCTGGATTCAATGTGGAATGAGCGCGAGTAAACCAAAATACGATTCAGTCCATAAAATTGTCAAGCTGTCGGACCAGAACGACGCTGTTTATTGGCGTACCAAGCTCTTACAGGATGCGACAACTCAAGCTCATTGTTAGGTTTTTCAAAAAAAACACGTCGAAAGCCTTAACAGAAAATTACGATCTTCTGGTTGACCTAACAGAAGATCTAGAGCAAGAAGGAAGGTGAGAAGTTTATCATGGCTCTTTACTGTCATAAGAAACCCAAATTGTACTCTTATAATATATTCCTTGCCACCACCTACAAACCATGGTTGGACATTGAAAAACAAAAAGTTGTCACCGACAACAACGTTAACCATATATTTCGTTAAAAGATTTGGAATTAA
Organism: Agonopterix subpropinquella; assembly: GCA_922987775.1. Taxonomy (NCBI): domain Eukaryota; kingdom Metazoa; phylum Arthropoda; class Insecta; order Lepidoptera; family Depressariidae; genus Agonopterix; species Agonopterix subpropinquella. Next base: position 47,610,715 of record OV277693.1, on the reverse strand, counting down.
TATCTTGCCAATGCAAAACAAGCTGCCGCAATGCGAGATGCGACTGTGTTGATAAAAATAAAAAAATGCATGCCATATCGGGGATTTTGGTGATGTTGACGAATCATTGTACCTAGTTTTACTTTGCATGCTTGCAACTAACAGTAGTTTTTTTATATAACAATAAATATTTATAAACCTGTAAAATTATTTAGGATTTCTCAGTCTTTTATTCACTTTTCCAAGGCAACTTCATCCTTATTATGTAGAACCTTTACTATTACCTATTCTGTGACATAGTGTAAAATTAAATGCGTTATACAGAGTGAAATTGATATCATTAGCATCCTTTTAAACTAAGAATCTACCCATCAAACTGAACAACTTTTACTATGGGAGCAAACCGATCGGAGCAAAAAATAAATCAGCTGTTGCATACATTTGAGTCGAGTAAGCGTTGCAGTTTAGTATGGAATTTTTAGGCTGAATAATTTTTTGCTCCGATCGGTTTGCTCCCATAGTAAAAGTTGTTCAGTTTGATGGGTAGACTCTTAGTTTAAAAGGATGCTAAAGATATCAATTTCACCCTGTATACCTCAGTTCAGACCATCCAGCTGAACCAGTATCACCTTTCTTTGGAGTCAACATTGAAATAGTGAAATAAAATTGGATGTTCCATCGAACATGTCATGTCAATCCCTTCTCGACCAAAATGTATGAAACAGCAGATTATTTTTCTCATGATTTCAAAGTTGGTCCCATTGTAAAAGTTGTTCAGTTTTATGGTCTAAAGCACCCCCTTAAGTATGTTACGCATTTAACCCTGTACATCTACAGTTTATGTAAACGCATGTGCAGGTACCTAAATAATGTAAAATTGTATATTTTCCTAATCAATATTACAATGGAAACCTTAATTATATAATAATCTATAAATAATAATTTTATTTGCAGTCCGTCCGTCCCGCCGCACACCGACGCACGCTTGGACTCATAGTTACTGTGCACCAGAAAATTTGACACAGCTCAGTCGTTTGAAGTTATATTTTTATACAATAAATTTTTTAAGATAGCTTATAAAATTCTGTTTGTTTTATGTAATAACTATATTCACAATAAAGTTACCCGTTTCCGAGAAAACTGGAGTAATGATTGCTGGTAGGTAACAAAAAATGCAATAAACTGAAAATATTTCAGTAAATACAAACTTTTCACTTTAGGTGTCTATGAAATGAATAAAGTAAATTTAATAAGCTTTCAAATGACACCTTGCACAACCAGATTGACCTTATAGTTGCGCTACAATTGAAGAAAAACTAAAACCATCGGCGGCCATCTTTATGACGTCACTGCTACCCCCTCCACCACTTTTGCATTATACAACAAGCAGTTTCGTGATCAGGAGAGCACCCCGAACACAGCCATACCTGTTGTAGGTATATACAGAACTTACATACGGGATTTTTTTTTCTCTGGTCTGGCCCCTACACTAATAGGAAAGTTGTTCAGTTTGGTGATGATGGTCTGATCATCCCCTTAAAACTATCAGAATATTAAGAAGGACTCTGTATAAATAAATAGCTAGAGATAGAAAAAAGATAGATTATAAAAAACAGATAGCAAAGATAGATTAAAAGTAAAAATGCAAAACGATGATGGCAAGGTCATCATCTTGGATAATGACTATAGCGTCTGCAAGGTAAGTCACGTCGCGTCGGGGGCAGGCAGCGGTAAAGGAGCGACGCCTACCGACTAGGGTCCCACGATCGAGCCAGTGACGCATCCTTCGACATAGAGTACCCTCACATTCAGAACTATTGCCGGTCACACATTTTTTTTTCAATGTGAACGATGTGATGCTCGTAAGGTGGCGGGTTGTGGAGAGGTATGGACACTCAATCATCAGGGTCCAGAATCCACACGGACGATATGCCATATACCAATGAGTTTTTCTAACTTATGTACATAATACCGACTGCTGTCGACGGTGAAGGAAAACATCGTGAGGAAACCTGCATACGCTGATATAGAAATTTTGATGCGTATGTGAAGTCCACCAATGCGCATTTGGCTCGCGTGGCGGATTGATGCCCAATGCCCATACACCCACCCAGAGGGCAGGTCTGTATACCCTGCACATGCACCCGTATGATGAATGCTCGTCGGTTATCTTCGTAGTTCAAGACAGAAATATGGTTGCAAGCGAGAGCGAGTATATCAAATTTTTTCGATTTTATTTTTAGTATCGCGTATCCCCAATGGAACATAGACGTGCCTGAACTAGGTAGGTACTTACATTATGTGTGAAACTGGTCAATAGAATAAATGTTCTTACTTCTCACACAAATGACAATGGTAGGGTACATTGCTGAGAATGCTAGACACATGTTACCTACTGCATGTTTAGTGTCATTAGCATAGATGAATTAAAGTAGGCAAGATTGCTCACGTCAAACAAAGAACAAAGCTCTCGTAAAACTTATTATTGTCGCCGGTACCTCGTAGTTCGACTTATTATATTAGATGGCGTTACTATACTAGCTGAAGTCGCGCCTATAAGTGGAATACCTAGTACCATCTATCGAAAAATTTGATGAAACTCAACTTCGATGCAGGTGTGCGTAGACCTAAGATGACATAGGAGTGTGTGTGTCTTTTAGCTTCTCGAGTTGAAAGAAAGATTACATTCGCAATTTTATAAAGTAGGTAGGTAAAAGGTACCTTATGAGTACACCTTGGCTTAGTGGTTAAAGTGTCTGCTTGATAATTCTTAATACAGCAGGGGTTTGTTTTTATGAATCACCACGACTTACCATGTTTTATCTACATACAAAAATGTACTCTGCTGCTGTTTACCGTTGAGGGTACTCCTCAACGGTAAACAGCATTGGCTTGATATTTTTCTGTTCACGTTCAGTTTTGATAGCAAAACAAATATTTAATCAGGATCTGGTGCAGAAGCAAGGAATGACTCCGTACGAGGATACTCCTCAACGGTAAACAGCATTGACTCGCAATTTTCTTGTACACGTTCAATTTTGATAGCAAAACACATATTGAACCAGGATCTGATGCTGAAGCCAGTAATGTCTCCGTACGAGGGTACTCCTCAACGGTAAACAGCATTGGCTTGCACTTTTTTTTTCACGTTCAGTTTTGATAGCAAAACACATATTGAACCAGGATCTGGTGCTGAAGCCAGTAATGTCTCCGTACGAGGGTACTCCTCAACGGTAAACAGCATTGGCTTGCACTTTTTTTGTTCACGTTCAGTTTTGATAGCAAAACACATATTGAACCAGGATCTGGTGCTGAAGCCAGGGATGTCTCCGTACGAGGGTACTCCTCAACGGTAAACAGCATTGGCTTGATTTTTATCTCTTTCTGTTTAGTTTTGAAAGCAAAACACATATTTAACCAGGATCTGGTACTGAAGCCAGGGATGTCTTCGTACGAGGGTACTCCTCAACGGTAAACAGCATTGGCTTGATTTTTTTTTGTTCGCGTTCAGTTTTGATAGCAAAACACATATACAACCAGGATCTGGTACTGAAGCCAGGGATGTCTTCGTACGAGGGTACTCCTCAACGGTAAACAGCATTGGCTTGATTTTTATCTCTTCCTGTTTAGTTTTGAAAGCAAAACACATATTTAACCAGGATCTGGTGCTGAAGCCAGGAATGTCTCCGTACGAGGGTACTCCTCAACGGTGAACAGGATTGTCTTGAAAATTTTTTGTTCACGTTCAGTTTTGATAGCAAAACACATATTGAACCAGGATCTGGTGCTGAAGCCAGTAATGTCTCCGTACGAGGGTACTCCTCAACGGTAAACAGCATTGGCTTGCACTTTTTTTGTTCACGTTCAGTTTTGATAGCAAAACACATATTGAACCAGGATCTGGTGCTGAAGCCAGGGATGTCTCCGTACGAGGGTACTCCTCAACGGTAAACAGCATTGGCTTGATTTTTATCTCTTTCTGTTTAGTTTTGAAAGCAAAACACATATTTAACCAGGATCTGGTACTGAAGCAAGGAATGTCTCCGTACGAGGGCACTCCACAACGGTAAACAGCGTTGGCTTGATTTTTTTTTGTTCGCGTTCAGTTTTGATAGCAAAACACATATTCAACCAGGATCTGGTGCTGAAGCCAGGGATGTCTTCGTACGAGGGTACTCCTCAACGGTAAACAGCATTGGCTTGATTTTTTTTTGTTCGCGTTCAGTTTTGATAGCAAAACACATATACAACCAGGATCTGGTACTGAAGCCAGGGATGTCTTCGTACGAGGGTACTCCTCAACGGTAAACAGCATTGGCTTGATTTTTATCTCTTCCTGTTTAGTTTTGAAAGCAAAACACATATTTAACCAGGATCTGGTGCTGAAGCCAGGAATGTCTCCGTACGAGGGTACTCCTCAACGGTGAACAGGATTGTCTTGAAAATTTTTTGTTCACGTTCAGTTTTGATAACAAAACACATATTGAACCAGGATCTGGTGCTGAAGCCAGGAATGTCTCCGTACGAGGGTACTCCTCAACGGTGAACAGGATTGTCTTGAAATTTTTTTGTTCACGTTCAGTTTTGATAGCAAAACACATATTGAACCAGGATCTGGTGCTGAAGCCAGGGATGTCTTCGTACGAGGTTACTCCTCAACGGTAAACAGCATTTGCTTGTTTTTTTTTTGTTCGCGTTCAGTTTTGATAGCAAAGCACATATTCAACCAGGATCTGGTACTGAAGCCAGGGATGTCTTCGTACGAGGGTACTCCTCAACGGTAAACAGCATTGGCTTGATTTTTATCTCTTCCTGTTTAGTTTTGAAAGCAAAACACATATTTAACCAGGATCTGGTGCTGAAGCCAGGAATGTCTCCGTACGAGGGTACTCCTCAACGGTGAACAGGATTGTCTTGAAATTTTTTTGTTCACGTTCAGTTTTGATAACAAAACACATATTGAACCAGGATCTGATGCTGAAGCCAGTAATGTCTCCGTACGAGGGTACTCCTCAACGGTAAACAGCATTGGCTTGCACTTTTTTTGTTCACGTTCAGTTTTGATAGCAAAACACATATTGAACCAGGATCTGGTGCTGAAGCCACGGATGTCTTCGTACGAGGGTACTCCTCAACGGTAAACAGCATTGGCTTGATTTTTATTTCTTCCTGTTTAGTTTTGAAAGCAAAACACATATATTTAACCAGGATCTGGTACTGAAGTCAGGAATGTCTCCGTACGAGGGTACTCCTCAACGGTAAACAGCATTGGCTTGATTTTTTTTTTGTTCGCTTTCAGTTTTGATAGCAAAACACATATTCAACCAGGATCTTGTGCTGAAGCCAGGGATGTTTTCGTACGAGGGTACTCCTCAACGGTAAACAGCATTGGCTTGATTTTTATCTCTTCCTGTTTAGTTTTGAAAGCAAAACACAAATATTTAACCAGGATCTGGTACTGAAGTCAGGAATGTCTCCGTACGAGGGTACTCCTCAACGGTAAACAGCATTGGCTTGATTTTTTTTTGTTCGCTTTCAGTTTTGATAGCAAAACACATATTCAACCAGGATCTTGTGCTGAAGCCAGGGATGTTTTCGTACGAGGGTACTCCTCAACGGTAAACAGCATTGGCTTGATTTTTATCTCTTCCTGTTTAGTTTTGAAAGCAAAACACATATATTTAACCAGGATCTGGTACTGAAGTCAGGAATGTCTCCGTACGAGGGTACTCCTCAACGGTAAACAGCATTGACTTGATTTTTTTTTTTTCGCGTTCAGTTTTGATAGCAAAACACATATTCAACCAGGATCTGGTGCTGAAGCCAGGGATGTCTTCGTACGAGAGTACTCCTCAACGGTGAACAGGATTGCCTTGAAATTTTTTGTTCACGTTCAGTTTTGATAGCAAAACACATATTGAGCCAGGATCTGGTGCTTAAGCCAGGGATGTCTTCGTACGGGGGTACTCATTAGTACGAGGGTAAACAGCATTGGCTTGATTTTTATCTCTTCCTGTTTAGTTTTGACAGCAAAACACACATTTAACCAGGATCTGGTGCTGAAACCAGGAATGGTCCGTACGGAGGCACTCCTCAACTGTAAACGGTATATGCAAGTCAATGCTGTTTACCGTTGAGGAGTACCCTTGTACGAAAACATTCCTGGCTTCGGCATCAGATCTTGGTTAAATTTGTATTTTGCTATCAAAACTGAACGCGAATAAACAAAATTCAAGCCAACGCTGTTTACCGTTGAGGAGTACCCTCGTACGAAGCCATCTCTGGCTTCGGCATCAGCTCTTGGTTAAATATGTGTTTTGCTATCAAAACTGAACGCGAACAAACAAAATTCAAGCCAACGCTGTTTACCGTTGAGGAGTACCCTCGTACGGAGACATGTCTGGCTTCAGCATCAGATCCTGGTTAAATATGTGTTTTGCTATCAAAACTTAACGCGAACAAACAAAATTCAAGCCAACGCTGTTTACCGTTGAGGAGTACCCTCGTACGAAGACATCTCTGGCTTCGGCATCAGATCCTGGTTAAATATGTATTTTGCTATCAAAACTGAACGCGAACAAACAAAATTCAAGCCAACGCTGTTTACCGTTGAGGAGTACCCTCGTACGAAGACATCTCTGGCTTCGGCATCAGATCCTGGTTAAATATGTGTTTTGCTATCAAAACTGAACGCGAACAAACAAAATTCAAGCCAACGCTGTTTACCGTTGAGGAGTACCCTCGTACGAAGACATCTCTGGCTTCAGCATGAGATCCTGGTTAAATATGTGTTTTGCTATCAAAACTTAACGCGAACAAACAAAATTCAAGCCAACGCTGTTTACCGTTGAGGAGTACCCTCGTACGAAGACATCTGTGGCTTCAGCATCAGATCCTGGTTAAATATGTGTTTTGCTATCAAAACTTAACGCGAACAAACAAAATTCAAGCCAATGCTATTTACCGTTGAGGAGTACCCTCGTACGAAGACATCTCTGGCTTCAGCATCAGATCCTGGTTAAATATGTGTTTTGCTATTAAAACTGAACGCGAACAAACAAAATTCAAGCCAATGCTATTTACCGTTGAGGAGTACCCTCGTACGAAGACATCTCTGGCTTCGGCATCAGATCCTGGTTAAATATGTGTTTTGCTATTAAAACTGAACGCGAACAAACAAAATTCAAGCCAATGCTATTTACCGTTGAGGAGTACCCTCGTACGAAGACATCTCTGGCTTCGGCATCAGATCCTGGTTAAATATGTGTTTTGCTATTAAAACTGAACGCGAACAAACAAAATTCAAGCCAATGCTATTTACCGTTGAGGAGTACCCTCGTACGAAGACATCTCTGGCTTCAGCATCAGATCCTGGTTAAATATGTGTTTTGCTATTAAAACTGAACGCGAACAAACAAAATTCAAGCCAATGCTATTTACCGTTGAGGAGTACCCTCGTACGAAGACATCTCTGGCTTCGGCATCAGATCCTGGTTAAATATGTGTTTTGCTATTAAAACTGAACGCGAACAAACAAAATTCAAGCCAATGCTATTTACCGTTGAGGAGTACCCTCGTACGAAGACATCTCTGGCTTCGGCATCAGATCCTGGTTAAATATGTGTTTTGCTATTAAAACTGAACGCGAACAAACAAAATACAAGCCAATGCTATTTACCGTTGAGGAGTACCCTCGTACGGAGACATTCTTGGCTTCAGCACCAGTTCCCGATTAAATAATGTATTTTTCTTTCAAAACTGAACAAGAATAAAAAAAATCAAGCCCACGCTCTTTACCGTTGAGGAGTACCATCGTACGGAGACATTCCTGTCTTCAGCACCAGATCCTGGTTAAATATGTTTTGCTATCAAAACTGAACGTGTAGGGAACAGGGCGGGTGGGGCGTTAGTCCACCACGCGTTAAAATATTTTATTCATTGATATTTTCTTTTTTAAATGTGTGAGTATATACGCAAGCTTAACAATTTCAAATTTAGTTTTTTTTTCAATAGCCTGGAGTATGATTTTTGAATCTCATTCGGTGAGTTCAGCAGTTGAAAATGTCAAAATTACTATGGAGATAAGTATCTTTCTACTGCTGATTTGACTTTCAAAAATCGCACTCCTGGAGTATGATTTTTTAATGTCAAATCAGCAGTAGAAAGATGCACGTCTCCATAGTAATTTTGACATTTTCAACTGCTGAATTCAGCAAATGAGATTCAAAAATCGCTCTCCTAGCAATCTTGTTTAGTATGAATTTTGAAATGTGCGCCATCTACCGGAATTCTCTATAACTGCATGCTACTCCCGCTTAGTATTATATCGTATTGTAGATCAATGAAAAAAATGTAAAAAAACCTGCTTATGAAATTGTTATTTTCAATGTGATGTTATGAAAATAATATATTTTGTTGCTCAAAATAAATAAATATGATGAACCATAACAGTAAAATGCGATATTTCGTCGATTTCAGACAAATTTTACTTCTAGCGGACCAAGTAATGCCATCTAGTGACATTTTAAAAATTATTGTGAGTTATACAAGGAAATAGCGTTCTATGCTTTTCCATCTTCTTTGGTCATTAGTAACCAGCAATGTACCTACCCTAAATTGTCGTTGTAAATTAGAATTATCATGTTTATTAAATAGAACCCTGATGTCATTAAATTGAGGACTATTAGACTATTAGGTTTTGTTTGAACTTAATAAAACATAGGTAAGTATGTTATTCAATTTGAAATGTCATAAAGGTCTAAAGTTTTTTAAGGGGATGATCAGACAGTCAAACTGAACAACTTTTTCTACGGGAATTATACGGATTCTCTACGGATCTGCAATCCTTCTCGACCAAAATGTATGGGAAAGACAGCAGATCATTTTTCGCGATTTCGATGTTGGTCTAATAGAGAAAGTTGTTCAGTTTGATGGTCTGATCATCCTCTTAAAAAACCGTAGCTCTGTATTTTATTTATTATAGTACATATTTATAATACAAACTGCATCTCAAACCTTTGTGTAACAAGCTACTCTGCGCACCGCGCGATGATCACAGTCATTGACAATACTATGACATAGTTGTTTATACGAATAACAACAATAAGTAACAATAGGCTAACGCCACCGTGTTTTATAATTAAACAATAAAATTGTTTCTTAATTCTCCTCCACTACTGTTGTTCAGGTATCTAAGAATAGATGACGTTTTTAGGGTTCCGAAGTCAACAAGGAACCCTTATAGTTTCGCCATGTCCGTCCGTCTGCCCGTCTGTCCGTCTATCCGCGGCTTAGCTCAGAGACGCTTAGTACTAGAAAGCTGAAAGCTGTAATTGGCATGGGTATACATATTAATATTAATCAAGCCGACAAAGTGGTGGAATAAAATCATGAAAAAATTAAAACCGCCTTCAAAAAAACTAAAAAGTAAAAAAATAATATTGCAGCCGATGACTTTTTCGTTCGCATCATAAGAACATTAAATTATTTCATCGAAGTCGCTGTCAAGCCGGTACGATGCGGAACAGGGCTTGCATTAGTTTTTGGCTTGGCTTGACACCGACTTCGATAAAACAATTTAATGTTCTTATGATGCGAACGAAAAAGTCATCGGCTGCAATATTATTTTTTTACTTTTTAGTTTTTTTGAAGGCGGTTTTAATTTTTTGTTAAAATTTTGTTTATTTCACAATTTTCAGTGGTGAATTCATTAGTTCGACTAAGATATTAGTTATACACGCAAATGGTACATCGATATGAAGCGCCGATGAATACTATCACCGCTAAGTAGGCTTTACAAGTTTACGAGTAATAGTCGATCAACTTATAAAATGAAATTTTTTAGACTTTATTAGCCGTTAAACCGTAGTATAAAACAAAAAGCCTCCTTCTAAGTCCATATTATATTGTGACGGGCAACTACGGAACCCTATCCTGCGCGTGGTCCGACACGCACTTGGCCAGTTATTGTTTATTATTGCAGTTTATATAAATTAGAATAATTTTTTTTATTTATGTAGGTAGACAAAGAAAATAAACAAGTGTATACGTACTCTTGCATGCCATTTCTCCATAGTATTGAAAGAGAGCTTAAAAGAGAGCTTGCAGCTATTATTTTGCATTGCAGCGGTAGATCATTGAAACATTACCTATACAGGGTGTAAGGGACAGCCACGCTTATACTGAAATGGTAAATTCAGACCATCAAACTGTTCAACTTTCATTTATGGAGCTAAAATCGGAAAAAGTATAAAACACTTTGCTGTTTCACACATTTGAGTCTGGTAGGTATAGTAATTTTCATGGGGTGTAACTGTAAGGGAACACCTTGTATTATTAGTATTTTCAATCTACAGACTTTTCTATTATTATTCGCTTTTAGAAAATCCATCGTTTATTAAATGTATTAAAAATATATAAACAATAAAAATACATCAAATAACATGCACAATCAGGTACAATGAAATTAAGAGACTAGTTTCCAATCACATGCTTAGCTTACCACATTGTGGGCAGGGGATTGAATTAATTGTGTAATTGAGTACCATTAAGTGAATTATTAGAGAAGAAGCCACGATTAGATCGAATCACTTTATTTATTGCTTTAAACGACTACATGCATGTTGTATGGTAATTATATACCTATGTTAGCCTGTAATTGAATACCTAAGCTTGCTTCATTATCTAACTTAATTATAAGGTTAAGAGGTACCCACGAAATTACAATTCAAGTAATACGTCGTGATGGTTCGTGTTCACGTGCATTGATTGTCCTTGATTGTGATCATAGGCGACTCATCTGTGTACTATGATCACCTGACAAAATGATCACTCAGGTGTTTAAAGTCGACTCTATCTACAGTTCAGTTTTTGGTATCCACATATCACCTTGAAAAATGTGGAGTCCTCAAATCACCTACAAATCCCAGCTAATTGAAAGCGACGCGACTTCACAAATAGTGTCCCCAATTCACCTATACAGGGTGAAATTGATATCATTAACATCCTTTTCAACTAAGAGTCTACAAACCCCCAATCAAACTGAACAACTTTTACTAAGAGAGCAAACAGATCGGAGCAACTAAAAAATCAGCTGTCCCATACTAAACTGCAACGCCTACTCGACTCAAATGTATGCAACAGCAGATTTTTTTTTTGCTTTGATCGGTTTGCTCCCATAGTAAAAGTTTTTCAGTTTGATGGGTAGACTCTTAGTTTAAAAGGATGCCAATGATATCAATTTCACGCTGTAGAGTGGTTCATAAACCATAATGTTTTTAACCTTTTAGAAAAACCATTGATTTTTCGGGTCTATCTACCTACAACAATGTTTAATTACCTGGAATTTGTGATTTGAAGACACAACATTTTTCAAGTCAGGTCGCCTTAATCACCTAAAATGTACACTTGATATTATTATGGGGTTACCAAAAACTGAACTGAAGGTAGAGTCGACTTTAAACACCAGGGCCTCAATCGCCCTAAGTTCGAACGATGCTACCAAAACAAAACCACAACCAAAAACGTTACGTTATGCACAATTCGTATCGCGCAAATTATATTAACGGTAACGATTTAGCTTTATTTCGGAAGATACGTAACGTTTGATGTCCGTTCGATCGAATTTTCTGTATTGTGCGATTTAACCGTTCAGAAAAAAATATCGCTATAGCTTTTTTACTTCAGCTAAACCAAATCTAAACAAAAACTAAACCAAAACCAAAACCAAACCAAAACCAAAACCAAACCAAAACCGTATAAAATTGCGCAATTGAGGCCCTGGGCAGTGCCCCGTCACTCCCGTTTGACAGCTGCGATAATTACCTTTGACAACTGCATCTTGCAAGATGTTGGCAAGAGGCAGGCTGTAGCCCATTGACATAAGGTGCATTTTAGTTTTCGTTCCTAAAGCGCAAAGTTCGAAATTCGAAAAAGCGCGCGAAATCGGGTCGAGTGCAGTATCTGTTACGGTAGTAACACAGAATAGGTAATAGTATATAGTTCTACATAGTAGTAACTATTAAGTAATCTGTGTCCTGGGTGATCATTTTGTCAGGTGATCATAGTACACAGATGTCGCCTTATGATCACCTGGGTGATAACACCCAGGTGATTAAAGTGGAATAAACCACTTACGTATAGTATACCTACCTACTCAAATTATTGTACAGATGTAGAGAAAAGTGACAAGAACTATATATAAGCTAAAGCACAACCTGGACACTTCGCTGTCACGGATTAGGAGCACAAAATGAGCTGGCACTGGAGTGCGATTTTTGAAAATCAGACGTTCAAAACGAGTAGTAGAAAATGACGTAAAATCGATGATTTGCCATTTTTGAATTCAACTTTCTATCACTTGCAACGAGTGCTCCGAACCACTCGTATCACATTCTACCACTCGAATGTTTGACGTTTGTAATGTTGTCAGAATTTAACTTTTTTTCTACGTTCCGTTAACCCATAATTTTGGCGGTAAAGTCCGATTTGAAATGTTACTATGAAACCATTCATTCGTTCGTTCGTTCAATTGAAACGTTTTCTGTGTGAATCGAAACGGTTTTGGCACATCCGAACAATCCTCAAAAATAGAGAAAAACGTAACCACTCGGAATGAAAATCTCAATTCGTATGCGAATGTCAAGTCGCTCGTATGATTTTCAAAAATCGCACTCCTGTCCTCTTATGCACCTCTTACAACTGCAGATTGCTTGTGTTCGGAGATCTGAATAAATTATTTTTCTTTCTTTCTTTCTATACTGAGTTAAGGTGCGATTACATTGAAAATTCGTGAGGCCCGATTTCGATTGTCTGATTTATTCTCTCTATTTTAAAGTGAAGCGATCGAAGCTAGCAATGTATGCCGAAACGGGCCTGAAAAATTTAGCAATGTAATCGCTCCATAGAATCTTCCAAATGCCCTAACTAAACTCAGGTTTGGTATAATTAGCCCAGTGGCTAGTAACATAAAATTTTGACCATTACTTCTTTTTGTGATGGGTTCCATTCGTAAGGAACTAAACTTGAGGAAAAGCTGCTTTTAGGCAGCATGCCTAATATACCAATACAGTAATAGGCACACGAATAATCTTAACTATTGGAATTAGTTTTTATTTAAAATCAGTATAAAATGTGGCGTCGCGTCGTTCGTTTCCATCTCACGGGCCGTCTATCATGCAGGTAATGGCACTATAAACAACTCTTATTAAAAGCAAGGATCCGCGACGAACGGACATAAACGCTGTGACGTTTTCATTGTGCGTAAATGGTTAAATTTGCATGTCTAATCCAACAAAGATAAGTACAAGGACATTTTGGACTCATTTATTTTATGTATGCTTAGGTACACTTCATGTAATCTTTTAATACTGAGTTGGGTATTATGGATATGTCCCAAGGATTTTGAACGAACTCAGAGACGCTTTAATTCTGTAGGTATCTATATCAAAGTAGTTTTAGGCAAGGACGTTTACTATTGTGTCCACAGTGTGTGCAATGTTCATAACTTTTTATATTTTATTTTATTTTTTGTATGATCATTTGAAAAAGGAATTATTTAATTTATTAATTAATTATAAAGTTAATCGTTGACAGATAATTCTATAAAGTCTACACAAAACACAATATACAATAGAATCAATGGCCTAAATGGAACAAAATACAAACAGCGATTATTTTCGAAACAATTGTTTTGTCAAACCTAATTAATAAAAATTCCAGAGACGAGCCATATTTTCGGAAATACAGAATACATGATAAATTAGATTTTATTTTTAATTTTGTGGAATTAGGTATACCATCTATCTGGTCATACCTACTGTAATTTTCGAGGATAATTATCTCACGATAAGGTCGATAAATAAAGTAAACCTTACCGGTTTTATTCAAAGTTAAACTAACTACAAAACTTTAATCTATTACTAGCTGGTGATACTCTCTGAGGAATAAGTTTGTACGATAGATATTGATGATAATGTAATGTAATGACCTACAAAAGCAAATTAAACTCACAAAAGTTATTTAACAGAATTAATCATGAAATACGATTACCTATTTTATTTAATAAGCTATGTGAATATTTTACGAGTCAAGCTGCCTACACTAGTTAAGGATATAGTTAATATGGTATAGGTAAGCATCTTTTTAGGGTTCCGTACCCAAAAGGTGAAAAAGGTGAAAAACCCTATTATTAAGCCTACGTTGTCCGTTGTCCGTCCGTCCGTCCGTCCGTCTGTCCGACCTATTTAGAGCTATAACTTTTGAACCGTAAAAGTTAGATAAGTAGTTGAAATTTTCACAGAATGTGCGTTTTTACGGCGGATTTGTTAACAAATAATAAAAAAGTCAAAAAGTTAAAAATTAAGGGGGGTTCTCAACAAGAAACTAGTTTTTATCAACGTTTTTTCTTCACGCTCCATCGAAATTTTCACAGAATGTGCGTTCTTACGGCGGATTTGTTAACAAATAATAAAAAAGTCAAAAAATTAAAAATTAAGGGGGGTTCTCAACAAGAAACTAGTCTTTATCAACGTTTTTTCTTCACGCTCTATCGTAAAAACGGTAATACATACAAGCGTCAAACTTAGTGTGATTATAGAGCAAACTCTACAGAATAACAACAAATACTAAAAACCGGCCAAGTGTGAATCGGTCTTGCGCTAAAGGTCCCGGACAAAAAAAGTTTTTTTTTTGTAAGTTAATAATGTTGTGTTCTGTGGTGGTGTGGCACGGAACCCTAGGTGCGCGAGTAGCCCGACTCGCACTACATCGGTTTTATTATCATTTAACTGACATTTCTGGCAATTCTGCTCGTGAACTTGGCGAACTCATCGTCCTGCAGTTTGATATACACTATACAGGGTGTAACATTAAATGCGTTACATATCAATCGAGATGCATCAAACCATCAAACTGATCAACATTTACTATGGAGCCAACTTCGAAATCACAAAAAAAAATCGGAACTGTTCCATAATTCCTTAAAGAAAACGTCAAGCTAACTACTCGACCAATATGTATTAAAACAACGGATTTCAAACTTGGTTCCATTGTAAAAGTTATTCAGTTTTATGGTCTAATATCGCACATAGGGGACGCATTTAAGTTTACACCCTGTGTTTATATTCGCAACAAACCCATACGAAACTATTAGTAGATGAATACATAACAATGTGCACCTTGACAAAATGGCCAAGCAAACAGAATTAACAAGAACGGCACCACGTGGCAATGGCAAGGTAGTAAAAATATTAAAAAAATAAAGATGTGCAACGTTGTCACAGAAAAGAGATATTCAGTATAGCAACTTCGTGCAAGCGCTCGCATCGACACACGCACACAGACGATCGCTACGTACACACGGCGACACATCAAGCTATACAAAACCAAAATAAGCTGGACGCGCGTAGGACGTATAACGTCGCGCGGCCAGGTTAATTATGTTGGTTTTGTATAGCTTGATGTGTCGCCGTGCGTACACAGCCCACTGAGGTACTTCGGGGCGCACCGCGCAACAGTAGTACCGGAGAGCAATCGCGCTAAATAAATCGCAACTGAACCATGACTGGACCGGGTGCGAGCTGCAACTTTTAACACATTCGGTATTGCCACAGTATAAGACAGTTTTTTTTTTTTTTTTTTTTTTTTTTTTTTTATTAACTATGGGTTTGCTCTTGACCTCAATCCAGTCCTCAGGACGAAGATGGGGTCGTAGATGTAGCGAGCTTACCCAGAAGATGCCTATTCACTCGTACTTTAAAGGAATTCGGGTTGTAAGTACTCGGAAATACTGACGCAGGTAAGGCATTCCACTCCTTGGCTGTGCGCATTATAAAAGATTCAGAAAGGCGCTTGGTGCGGATATGTGGGATGTCAACCAAGAAGGGGTGATATCCCGCGGTGCGTCTGGAAGTCCGATAGTAGAAAGGGGAAGGTGGGATGAGCTCATGTAGCTCTAGGGCACACTCACCGAAGTACAATCTGTAGAAGACCGACAAGCAGGCCACTCTGCGGCGGTGGGCTAGGCTATGAAGCTTGGCCTCCACCAGCTTACTATCGCCAATGAGCCTCCTGGCTCTGCGTTCAACCGAGTCGAGTGCGGCAAGTTGATACTTGGCTGAGCCATCCCACAGGTGGCAGCAGTACTCCATACATGATCGGACCTGAGCTTTATACAATACTAAGAGCTGTCCAGGAGTGAAGTACCGCTTCACCTTGTTTAAGATGCCCAGCTTTTTGGCCGCAGTTTGAGCCTTAGACTCGATGTCAGCGCCGAAGTTGAGTTTTGTGGTCAAGCTTATACCCAGAAGCCCAAGACTGTCGGAAACAGGGACAGATGTACCCCGGAAAGTAGGAGTCAGATTAAACGGACTCCTTTTTGCGGTGAACAGACAAGCCTGTGTTTTGGTGGCGTTGAAGTTGACTAAATTATTGTCACCCCACTGGGAGACAACACTTAAAGTCAAGTTTGTCCGCTCAACCATGGCCTCCCTCTGCGAGCGTATTTTATCCCCGCTGGCCCCTGCGCCAGATACATATCTCTCCATGACAGTACTGTCATCTGCATACCCAACAATACCTGACACAAGGAGGTCATTGATGTGCAGCAGGAAAAGTGTCGCGGAGAGAACAGACCCTTGAGGAACTCCAGCATCAATTGCCATAAGGTCAGAAGAGCAGCTGTCAATGACAACTCTAATCGACCGTTCTCTCAAGAAATCAGATATCCAGCTGCAAAGATCAGCGGGGATGCCATAAGCGGGAAGCTTGCTCAGCAAACTAGCGTGCCATACCCTGTCAAAGGCCTTCGAGATGTCAAGTGATACAGCCAGTGCTTCACCGTGCTTCTCGATGGCCTCGCCCCAGCAGTGCGTCACATACACAAGAAGATCCCCAGTCGATCGCCCCCGGCGGAAGCCATATTGGCGATCACTGAGTAGATCATTGTCTTCTAGGTATGACAGCAACTTACTGTTAAGTACTCTTTCCATGACTTTACAGAGAATGGAAGTAATGGCGATAGGGCGGTAGTTGCAGGGGTCGGCACGACTGCCCTTCTTGGGTACCGGTTGCACATTCGCAAGCTTCCAGGATTTAGGCACCGTTCTTGTTCTGAGAGAGAGGCGATACAGGCGTGTTAGAACAGGAGACAACTCAGGCGCACAATATCTCAACACTCTTGCAGGTATACCATCAGGACCACTGGCCTTATTCACATCCAGACTACGCAATGCTCTGCGGACCTCTTTTGTGTGTATTGTGACCTCCGGCATCGAAGAATCACAACGAGGGATGGTTGGCGGCTGTTTGGCACCAGCGTCCAGACGTGAATTGCTCGCAAACAGAGAAGCAAATAAATTAGCTTTCTCAGTTGCGGAGTGAGCCAGCGACCCATCAGGCTTCTGCATGGGAGGCAAAGTGGGACGGCAGAAGTTGGATTCGACCGATTTTGAAAGGGACCAGAACTGTTTACTACCAGAAGGGTAGGATGCCAGTTTGGCTCCAATGCGGCTGACAGAGTAATCCATCTTCATACAATAGTACCAAACTGACAATATCTCCGCGTAGAACAATGACAATTTGACGATGACAATTCAGAGTACATTGCTGAGAATGCTAGGACACATGAAGCACTGCAAGTTTAGCGTCATAGAAACCAGCAATGTACTTTGAATTGTCATTGTCAAATTATCATCGTCGCGTTTATAAGGGTGCCTGTCCATGGAAGCTGTGCGAGCTGTGCGAGCTGTGTAGCTGTGTTTTTTTAACCAATCAGGAGCTCGGGCGAGATCGGAAGAATCTGCCGTAACGCGAATCTGCCATATCGCGAATCTGTCCTTATCCCAACGAGGGTTCAAATGTGCGGGTAGTAGTACTGAATATTTCTTTTCTGTGACGTCTGTCGTTGCAGGACTAGCAGATAATAATGGCTCCTGTCGCGAATACGGGTAGAAACGGCAGTAATTAAACTTCCTGCGATTATCTGATCTGTACAATAACAAGGCCCTCTCGTAGTTACTAGTTTACGGATCAACTATCACTTTATCAATCTTTTGGTAGAAAACAGACAAATTATTATATCATCTCTTCTCATTTGGTTATATTGTTCCGATTTACAAAAACATATTGTTCAATAGAACTTTTTAAGTGGTAAAACGTCATTAACACTGTATTTTATTACATACGAGCATTTACCCGCGACTTCGTCCGCATAAATTATATACCAGATTTTAAGTCAGATGATAAGCTATCAAACAAAAACGTTTCATCAAAATCGGTTCAGTAGTTTTTGCGTGATACTCGAACAAACAAACACCCAAACAAACAAGCAAATAAACAAACAAACAAACAAACAAACAGACAGACAAAAAATCCAAAAATTGGTGATTTGGAATCAGAGGACAGGTAAAAACCATGTCAAATTTCTTTTGTAAATATCTTCAATGTACAGACACATTTCTGTTACAGTTTTATAATAGTTTAGATAATACGCAATGTTATTGGTGCTTTATACTTGTTTACTTAACGCGGTCTATTTTGCAAATGTCAATTAGATTAGAGTCATCAAAGCAATATACCGACTTAAATGATAGCAAATTAATAATTACCATGTCACGGATTCATGTGTATTCCTAACAATAACCTACACCTATAACAATGACGTAAACACTTTGCATTCCGTGAGTGTGCCAGCAATTACCATAGTAACTATCAGCAGAGATCGACGCAGAACAGTATTTTAAGCTAAATAGATGAGGATTGTCAGTTTTCTGTTCAGATCACGTTCAAGACTAAGGTTAAAGAACGCGGAATTGCTTATAGGAGACAACTCGGACTCGTTCCGAGAAACCACCAGATATGTTCTGAATTAAGTGTAGCCAAAAGATTCTAACCTACGTTTAAATTTACACTTTATTTGTAATTCATAATGTCGCATTACCTTATTTGTTCAGATAATGAACAAAGAACAAATTACCACATCGCAAGTATGAATTGAAAACAGTTTCGTAAAGAATAACATGGACGATACTAGTTTCTCGAATGCTCTAGAAATAAAAGTTTTAAAGTTAACCGGGCATTTAAAGACAGTTATCTCATGGCTAGGACTTCATCCACTACTAAGCCATGCACCCACCGTTCACGTAACTAGTACAATTAATATCTCCACTTATAACTCTACTATAAAACAAAAATGTACCGCTACTTAACTCTTAAACAACGGAGAGAGGACTTAAAATCCTTCACCGACGAGTCCAAATACGAATTTCAAATTGTGATCTTCAAGCAGCGTTTACTTCACTGCTTTCAAATTTGAATTTAGTGCTCGGTGCATTTGAGTCCGTTTCGTCTGACACCGTCTCTGAAGTGTCCATCGGAGAAGTTAACTCAAAAGAAACTTTAAAGCCTGAGTTTACAGCGTAACTTGCATTGGATGGAGCAGTAGGTTTTAATAATAACCCGTTTGTGGCCGCCGTGGGAACGAAGTCGGATATGCGAGCTATAATCGGCCGTCGGAACAGAGAGACTGCAATAGTCCAATTTTGCAGCCTTTTACTTAGATTATGTTCGCGGCGGGTTTGAAATGAGAACTTGTTTTGGCATCGACTGATTAATGCGGCGGGATGTCTCTTGTTTTTTGGCAGTTTGACGAAATCGTTCTCATTAAAGATTAACGTTAATAAAGCTTGCTCATTGCCCGTTGAACAGTTAGAGACGTTTCATTGGTTAATAGATTAATAAACTCGTTATCTCTCAAATCATTTACTTTAAAAAAACTAATATATTATGTAACAATAATTAATATACACATATGTACATATAACGCCGATTCTACCATTATTGTATTATGTTCTGTCTAAATCAGCTCTGTACCTACGCATCTAATTATTTTGTACCTACGAGTATAATGTTTTTTTCACAGTAGATTAAACAATATCGCTGACGATTTGACACAATCTGTAATCGATCAAGGAAGTTACATTAATCTTCAACAATAACCAAGGTTAGACGCAAATGTATAAAAAGCCAAAATGATGATTGCCCATCGGTACTTTGTTACACCTACTTCGTTCATATTTTATCATTGCTACTGTACCTATCATGAACTCAACAAAAATTTCCCCAAATAAGTTACAGTTTTATAATAATAAAGGTAAAAGCTTTTATTGTCAAAAATGATAATGTTTGAAAAGTTGTAAGTGCCTACCATATTTTTATTCAGTCGATAACAATAAAATTTTAAGTAGGTATTCGCGTACCAGTTCAAGATTACTTTGTATACTTTGTATTTGATTCACAAAATATCAGGGCCTTTAAGTACTTAATGCTAAAGCACATTTTGAGTCAGCCAGCAAATAATGTCAAGAGTTTCTAAATAAGAAAACACATTCTTATGCATAAGTTATATTTGTGTTATTCCAACAAAAAATACTTGTTGAGACGAATGTCTCTATTAAATCTCACACATAATACAAGCGAGTAACATCGCATTCATATGTAAACAGGTGCTTAACTGCTCTAAGTTTACTGACATCCGTAATAATACCAATAAATACATCATCGTTGCCCTAACTCTATAGTCTTTCCATTGCTTGCATCACAAGTAGTTGCCCGTTACACGTGAGGCCCAACGCAGCGAACGACATCGCTCATGTAGAAAGTATCGGAACCTTTGTGCTATGTTAAAACTCAAGCCGAAGTTTAAGGTTGTGTGTGTGTGACTTGCGCAAGCGCAAGCTCACAAGACGAGACGAAGCTGAGTCACCGAAGCATCTATTAGGGCAGCACCACACTGGTCACTGGTTTATGACAACCGTGACAGCAAGCACGCTCTGCCGACCAACCAAACACCGAATTTGAATAATGTTGCCTGGTTTTCACTACTTCTTTAGGATGCATGGACTTGTGTAATATTGGCTAAGTTGATCGTATAATATCTCTCGTAACATGAAGTAGTAGGTTACTAATCTGTCGTGTGTGATTGATTACAGTTATTTAATTAAAATCAATAAATGGACCTGACCTTCTTGAGCCGCTCGCAAGTTTCCAATTTAGGGTCTCCCTCGGAGTATGATTTGTAAGTCTTACAATCGTGTGTCAAAACATTTATTTGATGTCCTTGTTGAACTACTTTTCCTCCTTTAGAAGTAGTTCAGTGTAGCACGAGCTTAAGCGAAGCAGTGTCAAGCGTGAACCCGGCGATGACCTCGAAAATTAACCAAGAAAAAACAAACATAGCATTTTGAACTTTAGCATTTTTTGCCAGCAACCAGTTCTGGCACCAAATTAAATTACTATGTTTTATTATAATACAGTCGTTGTTAATTTAAATTAAACTAACAATATAGGTAGGTATAACCTCCGGGTAATCACGTTAGGATTTACGTTGTTAAAGCACCTACTTTGTGATTCTGACACGTATTTAATATTGAATTACAAATATCGACATGAAACCAAAACCGAAACGGACAAACCAATAGCATTGTTTAACAACGTGATCAATGGATCATTAACAGCAAATGCTTTATCTGATCATGCAATATTATTATCTTTCCAAGTTATTATCGTTTACCGATATATCGATATTCCCTTTATGTTAAGTTGTAGTAGTTTAGCCTGATTCCATTGGACAAAAGACATCTCCAACGAATATAAGATTGAAAGGCCAAATTATCTTTTATAATTATAACACCAGAAAAAATGCATTTTCATGTAACGGTTGTACTACAACATTAAAGATCAAAAATTTTCGGTACATATAACTATCGGTACATATAACTATTTTATATGTACCGAAAATTTTTGATCTTTAATGTTGTAGTACAACCGTTACATGAAAATGCATTTTTTCTGGTGTTATAATTATAAAAGATAATTTAGCTTTGCGCTTAATAAAGATTTCGTCTCTTATGTTATGCACACCTATACATATAATATGTATACCCACCTACCATAGAGTATAATCTTACTAGATTTATTAAAAAAATTATCAAATATCCACTCTTCGTTTAAACATTGATCTAAGATGGTGAGCGAATATTGAATATTTGCTTAGTATTATATGTAAAATTAGGTTCGATGGACAATGAAAACGGAGACTCAAAAACATAAGATCCAAAAACAAAAAATCCCATGGAAAGACAATCGGCGTTCAAGTTCAATAAAACACTGAAATAAATAAAAAAATGTTGTATCCGGCGCATATCAGAAAATTATAAATAAAAGGCGAAATATTTTCGCAAAACCCACTCAATTTCTGTCATGAAGTAGTCTGTACTTCAGACTTTTAATGAGTTGGATTATTAAGTACAAGTAAAGAGATAATATTTCACTAATTAAAGCATGCATCATGATCTATGAATATCATGCGAGCAAGAAATATTATATGTGTGCTTGGGATGCCATCGACACGGATCAGCTCAGCTTCCGCGCACAGCTAGGGGAACGTACCCATACTACGTGACCCATTTTTCACAATTTTTTACCCCCCTCCCCCCTCAGTGACCACCCGTAGTATATGCCAAGACCGGTAGTTCGTTGAACGGTGCGAAGTCAAGACAACAGATCGAAGGCTGGTTGACCATAAATACTCGAAAAAGCGCGAGATTTCCCTAGAGGATATTGACTACATGACGAAAACCTCCCCCCCCCCCCCCCCCGCCCCTCTGAGACCAAGCGAGGTATTCCCCTCCCCCCCTAAACGGGTCACGTAGTATGGGTGTGTTCCCTAGCTTCGCTACACATCCTTACGCAGCTTAGCTTCCTTGTACAGCTTTGGTGGAAAGGAAAGAGTCACATAGTTTCACAGGTCCTTACATGTGTACGGATGCGTACGGTAATAAGAAAAGCACCCTATTTCCAAAAGTTAGTTCATGTTCAAGTTAATTCTCACAAATCGAGTTCTCTTATCACGAAATATTAACAAGATTAACAAAAATTACTCAGTTCTTAAAACTTGGACGGCGGAGACTTCCGTTTGTCCAATAAATGCGGTCAATCAAGTTTGTAAAAATGTCGCAGTTTTTAGGGCTCCAGTCTGGTCACCTGCTTTTATGAGCAGTTGATATAATTGAAACGTCGCGTCGTTTCGTTTTCCTCGTGCGCTTAAATCATCCTGATATTAAAATGTTATTAAGTGTAACGCGTTTTAGTGTTAAAAAGTAATAATAATTAAGGTTTATTTTGTATGACGGTGTGTTTGGTATGTTTTTTATTTTAAACGTATTCACCGTTGCAGTTGAATGATACCCATGTAACGATGTTCTTTTTCCCGGTATCGAATCTATAGGTATAGGTATACAACAATTAATTTAGTAGTATATTCAGGAAACCCAGATCTGTGGGAAAACATCTTAGCAATGGCTAACTTGATTTACATATCCTTACGAGCCGGCGCTTAGGCTTGTCAAAGCAAACGTACAGGATTATTACTTGATCTCTTTAAATTCATACCGGTTTTCAGTGAGGCGTTTTCTGAAGTAAAAATAAAATATTGTCAATAAAACCTCTCAATTTGAAGGTCAAAAAGGTTATGTATGGTTTGTTTATTGACTGATGTTTACCTACATTTTGATGTGTTGCCATAGATAAACTGCTCATTACCAATAAATACCATTATTCGTGTCGTTGGCCTCCAATGCTGATGGTCTTTTCATAATCTTGTTCAAACATTCAGATTGCTCTTTGATAAGGTTCAAGGCTTTCAGTCCGACAATGCTTATTTTAATTTTTTGAATCGTCGTTGTCTCTATACTATTATTTTCAATTCGAAAAAAAAAATCTTCAAAATCAATAAATCAATGTTCTAATTATGTTATAAACTTGTGTTAGGTTTGCGCATTATCGCTAGTTTCTGTCATTTCGATCATTTATATTCGTAGTAAATTAATATTTCTATGTTTATATTTTATACATTTATGATTGTAAGCCTTGATCACAGTGACACTAAACAATGCATGTACCTTCATAATTAATTAATACTACCAGCGTATCACAAATAAATGACTTTGTATTTTTTTTTGTAAATAGATCTTTCCTTGATAGAAAAAAGAGATCCTTCCTCTGAGCCTCGCGCTTCGTAGTCTCACTTACCTTCAGTTCTCGTTAGATTCTCAACCACTATCTTTTAAAACTTATTGGATGAGTAATATGCTTAAACGATAAACTGATCCTTCTTAATGTTTCTAATGAGCTATATGACATTACATTACAAAATTACTTAAACCTAAACTGAATCTAAAACCAAGCAGGAACTAAAATAATTGTAGAGACCAAAACAACCCAAGTCCTTCAAACTTCTACTTATTTGAAAGTACCAAAATGGGTACAAACATACAGATCTATAATAATATAGAAACATACAAAAAACTCATTTAATTCTTTAAAATTTACAATCCATACAATGTCATATATATTATACACTCTGGTACAATAATGATCTTTTGAAGCGTAAAATTACCGTATACAAAGTTCCATTCTTCCATTGAAGATTTTTTCTACAGTTCAGCTAAAAGAGTGCACGCACCTTTGCGCGTTTTGTATGAAGTCAGGTGCAAGGGTACACTATACATACTCGAGATGAGCAC
Organism: Agonopterix subpropinquella; assembly: GCA_922987775.1. Lineage (NCBI taxonomy): Eukaryota > Metazoa > Arthropoda > Insecta > Lepidoptera > Depressariidae > Agonopterix > Agonopterix subpropinquella. The sequence goes on along the minus strand of OV277693.1, from coordinate 47,586,155 downwards.
CTCCATTTAAGGAAAATTTAACCTTAAATCCCTCAAAAAGCTATCATTTTCTTGTATAAAATCAGTTCAATAGTTTGAGCAAATTTTTAAACTAAAAGAGTTAAAGAGCCGAAGTTATATGTCTGGTAAAGGTACGGCTGTTGCTTAAAATGAAAATTGTGTTTTAAAGTCATCATGCATCTGTCTCAAACCTCGAATATTCGCAAGAGATCGCCGAGACGCTGCAGCTGCCGTCACAGTAACATTTGGTACGTGCCAGGTTTTAAAAAAAATCACAACATGTTGTCTATGGCTTAAAAAAGTTAAGGTAACACTACGAATAAGGTAACATGAGAAACAGGATTAACGAAGAGAAGTAAAATCTTAGATATCGTATTCTCTAATAAAGAATGCTCGTGTACCTATTGTAGAGCGTTTTATACACGTACGGAATGGCGGTGTATTGAAGACAAACAAGAGCAAGGAATTGAACTGAGCAAATAGCATATACTATGATCACCGCCCTATAAGTTGAAATACATAAAATACAAGAGGTATAAAACCACATGTGGTTAGGTAGGTATAGAAAACTGTGACAGAAGTGTGTCTGTACATTGAAGCTATTTCATAAAAAAGATTACGATAATGGTTTTTAGGTATCCCGGACTCCAAAACAACCTTTTTTAGAATTTTTGTCTATCTGTTTGTTTGTTTTGTATGTTTGTAACAGAATCACGCAAAAACTACTGAACTGATTTTGATGAAACTTTTTTTTTGATAGCTTATGATCTGTCTTAAAATCTGGTAGGTATATTATTTGTGCGGACGAAGTCTCGGGTAAAGTCTATAATAAAACTGTTAATGAAAATGATTACGATCGATTGGTTTAATTTTATCTATGGTAATTAATAACCTTAACTTAGTCGTGTTTTATTAAACTAATTAATCAAAATAGAAATTTGATAGCGATAGAAAAAATAATATCCTTTTTTTGTCGACTGTAATGTTGAGTGTTAATACCGGAACATATCCAAATGTCCAAAGATTGTCTTATAGACAGAGAGCATCTGCTTAGAACAGTTTCTTTACCTGGACGTCTTTCTTCCTTGCACATGCCTTTCTTAAGAAAAAAAATCTCTTTAAATTACAAAAGTTACTCGGAAACTGTGAAACACATCTGCAACTTTAAAGTAGGTACTTTAATTTCAACGTTGAGTTTGAGCTTTATGGTCTAATTTACAGCGCTTTTCTTATGTTAGTTTATTTTGGCAAACGTCTTCGCACTATTTCGGTATACGTGAATTTTCGGTCACATGTCATCATGCCTTTATGATAGTCATTTGTTGATATATTATCAACACCTATAATAGTACTTCCTAATTTCTATCTCTATGTTATCAACTTATCAACTAGCTTTTCGCGACTTCGTTTCCTTGGAGTTAGGAAAACTCCTTTAGGGGTCGATTTTCGAGAAATCCTTTCTAAGTTCACCTCGACATCCTCTTACGCGTATATACGCGTATAGATATCTATAGTGGTACTATATAACATTTTCAGTGGTTTAGGCTGTGCATTGTCTGTCAGTCAGTCACGGTACTGTTTTGTAAGTGTAGATGAAATCTACGTTTTGAATAAAACTTAACCATTCCACTAAATAATAATTACCTACTCGCCATTATATTACACATAAAAAAACACATGACATATTAAATATAAATTGTGTCTAATTTGTCGTATCGCTATTTCACAATAAAATCGGATTTGATTTTCATCGAGACCAGGAGTGCGATTTTTGAATCTCATTCGCTGAGTTCAGCAGTTGAAAATGTCAAAATTACTGTGGAGATAGGTACGCATCTTTCTACTGCTGATTTGACTTTCAAAAATCGCACTTCAGGAGAAAGATATTTTTTATTTTTTTTTTATTTTTATTAATATATATTACAGGCACAATTCATGTTATCATGACAGGTATACACCCAATGCGACGACATTTTGGTTGCACATTTAACTTTATAAGTACACAGTTCAAACTCTTTTTGCGTATCTCCATACATTTTCAGCTGCTGAGTTCAACGTATGAGATTCAAAAATCTTACTCCTGACCGTGAATTGGACGTAATAAAGTCACAGGTTTAAAAGTGGACTTATAATGAGAATTTCCGGTAAAACTTGCGTGCGTTCTGCTTCATAAATTAGTTTAAGTTTACGATTTTGATCAAAAATATCTCGGAGCATGCATTCAGCAATTACTTCATCATATTATTTAATTGTCCGATACATATTCCTTGTAAAAAGATATTTATTAAAATGGTTGGTAAAAATAAAAGCTAGTCTATTTATTTAGATTCCCTGAAAATAACTTGAAAAAAGGTGGAAGCTTGTTTTGTAGTATCACAGGCATCTTTAAAAAATAAAAAACCCCTAATGGGTTCCAAAGCAAAGGTGCTTAGTTTTTTTGCCAAACATCTTCAAGGTCTCTTTTCTTTGTGCATCTGCCACATCTCGGAAGCATCGTATTTTAAACAACACATCTGCATAATAAATTGATAGCAAAAAGTTGACCTACAAAACTTTAAAAAATCACCTTATGGTTTTTTTATTTAAAATTGGAGGATATCTTGGCAATGTTAAAATTGTTGAATAAATTACTTTAAGTTTAAGTATTTTCAACCTTCTTGCATAGACTTTAGTTGTTTTGAGTTTCTAACTTTTGACAACGAAATTTTGGTAAGTATAAAAAGGTGCCAATTTCCGTTCGTTTCTCATACATCCGTTCTTAAAAATCGGCAGTCATTGATTAGTGTCGCATGCATGTGTTTTGTTTTTTGCCATTTTTATCTAATTTTGGCGTTGTTTGTTAGACTATTTGTCAAGTTTTTGACAAGCAGCTGTTATTGAAACAATATGCTTGATTCCGATTTTTTTTTAATACAGTGGCCTTACTTATTAAGCTGACGGTTTTTTAAGTGGATGATAAGACCCATCAAATTACCACTACAGCCTTGTAATAAACCAGCTTGAATATTTTTCACGGCTGTATTCCAACGGTACAGTATCAAAACGGATAAATGAATCACCTGTATATCCTCTCCCACATGTCCATGACACCTAATCGTGCATTAACTACTACTACTACTTTACACTAACATTTTCCCACAAATGACAATGAAGGCAATATGCAGCTTTCTCTACAAGTACAACTTGTCGCCAAAAAACTGCGTCTGCGCACCTTGTGGCCGTACAACCCTTTGAGAAACATGACGTCCTTTAAATGTTTGGTCCAAGTGATAAGATGTAAGAGTGTGTATATTTGGGATATCTTTTATTTGACAGAAATAGAGTACTGTTATATAAAAAATCTGCTCGAATCGTCACATTAAATTATGATTATGCAATACGATAGAGTGCTTACTACCTACGATACCCTCGTACTATCGTATATTACTGTTAGGTACCTTCGTATAATAGGTAGAATAGTGTATTGATATTGATGTATGGTTTTAGCTAGACTCGTATCCAAATATCATTCTATCCAAAAAGAGAAATGCTAAGCATAACAGATAAACTCCCAAACGACCGTTCTAGTTCTCTATTATAATATACACATCATATTATTATACAATACAGGGTGTACAATGTGCTTCAGACCATCAAACTGAACAACTTTCTCTATGGGACCAATATCGAAATCGCGAAAAAAAAATCTGCTGTCCCATACATTTCAGTCGAGTTATGTTTGCAGTTTTGTATGGGAGAGCGGATTTTTTTTTCGCGATTTCGATATTTGTCCCATAGAGAAAGTTGTTCAGTTTGATGGTCTGAAGCACACCCCTTTGAGTAGCTGTCCCATTTTATTGTACACCCTGTATACATATCGCATACAAAGCGATATATCGCTTCAGTTTGTAAATTAGACAATTCACCATCACAGTTCAGCAGATGTGTTTAAACCCGTTAGGTGCTTTTGTGATGATATGATCTTCAATACTGATCCCGTATCTTATGGGTTATCCCTGTGACGCGAATTTTCACCGAGATGTTATAGTTATAGGTAATCCATAGTTATAATAAATACCCAGACTATTTCGAAGCAAAATAAAGAAAATGGTGATGATGATGGTGATGGTCTTAAACTCATTGATACATTTATTTTAAGACACAAAAATTTGAATTTAAATTCAATTGAATTGTTTTTTTTAAAGTATGTAAATTACATTAAATTGTGTAATTGTGTAATGTACTAACATAGTTTTAAGTCATTAATGTATCTGCTAACAACGCTATGGACATTTGTCTGAAACAAATAGATTTTATTTTTATTTTGTTTATAAAAGTCCGCCTCTATCGTTCTGGTCGTTTATGTTTATGTCTAAGCTTTTTAAAGATATCTTTAATGAACGCAATTTTTATATTTTCTGTGTATAAATAAGCCCAGAAGCCTCTAGACTTGAATCAAACACTTGTTTTTTGTATCATTCCTTTTATTACAAAACAATTCTAGAATACCTACCTTCCGACGCGGTATGGTAGAGTCAAAACTGACGTCAGAAAACTATCCTGAGCTAGTTATGTAAATGTAATAATATTATTTATTTAGAATAAAAAAAATTATGAAATATACAGGGTGTACACTTAAATTCGTTACATATAGAACAGGGTGCTATAAACCATCAAACTGAACAACTTTTACTATATGTGACCATTGGGACCAAAGAAATCGCGAAAAAATAGCTGTTTCATACATTTTCGTCGAGTGGCTATTGGCATTTTGTATGGAACAGCAGATATTTTTTCACGAATTCGATATTGGCTCCATACTGAAAGTTGTTCAGTTCTAAATTCTGAAGATTACGATTGAGATACATAAATCTAAATATATAAAAGAAGAAACTGACTGACTGAATGACTTAATGACTTAATGACTGACTGACATATCAACGCACAGCCCAAACCGCTGGGTCTAGAGATTCCAAATTTGGCACGTAGGTTCCTTATGAGGTCTAGGGGTGCACTAAGAAAGGATTTTTCAAAATTCATCCCCTAAGGGGGTGTAACGGGTGTCCAAAGTTTGTATGGGGAAACAAGATTAGTTAGACTATTTAATTCGAAACTTCACAGGAGTACTCCTTTTGATAAATGAGTAAATACGTGTTTCAGGTTTTTTCAGAATTCAACCCCTGAAAGGGGGAAATGGGGTGGCAAAGTCTGAAAATCTAGATGGGTATGGTTTTTATGGTTTATCAGGTCGCTGATTACGAAAACAACAATGATTTTAAAATCCAACGTGACGGACGTAAAACGTGGACGTGGTATCATCCCCTGTTGGGGTGCGATGGGGTTAAAATGAAGAAACTGACTGAGTGACTGATATATCAACGCACAGCCCAAACTGCTGGGTCTAGACATTCCAAATTTGGCACGTAGGTACCTTATGTGGTCTAGGGGTGCACTAAGAAAGGATTTCTCAAAATTCACCCCCCGAGGGGGTGAAACGGGGGTCCGAAGTTTGTATGGGGAAACAAGATTAGTTGGACTATTTTAGTCGAAACTGCACAGGAGTACTCCTATTGATAAATGAGTAAACATTTGTTTCAGGTTTTTTTAGAATTCAACCCCTGAAAGGGGGAAATGGGGTGACAAAGTCTGAAAATCATGATGGGTATTGTTTGTATAGTTTATGGGGTCGCTGATTACGAAAATTACAATGATTTTAAAATCCGACGTGGTGGACGTAAAATACTATCATGCCGTATTAGGGTGCGATGGGGTTGAAATGTCTAAATAACATTATGGGCGTCATTTTTGTGGTTTTTTGGGGACGTGAGTGAGTGTGAGTAGGGGGTGAGTAGGGGTACGTAAGTTGTGAGTAGGGGATGCGTAAGTGGTGAGGAGGGGGTGCGAAAGTGGTATGTAGAGGGGGCAAGTATGGGGTGCGTAGGGGTGTATAGGGGGTGCGTAGGGGTGTGTAGGGGTGCGTAGGTGTGTGTAGGGGGTGCGTAGGGGGTGCGTAGGGGGTGCGTAGGGGGTGCGTAGGGGTGCGTAGGGGATGCGTAGGGGGAGCGTAGGGGGTGCGTAAAGGGGTGCGTTGGCGTGTGTATGGGGTTCGAAGGGGGTGCGTAGGGGTGAGCACCCGGGAATTTGTAAGTGGTGAGTAGGGGGTGCATAGAGGGGGTGAGTAAGGGTGCGTATAGGATGAGTAGAGGGGTGCATAGTAGTGTGCAGGGGGTACGTAGGGGGTGCGTAAGGTTTGCGTAGGGGGTGCGTAGGGGGAGCATAGGGGTGCGTAGGGGGTGCTTAGGGGGTGCGTAGAGGGTGCGTCGGGGGTGCGTAGGGTGTGCGTAAGGGGTACGTAGGGGGTATGTAGGGGAGGGTAGGGGGTGCGTAAGTTGCGAATAGGGGGTGAGTAAGGATGTTTAGGGGGTGAGTAGGGATGCGTAAAGGTGTGTAGGGGGTACGTGGGGGTGCGTAGGAGGTGAGTAGTGTGTGCTTAGGAGACGAGTAGGTGTGTGTAGGAGTATGCAGGGGGTACGAAGGGGGTGAGTAGGGCTGCGTAGGGGGTGCGTGCGGGATGAGTACGGGGTGCGTAGGGGTGAGTAGGGGTACGTAACTGATGAGAAGGGGGTGCATAGAGGGATGAGTAACTGTAGGGGTGTTCTTTTAGAAGTCACAAAAACAAGTCATTGCCCCAAAAAAACCCATAAATAAGTCCTAAGTCCACGCGTACGAAGTCGCGGGCAACAGCTAGTAGTATATAATAGTAATGTGGGTATACTAAGTAAACTGAGCCAAGGATATATTGTAAGCGATCTAGATCAAATTAGCATTTTATCGCGTAGTGATTGGACATTGTCTGCCGAACAGCTGTTTCGATGAGATGCGCCAGCGCCGAGTGTTTTAGATTAGTGTGGATTGTCTTTGTATGGAAGTGCTAAATATCGATCTAATACTTATAAAAGATTTCCTAGACTATCTGATAGACAACGCACAGCCTAAACCGCAGGGGAAATTATACAAGAGGATGTAGGGGTGCACTAAGAAAGGTTTTTTTCGAAAATCAACCCCTAAAGGGGTAACACACGCCGACAAAGTCACGGGCGAAAGCTCATATTATTATTATAATAAAACCATCAGTTTTATGTAATCCTGTTTGTGTATATCGTTTATTGCTTAAGTTGAATTAAGTACAGTGTAGATGGATTTTTTTAAGAATTTGTACATACCTACCACCATGAGACCTTATTATTGTCTAAGGTGTAACGTAAAATGTGTGTGTGTTATTCCTACATTTTCTGTGCGAAAACAATTTTAGAACCATCAAAAATCGATCGGGTGATCCGAAACTATGGGAAGTTAAAAAAAAATCTCGTTTTTCGACCCATGTTCCTTAGGAAAACATGTTTAGTTTCACACACACCAATAAAATTTTGTTAACAATTAAAAACTAGTGGTGTATACTCTAAGGACAAAAATTATCTGGCCAGTTTCAAGTCAATTGATCCATTATCATCATCATCACATAATATAGTGTTCAAGAGCACACCATTTGAATAAGATTCATACATTATAGAGGAAAATTTAAAAGACTTGTCCTCACTATTCTTTACAAATCGAATACAGCAAATAGTGTTACAGATCAGGCCATGTGTACAACAACATAAAGTTTGTTTTTTAAACTTTTTCTTTCTCAGTAAAATTATTTTCAGACTTCTTCCGATCGGCGCATCTGTCGGCGCGGGCGCCGGCGGCGCGGCGCGGCTACGATTTGAGATTGCTTTCTTCATAACAGACACACAAAGGTAGAGCTTCTTTCTCTAAATGGTGTCTAAATGCTTTACTTTTCTCGGTTCTTGGGTAAAACAAAAGATGACCCATAATCTTATCTCCACATTATAAAACTGTAACAGAAGTCTGTGAAAGGTTTGTGAATGTACAGAATATTGAAGATATTAAAATAAACGGCCAAGTGCGAGTCGAGCTACTCGCACACCGAGGGTTCCGTACCACACCAACACCCAAAATATTAGCTTACAAAAAGATTTCTTTTCTCCGGGACCTTTAGCGCAAGACCGACTCACACTTGGCCGGTTTTTATTATTTGTTGTTATACTTTAGGGTGTGCTTTATAATCACACCAAGTTTGACGTTTGTATGTAGGTACTTATCACCGTTTTTAAGATAGAGCGAAAAGAAAAAACGTTGATAAAAAATAGTTTCTTGTACCCCTTTGATATTAAACTTTTTGAGATTCTTATTAATTGTTAGCGAATTCGCCATCATAACGCACATTTTTTTGTAATTTTCAACTACCTAGATATTACCTTTCAAAAGTTACAGCCCTAAATAGGTAGAACAGACGGACGGACGGACGGACAACGTAGGTTTATGAATAGGGTCCCATTCTCACCCTTTGGGTACGGAACCAAAAAAAAATTAGATAATGGTTTTTAGGTGTCCCTAGCTGATTCCAAATCACAATTTTTAAAATTTTTGTCTGTCTGTTTGTTTGTTTGTACCCGCATCACGCGAAAACTACTGGAAAGTTTGTTTAAAAGCTTCATGCGGACAAAGTTGGTGGCAGGTAAATTATCGTGGTTCTTGTGTAAAGTCACAATAACTACACATACTCGGTAAGAATGTTTTCTTTGATCAACTTGTATAAAGCTTGAAACATTAAACAATTACACATTTTTTTTTTATTTGTTACGAACATTACGACTTATAGGTAGGTAAGTATAGTGGAACATTAACTACCTACCACATTTTATTACCTTGTTACGGTGCCCTATTTCAACTTTAAAATAAAGGTTTTTTTAACACTAAAGGAAATAAGACATTTGCAAAACATAAAAACTGGCGTCTTTTGGCTGCAGAATAAAACCGGTCAAGTGCGAGTCGGGCTACTCGCGCACCGAGGGTTCCGTACCACACCACCACAGAACACAACATTAAACTTTTTTGGACCGGGACCTTTAGCGCGAGACCGACTCACACTTGGCCGGTTTTTAGTATTTGTTGTTATTTTGTCGAGTTTGCTCTATAATCACACTAAGTTTGACGCTTGTATGTATTACCGTTTTTACTATAGAGCGTGAAGAAAAAACGTTGATAAAAACTAGTTTCTTGTTGAAAACCCCCCTTAATTTTTAACTTTCTGCCATTTTTATTATTTGTTAACAAATCCGCCGCAATAACGCATAATCTGAGAAAATTTCAACTATCTAGCTATTACGGTTCTAAAGTTACAGCCCTAAATAGGTAGGACATACGGACGGACGGACGGAAAGACGGACAGACGGACAGACGGACGGACGGACGGACGGACGGACGGACGGACGGACGGACATCGTGGCTTAGAGCGGTTACAGACGAGCGACAGTTGTCTGCGACAGCTCGCGACAGGGTCGCGCGAACGTCGCGCGACCGTGACGTAGGTATAGTCTGAGAGCACAAGTCTTGTTCTTGAGAGATTTCAGTTTGAAGAAAACGGAGGCTAAAAAATAACATGGTTGATATTTAGGGTTTTTATAAGTTTTTCGTAGATTTTGGTTTCTTTAGATAATAGATAATCCAGAATTGATTATGTTCATCATCAAGTCCATAAAATATTACAGACTTGTAAAAATGGGGCAATTATAATATACATTATACAGGGTCCTTCTTAATATGCTGACACTTTTTTAAGGGGATGATCAGACCACAAAACTGAACAACTTTCTTTATGGCACTAACATCGAAATCGCGAAAAAAAAATCAGTTCCTCCATACTAAACTGCAAAGCTATTCAAGCCAAATGTATGGGACAGCTGATTTTATTTTCGCTATTTCGATATTGGTCCCGTTGTGAAAGTTGTTCAATTTGATGGTCTGATCATCCCCTTAAAAAAGTGTCAGCATATTAAGAAGGACCCTGTATAGTTAATTAGTTATGATATAATACTTAACACAACACTAATAATTATAACACATAATATTATACAAATAAATATTTATAAACACGTATACAGGGTGTAACAAAACATCCTAGTAATACTTAAGGGGGTCCTTCAGACCATCAAACTGAACAACTTTCACTATGGAGCCAACATCGAAATCGCGAAAAAAATCTGCTCTTTCATACAAAACTGCAGTACCGTCTCGACTCAAATGTATGGGACGGCAGATTTTTTTTATGTTTTCTCGACATTGGCTTCATAGTGAAAGTTGTTCAGATTGATGGTCTGAAGCACCACCTTAAGTATTACTAGGGTGTTTTGTTCAGACCGTCAAACTTCCTCTATGGGACCAACATCGAAATCGCGAAAAATAAATCATCACTTCCATACAAAACTGCAAACCTACTCGGGGCCAAACGTATGGGACCACTTTTTTTTTTCGCGATTTCGATGTTGATTCCATAGAGTCTGGTCATCGCCTTAAAAAAGTGTCAGCATATTAAGAAGGACCCTGTATATATGGGATGTTACAAACTACCAAAAAAACTGTTTTGGATATGGAGGTCTATCTGTCAGACTATTATTATTATTATTTGATTATTTGTGGTTGGGCTATTGCAAGCAAGGGTCGTTGTAACACGGAGACCAGCGCTGGTCCTTTTGTGTTCGCCCCAAGCTCACCCATATTTACGCATACCTCCGAACTTTTGGTATTTTCTTTTCGTTCTCGGGAATGCAGGTTTCCTCACGATGTTTTCCATCACCGCCGAGCTAGTAAATGATAAATACAACCGTACATAAATTCCGAAGAACTTAGTGGTACAGGCCAGGAATCGAACCGCGGCCTCAGTATTGAGGCGCTAGCTCTCTTCCGTATGGGCTATCATCGCTCTGTCTGTCTGTCTGTCTGTCTGTCTGATCTGTCAGACTATACAACACTACCTCACGGTCTTTGCGCGACCCTGTCGCGAGCTGTCGCAGACAACTGTCGCTGGTCTGTAAGAGCCCTTAGTAATAGGGTCCCGTTTTCACCCTTTGGGTACGGAACCCTAAAAATACTTGATTTAATTACAACAAAATAGAGTCGTACGATAAACAATTGGATCGTACAAGCCTAATTGCATCTTTTGTTTTCGCAATTACTCTTTATGTTTCTATTTTACATCAAGTAATTGCATGTTTTATATAAAAACGTAACGATTTTTAATAAAATTTCTACAATAGTTTAGCCAATCTGAACGAAATAAATAAAAATAATGGCACGTTTAAAAACCATATACCGATAACGGGAGTAATTAAAGGAATTCAAAAGGAATTACGAAATGAGAGTGGATGGGGAAAAATTTAGGGTTGGGTCAATCTACACCTTTTCATCGGCAGGTGATACCAAAACGTTCATCTTTTTTTTAATTAAAAAACACCAAGGCGTCATGTGTCGCGATGCAATCGGTTGACAATTCTTACTGCTGGTACGATGTTTTAGTGTGTAACTTAAAAGTAAAAATTCAGGTAGAGATGGTTGGTTACACGATCACAATAAATTTTTCGATAATGTAATCTTTACTAACACGTGAATACAGGGAACAGACTTACCCCCTGCATATAAAGGGTGAAAGGAGACTAACCATAATCCAAGATGCGGGCTCAGTAGGTAGCTGCATGCCTCAGTACATACTATTAGTTTAAAATAACAATGTGCATGACCTTGAAGGGCTGTTCGATAACTTCACTCAGTTACAAAGGAATATAGACTCTATGTAAAGGAAATAATCATTTGAATGACTCGAGTGAAGTTCGTGTGATTGAGTGACGTCACATTTGCAGGCGAGGTCATGCACATTGTTATTTTAAACTGATAGTATTGGTGAAGGCATTTAATTGGTCCTACTTTTAACGAATAGGTACTACTTTTTATTAATGGCAGTATCCGGGAACAACTTGCCTTCCAAAGAAGGTTCCGCAATTATTTTTTTTTTTTTGTGATTTCGATGTTGGTGCCATTGAGAAAGTTGTTTAGTTTGACGGTCTGATCATCCCCTTAAAAAACCGTTAGCATATTAAGAAGAACCCTATATACTAGTTTTTAAGTCTAATCATAAGCAAAAGTTTCATTAAAATCGGGCCAGTAGTTTTTGCGTGATGCAGGACGAAACAAACAAACAAGACAACAAAATAAATGATTTGGAGTCAATAAACCAGCATATCGTAACTTTTTTCGTAAACATCTTCAATGTACATACAGACACAATTCTGTTTCAGTTTTATAATAGTGACGATGATAGCCAACCTCCAATTTTAGGAGACGAAGACGACACTACAAGAAGAAGTAGGTATAGAGTAGAAGAAACGGTTAGGTTGTGAAACAAAACTTCTCCGCTCTATAAAACGATATTTTAACAATTTTGTAGTATAGTCGCACCCGAATTTAGTGAGCATTTACTAAAATCGTTTGCCGCAAGATTATCGTCGTTCGATGACATAAAAGTGTCGTGGCAGTATAACCCGAACAGTTTGTGTGTCCATGCATTTGTTGCATAACATATGCAAAACGGGGCACGTGTCATTCTGGCTTAGTTTTTTATTTGTTTTTAAATTAATAAGCTTTAATTTTCTTGCAAATAATTAAGCAGCATCTGGTTTGCGCGGCAGTTGTTTGCTTAAAATAAAATATACAAAGTAAGTATTTGTTGAACGTTATAAATTCTAATTAAATTTTATAGTGACTAATCGGTACCCATTTTTCTTTAACTTTTTGTATCCGTTGCATAAACATAATATTTTTCAATTCGTAATTACCTGACTTCTCTACAGCTGGGAACGATCCGTTATTAGATAAATGCGAACAAAAATGCGATAAAAAGATGTTTGTTTCAAATGATTATAATTTTTTTCTAGTTTTGCAGTCATTTTGCTATAAGAAGGTATAGAAGTAGGCATTGTTATTTCAACAAAAGAAAGGTAAAGAAAGATAATTCCCTGTTTTTAAATATCAGTCATTGTTAAATATTGCGATTGTTGACCTGCAGTGCTTTCAAAAATCATACTTCAGGAGTGCGATTTTTGGAAGTTAAATCAGCAGTAGAAAGATGCATATCTCTGTAGTAATTTTGACATTTTCAACTGCTGAACTCAGCGAATGAGATTCAAAAATCGCACTCCTGATCTAGAATAAATTGGATTTTTTTTTTCTTTTTTCCATTCCACAGAATATACAGGGTTTTAGGGTGACAGAAAGTTGCATAACCTTAATGGGTGACATACCCACTCATGATACTGAACAACTTTCCCAAAGGAAAATATGGGAAATTCGCAAAAAAAATAGACTTCTTATACAAACGTTCGTTCAAAAATCGCACTAGTTAGTGCGTTAGTTACTCTCCCATTCAAAATCATAATTCAATATTGCATAATAGTAATTTTGACATTTTGTTTTTGTACTGCTGATTTTATCGTGTCACTTTCAAAAATCGCACTTCAGCTGATTGCGTTTAGTATGGAAAGTCCAAATTTTTTTTGCAAATTTCCTAGAAGTTTCATAGAGAAAATTGTTCAACATCATGGTTAGGTACAATCACTTCCTAAAGTAATGCAACTGTTTACCCGAACACCCTGTATTACTGATATGACCACCATCACCATAGTACAGTACCTGCCATCGCATCGTGTTCAGCCGCCATCTGCCGCAGCCAGCACCATCAGAAACCCTTGCTCTGCCGATGCCGCGGGGGCCATGTGTCCAGTAATGCCTAAAAAAGCGCCGAATGCCCATTAGACAATAGCTCCAGAGATTTATACCGTTTTTAACATCTGTTACGTTTACCTGAGGTGTAAATTAGGGTCCACTCTCCAGTTTTACAAGTAAATTTTTTTTGTTCATTTTTCTGTGAATGGACTTTAGATGATGGGCACAGCTAGTTAATAATAATAGTTTTGTGGTTTACAAGAGTTACAGTAGTGAGAATATGTGGTGGGCTTTGGCCGGGCCCGTTAAAAAAAGGTTTTTACAATTATTTTATCATTAATAAGTCGTAGCGGTCACCTAGCCTAGGTCAGCAGATCTGTCCTCTACTCAGATGGCAGGGCGGCGCGGCGGCGCGGCGGCGGTTCCATTCCATACTGGATTAGAGTCATACCGATGACTTTTTAGAAACGTATGTGCAATTTGGGCTTTTCGGTTCCAAACAGGAAGACCGAACCGGGTTTCGAACCCAGGACCCTGGCTTAGCAGTCTGGCATGGTAACCATTACAACAACCGGGTCGTCATATTTGTATATTTTGAGTATGCTATACTCAAGTAGAATACCTCTAGATATGAATACAATTACTTGTTATTTACGTCTTCATCAAATAACATGCTTTCACTTCCAATTTCATTATTACAAGCTAAAAATATTTTTTAATTGTTTAACGGTCATTAGATCGATTGTTTTATTGCAGCGTTATTGGTTGTTGCATTAAAACTTAGAATTGGGTGGTTAAGTGAAATACTCGTTTAATCTTAATCGATTGAACATAATACCTCACAGATGCAATCACATAAAGCACATTAGTACGCCCACAGTGTAGAGATCTCTTACAAATGCTTACCCATTTCATAAACAGACCGACACATGAAGATTATCAGTAGAAATATGTTAATTACATTCCAGATTACATTAGATTAACAAAACTCGGTTAACTTGTTCGTAAACTTAGATTTCTCCTTCTGAAGAAGGCACGCGTGTTTCTTGGACAAATATAGGTAGTTCTCTATTTTTATTTAAACTTTAATTCAACACTTGTAAAATCAAGTATGGAATTGAATTAAATGTTGCTACAAAGCGATCAATAAAACGGCACATAAATAAACCAAAAGTGCTAAAGCTAGGTCAGGTGAAGGTAGTCCTTGTGGAATTCAGGCTTCCCCCTCACCCCGCACCTTCACACCCGCTTTGCTTACTTAACTGAGATTCTAATGTATTTTATTAGTAAATGATGATATTTAAGAGCACACCAATTAAATTGACACTAGAATATTATAAATACGTACCTAACATTGTTTTGTTTATTTGGATGTATAGCACTCTGGAACTGGAACTACTAACCCGATTCAAAAAAATTCTATCACTGATAGAAAGCTACAATAACCCCGTGAGTAAAGGTTATAATATACATCACATATCTACGCAGACGAAGTGAACGAAGAACGAATCAACGAAATCAATTTGGTCATAGCTGTGGAATACCAAAAACGACTTCTATGTAACCCGCGTAAGACAATAAGTTATGCAATTTAGTTGAGGAATCCATGATGACCTGGTTGACTCATAGCTTAGACATAAAGTATATAACTTACCTAGTTAGTATCTACCTAGAATGGGAAGATTTAACGCGTAGGTAGAAACTGCGAAATTGATTGAGCTAGCATGAATATTTTGTACTTTAATGGTTTAATTTATTGCATTGTAATAGTAAGTAAGTGCAGAATGAATTCTAAGGTAGGTATTACAAAACCGGCGGATGGTTGAGCCGGTGTGGTGGCATCGCATCGGCGCGCGCGCACGGGAGCTTTGCGCAGGCGCAGGCAGCTCGCAGGAGTGCCGCCGTGCCGTGACCCGATCTGAAGCGCCCGATCGGCCTTAAAGGTCGCTCAGAATAGTATTGCTATTGGAATGTTTAGTTAGCTATTGGCTATTGGTATGTTACAAGTTTCTCTTATTAAGTAATTTGAACTTTTCTCGTGTCGTTTGATGAATTTTCTTTGTTGGATCACCTTTTATTGCCAATTTTGAGTCTGTACACTCCCACACGCAGTTGAGTGATGTTTCAGTTCCTAAATATTACCTACTTATCTCAAACACAAGTATAAATTCAGAAATCTTATCTCTACGAACGAAATCTATAATATCTAATGTGGGTCGCATGTGACCCACCCTCTTTTTACGTGTTTCAGGATTGCTCCCCAGGTATACGTTGACTATATTTGAATATGGAACCGAACGAATAATATGAAATAGAATTTATATGTTTCTTTACAACAAAACGATATACTCGAGCATGCATTTAGATATTACTATGAGAGGAGACTGCAGACTTTCACCATCTAAAAGCGAGTATATTTCATGCAGACTATATTTAACAGAAACAGAGTTACGAGCCACTATCAGATGATGATGTAAAGGTCAAACTAACAGTCTAGGAGCCGCTACCGTCCTTATCTATGAGAATACTAACGACTTACTACGTCACGATGGCGTTAACTGTTTGCATTATGCTTTCTCTTCTTGAATATCAATACATAAATTCGAGTTCTGGCAGAATTAATGCTCCATCAAGTGGGAATATGTTCATCATCACCATCATCATCAGCCTTTCATCGTCCACTGCTGAACATAGGCCACTGCCACTACGTGTCACAAAACTCTATCCTCGGCCTTCCCGCTACCGCTTTTAGGCCTTCGGTTTATAAAATAATTATATTAAAAGAACTTGCATGCAAATTGCATTCGTCGAAGCAGGATATTCCTTCAATTAATTTTACCCTTGGCTTATAATCCGAAATCTTTAGCCTCAAAGAAATCCGACGTTGCCACTTTTGCATAAACCAACTCCCGCCTAGAGATACCAGAAAATAACAAAACTGACGAACCTATGATAAACCATCTGAAAATCGAAACAAATCTTATCTTTTTACGCCCAATTATAACAATCCAGTACTTTCCCAAGACGTCATTGTAGAAACGCAGGTATCGCACGTGTGCAGCACTCAATTTCCTCTAAACAATAGGATAAACAGTTTAGCACATCTGGTATTTAAGATAAGTTTTCAACATCTGTGCTTGATACTGATTGTTGTTTGTTTCAAACAAGTTTAGACTCGAGTATGGACATTTGTAAAGGATTATGTTATTCAAGTTATTAGTCATCTCTTTGGCGTGCCGATTTCAAGGAGACCGGAGTCTTCATGTAGTATGAAGTAATAACTGGTAGGTTCATGACTATCCTGATGATTTAATAATTACCTGCGCACAATAATGATACTTTAAGAGCACTAACTTTTTACCGAAATCTGACAGATTTCGTTTTAATGAAAGATATGCCAAAAACGCTGTAAGATTAGCTATTAAGAACACAGAGAGAGATCCAGAGATGGTGAAACAGGCTTTAAGACCTAAGTACCTAAAGATACAGGGTCACATGAAACATCGCCGCATAAAGTTAAACCAACAGGGTGTTGAGAGCATCGAGCAGTCTGCAAGACAACATTAGAGCAGCGCCAAGATGTTTGGTGGGGACTGTAAACTCCACATATCTTCATTGATGTCTCAAGATTAAAACAATAAATGATGAGCATGCAGAGATCATTAACTGTAGACACATAAAACGGACACAAAAGGCAGCATTGAATAGGATCGTATAGGAATTCCTGGTTGATCTAAAAGTTCACCGGCACATGTGCGCAGGGATCACGATTGCACGATCTCAAGAATTATAACTCGGTGCTGAATCTAACTGCTGAGTCATTTTCATCTCACGGGGCCATGGGAAGTCAGCCCATGCGCAGTGCAGTGACTCACTGACAACTCGGAAGGTATGTCGTTCTGATTTTTAGCGGCGAGGAATTGTCGTATCCGACTTAAAAGTTTTTTCAACTTGTAAGTCACACCAGCAGTGTTGAAAGTAAACAGTGAAAAGTTATTCAGGTGCTAGAGAAATTCAAACGCAGTAGACACTGAGATAGAACCTAATTGAATAAACGGCTAAATTCTACATCCACATTTGGAGTCGGTCGACCTCCCGACTGTCCCCGTTAAGTCGACAGGCAAGCATGCGATTATCGAGCCTTCTATATGTCTTGGGCACGCTTTCCAACGAAGATGGCCCGCTACTTTCTGTAAACTTACTATATTTTGTTTCAATATGACAGTCTTGAGGCGTAAACAAAAACAATTATGTTAGAACTTCAATTTCAAACAAAACAATTATTTTAATTACTTACTTAATAAATGATAGTTTTTTTTCTAAGTTAGCTTATTGTTTGTAGGTATCTTAAGTTTGTTCTATCGGAACTAATACTTACGTAAGTAATGTAAAGTTAGCCTAGATTCCGTAGTTTGCCGGGTTATTCAGCACGGACTAAGCTCGTGAATGTAGATATAAAAACTTTGAAGTTTCTTTATTTTTTAACTTTTTTAAATAGAAACGTTATTGTTCCTCGTGAAATTACTTGATGTCTACCCATACCCACCATTATTCGGATATTACATCTACAATAAGATAATTTTGCCTTTTCTTTATTTATAGCGTCTACATTATATAGTCGATTAACTTTTAAAGTCGACCGCATGCCTCTCTACCCTTCAATGAGCATTGTAATACGTTTTTAACCTAAATATGGAAAAACTCAACATCTTCATTTACAATGCAGTATTTCTCAATGTCCAACAATACAGTATTTCGTTGTAGTTAGCTAGTGAATAGCTATAATGATACGTCCCACCCGGCATCGGCATCGGCACCCGCGAGCTCTAGGTCGCAGGCCATGTGCTCAAAGGTCGCACACAGACGGACCACCGCACGTGTTTGTATA
The DNA here is from genome assembly GCA_922987775.1 of Agonopterix subpropinquella. Lineage (NCBI taxonomy): Eukaryota > Metazoa > Arthropoda > Insecta > Lepidoptera > Depressariidae > Agonopterix > Agonopterix subpropinquella. Next base: position 47,567,671 of record OV277693.1, on the reverse strand, counting down.
CGTACGCTTATGTTCAATTTTAATTGTAAAACAGTTTGCGGTTTTGCGATGAACACCTTACTTTCTTAGTTCCGGCTGTTAATAGCAGAGCATTCATCTTTACAGTGCAGTTTTTTCTTTCCAGGCCGGATTCGACCAAACGCGAGTAAATTTTATTCTTAGATTAAGTCGCCGGTTAAACTGATTTTGCGTTTTACCAACCACTAATCTATGAATAAGTTGAGAGTAAAACAGGGCCGATTTTGACGGCCGGCGTAAGGCTGCCTGTCCACTGATGCGAGCTGGCTGGGCTAGCTGTGTAGCTGTGTAAATATTAACCAATCAGGAGCTCGGCCAATACCGAAACTAATGAAATGTCAGCCAATGTCACTTAAAAAAACGTAATAAAAATAAACCCAACAAATTACAACTGTATAACCTCATATTGCAATAAGTTTCTTTAGGTGGATTATACATTCGTACTGTTTTTTAGTCTGGGTTTAGTGTGGTAGAACATAAATGAAGTTATTTCGGAGTGAATGCTAAGAATAAAATTGTTCCTTGTACAACTTACACTTGGAAAAATCAAAGTTTGGTGGAATCCGGATGTAACTAATATTCGATACACCGTGGAATCAGGGTCGGAACAGCTAGGCGGTGCTTCAGACCATCAAACTGCACAACTTTCACAAAAAAAAACTCTGTTGTTCCATTGTTGTTGTTGGTATGTCAAGCTTCTCGACAAAAATGTATGAAACAGTTGATTTATTTTCGCGATTTTTATGTTGGTCCCAAAGTGGTACAGTTTGATAGTCTGAAGCAACCTGTTTCGTCTTCAAAATAATCCCGATTCCACTGTGTACAGGGTGTTAGGGTATAGACAGTTGCATTACTTTGATAGCCCATGGAATTGGTACATTTTACCCTACATCAAATGAGGTAGTTCTGGTTTTTTTATATGTTGGTTGTGAGGACATGGTAATGACAAATCCAAGTTTTCCACCTCGAAAGCCCTTCGGATCATTGTTAAATACTTGAAAATCCAGGACTTTTTTTCAGTTTTTCGCTTATTTCTCGGAATCTACCTATAAGTTTTATCGGAAAGTTTTGTAAGTACTAATTAAACCTGGTAATATTTTCTACATTCACAATAAAAATTTATTAAAATTTATTTATTTATTTATATTATTTTAATTCAAAGACCACACAATGCGACGGTATTTTTAAATCAAGTTACTTTTACACAACTAAACCTAAGACATTATCACAGTAGGTAAGGTTGTTTAAAAATTGGATGTTGTAGAGTTTCCCGCATCTTCTCTACCTGCTGACGCTTGGATCATCGTAATGAATCATACCATAGAATATAAAATGACAAATCGTACTAACAATCGTTAACACTTTGATTCTACTGCTGGGCAAAGATAACCCTAACCAGATGTAATTTTTGTCTCATCCGTAAGGGGACGTCCATTAATTACGAGAGGTGTACGATTTTGGCGATTTTTCGACCCCCCTTAGTGAGAAGTCGTGACGTGAGATTTGGTTCGACCCCTCCCCCCCAAATCTCACATGAAATTTTTCTAAATGCGTATTTTATAGCGTTAATCTGTGCTTAACTGCGTAGGGTTTATTTAAAAATTTTGCTTTATTTCAGTGGAGAAACATGTTTTTTCTTAATTTAACCCACTTTCCTCGCAATTTAACACTGTATAGCATAGAAAAAAAATTACGTGTCATTTGCCGAGAGTCCCTCCCCCCTAAACACCTCACTAATTAATGGACACTTCTAGGAAGAATGTCACAAACTAATAAACTAAAAGTAGCGTCCTCACACCTGTAGGTACAGCAGGTATCCATGTTTAAAACTAGATCGAAGTAAAAGGATGATTAAAACAGGACAAAAGGCTATGAACATAGTTGGTTAATACCTTTTAGGTACGTCCAAGGACAAATTCGAAAATGCATTCCTCACTATCCCCTTCCAATCACTACACTGCAATGCGTATTTCGCATATAAATACTGAATTACATACATGAACCTCTACTAGTACCTAATCATGCCAATTTGATCTTTATTGCAATAACATTTGGTTCGATGTCGCTTTCTTAAGTATGCAACATGGTTATAAATACATAGTAGGATATGTCGAACGCCGATTTCGATCCTGTAGCTAATATATTAGCGGTCACAAAATCACCTGTTGCCACTCCACACCTGTTCAATGCAATCACATCTGACCATTCCGTTTACGGCATTATAGTCTTTATGATTAAAAATATAAAGCTTAAAATCTGGTTGTTGCCAAACTTTTTTTTTGTTGCGATCAAAGTCAAGGTAGCCGGCCGAAAGTCTTAAAAAGTTTGATAAAAAGTTTTTTGATAGCCTAATGAAAAAAATGATAAATTAAGTGCACGTTGTTGATTAAATAAAAATACGTTTTGGCCACCAAAACATTTTCAAGTTTAAAATTTATCGTGTACACATTTCCAGCCAATTATAAAAATATACGATATAAGATAATACTTAAACCGATAAATAACATTTGCTAACGAGACAAAAATTAATCGAAATTAAGAATAGCCGAATGAATAATTCTGTAAATGTAAAAGGTCGTTAGCTCGTAGGTCTGTCTGTAGGTAACCTACGCTACGTATTTAACTGTATACATCTACATTAAAGTAATGTTTACAAAACATTTGACTGCAGCTGCTTTTGACATTTTAGTTTGCTTTTCTTATTTTTAGTGTGTTAGCCAAAAAGCTTATATGTAGGCAAATTTGAAGCATCTTGGTGTTAGCTCTGTTGATGACATCTTTCTACATCTACACTAATATTATAAAGAGGAAAGATTTGTATTTTTGTGTGTATGTTTGTAATGAATAAACTCAAAAACTACTGTGCCGATTTCAAAAATTCTTTCACCATTAGAAAGCACATTCAACCTGAGTAACATAGCCTATACTATATTTATTGCTAGAAAGATTCCACCCGTGCGAAGCCGGGACGCGCCGCTAGTATCTAAACCAAGGTATTATAACACTGTAACAGAAGGTGTGTCTGTACATTGAAGATATTTACAAAAAAAATATTACGATATTTTATGGTTCTTAGGCAAAATTTAGGGCAAAATTCAATCTTAGGTTCCAAATCACAAAATTTTGGACTTTTTGTCTGTTTGTTTGTTTGTTTGTTTGTTTATTTTTTTTGTTTGTTTGTTTGTTTGTGTGTTTGTTTGTTCGAGCATCACGCAAAAACTACTGAACCGATTTTGATGAAACTTTTTTGTTTGATAGCTTCTGGCTTAAAATCTGGTATATAATTTATGCGTACGAAGTCGCGGGTAAACGTTTAATAATAAACGTGTTCTGCTTCTGCCTTATTACAAAATAGTTAAATCTGAAACGATGAATACAATGTACCTAAACACCACGCGAATTATTGTTTTCTTCATCTCCACTGAATGTTTTTGTGGCTACATAGCTCATTTTATTATGTGAATATTTTAATCGATTCAAAAAACCGTCTGTAAACCTAGTTTTCCACCCTCACACTTTAAATCTAGAATCGATCAACTAACATGCAAACATCAAGTGTTCAAAATGCGGTCGTTAAATATGGTCATAAGGTTAATCCATCGAGTAATTATAGTCGGCATCCGGTCCTCTTAACTTCCTCCAATTCTGGTTTGCTCATCCTCTACTTGGCGATGGCTACACCCATATTGGCTTAGCTTTCACTTTAGGTGCATACTATTTGAATCTCTCCAATTTCTAGTGCAAGTAAATTGCATACCGCTTTGGTGACCATTTGATCTTTTCTTATTGTAAAATATATATTATTTTTTATCTACGTGTAGCGATTAAAGGTCGAATTTAAGTCTAAACAGTTGGAGAGAGATCAAAATTGAGATTCCTACTTATATAAATATAACTACTACTACCTATATACCATACCATAAAAAATTGCCAAAACAAAAAAAAAATAATTAAAAGAATAAACAAACAACTGCTACCCCACACAACAATGTATCAAATAAAAGAATAACAAATTAAATCAAGCTTAAAATTAGTACACATTGCAGCATCATAAAAAAGTAATAAATGATACGTATCGTTATATTGCATAAACCACACGTCAACAACTATAATGTTCTCATATTAATTCTTTAAACTAAGTCGAATCTGTCATTAATTTTATAGTTTTCTACTATGACACCCACATTCAGCCACGATTTCGCTCTCAATCCGATGAACGATATGTCACAATATCAAATAATATTATTTTTGATTCTCATCTAATAAATAAATGATTAGTGTAGTCGTTCTTATTGATATTGGCTATTGTTCATTCATTACATACATTATACATAAATCCTAGGTATCGATTTTGATTTTGTTTAACCTCATGTTACCCTAATAATTATTAACATTGATAGATTATAGATTATAGATTATACAGGGTGAAATTGATATCATTAGCATCCTTTTAAACTAAGAACCCATCAAACTGAACAACTTTTACTAAGAACAAACCGATCGGAGCCCCATAAAAATCAGCTGTTGCATACATTTGAGTCGAGTAGGCGTTGCAGTTTAGTATGGAACATCTATTTTTTTTGTTGCTCGAATCGGTTTGCTCCCATAGTAAAAGTTGTTTAGTTTGATGGGTAGACTCTTAGTTTTAAAGGATGCCAATTATATCAATTTCACCCTGTATTTGTTTCTAAAGTTTCTCATCACACCAAAAGGGATTAGGGCCTGAGTTTATGTACATATTTCATCATCATCATCTTATTTAAGAGCTTCGCTCTTGTCCTTGGAGTATTCCCCAATCCTGGCCCTGTACCCTGACTTTCGATGTTCGATATACCGCCACTGTTTCGGTTCGCACTTCATTGGAATAGAGTTGACACAGGAACATAAACGTTCACGCAATTGCGAAGTTCGAATGTGCGGGTAGAGGCCTAGACTCTCCATGTATCTACAGGGTGAAATTGATATCATTAGCATCCTTTTAAACTAAGAGTCTACCCATCACTCTGAACAACTTTTACTATGAGAGCAAACCGATCGGAGCAACAAAAAAATCAGCTGTTCCATACTAAACTGCAATGCCTAGGCGACACAAATGTATGCAACAGCAAATTTTTTATTTGCTCGATTGGTTTGCTCCCATAGTAAAAGTTGTTCAGTTTGATGGGTAGACTCTTAGTTTAAACGGATGCTAATGATATCAATTTCACCCTGTATATGTAGGTGCGTATTATTAAACATGATAATAAACACTACTGAAGTTAATTTAATCGATTTGGCTGCCTAATACGTCTTTGATAAACTCCACACCTAGATTACCTTGCCCAAAGAGATGACCCCTTTGAGTCGTATAAATTGTATCATCAAAGAACTATATCCCATCCTCCCAGTGAAATCGAAAACTGAATCCAAAATAAATTTATTTTATGAATGGTTGCTATAAGCTTAAACAGCCAATAATAGAGAACAACATCGAACGATCGATCGGTGAGAACAAAAAGCGAACTAATTAGCGTTCTTCGCTGAGATTAATCAATCAGTAGCGAAGCCTGACGCGACCCTATCCTATACAACCACTTTTACTAGACCTGTCATGAGAGAGACGTTAGTTTTTATAATCTAGAAACTTTAACTTTAGTTTACTTACGAGCTTTTACCCGCCGCATAAATTATATACCAAATTTTAAGTCAAATGATAAGCAATCAAACAAAAAAAGTTTCATCAAAATCGGTTCAGTAGTTTTTGCGTGATACTTGAACAAACAAACACCCAAACAAACAAATAAACAAACAAACTAACAGACAGACAAAAAATCCAAAAATTGGTGATTTGGAAACAGGGAGAGGTAAAAACCATGAGTGCGATTTTTGAATCTCATTCGCTGAGTTCAGCAGTTGAAAATGTCAAAATTACTACGGAGATACTTATGCATCTTTCTACAGCTAATTTGAATTTGACTTTCAAAAATCGCACTCCTGGAGTATGATTTTTTAATGTCAAATCATCAGTAGAAAGAAAGATGCATAACTCCACAGTAATTTTGACATTTTCAACTGCTGAATTCACCGAATGAGATTCAAAAATCGCACTCCATGTCGTAATTTCTTTTTGTAAATATCTTCAATGTACAGACACATTTCTGTTACAGTTTTATAATAGTTTAGATTTGGATAGAGCATAAGGGATCCCTTAAAAATCTTCAGCATATTAAGTTGGACCCTGTATACGTCTACATAAGTAACTAAACTCGAACACTAATATTACGAAGAGATTGCTTTGACGTATTAATCGTATTAACTTAATTTGCCATCAACGACTTGTATTTGTAAACTAATCCAGAACATATTATTTTCGTATCTGCCAAACATCCGAATTTGTTCAGCCGTTGCGTTTGATTGGTCATCATCATCAGCCTATATACGGCCCACTGCAGTGCAGGGCACTACAGGCATACCCTAATGGAGGGAGTTTGTGCGCGCTGGTCCACCACGCGAGAGCCAAGGTAGAGTTCACATACGCATCAGAATTTCTTCTTCAGCGTATGCAGATTTCCTCACGATGTTTTCCTTTACAGTTTGAGAGCAGTCGGTAACACGTACATAAGTTAGAAAAAATCTTTGGTACCGTTGGTACGTGGCATTTCGTACGTGCGGGTTCGAACCTGGACCTCATGATTGAGAGTCCAACATCTCTCCGCAACGCGCCACCGAGCCTCTTTGATTGATTTATCGTCATGAACTATTAATTACGGTTACAGTATGCAACATATGAACTCGTTGTCCAAAAGTTGTCGGTGTCAAGTGGTTAAAATGAAAATACAACTAGTACTAGTCGATAAGCGAAAATCGTACCTACTCTTTTGACTTAGATATAAAATGATGCCTAGTAAATAACTAATAAATTCACAATGCATCAACTAAATTGCTTTGAAAAATCAAAATCGACGTCCCGCGATAGACCGACCGACTGAGTCCGGTTTTGTTCTGAATAATGATAACAATAAAATGGTCAGTTACACCAGGTCCCACCATTTCACGTATGTACCGCAGGCAGGCGCACGTTCCAATTAGCCGTTTTATTACTAATAGTTAATATGCGTGTCTTTCTGTCTGTCTGTGAGCCGATAGCACGCGAACCGATTGGGTCGTATACGGAATTAAGCCGTGACATACGGTGTTACAAACACACTGGTGGTTTTGTTGCCTCAGATAAAGATAACGCCCTAAAACTAGAGTAAAAAATAGCAATCATGTAAAATCGTATTTTTGTTTCTTTACTCTACATAGACCCAGGCCCTGTACCCGCACTTTCGATGTTCGCTATATCGCCACTGTTTCGGTCCGCGCTTCATTGTAATAGAGTTGAATTTGGAATGAAAATGTTCACGCAATTGCGAAGTTCGAATGTGCGGGTAGACCCTCAGATCAGCAGCGCTATTTGGATCCTCTACTGAGACATAGACCCAGATCAGCAGCGCTATTGGGATCCTCTACTGAGACATAGACCCAGATCAGCAGCGCTATTTGGATCCTCTACTGAGACATAGACCCAGATCAGCAGCGCTATTTGGATCCTCTACTGAGACATAGACCCAGATCAGCAGCGCTATTTGGATCCTCTACTGAGACATAGACCCAGATCAGCAGCGCTATTTGGATCCTCTACTGAGACATAGACCCAGATCAGCAGCTCTATTTGGATCTTGTACTGAGACATAGACCCAGATCAGCAGCGCTATTTGGATCCTCTACTGAGACATAGACCCAGATCAGCAGCGCTATTTGGATCCTCTACTGAGACATAGACCCAGATCAGCAGCGCTATTTGGATCCTCTACTGAGACATAGACCCAGATCAGCAGCTCTATTTGGATCTTGTACTGAGACATAGACCCAGATCAGCAGCGCTATTTGGATCCTCTACTGAGACATAGACCCAGATCAGCAGCGCTATTTGGATCCTCTACTGAGACATAGACCCAGATCAGCAGCGCTATTTGGATCCTCTACTGAGACATAGACCCAGATCAGCAGCGCTATTTGGATCCTCTACTGAGACATAGACCCAGATCAGCAACGCTATTTGGATCCTCTACTGAGACATAGACCCAGATCAGCAGCTCTATTTGGATCTTGTACTGAGACATAGACCCAGATCAGCAGCGCTATTTGGATCCTCTACTGAGACATAGACCCAGATCAGCAGCGCTATTTGGATCCTCTACTGAGACATAGACCCAGATCAGCAGCGCTATTTGGATCCTCTACTGAGACATAGACCCAGATCAGCAGCTCTATTTGGATCTTGTACTGAGGCATGGACCCAGATCAGCAGCGCTATTTGGATCCTCTACTGAGACATAGACCCAGATCAGCAGCGCTATTTGGATCCTCTACTGAGACATAGACCCAGATCAGCAGCTCTATTTGGATCTTGTACTGAGACATAGACCCAGATCAGCAGCGCTATTTGGCTCCTCTACTGAGACATAGACCCAGATCAGCAGCGCTATTTGGATCCTCTACTGAGACATAGACCCAGATCAGCAGCGCTATTTGGATCTTGTACTGAGGCATGGACCCAGATCAGCAGCGCTATTTGGATCCTCTACTGATGCCTGGATTGCACTAACCTCGTACGTTAGACTTTGTTCGAGAGCCAGGCACACTTTCGTCTGCCAAGCCTTGATTTTTGTTTTTGTTGGAAAAATGACTGGTTTTAAGGGATTTATAATTTTTCAGATGATCATCTGTCTATATGAAATTATCATCTATCTAACTGTATTATGGGTAAGAGTTGATTCATGATGTCGATGATTCATTGGTCTGCGTCGAAGATTCTTGAGCATTTAATAATATAGTTTTCCATTAAATGAGTTTTTCTGGAATTCAACCACAGGTTCAAACATTTTTTACCAACAGAGTAATGATCATTTTCCTATTAAATATGAAAGGAATTTAACAAAAACCATTAAGTGTGAACAGTTTTTATATTGAAGTCACAGTTCTTACGACATCAAACCGTGGTTATTGGTAACGACCTGGCAATTCGTTACAAAGTGTAAAAAGTATTTCATATAACAACACATGATAGTCATAAAAGCTGTTATTTTATTACATTATGTATAAGTTATTCAGAGATATATCGACCAGTTTTTTTTTAATATCCGTTTTGGTTTGGACGGTGATTGATGGATTATACAACGATTTGACGCTAAATTAAGGAACTGTAATAGTTCTTAACTAGTTTTTTATGTAACATCAGCTGCTCTACAAAAGATGGGTTAAACAGAACGTGTTCGCGACGCTGATACGATAGCAACCCGTACAAAAACCCTAGCTACAGCAGAAGGCATGCCGTAAGCTACAAATAAACAATATATCAAAGTTGAATTAAAAACCAGTAAACATATCGACAACAGGCTATAAAACATAAACTGTGATACTGAACCCTTTATCAGATTATGTAAATATTTTCACGCCATAACTTTGACCGTTGCTCAACACAAATATATCTCATAACGAACTTGTCATTAATTAAAATAAATTGCCATCTCTACCATACAGTAAACGAACACGAAATTTGACCCAAGACCACTTTTAAATTATCTGAAAATTTGACATCGCAACAAATTGGATTCCGAAACATTTATCTGGAAAAAATCTGTAATAACATCGTCTAAGTATAAATTAACAAATCACTGTTCATGATAATAAGCTCCGTGTTGTTGCTGGCGCGGCAATTACAACTTTATGTCAATATGGATAAATGTCGATTTTGAATTGTGTGAAGAAGATGCAGTAGATATAAGTATCTCATAGAATGAAGCGGCTCCTCTATCGGTATGAAGGTAGGTAGAATTATAAATATTCAGATGTTTCAATGCTGCCATTTTAATTGGTTCAACTATGCCAATGCAATTAGAAATAAATAGTCGCTCCTTGTTTTACTTTTTAGCACAAGCTATGCACTAGAAGTGCAGTTTAGAATATAGATTAGTTATACATTTTGAAGACACCCTTGTGTGGAAATATGGTCAGCATTGAATGTTTTATGTTTATGGGTAGGTATTATTTTTTCCAGTTACAGAGTGAAACCAGCATAGATCATAGATCGAGCGCGGCGCGTAAGCAGACCTATCTACATAATTCCAAGCCGAGTAACATCCCGGCCAGCAAGCGGCTTTGACCCGGGGTCGAGCTTTCTACGGGCCCCGCCGCCGTCATGCGACGCATCAGCCAGTAATTAATGGCCGACGGGACCCTAAGAAAGCGACCTGGCCCGGTGTCTCATCCCTCCGTATATAATAAGTATAAATACGCAAACAGGCTAAACCAAAATCCGGTTGGATTTTAAAATTTCAGTTTAGCAGATGTTAGTTTGATGACAATTATGAATGAATATTGAATATTCATAAAGCTAAGAATTTGATTCAGTTCTGTATGGAGGCGTAGACGATTTCAGTCTAGTTTCTAACTTCTGACATATAGTTTAGTAAGCGTATCTGTAATTCTAATAGGTACCTACTTCGTTCAGTTACGTGTAAATACATTCAATTAACTACCTACGTGTTAGCTAATGAACCATTTAAGTAAATTAAATGTAATAAGGCAGGTATTTCCAAGCGTTTTGCTCACATTTCAGATTTGGAATATTAATCATTACAAAATTTTTATGTTCGTTGCAAGAAGCGTGATCCGGCTATATCAGTTTCATTAAAATTTGCTAATCTCAGCGAGGTTTTAGCCATCTGACCTGTCGTTAAAACTTGCTCATAAAAGCGGCTTTATTGAAAAGGAATGCAATCATCAGTGAAGTAGTACTTGGTTGTTGCATCACTGCAGGTACCTTGTAATTCTTGCAAGCACATCCGTTAATTGTTAAGGAGATTCTAGCGCTCTAAGAATTCGAATCCTTCGATGTGTTTGGTTTTTACATGACAGCTATGATAAATATTGGTTGGACATTGGTCTTATAGCGAAAATTTATTAATTTGATGGTCTAACTCTAAAGCACCCTTTAAAGTAGGTATGTAATGTATTTAATTTTACACCCTGTAATCTTTGCTAAAAGCGTAACCCAAATTAAGTACTTTGAATACTAATTGAGTCCAACGCACGTATAATTTCGTATATTATCATCATTTTTGATAATTAATTACCTTGAGAGAGGATTCAAGTCCAAAGCACATGAGGAACTAAGTTGTGCAAACTCATAAATTTTTCGACATACCTTGTTTCGAGTCAAAGTCTACATGAAGAATTTAACCTAAGATGAGAATCTAATGAGTTCATGTAAATAACAGTACCGCATTGGTTGCATGCAAGTGAATGCACGTTGCGTAATACTGCATTCTTGAGTTCGCCAATGCGTAAGCGCACCTGAAACTGAGGTAATAGGTACGAGTGTGTTCGCTTAGAATTGAAATCTTGCGCCAATTTCGCAGCAATGTTTGTTTATAAACAAGTGCTGATGTTTGCGCACCACTGAAGATAGCTATGACGTTTTAATAACTATAATTCTGATATGTAATACATTTGTTCTATTTCGTTAGTCTTTTGATCAAAAGAGACATCAGACAGATGAGAACGATGATGATGTGATGATTTGTTGAGGGATGGGAACTTTTTTTATGAATAACAATTAAAATCGTAGGTAAAATATCGTATTTTAACATTTTACGTGAAATTTATTCCATCTTACTCGTATGTACATACTTAGTTTTATACATAGTACATAGTTTTATAATCTAACATCAAGATGGTATTGTCAATACTCGCCTAAATGCATGGAGTAAGCCTAAATGTCTTTCAATAAATTCCATTTTAGAATATAAAAGGTTAACAGTCAGTTGCAGAAACGCTCATTAGAGTTAATCGTCCATTAAATCTCTTGCTAGTTCAGTGGCGTAGCGTGGGTCTCTGCCTCCCGGGGCAAAGACCGATTTTGCCGCCCCCTTACCTTTATAAGAAGACCTACACACAAAATATAGGAGCGAGCGAAACGAGCTCGAAATTTTTTTGGCACAACTATTCGAGTTGTGGTCAGACAACTTTTGATTTATAACTGTAAAAATATAAACTTAGAGCGAGCGAAGCGAGCTCGACTTTTCTTTTTTAAATATGAATCAGCTGGAGCCAGAGCTTTTTACGAGCAATATGTGCAAAGCAACCTAAGTAAACGCTATAGATCGAGAGAAGCAAGCTCGAAAATTTTAGCACCACATCTTAGCCAGAACTCTTTATGATTAACATTGAACATATTGCACCTACGTAAAAAGCTTGTAGGCACAATAAAAACAGAAACTTGAGCGAGCGACTTTCCTCTGTTCTATGAATTGGACAGAGACAATCGGACAAAATAGCTCAATCAATCTATGTTTTTCCCGAATTTGCCGCCCCTAGTAAAGTGCCGCCCAGGGCATTTGCCCCCTCTGCCCCCCCCCCCCCCCCCCTCGCTACGCTACTGTGCTAGCTTTTACACCGCAAGCAACAGATTTAATGGAGGATTAACCATGGATTAACATTAATGAGCGTTTCTGCACCTGACAGTAAAACTGAATAATATATTCTTTTTTTTTAAATAGAAACCACAATAGTTAATAAATAATAACCAACCGACGGCCCGGTAGCCAGTCGGTAGTGAACCTGCCTGCTGTGCCGAGGGTCGCGGGTTCGAATCCCGTAAGGGACAAATATTTGTATGATGAATATGAATATTTGTACCCGAGTCATGAATGTTTGTATCTATATATGTATTGTATATCGTTGTCTAGTCATCATAATACAAGTCCAGGCTAGATTCTGGTACTTTAATAGTGGCTAGATAATTTGTGTGACATTGTCCAAGATATTTTATAAAAAAAAAATTTTAAGCTTTGAAATAATCATCATCATCGTTATCATCAGTCTATAACAGGTACGTCCCAATCCCAATGCAGACTCTATTCTCTCCCCGGACACTCGAACTTGTTTTGACCGAAACGGTTGCGATAAATCGAAAATCGAAAGTCCGGGTGCAAGGCACAGGTTCACACACGCATCCGAATTTTTCTTCAGTATGCTGGCTTCTTACGATGTTTTCCTTCACCGTTTGAGACAGCAGTCGGTATTATACGTAGAGATGTTAGAAAAACTCATACGTCGAAATAATGTTGCCTAGTTAATAAATATATTCACTCGTTTAAATAACTTGTCACGCTATACGCTACATTGGAATGTTTTGTTTATTAAAATGTTTTTGCCAATTAGTCACTATTAAAGCATGGCAGTAAAGCTATTTATTAAAATTTCCACCAATAAGTAATGCACGATAATGTGTAATATAGTTTTATCTAGCTAGTTAAACGTTGCAGTCGTCCCTGCGGAAACATTTTGTTGTTATTCGCAGAGGGATACCTAATATTGCCGCACCCCACCCGCGTCGCGTCCGCGCCACGTCACTTCTGTTTAAACAGCCCCTAAGCATAGTGATGCCCTAAGGTTGGAGTCGTTTTCTACTGTCGCGGCCACTTGAGTGCGAGGATAATAAAAGAAACAAATCGTACTATGGAACACATATAACTAAGTAGGTAATATCGGGGCCGAGATATAGGTATACAGGATATAATTTTCTGGAATAGTCAGTAGGGCGCAGGTACCTTAACCGTTGTAGCTGCTGCAGGAAAACGTTCTTAGGAGACTGTCCTCAGCTTTTTAAGACATTAAAGACCTGCATTGACAGTTACGGAAAAAAAAATGTACTGTCAGCAAGAATATGGGCAATTTATTCAAAAACTTTCTGATACTAATCGGCCTTGTTTCTTATAAGGATCAAAAAACTCTATGAGGCTAACTAAGGTTAGCGAGTACCTACCGTACTAGAAATGTCAGAAATTGCCAAAAACTTTTATTACATTTTGCATTGCAAAGACAATTTCATTTCGCAGGAAACGAAACTCCGGTTACGGTACCAAGTAGTCCTGAAGTGCGATTTTTGAAAATCATACGAGCGAATTGGTAGTAGAAAGATGCATAATCTCCATAGTAGTTTTGACATTTTCTACTGCCAGGTCGCTCGTATGATTTTCAAAAATCGCATTTCAAGTCTTATTTCGTCCAACCGTGAAAAACAATAAAACTTACTTTCTGTCCAGATGCAATTTAGTCCAAGTATCATTTCGTCCAAGTTTCATATAGTCCAAAAGGCTAGGTCGTTTATCAAACTCTGCTCCCTGCACCGCCCTGTACCAACTTAGACCAAGTAATATAATATACTTACCCCCAAAGGTATCAATGTGTGGGAAACGTTTTTTGCGATTACTGTATGACATTTCAAGTTCTCTGACCTGTTGATCCCATCAAGTTTTTTGATCCTTTACTTATCAGAAACAGGATCGATTGGCCTAAAAAAAAGGTTTTGTGTAAATTGCCCATTTTCTGGCTGACAGTACAAGCTTCTACGGACAATGTTGGGGTGCACTAAGAAAGGATTTTTCGATATTTCGATATCCCGCGGACGAAGTCGTAGCAAAAGTTAGTTTTACGAATAAATGCAAACCACAAAACTATTAATTTGATTACGTCACCTAGTACAAAAACTAATATCTATACAAAAGGTTTTTAGGTTTAACGTTCATTAGACCGTTTTGTTTGGCTTTTTCTTTGTTATCAGATAATTACGACCTCGACCGAAGAATCAAAAGATAAAGGATCAATTATGTTATCATCCGGAAACAATAATCATTTAAATAAAGGCCACATTGCACTAAGGTTCTGCATACAATTAATGCAAAATCTTTGCATCGAGTAGCCTAACAAAAGCGTATACCTACATTTCTTATTTCGATGTTGTTTCCATACTGAAAGTTGTTCAGTTTGATGGGTAGAATTAGAATATAAGTACATGGTGAAGTTATCTGCACTAATATAAAATATGCCCTGTATTTTAAATACTTATATAGAAGATTATTGTACCACGTATTTATAATTATTTATTTCGATTTTATTATAAGTATGTATGTGGTTACGGCACGTGGTTAAGGCATGTCTCCCAACTTAGAAGTTAGATTGTATGTGTGTTTTTTCGTCAATCTCTCAAAAGATACTTTTAAAACGGTTTTAGATTATTAACCCAATCAAATATATAATATGATAAGCAAAATAGGTATTGTGAAGTGAAATATATCGTACAGTGAATTATTCACAATTTCTATTTTTGTATACAAAATATATAAAAAAATTATTCAAAATTCTAAATTCTAAATTTTTTATTCAAAATAATATCATATAGATAGCTTTTGACGTCATTTTTTGACTCTACCACCGCGTCGGAAGGTGTTCCGTTGAGAGAAGATGCGGCCAGAAACTCTACAACACACATCTCTATTGTTGGAGATCCCTGAAATCGTATTGTGTGTCAGGGGTAACGAACGAACGGTAGTAGAAGTCTGAAACAAGGCGTAATAGGCTAGGCGTGGTACTTAGTACCGAAGGCGTGGTTGTTTTACGTTGTTTGTTAAAACCTATTAATGTTTTTGTTCTTTTTCACGCGAGCGATAACAAGAGAAATAGAGATTAGGTCCAATAATCATTAATCATTTTAGAATCAGTATACATATAGGGTCCTTCTGAATAAAGGTACTTATGGCTTTTAAGGGGATGATCAGACCATCAAACTGAACAACTTTCCAACGATGAAGGCGAAAAAAATATGTTGTTCCATAAAAAATTACAATCATACTCGACCCAATTGTATTATATGGGACAGTTGATTTTTTTTTCGTATTTAAAAAAAGTTTCATGGTCTGATCATCCTCTTAAAAACCGTCAGCAAACTAGGTTAGGTTGGACCCTGTACAATCAATAATCACCTGTAGTCTTTTTTATTTCGTAGTTTTAATTGTTGATCTATTTATGTTACCTATACTTTCATATGATCAGGATGCTAGGAGGATATTAACGGGCAAAAAAACCTATAAAATGCCATTCATTTAAAAAATATTGTTATGTTAATCACCAAATTGATTTAGTAAATAATTTTATGGTGATAATTAATAAAATTTACGGCAATAATTTAATACTTTAGTTATATTAATTAGACATTATAATTTTTTTTAGAAACATATTTTTTATAAAACCTACTTAGGTACCTAAGTACTCGATCTTTACTAATATCCTGTTCATATTGGCCTCAACTCGAGGCCGAGTGAAATTTAGTTATCGGTATTACACAAATCGATTTTTGTTTGGATTCTCATATTTAACGGGGTCAGGGTGATGAACCTAAATCGTTTTAATTCAGGTTACCTAGACTCTATACTTAATTAAGGCGGTTGTTGTTCGGACCATTTCTAGAACATTAGCTGGGATGCTGGGATGGCATATTTAGTTAGACCAACATTACCTTTAGAAATTAGGTATTTTAGGTTTGTAGGTAGTGTTCTAGGTACATAATATTTATAGGTACAACATTCCAATAGAATTGTTTTATGCGGAAAATAGAAAAATCTAAACTACGAAAATTTTTATCGAAATTGAACGATTTTCAATAAGTATTTTCTCTAGCTTTGCTAATTATTAAAGTTGTGTGATTCCGGAGTGTGTTATGGTTTATTATTTGTCTTTTTAGAAATAACAAAACAACAACATTATTTTGTAAAATAATAATTGGTAGGAACAAAAACATAAAATAAACTTTCCATCCTTGAAAATTAAAAACAAAACACATTAACACAATCATCATCACTAGATATGTATTTCCCAGATTTAAAGCGTTAACTTTAGGTAGGTACCTAAGTACAAACAAAGCTAATAAAGTCTCTAAATAAACTTAGGATAGATTTTTTTGTGGACCATAGAATATTGATCGGCTATGATCCGCACTTTTGTATGGAAGGTTCAAATAACTTTCTCGTTTTTCAACCCATGTTCCTTAGGGAAAGTGGTTTAGTTTCATTATCTGAATACAACCTTTAACACATTTTCTAGTTATTAAAGAGTAGTGGTGTATAATAAAATAAGTATGTAAGTACTTAAGTATAGGTCTATAAAAAGCTCCCTTAAATAAGTAGGTTCACCTATAACAGCAAGTATTTAGGCCGAAAAAATCAATAAATAGGTAGGTACGTCACCTACGCACGAATCAGGAGCCCTAGCACGCGCCCATTTGCGCAGCCATGCTAGTCAGTCAGGTTTAATATTTTCGCGTGACACAGAAACTCATTACATTACCGCCATCGATATAAAAATACAGTAGATACCACTAGAAATTCACTCTGCTTCTATCAAGTCGATATCATGACAATGGATTTGCCATTACCTACCTCTAAAAGTCTGCCATGGCATGGAGAGAAGAGTCATCATCATCTGAGATGATTCTCAGCCGATGGACGTCCACTGCTGGACATAGGCCTAGCTCCCCCAAGGATCGCCATAACGACCGGTCCTGCGCCGCCCTCATCCAACGTTTTCCCGACGCCTTCACCAGGTCGTCGTCGGTCCACCGTGTGAGGGGCCTACCCAAGCTGCGCTTTTCGGTACGCGGTCGTCACTCGAAAACTAAGAGTATGAAGGAAGGAAGAGTACCTATGTTATGATTATGAGTAGTTATAATGAAGTGCAGCCCCGGGTCTGGGGGGGTGGGGGCAAATGGGGGCCAACGCCCCGGGCGGCAGGTCTAGGGGGCGCCAAAATGAAGAGTTTGAAAAATAAAATATTGCAACGACTTGAAAATATTGTTAAAAAATCTCGATGTCGCTTCGCTCGCTCCTGGTACTAGATCATATTGCAATGATCTCATTATATTGCGGTAAAATCTCGAGCTCGCTTCGCTCGCTCTACATTTTTTATTGTATTGGGACTATCCTGTTATGCCTGTTGCAGAATTCGATCCAGATTTCAGAACATATTACGACGAGCTAATCTTATTGCCGTAAAATCTAGAGCTCGCTTCGCTCGCTCCAAGTTTTTGATATTTTTTGCAACAACCAAAACTGGAACCGGCCACTCCTGGAAAAAATTATTGGTACTCCCTTGGAGCGGAGGGGCGCCAATGTCAAGTTTTTGCCCCGGGTCGGAAAATCATAGATCCGGGGCTGATGAAGTGATCTTCATAAATTATGTCAAAAATATGTCGACGACCTGGTGAAGGCCGCGGGAACTCGTTGGAATGAGGGCAGCGCAGGACCGGTTGTTGTGGGGCTCCTAGGGGGAAGCCTTTGTCCAGCAGTGGGCGTCTATTGGCTGAGATGATGATGATGAATCGTGTCAATACATAGCCTAATGCCGGTACCATGAGGGTAGGCGTGTGTTCCAACAGTGTTGTGAACTATTGGGACTTGGGACTAGGGTTGCCAACCGTCCCGCAAGAGTCGGGACGTCCCGTTTCTAGACCCTTAGAGGATGCGTCCCGCGATAGATGTGTGCGGGACGTCTATTGTCCCGTTTACTGGCTAACCTTTCCAGCAGAAGTATTTGTGAGCTCAGTTGACTCAGACAGAAAAAGTGATTTCAAACTTTATTAAGTTTCTTTTCTAATTTATGCAGTATTTTTTAAATGCCAAAGTTCATAGGTCGTGAATTCTTATTCTTCTTTTATTTCTAATTTCGTATCAACATGAGTCATATCGCACGACAATTACTCATGCTGTTTGGATTGGAAAGATTTGCCAGTCAGCAATGGTAGTATCGAGGGTGACTGTCCCGGGTGCGCCTGATGAATTCAGATTTCTTCAAACTGCTCTTTCCTTGCACCCCTTGGTAGTAACTTTTATTTTTGTAAAATCATGCAAAGTAAAAGGCAACAAATTTTTATTTTTATTCTTTGCCTCATTATTTTTCGCCTCATATACTAGCTGGGTCCCGCTTTTTTGGGCCAAGTCCCGCACTTTGATTGCAAATATCCCGCTAATCCGTGCACTAAGGTTGGCAACCCTACTTGGGACCATAGAGGTTGATAATGATGTTCATTTCCATCGTTAAAATAATTCCATTTAATTGTTTCTGTAACAATTATAAATACTAGTTTATTAAATTAGATAAATGATATTATATTTGGAGGCAACACTGTCTACTGTTTCCTGAGATCAATGGCACCTACCTATTGTTAGGTACCTACCATTTTCGTATACCTACTTTTACCCAATATGTTTATTTGAAAACACGAACAATAAGTACCTAACCTAGTTAATTAGTAATTACTAATTAGACTAGGTACAATAGAAATGAGTTAGT
This sequence comes from Agonopterix subpropinquella, assembly GCA_922987775.1. Lineage (NCBI taxonomy): Eukaryota > Metazoa > Arthropoda > Insecta > Lepidoptera > Depressariidae > Agonopterix > Agonopterix subpropinquella. The sequence continues at coordinate 47,548,444 of OV277693.1, read as the reverse complement.
TTACCGATGCTATTTTATGCTTATGAAATACAATAATGGAGCACATAGTGACATAGGCGGGGCTTAGACGGCCAATAAACCACGGTTATTTAATAGGTACTTATTATAGTCAGGTATTGAAACTTGCAGTTTAGCTATTTTTTAACAAAGTGACTCAGATCATTTTGTAGGTTCGTCATATCCATGAAAATTTGAGCTTTGTTATAAAAAAAAATTTACTGGAGCTAAGCCGGGCTAGCATGTGAGGCGTAACTTGAGTCTCCTGCGCCTATTACCTCGCTCTGATATTGCAAACCGCTTTTTCGCTATAAATAATTTTTATTAGAGAGAATAAAACCGGTCAAGTGCGAGTCGGGCTACTCGCGCACCGAGGGTTCCGTACCACACCACCACAGAACATAACATTATGAACTTAGAAAGAAAAACTTTTTTTGTCCGGGACCTTTAGCGCGAGACCGAATCAGACTTGACCGGTTTTTAGTATTTGTTGTTATTCTGTAGAGTTTGCTCTATAATCACACTAAGTTGGACGATTACCGTTTTTACGATAGAGCGTGAAGAAAAAACGTTGATAAAAACTAGTTTCTTGTTGAGAACCCCGCTTAATTTTCAACTTTTTGACATTTTTATTATTTGTTAACAAATCCGCCGTAATAACGCACAATCTGAGAAAATGTCAACTATCTAGCTGTTACGGTTCAAAAGTTACAGCCCTAAAAAGGTAGGATAGACGGACAGACGGACGGACGGACAGACGGACGGACAGACGGACAGACGGACGGACGGACGGACGGACAGACGGACAACGTAGGCTTAGTAATAGGGTGCCGTTTTCACACTTTGGGTACGGAACCCTAAAAAGTAAAAACATTTGTTTACAATTTTTTTTATTATTCAATTATGGAAATAACATAACCAAACAGAGTGGGGTATATTGACTGGTCCTACTTAAGCACGTATCGAGGGTTGGGGGGGGGGGGGGGGGATACATGGGATTTATCCCCCCCTGAAATCTGAATATTTCTATGGAACATGATTACAGCTTTTTTTTTTTTATCGTTTTTCAATGAAAATCCCCCGAAACTAAATGTCCCCCCGAAAGTAAACTAAAGTCTCAAGTGCTTGGATACTACTACCTACCTATAATGACTTTAGCGGCAGAATATAATATAATTAAGTAGGTATCTAAATTCAAATTAGTTTCGCCTGAACATCCCGTCACCAAACTTACCGAGAACATTAGGTACCTACCTACTTACAAAGCATCATCGTCAAAGCTTTACAAAACATATAAACATTGCTATTGCTACCCGGCTTTGCGAACCTTCAGGGATAAAAATATAATTAGGTACGATCTTATATAAAACCAAAAGGGAGAAGAAGAAGTGTTAAACAAGTCCTCTGTAAAAAAGGTTACACTCGATGATTATTTGAATGACCAAAATGTCTGGTCTTGACAATTTTACAATATGTAATGCAATATTGTATTTTAATTGTACTTTGTACATTTTGTTTTGTTTAAAAGATGTGTGTTGTAGGGTTTCTGGCCGCATCTTCTCTCAACGGAACACCTTCCGAAGCGGTGGTAGAGTCAAAAAATGACGTCAAAAGGCTATGTAATATTATTCTAAATAAAAAAAATTGAATTTGAATTTGCAGCATGAATATTGAATACCTATGTTTTGTTTAAAAGAAAAAAGAAATTCAGGCGCAAGACTATTTATCATGAAACAAAGTAGGTTAGTACTTAGTAGGGTAGGTAAATATAAATAACCTATACTTTTATCTTAGACCATAACTTTTATAAATGTTTAATGAATCGAAATCTTTTTGTATCAATTATTTTTAAAATAGCAAAACAAGTAAAGTAATAATTATATTTTCTACTAAAATAATTAAAAGGCACGACGGCATCATATTGTTCTTCTGATATCTTGAATGCTTATTTAATATAAGTCTGACCACTATAAGGGGTCGTCCATTAATCACGTGAGATTTTTAGGCCATTTTTTACTCCCCCCTTCCCACGGTGATACGTGGAGAGATTCAAGCCTACCCCCGGCCCAACATCTAACATTGAGTGCATTTTTAGTAGAAAAAAAAACCCAATTTGACAGTGTTTTTAAACAATACTTATTCAATAACAATATTTATTATAAATTTATGTAGATTTTCAGGAATATAATGACATGAAATCCCCCCTCCCCCCTATTCGCGCCTCACGTGATTAATGGATGACCCCTAGTAGGTTTGTTTGTAAAAAATCTTTATTGTCAATAAAAATATTCTATACTAGTGGTATAGGTACCTAAAGCCAATCCACGGCACACGAAACCGAAGCATCAGAAAACACAGATTTTTTTGACGGGTTTGGTCAGGTTAACAGGGATATAGTGTCTTCTTAAGCCTCTTTCTTAGGGGCAACCGTATCTCTGTGGTGTGTGTAGGGCTCAGAATATCAGTCACTCAGCTCAGCGCCTCCTTTTGGTTTCATCTGAGATTATTGCACAAAAATCATTCCTAATCACCCCTTCCGCCCTTCCTTACCCTGTTAAAGAAAGACGCCTCATGAATATATTTATCACTTAAAAGCTTAAAAGTCTTGAAACGCTTATCGTTGGCCTAACAGCTGCCAATAATTGTGGAGATTTCAACATTTGCATTTTATTAAAATTCAATCTTTTTTGTCACGCACTTTGAGTCCTTGGAGTATGTAGAGAAAGCGATAATAAAAGCGGTCAAGTGCGAGTCGGGCTACTCGCGCACCGAGGGTTCCGTACCACACCACTACAAAACACAACATTATTAACTTAGAAAAAAAAACTTTTTTTGTCCGGGACCTTTAGCGCGAGACCAACTCACACTTGGCCGGTTTTTAGTATTTGTTGTTATTCTGTAGAGTATGCTCTATAATCACACTAAGTTTGACGCTTGTATGTATTATCGTTTTTACGATAGAGCGTGAAGAAAAAACGTTGATAAAAACTAGTTTCTTGTTGAGAACCCCCCTTAATTTTTAACTTTTTGACATATTTATGATTTGTTAACAAATCCGCCGCAATAACGCATAATCTGAAAAAAATTCAACTATCTAGCTATTACGGTTGAAAAGTTACAGCCCTAAATAGGTAGGACAGACGGACGGACGGACGGACGGGCAACGTAGGCTTAGTAATAGGGTCCCGTTTTTACCCTTTGGGTACGGAACCCTAAAAAATTGCTTTTGATAAAGAATTGTCGCCTACCTAGGCACGGAAATATACCTACCTAGGGACTTACGTATTACCTAGTTACCATCTAATAGGTACGTAACGTAGCGTAGATAGGTACGCTGTCGGAGAGCTCATGCTCTCATGTAGGTAAGGTGTTTTTAGGGTTCCGTACCCAAAGGGTGAAAACGGGACCCTATTTGAAATGTTGGGCTTTGGAATGGGGGAGTGTTTCGAAAATATGAAACTGAAATAATGTTATATAACACCCTGGTTCGTAGTATCTTGGAGTACTGTAGTCCTGTGTGGAGGCCACATTATGCCACACATAATCTCAGGCTGGAACGAGTACAGAAAAGATTTCTGTGGCATCTAGCATTTTCAATCGGCAGGGCTAGAAGATCTTTCTCTTATATGAATAGGCTAAAGCACTTCAAAATGTGTTCACTAAGTACACGGAGAAACCTTCTGGACCTTATGTTTTTATACAAAGTACTCAGAAGCACAATTAACTGTCCACAGTTACTCGCAAAGTTTAACTTTAAAGCTCCTGGTAGATACCCTCGACATAGCTTGACTCCTTTGGTTCCACCATTCCGTAGAACAGTTTTGGGCTTCAACTCTCCTATTCCGCGCATATCTAGACTTTACAACCAGTGTTATGACTCGACAGACATTAACTTTCAATCCTTGGGCTGTTTTCAAGAGAAATATTATAAAGTTTTTTGGTAATGATACCTAACAATTCCCTATTATGTATTTTTGGATAAATTCTTTGTTTTGTTTTCCTTTCTTTTGTTATTTCTTGTTATTTTTTTATTTACCTATGTATTTTTTTGTTAAAACTACACAGTTTTGCATTGGCTGTTCCTTTGATTTACTTTGGTTTACTTTATTTTTCTTATCTCTGTCAACTTTTGAATAATATTTGAGTACATGTGCACATAGTCTATCGTTATATACTATTAGTAAAATATATTGTAAGAACATTATGCATGCTGTGTTTACCTATAATTGGTAGTGCATTTTGTTCAAAGCCTTTAACAATGTTATTTGTAAAATTTAAATGTAACTACTGTTGGTAAACCTAAATAAATAAAATAAAAATAAAATACTACGCAGTCCTTCCGTCTTTCTGTCTGTGTGTCCTACCTATTTAGGGCTGTAACTTTTGAACCGTAAGGCGGTGTCCTATTGCCATCGCACGCGCGATGGTGCGATGCGATGTGATCGTACTGATGGGTAATTCTCCGAAATTTTTCAAATTTTCAAATTTTTCTATGGAAAAATTTCAACGATTTGTAAAATTTCGGAGAATTACCATCAGTACGATCACATCGCATCGCACCATCGCGCGTGCGATGGCAATAGGACACCGCCTAATACCTAGACTGTTGAAATTTTCACAAAATATGCGTTATTATAAGTTATTCGAATACATGCAGCATTGATTGAAGAAGCATCCATAGATTCTACCTTAAATTTGGCTAAATAAACGAACTTACCATCAACTCTCTATACTTTCCTCTATATCTGTCTCTTTCACTCTGCTAGATTGGCGCCTCGAATCTGACAAGGCGCGCTCATTTGACGTTTACTTCATAGCGTTTATAGATTTTGCCGCCGAAGCTTGCAAAATTTTTTCTTAACTTTAAAACTTGTTTAAAACAGTGAAATTGCAATGTTTTACTGCGTAAATTACACGGAAAGGTTGTTTTGTGAGTGTTCTGTGCGTGTTTTGTCAAAGACCTCCTCACGGTGCCCTCACGGTGTGCAGAAAATAAGTAGAAGCACTAATGAACGTCATCTCTTTAATGCCGCTGCTTTGGATAAAGAGCGGCCTCTTCGAAGGGTCTTTTGACGCTCATAACCCTACAGGACAGGGGTGAGTTACCTCTACATCTTTCAATCAAGTGGAGGATGGCTTCTTTAATTGCTTCCCAACAATTTTATGATTCATATCTGTGCTGACACCTTAGCCAAGTTAACTACCTATTTTTCAGGATCTAGTAGGTATGATCCTTTGTATTTCGGCTATTTATGGCTAAACAGAACACTCAGAACATGTATACTATTGTTCCTAGGAACAAACAACAGATTTGATATCTGAACCAATATTTAGTCAATCTCTGTGACACCTATAATCTTAAGCTCACCTATACTAGGTGATTTACGTTCTAATATTGACCAAAGAATGTTATACCCACCCCCTGAAAGAAGAGAAAGTGGTCAAGCAGTGGTTTTGTGAAAAGTGTCGCTGCAGTTTTTGCAGTTGTGTTGCGTACCAACAAAATATTGATGTGGTTGCGTTGTCACCAGTAATTGCGAGGTGTTTACTTCGTGTGCAGACTGACAGATTGACTCTGGCACAGGTGTGTGCGCACTGTCGTTATGTTAATGCAACGTTGTGTCTGCAATTTGGCCAGCCGCTACCTAGTGTGCGGTGTCGCTGGTGGTGGTGTTGTGGTTGTGATGTGGTCGATATAACCCATGTGGTCAGTAATGATAGCAGAATGTGGTACCGTGTAAATTCTACAGTTCATTATCAATACAAAATATGTGCCCGCTCACGTGATGTGGTTGCGGTATGTGTGAAACAACCCTTAGACAACCCCATTGAGCATTGAACACTTTTTCAGCCGAGTGGCATTCTACCTGTTACATTTTAAATCATTAAGTGTCTCTAGTCAATTAAAGTGCGTTATACCTTATAAGTCTTATTACATACATACTTACAGTTAGAAACAAATAGGTTTACCAAAGTTCCCCGGAATGGGGGGTGAAATATCACCCATATTTGCAATGTTAGGCATACCTGTAGAAAATATACATTAAAGATTAAAAGGAGTTTGACATAAAACAGATCAACTTATGTAGGTATAAATATGATCGCAAACCTATGCCACCATTGCCACCTTCCTTTGCAAGAATTTTATGTGTCAAAGATGGTTAAAAACTTAAAGAAGAAAACTAGATGTGCCTACCGAGTTTGTTTCCCTTTTTTCAAGATGTTCTTGATAAGGAGTACGGAAGGACAAAATCTTTTTTAATTGCTGTCTTATAATTATGATCAGGTACTGCAGCCAGCCTTTCTTTTAGGCCCTCTGGTCTTTTGAATTTTTATCGTATTAGACTCAAAGAGTTCCTTTGGCCCACAGTGATTGGATGTCTTGATTTATGTAGACATTTTCTTCCTGGTCACACAACCATACTGAGTTTAAGTTAACAATACTGGCATATCAATACTAGGCTGCGCTAGCACTTAGTCTGGACCTGTAGTATTTGAACCGTTTTGTATTGTATAACAATACCATGAGCTACAATAGCATGCGCTAGTTATCTACAGATAATAGAACCTAGTGCTAGTTAGCTCTCCTAGGCTTTGCCAATATAACCAGATAGCGATTATTGCAATGTCAACAGTATCAGTTCTCTGTCCCTGTGCAGCAGGAATTTTCCTGATGGCGGAAGGCCATTATACCACAGTTCGGTGGTTCTGCACATAAGGTGAAGCACATTTGAATCAGACACATCGGATGTGGTCTGGGGTGCTCACTTCAGGTACAAATATGTATCAAATCTTGTTCTGGTACTTTTTGCCCCTGACCTCGGAGGTCATAGACAGAACGTGGGGTTCATGCATGGCATTACCGACTGATTATCTAACGCAGTGCTTTTGCGCCCGTCAACGCCCACGACCTCGGAGGTCGAATATAGATCATAGGGCATATACAATAGCTTTAGTGACTGTCCATCTAGAACCCAGTGCCGGAATGGCACTCGTCGCACCCGGCCGCGGAGGTCGTACATAACATGGTGCATGTGCAATGGCATTATCATTACCGACCAGTTATCTAGGATGCAGTGCCTGAAGGGTGCTCGTCGCTGCCCTCGACCGCGGAGGTCGAATATAGATAATAGGGCATATACAATACTTGGCATTACCAACCTCTTATATAGAACCCAGTGCCGGAATGGCACTCGTCGCCCCCGGCCTCGGAGGTCGCATTCAGTACATGGGGCATACCCAGTGGCATTACCAACCTCTTATCTATAACCCAGTGCCGGAATGGCACTCGTCGCCCCCGGCCTCGGAGGTCGCATTCAGTACATGGGGCATACCCAGTGGCATTACCAACCTCTTATCTAGAACCCAGTGCTGGAATAGCACTTGTCGCCCCCGGCCTCGGAGGTCGCATTCAGTACATGGGGCATACCCAGTGGCATTACCAACCTCTTATCTATAACCCAGTGCCGGAATGGCACTCGTCGCCCCCGGCCTCGGAGGTCGCATTTAGTACATGGGGCATACCCAGTGGCATTAACGACCTCTTATCGAGAACCCAGTGCTGGAATAGCACTTGTCGCCCCCGGCCTCGGAGGTCGCATTCAGAACATGGGGCATATGGAGTAGCATTACCGACCTCTTATCTAGGATGCAGGGCCGGAATGGCACTCGTCGCCGCCCCCGGCCACAGAGGTCGAACATAGATCAGGGGCATATACATATCAGCGTTGCTGACTGCCTTAGTAATACCAACCGATTATCTAGAATCCATTGCTGGATGGGCACTCATCACTCATCAGTTCATCACCCCCCCGGTCGCGTAGACCGTTGACTTTGATTTAGTTGATTTGGTCACTTCTAGGAAAAGACAATCATAGATAGTTGTGAAGGTTGGGATTTCAGAGATTGTCCAACAATCTATTGCGAATATTGCGAGGCATTCATTTCACATTGGATCTTCGGGTTGGCATGGGCGCTCTCTCCCACCACTCAATATAGATCCACAATAACTGTACCACCTTCACTTCACATGGCACAATACATTTTGATAGTACCACAACTTGGACACACAAGTGCTGCCAACTGACAATTTACATTCTGTTCAGTTCTTGGGGTAAGGACTTGAGCAGGAGCCCACCACGGGTGGAGAAACTAAAACCCTTAGCCCTAAAAAAGGAGGGGGGGGGAGGCTAATCAGGCAGTGCACTGACTGGTCATTAAACGAAAGGAACTCCTACTAAGGAGAATCGGTCTTAACATCCTGCAATAAGACATCTACCAGACACTACATTATAAAATAGGGTCTGAGTAACTGAGTAACTTTGTTTGGTTTAGATTCTAGAGCTCCATATGGGATATGTGGGCAGAATTTTATGGACATCTCAGACAATACTCTGCCATAGGTCAGTAGGTTTTACCTGCCGTGCAGCTGGACCATTATAAAATTACAAAATATCCTGTTAGCTAAATACCAGGAGAGAAGGATGCCAATATGTGACACTAGTTTAGTATTTGATTGGCTAGAAAATTAACCCAATGCAGATATTGATAGATCCGAGAGTACCAGGTAGAGTAGTGTAGTGGTGAGATAAATCTAATAATTATAAATAAATATAATAACCCAACTTCAGCTCCAGACACAGAAAATGTTAAAAATCCAGCTGACTAGCTAATGAGCAACAAAATACTGTGGAGTCCTTATGCTCAGTACAACATGTAATGAAGCTTGGGTCAACGAGAAGAGTTGTTTTGAGAATGATGTAATTAATCTTTTTCTTATCTTATATCTAATAATATCTTATGTTATTAGACCAGCTATCAGAACTCAAAACGGTCCATGGAGAGAATCATGAAAAAAGCTTACTGGTAAATTTTATTTCGGAAATTGTATTGTTCTCAGATAAACAGTACCGTATAATACTGTTAAGAATGAGGACCTACTATTAAATAATTTTTCATACATCTACCTAATAAGTTCAGTGGTTTGAATTAACTGTAATGCTTGCTTGCCTATCGTGTCGACTTCAAATGTAATGTAACTGTAATGATCCCTGAGGATTGTTTCTGTATGATGGTTAAGATTATGCCTCAACAGGTGTAGAAATTTAATCTTAAATTGTTTTTCTCTTTCAACAGCAATCTGTTCATTTTAAATACCTAGTTACATTGAGTGAGATAACATTTAGTCATTATCAAGACTATTATGTTCTATTACTATTATGAAATTTATTTTATGGTGTATTTTTCATTTTTCCTTTTTATACAGGACTTGTGTTAATGTACCCATTGTTGATGATGATGGCTTTATGACATACACATTTTCATTTATTTTCACATAGCGTTTGTACTCTTTCACCAGCAGATAGCAAACAGGTCTTCAATCAATGCTGCATGTATTCGAATAACTTATAATATAACTGTTTTGCATTACAACAAAACAGATATTATGAGTGAGAGAATACATGCAGCATTGCAGCAAGGTGCTTGCTGGTGATTGATGAAGACTATGAAGTAAACGTCAAATGAGCGCGCCTTGTCAGATTCGAGGCGCCAATCTAGCAGAGTGAAAGAGACAGATATAGAGGAAAGTATAGAGAGTTGATGGTAAGTTCGTTTATTTAGCCAAATTTAAGGTAGAATCTATGGATGCTTCTTCAATCAATGCTGCATGTATTCTCTCACTCATAATATCTGTTTTGTTGTAATGCAAAACAGTTATATTATGGCGGATTAGCTAACAAAAATAATAAAAATGTCAAAAGATAAAAACCTCATACAAGACGTTTTTTCTTCTCGCTCTATCGCAAAAACGGTAAAACATACAGGCGTCAAACTTGGTGTGATTATAGAGCAAACTCTACAGTATAACAAACAACAAGTAATTAAAACCGGCCAAGTGTGAGTTGGTCTCGCGGAAAAGTTCCCGGAGAAAACAAAACTTTTTTTGTAAGTCAGTAATGTTGTGTTTGTGTGGTGGTGTGGACACACTTTTTTCATGATTAGTTTAATCATGAAAAAGTTTTAAATAATAAAAATAGGAACTAAGACGAGCTTCTTCAAAGTGCAGCATCAATGTGCAGAGCAATGAGCAACCAATGTGCATGTGCAATTGTGCATGCAATACCTAGATACCTACCTATAATCTAAACTATTATAAAACTGTGTCTGTACATTGAAGATATTTCCAAAAAAAAGATTACGATATGGTTTTTAGATGTCCCTCACTCCAATCCAAATCAACCTTTTTTAGAATTTATGTCTGTCTGTTTGTGTGTTTGTTTCTTTGTTTGATCGAGCATCACGCAAAAACTACTGAACCGATTTTTGATGATACTTTTTTTGTTTGATAGCTTATGAACTGACTTAAAATTTAAAAAAAAAAAAAAAATCGTAGGCGTGTTGCTGGTCTGAAATAGGTAATTAGGTAGTCTGAATATGTATTTAATAGGTCCCATGTACTGTCTCTACTAACTGCAGGCCAGTAAGTTATATGTATTGTTACTTGAAAAGAAACTGCATAGCCCCGATTCTTCTACGAACTTTTTACATACGGGCACGTGTTTGTTCGCGTACAGAGACGGCTGTTTTCCCTGTATTTTCTGCTTGGCTGGCTGAGGCGGGGGCGCGGGGCGCGGGGCACGGGGGGGGCAGCGCCGGCCGGCAGATGCGCCGCGCAGCGCCATCTCTCGGCGCCCGTGCCGCTATGGGGCGCCAGGTGCGCGCTGCCCGCACCGCGCGGCCGCCGCCCTCAGTTCGCCGTCACGCGCTGCCGCGATCACACGTTATCACGACTCCTACACGCTGCCAATCGCATGCGACGCGCGCGCGATTCGAACGTAGTGCACGACCGGTTCGCGGCACGGCAGCCGATGAGCGCAACCAGTGACATCTCAATACTTGTGCTGTGGGACTTGCAGTGAAACGCTCAGTACAGACATGTGTGTGTAATGGATTGCTGCGCGCTTGGCTCCGCTTCGTGCTGAGGACGAGGGCCGCCGGGCCTAGGCCGACGCGGTCGCTGTTCGTGCCCCGGCGCCGCCGACGCGCCGGCAGCAGCAGCATGCGCGCCCCCGCGGTGCTCGTCGCCCTGCTAGGGTTTCTGCCCCAGGTACAGACACTGATATCCACTGTCAAAACCGCGAAACCCCGTGTTTACGTTTGGCATGTAATTCAATCGAAAACGCGATGGGAAATCTCGTATGTAAACAACTAGCCGTAGAATCGGAGGCCGCGAAGAGTCGGTCATTTTCCCACGAGTGTGGCGGCCTGGTGGCGACTCCAGATCGTCCTGGATAGTCGAGGGTTAAGTGATCTCTGCAAGAGTCGTGACCGGACCGGAGCCTGCTCGCTCGACTCGGAGCGGAGACGCGCCTGTGTGTGTTCAATACGTTTACCGAGCAAACATAGTTAGGGTACATAGTTATACATAAAGAAAGTTCAGGTTTTAATACGGCCGCGCGCGGGGTCAGCTAGGTCGCGAGCCTCTTCGTTTTAAAATTAGATGCATTCCGAGCCTTCGCGGTGGAGCTGGTCGGTGCTCGAAGAGATTAATCTGCGACGATCCGCATGCACCAAGACGGGAATAACTTTTCCAGACGTCTCTCAAGGCGCGATATTTCGGGCAGGGTTAGTAGTTCCACCTATAGTTACACGCATAACCCTTCTCCCGCCCACTGCACTGTTCGGTTCGGGTGCTTGTTGGGTACCTATGCTCAATAATGCTCATCCCCGCTAAACCGACTTTCACTGAACACTGAGAATCCTGAAATCTCTGAATAAGTACAAACGCCTAACAATTACAATACAACTACAAAAGCGCAACTTTAGTTTTACTTGTAAAGTCTGCTTATTACCTACTTCATACTTTTTATTAAATGTTCACTAAAATATTAAACAAAAAAACTTTATTTTACTTAATAGGTACTTAGGAATAAGCTACAAATAATTTATTGTAATGTACCTAGCATGAAAATATTATGTCAAGAGTCTAAACCTAAACCTAAAGGTCAGTGCACTCAATCAGGTCAAGGTTATTTTTAAGTTAAGGGTTGTTTTCAAAGTTGCGAACTTTTCACAACGCCATTTCTTTTGCGCTGTTTTACCATGATATAGTGAGGTAGGTACCTATTGATTGATGTGTTTGGTTTAATTAAACATGAAAGAAAATAGGTAGCCTACTTAATTACCTACCTTCTTGACTTGTTTTGAAGTGAAGGAAACTAATCATTTATATTCTATTCTATGAAGTTAGTGCAGAATTTAGTGAGATGTTAATAATCAAATGTGTAAGTGGATGGAAGCATAGACACAAGCACAGGCATAATGTTTATTTATACACCAACAGAGCAACACGACGTCCACAATAGGTAGGTACCTACATACAATACAAGTAACGTCTTCACCACCGCTAGAACGCTCAAGGCATGATTCACCACCGACTCGATACCTACTTTCCCAATAGATGCTGGTGTTCCTACGCTCAGCCATTTCCTAACATTATTACCTAGGTAACTCGCATTCCTAACTGATATTCTACTTACCCACTATGTATGTAATAATACCCTACCGAAATGTCAGCAAGACCCGATAAAAAATCGATACTCTTGTCGGGTGACTTTTTGTACTCCCGCATCGTTCACCGGTCTCCAATGGCAATTTGCGATGAGGGAACTATTCCCCCATGCGTGCGTGTGCGCACACAGTAAGCGAATACCTATTTGCTAATGTGTTCGCGTATGTACCGTTATTACTACCAACACAAATGCAGTTTGAACCATGCTAATATTAATAAAACACGTATGTGTGCGACCGGTGTGTCGAGAATTCATTCGTAAATATCTACACCCTTACAAAGTTCTTTTTTTTTATTATCTAAAGTCATTGGATTGTACCTAAGAGTAGGACTGCTGTTGAACATTAGGCTAATAATAAAAAATAATAAGATAGGTATACCTATAGTTGGCAATGTTGTTTAAAAAAAATCCTGTAATTAGTCCGTAAGTTTTCCTAAAATGAATAAAATAAAAAATAAAATAAAATAAATAAATAAATAGGGAATATTAGGGACCTATTTGTCCAATAGTAGGTACCTACGTAGGGTAAGTACGTATAGCAGACATAAATTGTGGCGGTCGTTATTAAACGCTAGGTCCTAAAGATTTATGGTTACATGAGTGTGAGTGCATTTTCAAGTGAATGAAGTCTCGTTGTTAAATAAAAATAAAAACAGTATTTTGCGCACCAGCCACCACCGCGCGACTGGTTTGTCTTTCCCCCGGTCCCGTCTACGTGACGACGGCCGGGCATTCATGTAATTGTCCACCAATCGCTCCACTCGATCCTTTATACTTCACACACCTACATCCGCAGGAATGGATCTCCACATTTTTCATTCTTTTCCAGCAAGTGTCTAACTATCCTTCTTGCTAAAAATACAAAATTAAATGACATGTATTTATGTAAGAAATTGATAACATCTAACCGAACAACTTTAACTTTAAGCAAACAGATTGGAGCAAAAAAAAAATCTGCTACATTTGTCAAGTAGGCATTATGGAACAGCAGATACTTTTTGCTCCGATCTGTTTGCTCCCATAGTAAAAGTTGTTCAGTTGGGTAGACTCTTAGTTTAAAAGGATGATAGTGATATCAATCTCGCCCTGTAAGCCCAGTATACATATTCTAACGCCTATCTCCTACTGGGGTAGGCAGGGACAACAGAAAGCCACCTGCTGCGACCCTGACAGATATCTCTAGCTTCCTCTACTTCCACATTCATTAGTCCTTTCATTTGAAAGAGCATATTTGCATAAATATGCTCTTTCAAATGGCACATAGACAGGATCTACTCGAAACCAACGAGCATTCGTTGGTTTCGAGTAGATCCTGTCTAATTTATTACAGAAATAGGCACTAGGTAGGAATACAGGTTAGGGTAAAGTGAGATTGGACCGCACGTTTGTTCTCGCGGTGGAACTCTGAGATCGCGTGACCATTCGACCATCCTGATCGGAAACAGCGTCGGAAACACGTCTGCCCAAAAACCGCAACCGAATAATTTCCAATTTCAATAAATAATTCACCGAAGGCTACTATTGTGCGCATTTTAAATGTGTTCATCATCCCCGAGAAATTACTTTGATTGAGGATAACGCCGCTTAATTCTTGTTGTTTTTTTTAAACATAACCACCTCGAATGGAAATTGCCTGCTTCTCATTCTACAGCTGTGCGACAATGTTATTTACGATATTTTACATTGCTGTGCGACATTTAAAGCTGAAATTACATTAACAAATTGACCGTATAAATATCGTGAGAAAAATTAAGTAGATCGGTAGGTATCGTCTCGTATATTATACCTATCCTGTTTCAGTCTGTAGTAAAACTTTCTCGCGTTATATATTTCGTAACATAAAGCTGGCTTAATATCAAGATTGTTGCGCCTGCCACATTCTATGTATTCTCGATTCTTGATTACGCTCAGCGCCTACCTGCTGTCGCTTATCTAGGACATAGCATGTTCATAGATCGCATGGAACGCTGCGCTGGTCTATAATTCAGAGGTTCTCAATCTTTTTTGTCGCCACTACCCGTTTTAGTTAACAGAAGCACAAAAAAAATATCTGAACTGTTTGTAGACACCCTACTATAACAATTTAATTCGAATCAAACATACCATCAGAGCTATCTTAAATTTGAATTCTTGTCTGTTGCACTGTTGCCAACCATTACTTAAATTCAACTTATTCAAACTTGGTCTAGAAAATGATAATGAGGATCTTCGTCTCTTTTTACCATCCCATGAATTCACGTGTCTAAAAATGTCACGCCATGTCTATTTACGCTTACTGGTGATTTTTGAACCGTGGAAGTTGAAGATGATCAAACTATTATCAAACAGTTAATCCAGGTATTTATAGAGATTAATGCCTCATTGAAAGATTGAGAATCCCTGATCAATGGCGCATGTGAGTTACGTTATGATTAGTGATATAATCCACAGCACAGGTTAAATTTCAATTGTAAGTAGGTAGTTGTAGTGAACAGCTAGTGTGTTTCATTGCACTCCCGGGCCGGGGCCGGGGCCGGGGCCACGCAGCCCACATTGCTCCCCGGCAGGTGCGGACTGTATTAATGGCAACTCTGAACTTAAACATCTGCTTTTTTCATAATTTACCCGCGTACACAAATTCTAATTGCTCGCCACGATGATTTAAAGTTCAATTAAGAGTCGTGAGTTCGTTATCACACGGTTAACTAGCTGTTTAATTGCTACTTTTATATCTTAAAGCATCGTCGTCAAATTAAGTATGTATGGTTGAAGAGAAAAGTGGGACCACTTTTAAAAAAAATTGTCTCCATCCGTTTGGGTCTATGACACGAAACGTAAGGCTCGTGATAAATAATTGGTGAAGATAGCTGGCCGGTAGCTACAATGCATAGTTTCACTGGATTTTCTCAGCAATCAGGCAAACAGCTCCTTCAATGGTGACCACCTGCCGAGTCAAAAGCGTCATTTCGGCAGAAGTCGCACACGTTTTCACAACACAATAATAATTAATCGTCATATGTCATGTTAGTAGCATTAAGCTTTTAAGTATGTGAAATTCCCCAACGGTCGGTTTAACCCTGTTATAATTTCATCCATTGTCCGAAAAGGTTTTTGTTCTATGAGAACCGACTCAATTATAAAAGACCTCCTTGTACGAAATCCGTATAATCGTCGGTTTTTAACAGCTTAACTATGTGAAACTTGAGTTTTCGTCTCATTGTGTTATGAGAGCATGTAATGGGGCGATTGTGAGCCGGCGCGGGCGCATGCGTCACCGAATAGATCTCTTCGTTTATCACTCGAACGCATCTGTGACAACTTTGACAAATGACGAATTCATTATGCCTCTGCCGCAGCAGTCATGGTCCATTCCATTGTTCACGGCTCCCGATCACTATTTCTTTCATTACTCTACCTCTTTCAATTTATTTTCTCTCTTCTTGAATGAAGACCGGACCTCCAATTGATTGTCGATCTTGTTGACACAAAAACCGATGTGGCCGCCTGGACCATTGATTAGATTACGCAATGTCGCCAAACGGGATAAACCAACTCATATTAACTCATCTCGATATTTATAAACCAACATAGGTTTAATTGCCTTACATCAGCTAAAATCATGAAGGGCTTTGTGCATTTTCAATAATTTCTCACTTATACAGATTATTCAAAATAACCTTCTAAAAGGCTCCATTGTTTAGTAAGATCTTTGTCATTGCAAATGATTAAATTCCGAATTGGGTAAATGTGTCAGTAATGTTGGCAACTCTTAGTGTAGTAGGTTGCGCAACGTTTCAGACGCAGGCGCAGCATAGCAAAGAGATGAGTCGAGAGCTTCCACTACATGTGGGCTGAAAGTTAAGGCCAATCGTTGATAGTTATTGAATGCTCCAATGCTTGATTGTTAGAAATAATTATCTTTCGTAGGCGTCATTTAACTTAACAATTAAGTAGGTACCTCGGTAGATGAATCTTGCACAAATAATTGTATAGTAACTTTGTTTATTGCGACCTAGTGTAGATAAGTCTATGAGAATTCGCACACATACACATACACGCTAGATGCAACTTTTCCTCCGCATCACAACCAAATCACCGGTAAGTGTACCGTTTCATAACGTTGCAACGAATTACGCTGTGCAATGGATGAACGCGGGCGCATTCAAACTAATTTAACGTAACCATCTAGGTACGTAACTACCCAAATGTCGATTGACTGGAATATCTAGTCTAATCAACCTATAATTCAAACAGTAAGTCGACAAACTAGTCAATATACCCACAACTGAATCTTTTAGAAATATTTGTCCATTGTGCATTTGTAACATTGGGTTTGAAGTTATTAGTTAGTACTTAGTAGATAGCCGCTCGAAAGTATTTTAATAAGTTCCGTATTCAATCTCGACGGCGCGGCGCGGCGCGAGGTTCACACGTATAATCCCAATAACAATTCAAGCAAGAAGATCTGGTTTACGATACAAGAGTACACGACTCTCGTCCGCGGCCGATCATAGCGCAGGCGCACCGCTCCGAACACCAACGCACGAAATCTCAATTCGCTTGTGCAACACGCTTAAATAACCGCAAAATACCTTATTATGCGCTTTCCATATACGTTCCAGGCAATCTACGGGGCCTATTACGCTCCACGCTCATGATTCTCCGTTAATTTCGAATTCCAGACTTGGATCGTATGTTTCTTTTATACATATAACCATAGCAGCTGCTGAAATTAACCGAACAAAGAGATCGCCACTTTTGTCGCCAGGACAACCGAATTTAAGAAAGTTTTGTTCGCTTTAAGACGCAAGTCCTTTTATTTCCCTCCATGAAAAGACATTCTTTGAAACGAATTTGCCCTTTTGTAAACGGCGCGGGCGCACGTCGCGTCGTCCCCTTCACAGTAAGTACCCTGTACAGTGACAAGAACTTTAAAGTTCTATGAAGTCAGATCGGAATATCAATTACTGACGCAGCTCATTCAACAGCTGTTAAAAGGGACATTAAAATTTTTTCATTAAAATTAATTTGATCTAAGGATCGACGTGCTATTTTTAAACGGAACATCTTCGTAACATATGTACGAACGCGTACCAAAAAATAAATCATACGTTTACCCTTATTCCAAATATAAGTTATGAATTGCGAATTTAGTGATGCACTCTGGCCACTTCGTCGCGCTATTAAAAGACTGTGTTTGGGTGTTTATTTTAACACATTTCGCGTGTGTATAACGGCTGAGATGAAAAACATTCCCCTGTGTTTCATTATTTGAGTTATTTTTAGACCGTTCTCAACCTGCCGACTGGAACGAGTCTTTACTCTGTTGGCTTACTTACAATACAATGCTGTTCACATTATTACTAGTCCTTATTAACTAGTCTACTCTACGACTACGCCATCTACGCTCAGTACATTACTTTAAAACTTTAAACTGCCACAATAAAGTCCTTAATTTAACATAAACATTATTTTAGATCGTTACCATAGTGCACTGTAATTAAGATGGAAAAAGAATAATGTATATCGATATATTCACTGAAATGGTATTGCGAGATCGACGATTACTCAAATCAATTTAGACGGTTTTGTTGAGGCTTACGCGCGCCGGCGCAATTAATGTTACTTTCCAAACTAAAAAAGAAACAGAATATTGATGTTCACGACTCCGTAACGTCGAATGCTTTCAATGAGAAGTCGTATGTTAAATAAATTAGACTCACGCGTAATTGATTACTGGGCACACAACAGGGCATGGCGTCGTCCTATAAAACAACTTAATGTGTTTTAATAATCCAAAATCATTCTTCGTTGTAACAAAGTAGATTTTTCCCGTCACATTTAATAAAAGGTTGACGACAAAATAGTCATAAAGCTTATCGCGTTTTAAATAAGAGATAGCACTGAACACCCATCAGGCACGGAGCGCGTCAAAGCGCCTGAAGACATTTAAACTTATTCGGTAGTCCGGTAAGTATTATTTAATTGTTAGTTTGTGGCCAGCCCGAGGCTAGTCGTCGGCCGTTCCGTGCCAAGCCCCATCCCAAGTACCTACCTCTCAATTCTTTTATCTCAATTTACCGTAATTTGGTCTACCTTTGACAAGAATCATTCTTAAATAAAAAGCCTGATCAAGAGAACTTTATTATAAACAGTAAACCACAATTCATCGCAATTTGGTGCTACTATAACTCGTTTTATAAACAATGCATGGACTCATTCAACAAAAAGGGGATGTTTAGAGTGGCCGTATCTTTTTGGAGCATTTTTTTGGTTCCGCCCCTACCTGGTGTTGGTAGTAACCACATGGAGGTGTCAAGGAACCATTCTACGTCCTTCTCTATTCTTTTTTACGGGTAAGGGATAGCTGTTTTGCGCGTTGAAATGTACTGAGGTGAATTCAACCCCTGTCACAGACGCAGGAAGTCTGTTCAAATCTGTTATCTTTTTTACCACAGTCTTTGTTTATACGGGAGTTAAATTTGAAATGTCTTGTACAGACTCTTCTACAGTTTGCGTTATTGTAGGAAGAAATCTGAATAGATTATTACTTTTCTCTCTTTATAAACTTGTGACAAGATGAATGATAAGCTCTATTTGTGGGAATGTCATTACATAATTCAAGTGTTTCAAATGTTAAGTCGGTGAAGGAAAACATCGTGAGGAAGCCTGCATACGCTGAAGTAGAAATTCTGATGCGTTTGAACTCTACCAATCCGCATAGGGCACGCGTGGGGGACTATCGCCCATATCGCTCCCTGAGGGTAAACCAGTGGGGCCAGTGGGACGTATACACATAGGCTGATGATGATGATGATGAAATGTTGAATGCTTTTACCAATAAACGTATGTGCAACCAATAATTTTAAACGTAAACACTCACCGACAAACCTTTAATTGAGCAGTCGAAACACGTCACATTTTAATGAGCCTTAGTAAACTTTTATGAATCTTAATTTATGATAGTACCTATAGCTAAATAGGTAATCAATTAGATCGAAAGTGTGCAGGAAACGCTTTTTTATAGTTAACTGACGACACGGGTGTAGCCTCCGGTAATGATTTGCTAAGACACGGTCGCCATAACTTAATACTTGCCCCACCACTTCCTTCCGATACCGTATAAATATCGCTTCCACTTTGTATCTTTTATTATATAATATTAACATAGGATAAATTGTGCTTCGGGTTGTTTTAAAAGTAATAATTTTCTGCATCTTGCGTTGGGTCTAAAAATAGCAAAGTAAGGTGCTTATTATTCACAAAATGCTTATGCGCATTCCCTAATGCATTAGTCTATACATTAACCCCACATGCAATACGACCAACTGCACTGAACATTCTTTCATTATAATACAAGGGTTATAATACAACACTGCTGGAGGGCAAAAAACTTGCTATTATTATTTGTTTAGTCGAATAGAAGCCCTAACCTAAAGAATAGAGTCGACGATAGAGTTTGCTTGTCTATCGTCGTTAGTAAATCGATCGCTAAGTACACAAATTATTTAAATAAAATATACTTAAAACAAAGTAAGCAGTTTTAAGTTAAAATGAATATGCGTGTGCAGAGCAGTTCGTTAGAAGTAGGAATCGTGTTAGGGGTGTCAGCGGGTTGGGTTGAGACTCGCGTACAGTCAGTCACCCCACAATACAGTCGCAACCCCATTTTTGAACGACCTACATAAACCGTGTCCAGTAAAACCGTTAATGTTTCGACGGATCGTTTTCCAAGGATCGATCGCTTGGACAGTTGTGCAAATAGTTTGTTTGAGGATCACATCTTTGGGGTGTTGAAAGCTGTATTACTATGTTTGCATTGTCAACGTATTGATAGATCGCCTTAAGTCAAGATGTCCTACACATTCACGTTGTTAACTTAATGTTTTCTTTTTATTTCAGGTGCTGTCGTCTGGTTCTTTTGAACTTAGAATAAAAAGCTTTACGAACTCATTGGGTAGGTTAAATAGTGGACAGTGCTGTGATGGTTCCTCAAATAGTGACGTGACATGTCTGTCACCGTGCAGGACTAAATTCCGCGTATGCCTCAAGATATATCAAGCAAATATCGATACGACTTCACCGTGTACCTTCGGTGACATCACAACACCAGTACTGGGTGGAAACTCATTAGACGTCCCCAACCTCAACGTCGAAGGATTCAGCAACCCCATCGTGTTCCCATTCGATTTCACTTGGCCGGTAAGTTTTCCAAATCTATTAATTAACTATAGGTACAAGGAAGAACACCATATAGCTTTTATGGTAAAGCATTTATAGTAAAAATCAATACATCGTAAAATAAACATTAAACAGCAACCCCGCATCAATAAATCAATGTCGAAGTTACCGACATTCAAATTCCAATAATCCACGTGAAGGCCAGTGCGAGGCATCTCATTCGCCGTTAATAATATTAAAAAGAAATTAAGGGATTCTATATTTAAATTTGACAGAAGCGATGACGATAAGAATACTTGATGGTTTAACAAGCGGCTGCGTAGGACGATAGCGGAGCTGAGCAGTGTTCAGTGGTTCATTTATTTTTGATTATGAAGTGTATGGTCAGGGAGGACTCTGAGTAAATATAAAGTTGCATGTGTAGTACCTGCCTTAGTTAACCTTCAGTCAGTGTAGCTGCGCTCGTTCTCATCTTCACCGGCGCGGCGCGGCGATTAGAGCGCAGAGGCCGGACGGGATCGTGATTCGATATTGTAATTACCTGTTATTTATTTACAGATCGCGCTTAGATCTATCTCGTTTTCAAGGATAACGGACATCTTAATTGGACCTTATAGTTAACTACGGCTATTTCGCTAGCGTCATTGTCTAGGTTTACATAGGCCTCGTGTGGACATGGACACTCGAAGTTTCGAGTGCTGTTTGTATTTTATTTAGCGGCCCGCTTCAAATGTCTTACCGTCTCGTAATGTTTGAGCAAACAATCGCTCCTAAGCTCGGCCGCTTGCACAAGCCGAACCATCTGGAGAAACGTGACATTTGGTAACCAAACGAAACTGCAGGTAGGAGCCGCTAGCCGGTGCCGGTGCCATGCCGCATGCCGGTGCCGATCATAGAACATCGAAATTTAAGACTTCATCATTCATGGCTATGCGTCCGGCACAGCCAGTATCATTCTAAATGAGCTGGCACTAAATTAAAACTTCCTGTTTAAATTCACATACAGTTCTCTATTGCCAGACATATGGTGACGTGCGATCAATTGAGCGAAAGCGACATGAAATAATCCTGTCTATCCAATTTCGAAACTGTCAGGTTAAGCTTAGAATCGCCGCTGTTGAGTTTACACCATATGTCGCTTGTCTCATTTTATAGAAGGACATTGAAACATCTCCCATATGCCATATTCCACATGTCGGGAAGTGGATCTTGAGGTCCTGAGGATAGGTGCCATACGTACGAGTATATCGTTTCCATGCAGGCCCCGGTCCGGTGGTGTCATGGTTGGACGAGGCGCCCGCGCATTGTACAATCTGCCCTACACTACACTAAAACATTAGCTGACTTGGATTTTTTCTCGCAATGAGGTCATCGTCGGCCAGAGAAGTGCCTGTTTTACGAGGCATATCGCCCGCACGAATAAATATGTACTGCATAATGTATTATATTATATGCGGGGTACAGGTTCCGCGCGTTGCCTTCGTGACTCGCTGAGCAGGTGAACGGAGTTTCGCTTTAAAAAGATCTGCTGTATTCGATTTTAGAAATTGACATTTAATTTCGTCGTCGAACTTGTCGGCGGGCAGTATGGCAGTATCACAATATTTTGAAACCTGATGCGCTCCCGTCGCCTCCCGCCTCTCGGCGCTCGCTAACGCTAACGGTCCTGCTTGTATTACTTCCCTGGACGACTCGTGAAGTGAACACGATAAATAACATCACAATTTTTAATCTGATGTTTCATGAAATAAATCGGTGTTAGGTCGAGCTCGTACGGAGATTTTGACCTGTCCGATAGTAGGTCATGAGCATATTAATATTACTGACAACATCAAACAGTAAAATTACAAGTAAAGCGGCGCGCGCGTTAACGACGCATAGAAAGAAACGATTTATCATGCAGCGGTTAAAGAAAGAGATGGCTCACTCCAAAAAGAAATCTCATTTGTATTCAACCGCTCAGCTCGGCTGCTTGGTTTCATTTATTTTACTCTTAAACAATTTGTATTTGTAAATCACAAGTTTTATATTGTAATGCATGGCTTTGAGAGACCCGTTAGGCAGTCCGGATGTCACAAAGGTGAAGACCGGATTATAAGCGAGTCTTCACACGTGCGGCGAAGAGCGAGCTTAAATTGTACATGTAATGGAAAGGAAGGCTAATGGCGGACGAGGTTAATTGCGGCCCTGCTGCATGCTGCGTGCTGCATGCTGCGTGCTGCATGCTGCGTGGTTCAATGCTGCGTGCTGCAGGGGTCGCTGCTATCAACGAACTCATTCAATAATAAATAGACTACACCGGACCGTTACTCGCTACCGTTTTTGTGCGAAAAAATGTAGTTGCTCTTATGCAATTTAAAGGTGGAAGCACCTGCATTTGCTTGAACGGAGAGCGCGAAAATGTCAAAGTGTACTTCCGCACATGCGCTGTAAGCCCTCGTGAACTAAGTACGCCGCAGGCGCAAGTCTTCATTACGTTATTATGACCGTGAACTATACTTTTTATGGATTCACAATAGATCCGTATTGCGTGTTAGGCATTACTCATTGACGGCATTGTTGTCTGTTATCTAAAATAATTTTTCTTCTGATCTCTCTTTGTCCATCGGTGGGTCGACAAAAACTACGTACCTACCTGCGTACTTACTTTGAGTTTCTGCATACAATCACATTGGTTCATAACTTTATATTCGGCAGTAACCGTCAACTAATTAGTATATAAATTGCAATGTCAATCGTAAGTTTAAGACTTTCCCATCCCACAAGGCTTACGGCAAATGCGACCGCAGTCAATCTACAAAACACACCTGCACTGAATCGAGTTTCCGTCAAAAGTTAAGAAATTATTTCCCTTAAACTATAATATAAATATCACCGGAAAACATATTTTCAGTCACATAATGGCCCCGATTCGGACTGGGCCACGACTTAACTTAACTAAATTTATTCCTGTCACTTTCTAAACTATGATTAAGAAAAGAGACAGAAAACCAACAACTGACTTTAGTGCTGTCAAAGTGACGTTATACGCCCAAAATAAGATGCCATCATAATGTACGCCATCTTATTTAAGGCGTTTTTGGGCGTGTAACGTCACTTTGACTGCACTAAAGTCAGCTGTTGGTTTTCTGTCTCTTTTCTTAATCATAGTTTAGAAAGTGACAGGAATAAATTTAGTTAAGTCGTGGCCCAGTCCGAATCGGTACCAATATATGTCATTATCATTAGGTACCTTACCTAGATAGGTACGTTGTTATTATTTCACTTAATTTGTTACCGTGAGACGCAGACTTCAAACTGGCGTGCTTAAACTTAATTAAGGTTAATTAAATCACAAAACCTCGTTATGGTCATATTTGTATATTTTTATGTGTCTGTTTCGTCGGCAACTAAGCGTGACGAATTTGTAACCACGCGGCATTTTATCCTACACCACAAACTATCTGGAACTACACTTTTTTTTATATGTATAGCTACATCAGGACTTCCCAACCAGTGGGGCGCGCCCCCCTGGGGGGGCGTAGTGATATCGTAGGGGGGGCACAACACGTTTACATTTTAAAAACAAAAATTCAGTTAACGACGTAAATTCCACTCATTAATTCATTTTATTAATTAACTCATTCACTAATTCAACCATTCGTTTGTTGTTACTTGACATGTTCAGGCTCAGCAGGTCTCAGATAGCAACTTTCCAGCCGCGCTTGTCGTTAAAATTTCGATAGTAGGGGGGCATGTAAATATTACTTATTATACGAGGGGAGGCGTGACGCAAAAAAGGTTGGGAAACCCTGAGCTACATAGTAACAATTCGGAACAAAATGACGTTTAAATCTCTAGTCAGTACAAAAATAACCGAATGAAACATTGTTGGACAGTATTGGACATTGGTTGTAACTACATTTCCAAAAAACCGAACAACAAGGTACTGATTAATGTATTTGTGTCGTCTAAGTGAAGAAACACGCGTCTTTATTGTGGAACAAGTAGACTAGGCAACGGCGTAACTAATTCTAGAGATTGTTACTTATTTTGCATGTTTCGTAAATTGTTTCACGCTCTAAATAGTACTGTTTAAATGAAAGTAGCATCTTGATGTTGTCAGTATTAATAGGCTTACACAAGATGAAGACTTTGTAGAAAATAACGTTACCGTGACGTCAATACTAATTTCAATACGGTAAAGCACACGACAAAGATCGACTGCCGTTCTTCCATTGTCGCTCGTGTGAACGCTGCCACTTCTTGCGCCCGCGCCGCCCGCCCGCGCCCCAGCCAGCCCAGCAGCGCTAGCGGCTTCTCCATTAGAAAGTAATTAGAATCCATATCACGCAGCATTAAAACTCTTTGCACCTCGAATTCGAATATGAAACTCTACTCGAATGCCACCAAATAACGTCCATAATTACGATCAAATTATAATCGGTTACACGTTCTGCATTGTTATTCAACGGGCAATCGTCTCGTTATATAAGTTTCCATTTACTCGAAAAACGGAAAACCTTCGCACGGATCATCGGCTTATTACTTCATACTGTAACGCGATACGCCGCACCGCACCGCACCGACCGGCGCTATATTCTATACCATAGTTCGAAGCAACTTCCGTAAGAGTTTTTTATCGGAGAGAGCTCTTAATAATTTCCTTTATCTCAATCCGCTCGCGCCGGGATCCTCTTAAAATACTTGCCCCTACATCCGCTTCTTTTAATAAAGTCTACCGAAGCCATGGAATGCCTCATTCGATGTTGTTCCCTCTTCGACACCGTCTTTTATCTCTCTCCTTTCCGACGAGCGGCAATTAAAGTTAAACAAAAAAGCATCGCAAAATAAAATTCCCCGTAAAAGAAGTTTGAAGAACACGTCAAGTCGAAGCGTATATGCCATTACAAATCAAGTTGAATCGCAATTTCATAAGTTTCAAATTTAAACAATCGGAGCGTGTATAATTAGAACGCGCGGGTTGCATTGTTCGAAGCCACTGCACAGGTATTCGGCAACCTATCAATTAACGAGCTCGCTTTTTCTAGTAAATCCGCCTAAATAAACTTATCACACAATATAACAGGCCGTTCGGCGTTCCAATTACTTCGAGTATAATCACGGGTGCTAAAATAACAATGCATTCGAATTTGAAGCCAAAACCCAATATATCGTAAATAACGATTAGTCATAGACGTAAAGATAAATAAAATAAGCTCATCGACGGACGGAGTGAATAGACAATAAAGTTTACCGGTCTTGTTATTACAGTGCGCCTTGACTTGAGGCGAGCGCTAAAGAAAACACTCCTTTTTCAAATGGACGCTCGTTTACGGTCAGATTCTGACATTTTAACTACGTCTCTCTAACATTTACGGCTGCTAATAAAATAGTTCAAAGAGCCCGATTTATTATGGTAGCCGAAATGTAATTTGTTGGCAGTTTTTTGCTATTTGTGACAAATATCCGGATTAAATATCTAATTGAGTGATGTCAATCAAAATTCAAATTAAGAACGCAGTCCGTTCAGTCTCGTCGCGTTCCAAAATTAAATCGGTCTCCATTTTAGGCAAACGTCTGCGTTCCATTTTTATTAGTTAACGGGCGGCGGGCGGCGGCGGGCGGTCGTTCTGATGCGTTCTCACGTATTGCAAGGGCGCGACGAGCCCTCAAATCTGCAATGATGAAATTCCTAGCGATCCTGTCTTTATTCATCACACGCGCGCTGCTTCTAGGAATTGTTAGTCGCAGTGTGAGCGGCTCACCTCACATGCTCCGCCCGTATCCGCAACCGCGCGAATAAATCCTCGCTATTCGTTGGTATGGGAGGAGGCGCAGTACCTTGCGTGCGTACATACTTCTACGAATTTATGAACGTGTCAAAGGCCGATCTTTGGCTGGGAACCACCACCGCGATACTTTTAGTCTCATTTGGACCTGTTGGTCTAACTGACTGCTATAGTAAGTCTTGTTAGCTCTCGTCTGAAGTAGGAATTTGAGCTTGTAAAAAGTTCCACTCAATAACCGTGGATAGAATATAAAACATGGCACTTTTGTATTATGG
The DNA here is from genome assembly GCA_922987775.1 of Agonopterix subpropinquella. Lineage (NCBI taxonomy): Eukaryota > Metazoa > Arthropoda > Insecta > Lepidoptera > Depressariidae > Agonopterix > Agonopterix subpropinquella. The sequence continues at coordinate 47,521,669 of OV277693.1, read as the reverse complement.
CGAATATTACTCATCGTTGTACTCGTACTCGTCTAGTTTTACTACCTCACATCTATGCAAAGTAGATTAGAGGAAAAAACTATAAAATATCAAAAACGAATCATGTTGAGACTTGTATATATAGAGTAACGTCATTCTCGTGTAAAATCAGGATGAACTGATCATGGAATTGTTTATTTTTTAATGCGGTTTCGGTTTCAACGCTTTACCCTTCTCATGCCTTATCAGATCTACCGTAGAGCGGGGGCCAGCGCAGACATCAAAAATTTGTTAAGCCAGTTTTTATTTTTTAATTCTTTCGCTTCATTCAAATCGTTGCGTTGTTTATGGCCAGCATTTTCATTTTTGGGATTCTTCAGTGGTCCGGCGAGGAGGATCCGTCCGCGTCCGGACGAATGCCACCGATGCGATGTGAATTAAAGGTTGCCTTTTCGTTTTTCACTTTAGCTCCGATTTAAACCCCGAATTCCACCGGTGAAGTGGCTTTTTTCGCGATGATTGTAATTGGGGGCAATAAATTGTTAATGTCTGACTTATTTCGTGTCTTGTGTAAGGAATCGGGCAGGTCGTTAGCGGTAAAAAGTAGTAACGCCCGTTTTTAATGTCTGATAGTGGTGTTTTGAATAATAATCACATGTTTTTTATTTCCTTCACCAAAACTGTCGACGTTTGTAGGCTTTTTCGTTTCTCATCATACCTAAAGAACATAAGGTAAGTAAATAACTACCTTATGTTCATGCGCTTAAAGTCTGCAATGTATACCTACTTTTGGAGCTCATAAAACCTATACAGGGTGTTAGGGTAAACAGTTGCATTACTTTAAGGGGTGATTGTACCCATAATACTGAACAACGTTCCCAAGAAACCTATAGGAAACTCGCAAATTTTTTTGTCGACTTTTCATACAAACTTTCGGTCAGCTGTTTGTATTTAGTATGGAAAGCCCAAAAATCTTTTTGCGAATTTCACATAGGTTTCTTAGAGAAAATGTTCAGCATCATGGGTACAGTCACCCCTTAAACTTAAAGTAATGCAACTGTTTACCCTAACACCCTGTATAATAACATTAATAACCAACCTAATATCCTTTCATCGTTGGTCTTTTAAACGAAACATTTTCAAACAAATTATTTTTAATTAAATAAGGGTCATCATGACGAAGGCCTTTTATAACATCTGCAAAATAATGTTGACAAAATAAATAGGTCATATAAGAAATAAGTACTTAATGTATTATGTATTTCCATTGAACTATTATGTATTGAGATCGGATAATCGGATGCATATTTACCTAAAGTTGAGGTGTTGGCTATTATGGAGTGCACTTTTGTATCGAAAAAAAATATTTTTTTGGTTTATTTTAATAATTTTAAGAAAACGCTTTCATACTATGCGTCCGATTAGTTATGCATTCCCGGATTACTGGCATCTCGAGAAATATTATTAAAAACGATAATTTTAAGAAGCCGCTCCCATAATTAAAAATAGCCAAAAATGAAGTTTAGGAACTATATACTATTACCTATTCTGTGGTTTAGGTAAATATGCATCCGAATCCGAATATCCGATCTCTAATTATGTAGTAGGTACGAACTGGAAGTAGCACCGCACGTCGTAACGCTGATTCATTCTTTGTGGCGATATCGCCACACTTTCTTAGTGAATCTATCTCTTTCATCCTCATCAGTCTGCGCTCATCGTTCCCTCATGTGGCGCACGACGTTTGTTTGTCGTTAGTTCTACTATGTATTAGTACATAATATTCCAATTATTAACTATTTCAAACTAAAAACACCTGCCATGCTTCTACATAAAAGCTTCCTATATCTGGATGGTGCTCAAAGCTCTTTTATCAGATGATTAATAAAAAGACGTCCTTCCAATTTTTATTTTTGATCGCAAACAATAGGTTTCTCTGGTCATAATTTAAATAATTTGGCACGCCATGAGTCGTAGGATCGGGTCACATAGAATAGAATAAAGCGCAGGCACGAGGTCGCAGTTGCTTCGAGAACGTCTCAGTTCTGTCTGCTCTATGTGCACTGCAGGCGTACTCGCAGTCGCACCGACCAGACCAGGGTAAACCGACCATATTGTGTCTTACCTTGAGCGATGCTCCTGCCTCGGTTATTGTTGCGTACACAACTTCATAGCGCTAGGACGGTACCGCTCCGCTCGCTCGCTCGCTCGCCGTACCGTAGTTACTTGAGTTTACCACGAAACTACTTAGCATTCTAGCCGAATGTACGTGTACTGTCGCCAATAAATTGTCGACCTGGATATTTTTTGTGGGAGAAACATTCGATAGTGCAGGAAGTCTCCTATTCACACGGTACTTTAAAATAAATCATCGAATGTTGCCGATTTGATACTTTTGGTCCTCTTTTATAATAAAACATGAGTCACGAGGTCAACGCACCGAGCAATCAAGAGATGCCAAAATAGAACGAGATAAACTTAATTAAAAACATTAATAATCTGAATTAAATGCGTTCGAAATGCTTAAATAATGAAGCACGTTACACGTTTTGCATTTATCGGGCAGACATTGAAATTTGCATATCTTTTTAATTTGACGTATGGTACGTGAAGTGACTCTTCGGGTCAGGTAGGCTACATTAATTTTTCCGTTGTCAAAGCCGAGTCTAACAAAACCAGACCTTACGTCTACGGGGCAAATCGATTTGAAACCATCAATCGGTAGAGCTAACTTTGTAAAAGCGTAAATGAAAAAAACCCGTCTAAAGCGACGTTACCACACTAGCAAAGTGTGAAATATGAAATCACGACTCTTTCACTTGCCGGGCTGTTTGTATTCCAAATATTTTCTTCGTGTCGAAACTGGAAAGCGAACTATACGGTAATTTCTTTTTATAACAAATACTTTCGATAAAGTACTTTAGTATTAACCGAATAATCTAATGGCGGTACGTTAACGACCTTGTTCCATTTAAATAGAAACACTGTTCAGTTCACGCAGAGTATTTACTCGTCAGTCCGTGTAAAACAAGACAAACGACTAGTTTTTTCTACTTTCTAACGTTTTTATACATAATTGTTTGCAAACCCGTAGAAGGTAGAGATAATCGGCGTAGAAACAAAGGCAACAAACAAATGAGCCAACCATCTGTTTCATTTCTCCAACCAATAAAGCGACAATGATGTTAAAACACGTGTCCGAAGGATGGGCCCAAGGTACTGGGCATTCCATTATACCTATTGTCCTGTTCGGTTGTAAATATCCCAAACACATGGCGCTTACAAACAAGTCTCTCAAAATACGGGTCCGTTCCCACGTATCCTTAAATTGAGCTCTCTAATTAATAACAGAATACCATCAGAACGGGCTCTGATATGGAAGTAGCCTCTTTAGGCACCCTCATAAAACGATTATCAAATAATTCCCCAGCATTCAGACGGCACGATATCAGTCTATTGCTTCGTTTGAGTCCGTAGTACAATTTAACGCATCGCATTCAAGGGAAAGAGTTAATGCACCTCCATCTCATCACGTTATTGTATATTGCGTAATAAATAACTTCAAAGTTGGGAAAGAAAAGCTGAATCAGGGATGCAGATGGTCGGTAAGTGCCCTGTTGTCCGTGTCGCAGCTTTATACTTAAAGTCCTTTCACCTCGGCGTGCATCATTTAACACAAACATATCGATCGGTTCTGCAACGTTAATTAGCATTTCATAAATAAGATATAATATTCCTACGGCATGTTTCCTTAATTGCTCTCACCGGCTCTAGGCAACGAGTCTGTGCAACTCATTCTGAAGTATGTATACGGTATTGCCAGCTCGACGCGTTTATAAAGGCTACCTGCACACGTACGCTTACGTCGGCTGCTTTTTATGGGCTGGCTCGAGAGTCACTGTCGTGGGAACCGGCATATACTTACGGCCAGCCACAGCTGACCGAAATGCGCTCTCCGTACTCGATTAACAAATCAATACGACGCGTCGTACAGTACGACTTACTCGGTATACATGATCGGTTCTGATCCTTATTTTAACAAGTTATGTTTCTAAGGGATATGTTTTTACTGTTTACATTAAATTGACGTTACTGGGGGCTGATAAAGCCTATTTTTGTCCTGTTTAAGGCTCAAAATTGTTAAGTCAGGAGACTCTGTGACTGTTTAGTATTCAGACATCGACGATAACACGTCCGCTTGTATTGTCGCTGTATTTAACAAAATCCATTATAAATTCGTCAAAACGCTACATTGTATTGATATCTTTTAATTGAGAGCTTGTCGACAAAGTAAAAATTACGAAAAAAGTCTTTCTTATGTTTTTCTTTAATCAAGCCCGTGTGAGGAGCGTTGAGAAAATGTGATTTCTCGTATTGATTTCCACCTGACAATAATCATTGTTCATTATCATTAGAGACGTATTAGTTCCTATGCAAATGGCTCATTGTTCGGAACTATGCAAATAATGTTTTCATTCATTAAGCTCTTAATTGACAACGGGAGACATCTGTCAGGAAAACCTGAATCACTCCTTAAGAGAGTAGTTAGTATAGTGAGCAAATGGAGGAATTAAATGGTGACCCTTCATATCCGTAGGGCGCAGCTGCGAGGCATAGCAACGACCCGTGACATGCTTATTGTAATTATAATACTCAGTCACGGATTCTGTCTCTCCGTCTTTTATATTTTATACACCATTAATACCTTTACATTTACACCTCTCATCGGAGGATAATTTACAGCGATATCTGCCTCTTCTATTAATTAATCTCTTACTTAGTTTATTTGATTTTCGTGTTCTTAGGCGTCGCTTCGTCCTTTTTGAGTTGCATTCACGAAATAACAAATAAATAATGTTTGAAGGCAACCACTGCACTGTCGAAAGTATATTATCCTTGTTAAGTCATTTTCCGACTTTTATTTTGCTCGGCCTCACCGAAAATTGTTTGTTAACGATTACAAGCTCCCATGGTCGTGTAATTAAAGTTGGATTACGGAACTGTTAAAGGTCGGGTAGGGGCAGAGACTCAGAGTCAGGAGAGGAGGGAAGGGAAGGGAGACTCTCGGTGCTTAGTGGGTGCTGCGGGGCCGCGGCCGGGCGCGACTCGAGTCGCGATGCAACCTCGATTTGTGTTTTATGGTCAGAAATAACCGGTTCTATCGGCGATGGGAAACAATTCATAAAGAAATGCAAGTAAGATCCTTGCGAGGAATTTTTGCGGAGTGAAGCGACCGAATCAACTGAATCATAAAATCCATTGATAAATTTAGTCGCAGGCGTCTAAAAAATGTTAACTTGTAGCGTTATCATATTTAATCGATTTTGACTGCCGATTCGCCTCCTTGTGTAAACATCGAGAAATGTCAATAGCTCACTATCAGATACGCACCCGTTCTTATTTTTTATAAAGGGACCATTACACGAGCCCGTATTGGGGGCGCTAAGTACGCGGAGTCGTCTTGGCCTTATTGCTGGCTGTATTATTTTTAGTCCGTATTGAAACAATTCCCCGCCATCTGCTGGTGTTCACCTGTCTATCTTGAGCTAATTTACACTTATCCGCACTACCAAGTAACAACGTCGTAAACTAAAGGAAATATTTGAGATGCCCGCTTGCGCTTACTTATTTTTATAAATGTCTCGTTTTGAATGTTAATAAAAAGAAACTAATGTACTAATAGTAAGTAATGTTAATAAGTAGTAGTACTTAATGTAGCACTTACCTTATTAATACTTATTATATTTCAAAAACTGTATGTAAGACCGTCTGTTTTATTTATTTCTGCAATATTTCTGCATTAATTCCTGCTGGATAACGAAAGCGTTCAGATGTTAAATTCAAATCTGGAGTGCGATTTTTGAATCTCATTCGCTGAGTTCAGCAGTTGAAAATGTCAAAATTACTGTGGAGATATGCATCTTTCTACTGCTGATTTGACTTTCAAAAATCAAACTTGAGGAGTGCGATTTTTGAAAGTCAAATCAGCAGTAGAAAGATGCGTATCTCCATACTAATTTTGACATTTTCAACTGCTGAACTCAGCGAATGAGATTCAAAAATTGCACTCCTGTACTTATAAGACGAATCACACGATATACTTACGATGAATGAAAAATGCTCTTATCGATTGTCATATGCAGACTGCCTGAAAATGAGTATAACGTGTGTGAATTTTCGTTGTGTAATTTTATATATTATATGATATTTTCTATGTTTCAGGGCACATTCTCGCTCATAGTCGAAGCTTGGCACGATTCGAACGATACGTCGAGATCAGATGGTGAGTTAAATTACTATACTCTTCCTAATAAATATCTTATCGGCGCCTTCCCAATCTACTTCTAAGCATGTTCTATGTTTTACTATGAAATATGTTGCCATAGCGAAACACCGCCACAGCGAATGCAAAAGCGAAAGATTTCTTGTCCTATATGCTTGTTGAATTATAATAATAATAAATGAATTGTCATTGTCTACAACTGAAATGAGGTGCAGTTACAGAAGTTTAACATCAACGTCAAACACTATTCCGCAACCAGCTAGTGAAGTTGCGAGTTCATTTTCGGGTAAATAGTAACGAAGGCATTATTGGTGGAATGAAAGAAAATGTCCTGTTTGCTATCCGAATTAGAACTATACAATATGAAACTACGGTATATTTTTGCCACGCAAAACTTCACGAGTTTTCCCTGTCGCCTACAACTCTTACATTTTCTCCTAAGACTATGATAAAGAGGGTCATGAAAATCGTCGTCCAAATGTAAAATTCAAATCACGTCAGTCACGACTCGCTCACATTCAGGTTTCACTGTAATTCTGGGTGTTTATCGTGCATTTAACGGACAGTATGTATATTTGAATGCTCATATTATCATATCGTGGAAGACAAAAATGTTCCCATGGTGAGGATGCTTTGCGTTCAGAGCACGCGGCCGTGCGCGTGAGTTGCTTCCCAATGCTCACCGTATTCTAATAAACTCAGCCTTCTTGTAGGACGAAAATTTAGTAGAAATGTTCTAATGTATTCTGATGGCCGTTGACCGATACAGACGTTGGCGTATGGGTGTAATGGTGACCAAAATATTAGGCGAACTATATAATAATATGTATACTTTTTTCTATACACAACATAAGTCACTTGAAATGCCATTCCCTTCAATAATTCTAGTTTTGTTCAAATCGATTTAACGGATCAATAAGATTGGCTCATTCGTTTGACGATATCACGAGGAGCCTAAATGCCTAATAAAGAATCGACAGCGGTTCACGGCGTACATGCGACATGGCGTGACCGAAAAAACGATTCCGAATGAATTGTAACCGCTCGGGTCGTAAATACATCATCATGATAATTCGCTACGTGCATCAATATACATAACTCCCCCTTACACGTACACGAACCACGAAAGCACTCGAAACGACCGTCAGGTCGTAAAAACAATACCAGCGCATACGTTTTTCAAAATTATTAAAACGCGAAAACTGGCCAGCGCCGCCCACATCTTAATTAGATTTTCATCCCACTGCACTCTGACCGACATAATTACTACTTTTGACCGAATAACAAAAAACTCCGGTGATTTACTTAAAAGAGATTTAGAGATACGTCTACGGGCCGGTTTACCGAAAATCATTAGCGTCCGAAGTGGATAGCTTAGGAGGACGGGTATATTTTTAATATGGCTCGGGAGCGATGGGCGGCGCCGTCTCACTACCGAGAAATGTTACCAACAGAAATCTAATCAACCATAATAACAGGTTACACGCACGCCGTTTGCTCACTATCGACTTACTGCCTAATGCTTAATTAAATCACATTCCGTTTTTTATCTAATACCGAGCGCTGGATACAGCTGCATTTTCCTTTGTGCGGTTCGGATGCGATGCAACCGTTAGCTGCGACTAATTCGCCTACCGACCCTTCTTATTTTTAACCAAGATAGTCCAAAGTCACCGTGAACAATCACGAACACACGACTAAAGAATCTAATATATCATAGATAAACACACGATTGTACTGAGAACTGTGCACGGGCGCATAAAGAGATTCTTGCTCTAAACAAATAACTCACACGACAATGGGTCGGGTCGCTAGCAATTCTGATGTTGTCGCTTATTCCTTCACTGAAATCTTTTGTGTGATGGTCGGGCCGACGCCCGAGGCGGACGGGTCCGCACCTGGTGAGCACTAACGGAGCTGAGGCGCATTGTTTACTCGATGCTAAAAAATATTCCTTCGAGGGAAGTGATTTTTAGTTTACACTTCGTCTTTCGTCGTCGTAGGGCTTGAGCTGGATAAAAAACCACGGAAGACGCTCCGGAAGGTTGAATTTATGATGTAGCTGTCGAAGCGGCGCTCTCAGGAAGCAGTGTCGACAGATGCTAAGCACATGCTTTCGGATAATAGGTGGGCACACGGCACGCACGCCCTGTGTCTTGTCTTGGTTTTGTTTACCGAGGTGCGGACTCTCGTCTCGTCACTCCGTTTACGATTATTGTACTTGAAGTTACACTTCCACTATAGGCGAAACCGATAAGAGGAAAGGCGTGGGAAACTTTAAAAGTATCGATAAGAGATTCGTAGAGGCAATTACTTGTCTGGGTCGGTGCTCGTCGCCCCGGGCCCCGCTACCGCTCGCCGCCTGACATTACCTACACGACCGAGATGCGATTATCGATACAGTTATGTTGTGACGGCTGCTTATCTCGTTATCCGGCCGTGCATTATTAGTCAATTCATTACGCACTGCGCTAGTTCTTCGGGAGCTTTTACCAGAGCTATCTCGCTTCTTTATGATGAATTGATGACTTATGTTCGAGTTGTTAATTGGCTTTCTCAAAGTTTAAGGCCCAATGCGACCGTCTTGAAATTTAACATCTAAATTCTGCAATCCTCCTCATTTATCAGGTTGCCAATTTTCTCACTAAAACAATGGGGAATCTAAAACGCGAACAGTACTTTTCGTATTGCGCCAAATCTTTTAGACAATCGTCCCTCGTTAAATTAACTCCTTCTCGTTCCAATGTAAAGCAAGCCAAGCATTTGGAAGTTTATTTCGAATAGAAGAGTTGTTTATTTAACGCTAGGCGCGACTTCAAAGCACGCTACTCAAATCTGTATACTCGACGAGATAGAAGAGGACAGTTTTATAAACAAAAGGAGTAGGTCGATTGTGTACTCAGTCCATTGATGAGATGTCGTTTCCCACATCGCCGGAGGGCGTTCGGCAGCCGCGGACCGGCGGCGGCCGGGCAGGTGTCCGGATCGAGACGATCGAGGCATAGCTTAATGATGCGGTTATCAGCTGCGGAAAACGGTCGCCCCGAACCGGCCATCGGCACGCAGATCGTCTACGCGTCATCGTCGTTGCGTCGATGTGGCGGTTTCAATTTCATTCGCTACGCGAGAAGTAAACTCAATTCGCTCAGTAATTAGACCAACGCGTGCGATCAGTTTTGCCGATTACAAGACGTTGTCAGTGTATAAGGTACACAATACGATGAACTTTAGTTTTGCCACATCCGGTGGCCATATTATCGATCGATCGATCATAGTGGCGGCGGAAGCTTCATCGCGTGATGCTCTCTCCCGCGCTTCCCCAAAATCGCGTTCAGAATATCCCAAATTGAGCGCGTCCGCCACCGATAGCGTAGCCAAGTCAAATTATCGGTTATTTAGCTTTCTTTTGTTTTTGTTTATCGGCGTTTGCTGTTCGGATTCATTCTCGTTTTATTTGTAGTGACCTCTGGGTCCGTAATTACATGTTATATGCTGCAGCGGCGGCGGCGCGCCACGTATCCAGAGTTACTGCCTCGTCCTTCTTTAAAAGTGTTATTTATTTGTGAATCGGAATTACATTAATAGATGAGATAGTCGGGTACACCTTCATTTAATATCGTTACGGTTTTGAATTTGGATGATGAGTGTAATTTGGTCGTTTCGTGGTGGGTAAAAGAGCGTCGGTCGTTTCGTTTTTGATTTGAGAAGTGTTTCATATCCAAAACAAAAGATCGTAAGATGCTCGCAGTTTTTTTTTCATACTGCTCAGTAACTTTAAAAGTACGGTTGTAAAATGTTCAAAGTTTTTTTTTTATGTAGGTGACCTACAACAGATAGTGTAGTTTGAAAAATATTGGTTGTTTCCGCAAAACTACGTTGAACTACAATTATAACTAGGTATACCAAACCAATAGACTTTGTGTAATTTCGCCAGCCGTCCTATCCTCTCTCTAGGTAGGCACTGGTTCGTCTCGCCGCGGCCGTGTGCGCGCGCGCAGTGCACGGTTGCCATAATTCCCCTGCGCCTGCACATTCGAGCTAAATTACACGCGGCCACGAGGTTCCCACACATCATTTTTCTAATTCCGAACTCTGCACTCCGCTTTATTAACGTTTCTTTGAAACAACCTTTATGATTACTCTTACCTTTTAAACACCGATTTATTGCTGAAAAACTTATTAACTTTTATAGTTAGCGGAACAAGTTAAATGTAGTTGCATTTCCCGCTCTACGCGTCCACGGGACACATATAATATTTCATGTACAATATATCTGTAGCTTTTATTATAATTAACATTTAGATTATTATAGACCTGAAGATTCTTTGTCGAATGTCCTTGCAACGCTGTTATTACATAAACAGCCTCTCATAAGTAATCATGAAAGGTTTCCTATTGGTATCTGCAATGCATGTCAGTATTTACCAGATATTTGATGTCGGTCGTACTTTCGTTAGGTATATACGCAGACGATGTACGGGTTTATCTTTTAGATTTATTGGGCAGATACTATCGGCGAGTAAGCCTACAATGGACCGGTGAATCGTGTGCACTATGCACTATTCTGGTATTAGAACAGTCGCAAAATTGAGATCATCGAACTGTTACTAATAAACAAAAGCTGGACGAAAGCCGAAAGAATAGTTGTATCTTAGATTGAAGATAAGTAACAGAGTTCGTCTCATAGCCGACATCCTTTATCGCTGACACCACAACAAAACGAAGAACAATCGCTTCGTATCGAATACCATACGCCACGAAATTAGTCGGGACCGATCGTTTTTATATACCTTTTAATTTTGTTTCGCGTCTGGTTTAATTTTATCTGCTGTCAGGATTACCGGCTTAGGAATGTACCATGGAGCGTAGCAACAAGAGTAAAAAGTGCGCATACACGACGAGAAATAAATAAAGGTAGGAACAGGTCGAGGCTGAGGTTTCTCAGCATGCCTCCGACTCGCCACTTATACTCGCTTTGATGAATGGAGTGGCAGTTTTTTAAATCATTGCGGGTAGTTTCACAGACCATTTTTTTTGTAATGCTAGTTGCCTCATGCTAGCAAGCAGAAATAAACTGGTTTAGTCCGTTTTTCTAGGGTTTCATGATATAATTATTTCTTGTTAACTATCTTTTATTTATCTAGTTAACAAGTAATGAGTTACGTAAAGAAAGAATGTAGTAAAAAGTTTTAATCAATCACACAACGGGTGCCAACGAATCAAAACAGTGAATCACGCTTGGGAACAATGAAGTCTCACGGTCGAATGCGGGCGTCAAACGGTCGACTAACAGGTCAATTTACTTCTGTAACCCTTTCCCACGGTGATAAACAAATATATTGTGATCCTGCTCCTAAAAATCCAAAGGTGCCATTATTTAACGCCTTCACATTTGGAACGAAAATACTCTTCAAAACAAATTACACGTGCGAGTGTAAAACTGTTAAGTTTAGGTAGTGGCCTAATTGTTTGTCCTGCCTGGCTAGCGACCATCGTCGGGTTAAATGTGCTGCCAAATGCGAACAGCATCCTGATGCATCGTACTGATATCCTTTGTATCGTGACTGTGTTGATGGGCGACGCTGACCACTTACCAAATGGAGCCGCGTATGCCCCTCTGACACATTAATCTTATAATTCTTTCCATTCCAGACACCCTAATCGCGCGCATGACGAAGCAAAGTATAGCTGATGTTGGAGGGCCGTGGGTGGAAGAGGAGCAACGATGGGGCGACCCTGGGGGTGCCCACCTGAAACTGTCGTACCGGGTGATATGTGCCGCGCACTACTACGGGGCCGGCTGCGAAGTCCTCTGCAGGCCAAGGGACGACACATTCGGCCACTACACCTGCTCGCCCGCTGGGGAGAGAGTCTGCAGGTCTGGCTGGACGGGAGACTACTGCTCGAAACGTAAGTATCTTCACACTGTTGTCCTCTAAATCTGCCATGCCCATGCTCACTGTTATTAGTGAGATAATATGCATATCTCTAAACTCATCTCAATGTGCAGAAAAGTGGAAGACTATTTCTTAAATAGAGACAGTTTTCCTTGAAATGCTTAGCGAATTATTTTGTTTTATTTCAAATGTGGTCGACGTTGCATTACATTTTCTTCCCACACCCATCAGTATTATTTTTGATTAACATTAAACCCATTTATTGCTTTGTATCACTCGTATAAGCTGCTGAGCGAATGTATTTGTTTTGCGTCTGTTCACAAGTTATTAATTTAATGTTATGTTGTCTTATTTTGGGAACTGATCTCTGCGTGGGGCGCAAGTATGACCCATTCTCAATAACATCGTTTTAAATACGGAATGTCCCCCAATTCCCTCTTCCTCATTAACTCGTTACGATGTCACATTTTAGACTAGCATCCTTTCATAATAATTATAATTGGAAGTTGCGCTAATTCAGCATGGGGCTCCGCATGAGCGTGAGTGTAGCCTGACCTAACAAAACAACTCAAAATAGTATCTTACAAAAGTATTCTTTACAATGTTCGAATAGGAATTAAAATGAAGTTATCTTATCATAGCATTAGAAGAACTCGTTTCCGACTTAGGGAATAGACAATTTTTTCAACACCATGTGCCAATGGTAATGACTCTAATTATCCGGTGGCGTCTCCGTCGTAAATCGTACATTTAATTAATCCACAGCAAAACAGTCTATTCATAAAAATGTATAGATGGTTAAATCCTCAACTTCCTGTGGGCATTGGTCGACCTCCAAGCAAATGACTTCTAATAAATTATACTTGCTAGTTTTTACAGAATAGTACCTGGTTATTAATTATTGTTCCTTCCCTCATTAATGAAATATACTTAGGTAGTATCTATTTAAAGTAGCGAGGTATTGTTTTAAATGCAAAAGTTTCCACATAATTAAAAATACAAAGCTAGTGTTATTGCCTAAATTATTCTTTGACGCAAACGTATTAATGCTTAATAACTTCTGAAGTTCTCATGTTTTTTTTTTTGCTTTATAGTGTTAATTAATTCGTTTTCGACGTTATAGTCGTAAGTACGTTTATTAAAAAATAAAAACACCCTTTTAAAATTTTAGAAATACACTTCTCCTCATATATCTTTGAAATACATTTTCACTCAAAACTATAATGTTTTCGTTCATCAGTCAGTCAGTCTGTCACACAGTGTGCTGCGGCTGTCTGTCTGACCGTCCGTCCGTCCGTGTGGTCTGTTTGTCTTTCATCACCCTTGAATGTGTTGTGTTAGTAAACAAAACCATCGATGGACATTAGCGACATTCATCAACGTCCATTGGTTTTAAGTATGTATTTATTAGGTTTTTTTCGAATGCAACCTCTAAATTTGATTAATCTCCTTCGACTATTAACACCGTCTATTGGTCGTGACGAGTTTTTCGTTTTTGTCACAATACCTCTTGAAGAAGATCAACATTTAGTTTAACCTGAAGATGATAGAAATTAATTACAAATAACAACATAATATTCTTAGTTCTTTCAAAGCATAGTTAAACGTTTCTGTCATATCACATACATATGTAAAAGACATAGCGTCTTGTATTGTAAAACAAAGCGGTTCGTCCTGAGATGCATTGTGGCAGAGCGGATGTCGCGTCGCAATCTCGGCAGCCCCACCTGCCGCCAAGTTCCCACACTCCGGCGCCGCAAAAAACGCGCTAGACAGGGACAGACAAACCAGCTCTCAGTAGCGTTCCGTCTCAATCGCACGCCAGGGCTGCCCGCCCGCGAGCCATGCGATCCTGGTACAATGCTCGACAGGATAACCACAAAAACACAATTTTTTCAAGATAATTGAATAGAACTCTAGTGGTGGGGTGATATTAAACTATTTAATTTAGGCAACAGTTATTAGTAAACATGAAAGTGTGATGAAGAATAAGTACTCTTTTAACGTTCTCGCGTTTTATAGTAATAAAACTCTTGCCAACCCTATCAGTTGAGTTTGTATCGGCGATTACGAAAATGTAAAAGCGAGAGAAGCGGCCATAATGAAATGAAAACAACGCTGTACACTCGCGCGCACACAAACACACACACACGCTGTCCATGGGCCGCAACACAGATGCCGCGAACCGGGTCAAAAACACCTTTAAACGAGAACTGAACACCAATCCAAATAAACTCTGTACTTGACCGTGTCACGAAACTTGCCTTACATCTGCCGAACGGTATTTCGGTAATCTCCTTCTGGGAAAGCTTTAACGATCCCGAAAAGTTATTTGCATGTCCCGATCGCATTATCTCTCACTCCAGACTCTCATTCTTAATGATAGGGTAAACATCGCAAGAGGAACCCATTACGACCGCTTAATTTCGCCTAATTGTAAACGATACCGGAGTTCTCACGAACATTACCTTCTGTATTGAATCGCGAATCCCACGCGCTCCTTATTTCCGTTTTGAATAGAAACAGATGTCGGATGGAACAGTTAAATATTGGCCTGATCCCGAGCCGAGTCCCGAACATGTGTAGGAGAATATCCTCGGGGTAGATCGCTTTTTGTCGTTTCTTACCTGGCTTTACCAAAGCCAAGATAATGTCCAAACCTTGAAGCCATGGTCGCAGTGCGGCACCCAGTCTTCCATTACGAATCGATATCGTTCGTGCGCATTGATAATAATTAATAGCTCCGCAGGAGGACGCTTTTAAATCTTCCCCGCGGCTTTTCGTGCCCACTTATGCCCTAATATTGGTTTCTGAGTGTAATTTTTACGACTCCCGTTTTACCTACCGTTCGAGGGTCAAGATAAGCTCAAGTGGGAGTGCACTGAAGTGGATAGCGCAATGAGCAATGAGGCCGACACTTAAGTCTTTGATGTACCTTTGTTGAGCCGACGGTGGCGCCTACATTTCTCTTTTATTAATCCTATAAACTTTTATTATTAATTCATTAGAATGCTCGAGCAAAGGTTATGGGAAGAGATTGTTTAAACGACCATTTAAAATTCATTCGCGAAAGTGTAAATGCAGTTTTTGAAAGCGGATTGTATTTGTTGCACAGCTTTTTTCAATTTTCCCTACAATATCTGTGTTAAAAAAAATACATCTCACCGCAATAATAGTGTCTGCAAAGCGAGTCTCTTCCAATTTAGTTGAGTAAGTCGTAAGCCGATTTGAAAACACTCGGAGCAAGTTTCGGGGGCTTTGTATTCAGTCGGCGGAGTTAAAACCTATATAACAGTCTAGGGAACGCGACGCGGCGCGGCGGCGGGAAGGCTAATCTCGTTTACTTAGCTCCCGACCGCTCGTGAGCTTCGCAAATCCAACCGGGGTTTGCGATATTGCCCAAGCCTCTCTGAAATATCTTCCTCATTTAAATTCGAATGCGAATAAGCCAGCTTACATTTGCATTTGGAATACAAACTTTAAGCAAGAGGCCGTTTAATATTTTTCTAGTGAGTTGGGGAATAGTTATAGTAACGGTCGAGTGACGGTTAGGCTACCCGCGCTATCTGCCCCCTTTGTATTCGCTCCGATAACTTGCCCATGCGCACCCGACCGATACGAGTCCACGCCGCACTTCTTATTTCAAAACATTACTTTTTTCCGACGCCAACATACATTACCGTGCTCTCCCTTACAATCTAAAGCTCAACTTGCTTTTACACCGCAATGTACTTCGAGCGCTACATTGTATATAGATAGGGAAAGATTTAAACAGGCTTATAAGTCTGTTTTGAATAGAACGTAAATCATGAAGTTAACGATGCACATAATATTATGCCGATAAAAAATAGATTCAATGAAAAAAATATATTTTTATTCTACGGGATATCATATAAATAGTATAAAGAATTTGGCTGTCATTTAAATAGTAAATTAAAGTATCTCAAAACTGAAATAATAAAGAGGATGTTATTGCGAGTAGGTGCCGTGCGCTTAAGATAAATGGTGTATGTGCGCGCGACCTCGCCCGCGGCCGCGGCCTGGACGCTAACGAACCTCTCTCTTTGTTGCATCGTCGTGTCCTTTGAAACGAAAACGGATGAAGATTCCTTGAGAAACTGCACTCGATTGCAGATTTTCAGACTTAAGATTAATTGGTCGTCACACCCTCGCCCTAAAACTATTCCTTTGTGCCACCGACGTTATGCTTTGTCTTTGTAACGTGCTAACGAATGTTATCTTTTTGTTGCAGCGCGCTGCCTGCCCGGCTGCGACGCGGAGCACGGCCACTGCGTCAAGCCTGACGAATGCATGTGAGTATCCACTTTACACCTTTGTGCTAAACGCTTAACGTTACCTACCTCCGTGCTTAAATCATTCATCCTCCTTATTGTTCCGTACGAAAAGAAAAGACATGCTTTTTAGTTGCTTGTTATCGCCTTACTAATGAATGTTTTCTTTTAATTTCAGTTGTCATTCTGGCTGGGTGGGCGAGCTCTGTGACAAGTGCGAGCGACATCCGGGCTGCATACACGGAACCTGCTCCAAACCATGGGACT
Organism: Agonopterix subpropinquella; assembly: GCA_922987775.1. Classification (NCBI taxonomy): domain Eukaryota; kingdom Metazoa; phylum Arthropoda; class Insecta; order Lepidoptera; family Depressariidae; genus Agonopterix; species Agonopterix subpropinquella. Next base: position 47,504,951 of record OV277693.1, on the reverse strand, counting down.
GCATATGTGAGGAGGGCTGGGGTGGTCTGTTTTGTAACCAAGACTTGAACTACTGTACGAATCACCGGCCCTGCCGAAACGGAGGCATATGTCACAACACCGGTCAAAGAAGTTACACTTGCGTTTGTCCTCCGGAGTTCACTGGACCGGACTGTGAGCAATGTGTGAACTCCTGCGCAATCCCACCATGCCTTAATGGAGGAACATGTGTATCAGATGAAGGCGGCGAGCTATCGTGCGCTTGTCCACCGGGATACGAAGGGGCGCGATGCGAGAACCGAAGACTGACGTGCGTCGATCAACCTTGCCGAAATGGTGGTACATGTGAATCTCGTGCGACTGGCTTTGTTTGCACTTGCCCTCCAGGGTACGCCGGTATGGATTGTGCGTTAGAAGCCGACCCTTGTGCCGCCAATCCTTGCAGGAACGGAGCTACATGCACTAGAGCCGGTGACGGCTTCAGATGTTCTTGCAAAACTGGTTTCAGAGGCAATCGTTGTGAAATAGATATCGACGACTGTACTGGCATAATCTGCGAACACGGTGGAACCTGTGTCGATTTAGTCAACGGTCAAAGATGTCAATGCGCACCTGGATTTCTAGGACCGCGATGTGAGACTCGTGTTGATTTATGCCTAGTCAAACCATGTGCGAATGGTGGAGAATGCCTGACACTGGATAATGATTACGAATGCCGATGCCGGCCTGGATTTACCGGTAAAGATTGCAGCATCGATGTCGATGAATGCTCTTCATCTCCATGTCGAAATGGCGGAACTTGCCGAGATAGAGTAGACGGGTACCACTGTAACTGTGCACCAGGATGGGGAGGTAAATCTTGTACAGTTTCCTTAGCCGACATAGCAGCGGCTGCGCGACCAGCGGGTGGTCACTTGAGGAGAGTAGGCGACGAGACTCCTGAAGAAGAAAGTTTGTCAGGAAGACACGTCGCACTAATAGCTGCTTTATCGGCCGCTGTGCCAGCAGCAGCTTTGGCTGCAGCGGTCGCTGTCGCATGTATAAGGAGAAGACGAAAACGAGCACAAAACGCAGCAGACGCAGAAGCGCGTGCACAAAACGCAGCGAACGCCGGGAACGGCGGCCGTGTCATACGCAATACTTGGGGGAAGTGCGAAGGCCCTGTGCCAGAGTGCCAAAACGCTCACAACGCAGCGGCCGAAGAATGTAAAAGAAAGACTCTAAACACGGAAAGCGCTGCGCGGTTATTAGCAGCTCTTGATCCCAGGTTGTCACGGCTCTCCGCGGATTCCGCGTATTGCGCTAATAGGTTGGTATTTCCTTCTGATATAAACTATTACAAACGTTGACAAATATTTTTAGTCAGTGTTATCTTTAAATGTCTTAGTCTATACTTATCAGGCAGTCCTTAGTAAATAGAAATAACATTAATGAATTTAAAAATATTGTCTAAAATAGAAACGTCCGCTTCTCTAACCAATCTATTTCTTTTGTTGCAGCGATACATCGCTAGTAAAGCGTGCGCTAGAAGGCGGAGGAGTCTACGTATTAGACGACCACTGCCTGCCACCGACGTTTGCAACGCAAGTTTAGTGTTTAGAAACGCGGCAATGGACTAAAAATAACTTATTTATTCACTACGGACGCTCGTGCGAACCTGGCTGTGCGCCGCGTGTAAATATAACGATAAAAGTGTAAAGTGACCCCTTGTATAGACGGCTAGTGTTAAGAGTTCGGATGTATTTATTTGAGAGTTGCGATTCGTACGCCCCCTGTAAATAGTAATGGCGGGACGGATTGCGTTTTTCCGCCCCCGATTGGCAAGCGTCGCCCGGAGTGACACTGCCAAAGTAAAGCAGACCTACTCTCCCTGAGGAAGCTCATCCTCACTTTAGATGTTTTGTAATATACCTATGTAACTAAGGTGAGGTTGATGCGGTGTGGTGTGTCGGAAGAGGAGAGGGTGTGACCGCGCTTGCTGAGGGGCCGGGTGGACGGCGGTCCACTGTCTGCGATCTCTGTAGGTAACGGTGCGAAGGCGGGCGCTCGCGCGGTGTCGGTCCATTGCGCGTTGCTGCCACTTTCTATAGAAACTTTGATCAGAATCCATTCCTGCGCAAGGATTTCACTAACAACGTCAACATTGTTTTAGCGACTGAATCCGAAGTTTTAGATTAACTTACCGTAAATTATTATGTTTTTGTTATGTTTATTCTACACATTGCATTTAACCGAGTGCGATTTTTGAATCTCATTCGCTGAGTTCAGCAGTTGAAAATGTCAAAGTTACTGTGGAGATATGCATCTTTCCACTGCTGATTTGACTTTCAAAAATCATACTTCAGGAGTGCGATTTTCGAAAGTCAAATCAGCAGTAGAAAGATGCGTATCTCCATAGTAATTTCGACATTTTCAACTGCTGAACTCAGCGAATGAGATTCAAAAATCGCACTCCAGACATTTATGTCATTATTTTACATGAGTATTTTGCTACAAGTGCTTTGAATTTGTTAGTGAAGTTTTTAGTGATATTTCCCAGTTTAAAACTGCCGCTAATCATATAGACATTCATACAGTTGTTGAATCGTTAATTGAAGCTAGTATAGCTTATAATTATGACCCTTTCAAACTAACGCTGTCCTTGTTTAGACTCGCACCAGTATAGAAGCCAAACCGTGCGTTAAATAAGATTTTTAGAATAATTTATAAAAATAACGCGAATAAGCCGTTTATCAGTTTTACATTGATCGTATTTTTTGTGATTTGACTAATTTTATTGTCATTTGTTCCTATGATTAATTGAATGATAGTGAGTTTCTAAACAAAAAATCTAGTTCAGGTTTTCTTGAAAATCGACATAGATTTTTTCCTTATTTCTAGCTTCCGTACTTGGAATGTACAGTTAGCACAACAATAAACGTTCCTGCTGCCTCGAGCGCCATTTATATCATCTCTACACCGCATCGCTGATGCACTGAGAGGTTGTACAAATCGCTCTCGAGTACACACAAAGTAACATCACGCACTAAATTAGTTCATAGGTTAAAGTAATATGAGTACTTATAAGAAACAAAATGTCGAAACCTAAGTCATTGTGTATAAAAACTATTAAGTTTTAGATTTAAGTATATTCTCCATTACTTTTGTAAGAGTACTGTGACAATATTATAGCGACGTTAGGCAACATAAGACTTAGATGTTTCAGCTTGTTTTAGTAAATTATTTATTGTAATAGGTACTGTTTTGGGGTATTGACTTACTCTCTTTGTTCTTGGTATGGCACATATTTTGTTTTTGAATATGTGCGATACCGATTCTAAACAATGCACATGAAATAATTTATGATAAATTGCGATATTACTTATAAAACAATTTGTAGATATTATTTGGTAAGTTAATGCACTTCTTATGTTGCCTTCTGTACTAGTAGATTTAAAAAAAGGTTAAAATCGACAAAATTGTAAAATTTATATCAAACTATGAATAGACTGATGATCAATAATAATGTTCTTGTATTTAATTTAGTAAGATGACAAATTGTAAGTTTAAATTATGTGAAAATACATACATACATATAATATGCAATTCAAACGAGTGTATTAAATAAAATAGCGTCTTTGTTTTGTACTTAAAATTGATCACAGTGTAAACTTTCATTTTTCTTTTTGAGTCCTAATTTATACATGTGTGATTTTTATTACAGACGAATAAAATGACAGTATTTTTAATTAATTTATTACATTTATATCATAATGATTATTGTTAATAATTACTTTAATTTTTATGAAAAAATGATTATATATAGGTACTTATTAATTTTTAACTATGTTTACGATTGACTGAAGCAAAATTGCCTTCTTAATTTTGTATTGTATTTGGGACACAATTTTTACATAAATCATTAATGTATTTATTTATACTTTCGATATGTGAGTATACTGAAAGATAACATTTCAAATCATTCCATTTCTTAGGATAGCTTTATCTTTTTTAAATCTTTGTTTCTCTATTTTCTTACATAAGTTTATTTTGCATGTGATCCATCGGGGATGAATTTTAATTACTCTTTAATTTTCGTCTTTATGGGGCAAGTACAATTATTCAAGTACTTTTGTAATACCTTTTAGTATACTCACATTTTTCTCTCAATATTAAAAGAAAAATGAAAGCCATTCTCAATGTAAGTGAACTTGTAACAAATAATTCCATAAATAGATCCTATCAGAATAAAAGTCATTGTATTTGCTGTTGCGGTATAGTAATAATGTTGCCAGCGAGTGTTTGTGACGAATGTGTATAATTATGTGCAGTGATGCCGCGAGAATAAAATGTTAATAAACAATTGTTTACAAAAGATTAATGCGGTATTTTATTTTGTGAAGTACTCACCTATTCTTTTCTACGTAAGTATACATACCTACCTAGTTACCTACCTTACTGAAGGCACAGAATGGGATACTTTAATAGTGCCCCGTGTTGCACACGAGTCATACGACAAACTTAGGGCGGTAATTTTTAAGACAAATATAAATATGAAACTTGCAAAGTGATAGTTCCTTGCGGTCTGTTTAACTTTACACAAAAAATGTATCGCAGACTGTATACATACCTACTAGGTACATCGCCTATGCTGCACTTCAACTTTTAAATTAAAAAACCGACAAGTGCGTGTCGGGCCACGCGCAGGGTAGGGTTCCGTAGTTGCCCGTCACAATATACGGACTTAGAAGGGGGCTTTTTGTTTTATATACTACAATTTAACGGCTAATACAGTCTTAAAAGTACATTTTATAAGTTGGTTGACTATTACTCATTAACGGGTCTATATTTAGAATCAATATAATAAATGAAAAAGCCTATATTGAAAACGCTTAAAACACATAATTATAATCATTAAAATCCATAATGTTGAAATGTATAAGATTTAAAAGAAGACCGAAGAGTATAACCTGCCCGGCGTATGTGGACTAAGAGAAAGCTATAGCCTTTGATTCGATTGAGACTTGGGCTGCTGCAGTCTCTTCAGCGATGCCAAGTAGACTACCGTACCGTACCATCGAGGTGCTGAAATGCTTGTACAAAAACGCCACTATGTCAGTCCGCCTACAGGACCAGAACTCGAAACCTAATGTCATGCTCCCCAGCAGAACCACCTTCCAGGATGTGGGTCAAAATTTCAGGATAAATTGTACATAATATGTACTAATTTGTACCTCCGTCTGAAAAATTGTACCTTCAGTACTTTTCATGTAATCAGTCATTGTAAGTGGTTCTGCCAGAGAGCATGCTCCCCAGCAGAACCACCTCCATATCTCGGTAACTATACGGAGTTTAAGCAAACGGAAGACGTCAAAAAAATGTACTCAAATTGTTCTTCGACCTCGCACTATCGAATTAAAATATATTTTTATGAATTCAAAATTATAACAATATCAAAACTTTCTTTTCAATGCGCCTGTAACAAATAATTCACCTGATTGTCTGAAAAGAAAAATGATTCCGTGCTTCGGATGGTACGTTAAGCCGTTGGTCCCGGCTACTATCTCTGGTGGTAGTAGTCGTTACATAAAAACCACGTCAGAGGCCGAAAGGCGGTCTGAAAAAACTCTGACACCAGGGCTCTGCCCACACGATAAGAAGAAGAATGCGCCTGTGAAAAAATACTTAGCAATTATTACATTATGCTCAAGTCTCAAATGGACCAAAATAAATTGACTAGGTATTAATTTATTTATTTTTAATTATTCTTGAGCTACTTATTATTAATATTATCAAAGTCAACGTTTAGCCCAGTCATTTTATGGAGTTTTGTTATGTCATGCTCCCCAGCAGAACCACCTTCCAGGATATGGGTCAAAATTTCAGGATAAATTGTACATAATATGTACTAATTTGTTCCTCCGTCTGAAAAATTTTACCTTCAGTACTTTTCATCTAATCAGTCATTGTAAGTGGTTCTGCCAGAGAGCATGCTCCCCAGCAGAACCACCTCCATATCTCGGTAACTATACGGAGTTTAAGCAAACGGAAGACGTCAAAAAATGTACTCAAATTGTACTTCGACCTCGCACTATCGAATTAAAATATAATTTTATGAATTCAAAATTATAACAATATCGAAACTTTCTTTTCAATGCGCCTGTGAAAAAATACTTAGCAATTATTACATTATGCTCAAGTCTCAAATAGACCAAAATAAATTGACTAGGTATTAATTTATTTATTGTTAATTATTCTTGAGCTACTTATTATCAAAGTCGACGTTTAGCCCAGTCATTTTACGGAGTTTTTTTAGGAGGGGTGGGGAGTAATAAATGATGAATGGTACTTTTAAACTGTAACCGGTACCATAGCGTAAATATTAAATAGTGAGGCCAGTAGCGTAGCGAGGGGGGGCAAGGGAGCAAATGCCCCGCGCGGCACTTTACTAGGGGCGGCAAATTCGGGAAAAATATACTAGGTGTTTGCTTCGAGTTGGCCGCTCCCTTCCCGCTTCACCGTACCGCATCCCTAAGAGACCCTATTAAACGCAATTTTATAACCTTTAGCAACGCAACCACGTACGGCACGTCCATCCCGGTCGCTAATATCGCTTTTAATTTTAAATTTTTATTTGCTTGTGTCTTCTCGATCGAGAAAGGCGTAAAGCAGGGCGATCCTTTATCTCCAAAGCCTGTTTACCAGCACTCTAGAGGAGATCTTTAGATGTGTTGCGCCGGAGTTAGAGGGGAGGGGAATCGATGTCGGTGGAAGAAAACTAACTAATCTTCGCTTCGCGGATGACATCGTTCTCTTCTCTTCATCGGCGACGGAACTGAGTCTCTTGCTACAAGATCTGAGCAAGGCGAGCCTTGAGGTGGGGCTTAAAATGAATATGTCAAAGACCAAGTTGATGACAAACAGCACAGAAAGTAGGATAGTAGTGGATGACGGAAGAGTGGAATATGTTTGTGAATATATTTACTTGGGCCAAATTGTCTCTTTCCAGGCTAGACAAGAAAAAGAAGTTGCAAGACGCACCGAAAATGCCTGGAGGAGCTTTTGGTCCATGAAAGAACACATGAAAGGACATCTCCCATTGCCACTCAAACGCAAGCTCATGGACATGTGCATTCTTCCAATTCTCACCTACGGTGCCCAAACGTGGTCTTTGACTAAAGATCAGAAGTCAAGCCTCAAGGTTTGTCAAAGGGCTATGGAGCGCAGCATCCTTGGTTTGAAACTGATAGACCGGGTCAGAAATGAGATCATTCGCTCCAGAACCCAAGTGACAGACGTTGCCACCACCGCTGCCAATCTAAAGTGGGATTGGGCTGGACATGTCTGCCGCATGCCAGATGACCTGTGGGCCAAAACCACTACAAACTGGTCCCCAGCAAAAGGAAATCGGCGTCGAGGCAGACCAAGAAAGAGATGGCGAGACGAAATCGATAGTTTCTTAAAGAACTGGCCTATCGAAGCGCAAAACCGGGACGCATGGAGAGAACGGAGGGAGGCCTTTGCCCAACAATGGGACAGCGACGGCTGATATAATAATAATCCAACTCCAAGCAAACATGTAGTAGATTGATTGAGCTCCATCTAAGTATAACCAATTCGTATTTCGTAAAACAGAGAAAAGTCGAGCTCACTTCGCTCGCTTTAAGTTTCTGTTTTAACTGTTGTATAGGTATAGCATAGCATAGCATATGCTCACGATTATATTCCCCGAGGGGGTAGTCAGAGATATTATCAATCTTCAGAATATCCACGTTTCATTAGTAGTACTGAAACTCTGTCCAGTGTGACGTCGTCACTTCTAATGCACAGTAGGTACAAATACGTCACACCCCTCCTAACAAAACACGTCATGCTCCCCAGCAGAACCACCTTCCAGGATGTGGGTCAAAATTTCAGGATAAATTGTACATAATATGTACTAATTTGTACCTCCGTCTGAAAAATTGTACCTTCAGTACGACGGCGATTGAGCTCTGTCCATAACCAATTCGTAGAGCGGAGAAAATTAGAGCTCGCTTCGCTCGCTCTATGTTTCTGTTTTAGTTATTGTGCCTGTGTAGGTACAATAATTAAAACAAGGCTGTGGTCAGAAATCTTTAGGATTATACACATAATAATTATAATCCTAAAGATTTAACAGCAAACCGGGGAACGCCCCGGGCGGCAGGTTTAGGGGGCGCCAAAATCAAGATGGAAAAAACATATTGCTTCGACTTGAGAATTTTGCAAAAAAATATCGTGCTCGCTTCGCTCGCTCCTGATTTCAGACATCTCATTATATTGCAGTGACGAAATCTCGAGCATGTTTCGCTCGCTCTTGGTTTAAGATCGTATTGCAGTCATCCCATTATAATATTGCAGTGAAATCTCGAGCTCGCTTCGCTCGCTCTTGGTTTTAGATCTTATTGCAGTCATCTCATTATATTTCAGTGAAATATCGAGCTCGCTTCGCTCGCTCTTGGTTTTTTTGTTGTATTGAAATTGCGAATTTCTGACTCGAACTAAAAATATTGCAGTAAAATCTCGAGCTCGCTTCGCTCGCTCTTAGTTTTAGATCTCATTTCAGTCATCTCATTATATTGCAGTGACGAAATCTGAGCTTGCTTCACTCGCTCTCGGTTTAAGATCGTATTGCAGTCGTCTCATTATATTGCAGTGAAATCTCGAGCTCGCTTCGTACGCTGTTGCTTTTAGATCTTATTGCAGTCATCTCATTATATTTCAGAGAAATATCGAGCTCGCTCCGCTTGCTCTTGGTTTTTTTGTTGTATTGAAATTACCTATCGCAGAATTCGATCATAATGCGAATTTCTGACTCGAACTAGAAATATGGCAGTAAAATCTCGAGCTCGCTTCGCTCGCTCTTGGTTTTAGATCTCATTTCAGTCATCTCATTATATTGCAGTGACGAAATCTGAGCTTGCTTCACTCGCTCTCGGTTTAAGATCGTATTGCAGTCGTCTCATTATATTGCAGTGAAATCTCGAGCTCGCTTCGCTCGCTCTTGCTTTTAGATCTTATTGCAGTCATCTCATTATATTTTAGTGAAATATTGAGCTCGCTTCGCTCGCTCTTGGTTTTTTGTTGTATTGAAATTACCTATCGCAGAATTCGATCATATTGCGAATTTCTGACTCGACCTAATCATATTGCAGTAAAATCTCGAGCTCGCTTCGCTCGCTCTATGTTAAACGTTTTATTGTAACCACTCAACCTGGACCTGGCCTCCCTAAGAAAAAATTATTGCTACACTCTTGTAGAGGAGGCCCGGGCCCGGCGCCAATCTCATGTTTTTGCCCCGCCTCGGAAAAATCGTAGATCCGGGGCTGATTGTTTTAGTTTTCTACGTATGTATACAAGACGTCTCGGATCTGTGTCTCTAACTTAATTTTTTTATATCTTAATACGTGGCCTGAGTCGGCCGAGGCCCCCCCCCCCCCCCCAATATGAAATCCTGGATCCGCCCTTGGCTATACAACAGTTAAAACAGAAACTTAAAGCGAGCGAAGTGAGCTCGACTTTTCTCTGTTTTACGAAATACGAATTGGTTATACTTAGATGGAGCTCAATCAATCTACTACATGTTTGCTTGGAGTTGGCCGTCGATGACCGTTACAAAATTTCGTCACAGGCATATTAAGTGGTCCCGTCGACAAAAAATTATATAACAAGCAAATAAAAATTTAAAATTAAAAGCGATATTAGCGACCGGGATGGACGTGCCGTACGTGGTTGCGTTGCTAAAGGTTATAAAATTGCGTTTAATAGGGTCTCTTAGGGATGCGGTACGGTGAAGCGGGAAGGGAGCGGCCAACTCAAAGCAAACGCCTAGTATATTTTTCCCGAATTTGCCACCCCTAGTAAAGTGCCGCCCGGGGCATTTGCTCCCTTGCCCCCCCTCGCTACGCTACTGGCCTCACTATTTAATATTTACGCTATGGTACCGGTTACAGTTTAAAAGTACCATTCATCATTTATTACTCCTAACAAAACTCCGTAAAATGACTGGGCTAAACGTCGACTTTGATAAATTAACAATAAATAAATTAATACCTAGTCAATTTATTTTGGTCTATTTGAGACTTGAGCATAATGTAATAATTGCTAAGTATTTTTTCACAGGCGCATTGAAAAGAAAGTTTCGATAGTGTTATAATTTTGAATTCATAAAATTATATTTTAATTCGATAGTGCGAGGTCGAAGTACAATTTGAGTACATTTTTTGACGTCTTCCGTTTGCTTAAACTCCGTATAGTTACCGAGATATGGAGGTGGTTCTGCTGGGGAGCATGCTCTCTGGCAGAACCACTTACAATGACTGATTAGATGAAAAGTACTGAAGGTACAATTTTTCAGACGGAGGTACACAGAAGACAACATTATTAACTTAGAAAAATAAACTTTTTTTGTCCGGGACCTTTAGCGCAAGACCGACTCACACTTGGCCGGTTTTTAGTATTTGTTGTTATTCTGTCGAGTTTGCTCTATAATCACACTAAGTTTGACGCTTGTATGTGTTACCGTTTTTACGATAGAGAGTGAAGAAAGAACGTTGATAAAAACTAGTTTCTTGTTGAGAACCCCCCTTAATTTTTAACTTTTTGACATTTTTATTATTTGTTAACAAATCCGCCTATCTAAATTTCAACTATCTAGCTATTACGGTTCAAAAGTTACAGCCCTAAATAGGTAGGACAGACGGACGGACGGACGGACAGACGGACAGACGGACGGACGGACAACGTAGGCTTAGTAATAGGGTCCCGTTTTCACCCTTTGGGTACGGAACCCTAAAAATCGTGGATACCGGACGTTTTGCAAGGTAGAATGTATACATTTACTAGGCTATATTGTCAAGTAGCCTAATATTGGTTTTGCACTGTAGCTCGAGTTTTTTACGACCTAAAATGTGGAACGTACACAGCAAGCTCAAAATTTAATTTGACTACACTTTGAAAAGATATAAGATCCAAAATCTGATTTTACCGCAATGTGCTAACTAGGAGCGAGCGAAGCGAGCTCGAGATTTTACAGCAATATAAATAGATCAGTGCAGTTCGTTCGTACGTTCTAAAAACTATTGCTTGCTTCATTATAAATTTATAACTCGATTTTTCCAGCTCATGCCGAAATTCAGGCGATTCACGTTATTGGGCCAGAAGGATTCTGGGGTTGGTCCACCGTGTGGGGGTCGAACTGGAGAAACAGTTGAAAATGAGGTAAATGGAAGGTCTAGCGAAATGTAGGTACTGGAACTTTTATAAATGAAAGAACGACTCGCAGATGGATTAAAATTATGTGCCCTTAACATCAACCAATCGGACTTTTTTTTGTTTGTTTCGGTACTGTATACAGGGTGGAAGGAAAAGTATCATTAACCTTTAATTCACATACCTACTCTACCTATCAAACTGAAAATTACTATGGGTGCAAAACCTGACAGAACAAAACAAATCTGCTGTTCTATTCGTTTAAGTCGAGTATTGCAGTTTAGTATGGTACAGCAGATTTTTTTTGCACTGACATGACACGCTTCACGCTTGCTCCCGTAGTAAAAGTTGTTCAGTTTGATGGATAGAGTATGTGGTTTAAAGGTTAATGATACTTTTCCTTACACTTTGTATAGTCTGGTTTCTGTGTAGTCCTCTTCTCCTGCTAAGTTTCTCAATCAGACGGATAAAATCTTATCAAGTAGGTAGACTTGTAAACATACTAACTGTATTTTAACGTAAGCTATTTCTTTTGCGCAGTAAACCATATACGCCAGTAACCGTAGACATAAAAATCGCGTTAGGTCGCAATAAACTGCACGGAGCTGATTTTTTGGGATGTTGTTAGGGTAGATACCAGTAGCATAACACCAATTTTGCAGCTTCGGAAGACCTGTGCTAACCAAGTGGTGCTCGCCCTAAATAGGCAGGACAGACGGACGGACGGACAGACGGACGGACGGACGGACAACTTACCTAGGCTTAGTAATAGGGTCCCGTTTTCACCCTTTGGGTACGGATCCCTAAAAACGGGCACGGAATATAGAAATGAGTAGTCAAGCTACGAAAGTTGAAATAATTCCATAGATGCTTCAGTGGCTCTCTCATACTAAGCTCTACCACGATTACTGTTAAACAAGTAGGTATACTTCTGATTATAGGTACCTACTGCCGCAACTAGAGCTGACGATAAAATTAATTGTTTAACTTTTTGACATGTCGCATTGATGTGTATACCTACCGATAATAATAGACACGGTTACCGTTTTTGTTTTAGCTAGATTGAAGCGCGTTGCGTATCATATGAGGCGTCACAAGATCAATCCCTTAGAGCCCTATCTGATTTACCCACGGGGCCTACCCACGCTGCGCTAACCGGTACGCGGTCGTTTTCGGCCCCATCGGCCATCGGTTCTGGGAGCAATGTGCCCCGCCCGCTGCCACTTAAGTTTAGCGATTCTTTGGGCTATGTCAGCTACTCTGGTTCTTCTGCGGATCTCTTTATTTCTAATTCGATCTCGCAGGGAAACTCCGAGCAAAGCCCTCTCCATTGCCCTTTGGGTGACTTTCAGCCTTTTTATGAGGCCTTGAGCAACCTTGAGTGAGCGACCACGTCTCTGTTCCATGTCATCACTGGCAACACACACAGATCGAAGACTTTCGTTGTAAGACACTGCGGTATTTGGGACGTGAAGATATTACGTAGCTTCCCGAACGCTGCCCAGACGAATTGGATTCGACGGTTGATCTCTTTCCCGAAGTTGGACCTACCTTACTGAATAATTTGTCCCAGGTAGACATAATCGTCAACAACTTCGAGAGCAGAGTTTCCGATCATTACAGGAGTGGGTACAACATGGGCATTTGACATGATCTTCGTCTTGTCCATGTTCATCTTCAGACCAACTCGTTCGGAGGCTCTGGTGAGATCATCGAGCATTCGACTGAGCTCCTCCATGATGACAATATCATCGGCAAACCGAAGTTGACTGATGTTCTCGCCGTTTATGTTGATGCCTAGCCCTTTCCAGTCCAGAACCTTGAAAACATCTTCCAGTGCAGCGGTGAACAGTTTCGGAGATATAACGTCTCTCTGCCTCACACCTCGCTGCATTTGGGTAGGTTTCATGTCATGCTCCCCAGCAGAACCACCTTCCAGGATATGGGTCAAAATTTCAGGGTAAATTGTACCCTATTACTAAGCCTACGTTGTCCGTCCGTCCGTCTGTCCGTCTGTCCGTCCGTCCGTCCGTCTGTCCTACCTATTTAGGGCTGTAACTTTTGAACCGTAATAGCTAGATAGTTGAAATTTAGATAGGCGGATTTGTTAACAAATAATAAAAATGTCAAAAAGTTAAAAATTAAGGGGGGTTCTCAACAAGAAACTAGTTTTTATCAACGTTCTTTCTTCACTCTCTATCGTAAAAACGGTAACACAGACAAGCGTCTAACTTAGTGTGATTATAGAGCAAACTCTACAGAATAACAACAAATACTAAAAACCGGCCAAGTGTGAGTCGGTCTTGCGCTAAAGGTCCCGGACAAAAAAAGTTTATTTTTCTAAGTTAATAATGTTGTCTTCTGTGGTGGTGTGGTACGGAACCCTCGGTGCGCGAGTAGCCCGACTCGCACTTGACCGGTTTTTATTTTATATGTGATACGGGTAGGTATAGGTCCTCATTAAAAATCCAAGTTTTCGAGGTGCTGCCGCGGACTCGGCGATGAAACACCGAAAATTTCGAAGCTTTTTCAGTTTTCATTGTTTAAAATCTAAAATTTAGGTTTTAGAGTAAAATTATGTTTTAGGGGAATTAACAGCACTAAATGCGCTACAGTTTGGTTTGTTGAATCTCTTCTATACTGTATAGTTACCGACATATGATACTTCAAAATAAGGGCAGATAGGGCTAATTTCTAACTGTCCTATGCCTGTGGGTGCTGAAAATCTGGGCTCAAGAGTGTTTTTTGTACGTAGGTAAACTCTGGAAGTAAGTACCAAACCGATTCTTAAAATTCTTTCACTGATAGAAAGCTACACTATCCCTGGTTCCCTGATAGGCTACATTTAATTTTGTAAAAAAAACTATTCGGAATCTAGTTGATGTACATTACAATATATATTTACAATGTACTCATAAAGCCCTTTCATTTGATACCCCACACGGTATGATTAGACGAAATTTTTTTTTTCTTTGTATGGCCAACTTTATGACGTCACAGTTTCTACCCCCACAGTCTAAGCGCTTGTCATCTAAACTATTATAAAACTGTAACAGAAGTGTGTCTGTACATTGAAGATATTTACAAAAAAAAGATTACGATAATTATGGTTTTTAGGCTTCCCTGATTCCAAATCACAAATTTTTTGACTTTTTGTCTGTCTGTTTGTTTGTTTGTTCGTTTGTTTGTTTGTTTGTTTGTTCGAGTATCACGCAAAAACTACTGAACCGATTTTGATGAAACTTTTTTTGTTTGATAGCTTATGATCTGACTTAAAATCTGGTAGGTATATAATTTGTGCGGACGAAGTCGCGGGTTAACGCTAGTAATATATAAGATTGCGGCTAGTATATAACCTAACGCTAGTAATAGATAAGATTGCGGCTAGTACATAATCAGCTCGATCGCGGCCAGTGACAATCTTTTTTGAAATCAGTAACAATTTAAATCTTGAGAAGTAAATTATATGAATATATACGATTTTAATAGGTAGTTGAATCCTATTCGAGGAGCTCACGGACTGTACTCTTTGTCGGACGTCAAAACGTGTGCTTTGTATGAATATTTGTACGTACAGTCACCAGCAGATATATCTATCGTAGCAAACAAGGTGGTCAAATATTTCTAAGCAGTTCTAATTTTCAATAATTTCTTTACTCATAACCAATCAAAAATATAGGAACGCCTATAACATCAAATATATCGACGCAGTCAGGGTGGTCATAAAAATCTGAACAGTTTCGGAAAAAAACCTTACTCCGTTGTTTTACATTTTAATGTTAAATAACAAAGACCAAAAAAAAACTTTGTAAATAACATTGTAAAGAAATTATTGAAAATTCGCTTTCCAGATATCACTACATAGTATAAAACAAAGTCGCTTCTCGCTGTCTGTCTGTCCCTATGTATGCTTAGATCTTTAAAACCAAAATAATGTACACACGGCGACAGATCAACCTACCCATAGTTCGACCTTATGTCCATGAACATAGAGTTCTTCTTCTTCTTCTAAACACCTTCACAGTGAAACCTAAAGTTCATAACATATTTAATTAAAAAAAAAAAGGGATTAGTCATACCTCTCCATACTTTGAAGTGTTGTATCTTGGGAACTATTCAGTATATAAAGATTATCAAATTGTAGCGCATTTGGTCTTGTTTAAACCTTTAGTAAACAAGTTTGCTCTAAAACCCAACATTTAAGTTTTACTGAAAAAGTCTCGAAATTTTCGTTGTTTTATGGTCACACCAAAGCCCGCGGCAGGACCCCAAGGTCGAAAACTTGTATTTTTATTAAGGACCTCTACCTGTATAACATATCCAAAAATCCCGGATACCCGACCTTTTGTAAGGTAGGGTATCATTTTCCAAACAGATTTACTGAACTTTTACGCCAACGTATCTTCCGAAATAAAGCTAAATCGTTACCGTTAATATAATTTGCGCGATACGAATTGTGCATAACGTAACGTTTTTGGTTGTGGTTTTGTTTTGGTAGTATCGTTCAAACTTAGCCTCTTAGGGCGATTGAGGCCCAGGGTCTTTGCCCAGGGTTCAATTCATGCTTAAATTAAAGGTATATAACCTAGGTACTAGCTGTTGCCCGCGACTTCGTACGCGTGGACTTAGGATTTTTTTTTTGTGGCACTGACTTGTCTTTGTGACTTCTGAAAGAACACCCCTACTCATCCCTCTATTCACCTCCTACTCACCCTTACGTACCCCCTCCCTACTCACCCCTATGCACCCCGCACTCATTCCCTACGCACCCTTACTCATCCCTACGCACCCACTACTCACCCCCTACGCATCTCCAACTCACCCCTACGCACCCTTACCCCCTATATGCGCCCCCTACTCACCCCAGCGTACGTTTACAACGTACGTTGTACGTGTGCAGGGGGTACCCCCTGCACACTCCTACGCACCTTTTACTCATCTCCTACGCACCCCCAACGTAGCCCCTACACACTCCTACGCACCCGTATTCACCCCCTCTATGCACGAATTATTCCGTCTATGTCGAGCACCCCCCTACTCACCACTTACGCACCCCTTACTTACCCCTACGCACCCCCTATGCTCCCCCTACTCAACCCCTACTCGCCCCCTCTACATACCACTTTCGCACCCCTACTCACCCTTACGTACCCCCTACTCACCCCTACGCACCCATTACATACGCCGTACGCACCCCCTACACACCCCTTACGTACCCAGTACATACGCCGTACGCACCCCTACACCCCCCCTGCGGAACCCCTACGCACCCTCTCCTCACCACTTACGCACCCCCTACTCACCACTTACGCACCCCCTACTCACACCCTACGCCCCCCTACGTACCCAGTACATACGCCGTACGCACCCCTACGCACCCCTTACGCACCCCCTACGCACCCAGTACATACGCCGTACGCACCCCTTACACACCCCTACACCCCCCCTACGGAACCCCTACGCATCCTCTCCTCACCACTTACGCACCCCCTACTCACCACTTACGCACCCCCTACTCACCACTTACGCACCCCCTACTCACACCCTACTAACACTCTACTCATCCCCAATTAACGTTCCAAAAAACCATAAAAATGAAACCCATAATGATATTTAGACATTTCAACCCCGTCGCACCTAACACGGCATGTTGGTATTTCACGTCCACCACGTCGGATTTTAAAATCATTGTTGTTTTCGTAATCAGCGGCCCCATAAACCATACAAACAATACCAATCTTGATTTTCAGTCTTTGTCACCCCATTCAGGGGTTGAATTCTGAAAAAAAAAACTGAAACACTGGTTTACTCATTTATCAATAGGAGTACTCCTGTGCAGTTTCGAATAAAATAGTCTAACTAATCTTGATTCCCCATACAAACTTTGGACCCCCGTTTCACCCCCTCGGGGGGTGAATTTTGAAAAATACTTTCTTTGTGCAACCCTAGGCCACATAAGGTACCTACATGCCAAATTTGGAATCTCTAGTCCCAGCGGTTTGGGCTGTGCATTGATGTGTCAGTCAGTCATTCAGTTTTTTCTTCTATATACTCTTATACAGGGTGTCCCAGAAATG
Organism: Agonopterix subpropinquella; assembly: GCA_922987775.1. Taxonomy (NCBI): domain Eukaryota; kingdom Metazoa; phylum Arthropoda; class Insecta; order Lepidoptera; family Depressariidae; genus Agonopterix; species Agonopterix subpropinquella. The sequence goes on along the minus strand of OV277693.1, from coordinate 47,487,684 downwards.
GTGAATCAAACTGCTATGGGAGGCAGCTTGACTAATGTCCTATCCATAAAAAATATTAAAAAAAATAAAACGCACATGACCATAAAAAAAAAAGAATATCCAAAAAAACGGGAAAATCATCAAATTTTTCTAAGTTTCCAGCTCTAATTATCGCGTTTTGGGATAATTTGTAATTTTTTTCTGCCAATATTAATTGTTAGAGGTTGCTTCGACTGATTGTTAACATTTTACAAAAAAAAAATGTCTGCACTTCGAGCACAGACCACTTAGTTTAATTGTTTTTTCTGAACCGAAAAATTTTCTTGCTATTTTAACCAGCTGTAGTATAAAAAAAAAGTATGGGACTTGTGCGGCAAACTACTTCAAAAAGTTGCCTATTTAATGACGATTTTAAAATGATACGAATCACTGAATTTACTTTACAAAATTGGGAGATATTAATTTTCTTGTGTGCTAGGGTGAAATTTGTGCAATTTATTCTTTACTTTTTAATTCATTTTCCACTTCTAATCCGTTGCTTCTAAGGTTAGAATTGGCTAAAAAAGTTGTTTCAATACCCGGTAGTAATGGCACGGTTTTTTAGAATCCCGGTTTTTCAAAATCCCGGTGTTTTAAAATCCCGGTTGTTTAAAATCCCGGTTTTTTTAGGAATCCCGGTTTTTTTTAAATTCCCGGTTTTTTGGGAATCCCGGTGTTTTAAAATCCCGGTTTTTTGGGAATCCCGGTTTTTTGGGAATCCTGGTGTTTTAAAATCCCGGTTTTTTAAATTCCCAGTTTTTTGGGAATCCCGGGAATTTAAAAAACCGGGATTCTTAAAAAAACGGGATTTTAAACAACCGGGATTTAAAAAAAATCGGGTTTTTAAAACACCGGGATTTTGAAAAACCGGGATTCTAAAAAACCGTGCCATTACTACCGGGTATTGAAACAACTTTTTTAGCCAATTCTAACCTTAGAAGCAACGGATTAGAAGTGGAAAATGAATTAAAAAGTAAAGAATAAATTGCACAAATTTCACCCTAGCACACAAGAAAATTAATATCTCCCAATTTTGTAAAGTAAATTCAGTGATTCGTATCATTTTAAAATCGTCATTAAATAGGCAACTTTTTGAAGTAGTTTGCCGCACAAGTCCCATACATTTTTTTTATACTACAGCTGGTTAAAATAGCAAGAAAATTTTTCGGTTCAGAAAAAACAATTAAACCAAGTGGTCTGTGCTCTAAGTGCAGACATTTTTTTTTGTAAAATGTTAACAATCAGTCGAAGCAACCTCTAACAATTAATATTGGCAGAAAAAAATTACAAATTATCCCAAAACGCGATAATTAGAGCTGGAAACTTAGAAAAATTTGATGATTTTCCCGTTTTTTTGGATATTCTTTTTTTTTTATGGTCATGTGCGTTTTATTTTTTTTAATATTTTTTATGGATAGGACATTAGTCAAGCTGCCTCCCATAGCATTTTGATTCACCATTTCTGGGACACCCTGTATTTAGATAATAAGACATATAAAATAAAATATGTTTCGACAGATTTTCTTGTCCACTATATTAAATTTCAAAATCGATGCTATTTTCGTAATTGACGTCCCAAAAAACCATAAAAACGACACCCATAATGATATTTAGACATTTCAACCCCATCGCACCCCCCCAGGGGATGATGGTATTTCACGTCCGCCACGTTGGATTTTAAAATCATTGTTTTTTTCGTAATCAGCGGCCCAATAAACCATACAAACAATACGCATCTCGATTTTCAGACTTTGTCACCCCATTCCCCCCTTTCAGGGGTTGAATTCTGAAAAAACCTGAACATGTGTTTACTCATTTATTAATAGGAGTACTCCTGTGAAGTTTCGAATTAAATAGTCTAACTAATCTTGATTCCCCATACAAACATTGGACCCCCGTTTCACCCCCTTAGGGGATGAATTTTGAAAAATCCTTTCTTAGTGCACCCCTAGACCTCATGAGGAACCTACGTGCCAAATTTGGAATCTCTAGACCCAGCGGTTTGGGCTGTGCGTTGATATGTCAGTCAGTAAGTCATTAAGTCATTCAGTCAGTCAGTTTCTTCTTTTATATATTTAGACGAGCTTTTACCCGCGACTTCGTCCGCATAAATTATATATCAGATTTTAAGTCAGATGATAAGCTATCAAACAAAAAAGTTTCATCAAAATCGGTTCAGTAGTTTTTGCGTGATACTCGAACAAACAAACCCACAAACAAACAAACAAACGAACAAACAAACAAACAAACAAACAGACAGACAAAAAATCAAAAAATTTGTGATTTGGAATCAGGGAGATCTAAAAACCATACCGTAATTTTTTTTGTAAATATCTTCAATGTACAGACACACTTCTGTTACAGTTTTATAATAGTTTAGATATATAACTGCTTTACAAATTTATTTGTTATAATTTACCTCGTAGAATACGCTAGTATTATAGTACTCTGTGGTAGAATGAGTATTTTAGCCGAATTCCTGTTCGGAAGACGGCTAAAACTACAATTTTGAACTTTTTGGGAAAAATTGCCAATGTTTAACGTGTTGTATCTCAAGACCTAATTAACTGACAGAGCTGCAATTAAATTCAATATACCTATAGAAAATTTTGTCTACTTTAAAAACGTCCTGAATCATTTTTATGTGAAATGCACCATTTAGAAGTTCAAGTCAAAACTTGAAAAAAGACCGAAAATTTCGAGGTTTTTCAAGCACCACTTGGTTAGCACAGGTCTTTCGAAGCTGCTAACTTGGTTTTATATTACTGGTATCTATCCTAATAACATCCCAAAAAAGCAGCTCCGTGCAATTTATTGCGACCTAAGGGTCAGCGCACACCCAGCGTAAATCTGCTCGCGCATGCTCGAGCATGTTCTTTGCAGTCGCGCACACCTAGCGTCAAAATCCGCCGGCGGCAGAGGCGAAATCCGCCGGCGGCAGCGGCGGATGCTCGAGCATGCGCGAGCATGCTCGCGCGTGTTCGAACAGTCTCGCGGATGCTCCCGTGTTGCTACAGTTGACAGTGAATTTTGCAGTTGTGTTTACAATATTTTAAAGTAAAGACGTGCGAAGAGTAATTTTAAAGTATGGTGGACTGGGATTTGGTAATTATTGGGTTACTAGCAGAGGAAGAGGAGCAAGAGCAGGAAAAATGCTGTGTTACGGTTTAAAGTTCTAGGGACAATTATTTTATGGCTAGGAACTATAAAATGGAATATGAACAATTTGAAAACCTACTAAATCTGCTTCGACCTTTCAGATTTTCTTTGTATTTTCAAAAAGAGTTCGATTATTATACAACGTGTTAATAAATTAGCGCAAAACCTCATACACCCCAACTGATTTATAACAAAAGAATTAGATTGAAACAATAATTTCATTATTTTGATACTTAAAATTTAAAGTTATTCGCATTTTAAGTTCGGAGGCAAAAATGATTTGTTATCATTTCAGCACTGAAAGAAAGCGCTAACGTACTCATGGATACATTTTTATAATCTTGTTTTGGTAGTAAGTAGGGTGAGTGTGCCCGTGGGGTGGGTTGACATCGGGTTTAGTAAATTAAAAATTTTATGAAAAAAATAATTAAAATTTTGAAAAAAATTACCTATGTTGAAACCATGATAATTCGATTCTGCTATCGATTCTAAACAAACTACTTTCTAGTTTTGCGTTAATTCATTAACACGTTGTATAATATTATCTGTAGTAAATTGCCCTTTTCGGGCTAAAGTAGTTAAAAAATATGCTAGATTTAGTACGAAACCGGCCGAGGTGGCAACACTTACGACGGATCGCAAGCATCGACACGGGCGTATGCTCGAACATGCTCGAGCATGCGCGAGCATCCGCGCGCATGCTCGCGACTGCTCCCGTCGCCGCGAGGAGCATACGCGAGCATACTCGAACAGACGCTGAAGGGATTTAATCACTTGCAAGCTATTTTCAACTTTATTTCAATGGGAATAGAGTTCATTATCAATTGAATCAATGAAATCTGCTCGCGCATGCTCGAACAGTTTTACGCTGGGTGTGCGCTGACCCTAAGATGTTAAAATTACTGGCGTACGTAGGGGGTCAGTCTGCCAGCCAAGCGATGCCGCAGGCCCAGCGCTATGTTAATGTTTGGTGGTACAGAACCCTCGGAATAATGGAGAACGGCATAGCATTTTTAGCCTTTTATTGGCTCCACTCACTATACGCATTAATTATATATCCGCGCGGCTCGCACTCGCGACGGCGCGGAAACGATTTTTTTAAAGTCTGCTTAAGAGGAATTTGTTAAAAAAATCTGGTGTTGCGTATTGTTCATTGTGCGATTTGTGAATTTTGAGTGTCGTGCTCATTTTGCGTTTTGTACATTATGCTCCGAAGGGGGGAAAACTAAATAAGATAAGTCTTATTTAGTTTTCCCCACCAGTTAGGACAGCCAGTGGCTGAGCACTTACCGTCGCGTAAGGGTCAGCGCACACCCAGCGTAAAACTGTTCGAGCATGCGCGAGCAGGTTTCATTGATTCAATTGATAATGAACTCTATTTCCATTGAAATAAAGTTGAAAATAGCTTGCAAGTGATTAAATCCCTTCAGCGTCTGTTCGAGTATGCTCGCGTATGCTCCTCGCGGCGACGGGAGCAGTCGCGAGCATGCGCGCGGATGCTCGCGCATGCTCGAGCATGTTCGAGCATACGCCCGTGTCGATGCTTGCGATCCGTCGTAAGTGTTGCCGCCTCGGCCGGTTTCGGACTAAATCTAGCATATTTTTTAACTACTTTAGCCCGAAAAGGGCAATTTACTACAGATAATATTATATAATAATCGAACTCTTTTTGAAAATACAAAGAAAATCTGAAAGGTCGAAGCAGATTTAGTAGGTTTTCAAATTGTTCATATTCCATTTTATAGTTCCTAGCCATAAAATAACTGTCCCTAGAACTTTAAACCGTAACACAGCACAGGGCGTAGTATTTCCCAAATATAAGTACATCTTTCTTGCCTCTTTTCATCTTATTGATGTGCTCTTCTTGCTCCTCTTCCTTTGCTAGTAACCCAATAATTACCAAATCCCAGTCTACCATACTTTAAAATTGTTGTTATCGCACGTCTTTACTATAAAATATTGTAAACGCAACGCAAAATTCACTACGTCAACTGTAGCAACACGGGAGCATCCGCGAGACTGTTCGAACACGCGCGAGCATGCTCCGCCGCTGCCGCCGGCGGATTTTGCCGCTAGGTGTGCGCGACTGCAAAGAACATGCTCGAGCATGCGCGAGCAGTTCTACGCTGGGTGTGCGCTGACCCTAAGTATATTTAATACTACGGTTTTACGGCGCACGTATCCAGGGGGGATAGGTGGGATTTATCCCCCCCCCCCCCCCCCCCCAAAACAAATCTAGATACGTGCTTGGTTGTTAGTCGCGATTTTGAGTCAGTTTCGTATAAAATCTGGGAATGCATTGTCTATTTCAACGGACTCAAAATACGCGACTCATAAGTCACAAAATTACGCTCGTTTGGCCACGGCCTAAGAAACTTCTACAAAATGCAATACAATGCAGCGAGATGATGGGGGTGGCTGGCTAAAATAAACTCAACATTCATACCTACAAATTAGTTTATTTGGTACTAACAACAAATTCCTTATATTTACAAATTATGACCAATTACCAGAAATCACAACGTGATTTGGGATTTAAACAGAAAAGGTACAATTTTCTTGTTTGTTCACATTGTCCCCTACGTCTTTATCCCTTTTTGTCAAAAACAAAAGATAAAATAATAATGCTACTTCAACCAATACTTTTTCGTTACTTGCACACTAATAATTGTGTTGAATCAAATTGTCATCTTTCAAATTGTGATACAATATTTTTTTTAATACATTGAAGTTAATCAAAGGTGTGATTAAAATAAAAGAACGGGTACCTACTAGACCTAGACCTTACATCTAAAATTGAACATTATTTATGTCCTTTTGAGATAGGCTGGATCAAAACTTACTGTATTTTTGTTTTTGATGTTAAAGTCATTTATTCGTATTTAGTCAAACAACTAGTATGTGATTTCAAAGAAATCAATTTTACAAAATGACTTCCATACTTGACCGTAACGAAAACTTACCTATTAGTTATAGTAACTGTCCCACTACAAAAGTTCCGTGGAGTCTTGCGTTTACGCGATGATAAAACAATAAGACGTTAATTTAAAATAAAGCAAATTTTATTTCATTGAAATATTTGATGATGGGGCAGTGACCATAGCGACGTCAGAATTGAAGTAGTTTTCTTTAAACTATAGACACAAACCTACGTTAGAGCTTAAAATATATTAAAACGCTAATCGCCGCTACGCGGAGAGCGTTCCTTAGCGTCGCCGTTTTGTCGCGGCGAGGCCGAGCGGGAGCGGTCGCGGGAGGCGGAGCGGGAGCGCTCGCGCGACGCGGAGCGGGAGCGGTCGCGGGAGCCCGAGCGGGAGCGCGAGCGCGAGCGCGACCTCGAGCGGGACTTGCTCTGGCGATGCTCCTCTACCTTCTTAGGAGAAGCTTCCTTGCTGCGAGACCTTTCCCTGTGGATACAATCAAGCGTTAGGCATTTTTGTTGGAATTGGTTTACTGTGAGCATTGACTCAGGATACTATGGACCTTGGGTCCACGGCACGCTCAAAAGTGTACGAACCAAATAGTAGGTACTGTAGCCCCGGGACTTTTTAATTACAAAAAAGATTACCGATTGCCGTTTTGATATTGTTGTAGGGTACGAAATTACTAATATAAAAACTTAAGTCTTAAAGATCGCAACGTGTCACAACCCAACGTAGCAAACAAAAAAAAATTGTCTTAAGGCTCCTACGCCCGGTTTTATGGCAAAATTGGGTAACTTTGTAACCATTTTATTCATTAACTATGGCACTTTTTAAGCTGAAAAAAGAACTGAACAGTCTAGACAATATGAGAAGTGATGTGGTTTTTCTAGAAATCGATTTTAATGAATAAAACCAAAGAAAAGTGAATCTAAAGTCCAGTTATTTGTCCAGTTGTAACCATTTTACTCTTACATTTTATATCGGAAGTAAATGAAAATTTACAATATTCTTCAAAATACAATATAGAATGATGTGGTTTTCTTACTTTTTCGAAATTGATAAAAATTTATATCAAATTTCAAAAATTACTGCTAAATTCCTGTCGTATTCATACCGGCACCCCCGCTCTCGTCCATATAGTCAGAGCGGGGCGAGGCCTCTTGCTAAACAGACCTGTACTTCGTCGAGACAAAATTATATTTCGGAATTTTAATTATTTTGTTTGAAATATAGAAAAAGAATATACAGAGCGGTCCGAGGGACTTTCGTTTGCAAAATATGAGGGTTTGACTTCTGTTATCTTTTGCTTCGTAAATATAAGAATCTTTGTAGGTATAGGTACCCATTTTTAATCAATTGTTTTACAACACTTTTTATTAAAAAACATAATAGAATAATCTATAGGTATACGCATATGCTCACGACTATATTCCCCGAGGGGGTAGTCACAGATATTCTGAAACTTCAGAACATCCACGTTTCACTAGTAGTACCGAAACTCTGTCCAGTGTGACGGGGAGTGAGCCCGTCGCCACTTGTAATGGACAGTAGGATACATGCCTCGAAATTGAAGCATGCAGGTTTCCTCACGATGTTTTCCTTCACCGAAAAGCCACTGCTATACAGAAGACACGGGTACGCGCTCCCAGCCTCCTCGAGCTATCATTACTGATTTCCCATTCCTTGCCACATTAATGATATCCTTAATACCCCTTTCTCCTTCCTTTCATAACAAATCCCGTCTTTCACCAAATCCTATTCCTTTCCGCCAATCCAAGGTCGCCGTGCCGAGGGATGCATGGCTAGGGGCGAGCCTAGTCATAAGCGAGCCTGATGTTCGGGACCGGGTGAATCCGAACACTAAGTAGCCTTGCTTCCGCATGCGGGGCTCTGTGGAAGTGGACAGTATATTTCCCTTGCTGATCGTGGGAACACAATGAGGCCAAATAATTTTATAGAACTCGGTGGCGGCGGTGGAGCTCGCCACTCATCACGCCAAGGTGTACCACGGGGCGAAAAGCGGGTTGCGGAGTGTCGCATTGCTACGCTGAATGTTCAGGGAGGAATGAAAGATAAGATGGATGAAGTGTGTCAGGTAGCGAATGAAAGATGTCTTGATATTTTATGTGTGAGTGAGACCAAACGAAAAGGGAAGGATGTTACCCACCATGGTCCACTGACTGCTATATGGTCTGGTGTCGGTCAGACGGAAAGAGCATGTCAAGGTGTAGGGGTCATCCTCTCCGATCGGATGGCTCAATGTCTGAATGGAAATGAATGCGTGTCGCCCAGACTTATTTGGGCTAGACTTAAATTAGGGCTAAGCCGCATATTCTTGCTGGCTGTATACGCTCCAGATACAAAGCTGTCCATGCCGGAAAGAGAGAAGTTCTGGGACAGCGTTAGAGACATCCTTAATACATGTGAGATGAATGAAAGGATTATTATGTTGGGTGATTTCAATAGTTGGATCGGAGTAAAACGGGATTTGTATCAAACAGTTTTAGGCAAGTATGGCGATGATAAAGTGAATGAAAATGGTGTAAGCTTGTTAGATATATGTCTGGAGAAGGATCTCTTTGTGACGAACACTTTATTCGCACATAAGAAGATCCATAAGTACACATGGGAAAGGGGAGAAAGTCGAACAATGATTGATTTTGTTATTGTAGATCGAAGGCTCAAAAGTAAGGTTGTCGACACCAGAAGCTTTCGTGGAGTCAGCAGCGTGGGAACGGACCATTATTTAGTTTTGTGCCGAATTAGTGGTATGTTTAAGTCTTGGCGACATAGACCACGTAAATCAACAACCTGTCTCGAACGCATCAGGGTTGAAAAGTTACAAGAGAAGGATGTGCAAGAAGAATATTTGAAAGAAGTGCGTAAAAGGACTTCCCACGTATGGGAAGACTTGTAATATGGGGGAATGAAAGAGCTTTGGGAAACTGTGAAGACTTCTTTAGTTGAATCAGCTACCGAAATATGTGGAGTGGTGAAAAGGAGGCAAGGAAGAAGGATGGATGAGAACTGGTGGGATGATGAGGTAAAAAAGGTCGTGCAAGAGAAGAAGAAAGCCTGGCTAGACTTTCTAGCAGTAAAAGCTAATGGAGACGTTAATGCGGTAGCGAAGATGGATGCTTATAGAGAAGTAAAAAAGAAAGTAAAGAAAGTTGTGGAGCAAAAGAAGAAATGCATAAAAGAGAAGTATGATGTTAAGCTCTCTGACGATTTTAGGACCAACCTTAAACTGTTTTGGAAGCAGGTTAAGGTGGCTCGTGGAGCGTCGGGAGCGACGAAATTAAGTGTTATAAGGGACGAGGATGGAAGAGTGCTGAATGACGAAAGACTGGTTTTAGAGCGTTGGAAGAATTACTTTGAGCAGCTTTTTGATAGTATCCAAGATGAGGCTCCCGATAGCGGAGAAACCTCAGAGCCAGCGTGCTCAGAGATAGGGATGGAAGAAGAAATTACGGGAGATGCAAATAGTGAAAGCGTTAAAAAGTATGAAATTAGGTAAAGCTGCAGGTTATGACAGGGTGAATGTCGAAATGCTAAGAAGTGGAAAAAGTGTAGTGACGAGCTTGCTGTGGAAACTTTTTAATATGTGCTGGAAGGACGGTCAAGTACCAGATGACTGGTGCAAAGCCGTCATCGTCCCATTATATAAAGGCAAAGGATCACAGCAAGAATGCAAGAACTACCGCGGCATCAGCCTTCTTAGTGTAGTTGGCAAACTGTATGCAAAAGTTTTGATTGAGAGAGTGATGAATGTAACTGATGAAAAAATGTGGGACGTACAAGCGGGATTCAGAAGAGGTATGGGTTGCATGGATCAAGTCTTTTCTTTAAGGTGCATCTCAGAGAAACACTTAGAAAAACACCAAAAAGTATTCTGCGCCTTTGTAGATCTTGAAAAAGCATATGACCGAGTGAACAGGAGTAAAATGTGGTCAACACTGTCAGCATATGGGGTTGATGACCGCTTAGTGCAGGCTTTGAAGTGTATCAGAGTTAATGGGGCGTACACAGACTGGTTTAACATCTCTAGGGGTGTGAGACAGGGATGTGTTGCGTCGCCATGGCTTTTCAATCTTTATATGGATAGTTGTCTGACTGATTTGAAAGAGATAGAATGCGGTATAAGAATGGATGAGCTTAGTGTCAAGTGCCTTTTGTATGCTGACGACCAGGTGATACTTGCGCCGTCGGTGACGGAGTTACAAGACATGTTGAATGTGATGAATGAGTCGTTGAAGAAGAAAGATATGAAAGTCAATGTATGCAAGACGAAGGTTATGGTTTTGGAACGTGAAGACGATGTTACAGAATGTAACATTGTTATGGAAGGAGACAGAGTGGAACAGGTGAATGAATTTGTATATCTGGGAAGTTTGTTTAAGAGAGATGGAAAGTGTGACAGGGATGTGGAGCGAAGGGTGACTGCGGGAAATAAGGTAAATGGGGCCCTGCACGCCGTGGTGAGTAGCCGGTCTGTATCAAAAAGGGCACGTCTGGCTATTCACAACGGTGTGTTGGTGCCTACGCTAATGTATGGGAGTGAATGTTGGGTATGGAATAAAAGGAATGAAAGTCGAGTGAATGCAGTTGAAATGCGCTCCTTACGAAGTATGTGTGGTATTACTTTGGTTGATCGAATCAAGAACAGTGTGATAAGGGATTGGTGTAAGTTGAAGGATGATATAGTAACAAGGATTGAGAGGGGTATGCTTAGATGGTTTGGTCACGTAGAGAGAATGAATGAAAGAAGACTTACGAATGAAATTTATCGTGCACAGGTGAGTGGAAGTGTTGGGAGAGGCCGTCCGAGGAAAACATACCACGATCAAATCAATGATCTTTTCCGAAATGGACAAGTGCGTAGCACCCTCAATCGACGGAAGTGCATGAAAAGATGTATGAATGTCAATGAGGCTAGAGAAGTGTGTCAGAGTCGTAGCGTGTGGCGATCTGTGGTCTCTGCCTACCCCCTTGGGACAATGGCGTGAGCTTATGTATGTATGTAAAAGTCAGTTAAAATAATGTACATAAATTCCGAAAAACTCATTGGTACGAGTTGGCCTGGACGGGGATCGAACCATCGCCTCCTGTACGACAGGCAAGGTTACTCGCCACTGGACCACCAATCTATAGGACCTATGATATATTATACCACAATATTTATAGTCTAGTAAAAATACGGTTTTAAGATTGCATTAAAGACACTGTAGTAGGTACTTTTATTTTGTTATAGACTTTTGTCGAGATTTCGTGGTAAATAAAGGGACTCTGAGAAATACCTTAAAATTGATATAAATGTCGAAAGGACATTCACATTTCTGAAGATGTTTATTCCTGCAGACCCGAAACGACCGTTAATTTAAGGTAGATCAAATTTACAAGTTTTGCTTAATATTGCTATTGCACATTTCGAGCAAGATTTGTAATTTAGATTTTTTTTTAAATAAAAATTTTATTATTAAAATTATATTTTTTATTTCAAGTCCTAGGTCGCCTAGAACCCTATGTAAGAAAGAGTTGGCATTCAGAGTTCACTGTGCAAGAGGGAGATGCAATTTCGACCTACTACGCGTTTGTTTTAAGTTTTTTTCCTGCATATCGAATATCGGCGAAAACGCGCCCCGACACGCAAAATTATTAAATAAACTAAGTTAGAGGATGGATTTCATGGCATATGGCATATCGTTAGAAAGAGGATAGACTAGAGAAGTTTTTAAAAAATCTGAAGAACTCGAAGGCTTTTAGTTTTTTTTTTATTGTAATTCAAAGTTGAGTTTAAAATTTTATTTTTCCTCTTTCAAAAAAAGTTAAAGTAAATAAAGAAAAACTGGAGGTCGCATCCATGTAAGTAATTAAAATTTTAGTAGAACCGTAAAACATAGGACATTCAAATAAAAAAATAATTTGGGGGTTGTACCTACAACTTTTTTTTTTATTCAAGCTTAAATGCTGACTTTCGCACTTTTTTTGAAAACCCCTAAACAATTCACCTAAAAAAATCCATGATGCGGGAATTTTTTTTGGGGACGTGGCGAGATAGCCAACGACCCCTCCTATCCACTATTTCAATTTGGCCAACGATGCACCAAACACCCTGTATGTTAGCAAACCGTTTCCCCTCCCCCGCAATCGAACGCGGGTGATGTTATCCATTTGCATCGGAAAACATCATCCGCGTTCGCCTACGGAGCAGGGGAAAGTTAGAAAACAGTGTTAGCAAACACGAAAATATGGCGCAGAGGATCCCGCTTAAGACTGTCTAAAGTTGCCATACAAAGCTATAAGACCAATCACCACCAAAACTGACTTTTTCACCAGACTCCCTGTATATATTGGTAATTTCGTGCCCTACAACAATATAAAAAACGGCAATCGGTAATCTTTTTTGTAATTAAAAAGTCCCGGGGCTACAGTTTACGGTAGTAACTATTAAATAATCTGTGCTACAGTCTACGAATAAGAATAACTATGGAAGAATAACTCTAAACAAAAGCAACATAATTTTTGGCACCCTTTGAAAAATGACATTTTGTATGAGTTTTGGCGGCAAGGTGTAGTTTTTAAGGTACAAATTTCGAACACTGTGTACTTTTTTTGGGGTCACTTTTTGAGCTTGATTTACATTTCTATACATTCTTATTCGTAGGCTACAGTGCTAAAAATTCAAAAAGAGATTCAATTGCGTGCCAGTCTTTTTTTGACCGACCGAACACGAGCGCGTACTGAGTCGTTTTAAAAATTTGTAAAAACTACTCAAGCAAAGTGAAAGAAAATATTATGGTGTATCGTATTTATATCAGTAAGTAGACTATTGTTTTATCATGTAGAACTATGATTTTGTTTACGATTTAATTAATTCGTAAAAAAAATCACAAAACGAACAAAACAAACAACAAATATATCTATCTGTCCTTTTCTCACACATTTCGCGCGCTAGAAAGAAAGAGATCAATAACGGCCACACATATTAGTCGGATTACCTGTCATGGCGTCAGCCATTACGTCTGCAGTCGAAGCAAAATATGGTGTCAAATGGGTGCAAACAAAACTAAGCCATGAGACTAGCTAGCTGCATAGCATACGATTTAAATTTGCAATTGGCTACTTGACAACTAGTCAAATCAGCTACTCTTTATCGGACGTCAAAACATGCGCTTTGTATGAACATTTGTACTAAATATTGAGTTGTGACGTCATCAACATTTTCATTACTTTTTATAGTTCATCTTGTTATTAAAAATAGTATTCAAGCTAAAAACCCAATGAAAATGGGAGTTTAGCGTTATTTTCTAACCCTTTTTTTATTGAGTAGATAAAAATAAAATATATTGAATGTAGTCAAATACCCAATTTTATTAGTTTGTTTATACAGGGGGTTACAGGGAAAGTAGCCCTAGATCCATTAACAGCTTGTAGAAACAAGACAAACAGACAGAAACAAACAGATTTGACTAATGGATGTCCTATCCAAAAATGAACACCTTTCCGAGATATTCGTAATTTTTTTTTTAAATTCCACCCTGATACAAAGATTTATTTTTTATTCTTAGGTTTATCCACTTGCTGCGAGTTTTTGTGTAGTGGGAAAGTTAATTCATATTTTATCATAATTAAAAAACATTATATTCTTCAAAAAATAACAATATTATAATCAACTAGCGGCCCGTCCCGGCTTCGCACGGGTGGACGTCTAATCTTTTCTAGCAATAAATATAGCCTATGTTACTCAGGGTGAATGCAGCTTTCTAATGGTGAAAGAATTTTTTAAATCGCCCCAGTACTTTTTGAGCCTATTCATTACAAACATACAAACATACAAAAATAGGTACAAATCTTTCCTCTTTATAATATTAGTGTTGATTATACTTTATTTTACACCAATTAAAACATAGGGGAGAGGAAGCTGCCCCTCCTTATAAGAGCGGTTCGCTAAGAAACTAACAGGCTTGAAGGCTCGCTTGTATAAATTTTTGTTTGTCTGCCTTGTATAATTTGCTCCTTAGATTGCATGAAGGAGCTTAGATTGCAGTAAGGTTGTCTGGAAGAAATCGCGTTTTAGCAATAAGACCGCCTGTTTTTGTACCTTAAAATAAAGTATAATTGATTGATGATTGATTGAAGGAGCAGGTAAACACTTTACTAGGCTGGCTGGAATTACCGTTATTTTTAATTATTTCCTGGTAGCTGTACCACGCTTATCATAGTTTTCTAAGAATTTTCGGGATATTACCAAAGATCATTGTACCTTGTTAGATAGCTAAGGAAACGTAGATCTAAACTATTATAAAACTGTAACAGAAGTGTGTCTGTACATTGAAGATATTTACAAAAAAAAAATTACGACATGGTTTTTACCTGTCCCTGATTCCAAATCACAAATTTTTGGATTTTTTGTCTGTCTGTTTGTTTGTTTGTATGTTTGTTTGTTTGGGTGTTTGTTTGTTCGAGTATCACGCAAAAACTACTGAACTGATTTTGATGAAACTTTTTTTGTTTGATAGCTTATCATCTAACTTAAAATCTGGTATATAATTTATGCGGACGAAGTCGCGGGTAAAAGCTCGTGTTTTATAAATATCTGCAGATCTGTTTTCATAGTTTTTTTAAATATCGCCCTTTATAACGCGAAGACATTTTAATTTTATTTTGTTTTATTTTCTTAAATCATGTCTTTTCTTTGATATTTTTGTAAGAATAATGTTTTGATTAAATGTTAACTTTCCCACTACACAAAAACTGTAGAAAATCGCAGCAAGTGGATACACCTAAGAATAAAAAATATATCTTTGCATAAGGGTGGAATTTTCAAAAAAAAAAAATATTAAAAGTCGGATATCTCAAAAGGTGTGAATTTTTGGATAGGACATCCTGTAGTCAAATCTGTTTGTAAAATAATGATTAATGACTGAGCATTCGTTTATTTATCACATTGTGACACAGGTATACGATTTTACAGCATTAAATTAACACGGATAATTGTTATGTGAGTGACCCATGAATGTTGTCTAACCTCTCGTAAGGAGTTTCATGGATCCGTACAAAAAACAATCGTATGGATTCGATTGTATGGAATTTCACGAAGTTTACGTAGATTTCAACTTCAAAGACACAATTTTTTATAAAATATGAAGACTTCAAAAAACGGTAAGTACTAAAAAGTTAATTTCCATTCAAAGGTCAGCAGCAAAATGCTCTCAGCAGTTTTTATGGATAAATTCAAATTTATAATAAACTAAAATAAGAGTCACAGATCCGGCACTCTATACAGGGTTATTTGTAATTCGACGTATTCCTTTCAGGACGTTAAGGGGCGGCCTAAATGCAATTATGTGAACCCCCATATGTGGGGTCGGAAATTAATAGTTTTCGAGATATTTGGAATTTAAGGTTTTTTACCAAAAACCCCATTTTTTCGCACTTTTTCTTAAATAAAAAAAAATCTGCTTATTCTATGGCGTCGATTTGCATTTTAATTCATAGCTAACACTTTTTCCGAGATTTTTTCATAAATCAATGCCCGATCATACTGAGCAATTCAAAATAAATCAATAACAATGACGGTTAATTTTTGAAAAAAAAATTGCAAAGTATTGAAATCATGCGGTTTTTCTCAAAAAAATTGTACGAAAAACAGTGTGCGTTTTACTGAAATAACTTCCTCATTTTGTTAGCTTTCTAAAACTTTAAAAATGTTTTAGAAAAAAATGGAATTACAATGTCAAAAAAAGGTTTTTTACTTAGTACGTGATACGTAGCGGCAACATTATCTTGGAGAACAATTTTACGATTTTTTTTTAGATAACATTATTGATTAATTTAAATCTACACATCTTACTCAGAGTGAGCCCCTCGGTTTACTGAGGTTTGTTAAACAAGGTCTTTCATGTGTCCCCAGACATGAAAATTACATGGAGTCAAGTCGGGGCTTCTTGCAGACCATGAATTGGCCGTCCTCTACCAATCCATCTATTCGAATAAGTTGCAAGTCGGGCCAGCAACGTAACCATTTTAGGGATTGGTAGAGGAAGGCCACTCCTTGGCCTGCAAGAAGCCCTGACTTTATCTCATGTAATTTTTATGTCTGGGGACACAATGAAAGACCTTGTTTATGAAACCCCAGTAAACAACGTAGAAACCTTAAGGCAGCGCATAATAAACGCAGCGGAGGTAATGAGATTATACCTTTACTTCAAGAGTAACTACAAATCGCACCCCCGAACGAATAAATGTGTAACTTTGAAAAGTCAACTTTACAGGAGAGCAAAAAAAACCGAAGAATCGGCGTAGCGTTAAAACTACTGTAGATATTTTAATACTTTTTCTATCGTTGGGAAGAGAAAAAATTACTTTCTTTATTATAGAACTGTCGTAGAGGTATAATGAGCGAGTATTTGTTAAAACCTAGAAATGCATGTAACACTTTTGTTCTGATGAACGTAGATTTTTTTTATACAGGGTGTCCCAGAAATGGTGAATCAAAATGCTATGGGAGGCAGCTTGACTAATGTCCTATCCATAAAAAATATTAAAAAAAATAAAACGCACATGACCATAAAAAAAAAAGAATATCCAAAAAAACGGGAAAATCATCAAATTTTTCTAAGTTTCCAGCTCTGATTATCGCGTTTTGGGATAATTTGTAATTTTTTTCTGCCAATATTTTATTTTATACTACAGCTGGTTAAAATAGCAAGAAAATTTTTCGGTTCAGAAAAAACAATTAAACTAAGTGGTCTGTGCTCTAAGTGCAGACATTTTTTTTTGTAAAATGTTAACAATCAGTCGAAGCAACCTCTAACAATTAATATTTGCAGAAAAAAATTACAAATTATCCCAAAACGCGATAATTAGAGCTGGAAACTTAGAAAAATTTGATGATTTTCCCGTTTTTTTGGATATTCTTTTTTTTTTATGGTCATGTGCGTTTTATTTTTTTTAATATTTTTTATGGATAGGACATTAGTCAAGCTGCCTCCCATAGCAGTTTGATTCACCATTTCTGGGACACCCTGTATAACAAAAGATGCACCTTTATTCGTTCGAAATTTTTTAGTCTTGGTGGGTAACATCAGGATACTTGAGGTTTACAGTCAAATATTTCGTCCTTGGTGTCCGTGTAATAATAGGTTACACCTTTATTCTTTCATTTTTTAAGCATGCATTTGTTAGTATTATCCCATTCGTACTATGTTCGCTCAAAATTTGTCAGTTGGCTTAAAATTGATCATATGTAATAAGAATAATACTTAAGAATTTAAATGTAAGATATTTATTTTAATGGTGTTTTATATTTTATTTCTTTCAATTCTTTAAGTTTCATAAAATTTAAATTAAACAAACATGCACGCAACTGGCAAAACGCGTTTTCTTTGATAATGCGACGTTGCCAGAATATTTAATTTATACAATCATTCTTACCGCGTGCACCGGCGCCCGTCTTCTATGACGGTTATGTCTAACCCGGAAAATATATAAATTATACTACTTAGTAGTTTTATACAACGTGTTAATGAATTAACGCAAAACCTCATACACCCCAACTGATTTATAACAAAATAATTAGATTGAAACAATAATTTCATTATTTTGATAGTTAAAATTAAAAGTTATTCGCATTTTAAGTTTTGAGGCAAAAATGATTTGTTATCATTTCAGGAATGAATGAAAGCGCTAACGTACTCATGGATACATTTTAATAATCTTGTTTTGATACTAAGTCGGGTGAGTGTGCCTGTGCGGTAGGTTGACATCCGGTTCAGTAAATTTAAAATTTTAGAAACAAATTAATTAATATTTTGAAAAAAAATTCCTATATTGAAATCATGATAATTCGATTCTGCTCTCGATTCTAAACAAACTACTTTCTAGTTTTGCGTTAATTCATTAACACGTTGTATACCCAAGGATTACATTTTTATAAATTTGGATGTTTCAGACGAATAAAGATGAAGTCAGGTATTATACCTTCCGAAAAATTCCGATTTAATTTATTTTTTGGTCGAATAAAGGTGTAATAGGGTCTTACATTTTTTCAATCAGAGACTTGTAGACGAATAAAGATGTAAACTGGAATACAACCTGGCCCCTTTTAGTTTTATACAGGGTGTACAATAAAATGGGACAGCTACTTAAAGGGGTGCTTCAGACCATCAAACTGAACAACTTTCTCTATGGGACCAATATCGAAATCGCGAAAAAAAAATCTGCTGTCCCATACATTTCAGTCGAGTTATGTTTGCAGTTTTGTATGGGAGAGCGGATTTTTTTTTCGCGATTTCGATATTGGTCCCATAGAGAAAGTTGTTCAGTTTGATGGTCTGAAGCACCCCTTTGAGTAGCTGTCCCATTTTATTGTACACCCTGTAGAGATAACATAATGTAATATTGTATTATATAATTTTTAATGAAAAGCTTGTTAGTAACACTATATTGTGTCCATATTCTTCTATGAAACGTAAGTAGTAATTAGATAGAATAAAGATGTCTTACCATATAATTTTATGAATATGCACCATAGCTGCGTAGTAAAAATTTAGGACATGTATTGAAGGCCGTAGATTCCAAAAACGGCATAAAAGTAAAAAGGGTGTTATGCATTTTACACCTTTATTCGTTCGGGGGTGCGAAATGAACTAAGAAAGTGCTTGCGTGTAACCTAGGGGCTCTCTCTGAGTAAGAGAGATGATGTGTCTGATGTGTAGATTTAAATTAATAAATAATTTTATCTATTTTCTCCAAGATAATGTTGCATCTACGTATCACGTACTAAGTAAAATTAACCGTCATTGTTATTGATTTATTTTGAATTGCTCAGTATGATCGGACATTGATTTATGAAAAAATCTCGGAAAAAGTGTTAGCTATGAATTAAAATTCAAATCGGCGCCATAGAATAAGCATTTTTTTTTTATTTAAGAAAAAGTGCGAAAAAATTGGGTTTTTGGTAAAAAACCTTAAATTCCAAATATCTCGAAAACCATTAATTTCCGACCCCACATATGGGGGTTCACATAATTGCATTTAGGCTGCCCTTTAACGTCCTGAAAGGAATACGTCGAATTACAAATAACCCTGTAGAACGTTTTTGAATTTCGAAATGGCGCCTGCACAAGCACACTGTGCGCACTGTTCATGACATTGCGTGCAGGGTTGAAGGTCGTGCTTTGCATTTAACGTCATCGAATTTTGAGACTTTATATTTTTCGTTCTGTTATTAAAAATAGTATTAGAGCTACAGAACTACTCAAAACGTGAATTTAGCGTTATTTTTCAACGTTTTTCATGCACTGAAAAGACACAATTTTATGTTTTCAAATCAAACGGCTGCCGCGCGCCAGATTGTATTCCCCTCCTCGGCTCTCCTAAATCCTAGTGTCCCCAGAAAATGTGAGAGGGGGGCGGGGAGTGGCCGTTCGGTATATACAACTAATTTAGGTATTCTGTGATATTGCGTGCTCGAACATTTCTTGCTAGTGCTAGCACCGGGAAATTAACTATTACGATATGATTTTTAGATGTCCCTGATTCCAAATCACCAATTTTTGGATTTTTTGTCTGTCTGTTTGTTTGTTCGTGTGTTTGTTTGTTTGGAACGAGCATCACGCAAAAACTACTGAACCGATTTTGATGAAACTGTTTTTTATTTGATAGCTTATGATCTGACTTAAAATCTGGTATATAATTTGTGCGGACGAAGTCGCGGGTTAACTCTAGTTAACTATAAAATAAAAAAACGAACATTCAAGTACAAATAATTCATGGCCGCCCTGACCCGCTAGATGGCGCTAATGTCGTGCACACATCGCGAATAATCAACTCGTTCATTAACCGACTTCAAAAAAGGAGGTTATAACAATCAATTTATCAATAAAAACTGTTCCGAGCATTTTGCTGTTCAGTGTGAGCTGACCATAACTTTACTCCTTTTAATTTCCGAAGTCTGTGCTAAGCAATATCCGTCGCCGGCCGGTTGTCTTAAATAATAATTTCTCTTATGTATTGTTAATATACAGACACGCTACTAGGCGAACTACTAAAGTTAAAAGATAAGACATATTTATATGAAATGAATACGAAGCAACATCACTAACAACAATTACTACTACTTAGCAACTCACAGTAGCTTGTAGTGAGCACTTCATCATGCAGGGTGACTGAAAGTATCCTTTTAATATTTAGCTTAAGAATTAAAAATCTTGATATGCTTTAGATTTAGGTTAGACGGTATATATAAGCATCAATGTAACTTATTGATCTTAACACACTGTGAAATATTATCAAAATGTATGTTGTTAAATATCAAAACCTGGTAGGTATGCGGATGCAAAGTTACAAATGTGGGAAGTGCATTGATGCATGCAGTCATAGATGCAGTCGTTGAACTTGATCTCAATTTAAATGAGTCTGAAGCTACGTTTGAAGGGACTTATCTTCTATTACAAATCAATAACCGAACCAGCCTAGCTAGTACGCCAACCCGCGATAGCCTTGATACGGCTATATCACGTCTTTTATCTCGTTTGTTCGCGAACAAACGAGCGAGATAAAAGATGTGATATAGCCGTATCACGGCTATCGCGGGTTGGCGTGCTAGCTAGGTTGCTTTTCAATTCAAACTTGGCACCATTTAAATGCAGGTTTGAATGAGATTTGCCAGTTTTTGATATTTAACAAGACATGTCATCTTACCATTATGCGGAGACGGCAGTGTGAGATGACTGGTAAAGCGCACTCCACTTACTTGGACACTTTCGGTGACCTGGACTTAGAACGAGAGGCAGAACGGTGTCCATTGCGGTCTGCAGATTTGCGCAAGGCCGAGCGTTCCCGGCCTGAACGATGCGACTCCGACCTCGAGCGGGACTTCGAACGACTGCGCTCCCTACGCGACATATTCATCGCACACCAAAAAATGGTAGTATTCGGATTTAGTTACATTAGCTACTAAAATTGCTGATAATACAGGCTAGTTTACAGTTTAGCGACATAAAATTATAAAGACCAAGAGAAGGGAGAAACTATAAAACCAGTGGTATGTCAACATAATATCAACTACCTACATACAAAATAAAAGACTAACCATTTGTGCATATTCATCAAGGAAATAAAGTTATTCAACTACTGCAATATTAGCAACTATATTCTATTACAATAAGATATTAACAAATAAAATATTTATAGTATTAAAAAAATGTTTCACCTCATTAGATAATTGACTAAGTATTTTTAAAGACTCATTATTGGAATAGAAAATAGTACCCAGTTAAAGAAACTAAATATCTTTCTAACCAGAATTAATAAATGTACTGCAACTAAGTACTTACACTTTTAAATTTTGCTCAGCGCATGATAATACACACCTAGCCAAATGAACACTAAGTTAATTTTACATTTTCATGCAAGATATTTTATGTGGACAACAAATATACGGCAGTAAATAATAATAATGACCAGAAAGAAATATGCAAATACATGCAAGCTCTTAAAATATGGGTCAAATAATGTTTTATGTCTTAATTATTGCGGACTTGCTAGTGTTCGAAATAGTAGTTCCAAAATTTGTCTCTAAATATGCTTCCAATTTATTTAAAATTATTGTATAGCGAAGGTGTCATCAGCAACACTAAGAAGTCTGCATGTAAATAAAGAGACTCGGACTCACTTTGAGCGGGATCGGGACTTGGCGACAGGGCTCTTTGTCTTCGGCCTGGACTTGGAGCGAGAGCGGCTGCGCGACGAGCGACGGGAGCGCGACCTGCACGCGCACGCTCACCCATTAGTATGCACTACATATTGTTGACATGACAATACAACGCTTCTCACAATAACTCAGTAATTAAGTTATCAACAAGAGCTTTCAGCCCCGAAAGATGATTAAATATAGTATCATCATAAAATGCAGAGCGTCGGTGGCGCGGTGCGGAGAGCTATGGACACTCAATCGTGAGGGTCTGGGTTCGAATCCGAACGGACGACATGCCATTGTACCAGTCTCCTTTTATAACTTGTGTACATAATACGAACTGATCTCATAACGTGAAGGAAACCATCGTGAGGAAACCTGTATAGACCTGCGGATAGACCTTAGCCCTGCAGTGGGACGTAATAGGCTGATGATAAAATGCGAACTACTCTTCAAAACAAACTGTAATATTTCTCAAAGTAAAAAATGTTCTCACATTTGAAAGATTATTGAAATGTGAATATGTTCGGGATATTAAAACCTGGATATGTGCAAGAGTATAACAGGATCGGGCTAGGCAAGAGAGTCCTGGAGAGGATAAACGTGGGCTAATATCTTGATAGTAACCGAGATCTGCTGCGCCGAGCGCCACGAGAGCGGCTGCGGGAGCGGCTCGACGAGGAGCGCGTGCGACGACGCGACGAGCGGCGGTCTTCCACGAGGCGAATCCGGCGCCCGTTTAGCTCTGTACCATCCAGTTTCTCAATGGCAGCGCGCATGTCAGAGTGAGTTGCGAACTCCACAACACTAGAAATACGAAACGAGTTTTTTTGTAAACATGGTTGCATTTAAATATTAAAAAGCTACCTCGAGGATAGACAAAGACATTCTAAATATAGCATCTTCAGAATCTCCATTTTTTCTAATAACTTGTGAACTAATTTGAAATGTTTTTACCCTTCATTTCGGTGCCGTTTGTGTGCGTCAGCGTATGTAACTTCTCCTGCCTGACGCATATAGTCCTTCAAGTCCTGAAAACGAACAAAACATGTTTACTATTTTATATAGTGAACATTTGGTTTTCTTTTCCAAAAGTCTTTCTTGAGCAAAGCTTTCTTGCTTGTCTTTATTATGTCAACGATTTTTATAAAGAAAAATATTTTAAACTGCTAGACTTTGGGAAAAGGTTATGCGCATTAAAATACCCTAGCCCTAAGTGTCTCGGTTATGTTCAACTTGAGTCAACCTCATGAAATAAAGATGTGGAAGCAATAAAAGTGCTCGTAACAGTAATTTCGCAACGGTTCAGTGGTTATCATTGCCTATTGAAAAATCTCTTCAATGGATTCAATTCTGGGGTCCCCGTCTACTGCGCGCAAAACATTTTAGTTTCTGCATTTCATCTTCTGTGCATCTGACACTTTTCGCTATCTGCAATTCTCGATTCCATCGCTTCCTTTTCCAGTTTAGTAGAAAAGATTTCTCTAACACCGCCCTCAGCTGTTGTCATCCAGTTACCTCGTCCAGTGATCACGTCTCTAGGACACGGTGTCTCTCCTTCCTCACTTTGATTGTTGATCTTCAGTATTTGTTCTGCGACTTCAGCCTGTCCATCTACGGTATAGGGTCTGTGAGGTCATTTCCGAATATGGTTCTGCGTTTTAGATCTGTTCACCTATGGTATTGGTTCTGCAACTTAAGGTCTCCCAGCAACTTCTCCAGAATAATATTCTCAATAGAAAAATCCTCCAATCGAATGTAAGCAATGATACCATAAAAAATACCGTATACGAAAAACTGTTGAGAGTACTCTAAAAGAAGACTGATGTGTAAAATAAAATTTGATTTTGTGAAACATTCACAATAGTAACAGCATAAACCAATATGACAAGTCGAATATAAAGTCAATAGTGAATGAAAAAAAAAACTCAAAACACTTCATAAAACAAAAAAGCAATTCTATTGTGAATGAAAACAAATTAAGGAACTTAAAATAAACCAAAATGAATAGAATGAATATAAAATGGGATATTGCACATAACGAGATTGGCGCCTGTTGTCTGTGCCCCCTGTCGGCGACTTTACCTTGGCGAGGGCGCCACCGAAGGCCCGTCCGGCTGCGGGGAGCGGGGGCGGGGGGAGGACCACATCACCAGGCTGCACCGGGACCGAAACCCTCCTAACATCAGCCCAGACCACATCTCACACAGCGCTACATCGAGGTCTCTGGGCACGAAACGCCATCTTCTGTCGTTTTTAAAAATTATCTATAAGCTCGTAAGTAAGTTTGTAATAGGTGTAAAATACAAATGCTATATATGAATGTTATGCAATGCTAACTTTTCAATAAATAAAGGTAATTTTTTCTTTGTGTTAATCTAACTTATAAATGGAATAAGTAATGACTAATTTATTTAATAAAAATTGTTTATGATTTGGATTTTATAAGATAAAGGCAAGAAGAAGTGTGGTGATCTCGTTCGTGTCTGTAAAGGTTGTGGTCCGATGATTGTCCCATCAATGGCACCGATGTGGTTCATCTGTCGGTCCAGTGCTTGATTCGGCTTCAATCCTTGATATGCAAAATGCAGCTGATCAGGAACGTATTTTTTCTTCATTTTAAACCAACATAATAGGCTTCCTTCTGTTACAAGTTTCTATCTCTTCATTCTCTCGTGTGTGTATGTCTCTTCTTCAACTGTGCCCTTTCTTTGTCCTATAACTTGAGTCAGTCTTCCAGAAAGTCGTCTGCAACAAAGTAGTCCCAACTGCCACCTTTGAAATGTGTGCCCATACCATCAATGCCAAGGTAATGTCCGCCCAGCCCTCATGTCCAGGACCCTGAGTGAAAAGTGATGGAATGATGATTGACCCAAAACAACTCTGGCGGGATTCTTACCTGCCAGCTTATGCGGCTAGACAGATTTTCGACGATAAGACGATACTCGGTGCGCGTCGGCGGCCCATATCTATAATTGTAGTCACTGTATAAATAAAGGCAAATGTCAATATCGTTTCAAATTTAATTTGAAAAGATATGACACTCGTTGAAAATTTTTGCGGATTCTGAACAAATTAAAATCTCTGAATGGACACTTAATACACTGAATACCAACCATAATACTAAATTAACTAAAACAGAATATGTTGTTCTGCTTTTAATTCACTAAATTGAAGATTGTGTTTATTCGTTTGTTCAAATTCCACAGAAAATTATTTAAACAGTAAAAAAATGTGTAAGAATGTGATATACGACTTGTGGTCCCACTATTTTGCACCACTGCTAGTGGGAGAATGGGGTTTTCCCTTAGGGTTTTCCGAATACTGGGTCTTCATAAAGTTCACTGACACCCACTCACGGTCCTCAAAGAAAAGCAACTACTTTCTACAACATCCAAATACATAACTCATTTTTAGGGTTCCGTACCCAAAGGGTGAAAACGGGACCCTATTACTAAGCCTACGTTGTCCGTCCGTCCGTCCGTCCGTCTGTCCTACCTATTTAGGGCTGTAACTTTTGAACCGTAATAGCTAGATAGTTGAAATTTTCTCAGATTATGCGTTATTGCGGCGGATTTGCTAACAAATAATAAAAATGGCAGAAAATTAAAAATTAAGGGGGGTTTTCAACAAGAAACTAGTTTTTATCAACGTTTTTTCTTCACGCTCTATAGTAAAAACGGTAATACATACAAGCGTCAAACTTAGTGTGATTATAGAGCAAACTCTACAAAATAACAACAAATACTAAAAACCGGCCAAGTGTGAGTCGGTCCCGGACAAAAAAGTTTTTTTCCTAAGTTAATAATGTTGTGTTCTGTGGTGGTGTGGTACGGAACCCTCGGGGCGCGAGTAGCCCGACTCGCACTTGACCGGTTTTATTAAATTAAGTTTGTATTGGCAATTCGATGTTCTGGGAAATATATCTTATTAATATTATAATCGAATTGATAAGAGTGAAAATTTGGGTTTAATATTATATTGGAATTTCGTAGCGAAGCACAAGGGATCCAGCTTATACCGGTATACAGGGTCCAACTTAATATGCTGACCAACGTCGAAATGATGAATCTGCTATTTCATACATTTTGGTCGAGTATCTCATACATTGCAGTTTTATATGGAAATGATTTATGATGTGTAATTTTACTAATTTTATCGCGATTTCGACCTTGGTCCCATAGAGAAAGTTGTTCAGTTGGATGGTCTGCTCATCTTAAAAACCGTCAACATATAAAGTTGCACCCTGTATGTATCTTCGTGACAGTTGGACCACAAGTCAATCCGTTACTATGACGGGTAGCCCCACTGATTAGTTTGATTACCACAAACCCAACATATTAATTACTAATACCAGCACGGCTAGCATGCCATCCACGACAAAACAACAATATTATGCGTCATGCGCGCTATTTTTGGCACACGTAATATAACAAAGATGTGTCTGAACCCAGAGGCATATCTCGATTTTTATCGTTTTCTCGGGGGGTGGCATGCGAGACAGTCAGCACTAGAGGGTCAAAATCAGTGGGACCGCGAGTCACACATCTAAAAAAGCATGAGTCAGTTTCATTTCATTTTTATGATTATTTATAGAGGGTGTAAATTAAAATGGGACAGCTACTCAAAGGGGTGCTTCAGACCATCAAACTGAACAACTTTCTCTATGGGACCAATATCGAAATCGCGAAAAAAAAATCCGCTTTCCCATACAAAACTGCAAACATAACTCGACTGAAATGTATGGGACAGCAGATTTTTTTTTCGCGATTTCGATATTGGTCCCATAGAGAAAGTTGTTCAGTTTGATGGTCTGAAGCACCCCTTTAAGTAGCTGTCCCATTTTATTGTACACCCTGTATATTAATGGCCAGTTTCTAATGCACGGCAATTCTGTCAATTATTCAGTGTTCGGCTTATTTTAAATATATTTTCTATAATCAACAAAAATACAAATGGAAATGACATCTGTTTTTATTAAATCTACTTTCACCACAAAAGATAAAAGCTAAATTAAGAAATAGTTGCAATGGGAAGGGCACTCGTGCATTTTGTAGTGTCATGTCATAATCATAACATAACATAATGGACACCACCTTAACATTTAAATGTTATTGTAAATATTATAATAATTATTATTCTACTACTAACGGGTGATTACTTTGCTCACCTATGGAATGGGGCTTGACTTTAAGGTATTTTTTTCCTATGGGTATCCCTAAACCGCCTATCCCGCCCCTTTGCCAATTTTGATGCGGAACACTAAAAATCTACCAGGAGTACGATTTCTGAAAGTCACACGTTAAAACTACCAAAATCACCAGTGGAAAATGTCAAAATGTCAGATTATGCATCATTCGAGCATGATTTTAAATCGCACGGCCCAAAAATATCACTTCTGTAGACAATTTTTTTTTTTTTAAATAATTTGAAATCAAGTCCACTTTAATGAACTAGGCGAATTTTTTTTTATGTCATCAATCTTAGACAATTTAATAGGGACGAGTTACGCGTGCCATTCTACTAAGAAACATTTCTGCCACTTTTTGCGGGGGGCGAGGTAACATGAAATCCGCAACATTGGATTTTATTCCCCATAAGTTTAGATTCTAATTTTGAATGTTAAAAATCATGAAAAGTAGTCTCGTGTGAACCCCAAACGTTCTAAGTTCAAAATTATTGTTTCGCTATTATAGGCTGTCTCGTTTAGTGATAAGGTATAAAATTGGGTGTAAATGCGCAAGATTAATTGATCTAATACCGTGGCAGAGGGGCAATGCTACCGCAAGGCGAGTCCCTATTAAATTGTCTAAGGTCATCAATAATTCTCCCCCGGCTGATTCGATCGCTCAGGTGTTAAAAGTGGTATAAGAGATTTAGATCAGTTTTAAATTTTTAATGTATGAACTTTTACATAAAGTTCTTAATGTAGGTAAAACATGAAATCTACAAACAGATAGGTACACTCTCAAAATGAAATTGTTTACTGTTTCCAATTATCATAAATATATGATAATGATAAGTCATGGATATGGTAAATTAAATACTTAATGGCCTTTACTTAGTGAACTTGTCGTAAAAGATAGTTTTTAATTTTTCCAATCTAAGAGGCACAACGAGCAGTAGGCATGCCATACATTTTTAAAGATTAAATTCTGCCATTGGATTATCTTTCTTTAAAGTTTTCTGGCAATGTGTCTCGTTTTTATCTAAGAAATATAAATCAAAATAAAAATGTCATGCAAAGAAAACGAAACACGAAAGAAACATACACACTAAAACGAAATTAATGTGAACAAGAAAAATAACCAAATAATAAGGACACTAATTGGCCATAATATGCAGAACCATTTATGTGGTGTGTGCTTTATAGCAGTGTCTTTAAGAATCTCTTTGCTCTATATTTTACAAAAATAATCACTACATTTTCTATTATGAAACCGTTTCCCATTACAAGCTTTTTTCTATTTTAGATTAAAATTGTATTTTTCAGAAGTGACCGTATCCGCCAACCTAGATAAGAAATATTCGTAAGGGGCATAACACACATGTTGTTTTTGCATATAATGGCCTTTCGGGTTTGTGATACAGACGGATCGCGCCGCGGCGGCGGCGGGGCCGGCGGGCGGCGCGGCGGTGGCGCCGGCGGCGGCTGGTCGCGGCAGCGCCAGCGGTCGGAGCCCCGCGGCATGCCGCGCGCCCTCTCCACCGACACCCTACAACATAGCGACACTCACTCGTATCGCGACCGGCCGCGGTCGCGCTCGTAGTGGCGGTCGCGGCGGTAGCGGTCTGCGCTGCGGTCGATGCCCCGCGCCGGCTCCACCACCACCCTGTGACACCCGGTCGGTACTTAGTTAGCAGCGTCCATTCTCGTTCAAACTTCCCGTTCTCATCTCAAACACTCCATATGCCAACAACTCAATCACATAACTACTGATCGGTATTGGATATAAGATCATTATGAGAAAACTGGAACAGAATCATGTGGGTGACAGTGGTAGACATGTAGGTCATACACATAAAAACCCTCATGTCCAAGGTAAATTTGAATTATGATAAAAAGTGTATTTGGTGAGTAATTATTAACATCAACATAATTTATGCTGATATATCTATACATATAAACAAAAATGAAATGCTGTTCAACTTTGATTCAAAATGAACAGCAAATTTTGTTTTAAATGTTCATGATAGTCCAAATAAGGTTTTTAGACAGGATGTTTGTCAGGTCTGGTAGTTTATACAATAATAACCTAGTTCATTACTTGCTAGACATTTAACAAGACAATAAACCAATCATAGATATTTTTTACAAGTTGTTTGAACAACATTTAGAACTGTAAATAAGTATTTGATTTGATCAATGTCATCAAACCACTCTCTTATTAAAAGAATTGAAATATTGGTGATTTTTAAGAATACTAATCAGTCATTCGGCTCCTTGCATAAACAATAACAAGTATCAGTTCTCCATACAATTCTCACAAAAATGTGGAGCCGGCTGATAAAAAAATGGATTAGTTTTTTAAATTAAAAAAAAAAACAAAAAATTGAAAAAAATTACATTCATTAAAAGTGTAACTTTTATACAATTAAAAATTCCTTTTATGTAGAAATCTAGAATCAAATGGTATTAGAATACTGGAAATTGCATGGCACCGATGGGGTAGCTTTTATTGAGCCTTACCATTTGAAAATAAATTATAAATATAATTTTAATTGACAACTTAACCTCCTGCGTACATCTGTACTTCTCATAGGACATAAGAAATAATACAATCTATTGTTAGTGTTTTAGTTGCCAACCAAAACACCATCAATAGATTTGATTATTTCTTATGTCCTATGAGAATTACAAATGTATGCAGGAAGTTAAATGAAACATAAATTACTTCCTATCACATTTGTCTATTGACATAATACGCACCTTTCCCCAAGTAATTCTTTTCCATTCAATTCATAAACCGCATCATCTGCATCTCTGTAGTCTTCAAATTCCTGCAAAGGTAGACACCTATTAGATATAATTATGTTGTGTTTATAACTCCAGCCCCGATATAAAATAATCTTCATTCATTTTATTTTGTAAAAGATCTACTTTGTTACATAGGGCCTGTTTCTTATGAAACATATCAAATGATCTATCAGATAAGCTATCAAGAACTTAATGTGGCATTGCAAGTCTGTTATTGGGTGGATGGGTTCTGTTGCCTGCTTGGGAGCAGGGTAAACTGGCTTGCAATGAAGCACCACCATTTTATGGTGAATCAAGTGTGTATTTTGAAAAATAAATCTTAAACCGTGAAATATACAAATATTGATTACCATACAACATCAACACTAAGATGGAGCCACAATTTTAAGGTAGTATCAAGAATTTATCCAGAAGTGGTGAAACAGGTCCTTAATCTGTGTTTTATACTAGAAAAGGACCATCATGGTTCAGCAAGTTATAATAGTAACATTGTACAAATTCTACCACATCGCAATTGGCGCAAACTATTAATTTATATCGTCATTCACAATGGCTTACATGTATTAAAAATGTCCTATTGAAAGCAAGCTGCAAGCTCTCATGAAAAGTGACTCAGTTGAACCACTTGCCGGTTAATAGAAGTTTCCTCCATGGTCTAGTAGTTAAGAGCATCGGCTCTCGATACAGAGGTCGTGGGTTCGATTCCCACAGGGGACTACCTAGTGATATGTCACTTTGTGCGTTTTTCCCCAGTTGGTTAGGACATTGCAGGCTGAATCACCTGATTATCCGAATCCATGCTTCGGATGGCACGCTAAGCCGTTGGTCCCGGCTACTATCTCTGGTGGTAGTATTTGTTACATAAAAACCATGTCCGAGGCCATAAGGCGGTCTGAAAAACTCTGACACCAGGGCTCTGCCCACACGATAAGAAAGAAAGAATAGAAGTTTCAAGTGACTTCATATAATGTGAGGATTCAAGGAACCAATGACGGACATGAGAATAGAGTTACACCTTGCAACACTTGGCTGTCACTTCTTACAAGTGAGAAATACTGACAAAAGGTTAGCAAGCATGTACAAAATCACCTATTATTTGGGGGTAAGGTAAAAATAGTTGGTTTGGTATTGGTTGAGCGGGCTCATTTTCCGCAGCTCGATGACTTAGGCGCCTATTTTGCATTAGGTGGGAATGACCAATCCTGCCACCCCAATTCCTCCAGGAAGCCCATGCCCACCTCCCTGCCCGTGTCCATACTTTAAGTAGTTCCAGTCTCATACTGTGGCAGAGCAAGCCCGGCTGGTGTCCTGAGTACTCAGCATACTAAGATCAGAATGAGTTATAAAAGAAAAAAATTTATGTACAAACTTGTTTACATCAACATCTAATAGGGTATTTTATCAAGATAATTATAATTTTCTTTTATAATTATCAGATAATTATCAGATGTGAATGCAGCAAATGTTAAATTAGCTGGCAAACTTTTTCAGGCTGCAGCGAAAGCGCCGCTACTGCACAGGTCCCCTGACCCTTCACCCCCCCCCCCCCCTCCCCTCCTCCCCATTTTTCAAGATGTTTGCCAGATAGTGTAACATCAACCGATCCAATCAACAGATTTTAGCACCTGCCTTGAATTATAAACTAATTTTACTTATAAATTAAATAAATAACCAAGTTCAAACAACTTGTATGAAGTGAATTGAAATTGAAAACTTTTACACATGCTACTTTTTCGCCGCTTTTTTAATTTTCATTCGCTATATGCAGGAGCAAAATAGGTCTAGGATAGTTATATATTATGCAAATCACTTTCGCTTTAGCTTGCATATGTTTTATACTGTACATTACCTAAATGGTGCTTTTCTAGTAGGGCCTAAGTAAATTCAATGATAATAGACATATTATAAAGGGTCCATCTCAAACGTGAAAATCACTAGAGGTGCCAATACAAAAGAGAAAAAGCAAACGTAGATAATAATATGTATGCTACAGTGAGATAAGACTCCCACAGTGATTTGTACATGTTCTGAAACAAACTGCAAGTCAAAAGAAAACATCAAACTCTTACCACAAAGCCATAACCATTTTTGATCAGGATGTCCCGAATCCGCCCAAAGCCTTTGAAGAATTTCTCTAAATCTCTATCCCTGACGCCAAAAGGCAAGCCGCCGACGTAAACTCGTGAGCCAACCATGGTCTGCAAAATCAATGTCTAATATTATTTATTGAAGACCAAACGTAGTACATAACTGGAGCAAAAATTATCACGTCGCGTTGCGTTTATCGAATCGACCGAACCGATAAATAAAAGATGGCCACGCATGAAAATCAATATGAAAAAAATACGATAAATGCGAGGATCGGATGCTTGATCGAAACGCAAGACTTGACGCTTTTATGTTTATCGGCATAGGTTGACTTGAAGCCTGAATAGAATAAGCGAGATAGAAAGGATTTTAGTTCAGCTTGAGGACAATATACCTACCTAATTTACACCTCGAGATGGATCTCCGCACAATAAAAATTACCACTGTCACGACACGATTGAAAGATCAATATTTTGTCTCGCAGGCAGGTTGACAAAATAATATTACGGTAAATAATAGATTGGTACCAAACCAAAGCCACGGACCAACCAACATGTCCGACACGCGTACAACAATATGGCGGCGCGCGCGGCACATTGGCTTTCAATTGAGAGAAGAATTTGAGATGTCCACTTACCTCAATATGCAAACAATATCCTGGGATAAATTGTAGCTTTTGAAACAAATTTACTTATGATGCAACAATATGCTATTCAAATAAACCATACGAATTAAAACAATGTCAGAACGAGCTTCACCACATTTCAGAAAACCGGAAAGCAGCGTGTCCGTCAGGGTTGCCAGACGCGATTTTCTATTTCTCCCCACATTTGAAATAATTTTTCTCCAAAACGATACTATTTTCTCTAGTTTTACCCAAAGGCCAGAATGGTGATCAGTACGTACAGTAATATAGCCTAAAAAGAGGTACAGAGAAATAAAACACCTGTTTTGTTCGGCAAATGAAGGAAAAAACATACAACTTAACAGAAAACTGTGGTTCAGCTTCCTATGTTGATCTGTATCTTCTTGTTGACATTAGGACATAATGTCTTCTACTAGGTAGGTAGGTACTAACTACACAGCGCATTAAATTAAACTAACTTCTTCTCTTTGACTAATTATTAAAATTTTCTTCTTATAGATATTACAGAATGATCAAGACAATCGACACACCAAACAAAACTTTACAAAACAAACAAAAAAACCTCATGTGGAGTGAATGAGTGGGTGAGTCTAAGGGGTGAGTGGTTGGAGCGAATGAAGAACGAAAGGAAACGAAAGAACGTTCAAATAATGCATGTTCGTTTCATATACGTATGCGTTCCAAAACTAAAAATTAAATTACCCAAAAATTCTCCACATGATTTTTTTTTTCTTCAAACTTTTCTCCAAAATTTCGCAAGGAGCCAGATTTTTACCCAAAATTGCGAAAAAAATACCCAATCTGGCAACCCTGGTGTCCGTGTCTGACCACTTTTTTTTCAGAGAAGCTACCAAACTTACTGCTGAAATGAAATCTACCAAAATCTACCAAGTCCTGTTTCAAATTCTACTTAAATTCTACCAACTAATATTTATGTTGTTCCAAAACATTTTTATTTTCTCTTGTTATTTTCGCACTTTTGTATAATTTTGTATCGGGCGGGGATTATAGATACGGGCGGGAAAGTTTCCGAATTATTCCGTAATATTCGGAATTATTCCGAAACATTCGGAATATTTCGCATAGCATATGCTCACGACTATATTCTCAGAGTGGGTAGTCAGAGATGTTTTGAAAATTCAGTATATCCACATTTTACTAATAGTACCGACCTCTGTACAGCGTGTGACGGGTAGTGAGCCTGCCGCCACCTATAATGAACATTGTAGTACAACACATGCCTCGATATTAAGCATGTAGGTTTCCTCACGATGTTTTCCTTCACCGGGAAAAGCCAGTACTGTTACAAATCGTAAGTAAATTGCGAAAAACTCATTGATACGAGTCTGCCTGAATGGAGACCGAACCACTGCCTCCTGAACGGTAGGCAAGGGTACTCGCCACTAAACCACCACGGCTTCGGAATACCTATTTCGATTGTCGAAAAAATTACTAGATTCGATATCTTATTCACTCGCAAGATTTCTACCAAACACACGTAGGTACTATTAGGTAATCGCAAGATTTATGCCAAACATACTTAGTAACAAGTTAAATAAAAGCTTACTGTAATATTATTAAAACAAAATTGCGAGAAACGGCCATGAATAAACTTACAATCGAATGTTTCATTTTGCGGGGTGCCGTACGAGGTCGAATACTTCCGGGACGGGTACGAATGATTCGGTCCGGGGTACGGTATGAGGTGGAATTATTCCGGGGGGAGGGAAGAAAGATTCCGAAACTTTCCGCGCGACGAGGGAGACTGTTATGCGCCATCTGTTCGTTTGCAGCTATAACTGAGACGCTTCAAGTCTCTCGAATATTATGAATGTAAGTGTTTATTACAATTTTTATTCCTTTGAATACTTCCGAGGAATCGAAATATTCAAGGAAATATTCCGGAATAATTCCGAATAATTCCGGAGTTTTCCAACTATAGCGGGGATCATCACTTTGTATTATAACATGGATATGCTTCAATTTCCAAATAAATCTAAATAAATATTAATTTTATTGATCGACCCAATGCAAGTTGGTACAGTTGTATGTGTCTTATAAACCCACTTTTGTAAAAAAAAAAAAGAGATAAGATTAATTTTGCTGTACCTACACCACTAAAGCTTTATTAGAAGTTCCGGAAAGCCCCCTGCAATCTTTTTCTCAGCTTTGATTTTTTTTACGTGAATCCTTGCATTCTTAATCTATCGAATACCGATTTTCTACCAAAATCCAGTAACCAATTATCGTTCTCTTTGCCATAAATCTATCAAAAAGGTAGAAATCTACTAAAAGTGGCCACACTGCCGGAAAGTCCGGAAATGAACGTTTTTTTTTTAATTCTCTAAGGAAGGGACTACGGGAAGGGATAAGTAATAGATGACTCGTTGAGTCAAATCATTTCATATTTTGAAACTGAGAGCAGCCATTGGGGTATCATTGGATATTTCTGCATGGGTAGCATAGCATGACAACCCACAATAGCCGTGATACGGCTTTATCACGTCTTTTATCTCGTTCTTTTGCGCACGAACGAGATAAAAGAAGTGATAAAGCCGTATCACTGCTATCGCGGGTGTGCATGCTACCAGTGCTGGTAGCATGCACACCCGATTACGCACGGATTAGGGTAAACGGGGTAAAGGGGTAAACAACCGACTCGACTACAGTACGACCGTAAAGTCTAGAAATTAAATAAATCGGAACTAAACTTTTTCATTATCATGACAACCCTGTGGAGCAAACCAATCGGAGCAACTAAAAAATCTGCTGTCCCATACTAAACTGCAATGCCTACTCGACTCAAATGTATGCAACAGCTGCTTTTTTTTTGCTTTGATCGGTTTGCTCCCATAGTAAAAGTTGTTCAGTTTGATGGGTAGACTCTTAGTTTAAAAGGATGCCAATGATATCAATTTCACCCTGTAGATACAAACATCCATGACTCGGGTACAAATATTCATATTCATCATACAAATATTAGTCCCTTACGGGATTCGAACCCGCGACCCTCGGCACAGCAGGCAGGTTCACTACCGACTGTGCTACTGGGCTGTCAAATTCGCGGAATAAAGATGAAAAGGTGTGTATGTTTTATGTAGTTAAGCATTACCTACTTTCGGGTAGGTATTTGTTCAAGCTTAAACCTTCCTTAAAGTGTGTCTGTGTCTGTGTGTGTTTTATTGTTTTATTTAGGACTGTAGCAACACCTCCTTGGTCGGGGTGTGCTATACTCCTTGACTCTCTGGTGTGATTTTGACAGGGACACTTGAGAGGTCTTTTAGAGCGCTCGGAGTCGGGTGCGATTGTATTAATTACCCTGTTATTTGCAAGTAGTCGAGAACGGCAATAAACGTTGTATTGTATTGGAAGAACTGTCTTATTCCCAACGACCTAACGCAGTTCCCAAATTGGTGACCGCCAAGTGAAGAAACCGAAAAATTTCTCACGATCGATTGTCTTTTGTTCCTTGAACCCATTTTCGCCACGCTCGTCAGAAGACTTCCTCAGGCCTGATAAGTCCTTTTAACTAGCGACGGAGCCCAGAACAGTCGCATCAATCAATATTATATATTATTATGAGCTGTTGAGTGGCTGTTGAAGACTTTGTCCGTACCTACAGCGCCGGCCCGTGTTGTACGACTTACTCTGCACGTCAATTTACAAGGGACCTGATGCGTGGTTCAAAACGCAAGACCATCGGTACCATTTATACTGCACAACCTGTAACGTATCCCTTTTTTTGTACTATTTATACGGCACAATCTGTAACGTACCCGTTTTCGTTTTGGGTTGTTTGTTTGTTTATAAATTTTTTCATCAAGATGTTTTCGCCCCTAAATGTACCTAGCTATTAAAACTGGCCATAGTGTAATTTCAATTTGTTCAGTTTATACCTAGCTATTCAAACAACTGGCCTTAGTGTAACTTCAATTTGTTTAGTTGTTGATACGAAGTATAAGTGCTAACCAAACAGGTTTATAATTGGCATGTAAGTTTTTTTTTAAGTTTTGACCGATTGTTTGTTCGACTCTATTTCATTTGTGGTTAAGGCGCATGTGTATTAGTTTTTTTTAAGTTCATTAATATGGAAGAGACCGTAGAAAACCTTAAAGATCTTTTGCAATCTTTGCTAGAACAGAACCAGGCTTTGAATAAACAAAATGTATCCTTACAAGAACAGTTGAAATCCGCTACGTCGGACAGCAGTATTGTAAACACCACCCCTTCTCCGAATGTGCCTTCGGTTTCCAAAGTGTCGGTTAAACTCCCCACATTTTGGGCGGATAAACCGGCCGTGTGGTTTGCCCAGGCGGAGGCTCAATTTGAGCTTTCTGGCATCACAACCGAACCAACCAAATATAATCACGTAATTTCTCAATTGGATTCGAGGGTAGCAGCGGAGGTTCAGGATATCATAATAAATCCACCAGCGGCAGGTTCCCGCTACAGCAGGCTTAAAGAAGAGCTAATCAAAAGGTTGTCTACATCTGAAGAGCAGCGCGTGCGGCAGCTAATTTCGGACGAAGAGCTAGGCGATCGGCGCCCTTCTCAATTCCTTCGACATCTTCGCTCGCTCGCAGGTTCGACTCTGTCCGACGACAATATTATTAGGCAGCTTTGGCTGCGCCGGATGCCTAGTCATATTCAGGCGATCCTCGCAGCACAAGCCGAGCTGGCCGTAGATAAGGTGGCTGAGATAGCGGATAAAATTATGGAAGTGTCTCCTACCGCAACGTCGAATTTTGTACATGCTACTGCGGGCCCACCTGATCCGTTTAAGGACTTAAAGGAACAACTGAGTGACCTCTCTGGCCAGGTGTCGGTTCTGAATCAACGCCAAAGATCGAATTCCAGACCCAGATCCAGATCTCGATCTAACTCCAGGTCTGGACGTCAAGTCCCTCCGAATCCAAAGGCTGGCGAGGCTACCGGAGTTTGTTGGTACCATCGGAATTTTCAGTCGAACGCATTTAAATGCACCAAACCCTGTTCTTGGGTTGCACCAACGGAAAACCCTTCCAGCAGTCAGTGATGGCGGCGACCGACTGCTTACGTCCTAGCCGTCGTTTGTTTGTTACAGATAAAAGCTCCAAATGCCAATTCTTAATTGATACAGGGTCTGACTTGTGTTGTTTTCCTCGGCGATTGTTGCATGATCGTCGCCAAGCGACTGACTTTGACCTGAGCGCCGCTAACGGAAGTAACATAAAGACTTTCGGAAGCCTATCACTCACGCTTAACCTCGGCCTGAGACGGGATTTCACGTGGAATTTTGTGGTGGCAGATGTTAGCACCGCAATAATTGGATCTGATTTTCTCGCCTATTACCATTTGCTTCCTGATTGTCGGAATAGACGCCTTCTCGATGGTAGCACTGGGTTATCCGTCCCGGTATCAGTGGCAAAAAACTCGCAATCCAGTGTCAAGACAATTTCCGCAACTACACCTTTTTTTAAATTGCTTGCCGAGTTTCCAGATATTACGCGGCCCCCTGGAATTCTCAGACAACCCAAACATCATACGGTGCATTACATCAAGACTACCGATGGGCCACCTGTGTCGTGCCGACCACGACGCTTGGGTCCCCAAAAACTAGCTGCGGCTCAGAAGGAATTCTCTGATATGTTGAAGTGCGGAACGGCGAGGCCTTCTAAAAGTCCTTGGTCTTCACCGTTGCATATGGTACCCAAGCGTGACTCCACCTGGCGCCCTTGCGGCGATTTCCGCGCCCTTAACGCACGAACCGTACCGGACCGGTACCCTGTGCGCCATATTAATGATTTCAACCAGCAGATCTCTGGTTCAACGATTTTTAGCACCTTAGACCTTGTCAAGGCTTACCAACAAATACCGGTTTTTGAACCAGATATTTGCAAGACCGCTATCATAACTCCATTCGGCCTTTTCGAATTTCCGTATATGACATTTGGGCTACGAAACGCCGGACAGACTTTTCAGCGTTTCATCGACGAGGTCGTCAGAGACCTCAATTTTTGTTTTGCTTACGTCGATGACATTTTAGTTTTTTCTCGTGATGCTGCCGAACACGACCGGCATCTGCGCATTCTGTTTAAACGTCTTCAAGATTACGGCGTTGTTTTGAACACGTCCAAATGTAAGTTCGGCCAGTCCGAAGTTATTTTCTTAGGACATCTCCTGAGTGCGACAGGTATTCAACCGCCCCCGGATCGCATTGCCGCGCTACGAGAGTTCCCATTACCGAAATCGATTCAAGGGGTGCGTCGTTTCCTGGGTATGATAAATTATTTTCGCCGTTTTATACCTCACGCGGCATCCCTCCAAGCACCGCTAATCGACGCCTTAGCAGCAACCAAAGATAAGGGTGCGAAACCATTTCCTTGGACGCAAAAGCTGACGCAGTGTTTCGAAGCGTGTAAGGAAAGCCTCTCCACCGCTACTCAGTTGGCGCATCCGGTGGCTGACGCTCCTCTCGGTTTATTTACCGATGCATCGAGCACTCAAATTGGCGCATGTCTCCAACAACGAGTAAATGAAACGTGGCAACCCATCGCGTTCTTCAGTAAAAAATTGACATCCAAACAAGTGGAATGGCCTGCCTATTACAGAGAACTGTTGGCGGTGTATGAAAGTGTTCAGCATTTTAGGCACATTCTCGAAGTCCAGCACTTCAAAATATATACTGACCACAAACCCCTTATATACGCCTTTAAACAACGCCGGGAAAAGCTGCCGCCTTCTCAGTTGAACCAACTGGGTTTCATCAGCCAGTTCACGACAGACATTGAATACATACCAGGCGCTGAAAACATCGTAGCCGATTCTTTTTCGCGGATCGATGCGATATCGTTTGAGGAAGACTATGCAGCCCTCGCTCTATCTCAAGGGTCGGATGACGAGCTTCAAAAAGTTCGATCCGGCACTTCGCTACAACTGGAACAAGTTATCGTACCAGGAACCCAAACGTCACTGACTTGCGATATGTCCACAGGGAAACCTCGACCGTACATAACCCCTCCTTTTCGTCGAGCTTTTTTTAACAAGCTGCATAATCTCAGTCACCCCGGCGCACGAGCAACCGCACGTTTAGTGTCTGATCGCTTCGTTTGGCCTTCAATGCAAAAAGACTGTCATGCCTGGGTCCGTGCCTGCATTCCATGTCAGAAGAGCAAGGTCAGTAGGCACGTATCGTCGCCTCTGGGCCACTATAGTAATCCATCTGGACGTTTAAGACATGTCCACCTGGATATCATTGGCCCACTTCCTCCCTGTGGTGGTTTCAATTACTGTTTGACTGCGGTCGACCGTTATACACGATGGCCGGAGGTTTGGCCAATGATAGGCATTACAGCCGAAGAGGTGGCAGACACGTTTCTTTCGGGGTGGGTTTCACGTTTCGGCGTTCCCGCTTTGGTCACTACTGACCAGGGTCGCCAATTCGAATCCGTCCTTTTCGCCAGTCTCATGCGTTACTGCGCAATTAAAAAGAATAGAACTACTAGCTATCACCCATGCGCGAACGGCATGGTAGAACGCCTACATAGGCAGCTTAAGGCCGCGCTCACATGTCACGGAGTCGGTTGGCTGTCAGCGCTGCCGCTGGTGCTCCTGGGGATGCGGACGGCTCTAAAGGAAGACCTAAAAACCACATCAGCTGAGCTTTTATACGGAGAGTCACTTCGGCTACCAGGCGAGTTGCTGTACACGCCCTCGTCATGTCAAGAGTCCCCTTCGGAATACGTCAAAAGGTTACAAAATAAGATGTCATTGGTGCGGCCTATTCCAGCTTCACGGCACAGCCAAGTAGGCTCATTTGTTTTTAGGGATCTATCAACAGCGTCTCATGTTTTTCTCCGAGATGATGCTGTCCGTCGACCTCTGCAACCTGCTTATACAGGTCCATATGCTGTGGTTAAGAGAGGCGACAAAAATTTCACTCTTGATATCCGCGGAAAAGAGGTAAATGTCAGCGTGGATCGTCTGAAGCCAGCGTATGTCGAGTTAGACGACAACCCTACGGCTGGGCCCACACCGCGGACTGTTGTGAAATCACCCCCTCTAATTTCGCCGCCATCCTGTTTGCCACCAGCCTCTTCGACATTAACGCCGCCTTCAGGTTCGCCTCCCTCAACAACGCAATCAGGTTCCGTACCACCTGGGTATACTACACGGTCTGGACGAAGGGTTCGCTTTACAGTTCCATTTGATTTGTAACGCTGCTGTTTATGTTCTCTTTTCTTTTTTTTTTCTTTTTTTTTTTTGCTTGTTTCTCCGCTTTAGTGTTCCTCACTCGGTGGGGGGGTGGTGTAGCAACACCTCCTTGGTCGGGGTGTGCTATACTCCTTGACTCTCTGGTGTGATTTTGACAGGGACACTTGAGAGGTCTTTTAGAGCGCTCGGAGTCGGGTGCGATTGTATTAATTACCCTGTTATTTGCAAGTAGTCGAGAACGGCAATAAACGTTGTATTGTATTGGAAGAACTGTCTTATTCCCAACGACCTAACGCAGTTCCCAAAGGACCTACATTATGGACAACGATTTAAAAAATCTAGGTAGGTACTCGCAATCGCAATCCACATCTTGCTCGTACGAGGTTGTTGTTGTTGATGATTATTTGTGTTTTATTAGTTTAAAAACATCGAAATGGTCTTCACAGCAGTGCGCTTTAGTTTTAGGCCCTATTGCATCTACTCTTTTTATGGCCGTCATCCACTTCTTTCTCATTTTTGGGTCCTCAGGCACATAAAAAAAAGAGTTTATCGGGTGTTTTCACAGTTGAATTGAAACTATGAGGCACAATACAATACTTTTTTTCCATTTTCACTGAAGAGAACTCAATGTTTACTGCACAGCAGCGAGCGTACGAGAGCGCGACTGACGAATGACCGGGGGTGTGACGTCATCGGCTAGTGGGCGCCCGCCCGCGTTTTTAAAAACCTTCGTCCGGAAATACGCAATTTGATCGTTAATATCTCAGCCATTTTTGAAGATATAAAAAAAGTAAAAACACAGTTTTTTTCGTAATTTTTTGAAGATTTATTTGACATGTAAAGTGAAAAACGTTTGTCAGCTGAAAAATAATCATTTAGGGCATTTTCTTTCGAGTTTGGTTCGTTTGGGGTTATGATCGTTTGTTGATAAAACTGACGTTATTGTATTAGTGGACCGCATAATTTTGATCCTTGCATGTCATTCCTGCATGTTTAGTTTATCTGCACTGCGACTAGTTAATATTTTATCGATTACCTACTTTTTTTTTTGTTTTCAGGAAAACATTTATATCGCAAAATTTTTCTGTCCGGAATCCGGAATGCATCGATAAAAAAACTGCCATGCCTAAAAATTGAAATCTTAAATAGAAGGAATGTAAATGTCAGATCTACGAAAATACGAAAATAGTAACGCGTAGTAGTAGTATAGTAGTTCGTTCAATTGAAACGTTTTCTGTGTGAATCGAAACGGTTTTGGCACATCCGAACGAGTTCAAAAATATGAAAAATAGAGAAAATCCATAGTCTAAAAAAACAAGGTCTTCTATTCCCAGAGTGACACAAGCCTACGTCACAAAAAAATGGCCGCTAAACATGTCCAGCGTAAGCGAAAAATTCTTCGTCTATGCATGTGCTACGGTTCAAATTATGCCAATAGTGCAAACGCTATGCACACGCATTACCGGTCGGTCCAAATTAGTAAGTACGAATACACTGCTAAACAATTTGTACAATTTGAACCAGCTGTCAATTTGACATGCATATGCTGCACTACCTATTTTTCGTGTGCGGCGTGTGCGGCGTAAGCGCAAGTTAATGACGTCACTGATGACGTCAGATAGCAAACGAGGGTATGATGACGTAGGCTTGTGTCAGTCACGTGGTCAGTCACGTGGTCGGAAGAGAATACCAGGCGCAGTATATTATTGTACCATGAGAAAAACGTAACCACTCGGAATGAAAATCTCAATTCGTAGGCGAATGTCAAGTCGCTCGTATGATTTTCAAAAATCGCACTCGTGATCGCATGTTCCGCGCGGGCCGGCGCGTGTTTTTTAACTCTATTTTTAAAAAGAACTTTAATAACTTTGTCTTTGGATTTGAGTACCGTAAACCAAAGTAATCTGTGAGCGCCCAGGGCAAAGCCCAGGGCGCTCTAGGCGAGAGTACAGTACGACCGTAAAGTCTAGAAATTAAATAAATCGGAACTAAACTTTTTCATTATCATGACAACATTATGGAAAACGTCAAACTGTCAATCACCAAAATTTCAAATGCAGTTTTATGCATTTCAAATAAAAATTTACCGTAAAATATTTGAATTTGTCCTAATTATTATTACTAATGGATAAAGTAACAAAAAATGGTGCAAGTTTAGTAATTTACTACGTTATATTCTGTTATGTTTGGAGGTATATCAAGCGGGGAAAATTGAAAAAGATTGGATGTTATTTACAAGCGATGTGCTGATATAGTAGGTATTTATTTACTCTCATGTTGCTTTTTAACAATAGTTTTCAGCGTAATTATATCAATTATCGTCAGTTATCATCTGAAAAATAATCATTTAGGGCATTTTCTTTCGAGTTTGGTTCGTTTGGGGTTATGATCGTTTGTTGATAAAACTGACGTTATTGTATGCGTGGACCGCATAATTTTGATCCTTGCATGTCATTCCTTCATTTTTAGTTTATCTTCACTGCGACTAGTTAATATTTTATCGATTACCTACTTTTTTTTTTGTTTTCAGGTCAACATTTATATCGCAAAATTTTTCTATCCGGAATCCGGAATGCATCGATAAAAAAACTGCCATGCCTAGAAATAGAAATCTTAAATAGAAGGAATGTAAATATCAGATCTACGAAAATACGAAAATAGTAAACTGTTGAAGCAAAGAGAGTTTGTTCTACTTTGTAATCTCTATGCATGTCATCTGCGTAGTTACATGACAGAACAAGAAAAATGATTTCGAATAGAGAATGACATGAGATGTCGGAAAAAATATCTTGTGAGAAAAACCGTGTGTTTTGACTGTTACTTTGTAAAATGCATTGTAATCTTTTGCAATAAATATATTTCCAATTTCTCTGATGTTAATCACTTCATTAGGTTATGGGCAGCCAGCAACGCTAAATAACCATGGCGGATACTGGAGATGGAAATACTGTTGTAAGTACAGTCAGTGGGATTGAGAGACCACAAACTTCTCAAGGAGGTATGAGCGCGGGCCTACCAGCAATAACCAAGCTGGATGGTAGCGCCGACTACAACACATGGAAGTTTATTATGGAGTTGTACCTAATCCACGAAGA
Organism: Agonopterix subpropinquella; assembly: GCA_922987775.1. Classification (NCBI taxonomy): domain Eukaryota; kingdom Metazoa; phylum Arthropoda; class Insecta; order Lepidoptera; family Depressariidae; genus Agonopterix; species Agonopterix subpropinquella. The sequence continues at coordinate 47,443,883 of OV277693.1, read as the reverse complement.
TCTGTGGGAGTATACCATGACAACACCACCAGTAAGTGATGCATCAGGTCGGAGGAGAGATCAAAAGGCCAGAGCAAAAATCTGCTTAATGGTTATGCCACACTGTTTAGTACATGTTCGGCAGGCAAAGTCTGCAAAGGAGGCATGGGATGCCCTAAAGGCTGCTTTCGAGGATAAGGGCCTAAATAATAGGTGCAGACTCCTGTCAAAACTGGTGAGCCAGAAACTGGAACAATATACTACAGTGAGAGACTACGTAACAGCCATGATGTCAGTAGCTCAGCAGCTTCGTGATCTTGGCAAAGAGGTAGACGATGAGTTGCTCGCAGCCTTAATGCTACAAGGATTGACAGAGGTTTTTCAACCCATGAGGCTTGCAATAGAGAACACAAACATAGAATTAACCACGGATTACGTCAAGACGAAACTGTTTCAAATGGAGGATGCATATAAAGCAGGTTCTAGTGCCGCAACGAATGCACTTCATGCAAAAAGCAAATGTCAGAGAGACAAGCGTCCGCAGAGAAGCACGAACATACCTCGTCCGATGAAATGCTTTATCTGCGATGGACCTCATAAAGCAAAGGACTGTCCGAAGAACCCTAAGCAGAAGAAGGAAGCCTTGACGGCATTGGCGATGGCTACATCAGGGAAACAAGGACCCGGAGAGTGGATTCTTGACTCTGGAGCATCCAACCATATGACGAATAGAAGAGAGTGGTTAACGGACTTTAAGAAACTAGATAAAAAAGTAGAAGTAGCTTGTGCAAATGGAGAAAGGGTCTATGGTGAGGCAGTAGGTAATGTGGTTAATGATGAGATGGGTATTAAAATTAACAATGTACTGTATGTACCTGGGTTAGAAGCAAACCTATTGAGTGTGAGCACGATTGTAAGTAAAGAACTAGTTGTTGTGTTCGACAAATCAGGCTTTAAGATTATGAAAGCTGATGGATGTAAGGTTACTGGTGATGTTTCACATACAGGCACTGTAGAAAATGGTGTGTATAAAATACAATATTGTTCACAGGAAGTGGCTTTAACTTCAACCTCGTCCGATCAAATAATATTGTGGCACAGGCGTTTGGGACATCTAGGCGTACGTAACCTTACTTTGCTAAAGGATAAAATGGCGAAAGGGGTAAGTTTTTCCGGCACAAGTTCTAAGCTAGAGTGCGAAGCATGTGTAATGGGGAAACAGGCAAAACAGCCATTTACAAAGAGTAGTGTCAGCAGGGCTAAGGAGGTCTTGGAGCTAGTTCATACAGATGTGTGTGGACCTATGAGTGAGAAGTCGTACGGAGGGTTACGATATTTTCTTACTTTCATTGATGACCTCACCAGAAAAACCTTTGTTTACTTTTTACGAACAAAAGGAGAGGTGTTCGAGAAGTTTGCTGAATTTGTAAAATTGACGGAGCGCCAAACTGGGAAAAAGTTAAAAATCATCAGATCTGACAACGGCAAAGAGTTTGTCAATACGCAAATGAATGAGTTCTGCAAAGATAGGGGAATCCGTCATCAACTGACAGTAGAATACACACCCGAACAGAATGGAGTTGCTGAGCGAGCAAATAGAACCATTATGGATAAAGCGAGAACTATGCTAGGAGAAGCAAAGTTGAGCAGGCAACTGTGGGCTGAAGCAGTTAATACTGCAGTTTATCTGAAGAATAGATCACCCACAATAGCTGTGAAGAATATGACGCCAGAAGAGGCATGGACTGGAAAAAAGGTGGACCTTAGCCCCCTCAGAGTCTTCGGGTGCAAGGCGTTTCTACACATTCCAGACCAAAAGCGCAAGAAGTGGGATCCAAAGAGCAAAGAACTGGTTCTTGTTGGATACTGTACCGAAACAAAGGGCTACCGCCTATTTGATCCAATCACAACGGAAATACATAAGGGCAGAGACGTTGTATTTTTTGAAAATGCAACATATGGGAGTAAAAATGAAGCACCCGTTATTACAGCTGTTCCTCCGTCAGAGATAGTCATAGAACTGCAAAGAGTTCCAGAAATGCATCAATATGGAGTTCCGGTGAGGAATGCCGTGCATGAACAACATCAGGAGGATGCTGAAGCTAAATTAAGAAGATATGGTTCTCCAAACGAGGTTAATGACGATGACGTGTGGGCAACATCTGATGAGAGAGAGGAGTCAGATAGAGAAGACAGCCTGCCAGCTCATGACAGTGAGTTACCGTCCAGGAGATACCCAATACGAGAAAGGAAAGCAAAACAGCTTCCAGACTTTGTGACTTACCAAGCTGCCAATGCATCTCAAGATCCCTTAACCATTCAAGATGCATTATCCAGAGAGGATGGAGAGAAGTGGAAGGTCGCAATTGAGGAGGAGCTAGACGCCCTCAAGAATAACAAAACATGGACGCTTGTGAAACCACCAAGATCATGCAACATCGTTGATTCTAAATGGTTATTCAGAATCAAAGAAGAGGCGGGGGGAAAGACTCGCTATAAGGCACGACTAGTTGCGAGAGGTTTCAGTCAACGAAGAGGCGTTGACTACTTTGACACGTTTTCACCAGTTGTGAGACATAGCTCACTGAGAGTTTTGATGGCTCTAGCAGCCAACATGGGATTAAACATCGACCAAATGGATGTCAAAACGGCATTTTTAAACGGTGATCTTAGTGAAGTCGTTTATATGAAGCAACCAGAGGGCTTCGAGGTAAAAGGCAAAGAGGATCACGTCTGTCTGTTACAAAAGTCGCTGTATGGTCTGAAGCAGGCTCCACGAGCGTGGAACGCGAAGCTTCATTCTGAGCTAATAAGATTAAAGTTCAGAAGATCGGAAAATGAGCCATGTGTCTACACGCGATCACAGAATGACAAGTTAATCATCATTGCGGTGTATGTAGACGATATTCTGATTTTTTGGAATGACAAGCAGGAGATGCTCAAGGTCAAGAGAGACCTGAAATCCAGTTTTGAGATGAAGGATCTTGGCAAAGCTGAACTTATGCTGGGAATCCATATCGTACAAGATGCTAAAGGGATAAAGCTACATCAAGAGAATTATGTGAAAAAGCTCTTAAAAGCATACAACATGGAAGAGTGCAAACCAGTTGCTACTCCGGCTGTAATAGGCCAAAGGCTAGAGAAGCCTACGGATGTCAGGAAGCCAAATGAGAAGATACCCTATCGAGCGCTGATAGGTTCACTTATGTACCTGGCGGTGTGTACCCGGCCGGACATAGCTCATGTGGTAAATTACCTGAGCCAATTCAATGAGTGCTACGAAGAGCAACATTGGGTAGCAGCTAAAAGGGTCCTTCGATACCTTAAAGGCACAAAGAGTTTTGGCTTGAGATACTCAAAGGAGAAATGCCAAGAAATCGAAGCATACGCTGATGCTGATTACGCAGGAGACAGCGATAGACGGTCGTATTCGGGATCGGTGTTCCTTATTCAAGGAGGAGCTGTGTCGTGGCAGAGCACAAAGCAACGCACAGTGGCTCTTAGCACAGCTGAGGCAGAATACGTCTCGTTATCAGAGGCAACTAAGGAAGCTGTATTCCTTAGGCGTTTCATAGAGGAGATGACTGGCCAAGAGAAGCAAAAGGCTTTAACAGTTTTTTCGGACAGCCAGTCAGCAATAGCTATTGCTAACAATCCAGTGCATCACCAGCGTACAAAACATGTGGATGTCAGATACCATTTTGTACGCAATGCGGTTGAGTCAGGCCTTATAAGGTTGGAGTACAGGGAAACTGAAAGGATGGTTGCTGATGCTCTAACCAAATCTTTGCCGAGAGGCAAATTTGAGTGGTGTGTGAATGCTATGGGATTGTATGTATGATGAGTGAGATGAGATATGAAGTATGCAGTTTGTATCTGTGTAACTATGCATGAGATTAAGGAGGAGTGTTGAAGCAAAGAGAGTTTGTTCTACTTTGTAATCTCCATGCATGTCATCTGCGTAGTTACATGACAGAACAAGAAAAATGATTTCGAATAGAGAATGACATGAGATGTCGGAAAAAATATCTTGTGAGAAAAACCGTGTGTTTTGACTGTTACTTTGTAAAATGCATTGTAATCTTTTGCAATAAATATATTTCCAATTTCTCTGATGTTAATCACTTCATTATAAACATCGTATTCAAAAACAAATAATTTGAAAGTACAATATAAAGTAATATGCGTTTTCATTATTTTCTTCTAGAACTAGAATACAGGAGGCGTACGTAGCATGTTACACGTGATATGGCTATATCATGCCTTTTATTTCGTTCGTTCGCGCGCAAATAGAAAGAGAGCGAAGGTGTGATAGCGCTATATCACGCTGCCATGCTAGCCATGTAGTTGCCGAAATTTAAAATGTATATGGGGTGTAAAATGTAGCTGCTGTCAGAGCCAAATTTAGCTAAACATAGATAACGTTTTGCATAAACTTTCGGAGTAAATACAGCAAGTATCAAAATAGTTTAGTTTGTAGTGTAGTGTTGCCGTGTAAAGCGACAGTGGCGCCCTCATTTAATTTCTACTCTTTCTGGTCGGGCTGTACATCATAGATATAATAGGTATCCAATACAGGATCGCGCTGTGCCAAATTATCTTTCTCTCGGTTTAATCAAAAATAATTCATAGCCCAAACACATAAAAACTATTTGGCACGCATAAAGTTGACCATGCTAGAAGAAGAAGGCATGAGTTGCAACCTGTGTCCCATTCTACAGTGTACTGGTGTTGCCATATGTATATGTAATGATTTCATCCGAATTGGTAAGATCAAATGAAGCAAAAATGTATCAAATCTTTTTAAATTATTTATGTGTTGCAAAGCCGTGGTAGTAAAAAAGAAAAAAATTGACAACCCTATCTGCCATATTATTTGAAATTGCCGCTAGCCGTCAAATTAATTTTTATTATTTTTTATCCACATTTTACGTTAAAATGGTTCGTATTTGCTTAATCGACGGCTGTAAAAGCGAATACCTATTTTCCAGATTGTGGCTTATCGTATCAAAGGTTTGTATTTTTAATATGTTTTTCTCAAACATGCTTGGAAATGTGAGCATTATTTTGACAACCTTCTTCGAGATAAATCGAAATTGCTGTACTGGCCAACTACATGCGCGCAGCGGCCGGCAATGTTTGTATGAAAATCCATATCTGTCGTGTTTTGCGGCCAAATAAATTACATAGTAAACTCATATCTGTCGTGTAATTTAGAAATGGAACGATCTTTTTCTCCTAAACATGGCGACCAAGGAGGTAACTCAAAAAAGGTTTTATTTAAATTTCGAACTAACTTGCAAATAGAAAGCTGTTTATTGAAAAAAAAAAACAAATTGTTGTTCGTTGTTCGTCATTGATTTTGAAAAGAGTTTTAATTTCCGCGAATTATTTGAGAAAATTTACTGTTTTAATTTCCGCGCATTATTTGAGAAAAGTACTATACAAGCCTTGGCCACAACTAGGCATTGATGGACTTACGTATGTGTGCCTCGGCTTCGCCTCGGCCCACATTTACACGTTCGTCCATCAATGCCTCTGTTGCTGGCCGCTGCAGTAATGTACTATTAGTCTTGAAAATAATAAATTAGTTAGGGTAACAACAAACATAGAAGGTAAGCATCGGAAGCAAACAAAATTTTAGTTGAATTAAAATCCAATCCTTCATATACCTACATTATGATAAAAATTACGAAGATAAAACATAGTAGGTTGGTAGATATTATTTTATTACCCACGACCGACAGAACATAGAAGGTGTTCACACGGCGACACATCAAGCTATACAAAACCAACATAAGCTGGCCGCGCGTAGATCGAGTAACGTATAACGTCGCGCGGCCAGCTTATGTTGGTTTTGTATAGCTTGATGTGTCGCCGTGCGTACACACGGCGTCATTATAAGTGATTTTCGCGACCTACCCGCGGCCAGCTTATTTTGGTTTTGTATAGCCACGGACCTGAAAAAAAGACGGACGGAATCTCGTCTAATCAAAAGTGAAGCACCCATTTATATGAGTGTGCGTGCTGTCGCCCTGTTGCGCGGGACAAAATGGCGGCGGGTTGTCGCACCTGCGCCTAGAACTGGTGCGTCTGTGTGAGTGTAGGCGCTTTGTAGAACAAACGAAATTTGTAGCACCTTGCTGCTTCACCTCTTTTTAATGTGACATTACGTCCGTCTTTTTTTTAGGTCCGTGTGTATAGCTTGATGTGTCGCCGTGCGTACCTATGCGTTTAGGGTGAGAGGTTGTTTGTTTGTTTGTGTGTGCCAACGAATGTTCCCATTTATCTCCAAAACGGCTTGACCGATTTAGATACGGTTTTCTGCAAAGGGGTGGTTCTTAGATAGGTGTACGGTGTTCATTTGCCAAGAAAAATATTAACTATATTTTTCTTTCGTCAAAATAACTTTTTGCGCATTTACACCGAAACGGACCTTATACTGGATGATTTTTTTACCGTTTCGAAACTTTCAGGGGTGGTTCAGACCATCAAACTGAACAACTTTTACTATGCGAGCAAACCTGAAATCGTAAAAAAGAAAGCATAGTAAAAGTTATTCAAATTGATGGTCTGAACCGCCTAAAAGTTTCGGAACGGTAAAAAAAACAGAAGTGCGATTTTTGAACATCATACGAGTGACTCGGCAGTAGAAAATTTCAAAATTACTATGGAGATTATGCATCTTTCTACTGCCGATTCGCTCGTATGATGTTCAAAAATCGCACTTCAGGGTGTTCGCGTTAGGTCCGCCACACACATACGGAATTGCAATCAGGTCAGGAATTCCAAATCAGGATTGTGATTTTGTACAGGATTTGACAGCTGCGCAATTCCGAATGCAATTGTGGAGGGGGAAATCCATACGAAATCGTAATCCTGATTCAGGATTCCGGATTGCAATTCCGTATGTGTGTGGCGGACCTTAAGGTACCTAGTCCATAGAAAATTCTGGTATTGTGAACCTTTTTAGTCACATACAGGTGATCCAAAAGGTATAGCAGCCTAGCACCTAGTACTATCGAGTCTTTGCTCTCTTCTATCTATTTACACGCGCAACATGCTCCGGTTTCAGGATTATTTTAAAGTCAATAAATAGTTTCTTAAAAGTGCCTAGTAATTAGTGCCTAGGTCAGATAAAAATAGTGCCTTTAACGAAATGAAGTTTACGAAATATTTATGTTTTTACCATAGTACGCTAGTTTGATGTCAAAGTAGCGTAAATAGGTTAGGTATAGGTACACATTTTCTGTAGCAAAGCAAAACGACTACACAAATAGTGAAAATATAATAAAAGTCCTAAAAGCATAATCGCATTGTCACCCTACTAAGGATAGGGACACCGCGTCCAGGCTGCTTTATCCCGCTCTGCACAATATTCCGAGAAGACCGCATTCCAGGTTTTACGTAGTAAATTAATATTTCTATGGAGTACATATGTTCCTTGCTCTAGGCGAGCGCAGCAGTGATTATATTCTCTTTGGAGCGCACGATACGCAGCGCACCACAGACTATTATATGCAGCGCACAGGGCGCGCGCCTCGGGCGGGCGGCGCTTTCTATAACTAGTCCCTAGTAGAATATTACCGATATCTTTTTATTTGCAGCACCAAACCCCAGTCCCCAGTTAAGTTTGTTATTGATGTGAAAATTTTGCTTTCATTTGCTGTACCTACCCATAAAGCGGTTGTAATAAGTTCTTCAAAACATCGGTTCTTTTATGAAAAATTCAAGTGTTTTTAAAGTAAAGAGTGGTTTATTCCAAAATTTAGTTATTGGCGGAGCTACACAAAAGCAGCATGAGTCTAGATATGATTACTTTTTGTTTAAAATCAAAATATTTAAACCTCCTGCATGGCAGCGTGATATACCACGCCTTCGCTCCAAAGTTAGAAGATGCATATTTTGTTGATAAAAAGTTTTAACTACCTACTTAATCAATCATAAAAACTTGTTGCTACACACGCACCTGCAAAAATAATTATACTCATAAACACAAACATAATTATACTCATAATCACACACACACACACACAACCAACAAATACATACCATAGGTTCTCAAACTTATTTCGCCCACCGACCACTTTAAGAAAAAAAAATTTCTAGTGCCGCCTAAATTGTTTTTACCACCTGTCGCACGTCTGAAACAGCTATTGCAACATTTTTTAAACGTGCATTTTACTTATGATAGGATATCGTCTATTTCTGAGTTTAAAGAAATAACGTTAAATGAGAACATATTTTTTAAAAATATTATTCAGAGGTATTTTTATTACCATTAAAAAATAGGCTCCAATTTACTAAGAACAGCCGTAAGTCGCCACATTCAGTAATATGAACTCTATTTCTCTTTTTCTTAGTTAGCAACTTTGCTTCAGCACTCAAGGGCGCCGGCAGGATTTATTTTTAGGGGGTGCATCTGGTGGTTAGCATCCGGCTTTCAGTAGGATCTCGTAGCCTAAAAAGGAACCTGAAGCAAGCGAGCGAAGCGAGCTTAAAATTTTTCAGTATGATTTCCTGGCTATGTCCTTCGACCAAAATTTGGTCGACGGCTGTGTCCAGAACATTGAGGTATTGTGCAGGAAAATACCTATATCGGAGTGACCGAAGCGAGCTCGTATTTTCAATAAAATTTCTCGGCTGTAGCCAGAATATTAAGATATTGACGCATACGCATATTTATATATTTATTTATTTAATATTTTATTTGCCTATTTGATTGATTGAATATTTAGCAATTGCACAGGCTAACGAATTAGATACCCGAGCGAGCGAAGCGAGCTCCAGCTATACCAATTTCTCAGCACTACAACTTGGTTAAAGTCTTAACTCTGCCGATTTATGTAATTGTAATAAATTATTAAAAGAAAAATTTAAAGCGTGCAATACAAGCTCGAAATTTCGAAATAACATTAAATACTTATTACTGAGCTGTGTTATGATCCGGATACCTATTCGATATTTTTAAATTGACCTCGTCCCCTTCGACCACCAAAACGCCCCCTAATTTGCTCTGATCATTCTACTGCCCCCCTGAAAGCCTCCAGTGCTCACAAGGGGCGTTATCGCCCACTTTGAGAAACGGTGTTCTAGACCATAAAACTGAACATCTATTTATTAAGATAAGTTTTTGACAACCCTACAGTTTTTTCCCCATTCACCCCTGTTCTGTCCCAGTTCACCCCGCTTCAAGTATAAATAGGGACGGCGGCATGTATTTTTTTTTTTGCGTTTTGGGAGAGTATGAATAGCCGGAAAGCTTTTGAATGAGTGACCAAGGTCATAGTCGTCCTACAACATTGATTAATTTCAATGTGAAGTTCGATTTTATGCCTATTCACAGTAGCGTAGCGAGGGGGGGGCCCCCCTCCCGGCAAGGGGGGCAAATGCCCCGGGCGGCACTTTACTGGGGGGCGGCAAATTCGGGAAAAATATAGATTGTTTGAGCTCTGTCTATAACCAATTCGTAGAATAGAGAAAAGTCGAGCTCGCTTCGCTCGCTCAAGTTTCTGTTTCAATTATTTTGCCTTACCTACACTCTACACATAATCCTAAAGAGTTCTGGCTGAGACGTGGTGCTAAAAATTTCGAGTTTGCTTCGGTCGATGCATAGCGTTTACTTAGGTTTTACTTTGCACGTCATATTGTACGTAAAAAGCTCTGGCTCCAACTGATTCGTATTTGGGAGAAAAGTCAAGCTGGCTTCGCTTGCTCTAATATTTTATTTTTTTACATTTATAAATCAAAAGATGTCTGACCACAATTTGAATAGTTGTGGTAAAAAATTTCGGGCTCGCTTCGCTCGCTCCGTAATTTTTGTGTCTTCTTATAAAGATAAGGGGGCGGCAAAATCGATCTGTGCCCCGGGCGGCAGAAACCCACGCTACGCCACTGCCTATTCACCCCATTTTACGGTAATTTCAAAAGGGATTTACTTCTTCTTTCTTCTGCCTCCGTGGTCTAATGGTTAAGAGCTTTGGCTCTCGACACGGAGGTCGTGGGTTCGATTCCCACGGGGGCACCTAGTGATATGTCACTTTGTGCGTTTTTCCCCAGTTGGTTAGGACATTGCAGGCTGAATCACCTGATTGTCTGAAAAGAAAAATGATTCCGTGCTTCGGATGGCACGTTAAGCCGTTGGTCCCGGCTACTATCTCTGGTGGTAGTAGTCGTTACATAAAAACCATGTCAGAGGCCGTAAGGCGGTCTGAAAAAACTCTGACACCAGGGCGCTGCCCACACGATAAGAAAGAAGAAGAAGAATTGAGATATCCATTTGTCGAATTGATCCTCATATATTAGGTAGGTACGCTGCCAGACATGCATATCGAATTATTGCTACACACTCAGTAGCGTAGCGTAGGGCAGGGGGGGGGGGGGGGGCAAATGCCCCGGGCGGCACTTTACTAGGGGCGGCAAATTCGGGAATAATATAGATTAATTGAGCTCTGTAAAAGTGTGCTGTGTTGAGAATTCGTAAAACAGAGAAAAGTCGAGCTCGCTTCGCTCGCTCAAGTTTCTGTTTTAGTTATTGTACCTTAAATTATACCTGCACATGATCCTAGAATTCTGACTAAGACGTGGAGATAAAAATTTTGAGTTTTTTTTTGGCTCGATCCATAGCGTTTACTTAGGTTACTTTGCACATATTATACCTACATAAAAAGCTCTGGCTCAAATTGATTCGTATTTAGGAGAAAACACCACCACATCACAACTCAAATAGTTGTGCTAAAAAATTTCGAGCTCGCTTCGCTCGCTCCGTTATTTTTCGTAAGGTCTTCTTATAAAGATAAGGGGGCGGCAAAATCGGTTTATGCCCCGGCGGCAGGAAACCACGCTACGCCACTAACACTCTGAGCTAAATTGAATTTCTAGCAGGGCAGGTCAGTAGCAGTAGTACTAGCAGTAGGAAGTACTAGCAGCCTATGAATAAATATCCCTACAGAACGAAAGCTTAAAAGCGGCCGCTTTCGGTGCATAGCGCGCTAGAGGGGAGTGCGTTTTTTGAATCTGATTCGCTGAGTTCAGCAGTTGAAAATGTCGAAATTACTGTAGAGATATGCATCTTTCTACATTTTCAACTGCTGAGTTCAACCAATAAGATTCAAAAATCGCACTCCAGCGCTGGTAGCATGCCAACCCGCGATAGCCGTGATACGGCTTTATCACGTCTTTTATCTCGTTCTTTTGCGCGCGAACGAACGAGATAAAAGACGTGATAAAGCCGTATCATGGCTATCGCGGGTTGGCATGCTACCGGTGCTGGTCGTCGGTCCACCTTGTTGCGGGGGCCTACCGAACCCATGCTGCGCTTTCCGGTACACGGTCGCCACTCGACAAGACCATTGGTTCTGCGAGCAATGTGCCCCGCCCATTGCCACTTTAGCCCTCATTCGCACGGGCGTATTTATATCGCGCGATGAGAGACGGTTTCTAGTATGTTCATAAGGTTGAAAATTTCCTCATCCCGCGATAGAATTACGCCCGAGCGAACGAGGGTTAATTAAACTAAGCCCAGGCCCAACTTGGACCTTGTTGATCAGTATACCATACCCTAACAGCTAACATCCTGTATAAAACTAAGCCCAGGCCCAAGTTGGACCTTGTTGATCAGTATAGGTATACCCTAACAGCTAACATCCTGTATAGGTTAGGTACCTATATTATTGATTGAGGTCATGTCCTGTTTCATTGACATTCTAGTCTACTTATCCTGTTTTAGTATACCTACACCTAATAAACAATGCAAACTTGTATTTGAATATGTAATTGAAAGACTGAAAGAGTAGAAATAAAACACTCGGCTATGTAATTCATTTTTATTTCCATTCCAAAAAGCCAACATGCCATTATGCAATCGATTAAATTACGTACTACGCTTCGTTCATATACGAAATTAAATGCAAAGTGCTTAGCAATTAAGCATGTCTTATTCTTTTGTCTTGGTTTAAAACTATAGTTGAAATTGCACTTGATTTTCTATGTGATATCACACTACTAATGTCCATTTTTCATTACGTTACGAAAAGCTTTTTCCTTACCTGCCTTTAGTAGGCAAGTATACAAGTTATTTTAGTGATCTTACGTAGAATGGAGTATACCTACCTGAAGTGCGATTTTTGAAAATCATACGAGCGACTTGGCAGTAGAAAGATGCATAATCTCCATAGTAATTTTGACATTTTCTACTGCCAAGTCGCTCGTATGATTTTCAAAAATCGCACTTCTGGCGTGTTACAGCGAGCGTGTAGAAATGGGAGACATGGCTTATGGAGTGCAGTGGTTCAACTAATTTAACTATAAAGACGTTTATTTTGGTCAAGAAGGTTCTGGTCATTTATACCAATTCTCCAACCTAATATTATGATTGCGAAATTAAGTCTCTCTGTGTGTCAGTTAAGTTTTGAAGGCTAGACCTTGATGAAAGGAAAAGCAATAAGTAGCTTGAAACCTGAGAAAGGACATAAGCGTAAAAATCCACGCAGACAAAGTCGCGGGAAAAACTAATTTCCTTTCCTATAAAACTTAATTTTATCATCTGAACCACAACTTAAACCTTGTCTCACGTTTTTTTACACGGTGTATAAAATTCCCTCAACAAAAAGGGGATTTTCATGTGGCAAACACAACACAGAATGTTATTATACTCTAGTGCAATTCCTACACATAAAAAAATTAAAGATATATGACACACTACAACAGCATAAACTGCCTTAATATGAAATTATATAATGCTTCAACACTTTCCCTGTGGTTTTTTATTGTTAGATTTCCTCATGGTTGATGCTAAATCCATTCCATAAGATGCTACCTTTGAGGTAGTCTGGACACCGAGACATATGGTTCTAATGCTAAATACATTCTAAATAAAGAATGTTTAACACAGACACACAGGCTTCACACAGGATTCTTTGTAAATAAATGTACGTAGGTAAGAATAATAATTATGAACTTTTCTTTAGTCGTGTGGCCAGTGTAGCAATGAAGAATGAAACGATTCGTTCAACATTTTTTTGATACGCTTGATAAATGGAGGAAAATATATAACAATTATGTATACAAATAACCACCATTATCTAAGATTTAAGATAAACTGGTACATGTGTGCTAAACAATACAATTAATAATACAAAGATTAGTCAGGCTTATAATAATAAGTCATAGTAATTGAAGGTCATAGTAGGAAACTTAGTTCTAGACACTTTTGCCATTATTTGAGTTCTTGATATATTGGCAAGATTTCCTGCGTAAAGCTGCAATTCTTCAGCCTTAAGTAGTATTCATGTAGTATTAGACAATTTTAAGACTACCGAAATACAGAGAACTCAAATAAGGGTTATTAGATGATTTATAACCTTTCCAGTACCTACGACTACATTAATCAGACTTAAAAGATAATTTTGTATTAGTATTGTTTTTGTAGAATAAGCACACAGGAATAAGCTGGCTTGCGCTGATTCGATATAGTAAATTAGTTTTAGTATTTATGAAAGAAAGTATCTTCCAAGGTTTTTATTGACCCATAACAGTTTTTTTAATACTTTAATATAGATATGAATTATCAAAATGTCAAATAATAAAATAATTATAGAAAGAAGTAATAGGTATTATGTATTAGAATAATAAAGTGAATAGATCCAGATAGACACCTGGATTAAAAATAGATAATCTATTCAAAATGTAAGTAATAACATGTTTTCGGATTTTATTTACCTGTTTCCTTCGGTTACCTATGTCAATAAGAATAAACGGAATTGAATAATATGTTATCTAAAATAATTATTTAGGTATTGTTACAAATAAATATTTCCTAAATCATAAAATAAATATGAATACACATATGTACAGACGGCAACAGGTCAGGTTACCCTGTTTGGACTTTGAACTATTAGAAGTTGAACAGCTGCGAATCGTGCGAGAGGGTGCGGTATGTTGTTGTTGTTTCGTCTCACAGCACGCTGCGCCCGCGCCGGCAGCCGCGTCTATGCAGGCTCTCTACCGCACTATTTTGTGTTTTGTATACGTAGTGTAGTTATGGGTATATAGGGTGCGTAACCTGATATGTCGCCGTGTGTACTTATACTATACAGGTTGTAAGGAAATGTATCATTAACCTTTAAACGACATATAGAATAAGAGATAAGTGTACTTTTTTCAACCATCCACCAACCATGATTCAGTGTTTATGGGGTGTAGAGCATCTCTGTGATGGGGATGGACCAGGTCTGCCTGCATAACTCCAGTCGGTTTAGGAGTTACTGATGTTTAAAGGTCAGTTCACACTTGACTCTAACAAAATATGTCACTTTAAAGCTTAATACTTCGCTAACGGATCCCTAAATCCAAAAATGGTTTACCCACATCCGTAATATTTTTAAACGACCTATCCAACGATATCCCACACCATGGGGAAGACGAGAAAAAAAAATCATCCGCACTTGACGTACAGGGGATGTAAAATAAATATTTTTCAAGATTTTATTTTACCACTTTGTAGGCGTGATTAATATGTCCATGCCTCTCTGAGCTAAGCCGCGGACAGACGGACGGACGGACGGACATGGCAAAACTATAACTATATGTTGAGTTTGGAACCCTAAAAATCAGCTGTCCCATACTAAACTGCAATACCTACTCGATTCAAAATTCAAACATATGGGACAGCTGATTATTTTTTGTTCTAATAGGTTTGGTCCCAAAGTAAAAGTTGGTCAGTTTGATGGGTAGAGTATGTGGTTTAAAGGTTAATGATACTTTTCCTTACACCCTGTATATTAAGTAAAACAATAATTATACATGTATTGTATTTTGGCAAATAATGTTATTAATTAGGTAGGTAGCTTGTATTGTATACAACGTGAAATTTTAGTGATTTTAGTTACACGGCAAGGTGATTCGCTTTCTGTGGATTTTTTTTTTGTTGCAAAATTATTTAATAATGTACCGTCAACCACGGCTAACTTTTTATCATTTATTGGTTCATCAAAAAACTACCAACGTGTCTATGAAATATCTACCAATTGTAGTTAAAGATAAAAATGATTTTACATTTATACTCAATGACTGAAGTCATTGATAATACTAGTCAGTCAGGTAAAGTTAACAAGGAAAGGTAAAGATGCCGTGGTTGACCGTACTCGAAAGATTGAGAACTATTGGTCTCATAAATTACCCGATTCAATCGAGAGAAAAGAGAAAAATTCTTGGCCAATGCAATCTAGAATGCAATGGATAGACGGTAGTAGGTAATTATAGTACCTACTCTGATTATGATCATAGAGGAACAAAATATTAGGTACCTAATAAAAATTGCCTAGTACAGTTACTATCATTTACCTATCTGGTAAACGATATAATCGGAAACTTACAAAATATATCTGTAGGCCACAGATTAAGTAGTGGGTGGTTTTTGTTGGTATGCTAAGATATTTACCAATTCTATATGGAAAATACACCGTCCTACTAGGTTCTAGTCCTGTCACAAACAATATAGGTACTTATTTATAATTTTTCGGAAAATAAACAATTTAAATTAATTAATTAATCACCTCCCCGCCTAAGTTCAACCTAAAACCACTGTTAATACAACGTTATTGCCTTTGTTCCGAAATATTGCAAAGAAATTATGGAAACAAAGATTATTAGACATTACATTATGTTCTAAGCATTTACCTACCTAATAGTTGATTGGAAATCTATTTTATTTAAATCAGTCTTTAATAGTTTTGACTATTTCTGTATATTCTGGTAAGGCCACAATTTAAGTCATAGTATGGTATAATAAATTGTATTTTATTAGGTACACAAATTCTAGGAAAGATGCTCACAAACAATATTTTATCAAAATAATTTTAGTTTTATACCGTAACAATTTTCGTTACAGGTAACGATGATACAGTGAGCAAATTTCACCTTTTAACTATAGTTGATATCTAAATTGAAGAATACTAGTCACACTTAACGCATTCGCACCTATTTTAAGTAACCTATTAAATAATTGTACTAAAATAGGCATGCTTCTAATCTACATACAAATAAAAAGTTGCTCAAATCGTTAGTACATTAATACTAAAACGTTAGTGCTAGCTAGTTTGCACTTCATCTGATACAGATGATCATTTTTGGAACACTTGTTTATTTGAACTTTAAATGAGCAATTACGGATTCCTATGATTCCTGTTTTTTAATGTTGTGCCTACTTATAATTTATAGGTTTTAATTTTTACCAATACAAATTATACCATCGTTTACTATAAGTAGGTTGTCTGTCCGCCCTACTGTTTTTCTTTTTTGTGTATTTTATTAGATACTTAGCTCATTCATCACACTACATAACAGGTTAGTTACAATTTAAAATCAAAACTACTGTTCCAACGCTCTCTCTACTCCTGTAATGGAACTTAAAATAAATTATTCCACTACATTATCAATCCATGTTAGTAAGACATTTATAAAATTATTGCTCGAAGCAAATTCTATCTATTTCTGCGTAATCACACGCATCATCTCCATATATTTATATTTCATACTCCATCGTGTCAACGTTCACCGGCTTTCCTGCGCCGGTATTCCAAAATCCAAAAACTGGATGCATTAGAGGAATTTGACGAAATACAAAATCTGTCACATCCATACTAGGTCTAGACGCCAGAAAGAGTGTTAGCTTTGTTAAAGCTCAGACCCAAATAAATAATACAACGTAATAGTCGTAGCGAGGTATTCAGACAGGAGGCGGGCCGCGGACGTAGCGCAGCTGCGGCGTCAGGGTGTGTGCCAGGGAGTTGAGGGCGTCGCAGCAGCGCGGGCGCTCCACCAGCCACGCGGCCAGCAGCAGCGCCACCAGGCACAGCTGGATGGGCAGCGAGGAGCGCAGCACGCGCCACACCCAACCCCCTCGAGGACTATAGTCCGGGTCACCGGCACCCGTTTTCTTTCCAGCCACTGTACTTATAGTAGTGTCCCTGCTAAATGAAAAACTATATTTAGAAACCGGTCAAGTGCGAGTCGGGCTACTCGCGCACCGAGGGTTCCGTGCCACACCACCACAGAACACAACATTATTAACTAAGAAAAAAAAAACTTTTTTTGTCCGGGACCTTTAGCGCAAGACCGACTCACCCTTGGCCAGTTTTTAGTATTTGTTGTTATTCTGTAGTGTTTGCTCTATAATCACACTAAGTTTGACGCTTGTATGTATTACCGTTTTTACGATAGAGAGTGTAGAAAAACGTTGATAAAAACTAGTTTCTTGTTGAGAACCCCCCCTTAATTTATAGCTTTTTAACATTTTTATTATTTGTTAACAAATCCGCCGTAATAATGCATAATCTGAGGAAATATCAACTATCTAGCTATTACGGTTCAAAAGTTACAGCCCTAAATAGGTAGGACAGACGGACGGACAGACGGACGTACGGACGGACGGACGGACAACGTAGGCTTAGTAATAGGGTCCCGTTTTCACCCTTTGGGTACGGAACCCTAAGAAACAGATTATTATGATAAAAACAACAAACATGATTAACTTTAGCTTAATTTTGACATTATTTGAGAATCCCATCTTAATTCAGAATAACTTACGTCTCCTCTTCGATCTTGAAGTCTGGAATGCTCTGTTCCACCAGAGCACGGCAGGATTCTTGCAAGCTACGCACTTCATTCTCTGTCTGCTCCATTCGCTGTGAACAATGTTAACGAGATTTTGAAACCAATAAACTTTCTTCTTATCTTGTGGGCAGCAAGAGTTTTTTCACACCGACTTATAACTTCTGACGTGGTTTTAATGTAACGACTACAACCACCAGAGATAGAAGCCGGGACCAACGGCTTAACGTACCACCCATTTAGACTCTTTTTCTAGAGGATTTAGAGAGAATCAAGGAGGCGAAAGATGTGTGTCAGAATCGTAGCATGTGGCGATCTGTTGTCTCTGCCTACCCCAGTAGTGGGACATAGGCGTGAGCATATGTATGTATGTATGTAGTTACTAGTTACCAGTAAATCAAGTTTATTTACTGGTAAGTGGTAACACTGCACCTACAGATTATATCCGATTGAATATAAAGTAATCCAGCAATAAAACTGCTGAAAATCAAGTTAAATGTTTACCTTCGCAATAGTTCTGTGCGCGGGTGAATTAGGTGTTAAGGCGGCCTGCAGGCGGCGCGCCAGCTCCCTTAAGGCGCTGAGACGCCGAGCACGGCCGCCGGCGCCTTCGCTGTCCCCGTCCGATATGCCGGAGTCCGACAAAGAATCGCATGTCGATCCACCCTGTTATAAATAGTAATACATTAATTTATCGTTTAGGACGGACAACCTATACTATGTGATTTTGTAAACAATATCCAAATTTTCAGCTTTGGTTCAGACCATCAAATTGAACAACATTTACTATGGCAGCAGACATAGAATCGTAAAAAAAAATGCTGTTTCAGTTCAGTTCGGTCTGAACCACTCCAGAAAATTGGAAAAAAGTTTAAAAAGTCAACCAGTTTAAGAAGGTTGCAGATATCTATTGTAAGTAGGTAGTTTATTTATACAAACACAAAATTAAAGGCTCAATGCATTTTGTTGAACCAAGTTAGAGTTTGTAATATGGGCTTGGAATATTTACGACAGCTCGTCAGCTCCACCCGACTTCGCGGTAGAACAAAATGTATCATGCTAGAAGCACATGCTATGACACAGGATTCAATAAAAACAGTGGACAGTTTGATTTTATCTTGCGTTGCTTTTGCTCTTGCTCTTTTGCGTATTATCCTGCGAGATGATGTCTCTTTTCCAAATAAGATTATTTTAATTTCTTACCTTCTTTTTATCAACTAGAGAAGCAGCAAGTTGTTTGATCTGTGCTGCGACTTCACTCTGCTCCCCGACCGATGGGCCTCTGTCTCGCAGCGCCTGCAAAGTGGCCAGGTCACCTCTAAGAGCACCCTGAAGCTCACACCAAGCGTTCTCCCATTCAGCCCAGGCGCCGACTGCTCTCTCTAAGGAGAGGAGTTCGTTTGATGTGCTGAAAAATTTTAGAACTTAAATTCAATTCTGTGGAAAAATGCGACAAGAAACAAAATTGATTGCTGAAATGAGCTATCTTGAGATATTGAGGATAAAACTGTCAGGAGTTGGAAATCAAACTAGGATACTATTGACTGTGAGATAATATACCTCGAATTTATCAAAGAAAAGGCAAGGATGAGAAAAATTTAGTCTCTTGAATTAAATGGTGTGTACTTGTGTAGCAACTCACCGTTGATGTGCATCATCCCAAGCGGCAGACAAAGCTGACAAATCCGTCGCCAAGCCACCGTCGTCTGACTCCATCTCGCCTAAAGCCTTTTTCACAGACACAGTCAGTTTCAGCATTGACACCTTGCATTCCAGGAGACGGGACAAACGCTCCTGAAAATGGAAAGCTCCTATAAGTTAAATGTTCACAAAATAATTGTGAAATAAGAGATCGATGTAAATTGAAAGAAGATGTTGTGACAAGAATAGAGAAAGGTATGCTTCGTTGGTTTGGCCATGTGGAGAGGGTGAGTGACAGCAGATGTACGAAAGAGATATATGTTGCAAATGTGAGTGGAAGTGTCGGCAGAGGGCGCCCTCGTAGGACGTATGCTGATCAAATCAGTTGCGTCCTACAAAAAGGGGAGGTGCGGAGTACTCGAAACCGACGGGCATGTATGAAGAGATGTATGGATATGCATGAGGCAAAAGAGGTATGTAAGGATCGTAGTAAGTGGCGCGCCCTGGTCTCTGCCTACCCCACTGGGAAAGAGGCGTGACGTTATACAACGTGTTAATGAATTAACGCAAAACTAGAAAGTAGTTTGTTTAGAATCGAGAGCCGAATCGAATTATCATGGTTTCAACATGGGTAATTTTTTTCAAAATATTAAATATTTTTTTTGCAAAATTTTAAATTTACTGAACCCGATGTCAACCCACCCTTCGGGCACACCCACCCTACTTACTACCAAAACAAGATTATTAAAATGTATCCATGAGTACGTTAGCGCCTTCATTCATTGCTGAAATGATAAAAAATCATTTTTGCCTCAAAACTTAAAATGCGAATAACTTTAAATTTTAACTACAAAAATAATGAAATTATTGTTTCAATCTAATTATTTTGATATAAATCAGTTGGGGTGTATGAGGTTTTGCGTTAATTCATTAACACGTTGTAGATAGATAGATAGAGATAGATAGATAAATATAATACCTAATAGAACTAAGAATGATTTTTACAGGGTTATTTGTAATTCGACGTATTCCTTTCAGGACGTTAAAGGGCAGCCTAAATGCAATTATGTGAACCCCCATATGCGGGGTCGGAAATTAATAGTTTTCGAGATATTTAGAATTTAAGGTTTTTTACAAAAAACCCAATTTTTTCGCACTTTTTCTTAAATAAAAAAAAATATGCTTATTCTATGGCGTCGATTTGCATTTTAATTCATAGCTAACACTTTTTCCGAGATTTTTTCATAAATCAATGTCCGATCATACTGAGCAATTCAAAATAAATCAATAACAATGACGGTTAATTTTTGAAAAAAAAATTCAAAGTCTTGAAATCACGCGGTTTTTCTCAAAAAAATTGTATGAAAAAGAGTGTGCGTTTTACTGAAATAACTTTCTCGTTTTGTAAGCTTTCTAAAAAAGTATGAATGTTTTAGAAAAAAATTGAATTACAATGTCAAAAAAGGTTTTTTACTTAGTACGTGATACGTAGAGGCAACATTCTCTTGGAGAAAAATTTTACGATTTTTTTTAGATAACATTATTTAGTAATTTAAATGGACACATCTTACTCAGAGTGAGCCCCTCGGTTCCGAAACATACACACAAGCACTTTCTTAGTTCATTTTTAGTTACTCTTGAAGTAAAGGTAAAATCTCATTACCTCCGTTGCGTTTATTATGCGCTGCCTTAAGTCTTCTACGTTGTTTACTGGGGTTTGATAAACAAGGTCTTTCATTGTGTCCCCAGACATAAAATTACATGAGATCAAGTCGGGGCTTCTTGCAGGCCTAGAAGTGGCCTTCCTACCTAAAATGGTTACGTTGCTGGCCCGACTTGCAAGTTATTCGAATAGATGGATTGGTAGAGGACGGCCCATTCATGGTCTGCAAGAAGCCCCGAGTTGACTCCATGTAATTTTCATGTCTGGGGACACATGAAAGATTATCAAACCTCAGTAAACGACGTAGAAGACTTAAGGTAGCGCATAATAAACGCAGCGGAGGTAATGAGATTTTACCTTTACTTCAAGAGTAACTAAAAATGAACTAAGAAAGTGCTTGTGTGTATGTGTTCGGAACCGAGGGGCTCATTCTGAGTAAGATGTGTAGATTTAAATGAATAAATAATGTCATCTAAAAAATTTTCGTAAAATTTTTCTCCAAGAGAATGTTGCCTCTACTCAATACTCAATATATTTATTGCATTCCATAATGTGCAGTAAGATGTTAACTTATAAACTATGAGATCATTATGGACCCTGTAGGGCATAGCAATTATACAATTATAAAAACAATGGAAATGAAAATAGTAGGTAGGTACATAGCGTAGGTCTTAAAAGTTGGTAAAAACAAAGGTAATAATCACAATCATGGCAAAAAGTTTTCATATTACTATTTATAACGACATAATAGGTAGGTACATTAATGAGTTTATTAGATATTTATTAATGGGTAAATTTTATGTTTTCTTAGGGTTTCGTCATTTAGGAATTCGTCGAGATTATAGTAACATTTCTCTAGTAAAAGTTCTTTTAATTTTTTGTTAAAAGTTACCTCCTTAGTTACTTGCTTCAATTGCTCAGGTAATTTGTTGTATATCTTAATAGACATAACAAATGGGCTTGATGAATGAATTGTTAGTTGCGATGTTGGCAGCATTAATCTGTTCTTATGTCTAAAAGAGTAATTTGTTGGTACGTCTTCGCGTTTTGTATAGAAATGTGGATACTTTCGAACGAATTTGCAAATCTCAAGGATGTAAATTGAGGTAAGGGTAAGTATCTTAAATTCTTTAAAAAAGGGTTTACAACTTTCTATTTCATCTATGTTGACTATTATTCTTATAAGTTTCTTTTGTAAAGTAAATATGGCCGGTGCGTCGGTACTATTTCCCCATAATATTACACCGTAGTTGAGCCACGAGTAGGCGTAAGCGTGTAGTAGGTAACGATAGCTGTCTGTACGTCTGTAGTTTTTTTAACTTCTCGAAGCGCGTATGAGAATTTAGAAAGCTTGGATCTAAGTTTATGGATGTGTGCTTTCCAATTTATATGAGTATCAATTACTAAACCGAGCAGCGTGAAATCATTGACAACTTCCAAATTTGTACCATTAAATTCGATGCTTATGTTTAGGGGTTTTCTTTGATATGGGTGGAAAGTAATTACTTTTGTTTTTGAAAAGTTTATTTCTAGGTTATGCTCGTTCATCCAGTTTTTTGTTTTTTGTAAGATAGAATTGAGTTTATTGTTGAGGTTTAGGCTGTTTTGGCAAGAAGTAAGTAGGGAAACGTCATCTGCAAACAAGACACAAGGCTCTTCCATTATTTTTGGGAGGTCGTTAATGTAGATTAGAAAAAGGAGACATCCTATGACACTTCCTTGTGGAATTGATGCGTTTATTATTTTGGCATCAGAGCGAACATAGTTTATTTCGTTGGTACATGAATTAAAATATTCCACTTCTACAAATTGTTCTCTATTTTTTAAACACGATTCAAACCATTTGTGACTTATTCCACGAATTCCAACTCCATACAGTTTATTTAGAAGAATTTTATACTGAACTTTGTCATAGGCCTTGGTCATATCCAAAAGTACCCCAATAGCATATTTTTTATCGTTTACTATATTAAGAACTTCCTGCATGTATTTATAAACTGCTAAAATTGTGGATCGTTTCTTCCGAAATCCGTTTTGGTTCTCGTCAAAAATTTTGAATTTTTCACAGAAGGTGTACACGCGATCATACATGGCTTTTTCAAAAATTTTAGAAGTTGGTAAAAGGGCAATAGGGCGATAGTTATTTGGATCCGTTTTAACATTTTTCTTGTGAATTGGTTTAATTATTGCTTTTTTTAATAGTTCTGGAAATACACCTGTAGTGAAGGATTGGTTTATTAGTAAGGTAAAAGGTAAAGCTAGTTCATCAGCGCATTGTTTTAGTAAACTCGGTGGAAGTTCATCTATCCCGTGACTTTTTTTGTTCTGTAGATTTTTTAATGTTTTGTGGATTTCATTGTAATCTACTGGGTTTAGGAATATTGAGTTTTCAGTTGGGTGGAGGACTGGGCGACCCTGCGCAGAAGGAGAACCTCTTAAGCCTCCTTGTTCCATACCTATTGAAGCGAAGAAGTTATTAAATGTATCGGCTACTTCTACGTATCACGTACCAAGTAAAAAATCTTTTTTGTTATTGTAATTCCATTTATTTCTAGAACATTTATACCTTTTTAGAAAGCTAACAAAACGAGGAAGTTATTTCAGTAAAACGCACACTTTTTCATAAATTTTTTTTGAGAAAAACCGCATGACTTCAAGGCTTAGTAATTTTTTTTTCACAAATTAACCGTCATTGTTATTGATTTATTTTGAATTGCTCAGTATGATCGGACATTGATTTATGAAAAAATCTCGGAAAAAGTGTTAGCTATGAATTAAAATTCAAATCGACGCCATAGAATAAGCATATTTTTTTTTATTTAAGAAAAAGTGCGAAAAAATTGGGTTTTTGGTAAAAAACCTTAAATTCCAAATATCTCGAAAACTATTAATTTCCAACCCCGCATATGGGGGTTCACATAATTGCATTTAGGCTGCCCTTTAACGTCCTGAAAGGAATACGTCGAATTACAAATAACCCTGTAGATTCACATTCGCGATGCCCTTCCAATTAATATTTTTACTCAGTGCCTACTGTTCATTCCCATATTTACTTGGATAGAGGCATACAGGGTGTCCCAAAACTCATCGTTAAGCCGGAAACAGGAGACAGGCAAGTTAGTGTTCAGGGAACAATTTAAAACTAAGTTTAATTGTTTTCGATTTTTCTTTTTTTCAAAACGCCATCCTGCGCCGAACTTTTAGTAGTGGTTTAAAAAAAAAAAATACACATCTAATAGCTGCCTACTTGCTGCCTACAGACATTTACGGCAGTAAATGTAGGTATACAGGGTCCTTCTTAATATACTGACGGTTTTTAAAGGGGGTGATCAGACTATCATACTGAACACTTTCTCTATGTGACCAAGGTCGAAATCGCGGAAAAACAATCTGCTGTTACATTGCAATCTTACTCGACCAACGACATACTGCGACTGTATGGGACAGCAAATATTTTTTTCGGGATTTCGATGTTGGTCCCGTAAACAAAGTTGGTCAGTTTGATGGTCTATTAGTTTCAGCTAATTTTGTTAGACTTTATAATAGGTAGGTAATTAAAGGTATGGCGTGATTGTATTCATCCCATACCTTCAGCTCCTCAATCCGCCGGTGAAGCTGAGCCCTAGTATGCGGTTGCAGGGCGCAGTCACCAGGTTCGCATACGTCGTCCAGGGTCTCGCGGAGGGCCGTCATCTCGCGGCGCAGGCGCCTGGCGCCGCCGCGTCTTGTGGCCGCGGCCCGGAGCGCTGACCATCTCGCCGATACAGCTGTTGGAAAATATACTATTAAATACATAGATATTTAGAAGTTAAATATAAAAATATATTATTGTATTCAGAAGTTATAAGACATGTTTCATGGCCGTGTGCAACCACAGCGACTTGATTATGGCTGTTGACTTTAAGAGCTTCGTTGATGTGCTCTTAGATGGCTGATGTAGCCTATCTTGGCTTTCAAAGTGCATCAGCATAGGCTACAAGTCAATTAAGAGAAGAAGAAGTTATATAACAAACGTCTTTCAGCTCAAGGTTTAAGATAACGCGCTTGGAAGTCTTAAGATGCGAACAACAACGGTATCAAAGTAATATTTAAACGTAGATACGATACGGTATAATATCTACAAGTAAAATGTCAGCTGGCATCAAACCAACGCTAGAACAAAACTTGTACATACATTAACCTAGTAACAACCTATTAACTAGATATACATCGACATTAGTGCAACAGGGCGTCATATATGCGTTAGTTTAGTACGTACCTACCAGACGCATCAGTTGCACGTAACGTAAACAAGCCAACGGTACTACCTTCGTACTAAGAAATGGGGAGTTTTGTGTCATGTCACGATGCCGTATTTGATACATTTGACGACACCTTGTTTATGGATGGTTCTACCAGGGGAGTGCGTAATTTCTCTATGGTTCTAACTACCTTTAATCATAGTAAATTAATATTTCTATGCCTTTAATTTCGATATGATGTCATGAAGAACGAAAAATGAAACACGCAGGTAAAATTTTGTTTAGTCAGATATAAAAATAGAGTGCCATTTTTGAATCTCATTCGCTAAGCATTGATAGCAATTAGGCATTGATGGACTTAAACGTTCGTCCATCAATGCCTCCTTAGCTGGCGGCTGCAGTAAAGTATTGGAGTGCGATTTTTGAATCTCATACGTTGAACTCAGCAGTTGAAAATGTATGGAGATGGAGATACTTACGCATCTTTCTACTGCTGATTTGACTTTCAAAAATCGCACTCCTGGAGTATGATTTATTAATGTCAAATCAGCAGTAGAAAGATGTATATCGTAATAATAATTGTGACATTCTCAACTGCTGAGCTCATCGAATGAGCTTCAAAAATAGCACTCCAGGGGGTCAATCGCGCTAATTTTGAACGATACTACCAAAACAAAACCACAACCAAAACCCAAGCCAAAAACTTTACTTATTAATTACTGCAAGCCCAGTCGCAAATCGTACCTTCCAGCGGCTTGACAGCGACTTCGTCAAAACAAATTAATTTTCTCATAGATTCGAACGTCAAATTCATAAGCTGAAACATTATTTTGTACTTTTTTACTTCTGAAGTCGGTTTTTATTTTTTTGTAAAATTTTTTTTTTAAAACAACACACATGCAACTCTAAAGCAGTGCTGTAGATAACTCGTACAAAATTATGGTAAGTAATATTTTTGATCTCTTACTTGTTTTTTTGTTGATTGGTTTCGGATTATTTATGTAAGTTTATCTTATGATTATTATATGTATAATTATAATTAGATAAGTACAGACTACCGATTATTACTTTTATCAATAAAGCTGATATTTTGTTTGTACTTATTTTAATATTTATACCATACTATATCTAATATTATATTATATTATACTCATACTCCTCCATTTATATAAATATACATAACACATACCCCGAACCTCGCACACACTCTCAATACCCTACGCACGCGCACACACACATACACACACACACACACACACACACACACATGCGCGTGCGCATTAGAAACAGTATTTTTCTTATTTTTATTCTTTTTCTATGTCCATTTAATATCCTTGTATAACTACTTAATCAGTATAAACTCTAACCTACATAAGTACTGCTCATAAAGGAGATAAGTCACAGTTATTCCATCTCAATATATCATGAGGCTGCTGGACACGTTAAGTACGTCGGAACACCTGTACCTACTCCAAACGACAAATTACCAATTTATTTTTGGTAATTTAGATTGGAGACCAGAGGTCCTTTAATTAAGTAACCAATAATGTACCAATTAGCCTTAAGTCCCTCCTAAATATTGTTTTTTGGTCAATAAATAATTTTTATTATTATTTTATTATTTGTGAATAGTGACTGGCTATAAATTAACGTTAACTATCTAAGAAACGGATTCTCTGTGAGGAACTATAAATTGCGGTATTACTCAACACCCATCAAAGCAATCCTGTTCTAAAGGAAGAAAAAGTATCGATTTCTAACATGTTACGATATCGTAACATGTCTCAGCGACGGAAATCGATTATAGTGGTCGTACAAAGTTAGAGCAAATGCATTTTAGCGAATATAAGCACTTCCGCTTCTTTTATCTGTACGTTAGGTAATTTAGAGAAAACTGTATGTAGGTAACTTAACTTCGGAACGAATAATAATACTTAACTACACTAGGTAATTGATAAAATTACAGCAACAGGTTTTATTTCAACTAATTGATAAATTAGTACGAAACTGTCGTACGCGGTATATACTTATACATTCCAATTAACTGAAATGTTTCGCGCTCAAACGTGTATACTTCGTTTCGCTTCACGCACGAAAAAAGTGGTTATTAAAATGGCTTCCTTCAGTAGAATAAGTACGCATTTCAATTATGCATTATAATATAATGAGCGAAACAAAGATATTAAAATAAATCAAACTTGGCTACAGAACAAATATGGTGTTTTGTTTGAACGCATCGTTGTCGTAAAGCGTTTGTAAATCAGAATAGAATGCGCGCAGCGAACAAGCGTGTCTAAAATAGCACCCTAAATGTCATTGGGTCCATGAACTTGTCTCCGTCTGATCCTGGTACACATAATCTTCTTAATTTACAGCTTGGTGTCAACGCACTCGATGAGTTTCGCAAAATGTTTGTGTTCATGTTTGTTGAGTCCTGTTACTTTAAGTACCTACGTGCTGTCATCATAACCCTTGTAATGACTACTAATGACCAGTAATATTGTGAATGTAGGTAGGTAGGTAAGTACCTACCTATGTGATTTAATTTCTTTTTACCGATACCCTGTTGAAGACAAGGGCGGTCCAGACGAGCGGTAAAAAGAGATTTTCAAAAGGGGCTGGCTCCTTTAAAAAAAATAGTTGGTGAGAATTCTCAACTTTTGAATGAATAAGTAGTAATTTTCAATAGAAAATATACCTTAATCATTAGGGTTTGATTACATGTTGTAAGCAGAATTGCCGCAAAAGGGTTCAATTCAGTAGATGGCAGAAATCAATCCAGAGCTTTTTACATTCAGACCCCTTTAAAAAAACACAAAAATAAGAAAGTTACCATAGTCTATTATTTAATTGCGTCTATAAAACACACCACATCAGCACACTCGAACCTAAAGGTTTTTGCAGGAAGGCAAACAGTGGTCCACGCCCCGGACGGGGCGCCAAAATGGAAAAAATTATTGCTACTCCCTTAGAGGGGAGGGGCGCCAATGTCATGTTTTTGCCCCGGGTCGGAAAAATCGTAGATCCGGGGCTGCAGGAAGGCATATATTAGTACATTACTGCAGCGGCCAGCAACAGAGGCATTGATGGACGAACGTGTAAATGTGGGCCGAGGCGAAGCCGAGGCACACATACGTAAGTCCATCAATGCCTAGTTGTGGCCAAGGCTTGTATAGTACTTTTCTCAAATAATGCGCGGAAATGAAAACAGTAAATTTTCTCAAATAATTCGCGGAAATTAAAACTCTTTTCAAAATCAATGACGAACAACGAACAACAATTTTTTTTTTTTTTTTCAATAAACAGCTTTCGATTTGCAAGCCAGTTCGAAATTTAAATAAAACCTTTGATGAGTTACCTCCTTGGTCGCCATGTTTCGGAGAAAAAGATCGTTCCATTTTTAAATTACACGACAGATATGAGTTTACTATGTAATTTATTTGGCCGCAAAACACGACAGATATGGATTTTCATACAACATTGCCGGCCGCTGCGCGCATGTAGTTGGCCAGTACAGCAATTTCGATTTATCTCGAAGAAGGTTGTCAAAATAATGCTCACATTTCCAAGCATGTTTGAGAAATAATTATTATATGAACTTTACTAGCATAGGCGAATTGTTACTCTGCTGATATATGCCGTGGTCTGTGAGCCGTGAAACAGGGCCGAGTTACAAGACTAGATCTAGAATCATGCCATCATGTCATGACCTCATCTCTGATATATGTAGATACTTACGATATCGATCCTCCAGCAAATTATTTGCGTCTCGAAACGACCGGATACTCAACGGCAATCATTTTGCGAACGGAACACAGCCGTCAGTCAAATTCAACGACTATTACAGCTTCCCTGTACGCTGTGGACCATTTGCGAAATGGAACGCAATCACTGAGTCGGGAGACCAATTTTAGGGGTTCAGTCCAACTGTTGACATGCATGTAAAGCATTAAATACCTAGTGAACCCTTTAGAGTCCTTTTACCGTTCAGTCACCTTCGCCTGGGCCTTCAACACAATATTAAAGATTTCTCAATAATGAAAACCCAAAATGAAATAGTGCTTCTCCACTGAACGGTGCCGTGCGATGCATATGCATTTACTATTTTAATTAGGTACACCTAGTCACCTACATATTATATCCTTCCAGTCAATTGATATCGGTAAATGAACAGTCAGTCAAGTACCTAAAATTTTATAAACTCGGCCATCCTCTTATTCATTCAGTAACTTATTTCCTTAAAATAACAAGTAAGTATATCAAAATGAGATAAAGTCGTAAAATTCTCAACGTGGCTTTCGAAAATAAATATTTCTCTTCCATATGTGGAAAAACTGGTCATTACCACACACGACAACTTCACATCCTCTAGCAGTATAGAAGTGGTGAAAGCAAACGAATTGTATAAGTTTGTGATTACGATGCGTAAGCACACGTTTAAGCGTCGTTTATAGGACTTTGGTTTGTGAAAATCGTGTTCATCGATTAACTAAGTACAAAGTATCAACTGTACTATTGCTGCTGCTATAAAGAGTTTAAACTGACGAGAACTATTATCAGAAAATATTAAGTATGCAAATTCATGGACGCATGATTTCATTGTTTCTTCTACAAAGGTCTTGCAAGAACATTAAAAGAAAACGATATAATTATATTTTTGAAACGTATTCACTTACCCATGTAAATCATCAAATAAAATTACGTAGGTATATTTCACGTTACCTATCACACAAAACTACTGGGTAAGACAAGACTTGGTTGCAATCCATTACAGAACTGTCAACTTGATTGTACGCTGCGCGGGAGTTGACGAGGCGTCAAGGTCGAAACTGCAAGACTGTACCTAGACGAGAACTATACTGCATGGCTTACTTCATCCATCCGGCACTATTAAACGATTTTAACCTTGGTCTGATAAAGTACATTTATTAAGTACCTAGGTACCTACCTATATAAAAATAGCTTGCAATATTAGAAAATCCAAATACCTTACCAACTAAAGTAGCATAATAATTATTATTAGTACATATACAGGGTGAAATTGATATCATTAGCATCCTTTTAAACTAAGAGTCTACCCATCAAACTGAACAACTTTTACTATGGGAGCAAACTGATCGGAGCAAAGTAAAAATCTGCTGTTGCAAACATTTGAGTCAAGTAGGAGGCATTGCAGATTGCAGTTTAGTATGGAACAGCTGATTTCATTTTTGCTCCGATCGGTTTGCTCCCATAGTAAACCTTACTATGGGAGCAAACCGATAGGAGCAAAAATGAAATCAGCTGTTCCCATCGAACTGAACAACCTGTTCAGTTTGATGGGACTCTTAGTTAATAAAAAGGATGCTAATGATATCAATTTCACTCTGTATAGTCGGGGAAATCTACGGATTTTTGGATGGAGTAGGTTGCATTAATTGCACATTATTTTGGTTATAATTTGAAATATTAGTAGATACATACTTACCTGAAAAACATAAATTCTCCATAATCCCCGATTTTTTATTGCGTATTATGGAATAATTAAGACATTTACAAAACACGTATGGACAAAAAATGGAAAACTGGTGATTTTGTACTGGACGGCTTCGTTCAATACGTTTTACTTATAATAATAATAATCTCAGGTTAAGGCTGGGTATTAGTAGAACAAGCCTCTCTTTCTAACAAGCAAACTTTCGCAATTAGCCATCCCGCTTCAATTGAAAGCAAGATCGCAAAAAAACGCATTTTTCATCAATATCTTTTCTCTTGGGTGTTTGGGGAAAAATCCATCGGTTAGAAGCCCTGCTATAATTATTTACCTTTCAAATGATGGTATATTCAGAAGAAATGGTGTAGTGTGATTCTTGTAAAACTGGTTATAAATCTGAAATCGAGCTTACTTTGCTCCTCTTTTCTATCGAGAAAATTTAATAGAATCGTGTTTTCAACGGTTAGATGCCCTGCAGAAAGAACGTATCTACACTGTTATGTGAACTATATATATTAAATGTAATAATTTGGTTCTCAAAAATCGGTTCGAAAACAGACAAAATAGGTATGACCCCCTCTTAATAACGTAAATTTGAGTAGACATTTAATATTTTGTAAGTATTCAAAAATGATAACCGCAAAGCTTAATTATTTACTGTTTGTTTGTACACATTAAATTTGCCTTGTGATAATTAACTGTCTTTTTTGCAGGTATGCTGGAAGAAGTATCTTTAGAAATAAGCTTGCCCTTTTTACGTTTATATCTATTTTAAGGTATTTCTCAGGGTCCTGAGCCTATATAACCCCCAAATCTCGACAAAAGTGTTATAAACTAACAGTAATATTAGATCAAACACAATTTACTAAAGTGTCTTTAATTCAATCTCAAACCGTATTTTTCCTAGACTAATACTTATGTCTGGCAAACAAGTTTTATTTAGATCACTACTTTGTATAATTTTATATCAAAAGATTGCCAATAATGTCTTTGTTTTCAAAGAAAAACGTGCAAAATAAATGGATATTTATTTCAGTGAACTGTAACATAATTACAAGTGGTCCGTATCTGCAAATAATACCGTATTGCAGCAGAGATAAGGTACACATTTTGTCAAATATAATACTTATTATAATGTAAATGGGTCAGAGGAAAACAAACCCAGCCTGTGAAAGAAACTTGCTTTGTATTGGAAACATTGTGGTGCAGGTGCATAAATAGCTACCTATTAAACGATGTACCTACCTAAGAAGCAATGCAATGTGACCTCGATGTTACTACAACTATTGAGTTTCAAGCTACTGTTTTTGTTGAAATAAATTAAGAGCGCAAATAATTAATTAAGTCACTACCTCAAATAGTTAGCACGGTATTTGCACAATGTTTATTTGACTTTCAAAGGTTATCGAACAACCTCATGCTCATGACTGTCTCAAGTCATGGCCAAGCTGGAACTGCTAAATTAAAATTTAGAGGTAAGAATCGAAAATATTTCAGTAGGTATCGCATTGCAGAATTTACAGATAATTTTCTTATATAAAATTTAAAAATGTAAAATTGGAACAAGAAAACGTATTTCGAAAACAATGCTTGTTATTGGTTTTGCTATTGGACAAATACCAACAGTTAATCATAGTACCTACCTATTACGTATGACGAATAGTTTTATTAATGGTCATGGAAATTGTTACTGATTAACTGCATATTAAACCATCAATACTAAGCCAAAAATAATGAAACCGGAACTTAAGGCGTGAATGAAATCATTAATGACATAACAATCGATCACGTAAGCGTGTCACGATGAATAAAGAAGCACAAAATTCAATCAAATTTCATATCGTAGGTAGGTACAATAAGTTTTATCTGAAAATTATAAAAGTATTATAACAAATCTAAGATTTTTAGGTTTGCGTGCAAAAGTTTTATTGATTGTTGTAAATTTTTATAAGTACTTACAGAATATTAAAGCTTATGTAAAAGAATAACATAAATCAAATATAGTCAATCCTGAACTGCATAAATTCTCAAATATTAAAACAAACAGAAAAGCGAAGCCAACGTCTAGACTAGATCATAAATTATATTGGCTTATCCATCTATCGCCAGGCCGACATGGAAAACTTTTTGCCAGGAGTTGCGTAAGAGTGCAGTTGCAACATCACGTCGGGAGATAATGATCTGAACAGAGGCCGAATGTAAAAAGTCGGTAGTGTGCGCCGAAGTGACCTACTGACGACTTATTATGACTGCGCACTGCTAATTTTAGAGTTCACACCCTCTATTCAATTGAACTAAATCTTTTATGGAGAAATTTCTCTTTGAGAAGAAATTAGTCTTTAAAATCAGATTAAAGAAGGCGACTAGGATGTCGTTTATACTACCTAATAGAGATTCAGACGTTTATTAAGAGAATTCATAGCAAAATCATAAAAATTATGTAGGTATTAACAAAGGTTATTTACAACAATTGTTAAAAATACCTATTTACCTGCTCAATATTTAATTTGTTGCTATTGAATAACAAACCAACAATAATACAAGCATAAAATATTGTCTGTATCACATGGCCCCAATACGAAACATATAATTTAGCTTTGAAATGGCACCACGTGTAACACGTCGAAGAATGCAAAACGATGCCCTGAAGCAAAGTTATGAAAATAAATGCGATTCGGATACCGTGTGGTTGTGAATGGCCCCGCAGATATTGTAGGTGTAGTTATTTATATACACAAATTGTATAATTAGCACCATACGAACATGGCAAGGGAGAAATCAGCATGATGGTAATGTTGTTGACACGGGGCGTGGGCAGCTCCGTAGGCGAACCAGACTGGCTTCGAGCAGGTCAAGTCCTTTGCGTTTGTTTGTTTATTTAGATATAATATAGGTACGTAATTGGAAGGTACATACTTAAAAAAATTTAATAGAGAGTTGCATTACGAACACTTACCTATTTCGTCGTTATTGCTTGTAGTCGAGGCGACGGATAAACTCATTGTGAATGTTCAAGTTTCTTGACACAAAATGGTTCAATGAGTCAATTCATCACCACTTCACTTTGAATAGCTTATTCACATTCAATGTTAGGAGTTCTGAACTCAGTTTTTAATATTCTAAGTGTAACATCAGTAAGACAAGAAGCAGCTTAAATCATTCACTTGCGGTTTGAAGAAAAAGTTATACCTAACTTGAAATAATGATCGTTATCTAACTGAGAGAGAACAGTGGATGCACAGCACAGGAGTATGTGAGACTATTCCTATAGTTAAAAGTTACATCACAATAAAGTCGTAGTCGGTTTCTCGAGCCTTTCGCCTTAGACAAGACAATAACTAATTGAATTTTAGCTGTAATATTTGAGATAAAGCGCATTGACAATTGAGTTTAGGTATATAAGTGTAGATAGTAGGTACCTTAGTCGGACAGTATTTTAACGTGAAAACAGTATATATTGGTTGACTTGAAAAATGTCATCCGGTAAAGAATCAGAGAAAGAAATAGAGGAATGTAAAGCATTTAGTAAAACATCAAGAGATAGCGGTAAACAAGATGAACTAGAATAGCCGGTCTGATAAACCGTTACTGTCTGACAGACACAATTAATGGAATAATCTATAGCTTTATAACAATAGGACAAAATCGTGGGGATCGACTAGAAAAAATATTTATTGTATACAGCTAATGAAACTATGGAGGCATTACGGTAATTATTGTTTAATCTACCAGACTGTAGGTACTAAAACTATTCTGTATATTCCGAAACAAATTTCTAGCATAAAATGTATAATTTCTGCCTAAGAATTTAATGACCGTGACTATGTAGCAAGTGGTAGTGAAACTTTTAACTCACATGACTGTGATAGAGCCAGTCTGGCTGGTTACTTTCGTTTTGTCACACAACCTAAGGTTTGTAAGTTGTATGATTGATCAAGACATCGTATTTTCGAGTATAATGCAAATGAATTTAGATTTCAAGAAAATTTAGTTAAACAAGTCAAACTCTGTTGATACTTAATTATTAGTTTATTAATAATCAATTTAGTTAGGTATGAATAGGTAGGTAACTAGCTAGTTTTCTTCTTCTTGTAGTGCCATCTATCGGAGATTGGCTATCGTTAGGGATATTCGGAGCTACCTAGCCGGACAATATTTTAACTTCACGTAACGTGAACCGTATTACCTAGTTTTAGGTTTCCTTTTGTGGTTCATAATGTCTATAAAATAAACAGTCATAAATCTAACAAACTAACCCAACTAATCGAGAAAGGTACCAATAACTTGAAGATCGGTTTGGACATTTATAATGATGATACAACGTGCCTTTGGCCATAAGCATGAGTTGCTTTATTTCATCTTCATATAGTATTCATAATCGTATTCGTATTCATTACGAAGGTAGGTAGGTAGGTACCTACTGCGGTGACGTATTTTGGAGCAATAAACTCAAGAAACCACAAATAAGCCCACTATATTTTACAAGGACGACGAGATTCATGCTGCATTAAAAAGGGCAAAATGGCACTGTACACACTCAGTGTGTACACCAGGTAAAATAACATGTCTTGTCCTCGAAAGTGATCTTCTTAAATAAGCGGTTGGATAAAAAGAAGGAAAAAGTAAAGGCATCTAAACACGCACATAAAGAGAAATTTTAAAATAATGATGGTAGGATGGTAGATCATTTTTATGACATAAGACTCAGGTTATACATATTAAGGTAGGTATTATAGGTATTATATTATCTACGATATTATAATAATAGGCCTAGGACCAATCATGCATATGCATATGCTCACGACTATATTCCCCGAGGGGGTAGTCAGAGATATTCTGAAACTTCAGAACATCCACGACCAAGGACCAAGTCGCTCATCTAGTACTACAAAGACGGAATTGTCAGAAAATGCAAATATGAGTTAATGATGCCAGAATGATCCAAAATGTTCAATAAGTATGGTGTTATAAAGTCGTTTTTATTGTTCAACAAATGAGCGTAAGACAGCGCCACTGTCTTCGTTGCACCGGTACAAAAATTGACTCGCCCTGAGTGTAACGACGCCACATTGGTCAGTTGCGCGGACAGTCCTAGTCAGTCTGAATGACAGTTACGTCTTTGTAGTACTAGATGAGCGAAGTGGTCCTAATAATAAGCTAACTACCTAAATGTAAGCCACGCATGTTCCATTGAGCCAAGATTGTCATGCAAATATACAATTAAAAGAGAGAGAGTTAGAGTTATGTATGAGATAAAATAAAAACAGATAATAGTTATTTGAATGATCCATGAACTTTTATAAATAGGTACCTACTCTATGATTAACCCCTCCCTCTCTCCTATACCTGATAACTGTATTACAAAGAGAAACTTGTTGTGAGGTACCTACCTACCTAGTCACATTATTATAACAAATCTAAATTCATAATTATAATTTGTTACCATTCACAAACAGATAAGGTTTTCATTCGAATTATGTTCACAGCAAAGATTTTTTTAGTCTGTAGTTATTGGGCAACCATAATAGGTTGTTTGTTGTTTGCTGGTTGTTTGGCCTTTGCAGAAAGCTTCGTAGGCGTTAGTCATTTGTTAGACACCAACAGGCCTGACAGAATAATTCTAACATTATGTAAAAGAATTGACAAGTAAGGTCAACACATGCAAGTCTTAAAATAGCAATCTGCGATTTAATTAGTTGACTCTGTTTTTTTTCAAAGCAAACAGACGAACTTGGCAATAATATTTCATTCATATGGATGAAATTGACAAAATTAGCAGATGTAATGATTAAAATCATCTAACAACATTTTACGAAACACACGTAATCCAAATAGCATAGAGATTTGTAAGCACAGCTGGCAAGTGATAATAAACAGTCTAGACTTGCGACGAACGAAGGTCAAATAGAACAAATGTTTTTCAGTCTCGAAACAGATTTCAATTCAAACCTTTTGTTCAAAATTAGGACGCGGTTGCAACTCACAATGCAACCAACACCAGTAGCGAAAGTGTCAAACCACTCATGCGCATCCAGTTTCTCTCTCGTGTTTATTTGAAAAATTCAAATAATATTTTATTTTAAAGAAAAATTCTCGTCTGTATTAGCAAGATAAACAATAAAACTATTAAAACCTAGGTAAGCGTTAACATATAAAATTTGCCACTGAGGATAAAAGTCTAGATATTATATTATGTAAAAACACGAAACACTCGCGAATTTAAATGTGTATTGCGGCAAGCACGTCTGTCGCACGCGCTGCATACAGCTGATCTACTCTACTGTGTTGTATACCTACTCCACCTTTAGGTACAAGAATACGTTTACAGCGCTTGAAGCGACCACTAAATGTAGACGATACTAAATGACTACACTGAGTCGAAAGCAATTGAAGCGCTTCAAATCGAGGCAACCTATGAGGCACGTACAGAACGATGCGATGGTAAGGTAGGTATTGAATGATATCACCTTCGAACAACATACGGAATGAAAAGTTGAATTATACCGCGTTTATACTTTGTAATAACAAACAGATCAAGGGTTATGATTATGAGGCAGACGACGGTGAACGATTGAAATACGTTTGCAAAAACGATTGTTTCGAGCAACAACGCTTATTCAACGAAGAACCAACCAACAATGACGATAAGTATTCGTTTCAGTAACGAAAATGCGAATCACGTGAATTCTCTAGAATGTAAAATATTGCAGATAAACATCGATTTGAGTGGTAGTAAAACTAATTTATTGCACATAGTTAAAACTAAATAAAATACCATAGCCTTACGGTCCATAGGTAATTATAATTTTTGAGTTAGATTAAAAGCAAATATTAGGCACTTACCTATTAATAGGTACGTTAAGCTTTTAAAGAATATGTCACGCAGTGACTTGTTTATGGAATCGTTAAGTAAAAGAAAATATCTTAGCGGTGCTACGAATGTGCCTGTCATAGTAATTAACTCGCCTTTTAAAGTAGACGCGTGTTTAGACTGCATACCAAGCAATCATCCCAAGTTTTAGAATACCATTATGGATGCACTGTCACTGCTTTAAAATTTCTTTTACGTAATTGGTTGGGGATACTACGTAACAGGGTACCCAAATAGATAAACACATCGTTAATTGTTCCAAAAGATCCTTATGCTGTTTCCGAACTAAACTAAGACAATATAGTAAAAATATTTTTAAAGTAAATACTGAGACTGAAATATAATAGACAAATACAAAAGTTATCAGTAAATTTTGCTGATAAAAGCATGAGTTTAAGATAACCTTTTCCTTGGCCTTGCGTGCCACATGGCTGGCAGCAAGTGCAAATACCGACTCAATTTACTAGAACGACAATTGGTTTGGTTCTTTGGCTCCAATGCCAAAGAATGCACTAGAATTGTCGTCCTACATAATACATTACAAAGGCAAGACTAAATGATGATCTATTATACCTACAGTGACGTCAAGATAAATATGAAATCACACTTTTATAGGATAGAAAACACCGAAATAAAATAAGTATGTTAAATATCTATAACAAAGTTTAATAATATTATAAGACTCACATTTACGTTTCACCAATGGCCTTTTCACTTCGTGTACTATCACCAACATTTTGCTGAAGACCATATCGTTATGCGACTAATTCGTATAATAATCTCAATACATCTGATATAGAAACTAGGTACCTGTTAAGTGCATTTGTGATATTTATTTATCATTTTTACATCTCCTGACTAGATGATGTCATTGGTAGGTAAACAGTTAATTTGATTTATAGATGGAACTACCTATGAAACGTATATTTATGACTGACGTGTTTTCTTTACTTAGCGCTTGTTAACTCGTTTTTTTTAGACAATACATAATTATATAGGTATATCCGGTATATCTGTATATCAGATCAAAGAATCATTAAGAACCTATCAAAACTATTATAAAACTGTAACAGAAATGTGTCTGTACATTGAAAATATAAAAAAAATACGACATGGTTTTCACATGTCCCTGATTTTGGATTTTTTATCTGTCTGTTTGTTTGTTTGGGTGTTTGTTTGTTCGAGTATCACGCAAAAACTACTGAAACGATTTTGATGAAACTTTTTTGTTTCATAGCTTATCATCTGACTTAAAATCTGGTAAGATATAATTTATGCAGACGAAGTCGCGAGTAAAAGCTCGTTACTGATAAATGCTTACAAAAAATTATTACATTCGAAAATGAATCCATTGTGAAAATATAAATAATTTAGGGGTTTTGACATTTTTACTGTATTAAATTCATTCAATTTGTATAAAATTATTTGAATGCTATATTTTATGGCTGAATTTGGAGAACTTGAAATATGTCTCAGGTAACATCTTATAATACCCAGTTTAAAGCTAATAAATTATTATGATTATTTATTAGGTAGGTAGTGGAAAAGTTGATTATGTATTAGGTAGGTAGTGGCGTTCCGTTGTCTCTGCCTACCCCAGTGGGAGACAGGCGTGAGAATATGTATGTATGTATGTGGAAAAGTTATATTGTTTCTACAAAAAAATACAAATCCTCCTCCGTAAGAAAAGATTTTTACGACGCGACGTTGCGTTTATTTAGAGCCTGAAATAGGTTTCACAATAAAGTCAAGACCTCTCCTCACTTTTGGGTTGGCGAGACCGTTCCGCTTTCGTTGGCAGAAATAGATAGAGATGAACGGTTGGGTCGTGCGCGTGCGCGTGCATTCGCTCGCACGCCGTGTCGCCGTTTCCGGGAGTATAGATTTTAGGGTTGCCTGTCGTTTTTATCTTGTTCAGTTTCTCATTAGTTTTGTCGCAAAGATTGTATCTTCAAATTACTACCTGGTAAGGCAAAGAAAAAAAAATCATCTAGTCCCTAATAACCTTTTTTGTTTGTGTGCGATTTCAGATTTGCTCCCATAGTAAAAGCTGTTCAGTTTGACGGCCTGAACGATCCATTAAAATTTCGAAACGGTAAAAAAATCATTCAGTATATTTTTTTAATGTCTGTAACGAAAGACCCTCCCCTCTGACGAAACCTGAGTTTGTCGGGTGCACCCTGGACAGTGGGCAGTCAGCCTCTATACGACCATTGCTGGCTGGTATCTTTCCACGACCTACCAGAAGAAGAATGTGTGATGTCGTGTAAACCATGAAACAATATTAATTGTAGAAATTCGTTATTTTTTGTTTTAATTTTAGGATTCCATTTGTTGTATATCACTACTTACTTATAATATAGCCCATTGAACTATATAAAAAGCAGTTTTTTTAAATAACTTTAGTTTCTGTTGAACCATCCTTACTAAATTGTGTGGTAGTTAGATGTTTAGGTAGGTGTATAATTATTTGTGTCAGAATTAATTTGATGCGTTTGTATTTCAGGCTGAATTATATGAAAGCGACAACAATGCAATCGTAGTATAATTATCATATTAAATATAATACATGGCAATCTGTCGACTAAAAACTCACAAAAATTGTCTAAACATAAATATTATTGGAGCAGATTATATTTGTGGTCAGCCCTAGATATCTCTCCAGGGCTGGGTTAACTTAACGATAGATATAATCCATGTCGTAACTGTTGACAGTATTCTAATTTTATTATGACATCAAGAGAAAAATAGCGAATAATTTGTAATTAAGCTTTTACTTATTATTATTACATACAGGTTACACGTTCCCAGAAGAAATAAAAGTTCAAAGTACGATACAAATAATTGTCCATGGTGTTGGTAAGCTCCTGACTTGCACAGCAACACAAGTTTTCATGCTTCTGAACCAATTCTGAACCTATCAGTTCAATTCTCCGTAAAACCCAAGAAGTTTTAAATACATAAAACCGCAGAATAAATCAAATTTGGAATACACAAGGCGGTTGCAGTCCGCTCCAAATATAGCGTCAGCCTTGATCGCGACCGAGATTGTAAAACGTACATGTCTTCGTTCGAAAACCGGTTGCAACCCGACCAAAGAAACCGCGGTTGAAGACCACCGACTGCTCGCAATTTCGTATGAAACATTATCCGTTGCCTGATGCCTATTATTGCGTTCTTAATTCAATTACCAATTATTAAGAAATTTTTTACCAGACAAAAGATTTTCTATAACTTTACTCCTCAAAGCGTTCCCAAAGGTAATGGTTTGACATAGGTACCTAGCAAGAGTCCGAAATTTTAGGAAATTGTATTATTATTAAATCTTACCTCTTATGTCTCTTTGTAACACCGGCGATAAAGAGCCGCCACCCAGAGCCGCATCCAACAGATTGATGTTGTCACGGCAACGTGTTACGATCTCCGTCTGTGTACCGAAAAAGAAATTGCAAAAATATTTGCCACATTTTTTTTTAATAGTGTTCTGTTGTGAAATATTTAAGCCGTGCAGTGCTTTTTAGAAAATATCCTACTGCAGAGATGGCGAACTGTTCTTGAGATCGCGACCACGGCGAGCGACTAACCAAAACATTTTGAATATTTAATCACAATCTCTTAGAATTTCTGCGCTATATATTATATATATTTAAAAAATAAATACGAACATGTTCCAATATAACCTGGGTGCCAGTGGTTCGCCATCACTGCCCGTGCCCTTATGTACTGTTCCGTATTGTAAACAGCGAATGTTGATGAAGTGAACATTAACTAACAACTCACTTTAGCATCACCTTTAGGTACATCTTCTTATTTATTTTATAGCCACGGCACCAAACACTTAATCTCACTCATCGAGAAACGTTAATTTTAATCCACATGCGTGAAATCACCATGCGACATTCTCAATTCTATTTTTACAATTTTGAACAGGAACTCTGATTAATCCTACAATAATTTTAATGATCAAACCTTATTACAGACTAATTTTAATAAATGCCAAACAAACAAGACAAGCGAGTTTAGTAAATTCCCAAAATTCTAAGACATGTTACATAGTTTTAGATCTTTAGGTATATACTATGGGGTGATTTTGAGATTATGCAGAAACAATTTGATCGAATTAAAATAATATTATTAAATATAGATGTTGATAGAGAAGGGTGTTAATTGACTGAAACTCCATGTTAGATTTCCATATTGATACATTTATTTTTAAACATACAAAATCACTGTAATTTAACATTTTTGTATAAAAAACCTAGGATCAATTAACAACCTAGCCCTAATCAACATAAGTTAGTACATTATTTATGTAGTTATTACCTAAATGAGATAATGCGGAGTTTATCCCATACATTTATGAGACAACAACCTATAATTATTATATATTTGAATACCCAACCTAAAGTAAATGATTATACAACAGATTACAACCAAAAATAATGAGTAAGTCTACAGCTACT
Organism: Agonopterix subpropinquella; assembly: GCA_922987775.1. NCBI lineage: Eukaryota > Metazoa > Arthropoda > Insecta > Lepidoptera > Depressariidae > Agonopterix > Agonopterix subpropinquella. The sequence goes on along the minus strand of OV277693.1, from coordinate 47,401,942 downwards.
TACTTTATTAATGCATAAACCTATATCACCGATTAATGACAAGAAAATATGTTCTTAAACGACGTACCTAACCATTACAAATTATTGCCTTTCTGCATTTCAACAGAACTGTCAGCACAGTTCTTTTCTTTTTTTCTCAACTGCTAAAACCATAGAAATACATAATATTAAGTACTGCGTACAACGCAAACTGGTAACTAGAGCGATGTTCTCAAAGCACTATCTTAGAGTAAGTATCAGTTTTTTCGTAAAAATACGAATTAATAAATAATAAAGACTTTACCATTAGCAGGTTATCACCACCAAAAAGGATGAAGATAATTAAAAAAAGAAAGAAAAGAAATCAAAATAAAAGCAGTTAGTACAAAAATCACAAACACACGACTCACGAATAAAAAACTGTTAGTGAGAAAAAGAAAAATAACTCAACTCTGAAAAATAGAAAGAAAACAATAATTGAAAAAAATTGAATGAAAAATTTTAGAGAGCTTCACTTTCCAAGGTCACTATGTTATTGGCAAAGTTAATTCAAAAGGAGTAAAGACATTCTAGTATCGTAGCTGGAATAACTAATCGCGCGCAATTCCATTTCCAATTTCTGTAAGGTCTTAGACCAAACCTCTATGTTTATAGATAGCAAACCTCAACGTTAACAGAAAATTTACAATTAATTAAATAGTGTCACGTATCCATATATTATTGCTATCGATAAAAGTAAATAAAAGGAGTAGTCGTAAAGAGTCGAAAAAGGAGTAAAAGAAAATGAAATTGGCAAACAATGACTAGATATTACAAAATGTCAAAAGATCTTTGACTTTGCGTATGAAAGTGAAACTTTCGTTGTAATGTAAATTAATAAATTATTAAGTTAGTATTTGATTAATATTAAGCCGCATTCGTCAGGTTTCAGAAGTCAATGTAAATGCTTGTATTTGTACATACAACTTACTGTTAATGAAATTAAAGCTGGAATCATTACTCATTGTTAAAAAAAATCGCGTAAGTAAATGATAATCACGCTGTCATAAGAACAATGCCAGAAAATATTAGACTTCGTGACTTAGCAGGTCATTGCTTGTGCTGGTGTTATATTGGTCACTGACTTGTAATCTGACAATCGCAACAATCTTAAATCGAATACTTACATACATAAGAATAAATATCACACAAGCCCAAGCCAAATGTCATTGTAGATGAATGTAAACTATTACTAAGATTGAGAAGGCGGCTGCAGCTAGACATATTCTGGCACGAAAGCATGCAGGGCGTCTTACAATCTCACAAGCGGGCAAATCGGTTTCTGCCTCCGAACTACTGAAATCTGTATCGAAATTCCTTACGTAGTCAAAAGCGCGAAGCAGATCCGGAGAGACTTCCTGCCGAGCCATTAGTGCCTCCGCCACTTCCAACTGCGTGCTCGAGCGCCGCACGAGCGATCGGACTTCCTCGGATTCCGAATCAGAGTCACCCCAATTTCTTCGGCTATGCTTCTTTGGACTCGACGACTCGTCCTCTGAATCAGCACTCTCGGTTGACCGTCGTCGTAGCTCCGATAGTGCGATCTTTTGCAACTCTGATTCCCCGTCTTTCTCCACATTGCGCCGACGTCTGCTCAATGAATCCAATATGTCGGGACGGTTGTTCACTTCAGTATATTCTAACGAGCTATTTATTTCGTCACTAGTTAAGTTTGAGCTGTGACGTCTTCGACTCAGTGATTGGACGTTAAGCAGATCGAATTCAGGCGAGCGTTTGTTTTTGCGATCGCTTTCTGAAGGTTTGCGTCGACGTACGCCGTCATTGCTCTCGATGCTAGTATTGTTTCTGGATCTTTCGAGACTGTCGAGAAGCGACTTCTTACGCTCAGCGCTCGACATAGACTTCTTCGGTTTTCTGGATGGCGTTTCGACCGGGGAAGTTCTTGTTGGTCGTTTGTAACGCGGTAGACTTCTTTCTCGCGATACATCTGACGGTAGTCTGCGGCGGCGCGTACCGCTTGGACTGTTTTCATTCTCCGGCTGAGCCGACAGGCTTGAGCAGCAATCCGATTGGGAGTCGAGGAAAGCTCGGTAATCGTCACCGAATTCAAGTAGCCGCCGTGCGGCGTCCGAGTCTGGGGCTTCGGAATACGGTTCCGAGTTGTATTTTTCCTGTGAACAATAGAAACAAACCTTGAGCTATATTCCTATATATCTAAATCTTGCAAACAGCGCATATAAATAAATTTTACACTTCCAAATCCGATTTTTATACAGAACAAAATAATAAATAAATAATAATCGCTTTCGATTTCGCAAGAGCTCGCAAAGCACAAATTGAATTGAATTAGTGAACTAACCTGATAAAAGTCCCAAGCTTGCTCAGAGAATGAACTATGCTCTTCTGTTCCAGCAGTCACACTTTTGTCGATATCAGAGTCCTTGTCCACGCACAAGTCCCACATTTGACTTGGGTCGCCCAAGCTCAGAGCTAAAAACGTCCGTTCCCTTTCCATACTACGAGCTAGTCTGGGTCTGACAGAGCCACCTGCAGGACCAAGTTTGAAACTTGGGGCCACCGCCTCTTGCTCGTTTTGTTCAGGGATGGCACTATCTGGTTCCCTAGTGGAAATGTGGGTTTTTTCGATGCTTTTCCGAAGGTTGGCGATAGTCGCTAATTGTTGCTTGATGAGCTCTGTATCGCTGTCATTGCCTGAAGTTGATGTTGTATCGAACCTGTAACGACGTGCTTGATTAGATAGGCAATAAGGAAGGATTGTTACCCTCACATGAGGGTGATGTTTGGAACCCATATAGCATGCGCTCATCGCTCGTTGGTACGCTTTATCGATGCGATGCTATGCTATGCTCTACAGGGTGTAACAAAACACCCTACTAATACTTAAGGGGGTGCTTCAGACCATCAAACTGAACAACTTTCACTATAGAGCCAACTTCGAAATAGCGAAAAAAAAAATCAGCTCTTTCATACAAAACTGCAATAACGACTCGACTCAAATGTATGGGACAGCAGATTTTCTTTATTTTTTCTCGATGTTGGCTCCATAGTGAATGTTGTTCAGTTTGATCGTCTGAAGTATTTACTAGGGTGTTTTGTTAAACCCTGTATATCGAAGGTCTCGATACAGAACGTTTTCTATTCCGACAGTGAAAGTCAACACATGTTACAAACAACAGCTGTTAACAGTAGGAATAAGCATCGCCATCGGTACAATTTCGCGATTTGTACAATTCCTGACTTATTAGCAGTTTGTACAAAATTTTGTTTGACATTTTACGAAATATGGTAATTGTATGGTAATAATGAATTCAAAATATTGAGTTAACTTAAGATTTGCTATAAAGGTTGCTATAAATTGTACACTTTTCCTTACCTTAGCATTAACCTAACAAAGCAAGTCTTATATTTACATACTTACGTTATAAGTAGGTATGAAAATGGTTCCATTTTATGAGCTTAACATATTTGGATATAACAAGTGCGTGAACTAACCTATTCTTCCTACTCGAAGCCGGGTCACTGGCGGCACTCCTTTCATTTTTATCTTCTATCTCTGGGCTCAACCTACCGCAGAATGACAGAGACTTCACCAGCCTCTCCCTGCGCATTGTATTGTTATTATGCCGACGCAATTTGAACCTTTTGCGACGGAGCCAACATTGCTTGTCGCTTGCTTCTACGCACGACGTGCACGCTTCTGTCATTGTGTTTGTGCTTGATACGTGACCCTGTTTAGTGGTAATAACAAATTAACTACACTACACAAATAAATATATATCTAATACGGGAAAAATCGACTCATGAGCTTATGCTTAAAAGGATGTATAATATTTTCAGTTTGCTTTTCAATAAAGTTGTAATTTTAAGATTTACAAGTCGAACGTACAAAATGCAATAAGGTTTCTAGTTTGACTCTAAATTAGAGAAGTTATTGCAATATTAAAATGCTTTGCCAAAAATAAAAATCATAACCAATGAGAGACAGTTATTAGTCACAATACCTGTACAGTAGTGGAACTCCCTCTAAGCTTCGAGTTAGAATTAGCTGGAGTGACTCTTTGAGGTGAAGCCAAAGTGTTCAAAGCGGATTCTGATATAGACATGTTGTGGGACATAGCGGCAACGTCGCCGGCCGTGGGAGTCGCCACGAGAGACGTCCCGGCGCCGGCGCCGCTCAGCTGCGACAGGCAGGAGACCGACCACGGTCGAGCGCTGTTGCCAGCTCGCTTCTTACGAAGTTGAACCTGTGTTAGATATATGACCTCAACCGATGTGTTAAAACATTTGAAATTATGCACAATGAACTATTATGCACTACCTTAATGTATTAGGAGATTAGGAGTGACACGACTAACAAACGTCATGTACCACATGCCGGTGGGAGTTGCGCGGACGGGTGAAAGAGATAGAGATAGCTACTTTACTAAGTGAGGTGTAGTGATATCGCCACATTGAATGGGACAGGTTTGTATCATGCACGTCATCTCTTGTACTTAGTATACAATACAATCTCAATGGGTTCTACACATAATATGTATAAGATCAGTGTGCGGAGTTGAAAAACTTTATATTATGACAATTAATGAGAATATTTCTTAGACTAATTATATCGGGACGCGTAACCACGTGTCATTCTACTAACAAACTTTCTGCCACTTTTTGCGGGGGGCGAGGTAACATGTTATCCGCAACTTTGGATTTTATTCCCTATGACTTTAGATTCTAATTTTGAATGTTCAAAATCATGAAAAGTAGTCTCGTGTAAACCCCAAACGTTCTAAGTTCAACATTATTGGTTCGCTATTATAGGCTGTCTCGTTTAGTGATAAGATAAGGTATAAAATTGAGTGTAAATGCGCAAGATTAATTGATCTAATACCGTGGCAGAGGGGAAATGCTACCGAAAGGCCGGTCCGGATATAATTAGTCTAAGGAATATTTATTTATTTCGTAAGTATATGTAGGTATTACAATCCTATCATGAAGACACTAATAAGTAATCACTGTATGTTAGATAGGCACAACACGTATTGAAGCACACAAACACGCGGTTCCATACCTTGGCATGGTGGGTGGGAGTCACCGTGCAGGTGGAGGTGCTCATGTCCATAGAGGAGTGCAGGTTCCGTTCCTCAGACGTCAGTGATGTGTCTACTTCACTCTCAGTCGTATATTCACCAGATGCGTCGTAGCTTTCTGTTCCCTGAGAATACAAAATAATATAAATTAACCGCATATTATAAGACTATATTCCCCGAGGAGGTAGTCAGAGATATTCTGAAACCTCAGAACATCCATGTTTCACTAGTAGTAACGAAACTCTGTCCAGTGTGACTGGGAATAAGCCACTTATTAGGAATTACAGTGGGTACAATGCATGTTGCGAAATTGAAGCATGCAGGTTTCCTCATGATGTTTTCCTGCATTGATAAGCCAGTGGTGTTAAAAATCGTACATAAATCTAAAAAAACTCATTGATATGAGTCTGCCTGGACGGGGATCGAACAATCGCCTCCTGCGCGGCAGGCAAGGTTACTCGCCCCTGGACCATCACGGCTTATAAATTATTACTTATAAATGAAATCTCGAAAGTCTCTAGGGCACACGAGTGCATTCCTTGCATTCGTTACTCCCATGCTCTCTTCTATTTTATTAATTTTAAAATATTCGGCAGCTTCTCTTTTATTTACAATCTCACACAAATAAATTGTATACATATTTACTACCAATAAATTTGTATGAGTCAGCAGTCTTCTTAGCTAATAACAATATCGGTTTTGTTTTTACATACCTACCTAATGTATAATATGCATAGGGATTTGCGAGGGTGCCTTCAGTAACATTTCTTTCGACTGCTTTTAATACATCTGATCCCTATGGTACGCCCTCCCAACAACATATTTGTCTGACTAATTCATCTAAATGTTGTTTTTTTTACAATTTGTCTGAATAGATCATCTTATTTATACATTTTACGCATTGTTCATACATACAAAATACAAAAATATTTATTTACTTACTTTTACACTTATTTTTTGTTTAAAATTAGTTCACAACAATCTAACTCTGAACTTGATCTTTTAACTATATGTATATGGACACTGAGTAAAGTTATTTGTGTTGAATGCGATGATAGAGTCTGGCTAACGAAAGCGTGACCTGAGAAAACGCGGGAAATTCAAAAAACGTTTATGTGGTATTACTAACTACGTGGGAGAAAAAGAGAGAGTAGAGACTTTGACGTGCCTTTGACAGCTTAATAATGTTGCCATACAACTGCAACTTTTAAGAAAACTCCAGGACACGCTTTCGTTAGCCAGACTCTACATTCAGACAAATATTAAATCCAGTCAGACATATGCACCCATCTATCACATGCCTTAAATACATGTGACATTATATATAATAAATAAATACTACAGAGTTTCGGTACTACTAGTGAAACGTGGATGTTCTGATGTTTCAGAATATCTCAGACTACCCCAGACTACTCGGGGAATATAGTCGTGAGCATATGCTTATGCTTAAATAAAATTGGTACCTACGTAATTAAGCTCAAGGAAAATAATAATAATTACCTATCATTATTACCGACCATGTAACCATTATTTTTACTTGATAATGTGATTTTGTTATAGCTTTTAGCTGTCACGTACCTGATTACTGTCGTTTTTGTCATCGTTGCTCTGATTCAGCCACTCTTTGATTCTCGACATCTTGGCTCGATTCACGGCCTTCCCTTCCTCTTCGAACATCAGCGGTTTGAAGCTTCTTGAACCTTTCTTTTTTGCCATTTGCTGATGAGCTTGTTTCTGAACTAATTCCTCAGCTTGGATAACTAGTCTTTCTATGTCTTTGCATCTGGCATTTTGGTCAACTCTTAGAAGGTCAGGAGTGGACGATTCGAATTTAGGTTTCGGAGACGGAGTTTGTTCTTGTTTCGCTTTCTTTTCGTCGACAGGTAGCTCGCACTGTATTTCAACTGATGATGTCATTATGTCGGTGGAGTCCTCGTTCGCAATCTTGGCGCCGCCAACATATGTCCACTCTTCTTCCGATGATTCCTCTTGCGATTTTTCGTCAGTTTCAATCATTTGTCTGTCCGAGTCGGTGTCATGGTGTCTGAAGTAAAATGTGGCACAGTTTTTAGATTTGCGATCAGACTGGTTGAATTTCGATGTATCGACTGGTTTCTTCCTTTTTATGACAGTGGGCGGTGTTTTGAGTTTCTCTTCAACGTTATCATGTTCGAGTTTCATAGAGTCGTGTACGTCGGGACCTGCAAATGATGAGAAACTGATTTGAAATTGAATATTCATTGAATGAATATGAATGCCGCTGATGTTTGTTTATTTGTTTGCAAATGATCGGAATTTTCTCAGTCAATACTTCGACTATCGGAATCAATATGCCATTGTTTTGTGAATCAAATGAGACGGTCGACTTAGTGAGAGTTGTTTAAGGTATAGAATATTGTCATGAATTTCTCTTAGAAAACGGAAAGATATTTTACTGTTCAGTTAGCTATTTCTGGAATATATGATATCGTACATTGCAATCTAAATATAAATAATGATCTTAGTAAAAGGCACCTAGATTAAAAAAAAATTAAACTAAAGAAGGTCCCGAATCCGATGTATCGCAGTCCTTAAATAAGTAAAGTTCGCAACGCAATGTATCATCCTCCGCCATTATTCTACCCAGGGCCGTCTTAACCTTATAGGGCGCCGCGGTGCGAAAATCGGCCTGCGCCCCCCTTGCCTACAAAAAACGCGCGTATTTGTAGAACATCAATTTAATTGTAGTAAGGAGATCTAATCGCTCTCTTTTGTACATCACAACTTATTGTAATTTATCATAATTATTTAGTTTTTATGTATAATAAAGAATCTAAATTTGCTTGCACATAGCAAGTCGCAAAGGAGCAAGCCGAATACGAATGTGCCGAAACTACATGAGTGGCATTTATAACCAATATGGCTGTGGTAGGAGAGGAAGGCCGAAGACAAGAAGGATGGATTGTGGAAGGATGATATGTGTAAGAGAGGACTGAGTTCTGAAATGACAGCTAAGAGAGATGAATGGAAGAGGATGACATATTGCGCCGACCCCAAATAATGGAATATGGGCAAGAGAATGATGATTGGTGCTTACACTTTTACAGGTCTCATAAATATAGCTATCTATCTAGCAGATAACGCATGGTATATGTACAAGACGATCGGCTTGCGCCCCCTAGTTCCCTGCGCCAGGGTGCAATGAACCCCTTGCACCCCCGGGTAAAGACGGCCCTGATTCTACTGCTTGGAGTGAACTAAATTATAAAGGTAAATCAGGGGTAAATAATACAACATGATGATCAAACTATCAAACTGAACTACTATAGCAAAAAAAAGTCTGCTGTCGTGGCTGTCATACATTTACATTGAGAATGTTTGCAACTTAGTATAGAGCATCCAGTTTGATGGACTAATCATCTCCTTTAAATACCGTCACTATATAAGACCCCGTATATTCGCAATTAGCATACATTAAAATTTTATACGTCAAACTTAGATTAGATAAGTAATAATTTGATACTTAGGACTTAGGTGATTTCTGATTTGTTTATTCACTCACTATGATAGTTGCATACAAACAATGACGTATTATCGTCATTGCTTACAAATAATTACAATCACAAACAACTAAAATTAGAACATGTTGAAGTGTTGAGTAAGTTATTTTGAACAAAACCACGTCGGTATACATGGTGAAAATGATGTCATTAGCATCCTTTTAAACAAGGAGTCTACCTATCAAACTAAAAAATCTTGCTGTTCCGTACTAAACTGCACCCGCTTCTGCTGTATACTTACTCGAATCAAATGTATGCAACAGCTGATTTTCTTTTTCTCCGATCGGTTTGCTCCCATATTAAAAGTTGTTCAGTATGATGGGTAGACTCTTAGTTTGAAAGGATGCTAATTATATCAATTTCAAACTGTATAAGGCCTAACAAAATTAGCTGAAACTATTTTAAGGGTATGCTCAGACCATCAAACCAAACTGAACAACTTTCTCTATGGGACCAAACCTCGAAAAAACAATTCTGCTGTCCCATACAAAACGCGATTTCAATATTGGTCCCATATAGAAAGCAAGTTGTTCCGTTTGATGGTCTGATCATCCCCTTAAAATAGTCTCAGCTAATTTTATTAGACCTTATAATTATAATTATGTATAGAACGTGTTAATGAATTACCGCAAAACTGGAAAGTAATTAGTTTAGAATCGAGAGGAGAATCGAATTATCATGGTTTCAACATAGGTAATTTTTATCAAAATATTGAACCCGATGTCAACCCACCGCACGGCTACACTCACCCTACTTACTACCAAAACAAGATTATATAAAATGTATCCATGAGTAGGTACGTTAGCGCTTTCACTCATTGCTGAAATGATAACAAATCATTGTTGCCTCAAAACTTAAAATGCGATTACTTTAAATTTTAACTATAAAAATAATGAAATTATTGTTTCAATCTAATTATTTTGTTATATAACACCTTGTATATCTAGAGACTTCTCTACTCTAGCTTCTGTATACAATTGTAGAAGTTTTTACTCTCGCATAAGTTCATGTAATATAACGCTAAGTTTTAGTAATAAAAAACTTACCGTAAATTTTGTTGTATCGCAGACATCAACGTCAAATGCGCTGAACGCGCACGCGCGGTAGACACGCTCGATCGTTGCGTCGAAAAACACCGACTTCCCCTTAACTATCCTTGCAGATGTATGATTTTAGACAAAACAGCTAATCAAGAAACTAGGATTTGTATTGAGAGCGACATAGTTAATACACCGTAAACCAGAATGGTTCTGAATTTAAGATTCTGTAATCAAAGGAGATTCATATGAAATGGAGTGAATCCATTTTTAATGATTAGGAAATCAGATTACTAGATAGGACATATTGTGGATTAAGAAAGATGTAAGTATTGAACTTACAAAAACTTTTCTTCATAACTTATTTACCACGGACCAATTCTAAGACGGAAGGCATAGTGCCTAATGAAATAAGGATGTAATATCATGTTTCTTTTAAATTGACTCACTAATTCAATAATGAGAAAGATAAGACCTATATCCAGGAAAGATAAAAAGCAGAAGATAAACTTAACCTGCTTCATATAATGACGACGAGCAAAACCGGGGGGAAAGGAGAACTGGAATAAGAAACAAATCATAGCTGAGAATAATACACAGCAGTGGAGATTGACATCGCTGACACAAAACAATCGCATTGCAAGACAAAAGAGGATTGACAATCACAGAGCAACTAGCAAATAATGTAAATGGAACCTCCAGTACTGAAGCGACACAGTATAACTCGACAACTCTAATGAGTCACTAGCATCGCTCACCCGTTATCAAAGGCGAGAATATGACGACGAAAAAGAAAGCGAGACGTGACGTAACTCATTAGACTTGCCAGATATAGTAAGGATAAGTAAGTAACACTCACCGTCTAGTTGGTCCATATTTTCTATAGTAACAGGTACAGTTTGGTCGCAGGGTCTAATGTCGATCTCTTCTACTGCGCAGGCGTTCGGCACCCGTCGCTCGTCCGCCATGTTGTTTGCGCGCGGAATCCGCACCAGTTCCGATTCGCAGTCTGATCCGAAGCCTCGCCACGTGTAAGTTAACACATATTCCTGTTCCTCCTGGAAATATTATTTAATGTTAGATGAAGAAAAGCTTTGTCTGGGAAGTGCACATAGCAACTGTTGGCGTCTCAGTCTCAGTAACTTCGTACGCGCAGACCTCAGCAACATGTTAGTTACTTGAGAACTGTAACATGTATAATTTTTGATGATTTTAGAATGTAATTGGGATGAAATCAAAACAAAATTTTACTCCAAACTAGGCCCTGTACTTTTGTGAAAATTCTATTATGATTGCTAACCTGCTCAGCCGGGGCTGTTTCAGGGCGGGATAGTCCTCGACCTAGTTATATTAGTAACGTACCTCAGAGGCGGACTGGCGACTGTCGGCCGAGGTATCCCGTCGACGAGCGTAGACCGGCGTCCGCTGCCTTCTCGGTGACCCACGCCTGCTCAGCCGGGGCTGCTTCAGGGTGGGCTAGTCCTCGACCTTGTTATACTAGTAACGTACCTCAGAGGCGGACTGGCGACTGTCGGCCGAGGTATTCCGTCGACGAGCGTAGACCGGCGTCCGCTGCCTCCTCGGTGACCCACGCCTGCTCAGCCGGGGCTGCTTCAGGGTGGGCTAGTCCTCGACCTTGTTATACTAGTAACGTACCTCAGAGGCGGACTGGCGACTGTCGGCCGAGATATCCCATCGACGAGCGTAGACCTGCATCCGCTGCCTCTTCGGTGACCCACGCCTGCTCAGCCGGGGCTGCTTCAGGGTGGGCTAGTCCTCGACCTAGTTATATTAGTAACGTACCTCAGAGGCGGACTGGCGACTGTCGGCCGAGGTATCCCGTCGACGAGCGTAGACCGGCGTCCGCTGCCTCCTCGGTGACCCACGCCTGCTCAGCCGGGGCTGCTTCAAGGCGGGCTCGTCGTCACTGTCGCTTGCCGCCTCCACTGACCCTCCACCCTGCAATTATTTCACAATTCAACGTTAAGATTATTTACATCAAGTAAATGTATTATTGTACATATACAGGGTGGAAAGTTAAGATTGGACACAAAGGGCAGCTACCAGAAGCATTATAGCTAAAAGAAAACGTTCTTAGGAGACTAACCCTAACTTTTGGAGTGTTTTACTTCTGTATTCACCGATTTTGAAAAAATTTACAGTGTTCGAGAAAAACTGCAATATTCACAAAACTTTTTTTTCATCCCATTCGATTCTTTTGCTGTTAAGGAACTATAGTAAATTGCTTGCAATTAGTAATAATAATTGTATGTACCATAGTCCTTGGACTATGGTACATACTAGACTCTTTTTTTTTTCCAATTTCTGCTTCGCTCCAATAGTAAAAGTTGTTCAGTTTGATAGTCTGAACCACCCCTGAAAATTTGAAGGGTTTACAAAATCATCACTATTTTGATTTGGTTATTTCCCCACTAAAATGTATGGAAATTTAATATTGCGTTTTCTGAGAGTTCCAATACCTCGACCTCGGTTGACCCCGTAGAGACGTATGTTCTTTATCAGTAAGAGAATCCGATTGAGATGAAAAAAAAGTTTTGTAAAAAATTCAGTTTTTCTCGATGACTGTAATTTTTTTTTCAAAATCGGTGAAAGCAGAAGTAAAACACTCAAAAAATTAGGGTTAGTCTCTTAAGAACGTTTTCTCGTAGTTGTAATGCTTCTGGTAACTGCCCTTTGTGTCCCATCTTAACCATCCATATCCACTCGTCTACAAAGTAGATTCTAACATGATTTCCTAATAAACAGTGCATATGCCTCCTGGGAGATGGTTATTCATAACCGGGAGATTACAGGTTTCTTCCCTTGAACGGTATTACCTCCCATTTACCATGTTTTGAAGGGTGAAAAAAATAAATATGTAGGGGTCAACACAAAAGATCCTATTGGGTTGAAGTGTGAGTGTATTGGGATGATCTAGAATTAAACATTTTAACGGGTTCTTAACGCGTTTTGGTGTTTGGGCGGTAAGAACCCGTTAAAATGTTGAATCCTAGATTTAATAATAACCGCGTAACTCTCAAAAACTGTATTAGGATAATGATCATCATCCTGGGTCAAAAAGAATGAATGCTAGAAAACAAAGTTTAACGGGGATGGAGAACTAATTAGTAGGTTCCTAGTGATTTTGAGTTAATGACTGAAGAGGTAACGACGAAACAGAAGTGGAACAAGTACCTACGTGAACGATATAATGTAGGTACGAGCACAGCAGAACAACATGATAGTAAGCTTAAACCACAGAATAAATACTATTACTACCCTTAAACTAAATGTCTAAAATAGGGAGTCATATTTCAAAAATGTATATACTTAATTTACTTTCTCATAGAGTGCAGTAACAATTCCCATTCATAAATTAATTTATGGTCACTAAAAGTCATTTCTACAAACTAAATTAATTTATAGTCCGATTAGTCCGCCGGGACATAAATTAAACTCTCAAATATAAAATAGAATGTGCTTAGCTATGTTATCCCAAAACAAACTTAACAAAATTTAGGTCAAACGTTTCCTAGCAACAACAAATCATAACTCGAATCCCACATGAGTTCAATATTGTTATTTATGAATGTGAGGGCACGTGACTGCGCCTGCGCCACCAACCCTTTCGCTCACTTGACGTTATAACAACCAAGACTCGTGGGGAGAACGAAATCCATTCTGATCAAACCCGTCATAACATAATAGAAATAACGCGAGAGTGCAGCTAAATTGGTCGAAAAAAACAAAGTAGGTAGGTATAAAAGAAACCGTAAGGGTAGAACGAGATAATGTTGGACGGCACTTGGGGTTATGTTTGCAAACAGGGAGCGACGGGTGGTTGATTGCGTAATTGTTTACTATGGGAAATCGCGAATTCTGCGATAAATCCACATAGATTTTACTGCAAGGGGATGTAAAAGTAGGTATACTTTATAATTGTACGAAACATTATTTAAAAAAAAAGATTTTTTTAATTCCCTTGTGAGAGGACATACAATCTTACCTGATTATCGATCCTAGCGAGACAGGCTTCCAGGTGGCACTGCCACTCGATGGCCCTCAGGTACAGGAGGTGCCAGCGCCGCTCCAGCGCCCGCGCAGCGTCCCCTCCGCCGCACAACCGCACTACTGAGCTCACGATCCGGCCGTGGCATTCCACGTCGCGTTGCAATACCTGACAACAAAACACCTACTGTAGTGTACGAACACGAACTAATGTCTGCTTCAAAAAGTCATATCAAAATAATGATGATTACGTTACGTAATAATAATAAAGATGAATATAAGCAGTTGGCATTGGATTCTTTCGATGCCGCGTGGTCAGAGCATGCCCAAGACAGAGATGGTTGGAGGACTAAAGGGGAGGCCTTTGCCCAGCAGTGGGATGAGATAGGCTAGAAAAAAAAATAAGCAGTTGGTCCCAGACACAGACATCTAGACAGTGCCTAGATGGTCGTGTACAGTCAGCAGCCGAGAAACCTGACCCCCATCTTAATCTTTATAAGCACAAGCGGGTTAAATTTCGTGTGCCAGAAACGGATAGATACGGTCAGCGTAAAAAAATTTACCAATTGAAGCAACTGAAAAATACTTGTCGGCAATTTTACCACCAACTTGCCACCACCATACCAATCCGCAGTGACCCGTTTGGTGGAGTTTGGACTATCACGTACTACGTAAGAGGAAACCTGTACCCTATAGGTTGTATAAAGGCTGGTGAATATGCATTTCCACGGATGTTAATCAAATAAGATCAAGAAATAAGATACGAAAACATATTACGAAATCGGACTATTGAAAACTATAAAGGAAAGAATCCGGCCCTCGAATTCCTCGTAATAAAAAATGTAATTTAGCTTCGTACAATAAACGCTGAGGCGGTATACGGCAGCAATAGCGACGTCCAATCTATCTTAACAAAAGGCTTTGACACAACAGCCAAAGCAGTTGAAGAAAACTACAAAAAGGAAAAAAATATTAAAGCGAACAAAGGGCAGAACGTGCCTTGCCCGGTGCGCACGCGCACGCGCTGAATCATACAGTTTACCGTTTTTGTCACCATGTTACTTTACTAACTAGGTACTGGGATATTATATGAAACAGCTAATACAGACCATTTACAGTGATAAATTAGTGATTGTTCCGATGAAAGCTGAAAGTAAACAAAGCATAACCGGGCAAAGTATGATTCAATGCATAGATATGAGTTCACTACGCATAATGAATCCATTCGCACCTGCATTAAAGCTGATGTAATCTCTTCCTCATCAACATAAACAATACCAAGATGACGGGATTGAATGCAGCTGAAGTACACTACGATCTATTTAAGATAAAGGTATAGGCCTATTTACATAAGTTTATCTAAATTAATATCATTCGATGCTCAAATGTTTTACGTTCCGTTTGAGACAGCAAATTTTATTGTGGTTCGTTCAAATTCCAATAGACTTCACTATTATTAACCTGACTACATATAATAAATTTAAATAATAACTGGCCAAGTGCGTGTCGGACCACGCGCAGGGTAGGGTTCCGTAGTTGCCCGTTACAATATAATATGGACTTAGAAGGATACTTTTTTTTATACTACGGTTTAACGGCTAATAAAGTCTAAAAAGTACATTTTAATATTTGGTCGACTATTACTTGTAAACTTGTAAAGCCTACTTAGCCGTGATAGTTTTCCTTTTAAATTCGTTATATATGCTATTGCCGTGTTTTTTTCTCACATCTCCAACTACAACCGTTTAGCTGGGAGAGGGGGGGACACTTGACTCTAACCAAAATGTTCGCTTTAAAGCTTAATATTTCGCTAACGGATCCCTAAATCGAAAAAATGGTTTTCTCAAGCTTACAATATTTTTAAAAGACCTATCCAACGATACCACACAACATGGGATAGACGAGAAAAAAAAATCATCCACACTTCATGTGTAGGGGAGGTAGATACCCTAAAAAAAAATATTTTTCAAGATTTTATTTTACCACTTTGGCGGCGTGATGAATATGTGTACATATGCCAAATTACAGCTTTCTAGTATTAAGCGTCTCTGAGCTAAGCCGCGGACAGACAGACGGACGGACAGACGGACGGACATGGCGAAACTATAAGGGTTCCTTTTTGACTTCGGAACCCTAAAAATGACACAATTTCTGACATTAAAAGTTAACGAAACCATTTTTTATACTGACCAGAAGTGCGATTTTTGAAAATCATACGAGCGACTTGGCAGTAGAAAATGTCAAAATTACTATGGAGATTATGCATCTGTCTACTGCCAAGTCGCTCGTATGATTTTCAATAAAAGCGCCGCAATAATCCGCCGCAATAACGCATAATCTGAGAAAATTTCATTTATCTAGCTATTACGGTTCAAAAGTTACAGCCCTAAATAGGAAGGACAGACGGACGGACGGACGGACAGACGGACGGACGGACGGACAACGTAGGCTTAGTAATAGGGTCCCGTTTTTACCCTTTGGGTACGGAACCCTAAAAATCGCACTTCAGACCACAATAATGTTGGTGGCGGGCTTGTTCTACCTAAATATGGAGCGAGTGAAATTGTTTAAATAATAAGACGAGATGGATCCAGTATAGTAAGAAGATTTGATTTGAATCACTTTGGTAACAAGTGAAGTGAGTACCTATCTACATACATTTTAAATTACCATAGATGGATGGAACGATTGCCGACCAAATTACAATTTATCGAGAACGTTGTTGGAAGTCATTTTGATTTCTACTACGCTTGAGAAACTGTTCGTCTAGGTAGAGCTGGTAGAGGAATGGAAAGTTTCCATTTCGGAGTTATTATTGCTATGGGAAACTTTAGTAGGAGTTTGCTTGTTTATATACGATTTCGAAATACCTAAATCTTGCAGACTTTGAAACTTAAATTTGAAGTTTTTTTTTTTAGAGGAACTTCTAGTATAGAAGAAACTTAAAAAAATGCACAAATTATGAGTCATATCGCGCACCGGGGGTTTCTGTACCTACCACCATACAAATATTTTATGTAATAATTAAAATCTTAGAAATTCTCACACAAATTATCTAGTCCCATTGAAATTGCCTCTTACAGAATGCGAACCCGCGACCCTTGGTTCAACAGGCAGGTTCACTACCAACTGATCTATGGGTCCGCATACAAACATAATTTTTTAGCCCAAGTGAGGGAAATAATGGGTATTGTGTTATTACAGGTCAAGACAGAGAAGAAAGAGGCCTGGGGGTCAATCGCGCTAATTTTGAACGATACTACCAAAACAAAACCACAACCAAAAACGTTATGTTATGCACAATTTGTATCGCGCAAATGGAAGATACGTTGGCGTAACGTTTGATGTCCTTTCGATCGAATTTTCTGTATTGTGCGATTTAACCGTTCAGAAAAAAATAACGCGATAGCATTTTTACATCAGCTAAACCAAATCTAAACCAAAACTAAACCAAAACCAAAAACGTTCCGTCCGAACGGTAAAACCGTATAAAATAGCGCAATTGAGGTCCTGATTTACTCCACCGTTTATTGAGTGGTTTTTAATCAAGATCGTGTTATTTAAATAGGTAATTTCAAAGAAAACTTATTTAAGGTTCCATAAAACCAAAATTTATGTTTCGTTTTGATGTTCAAACCGAGATTACTTTTATGAAATAATTCTTTATATTAGTGCGTTGGCGTTACGGACCATATTAACCGATAATAACATTGGCTTTAATATTTAACTAGCTCATAAATTTTTAGATAGTTTAACTTACTTTTAAACTTGTTTTGAATTTGTATCTTTGTTTCTCGCGTTAAGGGGGCACCGAGCCTATAGTGCTGCCCTCAATCGCATGTCACATTGTAGTCATTGCTCATTTTCAATTTATCGGGTGATAACGGATTTGTTTCTATGAATGTTTGCAGTTTTAACCACAACAACTAAAAACATAAAACATAATAAGGATCCGTAATGGTTTGATCCTTGTTTTTTTTTTAATGATGTATATTTGTTTAGTAATAGAAAAAATACGATTGGGGGCAGCGCAGCGCTATGCTCGGTACCCTATTACCGTCCACAGTCCAGAAAAAAAATTCTATCTTTTAGATTTGAATTGAAACAGCACAACCTGCACAATGTGGACATAACATGTTAATAACCAATGATATTTAAAATCTATACAAATTTTAGACAAATTCCGATAATTTCAGTTAAAAACCCGATCGCAGCCGTAGATCGCGTTTTTTTGGCATTATTGTAAACAATTAGGTCAAATGGTGAGCAGAATTATATTTTTTTATACAATTTTGATTTCTTTGATTCATGTTACACAACATTAATATCCCACAGTCACTATGTACCGCTACAAATAATAACATTTCTGTCAGTCATTCTCATTGAAACCTTACAACATGTTACGTCATACCTACATAAGTAAAGCAATACGTGGCAATACATTATTTTTTTATCTATGTAACATACTTATTTAGTTTAAGTGTACCTTGAACGAATCACGTCGGAAAAGAATACAAAAGAAAAGACCGATTTTCATAGCAATCGGTTCATTCAATCAAAAGTTATACAGGGTCCTTCTTAACAGGCTGACACTTTTTTAAGGGGATGATCAGACCGTCAAACTGAACAACTTTCTCTACGGCACCAACATCAAAATCGCGGAAAAAAAAACAGCTGTTGTCCCATACATTTGGGTCTTAGACTACTTATATAGGGACGCGTAACCAAGGGGAAATTCTGCCGCAAGGCCGGTCCTTATTTTGGTCCTTTGGGTCGAGTAAGTTAGCAGTTTTGTATGGGACAGCAGATTTATTTTCGCGATTTCGATGTTGGTCCCTTAGCGAAAGTTGTTCAGTTTGACGGTCAGATCACCCCCTTAAAAAATATATAAGTACTTAAGGTGAGTGGTTGCGCGTCCAAAGTCGCAGGCGCCTTTAGTATATCATAATTCAACACCCTGCTGCCATGCGTCGATAGGAACTATACAAGTGCCTACAGCAAAATAGCAAATGTACATTAGCCTACGTTAAATACCAATAGGTCTTAAGTCAAGGATGTAAGGTAACGAACAGTAATACTAAACGATGTCGCCCTGGCCTTTCGTCTGAGATTGATTTCGTGATATGCCGGCGCATGCGGCATACGAACAAGATACCTACCCCTTATGCAGGCAACGAGACTCATTGAATGCATGGTGAAGTCATTATAATATTTAGAATGTAAAATTAAGTCTTTAATCATCCTGGAGCAGGTGTAGGTAACACGTACCTAGAACAGGGCTTCGCAGACGACTTCTTTATAAGAAAAAGAAAACCAAATTTCAAATAAGTATTATTTATTTTAAATTGTTACAGCCATGTTGTGCTATTTCGTGCGTTTTGATAAAGAAAACAAAGGAATTAAAAATAGATACCTATCTGTTTTTATTAGCTAAAAATAAAGGTTACCCGCACACATACCAGCATAGTGAAAGAAAACAAATACGATTACCATTTTACACCTTTATTAACTGCACAAGTTACTTCATACAATGTCCTCACAAGACTAATTTCGCTCCCGAAATTGACCGACGACATCAATCATTGCCCTTCCCCGCTCCCGCGACTTCCCTTATAAAACAAATCCTAACAATAGCAACAGCTTACATTTTTACCGGGTTCTTACCGCGTTTTGGGTATATTTTTGAGTTCCAGATATTTCAGCAGTGTTAAAACTGCCATGATCACTGGATGATGCAGTCATCTAGCTAGACACTCAAAAATACCAAATCGCGGTAAGAACCTGTTAAAAAAGGTTAAATTTTAGATTAAATAATTCATAAGTTCGTAACTCTCAAAAACTGAACTATAATGTTGGTGCCCTGTAGACTTAAAATATAAAGTAGGTAGTTGTACGCAGTACAAAAAAGGTGATAAATAAAATAGTAGGTAGTGAAGTAGTTCATTTTATTTTGTTTGGCATTTAAAAACCTTTAAACAAATTTTATGTTTGGAATATTACAGCAAATGTTTTAACGTTGTATTTAGGTATTATTTTAGCACTTATTGAAATATCATGTTCTTCATATTCATGTCGTGTAGGTACTAGGTACAAAGAATCAAATAATGACCTAACAATTCAGCTGAACATAACTAAAGTAATATACAGGGTTATTTGTAATTCGACGTATTCCTTTCAGGACGTTAAGGGGCAGCCTAAATGCAATTATGTGAACCCCCTTATGTGGGGTCGGAAATTAATAGTTTTCGAGATATTTGGAATTTAAGGCTTTTTACCAAAAACCCCAGTTTTTTACACTTTTTCTTAAATAAAATAAAATATGCTTATTCTTTGGCGTCGATTTGAATTTCAATTCATAGCTAACACTTTTTTCCGAGATTTTTTCATAAATCAATGTTCGATCATACTGAGCAATTCAAAATAAGTCAATAACAATGACGGTAAATTTTTGAAAAAAAATTACAGTCTTGAAATCATGCGGCTTTTCTCAAAAAAAATTTTATGAAAAAAAGTGTGCCTTTTACTGAAATAACTTCCTCGTTTTGTTAGCTTTTTAAAAAGGTGTAAATGTTTTAGAAAAAAATGGAATTACAATGTCAAAAAAGATTTTTTACTTAGTACGTGATACGTAGAGGGAACATTCTCTTGGAGAAAAATTTTAAGATTTTTTTAGATAACATTATTTATTAATTTAAATCTACACATCTTACTCAGAGTGAGGCCCTAGGTTACACGCAAGCACTTTCTTAGTTAATTTGTAGTTACTGTTGAAGTAAAGGTAAAATCTCATTACCTCCGCTGCGTTTATTATGCGCTGCCTTAAGTCTTCTACGTTGTTTACTGGGGTTTGATAAATAAGGTCTTTCATTGTGTCCCCAGACATAAATATTACATGAGATCAAGTCGGGGCTTCTTGCAGGCCGTGGCCCTCCTCTACCAATTCTTCAAATGGTTACGTTGTTGGCCTGACTCGCGACTTATTCGATTAGATGGATTGGTAGAGGACGGCCAATTCATGGACTGCAAGAAGCCCCGACTTGACTCTGGGGACACATGAAAGACCTTGTTTATCAAACCTCAGTAAAAGAAGTAGAAGACTTAAGGCAGCGCATAATAAACGCAGCGGAGGTAATTAGATTTTACCTTTACTTAAAGAGTAACTAAAAATTAACAAAGAAAGTGCTTGCGTGTATTTGTATGGAACCGAGGGGCTCACTCTGAGTAAGATGTGTAGATTTAAATTAATAAATAATGTAATCTAAAAAAAATCGTAAAATTTTTCACCAGGAGAATGTTGCCTCTACGTATCACGTACAAAGTAAAAATCTTTTTTGACATTGTA
The DNA here is from genome assembly GCA_922987775.1 of Agonopterix subpropinquella. NCBI lineage: Eukaryota > Metazoa > Arthropoda > Insecta > Lepidoptera > Depressariidae > Agonopterix > Agonopterix subpropinquella. The sequence goes on along the minus strand of OV277693.1, from coordinate 47,380,938 downwards.
ATTCCATTTTTTTCTAAAACATTTACATTTTTAAAAAGCTAACAAAACGAGGAAGTTATTTCAGTAAAACGCACACTTTTTTCATACAATTTTTTTGAGAAAAAGCGCATGATTTCAAGACTTTGTAATATTTTTTCAAAAAATAACCGTCATTATTATTGATTTATTTTGAATTGCTCAGTATGATCGGACATTAATTTATGAAAAAAATCTCGGAAAAAGTGTTAGCTATGAATTAAAATTCAAATCGACGCCATAGAATAAGCATTTTTTTTAATTTAAGGATAAGTGCGAAATAATTGGGTTTTTGGTAAAAAACCTTAAATTCCAAGTATCTCGAAAATTATTAATTTCCGACCCCACATATGGGGGTTCACATAATTGCATTTAGGCTGCCCTTTAACGTCCTGAGAGGAATACGTCGAATTACAAATAACCCTGTAGAACGTATTTTTCTCATGCACCGCTCAGTCATGTCATGCCATGACTGATGCCATGTCACGAAATACGAGTAGTTTCCATAAAAAGTTATTTAGCAAGTTACAAGATATACCAGACCATCATCTGTCTTTACCGTAATTTTTTTTTTAATTAACAATAATAGGAATTCTGAAAACTTTATTATTGGGTCAAAAACTCAAAACCAAAACCAATATATGAAAAATATACATTGTTACAAATTGTCTCATTGTCTGCTATTATGATTTCAAATATAATCAATAGCCTTTTCCTTCATCGAGTGAGAAGGAAATAAATAAAGAAATGTGGTTATATTTTTTTCTAGTGACTGAAGTCTGGACGAAGTATAAGTTATAGTTTTTAAACCATTCTCTTTCCCATCCTAATTAAGAAAATCACAATTAGCGAAATCACGATTTTACGACGATACATCTTATCTAAACTAGTATAAAACTGTAACAGAAGCGTGCCTGTCGGTTTTTAGGTGTCTCCAAATCAACCTTTTTTAGAATTTTTGTATGTCTGTTTGTTTGTTTGATCGAGCATCAGATAAAAACTACTGAACCGATTTTGATGAGAATTTTCTGTTTGATAGCTTATGATCTGGTATATAATTTGTGCAGACGAAGTCGCGGATTAACTCTAGTTACTTATTATATAATCAAATCATGTATTGTTGCGTATACCGCGTCTCCAAAAAGGTACTTATTTATTACGCACACATAAGTGTTGACACTTTAATGAACAAAATGGCTTGGCTTTAAGGGTGCACAGCATCGCCTATTAACTTTAATTGGGAGTAATCATAAGTTTCCCCCATTCGTTAAGTTCACTGCAGCGGCAGTGGAGGAAGACCTGACACATTTATCGGTCCCTCCACCATTAAATCTCAACAACATATACGATTTCAAAAACATTCTTCATTCAAAGAGAATAAGCACAATAAATTATACATTATTGGCGGATTCCCTTACACTATCAGTGAACAGAGCCGTTTATTATGAGGGCACATTGCAAAGTAGCTACTATTTAATGAATTGTATCGTTAAAATAATCCGTAACTTGGTGACTTAATTTTCTATTGCCCTTTATTGTCTTATTGCAAATTTTTGACTATCTCTCGAACTCTTTTCTCTTCAGTATATGTTGCAGTACAGTTATATGGACGTAATTGGCGTTATTAGTGTTCAGCCATTGCGAACGCTACGTTCGAGTCAACGTCGGTCGCCGTATAGTTAAGACAAACCATACGGCTTCGATTGTGCCAAGAACAATCGTGTTATTTCGTAATCGTGATTTGCCTTTGCTTTTATTGTTCCCGTAAGACGTGTGTTATCTAAGTAATTGACAGACGGAAGGAGGCCATATTTATTTCTTTGTAAGGCAATACATAACACCTCATCTCCTCAAGTAAACACGTATTAATCATAATTATCCGTGGACAACATAATTGGTGGTTTTCAGAAGGATTTACAGCTGCCATTCGCCGAAGACATAACATGATGTGTTTTGTATATCCCATCATCTTGTTTATTAGAAATAGAAAGCATGTAATTGCGTCAAATTATAGGTGAGTGTTCGTCTAGCCACTGCCGAAATTCAATGTATTAAACTAATTTGGCATCCTACTTACAAGTTTGATTTCAACTGATGGCCAGTAAACTAATTAACGATGATTTAATGACAGAAAAATACAATTCCTCAAAAATTACTTTCTGTAATGCATCTAAGTAGGAATTATTTCTCGGTAATAAAGGTGATACTGCATTGTTGCAGCTGCATTCATCAAGTTTACGTCGAGGTCCGTCGCGGGCGCATGCCGCCGGAGTCATCGGCCGCCGACGACGGATATAGCCGAACCGCAGTCGGAAATAGCCGAATGTCCAGAAAACATGCGCTGTCCGCGTTTCAGCAAAATGTTTTGAGGCGTGCGATCACGCGGTCAATGGCGGTATAAATCATAACATAACTTCATAGCAGAATGGACGTTGATATGGAAAACACATTCAATAACCACTATAGTATGGAGAAAGAGCGAACGCCGCGCCCGCCGCTGTCGTCACGTCAATGACACGCAACGCATGTCTTTTTACCCACTGCGCCAGAAGGAGGGTTATATTTTTCGAGCGTATGTATGTTCGTATGTCTATTTCTTTGTCACGCCCTACAGCCTAAACGGCTTGATGGATTTCGAAGTATGAGCACGGTAGATTTTTTTCGTAATAAATGTGAGATGTGTGAGTGACATTGGGTACATAATTTCAAGATGGCGTCTGCGAATTATAAAAGAAAGGGGGAATAAACCATTTTTTTGTAAATTACAATATGGGTATTGATTATCGAATGAAAGCTAGTGAATAGCAGATTCCGTATATCTAAAAATATAAAAGAAGAAACTGACTGAATGAATGACTGACTGACTGACATATCAACGCACAGCCCAAACCGCTGGGTTTAGAGATTCCAAATTTGGCACGTAGGTTCCTTATGATGTCTAGGGGTGCACTAAGAAAGGATTTTTCAAAATTCACCCCCTAATGGGGTGAAACGGGGGGTATGTAAGGGGAAACAAGATAAGACTATTTTATTCGAAACTTCACATTAGTACTCCTATTGATAAATAAGTAAACACGTGTTTCAGGTTTTTCAGAATTCAACCCCTGAAAGGGGTAAATAGGGTGGCAAAGTCTGAAAATCGAGATGCGTATTGTTTGTATGGTTTATCGGATCGCTGATTATGAAAACAACAATGATTCTCAAATCCAAAGTGGCGGACGCGAAATACCAACATCCCCTGTTGGGGTGGGATTGGGTTGACATGACTAAATTATCATTATAGGTGCTTTTTTTTCTGGTTTTGTCGAACTTTAATTACTTACCCCTTCCTACGCACTACTCGCCCCCTACTCTGCTATAAAGAGGATGAGAAGGGGGTGCGTAGGTGGTGAGTAAGGGGTGCGTAGAGGGGGTGAGTAGAGTAGGGGACTAGGGGTGCTTAGGGGGTCAATAGGGGTGCATAAGGGATACGTAGTGGGTGCGTAGAAGGGGTGAGTTGGGGGTGAGTAGGGGATGCGTAGGGGGTGCGAGTAGTGGGTGGGTGCGTAAGGGTGAGTAGGGGGTGCGTAGGGTTGAGTAGGGGTACATAGGAGTGAATAGGGGGTGCGTTAGTGGTGAGTAGGGGGTGCATAGAGTGGTGAGAAGGGGGTGTTCATTCAGAAGTCATAAAAACACGTCAGTGCCACAAAAAAAACATAAACAAGTCCTAAGTCCACGCGTACGAAGTCGCGGGCAACAGCTAGTATACATAATATTAGAGTACTCTAATGCTACCATTTTGACACAAGAGTGAAAAGTATGAAATAAACTTAATTATTAAGAAAAACAAAAATCCCGATTGTACGAAAAAATTAGTAACTGAAAGAAAAGGGAAAAACAAGTTCTACAATACAATCATTTATCAGATACCTCAAGCTACCTACAGGTACCAACTTTGTTTGTGCAAATTATAATTTGAATGTTATTAGGTAGGTTTTGCAATTTTTCTTTGTCCCCGTTTGCGATCAAATGTGATACCTACCTGGTTGCCTACCTAATAACATTCAAATTATATTTGCACAAAGTTGGTATAGCTGATTAGTGATTATAGAGCTTGTTTTTTCTTTTCAGTTACTAATTTTTTCACGCAGTCGGGTTTTTGTTTTTCTTAGTTTCATTGTTGTTACCCATTCATATAGTTAAGCATCAAGATCATTGACCATCTACAAACCTTTAGAAATGATGTAGGTAAAGGTATCCTAAAACGCCATTAAAACACAAAATAATTATCATTTCAGTAGTTAACCTTCAACGGATACAGGATGAGAATTGAGAACAGATTAAATAAATAAAAAAAAAATCCCCTATTGTGTTATTTAAAATGCTTGCCCATCGTGACCAGTCGTGTGAAATTGATTTCAAGGTCTATAGCCATGAGCATCTTTTGATTTGGTGACCAGCGCGGAATAAGAACAAAAAATAACCGAATTGCTGTTAAGGCCATCCTTTGTGAGCTAATTGAGGAAGTCAAATTCAGCATTTGGAGCCTAATGCGAAAAAATCCTGATCGAGCAAAAAGCGTGATACACTTGCACCCTTACAAAGTCATCAATTTACAAGTAACCGTCAGCAATTATGTTGTCAATGCGGACGTCGACGATTGACTCGCAGTCTTTTAAGGGTTCTATGAGAGACCGCTTTTAGATAAATCAGTGAGCAGAGAAATCCATCTAACAGGCACCGTTATAATATAGGTTATGTCACCGCAAAAGGAAGAACGGACGTGCGACCGGCTGGCGGACTTGCTATGCGCAATTTTCCCAGTATCTATACATATTCTCGCTTCGGATATTCTCAATTTACTGTTAATACGGTATGATGGTGCCATTTTTGCGCTAGCTGGATCTTATGGAGGAATAAAGCTTCTATGTTATCAATTATAATTTTCTACCCCTCAAGGAATATGTAAATATACAGGGTGTACTCTTACATTCGTTACGTTAACGTGGTGCTTCAGACCATCAAACATGTTGGTCCCATACTAAAAGTTGTTTAGTTTGATGGTCTGAAGCACCCCGTTAAGTATTGTAGCGCACTTAAGTTTACATCCTGTATAGTTATTGTGTAAGTACGTATTAGTGATGAAACTATTACGATTTCGATTAATCGTAATCGGCGATTATCGGCATTTAGCGATTAATCGAAATAGTTGATTATCTTTGAGATTATTAAACGATTACGTATTAGTTAGGAGGATAATTTCCATTTCCTTGAGAAGCACGATATTCCTCTTATCCTGTGTATAATTTCAGCTATCATACGACATGTATGTGTTCTTTGATCATACACATTCACCAGCTGTGAAACGACCCGAAACGAATACACTTCGTCACATGGACAATGTGTTTTACAAAATAATATGTTTTATTTAGAAGAGCCTAGTACTCGTACATTGAGTGTGAAATAAGCGTAATCGTAATCGACGATTATTTCGGGCACTAATCGAAATCGTAATCGTAATCGCTACGTGATAATCGTTTATAATTTTCATTAAAATGTTGATCATATTTTGTGCATGCATCTAATCTAAACTATTATAAAACTGTAACAGAAGTGTATCTGTACATTGAAGATATTAACAAAAAAAAATTACCTACCATTTATGGTTTTTAGGTGTCCCTGATCCAAAATCCAAAAATTGGTGAAATTGATTCACCAATTTTTGGATTTTTTGTCTGTATGTTTGTGTGTTTGTTTGAACGAGCATCACGCAAAAACAACTGAACCGATTTTGATGAAACTTTTTTTGTTTGATAGCTTATGATCTGACTTAAAATCTGGTATATAATTTGTGCGGACGAAGTCGCGGGTTCACACTAGTTAAGTTATAAAATATTAGGCAATGATGTAGTTAGTTTAATTACGATGTTCCTATCCTAACCGTAGTGGATGGTAGGTATAAACGAGTAAATGTCGTGTTCCAGCAGATGGCATTACCGGCTCGGCTTGTGTATGTCACGACCAAGTTTATCCGAGTTTAGCGGGACCGGTTCACAGTTTAAAGCTCAAAGAGCAAAAGTTTTATGTCTCTATCACTTCCCAAGCCGCTCGTTAATCAACTTTAGCTTCCTCGAGAATTAATCGATATAGTTTTATTGGCATGAAGTACAGTTATAACAACTATATTTGATCCGGAAAATAGTAATTTCTACAATCTTAAAGCCTGTTTGCCAGGTTACAAATAATCGCGGATAGTTTGCAATCATAAAATTATCATAAACCGTGTTTACGGAAAGACCTATAAGGTTTAACTTATAGTATTTTGCTGAAAATAACTCTTTTATCTTGTACTATATTCTCATTTCTTGTAATTATGCATTTTAAATGTTTACCTATTATTATCTATGTTATCTAGGTATAGGGTTACGTCCGTCCATAGTCAAACAAAGACACTTTATAGTTTATATCTACATTCCTTCAATTCGTTTATTATGTCGGTCCTCCTGTCTGTCATGCACGCCTCAATTAGTCTTTAATTATGCACCTATTGAAACAAAAGATTAAAAAAAAATTTCAATAAAAATTAAAATATGAACGCCAAACAATATTATTTTAATATTATTTTTAATTAAACCATACATACAGTGTGGCATATGATATGACCAAATAATTAAAAACTACCCTAAATATGATCATAAACACGTCATAAATATAGCTACTTATTTATTTTTGTAATAAACATTTTTGCATCCAGCATTTTATAGAAATTCGAAATTATCTCCGCTCCTATAGTTGTTAGGGTTAAGAACTAATTTTATCATACAAAATTGGCTTCGCAACTACAATAGTAACGTACATTGAAAATTCATGGTACTGGAGATATCTTATTTATTCACCGACTATAGTAGGTAAAAATCTTGGTAAGCAAAAAAACATTCTTTATAAAATCTCATTTCCATATTATGATCACAATGTGTGCAAAAACAGTGAGTATTGCTTCCGTTTCCGCTTAACCTAGGTACAGTAACGAAGTCCGAAGCTTTCGTAGAAAGTTTAGTTAAGAAATATCGATATACTTTGTGTTTTATTACTGTTATCTAATCTGTAGTTGATGTTTATAGACTATCATTTACATTTATAGGATACCTTGTGAACTTAATAATTTAAAGAAGTAATCGAAGATTTCATTTACTGTTGTTTCAGTTAGACGACATAATGTGAACAGCTTGCCAGTCAAATTCGTGACCTAATCATACTACAGTATATTAAATTTATGGGCCTAATACTTAGTGAAAGCAATCGGAAATATGAGATGACAAAATGTTTACTATTTTTGCAAAAGATCTAAATTATGTAAATGCAATATATAGGTATACATATGTACGTACATCAAAAGTGCCGTTACGTGTGAGCTATTAGAAACCTCCTGGAAACAAGCACGTTATAATCAAGAGCGTAAATCTGTCGAATAACCCCCATTCCTATTTCCCACAGCACATACGATCCGACATACGTGCTAGACTTTTTTTTATAAAGTCCCACCAATCAATCCATTTTGACGCTAAGGACTGGACAATAAAAGATATATCAGGGAATTTATACGTGAATCTGACTGTAATTGACGGAATTAGCGCTGTTACTTGGCTGGTACACATAATGCAGTCATTAGAGACTACATATCCAGGTGCCATTATTAAACGTTTGCTTTAAGGTATAAGACACATGAATCATGTTTTCAGACAAAAATTTGGTAAAACAGACACACCTTAGATCCCGGAAGATAAGTATCGGCATCTAGGTCATCCTGGGAAGGAATCCTTTGCCATTTCATCTAATTTAGTTGCGTTAAAAAATGAATTAAAACCGAGACACGACAACGTTATTTCGCATGGCTTTTTACAAAATCCCTGAATGCTTTGACAAAACGTGCCAAGATGCGTAAAAGGTTTTTTGTTCACCGATTGAGTAGAATAGGCAACAAGGAAAATAACTCTCCTTTCATTCAGCCAAATTAAAGACCGATATAAATCAACATTAGCACATTTCTGTTTCAATATAATAGTTAATTTACCTACTACTGATAATGGATTTGTTTTCTCATTATATCTAATTCATAAATAAGGTTTAATTTTAGAGTAGGATAAAACATATAATTAAACAGTAATTTAGTAAGTAATTAGTGGGGTATCATTGGATATTGCGAGGCTTCCTCAATATTCTTTAAATATTAAGCTCTAAAGTGGTTTTGTTTATTTTCAGGAACACTGTCAAAAAACGTTTTTTTGAAACGCCTCCGTGTCTTTCCTTGCGCAGACACGGTATGACATTTGGTAATCTTAGTTATACCATAATGCAGATCCAAAGCAAAAGCGGCAATATGATGGTAAATATTAATGATTATATTACGCAAAATAACTGTTAAATCCGTACGCGGTAGAATTACGCTGACAGACATGCATATCGAATTATTGCAAAACACTCTGAGCTAAGGAAACAGCATGGCGAATTTCCTAAATGGAACTTTAGCATCCGCAGGTCACTGGAGGTAATCCCTGACGTAACAAGAGACGCGACTATCGGGTACCTTCCTGTGTTACTGTTAGATAAATACAATAAGTTCGTTTAGGACTTGCAATGTAAACGAGTTGTCGTGATATTGATGTAACGACCTGTAATTGACTAGACAATTTTGAATTAGGACATGAAATCTTGGGCTAACATTTAATGCCATTATTTGCTGGCTTCGTCGTTCAGATGTAGATTGTCTGACCTTCCTTAGTTTCAATTCGCATTGCAACTAAACGTTGACTTCGATATAGCGTGTAGTTTTCCGTCAATTTAAATGTGTGGAGATTGCGTTGAAAACGCAACGAACTGGCTAACGATAGCCACACGGCTATCGTTAGCCAGTTCGTTGCGTTTTCAACTTAATCTGGATCGTAAAACACATGAAATATTACAGCAAAATTAAAAAACGAAATGCAATTATGTGCCGTAATTTACGTATAAATTTACATTTTCCTTTTCTGGCGATGCAAGAAACCATAGCTTTACAAAATTGCTAACAAACCGCACAGGTCACAAGGTTACGAAATACCAGTGACTCATCAAAACTCAGAAATGTTTACAGCATTAGGAGAGGATAGCGAGGAACAAATGAAATACAAGAACAATTAAAACATCGTTAATTTAACTTTCACATTTTCCACACGTTGATCTTCTTTTCAGGGAAAGTAAGGGGTTGTTGTTCTATTTCAACGTTCTATTCGTAACTAGAATGGTCACGTAGCAATATATTCAATACGAAGTGAAAATAGAAAAGCGCATAGCTACTTTATTACATTGGTCCATGAACTCGTTACCACAAAATCAATAATCCAATGCAGATGATAACCCGAGCCTTTCTCCTGATTCGAGAGAGTATGAAACACTGTAAAGTGAAACTGTAACTTTGCCAAGTGTGCAATCAGACCACAATGCAATGAGGCAGGCCTGCAATCTAGCCGCAAATCATAGTAATGGCTGCGTACGCGCATATGCGCTACGCGATGGGTAATAGACGAAATTAGTCTATCCAGTATCGGTTTATTATTCCGACTTGTTTTACTACTGGCTTCTGGTTTTTACTATAAATCCTGAGAGGTGCACATCGGACCAAATCAGATGTATAAAACAATAAATACAGTTGCATAACCTGATCTTACTTATTAATCCTACCAAAATGTGTCAACGTCTTTTTCCTAACCTCTCCACCGACAAATACTGTAGCTAAGAGCTAAACTATGAACCGTGAAACTAACAAATGAATCAGCCAATCAGCCGAGTTGTTAATATGTCCAATAAAGTGCATCTGTTCAAACAACTTTATTTTAAGTAACCTTTTTTTACAAACCACCTCAATATACAACCAATTGAGCGAAAGCTTACAACATTGTGTTGAATTGCTGTTCAACGGAGGCATTCTTAAAAGCTCGCAACGATTGTCGTAAGGAACTTAAGTGTCCCCCTGATCGTGCATTGTGCAACACGTGCGCGTGCGATATATAGCGCTGGCGCAGCTGCGCGTTGAGCAATACCCGCCCCATTTCTGTTTGGTTTAAGTTATAAAATGTACGGGTACTAGCTAATAGGATAAACATGGGAATAGGGAAGTTAGGGGAACTAAAGACTGTGTTGTTATTTTCTACATAGCTTCTTGAGGCCAGCTTCCCAAATATGAGCTAGGAAGATCATAAAATGGTAGTTGTATCTGACCACTCAAATGTCATTGCTGTAGTGAATTTTTAGAAGAGTTGCGTCTGCGAGGGACAGAATGTTCTTGTTTTTAGGACAGAACCTCATGCACGATCCAGTGGCGCCAACAAGCGCGAAATACTATCGCTAATAGTAGTTAGTTCTCATTTCGATAGTAAAGATTTAGGATCGAGCGCTTATAAGTTATACCAGAACTTTATAGTTATAAATGATAGTACCACAAAAGGACCTGTGAGATGCATTCATTCATAGAATATCCATGCATGACTCACCACAATGAGTACGCTGTACATGTCGTTAGACTGCAATTAAACATTACCAAAAGCTTAGAAACCCAGTACCACAGTATAAAAAAGAATATCTAGTACTATACAGATTGTAAGAAAAAGTATCATTAAACCTTTAAACCACATACTCTACCCAACAAACTGAACTACTTTTACTATTGGAGCAAACATGTTAGAACAAAAAAAACTGTTGTTCCATACGCTTGAGTCGAGTAGGTACTGCAGTTTTGTATGGGACAGCAGATTTTTTTTCGCGTTTCCTGAGGTAGACCCCATAGTGAAAGTTTGTGCTGTGTTCACTGTTTTAGTATTCACTAGGCTGTCACTTACACCCTGTATAATATCTTGGACGAATATTAACAATGCAGAAAGTTATTTTCGGTAATTTCGGAATATTAATTTATGCGAATTTAATATAGCATAATACTACGAAGCATTTTTGAGAAATACGTTAGAACATGTATCACGCTTGGCGGAGAGAGCGAAGCGAGCGGAGCATCAACATGCTTGCTTGCATGCTGCATGCTTGCTTGCTGCACGCTTGCATGTTTGCTTGCTCGCTTGTTTACATGTTTGTTTACATTAACTTAGTTGTTACGATAATTTTGTTTGGTTTATGCCAATAGTGATCACTGATCTGATCATGCCTTACAAAATTATGCGACAATAGGGAGAACCGGTCGGATAGACATGATGTTTTCTATGGAACAATTGGTTTTCTTTTTGCGATTTTGATATTGGCTCTATATCGTAGTTCTGTTTTGAAAGAAATCAGTAAGTACAATAACTTGTGCAGGGCTGTGCAGGGTATGTAATGTGCAGTGACAAATCACAAGTCGATAAAATTTCCACGGCAGGGAGCAATGCACTTGAGTTGATCTGATAAGGATTATTTACCTTTTCTGGCTTCACAAAGAATTAATCACGTGCTATTTTTCATTATTTTTCATGTTAAATGGATTTATGGACAGTATGGTTTAAATTTTAATAAGAAAATAGGTTGACAATAATCGCGCCCGTACCCAACTATTGATCAATCTGTGCTCGTACGCCGTATACATATTGGTGTAGGTACGCAGAGACGAGATCCGAGCCGCCATTGAATCCGGTGATTCCGGCTTAGAATGGACCTCCCCATTTCTTCCCTTGGGTGCCGTAAGAGGCGACTAGGAGTAGGAGATAAGAATTCTTATGCTGTGTTTTGTGGGCGAAAGGTTAGCCACCTATCACAATTATGACATGTCATTCCATCCTGAACGAATGTGCTAAAGTAAACCTTGCTATTGCTACAACAAGTTGACAGTTGTAGCAATGTTCCTGACCACCCCGAAAGGTATTACGGTCGTTTATGTATGTATGTATACCTATATACCAAATATTTTGTAGAAAGAGGTGCTTCCAAATCTCAATGTTTTACCTGCAACAAGAAAATAAAAACCATTATTAAAATGTTTAAATTAATGCACAAAGCAAACAGTCATAGAATGTGGAAATTAAAATTTATCAATGCAGTTCGACTACCCTCTCCATTGAAAGGTACCACCCAGAGTTCAAGAACCTATACTCATACAATACTAGTAAGTACATTGAAGCTCTAACAAAGTATTGTAATATTACGCCTCATATAAAATAAGTAATGAAGAACTTGCGATGCATTCATGTACTCACGATACGAGAAGCAAAGTTACATAAGGCTTAGGAATTCGTAGTTCAAACAATAAGCCAATACTCGAATATGCATACAAAATACTGTACCAATATAGTACGGCTCTTTGTCCAGAAGTTGGAAATAATGTTGTTACTGTTGCTTGATTTATAAGTAAACATTACTATGCCATTGCATACCAACTGTTTAGTATGTAAATTGTTTTAAAAAGAACCATTGTTTGAAGTACCGTTTTAATTGAATGTTATTAAGTGCTAGTATTTGTTTAATTAAAAAATCATTTAATGCACATGTCCCTGAATGAACTTTTGAAACAATTGTGTCGGACGTACATTATTGTTTAACTTCATAATAAATGTGAAAAAAAATATTGTTACCAGTGAAAAATTTTATCCGTTCAGATATAACATAGGTAAAAATCAAACGATTTGAGAACCTAATTTTGGAATATGATAAGTACATAATTATTATCAACTCGAAAATTGCAATGTTCATCACAGATGCAAAATACTGTGATCTAACCGCAAAATGACGTTATTATACAATCTACAATTATGCGCATGCGGTTGGGAACATCGGTAAATTGCAAAATTGATGGTTGGAATAACTTATTACCATAAGGAAAAACATTGACCGCATATCCATACAAAAGCTAGCTCATAATTTTGAAAGAAATTTATACTAAATAAAACTTATTTTATTTGAATATTATACAACTGTATCGGATAACCTTCGTATAAATGCTTTCGACGGGAAACAGTAATTTGCGCACGAAATTGGACTGACAGACCTATGCCACGAACAAAGGAGTTATAATCTTTGTAATTGTAGTCGTAACACCAGTACGAACCAGATTTGTAATTGGGCACTCAAGAACTTTGGTGAGACCTTGGGTGCTGGTTGCCCAAGAACAATTGTCTTTACATCAGAGAATTGTGTTACAAAACTGACAGATAACATGATTTGTGGAAGCTAATCGTATCGACTTTCATGTGAGCTTGCTAACATAAACACGGTTCAGTGGTTTTGAAAAACCGGGTCTTAGATTTCTTGCCAAAAGCGCAATAATAAAGTGGCATTGGTATTTTAGTGCAGGAAAGGGGGCGGTCATTATTATACGAAAATAACAAAGAATAAGGCCATACTAGAGGGTAAGTAAATCAATTAACCGTAGGTAATGAATAAATAGCCGAATTCCGCAATAAAAGTTTTTATATGTAAATTATCTGACACACAATTACGAGCTAGGTTATTCAACTCATCTAAATATAAAATTACATTCAATCAGTTTCCTCCCACATTAATTTCTAAAGCGTTTACTATATGAAAAGCGTACGTCGGAAAGCGTAAATAGTACGTCCCACATACGTTACAGGGTTACCATGATGGAAAATTAGACAATCCGGACATAAGAACGACCGTTTATTTGATACGGCAACGTGTGTAAGTAAAACTAAAATCATCTAGCATACAATATTTAGCAATTGCTACTTAGTGTAAGAAATATAATATAGAAAACCGTAAATTATAGTTAACCGAATTTGCATAATAATACAGCATTCAAATGATAAAGGGGACTTGTCCATGTAATCACCAAATCTTGGCAACAACACGTGCGTAGGATTGGATTCATTCATCTTTAATTCGTTATAGAAATAGGAGTAGTTCTCAAAGTACTGTGATAAATATTTGTGATAAAACTTCAGACCACACCGGCACCGTGGCAGTAACTTTAATATACAATCACATACTTACATAATTTGGAATACATTTATTTTGCTTATCATAGTGAAAATTTACTCCATGTTTGATTATTCCTACTGCAATACTATCATATCATGCCCGATAAAAATAAATAAATTAGAAAATTTTCTACATACCTGCCTATTTTTAATATTTAGTTACAACTTAATAAAAACGAACATTTCTAAACACTATAAATTTTCATGAAATGTCTCATATTCAATCCTATCTTGATATTATTGAAGTTGAACCACAGATTATTGAAATACCTACCTACCTTATATTATTGAAATTCCCATAAAAAATCTTTTTCTCAGACGATTTCCATCCACATTTAGGAATAAAAAAGCTCCTAAAACTTACTTAACCTGTTGGCACTTCTTGTTTCATTATTAGAAGATATAGTAAAGATGGTCATGCCAGTTTTTACGGCAGCTAATAGTAAACGTAGCATCGAAAGTGAGATCAATGTGTCGCATCGCATTAGTGACACAAATGAGCGTGACTTTCAAACTTCATTTCATTTAAAGACGCCATGCCACTGCGTTTTACACTTTTTTTTTTCATTTTAGAGCCTGACACTTAAATTACGGCGGAACTATGGTAGTGAAGTATCACCAAAATTAGTGAGTGAACAAGATGAATTATGTATTTGGTACTTTCTAAGTTCTGTGCAGAAACTTGAAATGTACTTATCCCACACAAAGTGATTAGGGAAATTTTAAAAGTATTTTGTTTGCACGAGTGAGAGCTGCATAAGAAAAGAACCGTTATTAACAGTAACCATTAGGTGAGTGCCACAGTACTGATGATCAACAACACATTTTTAAGAATGTTCTTACCTACTAGATATTCTTACTAACTGTGATATTTGAATAATACTTCCGCATGCTAAAGGTTAGTTAGTTAGTTAGATTATAGTAGTTGTAGCAAACTTTCTGACCATCCCAAAAGGGAATTTGTTCATGAGTTTATGTAAGTTTGTATGCGCCTATGTACTTCCATTATGTATGCGTCTCTAATTCAACGTAGGTAAGTTTAAGAGACCATTAGATTTTGAAGTCAGAAAGTGACGCTAATTCAGCAGAGCACGTTATATCCATTCCAGAGATTTAGTAGTTTCCTACTGTAACACGGGTGGGCGTAGCCGAGATTCTAAATCATGAAGCCACTTACGGTGCAAAAGACAAATTGAGCCATTTTGTCTGCTTCAACGTCGATCTGATGCATCGACCAGGTTACTAGAGCCGCGGCCGCGCGGACTCGCTAGAGGTTCCACTTTAATGTATAACACTTAATACCTTACATCTTTATAGTAGGAAAAAAAAAACGTATTTCAATTAAATATTTGTTTTCTAAAATTGTAGTTTTCACTCAATTTCTTTAAATTACTTTTAAAAGAGCTATAAAAAGGAGGTAAGCGAAAGATCAAGTTAGAGTGGTGCGTCGATAAAACTACTGGGTTCCTTATACCTGAGGGCAGGTTCCGCCTATTCATTTGATGGGAAATATAAGCAAAAAGTCATGATTGCTTTATCTATTACAGCAGTAGCCATTTCTTGAAGTTGATGAAGGAACATTTGTAGTTTTGATACAAACAAACAATGTAAAGAATGTAATTTGAGCGGAATAGGAAACGAAGAACGACCTTGTAATGTCGTCAGATAAACGCTCTTTGTAAGTACTGTGGAACGTATAGTAGCCACGTTCAACGATTTGCCTTTGTGAGATCATCACGCAACAAAAAGCGTTAAAAAACATAAGCATATTGAAGAATTTTTATTTAAAAAATGTACTTACTGCTGCAGTGCTTATAAAACTTTAATATGCAAATAGTACCTGGACACAAATATTACCAAGTAAGCGTTTTATCCGCAGTCAAAAACCCATTATCAATAAATATATCTAGGTATCTACCGATATAAGTATAAGGTTCCGAATCTCACTAGGTACCTATTTAAAATGTTGAGATGAGATCATCACTATGAGTCACGTAAAATCTATTAATTTCGTCTGAAGCCAGTAACTCATTTCTGGTTGTTCAATTAAATGTCATTGACCTATTTAAAGTCGTGCTAATTTTGTTGCAGCCAATCATGAATAATAAATTATAAATTTACATTACATTGGATAATCAGTTTGTGTAACAATAGGTAACGATAATTTGAATTTATAGCAACAGAAGAAAATTAGATAGCGACTAAATCTAGATTATTCAACAAACACGGAAGTTACATAAATCGAACAAGACTTTATCAATAAACCTAATGAAATAACCGTATTTCAGTCCTTAAACGTTAGTAGACACAAATTTATCGACTTGTTCAGAAAGAAAAAGCCTGGCTTGGCTACTTTATTTTAAAGTACGCTGCTAAGTATTCTTTTAGTTTAAGTTAATCGGCAAATCTAGAAAGTTGGCAGTTTGTTTGACAAGTTTTATACCACGTCCAATTTGAAATGCACGTTAGCTGCAGTAATTGGGAGCAAATCTGTGTACGTCGAGAATTAACCTACATTAAGTGTGATTTAGGTAGCGGAGAGTGCACGGCACACGAAGACGTATGGATGCTAAGACGAACATAACGGGCCGGCCACGTGCACTCGATCCAAGGATCCACATCCGCGAACAATCAAGTTCAAACTACTTTTTAGCCTGCTTTGTCCCAGTGTTGGGCAAAGATCTCTCCCTCCCTTAAATTCTTCCACGCCTCTGTTCTTCATGAATTACCTACTAACTAACTAATAATAATTTGTGCGAGGTTTTTTACAGTCAAGCGCGACGCTAACATTTGAACCGGCAATTAATGACAGTTAACATAGGTTACTTGCAATTTGTTCTACTGTTGACTACAATTTGTAACACTCAAGAAGTGGAACTGAGACTAATCATAACACTTGATAAATTGTAGGACAATGTTGTTTGGCTCATCAAAATCAATTGTGTTGATATGCGTCAACCTCATCTTGCTATGATCTCACACCCAATAACCAAATACTTCAATAATAATAAATTCAAGTATTTATGATGATTTACCTATGTAATAGGGACCTAAATATAATTGATAATAAAAATAGAAAACTATTGACCAAACATTATTTTGGATTACCAGCTGTTCATGTAGAACACCGTTTCTCAAAGTGGGCGATAACGCCCCCTTGTGGGCACTGGAGGCTTTCAGGGGGGCAGTACAAGGATCTGAGGAAATTAGGGGATGTTTAGGTGGTCTAGGGGGGCGAGGCTAATTTAAAAATATTGTTTTAAAAAGAAGAATTTTTATTTACACATAAACGAATATCCGGACCATAACATAACTCATATTTAATTTTGTTTTGAAATTTCGAGCTCGTTTCGCTCGCTCTAAATGTTTCTTTTAATAATTGATTACAAATAAACTTAAATCGACAGAGTTAAGACTTTGACCAAGTTGTAGTGCTGAGAAATTGGTATAGGTGGGGCTCGCTTCGCTCGCTCGGGTATCTAATTCGTTGGCCTCTTTGCCTGTGCAATCGCTAAATATTCTGGCTACAGCCGAGAAATTGTATTGAAAATACGAGCTCGCTTCGGTCACTCCAAATATCTATTTCAACTAGGTATCTTCCTGCACATTACCTCAATTTTCTGGACACAGCCAGGAAATCGTACTGAAAAATT
The DNA here is from genome assembly GCA_922987775.1 of Agonopterix subpropinquella. Classification (NCBI taxonomy): domain Eukaryota; kingdom Metazoa; phylum Arthropoda; class Insecta; order Lepidoptera; family Depressariidae; genus Agonopterix; species Agonopterix subpropinquella. The sequence goes on along the minus strand of OV277693.1, from coordinate 47,363,342 downwards.
TTAAGCTCGCTGCGCTCGCTTGCTTCAGATTCCTTTTTAGGCTACGGGATCCTACTGAAGGGCGGATGCTAGCCACCAGATGCACCTCCCTAAAAATAAATCCAGCCAGTGCCCTTGTGTGCTGTAGCAAAGTTGGTAACTAAAAAAAAGATAAATAGAGAACAGACTTACGGCTGTTCTTAAGTAAACTTGAGCCTGATATCATGAAACTCCTTAAAATGCATCAGATTAAAAAAAAGAATTTTTTTTATTTATTCTTTTTTTTTCGAGCTTTTAACCCTGAGGTCATGTCAGTCCTTTTTAAATTAAAATTACCTCTGAATAATATGATTAAAAATATGCTCTCATTGAACGTTATTCTTTAAACTCAGAAATAGACATCATACCATAGGTAAAATGCACGTTTAAAAAATGTTGCAATAGCTGTTTCAGACTCAGACGTGCGAAAGGTGGTAAAAACAATTTAGGGGGCTCTAGAAAAAAATTGTTTCTTAAAGTGGGCGGTGGGCGAAATATGTTTGAGAACCTATGATGTAGAAGATAAAGAAATATTGATGGTCTAGCTAGTCTATCAAAGAGAAATTATAAATGATGAAATCTGAATATTATTATATTAATCATTGCACGAAGCTAGGAAAACACGTTCGATAGCAATAGAGGGAAACGAACATCTAATATTAATATTAACTAATCAATAGGATATTGTTCGAAAGTGATCTAAATAGCCGATGTTATTAGCATTTCTATTGAAAGCTTGATACATTGACGTGATAATATAATGCTGTGCCAGATAAAATATTGATCGGTGGTCAATAAACCTTCGTTTGGAGTGGAGTGGGACCTACCATCGAGCGTTATCTAGCTCATGATGAATTAAGGGCAAGTACGATTCGTGCAGTCGTGTTTGAAGAACAAGAAATGTTTAGACGTGGTGCATTCGATATCCAGCATTCCAGCAATCATTTTGATGAAAATTTTAATAGAACAATTTTAGAAAATTACTGGTACCATTATCCTTTATTTGTTGGTCCCATTGTGAAAGTGAAAAAACCGTCAACATATTAAGAGAGACCCTGAATATAAGGTTTTGTCGGCCTAGTTGTTAAGGCCCATGAGGTAGCTCTAAGGCTTAGAATTGTTCCATCCAGAAGCGGAAGGGTAACACAGATAGCTGCCACTTAATGGGTTCCTGCCTGCGCCTGCGCTGCCGCTGCGCCTTCAAAGCCACGCGTCATTGCCATCGCATCAAAGCCCTAGACATTACATTAGCCAACACTTTCACATCGACACTCATTGTTCAGTTCCTTTTCCTACATATTAGATCGTAATAGCATCTCTATACTTATAACTATTGCCATTAGTCAATGTCCCACCGGACTCGATGCTATTCAATGTAAAATCAATATTAGCATAAAAGAGATTAAGGTTATTAACACTGTAGGTAGATGAAGGTAAAACTAAAGCTGAGTGATAATTATAGTTAGGCAAGCAATTAAAATTTTATCGTCAGATAACAAATAAATAAAAATAGAAAAAAATTAATTGAAATTAATTATTAAATTATAATAATAGTATAGTTTAGAGTAGCGATGTGGAATGTTGTTCATTTTATATTTTATACCACAAACAATGTCTTAAGATGTAAACAAAAAGATAACCTGAAACATGCAGTTAACAAACAAGTATTTCTTTACGACATTTCATGATAATTCTTCTTCTTTTCGTCTCAATAGTTCTACTACTGTTTCTATATTTTATTAGGCAGATATTCGGCGAGCCTGTCAGCGCCCAGTGTAGCCTCATTGAGGTCCTCTCTCGTGCAGGGCACAATGGACATTCCAGCAGGTGAGCCATCGACTGGATAGGCTCTGGATATGATAGATTAATTTACCATTGATAACAACGGTAAAGAATTGCAGTGGCGTAGGTAATAATGTCCAAAGAAAATTTTTATCAATGAAAGATAATGTTTGTCGTAGAAACGATGAAACAAGGCCGCAAGGTCAAAGTAATGTAGAAAACGATTTCCAAGCCCAAGGGCCAACGAACCAACGAAAATATTTGAAACGAACGTTTCGATTTATAATTAAATGTGACCTCAATATAGACCACACGTGTTGTATCTCATTGTATTAAAATATTATGATAAATGGTTTACAAAATGTATCATGTCATAGTGAGATAATTAGTTCCCTAGGAGGAACAATATTAAATAGGTACAAGATTTTAGACAGTCATGTTTTTTGTGTAGGTAATATTTCAATAACTGCTTTAGATTTCATATTTTTAACTACTGCGTTATCGTAAAATTTAAAAGCAAACCTAAGCTTCAGTTGTGTACCAGGAATGGTTAATTCCGCTTGTAGAACACGATATACTGGCGTGAACTAATCGCCTATATTTTCTCTGCGAGCAGCCGTAAATATATTGGGAGTGCTTAACTGTTAACTAACATTGCTCCAGATTTCCCTACCTATAAGGAGTTTCAACACAATTTATATTCGAACATTTGTGCTTAACTTCCAATGGAAGTTCCACAAAAACGCTCCGCTACACGCCGTACCTAATACGTAGATAAACAAATGACATAACATAAAACAAAAAGAATGATAGATATATTTTAATTAAACAAAAGACAATATCGACAATTTATCGCCCGTAGCGACAATGCAACAATCTACGAGTATTATTGTTGCCGCATCGATAAATTCTCGTCGAGATATTAGAATTAAGATTCGTATTCACGCTCGAATCGATTTATGCATCACGTTGTCCGGAAACAATTATCCTAGGACCTGTAAGTTAGTCTTCAACTGTGACAGAGAAATTATCTTGAGTATTGCTAAATTGCATACTACGTTTCTTAATAGCTCCGTGACCGGAAACTTTCCTTCCGCGAAGAATAGGAAGATGCCAAAAGATCAGTCGGAACTTATTAGGAACTATCGGTGATGGATACGTCGCCGTCGCGTCGCATCGTGATAAAATTATTTCGCAATTCAAAAATATAAAGGCTGATGTAATTTTACGAGTGTCACATTATGCTCTTTATCCATTACATGTATGTAAATACGGATAGGTAAATCACATTATCGTAAAATGTTCCCATAAAGAATGAAGGATATCATCCGAATCACCTTATTAGTTTTTAATTCTGATCTTCCGATCGTATCTAACCGTCTCGTTTCGCTATTCTGGCAGGACTGAAACATTTCAAAATTCTGGACGATTTATTTCTTTCATTTATTTGCCATAGTCAAAATCCTAGCCTACACGCCTAAGCCGTTCAACCAATGGCTTTAAATATTGTATGCAGACAAGATAACCCATGAGGTAGGTAGGGTTATTTTTATACCGAAAGCGAAATTAACTGTGCTAGAAGATAATTATTGAAATTGCACTTATCAATAAGACTGTGAGTTCATGTAGGTAAGTAAAATTAAATAAATGTTATCCTAGCCCAAGTGACGGAAAAGGTTGATGTCGGGTCGTATCAGGAACTCAAGACACTAGCTGAAAGTAGACAGGATTGGCGAATACTCTACCGACAAAGGCGTAGCTCTTAAATAAGATAATGATGATGATCCTAGCAAAACCGCAAACAAAAGTTATGAATAAATAAAGGAAAAAGGAAAGTTACTACGGAACCCTAAAAAAGACCTCATGCGCCAAGATTATATTACTCATAAAACCAATTGATAAACAATAAAAAGCAATTACAATCATATAGATCCGGATTCCGTTATTCCAAATTATCATAATAAGAGGCGAAACAATTATCGCTGTTTTTAAGTGCCCCAGTGCCTGTTACATAAAATTAGCAGCAATTTTCACTTTGCAACGGTAAAACCAGTAAGGTTATATCATATGTTTGTTCGCAGATTCTATCTCTTATTCGTCACATGTGGTATTCCAATAATGAGAGATCAGAAGATAAAGTAGATGAATTTGCTAATTTGCATACCGTCAAGCCAACCTTATTTCGTAAGATGACTTATGGTAATCCATCGCTAGGATAATCTATATGTGTTAGTTTTGTAAAGAACTGAAGTGATTAATCGTTTGTTGCCAAACGCTTATGATTAAACCAATAACAAATTTTGCCTCTATCATCCCAGTGTGATTATATTTTTATACTATACAGAAATATTGCCCTAATGATATTGTTGTGTAAATAAATAAGTATCCACTGTCAGTGCTAAAGTGAATAACTACTAGAAGTGATTAGCTGTAGGTAATTTCACGGGAATATCCTAGGTGCGCGTGCGCAGCCCTGCTTCGTAATAAGCACGTCTCAGGCGTCGGTCTGTCTGTACGTCGTCAGCCAGTCACGAACTCACCACCTTCGTTATTTTACCACATCTTGCCACTTGTTAAGGAAGTTTCTCGTGTACTCATTTTTTTCTCCATTTAGGGTGGAATTCGATATTAATATTCGAGGATAATATAATATTATTCGAGGTGGTGTTAAATATATCAAATTATATTTTACGGGCATTTGCCTTACCTCAATGTTATGAGGAGGTATAAACGTAAATAGCCAATCTTAGATTTGAAATAAACTCCAAAAATATCCTATAATCTGGATATTACCTATTTGCATGGTCTTACATTGGTTAAAATCACAATGGATGAAAGATCCAAAAATAAAAATAAAACACAATAAATTACCTCTTGTTTTCATCTACTTTCGATTTATTTTTAATATAGTGCATAATATAAAGAAAAAAAAAGGAGTTTATTTCAGTTTCCTTAAATCTAGTACAAAACCATTGCCAATATATAGAGCCTAAAATTTTTGTATCACTTACGAATTATTACAAAGGGCTGACATCCGTGATTTGGATTAGAATACATTTGGCGCCAAAAACATACAATATATTTTGCATATAGATAATTCTATCATTTTGCTAGCTTGGAACGCTGACTCGCTCCTCTCTATATTCGTACCATCACCGAATTTAAAAGAAAACTGAAGAGCGCGTGTAGCAGGTAGTTGTAGGAACAATCCACAAAATAGTGTCAGTGACCAACGTTACCAACGCTTTTGTAAAAGTCCAGTTATTAAAACATTCCTCAGTCAAACAAGTGTCAATATATTTCTTAAAACATTCAATTCAATGTATTTAAAAGCACATTACTGACTTATATTAGTATAAAACAAGTTAACAAATACAGTAGTCAGGCACAGCCTTGACCAATCCATGTTAGGAGTTCATTAAGTAACTTGAAGTAACATCAGTAAAATGTAAATTGGTACGTACACTGTTTTCATCGTCGATATCAGTCAGTAGCACTTTTAACTATTCTGATAAGTTTTCATCGAAGAAAACGAAATGAGCTTTTTTATTTAACACCAGCTGTTGGCCGTATCTTCATCTATGCTATGTACCAACCGTATCCTAGGAGTATGTGTCCAATACAGAACTCTATCTCATCATAATCCTTCCAGCCGTATAAATGCGTGTACACATACAAATATCACCACGAAACTTTTCAAATCTATCTATGTGTAACTGAATGAAAGACAAAGAAGATAGAAATATTAAATTTTGAATATTCTATAGAGGATGTAGAGTAGGTACACACGGCGACACATCAAGTTACCCAAAACCAAAATAAGCTGGCCGCGCGACGTTATACATTACTATGCCGACGCGCGGCCAGCTTATTTTGGTTTTGGGTAGCTTGATGTGTCGCCGTGTGTAAGTACATTAATAAAGGAATTTTCAAATATCGACTCCTTATAGGTGCATGGTGTAATGTACGCGGCCGAAGTCGCGGGCAAAAGCTAGTTTATAATTAGAAGAACAGTAGGGTTAGCATTCTCTGAATGTTTAAAGTAAGCTAGATGATTTATATTTCCTGAAAAAGCATTAATATTTAAAGCCCTAACTTACTGGCACCGTAGCTAATTGGCTGAAGCACTCTTAAGTGTGTCCGACCAAACTTACTGTAAATGCAGTTAGTTGCTCCGTATGAGTTACAACTTATAAGTACACAAACATTACGTTATTTAGTGAAACCTCGTAACAAATTGAAATCACATTACTGGGTAAGATATAACTTAGTACATAAAAAGTTCACTATTATGAAACAGATAATTTTACTAAGTCGGACAGAAATCTACCAGTTGTTGATGTACTCGCAGAAACTATTTAATAACAACAAACATTTTTTACTACGGATATAGAGTTATATACTGTTAACCGAATGCGAGTGGTATAGCCGTAGCCAGTTTATGAACTCCTGGGAATCCAGACATTTTAATATTTATGTAGTATAAGGAAATAAGAATTATGTTAGGCTCAATACACTAATCAAGCAATAGAAACTATACATATACCAGTTTGAATCAGGTAGTCACGGACGTGCGCAAAACACAGCGGCGCAGTTTCAGAATGCACGGCGCGCATTATGTGTTTGTGATCGCTGTCATCGAATATAGGTTAATATTTTGATCGTGCGGGATTAGTGTCGATACTGCATGATTTCTGGGTGAATTAGGACACAGAGCCACCCTAAACTAGTGATTGTTTACACAACACAACCCGCCTGCATGAACCCTGTGCATCTGACGGCGGAAATATGATACGATAATCATAGTGTAGTTTCAAACAGAGGTTGTGATGACGCGTACCATTTTGTTTTGTTGTTTCTAACTTTTTCTTTTACTAGCCCATTTCATCCCACTGCTGGGCAAAGGCCTCCCCTTTCAACCTCCAACCATCTCTGTCTTGAGCATGCTCTGGCCACGCGTCATCGAAGGCATCCAGATCGTCCCTCCACCTCTTCCTAGGACGACCTGGACACCGACGACCGTTTTCTGGGATCCAGGGCGTTACAATTCTTGCAGAACCTTTCCTGGTACATTCTAGAGACATGGCCGGCCCAATCCCACTTTAATCTGGCTGTTTTTTCCCGTGTTTTTTCTAACTTACGTACGTAATACCTACTGCTCTCAAACGGAGTAGGACATCGTAAGGAAACCTGCATACGCTGAAGAAGAAATTCCGATGCGCATGTGAAGTCCACCAATCCTTTTTTTTCTTTCTCTTAATATTACTAAGAACTTGGACTAACGCCCAGACACCCTCCCTGAGGGGAGGCCTGTGCCCTCCAATGGGACATATTTCGGCTGTGATAATAATGACGCTATAATATTATTTATTCAAAATATACGAGAGAAGTACAAACTTCAAACCTAAAAACCGTTTCTCCAGAATCAATAACAAAACAACTTTTTAAATTGCAACTTTTTGAAAATAGCAAGCCATGTGTTAATACGTCTCGTAGTTCGAAGATCCAATGTTAATTTTATTAAATATAACCATTAATTATGAGTTATGACTACTCTTGTTTATGACCCACAAACGGTATACCTACGTACAAAAATTAACAAGGAAGCACCGAATAATAAAAAAGTAAAACATAAGTATCTCTAAGCTACTCTACACGAATTCAATCACCACGAGATAGTACCCCGATGAGAGCACATCCGCCCCTTTGCACCGCATCTAATGAAGACTAAGCTTGCGTCATGTTTATAATTTTCTATCATGTTCCTTTGCCCCACAGTACTACACTAACGAGTTAAAACGAGGAGGTTAAAAACTTTGCAATCAAAAGATAATAGTTAAAATTCGAAAGTATAAAAATATCTATAAATGGAAGATAATTGTTGATGTGATGTTGTAATTTCTAAAAGAAAGGTCCGTATAAAGTTTTAATTGTTACCACACTGCGAATATCATCAATAGGTACCTATCTCACACTACATCTTAAAAGGATTACCGTCATCATGTCATTGCCGTCATCTTGAAAAACGCTTCAAAAGATGAGGGTGTTACGTCACAAGTCACAACGCATAAGCGCCGTGATGTAATTATAAAGGAAAAGTTTAATTGTAAGATAATATTTATCATTAAGATAAGCTAATTTAATTAACAAGTAATAAAAGTTGAGAAGACGAGATAAAGAAACCAGTTCAGTTTAATCTGTATGTTAAATAGCATTTACAAATTAATAAAGATTAACATGTGTTGTACGACACACGTAACAAAACATATTGCATGTCAAAAAGGTTACCTTTTCACCTATTGAATACACACACAGTACCTTACCCAAGATTTGTTTTAAGATAATCCCAACAAAGAAGAAACACAGTCTTGACAGAAATAAATGTAATGGCATATAACGCAAAGTGAGGCTCATATAAACTGATGGCTAAATTACACGTTGAACAAATACCTAGTGTAATTGTCAACATATGTCAACCCTATAATGACCGTGAACAGATGGACCGCCGAATAAATAGAACGGCCGTGGATCGGATTCTATCATTACAAATTCTAAAAGAAATTATCTAAACTTTATGGCCGGCGAGAGCAGAAATTATGATGCAGAAACGATACGTCAATACAATTAAAGTTAATCGATCAAGGTATAATGAAAAGACTAGGTCAAACTAGAAAGACTAGATCAACCGAAGGTTAGCTAAATAGACCGTGAATTTATAGATTTCTCCTAAACAAACTTATTGTTTACTATCAAAATCAATACAGAAAACAAAGAATGTGTAATACAAATGCAACATAAAACATTGTATCGAGTATATGTGAAGTTTTAGCAACGCACGCGCAGCTGTATAAATGCACGCCAAGGCTGTGGATATTGGTGACAACACTGTATGCAACTGCTGTAGCGTGAACAAACATAGGTAGTTACGTTACGTCACAATTATAATAAAAATAATACAACTAAAACAAACTAACAGCAGTTATGTTAAACGCCGATCAATAATTTGAACTAGGCAATAACTAAAGGCCGGGATCAATAAGGATGTAGTTATTAATCACTGCACCCCAACCAGTTTTATTTATTATTAGTGACTAATGATTTGCAAGCTCTCTTATGAATTGGTTCCGTCATTTAGTAAATGCGTTTTGGTAAAATCCCAGAGAAAACTGAATGAAAGCATCATTATTCATTATGCCAGTTTTAAACAATCATATTACACGGATAATAATATATTTAAGAAGCGTCCGCAAATATTTGATGAAAGTAAATCCTATAAGTAGGTTTGCTTTAAACAGGATGGTAAAATGTAAAACAGTAATTTGCGACTGGTTTTGAAAATTGGAGCTGTAAGTTAAAATAAAGCCGTATACGTAGAGAGTAGGTAACATAAATAAACTAGTACATATCAAGATAGTTATACCATTAACAAATTGGCCAGCGCTCTACATAATTTTGATAACTACAGCAAACGTGCTTTAAGTTCAAAATTGATTAATAAATGTTGTGTACTTGTAGCATTCTAAGTATTCGAACTTTAACGGAGCTCGTATAATATGATGCGATATAAAAACGATTTAATCATAGATTCGGCAACGAGATGGAACAAATTCGCTTCGTTGTAGCTTCGAAGAGTTTGTAATTATTGTTCTCAGAAATAACAAAATAATTTAGAAATTGGTTTCACTCATGGTTTCAAAAACGGTTTTAAATATACTTAGCTGGCTACTAAGGCTTCATCAATTCGAAATAGGACATGGAATAATTTTATTGATACTTCTGTCCATATGTTTACAACAACAGCCAAAAAGTTCAAATCGAAATTGTATTTTGTTCGAAGAACACGTAATGTCTGAGGCAAGCTTCAATGAAAGATTACCAAAATCACTTTGCCGATCGTACAGTATTAGTAATACGAGTACTTTAGAGTATTGTACTTGACATTGGCAGTGTACCTGTAGTACCTTCGACCATTTATTTTAGTCGAAATGTACCTAGTACGTAAATGATGACTAACTTTGGTTTAAATAACCTCCGGAGATTAATTACTGACATAACTTACAAGACGTAGATCCAATGTCAAGCAAAAAGTTTGAACACCTGTGTCGAATGAAATATGTCCTTATTATTAAGCGTAGTACGATTTTTTCTGTCCCTGGCCACACTGAGGTTGTTGACGCTGCCAATGTTGCAAACAGAAAAAACAAAATGGCCGCGTTAAATCAATTACGTCATGAGCTCGTGAGAGAACGATCTATGGAGTAAAGTTTTATGGTAGTGTTTTTATAACTACAGTTTTTTATATTCGTAGTACCTACTTGGCAGTATATTATGTTACTTGAACTGAATGAATATAAAAAAACGGAGTAATCAAATTATGTAAGATACTCAATCGTAAGTGCAGCAATGGTAGTTAATGCAAAAAGAGTTTACTTATTTTAAAACCATGAAAGCGATAAACTTACGGAAATCTCGACGATATTTAAAAAAACCCGAGTAATTTTATAAGGGAGGTAAGGAAGGTAATAAAATCGTGGGAAGCTACTCATATTCCCTTACATCAAGTGAACTGAAAATCGCTTTGGTAGCCGGTATTAAATTTCCGATGCACAAAAGTTAATAAATATGCAACTTTTTTGCAAAACGAAACCTGTTTATAACCTTTATACTCACTTTCACTTATTTTACGATATTATGAAGTACGGTATTGATTGATTTTTGTAAGATTTTTTAATTGTTGTTATGCCGTAATGTAATGTAAACCATTTAGACATTACGAATAAGTAAATATATCGGTAAACTTAAGAGGGTACCAGGCCTATTGTGCTGCCCTCAATCGCATTTTTGATTTATTTCTAAACAATTTTATATTAAACAACATTAAAAAAAGAATAAATAACGCTCACAGGCACATACATTGTAATGATCCCAAGTAAGCCTCAGGCTTTTGGTTACAAAAACGGCACAAACATATTATAAAATCCATGACCGAACCGGGATTCGAACCCAGGACCCTTGTTTGGCAGTCCGGCGTGGCGTGGTAACACCATTACACCAACCGGGTCGTCAAAATGTCACATCACATTGTAGTCCAGATTGGCTTTCAAATCATAAAAACATAACGGATTATAATGTTTTATGCTTGTACAAACATTATAAAAACAAATCCTCAGTGACCCCATCAATTGAAAATCAGCAATGACTACAATAAAGGTGACATTCTTTTTTTTTGGAAATTTTGTTAATTGTTTAGAAATAAAAAATACGATTGAGGGCAGCACAATAGACTCGGTGCCCCCTTAAGCATTCCTCTTCCCGGTCTTATTATCAATGTTATCATTATCGTCCACTCGTAGTCCAGTCTCTGAATAAATGCATGCATACATATGAAGAGGTATTCTAAAAGCTCAGGGCCTCTACCCGCACATTCGAACTTCGCAATTGCGTGAACGTTTTCGTTCCAATGTCAACTCTATTACAATGAAGTGCGGACCGAAACAGTGGCGATATATCGAACATCGAAAGTCAGGGTTGGCCAGAACATCCACGTTTCACTAGTAGTACCAAAACTCTGCCCAGCGATGAAATGTGTAAAGCGAGTTTATTATTTAAAATTGGGTTGCATAGCATAGCATTTGCTCACGACTATATTCCCCAAGGGGGTAGTCAGAGATATTGGATTTGGAAATTGGGTTGCGTTTGACCTTATTAGAATAATGTTTATTACATAACGTTATTTTTACCTTCCGTTCGATAAAATATCGCAGTAGTCGGCGCCGGCGCCAACCACACAACTCATGTGCATTCCCACAGGTGGCTACAAAAACCTCGTTACGCGCATCCAGTTCGCGCACGAAGAATACCTCCGTGAATCCACCGCACGCGCACGCGCACCGGTAGCAATCTAGATAACTTTCTCTATCGACATGACATGCCTATTTCCGATCGTCTAGGGAACCTAAGTACCAATTTTATAATATCATCATATTTTAAGATTCCCTAGGTAAAGAATTCGCTTTTATTACAAGTATTGTTTCTCTCTTCCTTATACTCATTATATAGAAAAGTTTGTGATGATCGTTGGATTTTTGTGGCTCAATCGCGCATAAATGGCTTAACGGATTTCGATTAAATTTGGCACACAATATAATATACTTCTTAAGGCTATTCTACCGTTGGCGCACTCCATACAAACGTAGTATGGTGATATTTTCAATACTATCCAATTAAAGTCAATGAAATTTTTCAAAAACAATCTATTAACTAATTTCTATGTCGGTATGAAGTCAGATTTTCGATAAAATTTATAGTTTTAAAGTTACAGTGCCACAAATATTTCCATACAAAGTTAAATTAATCCTAGCATTGAAACTGTATATTTTAACGAAAATCTGACTTCATACCGACATAGAGATTAGTTACTTGATTGTTTTTGAAAAATTTCATTGACTTTAATTAGACAGTATTGAAAATATCACCATACTACGTTTGTATGGAGCGCGCCAACGGTAGAATAGCCTTAAATTTAAGGCAGACAAAGACGCGGGCAAAAGCTAGATACTCGTACAATATTTCAGCAATATATTATCAAAGATCATACGATACGATACGAGAACTCTCATTCCTCTCATTTTCAATTACACTGACGGACAGCCGTCAAGTTTTGTAGTTGAGTTACATACTTACATTGCAATCCACGCCTGCAAATTATCTATTGTGCAATATAAAAAGCAACGTCCGAACTCATATCGACAGATCATACGAGTAGCTAGCTACCTTTGTATCGTATTGGTAATCGACATTGTAAAGTCAGCCGTAGCACAGATAATATTATATACCTATTGCATTATAGTATAGGTAGATAGATCGTACTGTACACGGCTTATGCTAAAAGTGAACCTTGGTCGGCCGTCTGCCATGCTCATACGAGACGACCCGATAGTTCAGTTGGAAGTGAACTTGCTTGCTCATCTGAGGGTGTCGCGAGTTCAAATCCCGCAAGGGGTCAATATTTAATGACCATCAAACTGAACAACATTATTTTTCTCGCGATTTCAATGTTGGTCCTACAGTGAAAGTTGTTCAGTTTGATGGTCCGATGCTGAAGTTTTCCTATTTTTATTTATTATTATATGTCTTCCTTTCCGTATTCACGGGCAATTAAGTCCCGGACCTTTGGAAGGCGTGCATGGAGCCGAAGCCAACATGTAGAGGACCCGTTCAAAAGACAAGTTAATCTAAATGTAAGGGATATTATTATTACTGATAGTGGATGAACTCCAGGCGAAGTGGTCTAATAAAAGTTGACATTTTATAACAAGTTTTTTTAACCGAGCTCTTCCTTATGCGTTATAGATGAATATCTTATTTGTCAGACAGTTTAACATCAGAAACTCATGCGCACCGAACCATGTACGCCGAGGTGGTCTTAACATCAATTTCACACTACCAGAAAGCTACCTGATTGTATCTTTAGTGATTATTAAATTTAATAGACGGGAATATAGGCATCAAGGGTCGTATTCTGACCCTTGATGTCTATAATATGAAGGTATAGCAGTATTAGTAGCTATTAACTTGATTCTATCCGATATCATAACATCTACCCAAGCAAATGGTGAGGTATATCCATACTAATACTAATCCATACTAATGTTAAAATGCGAGTGTGTTCTGTTTATTAACATTTAACGGCAAAATCGCTGAACCGATTATAATGAAATTTAGTGTAGAGATTGCTTGAACCCTTGGACCACGACTTGAACCTCATGGAATATGGACAAAGGCATACAAAATTAGACGCAGACGAAGACGCGAATAAAAGCTTGTCTAGGATAAATGGATAAAGAATGTTCTAAGGTATTTTAGATAATGTTATTTTTCTTCATACATCTATCAAACTTCGGCACACTATTCGTTTAAGGCTGGGTATTAGTAGAACAAGCCTCTCTTTCTAACAAGCAAACTTTCGCAATTAGCCATCCCGCTTCAATTGAAAGCAAGATCGCAAAAAAACGCATTTTTCATCAATATCTTTTCTCTTGGGTGTTTGGGGAAAAATCCATCGGTTAGAAGCCCTGCTATAATTATTTACCTTTCAAATGATGGTATATTCAGAAGAAATGGTGTAGTGTGATTCTTGTAAAACTGGTTATAAATCTGAAATCGAGCTTACTTTGCTCCTCTTTTCTATCGAGAAAATTTAATAGAATCGTGTTTTCAACGGTTAGATGCCCTGCAGAAAGAACGTATCTACACTGTTATGTAAACTATATATATTAAATGTAATAATTTGGTTCTCAAAAATCGGTTCGAAAACAGACAAAATAGGTATGACCCTCTCTTAATATTAAGGAAAAAGTACTCCTAAATTATGTCATTTAAAGTCCAGAAGATTACATAAAAAGTTAGAAGTTACTTAAAAGCTCGTGGCGCGGCGATGGCGCGTCTATTAGTAATATACCTATTAATATTTTACAGTTAGCCCTACACACGAGGTCCAGCGGTTTAAATCTTACTCATACTTACGGCTAAGAAAATAAGTGTTCTGTCGAGGGTCTTTATATTAAAATAAAACCGGTCAAGTGCGAGTTGGGCTACTGGCGCACCGAGGGTTCCGTGCCACACCACCAGTACACAACATTATTAACTTTAAAAAAAAAATTTTTTGTCCGGGACCTTTAGCGCAAGACCGACTCACACTTGGCCGGTTTTTAGTATTTGTTGTTATTCTGTAGAGTTTGCTCTATAATCACACTAAGTTTGACGCTTGTATTTTACGATAGAGCGTGAAGAAAAAACGTTGATAAAAACTATTTTCTTGTTGAGAACCCCCCTTAATTTTTAACTTTTTGTCATTTTTATTATTCGTTAACAAACCCGCCGTAATAACGCACATTCTGTGAAAAATTCAATTATCTAGCTCTTACAGTTTAAAAGTTACAGCCCTAAATAGGTCGGACAGACGGACGGACGGACGGACGGACGGACGGACGGACGGACGGACAGACGGACAGACGGACAGACGGACAGACGGACAGACGGACAGACGGACGGACGGACAGACGGACAGACGGACAGACGGACAGACGGACGGACGGACAGTCGGACGGACGGACAGACGGACGGACGGACGGACGGACGGACGGACGGACAACGTAGGGTCCCGTTCAACGTAGGGTAAATAGGGTCCCGTTTTCACCCTTTGGGTACGGAACCCTAAAAATGGCCGAACAAGCCTTCACTTTCTCCGAGTGGAGTTGTCAAAATTAGCCTTACGCCTGTCAGCTCGAGGCATGAGTTTAGAGTAATTTTTGAAGTGTACGACTGTAATTTGTGCATAAATCGACATAGATTGTGTAATAGTAGTTCAAATCGCTTCTGCTCTACAGTTATGTTCGTGTCGATGTTTTGTTGGAGTTGAAAGATAGTCTGTTATTGTAAATCTGCAGCTTTGTATTTGAAGCATGGAAACAACTGTTTGCTGATTTTATTTCAATAACGTAGAGAGATGTCTACATAGGTAATATTTAGCGGCGCCCGCGACTTCGTACGCGCAGAGCACAGACTTTAAACTTTATAACTTTTGATTGAATAAACTGATTGCGATGAAATAAAACCTAAATGTGAATAAAAAGTAAGTCCTAAACCTTTGTAGAAACCCCATTCAAATCGGTTCATTAGTTTTTAAATGATGCATGCACAAACAAACAGACAAACAGGTAAATAGACAAACAGACGAAAATTCTAAAACTGTCAATGCATTCAATTACGTATCCTAAACGCCTGTAATTCATATTTTTTCAAATATGTTCAATGTACATCCACGCCAATTTTATTACATTTATACGGGCGGTATAGATAATTACGACAGGAATCGAGGAAAAAGTACCGTCAAAAAGTGTCAAAATACAGATTGACCAATTTAAACTACGTAAATTAGTGGTACACACACACACACACACACACACACACACACACACACACACACACACACACACACACATATACATTGAGTCACTTTTTATAAGATAAAGCAAGAACTCACAAAAGTTAATAAACTTGTGCATCCGCCGCGCCGATGCAGTTGCAGGTGCTAAGACACCTTGCGAGTTGCGACCCCAGCCCGACCGAACCGAGCCAAGGCGGGATAAAACGACAAAAAATGTAACCAGCTGTTAACCAAGATTCAGAGGCTGACCAGATATAAGGCGGTCGTAAATACCGTTGAATTGGTGTCGTTTTCAAGCCGAAACAGGGTGCTTCAGACCATCACACTGAACAACTCTCGCTGTGGAGAAAACATGGAAATAACGACAAAATATCTGCTAATCCTTAGAAAATGTCAATAGCTTCTAGACAAAAATATATTGAAACAGCAGATTTCTTTTTTGCGATTTTATTGTTGGTCCTATAGTAAAAGTTGTTCAATTTGATGGTCCGAAGCATTATGCTCCGGCTTTAAAACGAGCTCGATTTAACAGTTTCCTTACCGTTACTATGTGAAACAGTTGATTGACTTCATAATACTTAGGACGGAACTAAATAATTAGAGACTAAATAATACTTTTTTGACAGCTAACCTTAATGCACTTAAACATAACTATATCATAAAAAACGGTATTGTTATTAAACCAACACTAATACTTGTAGAAGATAAAAGAAAATGGCAGTGATAAAAAATCATGGTCGTTTTTTGTAGTGACCTCTAGTTGAGAGGTACATAAAAGAATCTTTTGTTTAAATGATCACGAGCACGCGAGATTCAAAGACTTCTATTAAAACTGAGATTGTAGATCAGTCGGTAACATAAAGCGAAAATATGATTTAGATTTAAGCACTTGGATCAGTTTTTTGTTTTTGTTTTTTGAAGAAACCTTATTGTTCTTTATATTTATGTAAATCAACGTACAGATAAGCGTACAGAACTATATTTTGTATTCTACTATTGGCTATGTGCGAAGTGGGTGTTGGGAACTGTCAAGTCGATCGCAGCGCACGCTGTGGCAGAAATTTGAACTACTGACGGCGAAGCTGTGTCAGATTTGCTTGAATCTATGCAAATCCGCACATTCATTCAATACTCAAATATCCAAACCAGCAAATACTAATACTTAAAATTTAGCAGGGATGTTTTTATTGCCATCTAGGTGTCCACAAAAAAAAGTTTTTTCGCAATTCAACCCCCAAAGGTGTGAAAATGGTGGTGAAAGATTGTATGAGAATTTTGTAACAAAGAATGGGAATCCCAGCTAGTTAGGTATTATAACATTTTTAATATCGTCAATATTGTTCATTTATTTAATTTTTACTTTATTTTATATTAAAATAACAAACTTTATCCAAAAAATTTATGTATACAAACGGGGCCACGGGGCCACGGGGCCGTAGTGCGCTAGATGGCGCTAGTGTCGTGCACACAGCCAATAGTCTGTCCAACATAGGATGGTGATTTTGACAGATCGTTTTAGAGCGATTATTTTACTTTCTGAAAATGTTTGTGCCGTAAACCCTGTAATTTTATGTTAAATGTTAATTAATCTAATAATGTTATTTAATTAATCTTGTATGTATATTTTTAGTGTATTATAAAGCATTGACGGCTCAAACAACTTTAAAAAGTAAATTGCAATCTCGAAAACCGCCTCTCTAAATCACCAAGCTATCTTGAACGAACTATAGAAATGCCTTTGAAACCAAATAAGGTAAACTTATCAGAGTTATTAAACAAAACATAAAATGCGATGTTTAATGTGGCAATTCGTTAGATCTATAAATACGAACTTTGAAGTTCGTTTTTAATAACTTAATGATGGTTTATTAAAATTGTTAGCTGGAAGGATAATAGTACATTACTGCAGCGGCCAGCAACAGAGGCATTGATGGACGAACGTATAAATGTGGGCCGAGGCGACGCCGAGGCACACATACGTAAGTCCATCAATGCCTAGTTGTGGCCAAGGCTTGTATAGTACTTTTCTCAAATAATGCGCGGAAATGAAAACAGTAAATTTTCTCAAATAATTCGCGGAAATTAAAACTCTTTTCAAAATCAATGACGAACAACAATAAGTTTTTTCTTTTCAATAAACAGCTTTCTATTTGCAAGCCAGTTCGAAATTCAAATAAAACCTTAGATAAGTTACCTCCTTGGTCGCCATGTTTCAGAGAAAAAGATCGTTCCATTTTTAAATTACACGACAGATATGAGTTTACTATGTAATTTATTTGGCCGCTAAACACGACAGATATGGATTTTCATACAAACATTGCCGGCCGCTGCGCGCATGTATTTGGCCAGTACAGCAATTTCGATTTATCTCGAAGAAGGTTGTCAAAATAATGCTCACATTTCCAAGCATGTTTGAGAAAAAACAATAGGTTACCTGCTTTGTTCAATCGCTTGCTGGTAAAAATATAATATAACCGACTTAATTAGGGGAAATATCCAAGAAATCAATAAAAGTGAAACAATAATATTCATCTGAAAACGTAAACAAAAGACAGAAAGTGCTATCAAAATAGTAGATATAAATCTAAATAGAAGAACAATGAGATATCGCGATGAATTTTCACAAAAAACTTTCACAGCTACATTGTCACCAGCACGAAATTATTTAATGCTTATATTATAGCCTAATCCCACGCCCGTCATTTTTAGAATGATGAAACTATGTCAAATTTTTATTACAGGTTCGTAAAACTGTAGGCAATCAATAACTAAGTATAATTAAAATGACGAAAAGTAGCCTTGGACATGTAAACATAGAACATAGAAAGCATCATAGTATTAAAGAGATTTCACGAATAACATTGATACCGTTATGATAATATAAATTTACGTGGTTGTCTTTTTTTTTTATAATTAAATGGACTCTTGCTTGTGCGTTAGCACTGCATTTCCGCCAGTGTCAAGAATTTTATGGGAGAATCTATCCCAATCTCAGGGATTGTTTTTGGACAAGAACAAGAAAAGACTGAGGATTGCGGAGCCTCGTGGCAGGCAAAAACGCGACGTGCGAAACCACGCGAGACGTGTGCTCGGGCGGCGGGTCAGTCCCTGCAACGTGACTCCGTGGTTGTCTTTAATAAGCGTTTTTCTTTTCTTTTTTAATTTTAGTTCCTAAAAAACTCGACAGATGACATGCTATATCGCTCCATAGAGACGTAGGCGAGATCCAGTCAAAATCATGTCAAGACTGTGCCTGACTTTTTTTAAAGGCCAAGGGATCGAGTCCATACAACCATGTCAGACGTAAACAGTTTCATATTTTCGATTAAAATGATTCGTAAATAATGAAATATCCAATCAAAAGATGCGTTGGCATATTTTTGATCATCTTCTCCCTCTTTATTATTTTAAAGAAACACTTTTTGAAATGTTGACCTTTATTCGCACAGACCG
Source organism: Agonopterix subpropinquella (assembly GCA_922987775.1). NCBI lineage: Eukaryota > Metazoa > Arthropoda > Insecta > Lepidoptera > Depressariidae > Agonopterix > Agonopterix subpropinquella. The sequence goes on along the minus strand of OV277693.1, from coordinate 47,344,141 downwards.
TAACGCTATCTATCGATCCACTAGAAAACCGCTCATTGAGGTGGCACTAGGGTTGCCAACCCTGCTATATAATATAGTATCCTACTATATTACGCCCTTCTACTATAATTCTGAGAAAAATATATAGTAGGCAAAACTACTATATTTTGATGAGCAAATAATTTATAGAGAATTTAAATATATTGGTACTTAGGTCCAATAAAAATGACCAATAACTTAACATTATTTTAACAATTTTCTTAATCTTTATCACATTTGTTCCATAAACAATTTTCTACTAAATATACTACTGAAAAGTGACGTTTTCCTAAAATCAGATTTATCTAATTTTTTTTAACGACTTCTGCGTTTACAGTATGCATTATTTTCTATAACGAATACGAAATAGAGAAATGATTGTTCTTTAAAAATAATAACTTGGTATTCAAACCAAAAAGTAGCAACAAAATAACTTCTTGAAAATAAATTAACAAATTCGAAAAATACTATATTTATTATCATTTTTCCCCGATCTACTATATTTTTTCGGGCACTAAGGCTCGAAATACTATATTTGGTCTAAAAAAGTTGGCAACCCTAGGTGGCACACCTAAAATGGTTAAATCGTCCTATCCTAGTGGTAGGTACTTACACGCTTTTCATGTAATTGTAATAATACCTATTATGTAATTGTAATAATAGCCTTGTCGCCGATCCTGGAGAAATAAAATAAAACTGATGTAATTTTATTATACATTTTTTTTGCTGCATTGACAGTTAAATTCTATAATAAACATGAAAGTTATTGCCTACTTCAGTAGAATCGTTAATTCACGATTATTAAAATCGTAATTATAACAATCAAAGTACTTAAACTTCTCACAATGCTTATGTAATTGTATGAAAGTAGGTTTAATAATAATAATGTAGGTAAGTAATAATATTATATTTTGGAAACTTTAATTCCCCTTTTGCATTTCCAGACAATTTGTTTTTTTAAAGGTTTGGTTTTAGCCAAATATCACTTTTGTAATATTGGCCACTGGCCCTAAAACTTCACTGCATGATGCAAACATAATCAGTCAAGATAATTTGAAGTATCGACACAGGTACCTATGGGTCCGCGAAAGGTCAAACAACTGACATAAAACTTTGAAAAAATTACGTACAACCAAAAAACACGATAATCAATTCATCATATAGTACATTCAAACGATTACCAATCAATCAATTACATTACAACTAATCATGTACCATTCAAAAGTGACTGATTTCTAGAGAAAGTGACCACGTAATAGCCATATAGTGAGATTATAGTTATATGAAGCGATAACTGGCACTATTTTTCACTTACAAACGATAATGAGAGACCTTTTTGACGTTTCAATACATGAAGGTTAGAGTTCAAGTGCGCGATTGTTTCATGTACATTGTACAGTCGCAGAAAGATATACCTTTACATAACACTCAGCAATCGATACACAAGTAAAAAGATTTTTTTTTCGTTTTATTTATAAGGTCCAATCAAAATTAGCAGAAACTATTTTCTTCACTGTCTCCCAATACACGGTTTTCCGACTTTGGGAGGACTCAATCTTTTGTATACCACTAAATTGTGCTCAAATAAAGAATTTTTTTTTTTTTTTCATCAACCATCAAACTAATCAATATAAACATTTAAAAAAAATTACGAAATTGCGACAAAAATCTGCTGTTCGAAGCAAATCTGCTTATACAATCGATATTTTTTTCGCGATTTATGTGTTGGTCCAATAGAAAAAGTTGTTCTTTGGCGGTTTGACCATCAACTTAAAATGGTTTCAACTAATTTTGTTAGAAATTATATATAAATGAACGCATTTCAATTATGACGGGCGATTAAGAATGTTGATCATCAAAACGAGAGCCAGAAAATTTTAGAATTATACACCTTGGACTCTACACAACACCACATTTATAAAACAGCAGAAATGTGTACAGGTTTCTATGGAAAACAATGGTCAACGCATACAACTCGTGCATCAAAGCGTTTATTTACAAAAACTCCTTACAAAAAAAGTAAAAAGTAAAAAAATTATATTGCAGTTACTTGTAGATGCGAACGAAAAAGTAATTGGCTGCAATATTATTTTTTACTTTTTTTGAAGACGGTTTTAATTTTTTGTTAAAATTTTGTTTATTTCTCAATTTTCAGCGGTGAAATACATTGGTTGGACTCAGAATACTATACTATACTATCAGTTATGTACACGCAAAGGGTACATCGATACGAAGCTAATGTTTCAATCGCAGATGATTTGCTGTCTACTTTTGACGAGTAATATTGTGTAGCTCCGAAGCGAATCATCAGATCTTCACCAAATTAAAATGGAACCATCTTAGAAGTAAATCCTTCGAAACTAAAAGAGAATTACCCAAATCGGTCAAGAAATGCCGAAGTTATCGCGTAAATACATACAAACCAGGCCGTTAGCGTACACGTATAGTCCATATCTTGAAAACTACTGAACCGATTTTGATGAAACTTGCACTGTTCCCTAAGTTGGAATAAAAGTAAGCCAAAAAAAAAAAAAATAGCCACAATCCGATAAAAAGTTTTGGAGAAATTCGTGGACAAACATACTTGCATACACCTATTCAATTTTGTACATTTTGTTTGAAAGCCCTAATAGGTGAATATTTTGCAATTCCAATAATATTACATAGGTACTCCTTTTTTTAAAGTCTGTTAACAACATGGACTCCTAAATGACTAGTTCGAGTGTACTTGTGTTGTAAACAAAGCGCTTTCCAATATATCAGGCGAGGGCGAGACCATGATAGATCATCGACATCGCTCAGATTACGTTGTACGCGAGTCATGTCGTGTCGTGTGCTTGTCGATCTGTCATCGCATCGCATCGCCCAACAACCCTAGATAACCGAAGCCTGCAAATCAAATCTACGCTATCAGCGTTCAAATAAGTGCTATTTGACACAGGGTCCTAATTAATATCCTGACGGGTTTTTAAGGGGATGCTCAGACCATCAAACTGCACAACTTTCTCTATTTATTTTTATTTTATTTATTAAGGACAACCAACAAGTTAAACACCAATACATTGTTATGTTACAGTGGTACACAGTAGGTATATAGACTAAGTGCTAACTTAATTATAGGCTGCCACGACATTCAAAATGCGGAAATGGATTCTCTACGGAACAAACATCGAAATCGAGAAAAAAATATCTTCTGTTCCTTGCAAAACTGCAAACCTACTCGAGTCAAATGTATAGGACAGATGTTTTTGCGCGATTTCGATGTTGGTCCCATAGAGAAAGTTGTTCAGTTTGATGGTCGGATAATCCCCTTGAAAACCGTCAGCATATACCTAGGTATCTATACCAGAATGTCATGTCATGGCACAAAAAAAAGTTAAATAACTAGCCAAGTGCGTGTCAGACCACGCGCAGGATAGGGTTCCGTAGTTGCCCGTCACAATATAATATGGACTTAGAAGGAGGTTTTTTGCTTTATACCACAGAATAGGTATATAGTTCTACATATTTATACTACGGTATAACGGCTAATAGAGTCTAAAAAGTACATTTTATAAGTCAATGGACTCGTAAACTTGTAAAGCCTACTTAGCGGTAATAGTTTTCCTTTTAAATTCGTTATATATGCTATTGCCATGAATTTTTTCACATCTCCACCTACAACCGTTTAGCTGGGAGAGGGGGGGTGGGACACTTGACTCTAACCACAATTTTCGCTTTAAAGCTTAATATTTCGCTAACGGATCCCTAAATCGAAAAATGATTTACTCAAACCCACAATATTTTTAAAAGACCTATCCAACGATACCCCACAACATGGGATAGACAAGAAAAAAAAATGTCATCCCCACTTCGCGTGTAGGGGAGGGAGGAACCCTAAAAAAAATATTTTTCAAGATTTTATTTTACCACTTTGTCGGCGTAATTAATATGTATACTCATGCCAAATTATAGCTTTCCAGTACTAAGCGTCTCTGAGCTAAGCCGCGGACAGACGGACGGACGGACGGACGGACAGACGGACGGACGGACGGACGGACGGACGGACGGACAGACGGACAGACTGACGGACATGGCGAAACTATAAGGGTTCCTTGTTGACTTCGGAACCCTAAAAATTTAAATATATCGTTGTCAAATTGTCATATGTCTTGTCAAAGTAGGCCCATTACAATCGATGCACACGCGCGTGTACACACGGCGACACATCAGGTTACGCACCCTATATACCCATAACTACACTACGCACAAAACACAAAATAGTGCGGTAGAGAGCCTGCATAGACGCGGCTGCCGGCGCGAGCGCAGCGTGCTGTGAGACGAAACAACAACAACATACCGCACCCTTTCGCACGATTCGCAGCGTTCAACTTCTAATAGTTCAAAGTCCAAACAGGGTAACCTGACCTGTCGCCTGTCGAATAGAGGCTTTCGACGAATAGGTAGCTGATCAAATATTACTATTTGCGTCGTGGCTATATCGCGTTTGCATTGATGCTGCAACGCGTTTGCATCGACGCTGTATCGCGTTTACATCGATCATCGAATCAACAGCATAACAGGTCTCAGACTATGAAAACTGCTTTCGAAAGGAATTTAATAAACGTTGTTTCGTGATAATTACTTCGTCTTGTAAAGAAGAAACGATGGAAATAAGTTAACGAGACCAGTGAGAAAGACTTGGCTTGTTTGCTTAGATATAGAGAAATGCATTATAAGTATAATAAATGGATCACAACAAATATGCAATACAAACCCACTATTATTTCATTTAAAATAACATTGGTATGTTCAAAGAGCTATTCGGCAACCACCGCATGTTGTTTTAACCAAAGCCCTTTACACCCACTTAGCTAATAAAACCGAATATCTTCTTAACGCAAAGCTCATCGTAAAAAAACTATCTGGAACATTTCCAGCGACCTTGGACCCTTTAAATAAAAAATAGACAACTCACGCCGAGCTTATAATTTATAGATTGCCCTCCTTTTGCTAATAAAAGATCGGTGATTGTATTTAAACTAACAACAATGGTAAAAGCCCGTTTGTTTATTTTTGATATCGAAGTGTTTTACGAATAAAAAAGCAGCAAATTGTTGCAATGGGTTGTTGTTTGGTAAGTGATGGAAAATCTAGGTTTTTACAGATTCAGAACCAAAGAAGACGGTTATCATATAAGTTGCCTAAATACACAGTTTCGTCACCGATTACATACGGATGAAATTTTTTGCTTCATCGCTAAATAACCCATTCAATTACACTATTGAGTGAACCAACAATTGCTATTATTGGACTATCTCAAGAGCAATATTACTGAAAGCCATTCATTGAGGTTATGACAACAAATCGACGGTTAGCCGCCGTATTACGTATGATTCTTCTTTAAGCAATATTAACTTTTAATAGAGGCTAAAAAGTCTATGAAATATTTACTGCATCATAGACAACATGTTCAATCATCAAAATATTAAATTAGAAGTAAAAAGAGTCAAAAAAGAAGATACAAGTAAGTACTAAGATATAATATAGTGACTACAGAACGTGGAGAAAGCCATCGAAAGATTATTTCTATTTAATGTTAGGATTTAAATGGCCCACCATTACGATATCTACGGGATTAATAAGAGCAATATTTATATTCTTCCAAGACTCCCCATGTGTTTCAAAACATTGGCAAAATTAGGTCAACGAGCAAGTGGGAGAATTTCAACGACGCGATGTATGCTAACTAAGCGCCTTGCAAATATGCCGCTAAAAATAAATGACGTCAACGCAGCAGCAGCAGCTCTACTACCTATGATTTTTCGGGTTTAATCACCTTTCCCTGTGCATATTTAATAATTGTGTTGTTCATTTAATTCTATTCGGTATCTCTAATGAATTGAAACAGCAAACAGCTAAAATTCTCTTTGAAAGCCAATGAATAGAATCATAATAAATATCTGTTCTTTGCGACATCGTTGAACTCTATAGTGAGATGAGAACAGGGCCAAGGCAATTATTGGGTTATCAGCAAACATTTTGTGAATATTATAATTATACTAGCTGTGCCCGGCGTGCGTTGCAACGCCCCTTTTTTCTCGACACACACTTGACCGGTTTTTTTTTACTTTACGTCCTATTCTCAGGATTCTCAGACCTACTATATACACACAAAATTTCATAAGAATCGGTCAAGCCGTTTCGGAGGAGTTTCGTCACAAACACCGGACACGAGAATTTTGTTTGCTAATTAAACCGCATCCTAATTCAGTATGTCATGTTTTTTTGTCTGTATTTTCTTTTTTTTACGGACAGAAGACATCATTTTAAGAAACACATTTCTCTTTTGCGTCTCATCGAGTTTATCAATATAAATTTAATTATTAAATTAATTTGATCTGTAATCACCAGTGAACGCACTGGTCTGTAAAATAGTAGCTTATCTATGGCACTGGTAATCACTAAATGCAAAGGTGGTCGCGAGAAAATTATTCGAACTCCATAAACGGCAACATCAAATGCCAAATTCTGACACTTTAAAATATATTTTTTCCTAATGGCCAGTTATTTTAAGTTTAAAGGAGACATCCTTTAAACTCCCTAGTAAACACACGACACCACACGACAGTGTGACGTCATTCGTTTGAACGAAAAACTACATTATTTTATTTCGATTAAACAACCATTATACCAATCTAATGAACAACACTACTTGTGCATTATTATCATTTTTATTTCAACAGTGCTAACCGTCACAGCGCACAATAGAATCACTACATAATTTAAAATTCATCAGTCCAAAGCATTAGAGTCTATTTCCCACATCGTGGCGCCATAAGACTCGATCATAGTATCGCCTGAGATTGATAGCATCAAATAATGAGTGCTATTCATCTCGGACACGCAACCTATTGCGACGACGCCATAGCTTTTCTATAAGGTACCTACAGTCAATCCAATGTGGTCTGTGATCATAGATCGTTTTAGGAAAATATGTACTTGTATTTTGTGTTGTCAAATCAAAATGTATTATTTTAGGTGTTATTTCATTCATAATAATTTAATTATATCTAAATTTTTTATAACATACATGAATCTCAAACGTTAAGACCTTCTCTAAGACCGCAGTGCTCTTTGGTATACAACAATGTCTTAAGAGGGTACCGAGCGAGCAATCGTATTTTTGTTATTTCTAAAGAATTTAACAACATTTCCAAAAAAACAAGAATGTCACATTGTAGTCATTGCTGATTTTCAATTTATCGGGTCACTGCGGATTTGTTTTTATAATGTTTGAAGTTATTACTAAAGTGGCCCCTTTTGGCGGTTTTAACGATAAGTATGTATCTTTTTTCTCTAGAAAAGATATTGGTGGCACATAGAACAAAAATTTCTATAGCCCCCTTTCAAAGGTACTCCACTCCTGCCCACTGTCCTATATAATTATCTTCAATGTAAGTACGTACAGAACAGACGCACTTCTGTTACAGTTTTATTATAGTTTAGATTATATCTAAATACCTGAATTCTGTGATAGATACTCTGTACGAGTGTTGTGCGACGTATCTTAAACGATCCATTAAAGGTATAATGATGAGAAACATTTAACATAAGAATAGTTTTAAATTATTAATCAAACGATCAAACTTCGATTTCAAAATGGTTTTATACAAAGGTAATTGTATATACAGGCATAATAATTGTATAGGTTTGTGGCTATCTATCGATAAAAGCATCTTGTAGAGACAATGGCTGTTGCTCGTGTAACCCAGTAAGTGTTAGATGACCCTTTAGATTATATTCCGATTTCATCCGCTCTATTTGTACCCTTTCAATTGCCGTGTGAAACTGTACACGGAGACCTAATTTATTGTAAGGGAGAAGAAAACTGTTTATTTATGTCTTACGCTTAGGAAGGAAAGGAAACGTCTAATCCTTCTAGGCATTAACATTTCACAGACCAGTGCTAATAATAATCTAAGCAGAAACTTTCTCTACAAAGTTAAACTTTAATGGTATACCTGCATAATAATAAGTAGCATGATTAATACTCCTAATTAAAGATTGACAAGAAAATTGTGAATGATGTTCAATTTATACTTTTACTGGCGGGTTATCGCCCGAGGCGTATCTTGATAAGATGAGGAATAAATAAAATACGAGCACACTAACCGTCGTGGCGACGATTTGTTAGACTCTGTTACACCGACATGAACATCTATTTTAATCCAACCGTCAATTATACACGGTGTAACAAAACACTAAGAAAAAACTAAGGGGGTGCTTCAGACCATCAAACTGAACAACTTTCACTATGGGGCCAACATCGAGAAAAAATAAAAAAAACAGCTGTCCCGTACAAAAGTAGCAGTACCGACTCGACTAAATTGTATGGGACAGCTGATTTTTTTTTTCTCGACGTTGGCCCCATAGTTAAAGTTGTTCAGTTTGATGGTCTGAAGCACCTTCTTAAGTATTACTAGGGTGTTTTGTTACACCCTACCCTGTATACCCACTGTGATTATTTTATTGATTAGCTTAGATCAAAGTAAAATGAATGGATAGGCCCAAAGCGCTTTAAGTTGAAGCACGCAAAACTAGGGCACTTCAATACAAATTAGGGTACTTGGTCTGTCATCTCAGTACATTTTCGAAGTAAAACTGTCAATTGTTTTGCCTCATTTTTCTGGTTTGAAATGTTCGCGTAAGGCCTGTCCATTCTTGTTTACTAATGTCATTGTTGATTAGTACCTACCACCTCTTTGATTGTATTATAAGCGGGAATCCAGATCATTATAGTTTCCCAAATGTTCACGCATACGATTTGGTACGTATTTCAAAAAGTTACACATATATGTACATTTATTAACACATTCGCGGACAGTGAACGAGACACAATATAACTTTTATTGTTATCAATGCTATAGCCGGTCATTGTCCGCGAATGTGTTAAGTTTTGCGTAAGTTGCTAAATGTTTTCGGTTTTGAGTTTATTTGTTGACACGTTACTGTTATAAAGTAAGCACAAATTGAACTATATAAAAGGAAAACGCATTGACAACTAATATGTAAATTACGCGACAGTGTAACATTGGGTGTTGATTCAAACATAGCTGACGCCCTGTCGCGGTCGGTAGCGACGATTCATTATTATTGTAATTGGACACGAGACACTAGAATAAATAGCTATGCTTTGCCGCTAGCTTCTAATACCCTTTAAATTGTAAGTGCAATTCAAAATGGTCCTAGACGCCAAACAATAAAGTTTTATTTTCAGTCAAGGATTTAAAAGAGAGTCTCAAATTATTTACTTCGACATTTTTAGGGTGAGTAAATTGTTTAGACATCAACAAATTAGAAACGAGTGTCTTTAATTAATAGATAATAATATAAGAAGAGAAGGTATACACTCGGACAAAGATTCCATTAATATTTTACCTGTTTCGAAGAATGTGAACTCGTCTTACCTGGAAATAAAAGAAGTTGATTAAACATAGATTGCAAAAACATCGCATCGCCCGCCGACGCATTAACTGGACTGATTTACATTTTTAATTAAATTAACATTGATTGATCATTATGGGAATAAATACCTAGCAGGTATCATCAAACGGAGCAACTTTCCTTAATATGTAAGGATTATTATATGTATTTTCAGTGTTGATTAGTTTTATAATAGGCATTAGATGTGGTTAATATAGTGCGCCCTGAAGGGTTTTTATGACATGCTGTATTCTGTTGGTAGGCGGACTTATCACGCCACCCCACGTGCCGTAAACTACCAAAAAATTTAAAGTACAAACTTCACACCCTAAAATTAAAACCGTTACACATCATCTAGTTCGGCACTAATAATAATATCAAAACAACGCCAGATGTTGTCCCTCCCACAGTTTACGACTGCTTTATGCTATTAAATAATTTGGATGGCCTATTGTAGGCACTCTCATGTCTATTATACAGGGTGTACATTAAAATGGGACAGCTACCTTAAAGGGGTGCTTCAGACCATCAAACTAAACAACTTTCTCTATGGGACCAATATAGAAATCGCGAAAAAAAAATCTGCTGTCCCATACATTTCAGTCGAGTTATGTTTGCAGTTTTGTATGGGAGAGCGGATTTTTTTTTCGCGATTTCGATATTGGTCCCATAGAGAAAGTTGTTCGGTTTGATGGTCTGAAGCACCCCTTTGAGTAGCTGTCCCATTTTATTGTACACCCTGTATAAAGCATAAAAAATATATAAATATATAATCTATCTTAGTATCGAGGCGCAGGCGCAGTGCGATCTCATCCTGGATCAGAAACGTACCACACTCGAGTTTTTAAAATAATTATTTGTAACACTACTACAGACTTTTCGGTGAAGGAAACCGTTCGAAACCTACATGTGCATTGCAGCCACCGCACCGTACTGTATGAATAAATCTCTGTAATTTCTCTGTGGAGTACCTAAATAGTAAAAAGTGGCAATGTACATACTATGTGCTATGCTGTGTTGGAAAAATTATAATTCGAATACTAAAATATGTTACTGAAACCATGGTACAATAATATACTGCGCCTGGTATTCTCTTCCGATCACGTGACTGACCACGTGACTGACACAAGCCTACGTCATCATACCCTTTTACCATGTTTAGCGGCCATTTTTTTGTGACGTAGGCTCGTGTCACTCTGGGAATAGAAGACCTTGTTTTTTTAGACTATGACTGAAACCTATTTTCGTACACGAATTAAAAGTAAGTACACTTAAAAAAATTAGCACCCCTTTGCAGTTTTCGAATTTTGGATGATCTGAACGCTTAGACAATTTAATAGGGACGAGTTACGCGTGTCATTCTACTAAGAAACATTTCTGCCACTTTTTGTGGGGGGCGAGGTAACATGAAATCCGCAACTTTGGATTTTATTCTGGGGAATAAAATGACACGCGTAACTCGTCCCTATTAGATTTTCTAAGTTCAGATCATCCAAAATTCTAAAACTGCAAAGGGGTGCAAATTTTTAAAGTTTTTTTTTTTAATTCGTGTACGAAAATAGGTTTCAGTAACATATTTTAGTATTCGAATAACTTTAGATTCTAATTTTGAATGTTAAAAATCATGAAAAGTAGTCTCGTGTGAACCCCAAACGTTCCAAGTTCAAAATTATTGTTTCGCTATTATAGGCTAAGCTACAGACTAAGGTATAAAATTGGGTGTAAATGTGCAAGATTAATTGATCTAATACCGTGGCAGAGGGGAAATGCTACCGCAAGGCGAGTCCCTATTAAATTGTCTAAGTCTGAACGTGATAATATAATAATGTATTGCAGAATTAGCAGAATAAATATTTAAACATGGAAAAAGAAATGAAGGGCGGATTGACTAATTCTATCTAATTGACTCTTCGCCGGGTCAGCTAGTAATACATAAATTATTGGAATCGGTTCGATGGTTCTAGGGATCTCTTACTCAATCACACACACAAATATCGGTCACACAAAACATGTGCTATAAATATATCGATTAAACTTTCAAAAACGGTTTGCATTCCGGGAGTGCTAAGAGATCTTACGCCTTACGTCACGTGACGTCACGGTCTGACATATCTATTGATTACGAATTTTCGATCAGGTTACGTGACGTCACGGTCCTGTTACCTAGCCTGTTACCCATCCCAAAATGTGCACAACGCCGCTAAAGAAGTTTTCACTTCAAAAGTACAAGTTTCACCATAAAATGCTGAATTGCATAGCTGCATGATGTTATCAGGTAAGAGTACCTACAGCTAGTTGAAGTGCTGATATTGCGCTCTCTGATAAACCAGCTGATAACAGGTACATATTATATATCGGCATTTGATTTTATGAGAGTTTTTATTTTTTTATCATTCTAGGAAATATTTACTTATGCATAATTTTAAGAAAAAACTTGGTTTTTAAAAATAATATAACAAATAGAAAAATACCTATCTGGGACACAAATACGTACGTAATTGTTCACTGGACAGTAGACACTACGTTTTTTTTAAATCGACGAGTTATTAATAACAGTAATGGGTATTGTTATAAGATGTTACTCTACGTTCATTTATTCTTTCATTTAAAACATAATGCTAAGTACCAATGTACTCAGTATTATTTAAAAAGCTCCTACAACATAATTTAAACACACCATAAATCAAACTTAACAAGATGGTTATTACGATCAATAAAGAGCCATCAGTTCGTTGAAGCTAAAATGTAATTATATCAGAGAACAGTCAAGTGGTATGTTATAATTAAACTTTATCCATTCAAGGCTAGATTCAAGGCCATAGTTAAGTCGAACAATTGCCTTAACTATGTAGCTGCAGGGCATTGTAAAATTCGTCTGTTGGTGCCCTATCAATGTTAGTACTATAATTAATAGCCAGCCATAGCCATTTTAAGCTAGTTAAAACAATTATTAAAAAACATAAAAAACCTTATAGGTACTGCATTTTATAATCTACATCTACAGTAGTGAGATGTGTGTGTGATATTCTTAGAATAAATAGAATAAAAGAGCATGGGCTGGCTATGTTTCGCACAGCCAGGGAGAATACAAAACAATTATGAAATTACAATTTCTGTGGCGCCCTCAACACAAAATTTATGATTTCTCAATCAAGAAAACCTAAAACAAAAAAAGTGCAACACCAACAGACTACAACAGACTGAAAGCTGTTTTATTCCTATATCGCTGCCTATATCATGTAGTTTTAAACTTTCCACTTTCAGGAAAATCTAAATACAAAAAAGTGAACTTTAAAGAAAAACTGAAAAAATAAAAACAAGTCCAGTAGTCTAGAATTCTGTTAAGTAGAAGCGACTTTAACCGTCGGGACACATTATTGGGAAAGAAGTTTGGCGGACGGCCATTTATTTTGAGACCTGGACTTAGAGGTCCCATACATGAATGAAACTTAGTAATATGTGTAGAGTGAAACAAAATTAACAAAAAAGTAAATTGGTTGTAAAATTGTAGAAGTTGGGGGAAAGGTATTTCTCCTTATGATACCTTTTGTATCAAGTGTGTACTCATAATCTTTCTTATAAGATAGTCCACTCAATCTTCTACGCATTCATTGTGTTTATTTTAATGAAAATTCACGATAGCCGTACAATATTATGATAATGGAAGAAAACGAAATCACACACACTATCAGTTCAACCAAGCCAAACACCCTGTAATGCCCATGTAAATACGTTCCGTAACGTCCAAAAAATACCTCAGTAATATTAAATACCTCAGTAATATTAGATGAAAATTGTTGTCGTGGTTGCGTTTTGCTACTGCTTTTTGGATGATTTCTCTATTTTACTAGTAATTTCTACTTTTGAAACCGGACTTCTGGAGAAGTGGAAGTTTTTTAAAAAAATGCCTTTAGTTTTCTCTGTTTATAATAATTATGACCGCCGCGCCGTCCTGGGTCCAAATATGCCAATCTTCTTTGAAACGGTCTAGAATTTTGAATGGGAAAATATTGTTAAAGTCGCTTCAATATTATTATTATTTTACAGAATAATTGACTACTGGACTTTTTTGTATCTTTTCAGTTTTTCTTTAAAGTTCACTTTTTACGCAAGACGGGTTTTTTGATTTTTTTAATAAACTTTTTTATTTTACAATTTTTAGTTCTTTCAATCAACTTTAAATCATTATAGATCCTAAATGGTCATTCGAAATGAAAAATGATAACAGAAACCTAATCATGATTTATATTAATATTTCAAATAACTAAAATTTTACATTCTGTAAAATTAAATGGGTGCTTAAAGGGGTGCTTCAGATCCCCTTGATGAAGCACTCCTTTAAGTAAGTCATCATTCTCTTGCCCATTTCCCATTATTTGGGGTCGGCGCAATATGTCATCCTCTTCCATTCATCTCTCTTAGCCGTCGTCTCAACACTCACCCCCTTTTTACACATATCATTCTTCACACAATCCATCCATCTTTTCTTCGGCCTGCCTCTCCTACCACTGCCATCCACATTCATACTTAACACTCGTCTCGTAACATGACACTCACCCCTCCGCATTACATGCCCATACCACGATAATCTATTACCCTGCAATTTTTCCGTCATAGGTGCTTTTTTTTTTTTTTTTTTTTTTTTATGTTCGATAGGTAAACATTTGACCCCAATCTCACCTGATGTTGAGTGATGATGAGGCCGAAGATGTAGCATGCTTACCTAGAAAGATGCCTATTCACTCTTGCCTTGAAGAGGCCCAGGTTGTATTGCTCAGGGAACAGGTCCGCAGGCAGTGCGTTCCACTCCTTAGCCGTGCGCATTATAAAAGAAGAAGCAAACTTCTTCGTGCGAATTGCTGGTAGGTCAACGACATAAGGGTGGAAACCCAGCCTGCGTCTCGTCCCCCGCAGATGAAAGGGAGACGGAGGTATTAAATCGTGTAATTCCGTCGCACACTCTCCGAAATGTATCCTATAAAAAACAGATAGACAGGCTACCTTGCGACGATGCTCAAGACTTTGTAGCTTCGCCACAGAGGTTGGATCACCTATGAGCTTCCTGGCACGCCTGTCGATTGAGTCCAACGCGGCCAGCTGGTATTGGGCAGACCCGTCCCAAAGATGGCAGCAGTACTCCATACACGATCGGACTTGTGCTTGATAAAGTTGTAGAAGCTGTCCCGGAGTGAAGTACCGTCTGACCTTCGAAAGGACGCCCAGTTTTTTCGCTGCGGTTTTCGCCATGGACTCAATATACCGCCCGAAATTCAAATCGGACGATATGTTAATGCCCAGGAGCTCCAGGCGATCAGCTATCGGTATGGACACATTTCGGAAAGTCGGAGTCAAAGCGAAGGGACTCCGTTTTGTGGAGAAAAGGCACGCCTGTGTTTTGTTTGCGTTGAAACTGACCCGATTAGCGTCACCCCAGTCGGACACAAATTCAAGGGCCAAGTTTAATCGCTGCACCATGGCCTCTCGACAAGACTGAGTAACATCCAATTTGACCCCTGCACCGGACAGATATCTGTCAGAAACAGTGCTGTCGTCAGCATACCCAAAGGTTCCGGGCACAAGCATGTCGTTTATATGCAGCAGAAATAAAGTAGCTGACAGAACTGACCCCTGAGGAACACCGGCATTAATAGCCATTTGATCCGATGAGTATCCATCAATGACTACTCGTATGCATCGTTCACTCAAGAAGTCAGCTATCCAGTCGCATAGGTCAATCGGAATTCCATATGATGGAAGCTTGCTTACAAGGCTTGCATGCCAGACCCTGTCAAAGGCTTTGGATATGTCAAGTGACACGGCAAGTGCCTCCCCGTATCCCTTGACAGCCTCACTCCACAGATGTGTGGCATACACAAGGAGATCCCCCGTGGACCGTCCTGGGCGGAACCCATACTGGCGGTCACTGAGGAGATCGTTACATTCAAGGTATGCCAGGAGCCGGTTGTTAAGTACACGTTCCATAGTCTTGCAGAGTATGGAGGTGACTGATATTGGTCTATAGTTGACAGGGTCGGCACGACTGCCTTTTTTGGGCACAGGTTGCACGTTGGCAAGCTTCCATGACTTTGGGACTACCGCAGTCTTAAGTGAGAGGCGATACAGGCGTGTTAAAACAGGAGACAACTCTGCAGCACAGGTGCGTAGGACAATCGCTGGGATTCCGTCGGGTCCGCTAGCCTTGTTCACGTCTAGAGAACGTAGGATTTTAAAAACCTCTTTTTGGCGAATGTGAACTGATGCCATTGAGCATTCAGTACGAGGAATGGTAGGTGGTGTTTTATCTGAGTTCTCCAGATGCGAATTCCCGGCAAAAAGATTAGCAAATAAATTTGCTTTCTCCTCCGCCGAGTGAGCCAGCGATCCGTCAGGTTTTATTAGCGGTGGTAGGGAGGGACGGCCGAAGTTTGCTTCCACCGCTTTGGCAAGCGACCAAAACGCTTTGCTGCCAGCTGGATAGGAGGCGAGCTTAGCCCCTATACGACCTATATGGTCAAACCGGGCCTTTCGCAACACCTTTTTGCAAGATTTGGCGGCTTTGTTGTAGGCTTTCTTCAGTTTTTCGGTGTTCGGAGCTTTCCGCTTTCGAGCATCAGCCCAGGACATATACGCTGACTGTTTTTGCACCTCAGCACGAGAACAGTCAGCGTTGAACCATGGGCGAGCTTTGGCGCCGGTTGACACGTCAGAGTACGGAATAAAATATTCCATACCTTGACGTATCACTTCGGCAACCGCGGTCGCAGCGCTCGACGATTCCTCTGTAGAAAAGCAGGTTTGCCGCCAAGGATACGAAGCAAAGAAGTGTCGCATCTCGTCCCAATCTGCTGACTTGTATCGCCACACCCGTCTCTTACCACAGTGGCCCTGATCAGGTGGGGAGTATACGGATACAGTTTTCACCAGACAGTGGTCGGAGGTACCTAAGGGGGCACATACCGACACAGAATATCTGTCTGGATCAGTTGTCAACAGAAGGTCTAAGCAGTTGGCCGTGTGAAAGTCAACGTCAGGTATCCGTGTGGCACAATTGACCAGCTGGCTGAGATCTAGCGATAGTGCAAGTTTGCGCGCCTCTCGTCCAGCGTGATCGGTCTTCTGGTAGGGGAACAGCCATTCTTGATGGTGAGCATTAAAGTCACCCAGAAGGGTCAGTTGCGCCACAGGATACCTTAGCTGAGCCTCCTCAGCCGCCTCTCCAAGATAGTCGAACAACCTAGTCGTCTCCTGATCTCCACTGTGCGAACGGTAGACACAGGCGTAAACAATTTGTTCAACACCCGTCTCCACCAGTATCCACAATACTGAGAAAGAAGGCTCCTCAAGGTTTTTGAGACGCTTGATGCAGATGTCATCGCGAGCGTACACACAGACTCCGGCATGAGGAATGAACCTATGCTCCAGAGAGTACCCAGGGTAGCTGAGGTACGCCGCGTCTGCCGGACATCTGATCTGCGTCTCGGTGAGAAACAGCAGTTGTGGTTTTTCAGTCTCTAGGTGGTGGTGGACTGCTACGAGATTTGAGTGCAGTCCTCGGATATTGCAGAGGTGCACTTTTAAAGGGAGAACGTGCAACCGCTGTTTAACTTTCTTCCTTTTAGAACCTTTCATCGTTTTTTTTATTTTTTGAAGAGCGAATAGGCAGGGGGCCGGTAGTTGAGCGAGGAGTAGCATCAATCGAGCCAGATAGTATGCTGAAGTCTGCCACACATTAAGATGGCTGGGTTGGAGACCGCGGGGACGCCCGAACCCCCCCGGGGATGCCCACCAACTTCTCCCATCCGGTCGCCAACCGGCATGGTGGAGCAACCCGGGATTTTTCGCTAGGTGGCGGGGCAGCCTTTCACGGGTGGCTTTCCCGCTACTTGGGCCCCCTACTTCCTGCGGTCGGCCAGCGGAGCACCGTGCTTCGGATCCCGCTAGCCTCCAAAACCAGCCAGCCGGTGTAGCAGAGGTCAGCAGCCTGTGAACGGTCTTCTGACGCGACTCTACTGCTCAGACCCGTCCTCCATGGGGCAACTCCGGATTTCGTGGCGGAACGTGGTTAGTACCACTTGGCGACACGGCTCAATCTGGAGGGTGGTAACCAGCCTCGGCCGAAACCTACCACCGGTAAGTTGTCACTCATTTAGCACCACCCAGGGGTCACGTGTAGGGTCTCGAGGGTAAACCTACGGACGCGAGTGACTTAAACCCCCAAAAGCCACTTCAACTTTCAAACTTCTTCTAATATACTCATTCCTAATCTACTACTGCTACTTTCAAACTTCCTCTAATATACTCATTCCTAATCTTGTCCATTCTAGTTACACCACACATCCATCTCAACATTCGCATCTCAGCTGCATGCAGTCGTTTCTCATCCGTCCCTTTTGTGGCCCAACATTCTGATCCATACATAACGACAGGTCTTATTATACTCTTATATATTTTTCCCTTCAATTTGAGGGGGATTCGGGAGTCGCAAATCGTTCCCGTAACCTGCCGCCACTTCATCCACCCTGAGTTGATTCGGTGCTTCACGTCGCGATCTATCTCTCCATCGTTTTGTATTAGTGAACCGAGGTACCGGAAGTCGGAGCAGACTGGCAAAGGCACGCCATCAAGGGCAATAGGCATGCAACTGGAGAGACTGCCGAAATCGCAGAACAAATGTTCCGTTTTAGTTCTGCTAATTTTCAAGCCAACACTCTCCAGTTTTTGCTGCCATTTTGCCAATCTGCTCTGGACCTCGAGTCCATCTTCACCGACAAGAACAATGTCGTCGGCAAACAGCATGCACCAGGGTGCCTCTTCCTGTATGTCCGATGTCAAAGCATCCATAATCAACAAGAAGAGGTAAGGACTTAAAGCCGACCCTTGGTGCAAACCTACAGCCACATTGAACTTATCGGTGGTACCAGCGGATGATCGGACGCATGTACTGGATCGGCTGTACATTGCACGAATCAACTCAAGGTATTTTCCAGGCACATCTTTCTTTTTAAGAGCCCACCACAAGACCTCCCGGGGTACACGATCGTATGCCTTCTCGAGGTCAACGAACACCATATGCAAGTTCTTTTGAGCACGCCTGTATGTTTCGCAAAGTTGGCGTAGCGAAAAAATAGCGTCCGTTGTTCCCCGACAAGGCATAAAACCGAACTGGTTTTGCGTTATCTCACTCTCTTCTCGCAGTCGTTTCTCTACCACCTTCTCCCATACTTTCATACTATGTGATATTAGCTTTATTCCCCTATAATTGTTGCAGTTCTGGACGTCACCCTTATTTTTATAGATGGGAACCAGTAAACTGTTGCACCATTCGTCGGGGATTACTTCTTTATGCAACAACTTATTGAAAAATAAAGCTAACCACTTATATCCATCCACATTCAATACCTTCCAAACCTCAAATGGTATTCCATCTGGTCCCACGGCCTTCCCATTTTTCATACTTCGTACAGCCGTTTTTACCTCTTCCATACTAATTTCTCTTACCAATCCCACGTTCACTGGTAAATACTCTAACTCACCACTCCAAGCATTCTCCTCGTTCATTAACTTTTCAAAATATCCTTTCCAACGTACTTTTATGTCATCATCATTTGTCATCACCTTTCCTGCATCATCTTTAATACACTTTATGTGGGACACGTCTCTTGCCCTCTTCTCTCTAGCTTTAGCCATCCTATAGAGCCTCTTTTGCCCCTGAGGACTATCCAGAGACTCATATAACTTGTCCTGGGCTTCAGCTCGAGCAATGGCTACTGCTTTTTTTGCTTTCTTCTTACATTCATTATATATTGTTTTCCTCGACTCTTTCACACTAGTATCACTGTCAGATGTATTTTGCCATTCTTTAAACGCAACCTTCTTCTCTTTCAGTATATTCTGTACTTCTGCATTCCACCACCAAGTATCCTTATCATCATCATCATCATGTCGTATGGCATTTTTGTCTTCCTGCTTGGATCCGGGGAAGTCTAAATTTCGAGATCAAGATTCTTCAGCCAGTCTTCCGCTGCCGGGGTTAGCCTATGGAGTTCCTCAATTCCACCGGGGAAACGGCGCAGATGACACTCATTTACCACGTGGGTGAGGGTTTGGTCAGGTGCCCCGCAGTCGCACATTGGTAACTCCCTCAGACCCCACTTGTAGAGGTGATGGTTGGTCCTTCCGTGGTTAGTTCTGAACCGGTTTAGCTTAGCCCAGGTCTTCCGGTCCTTATCAAACCCAGCCAGTTCGGCAGTTGGGTCTCGCACGAGGTTTGCATGCAGATGGTCAAAAAGGCCCCAATCTGACCGCCATGCACTATTAATATCGTACTGGGAGTGAATTCTGTCATCGGTCCAGATAGGTGATCTGGATGGGAGACGGTAAGTAGGAATTGACTCCAGCGTTTTCCTTATAGGCATGGGGGCTGCGTGATTTAGTTGGAAGCACTTTTTCCATTCTTTGGCAGCTGCTTTATTCCTGCGGAGCTCCGGTGGAGGGATGTGCGAGAGAACAGGAAGCCAAGGCAGTGGGGTCGACCACCCCACCCCGGGGGTGGGGGTGGGGGGGGTGGGGAGTATCCTTATCTATCATACCTTTGCCTTTCGTTTCTCCTAAAACATCCTTCCCTACCATTCTAATACAACATGCCATCTCACTCCAACAGTCATTAACAGATGATTCATCCATATTCATTTCTATCATTCTATCTATCACTCTTTCCCTGAATTTACTAGCATACTCATTCTTATCTAACATGTGCCATTTTATTTTGGGTGGGGGCCGTTCTCTGTTTTTCTTATGCTGTACAGTAATTTTGACTTCCATGATTAGCAGTCTATGCTGTGAGACTAGGTCCTCCCCTGGTAGCACTTTACAGTCTTTGACGCAATTAATTTTGTTCCTCTTTACGAGGAAATAATCAATCTGCGTCGTGTGGTGGCCACTTTTGTAGGTAATTAAGTGTTCATTCCTCTTTTCAAACCACGTATTTATTATAGCCAGGTCAAAGGCAGAAGCTGCTTGCAACAATGTCTCGCCATCGTCGTTACGAGTCCCGAACCCCCAACCCCCATGCACTTTTTCATAACCATCATTCTTCCTTCCTACGTGACCGTTAAAGTCTCCACCTACGTAAACCTCCTCATTATCCGCTATCCCCATCATCACATCATCAAATTCTTCCCAAAATTTATGTCCCATTTAATTGTAAACCCTGTATAATGAGAAATATTAAGAGGTTCACACACTTAATTCAAGTTATCATCAGGAGAAACGCCTTTTCTCAAACTACAGGTTACAACTAGGGATGCAACGATTACGAAGCGGTGCATCGTTTTGCATCTGTAATCGTAATAATTACGATTAATAACGATGCAATGCACCGTAGTAAGAATCGTACGATTATTAAATCAAATTGAAAACGTCAATCGGATTGCACTAGTTGA
The DNA here is from genome assembly GCA_922987775.1 of Agonopterix subpropinquella. Classification (NCBI taxonomy): domain Eukaryota; kingdom Metazoa; phylum Arthropoda; class Insecta; order Lepidoptera; family Depressariidae; genus Agonopterix; species Agonopterix subpropinquella. The sequence goes on along the minus strand of OV277693.1, from coordinate 47,323,217 downwards.
CAAATACCAGATCTGAATACTAGATTCCAGAGGAGAAAAACAACTTTAAAAAAATCGGATCTCTCGCTGCCATTTTGAGCTAAATCTGACTTTTTTTGTTCAGATTTGATTCTCATTTTATTATTTTTTTTAAATTTTACTATGATTTGATTTTCGATTTGAAGTATTAATACATTCTCGTTCACGCGATATCTCATGCACACTTTTAAAAGATTACTAGCGAGATATCGCTTGTTTAACGTGATGATACAGAATCATGTTCCATATTGTGTTTTTCAAAGCAAATTGGCCTCTATGCATCCAAAAATCTGAATCCTAACCCAGTGAAACTTTAACTTCGATCTCAAATTAGTAGGAAAAGTTACAAAATCTTCAAATTTTTTAAAGTTTTTTTTAATTATTTATCTTTCATTGGAATGCAAAGAAACACTATGAGAAATCATTCTGAGGATAATCTCGACTAAATATGTTTAAATAATCGTAATGCATCGGTTATCGTAATAAATAACGATTAATATCGTAATCGTAATGGCCGAATCGTTGCATCCCTAGTTACAACCAACTACCAATTAATTCATTATAGGGAAAGGTGTACGACATGATCCGTTGAGGGTTTACTGCAGCCATTAAAATTATACAAAATATTATTATTTATAACCTATTCTTAAAAACAAACATCTATTTATCAGAAATCGGACACGAAATAATGACATAAGCATACTTTGAGAATTCCGCCTTTCAACGCATGAGTGCAGTCACGTAAGCAAAGACTTGATTATAAAAACGAGCATTGTGTATGAAGGCTATTAATACTTGTAGATAGCTTTTTTACACAATAGTGCTTCAATAGAGGCGACAAATGGACACTGACTAGACTTTCAGCAGCTGAATACGGAAGTTTTGGGAATGAAGCTATTATGAAATGTAACACTACAGGGTGCTTGGGCAGGCAGTTGCATTACTTTAATTCAGGGTTTCCCAACCTTTTTAACCGACTTCAAAAAAGGAGGAGGTTTCTCAGTTCGACCGTATATATATTTTTTTTTTATGTGTGTTCGCGGATAACTTCGTCGTTTATGAACCGATTTTGATGATTCTTTTTTTGTTGGAAAGGAGATGTCCCGAGGGTGGTACCATGATAAGGAAACCAGGATATGATGATGGCATCCCAGAGAAATCGAGGGGAACCTTCGAAAATCGTACTGCCGACTAGTGCGTTTTTAATTTAAAGCACTCCTATTAAATCGAACTAATGAATTCACCACTGAAAATTGTGAAATAAACAAAATTTTAACAAAAAATTAAAACCGCCTTCAAAAAAACTAAAAAGTTAAAAAATAATATTGCAGCCTATGACTTTTTCGTTCGCATCATAAGAACATTAATTTGTTTTATAGAAGTCGGTGTCAAGCCAAGCCAAAAAATGCAAGCCATGTCGCGAATCGTACCGGCTTGACAGTGACTTCATTAAAACAAATTAATGTTCTTATGATGCGAACGAAAAAGTCATAGGCTGCAATATTATTTTTTAACTTTTTAGTTTTTTTGAAGGCGGTTTTAATTTTTTGTTAAAATTTTGTTTTTTGGATACAACTTTTTACATTATCCCCAAAAATGTGACTTTATCGGTTATTGAGTTTAGCTTTGTAACTTTTCTTCGTTACACATCATGTGAAATAACTATGTAATCTTTTAAGAGGCAGTTTACCGCTCATAGAGTGGTGAAAATTTAGCAGTAAAAATTTTAAAAAAATCAATATAAATTTTCGACAAAATTGGTAAGTAGATAAATAGATTTCTGTATGGATTCAGTGGGATGAAAACGTTTTTTTTTTTGACTGCTATCTTCAATCATCATCATCATTAGCTAATACACGTCTGCGTCCCACTGCAGGGCACAAGCCTTTCAAGCAGGGTTTACAGCTGTCAGTCCACCACGCGTGCCCATTGCGGATTGGTAGGCTTCACACCGGAATTTCTTCTTCAGCGTATGCAGGTTTCCTCACGATGTTTTCCTTCACCTTTTGAAAGCAGTCAGTATTCCGCAACAAAAAGTTAGAAAAACTCATTGGTATAGATAGGTACATGATAATGATGTCCGTACGGATTCGAACCTGGATCCTCGTGATTCATTGTCCATACCTCTCAACAACGCGCCACCAAAGTTCTTAAACGGAATAAAATCAGCAGCAAAACTTTTTAAAAAATCTCTCATTATGAATACTTCCTTCCTAATTTCGAAAGAAACTGAAAGAGAGGCAAAATGGCGTGAAAAGTAAGTTAGGAGTTTTATTTCAGTGTTGGCGCGATTCGTTACTACTCCAAGAAAATTAGTTAACTTTGACATTTCATTAATCTTGGGAGAAAAAAATAAAAACCGCCTTCAAAAAACTAAAAAGTTAAAAAATAATATTGCAGCCGATGACTTTTTCGTTCGCATCATAAGAACATTAATTTGTTTTATTGAAGTCGCTGTCAAGCCGGTACGATTCGCGACAGGGCTTGCATTTTTTGGCTTGGCTTGACACCGACTTCTATAAAACTAATTAATGTTCTTATGATGCGAACGAAAAAGTCATCGGCTGCAATATTATTTTTTAACTTTTTAGTTTTTTGAAGGCGGTTTTAATTTTTTTGTTAAAATTTTTTTGCGTCACGCATCCCCTGGTATAATAAGTTATATTTGCATGCCCCCCACCATCGAAATTTTAACGACAAGCGGCTGGAAAGGTGCTATCTGAGACCTGCTGAGCCTGAACATGTCAGTAACAACAAATGAATGGGTGAATTAGTAACTGAATGAATGAGTTAATTAATAAAATGAATTAATGAGTGGAGTTTACGTCATTAACTGAATTTTTCTTTTCAAAATGTAAACGCTGTGTGCCCCCCCTACGATACCACTACGCTCCCCGAGGGGGGCGCGCCTCACTAAATCCTGCTTTAATTGATTGTACTCGTGATACTGTGCATCTTTCCCAAAGGAACGAAGAGAAACTGCAAAAACAAACATATTTTCATAGAAAATATGTTCAATCAGCTGATTCCATTTAAGATGGAAACCCCAATTTTTTTTATGAAAATTAGTTATTTAGTGTCGTGGGTACAATCACCCCTTAAAGTAATACAACTGTTTACCCCAATACCCTGTATAACTTAGCATTTAATTATGTTCACAATACTCAGTGACGAATCTATGACTAAGTAAAACTATGAATAGACTTAGTGACTACACTAGTAATACTCCATCCTGTTGGAAAGGAAAACAGGTCAGATGTTAGTATCACGCACTTTGTGTCTGATGCACACTAACATCACAGTCAACATGTGCATTCAGTATGTTTCATATTGTTATATTAGTCAAACTACAGTGACTCGGATGTTCACATGATAATGACGTCACTTTTAAAAGCATTATATAACAAGCATCAATTATATAAAATTACGTCATAATTATGTGACATATTCAGGGATGCAAGTGCTCAAAAAACATCCTTCGACGATAGACGACACAAAAAATAAGATCTCAATTTTTAAATAAAATATAGGTACTGAATTGTATCAGTACCTACCTATTTTTGTTGATCAGGATTTGTTGATCAGTTGATCAGGATTACACAAATGTTGTAATCCTGATCACTTTCACTCAATATTTTTAAAACTATATTCGAAGAGAGGCCGAGGAAGACCTACACAGAGTTATTTCGCACAAATGAAGGAAAAGGTTGAAGTCGTGTCGTATTAGGAACACGAGGCACAAGCGGAAAATGGTCTGGATTGGCGAATACTGCACCGACAAGAGCGTAGCTCTTCAATAAGATGATGATGATGATTCCCCTATCTCCTTCCTAGCCTCCTACACCTTCAGGAAGAAGTGGGCTGGCCTAATCTAAGCTGATGAACCACACTACATATTAATACCACACTAGGGGCGGCCGCGACTTCGTTCGCGCAGACCACTGACTTTATAAATACTCATAACCCTTAATTGAATGAACCGATTGTAATAAAATAAAGCCTAAATGTTAATCCAAACCACAGTATAAGAAAGAGTATCCAGCATTGATCGAAACTGCTTTTGTGAAAACCCCATCAAAATAGGTTCAGTAGTTTTTACGTGATTCTAACAAACAGAAAACAATTCTAAAAATTGTCTCAATGCATTACGTAATACAAAATTTGAAGATACATAATAGATCAATAATAAATGAATAACAAGTCAGTACGTAAAACATATCACTGGCATTATTTAAACGACAGCGACCAAATAAACGTTGATGTACAGTTAAAACTTTTATACAAGTACAAATACGATTCTGGACAAAGCTAATTTTAACTTCACTATGCAGCGATTCCTAGAAAGGAAACTAACCTCCATTAGTGTTTCCTTTTGAGACCAGTCAACAGACATCACTCAAAGCAGAGCACACGGAAACATAGCTGCATATTTCAAAGGGAAAAAGTTGGTTTTAATTTCTTTATACACATGTGTACTAAATACATGTATAGAAAATAGTCACCAGTTTTTAACGACATTTGAAGTATAATGCTACTCCGCAACACTAAAGAATCCACAATTCCTACATCAGCCTACTTCCAAGAAAGTGGAAGAAAAAAGTTTACACCATCTTCCTTCCATCTTCATGATAAATGACAACTGTTTACCCTTTTAGAACAAAGAAATCTCTAGAGCTTTCTAATTAGTTGAAAAGTTCATGAATGCCTAAGATTTATGGAGGTTTTTGTTATTTTTGTGTAACATCCTTGAAAAGAGTTACTTCAAATCGTATACCAACTGCACTTACTAATAATGATAACAGGTCTTGAACGTCTAACTTTCTATTAAATAATTCAGTCCGTTTATTAAAACTGTCCTTTCTCAGTACAGTTCAAGTAACAAGGTTAAAAAGGTCAGAGCAAACAACTTTAAGTTTTTTAGCTTTCACTGTAAAATTTATTGGTACTTGACACGCAAGTGTTTATTTAAAAGCCTAGTCTAGGAGGTACTATTATTCGGTCACGACCCCGCACTAACGACTTGCCTTCAGGACATGTGTGCACTAGACAAAACCAAGTAATTAAGTAATGTAACAAAAAGTCACAGACTTCTGTATTACAATAAAAAGTAAAGGTATTGGTTCAGGAGGTGCGTTGATCAGCGCAGCGGCGGTTGCGCTTGATTAGACGAGCAAACACTTTGCAATCATTAATTAAGAGAGAAGTCAGGTAGGAAGTCAGCAAGTAATGTGAAATCCTTGATACAATTTCGGTAGGAAAAAAAATACAGCTTTGTTAATGTTTGTTTCCCTATTTAACCCTCTTAGTATTTTCAACATTTCTCTACACCAATGTGTACTGCCAGTCAATTTCCATCATAGCAATTATAAAACGATATGTCAAGATTACGGGCAGGATAGCGACCGCACTGTGTTAATTTGCCGTTCGTAGTATGAATTTACCTTGTTTTTATATTGTTTCGGTTCAAGTGACAGACTTAAATTCTATATAAGTAGTAACAACTTTGCTGTCTTGGAAAAGGAAAGGCAATTCGAGCCCTGATGTTTCCGTAAAAATCGTATTATGTATGCAGATACCAACTGCAAAAATATGTAAGTTTGTAATGGCAAAAAAGAAAACAAAAGTAAGTTATATAACCACAAATTAACGATTTTCGGATTTATTTCTTTACTTGTTCTGTGAGACCTTACTTCTTGCCAAATTCCATGATTATTGTTCACGGGAAGTACCCTATTTTTTAAGGGGAGAGCTTGCGAGTATCAAAACATGTGACATAAATCTTTGTTATGATGTTAATTTCGACCTGATACCTCTCCCCGTTCCTGAGACAAAGGGACTTGAGAGATGGACAGACGGACGCACGGATAACGAAGTGCTCCTATAAGGAATCCCTTTTTTCCCTTTTGAGGTACGTAACCCTAATGATGTATTCAACTTTACATACGATTTGAGCAGTCCTAATGATTGACGAATTAATGAATCTATCTAATGATATTTACAGTTTTAAAACAATGGTATACAGGCTGTTAGAGTAAACAGTTGCATTACTTTAAGGGGTGAATGTACCCATCATACTGAACAACTTTCCCTATTAAGAAATCAATAGGAAATTCGCAAAAAACTTTCCATACTAAATGCAATCGGCTGATCGAAAGTTTATATGAAAAGTCTAAAATTGCTTTTGCAATCACCCCTTAAAGTAATGCAACTATTTACCCTATCAATATCTAATCTAATCCTGTATAGTATTTTCAGGAAAATAATTCCGCTTGTCAATCTCCGCGAAAACCCGAACTCATTCAATAATAAAAAGGTGCAAAGTCGGACTGCAGCGAAAAGGGCGCGAAAACAATTAGCCAATAGCGGCCAAGGGATTTCAGACCCTCGAAGGTGGCACATCCTGATTTGTCAATATAATTTCGTGCGCTATTAAAACTAAACTGGGCAGTTGGCCCAGGTACTCGTACATCTTATAAACTTGGTACTAGTGTAGGTAGTGGATTGTTGTCGTAGGGTTTCAGAGCACCGAGAAACGGATTGTGATACGAGCTCGAACGATATATCGATATGATTTTATTTTCAAATCGCTTTAGCCTATACAATATGGCGTGCCCTTCCCACCTGTTCCTAGCACGTGGCACAAAGTTGCGTGACGATTATTCGTGTGGGGGTGGACCGCACCCACGCTACCATGCCACCACACCACAAGAGCCACACTAAACAAGTTCCACGACACAACTCTAACAGATCACGTATAAAGGCGAAATTGACTCGATTTATGGGACATCTTTCTTCATTAGTCGGCATTTAAGAGTCTGTTGCTCAACTAGGTATAGTACTATGTCAGGCTTTACTACAAAGATGTAGTGGATGATTCAACATTATGATAATTCTTCATTATTCTTGAGTATTCGAGATAGAATTGCTACGGCGAAGGAATTAATTTATCGTGTCAATTCAATTTACTAAAAGGTAAATATTAGCTGCAAAAATTACTAAAGGCTATATTTTGTAAAAGTAAATATATTAAATTAAATATACAAAGGTATTGTAAACAGATTCTTATACGTACAAAATAATAAGACTGTAAGTCAGCAAAAGGTTGACAACCCCTGTATTTGTCCTACAATAACAGTTTAATAAAGGTAATTACACTGGAGAACAATTATCACGACGTGATTTTAGGGTTTTACAGTCCCTTATGTAGAACAGGGCGGTGCCGGTGCGGCCATCGAACCGAATACACTTTTCTAATGAAAACATTTATTATAGGACCATTACAATACAAAGTCAAAAAACCATCGGAAGAACACCTTTTTTTTAATGATGAAGTTCAATATAATTATAACTCAGAGCTCTTGTAGCATACAAAAAAGAACAATATAACAATACAAGCCAGAAATCAAATTTAATCCTGAATTTTCGATAGTTCCAGATTAGTTCCCTTCCATCCTACTTCCATCCAATTAAATTTTCTTTGAACATGAAAAGTCAATTAGACTATAAACAAAGTGTTTGTACTGTGCTGTGCTGCCCCTGCTCCAAACCTATTGATAGCCTATTTAAACATTCCCGAAAGTAGAACAAACACAAACTAATGGTATACCTACAACTTTTGTCACTTTCTCTCAACACTTTTCTTCGAGGGCATTTCGTTTTCTTAGAATTTACTGCCTAACATAGTGTGCCTAACGTTCGAGTAAACCAAGAATAATTTAATCTAAGAATCAGGAAAGTTGTCAAGAAACCATTACTTACAAATGCGAACGTATTCATCCGAAGACATGGAAGGACGTTAAGCTTCTCAGCCATTTGTCAAGTTGTCAAAGATATTATACTAATGGATTGGCATAAAGCGGATTCAGTAGGATATTTACTAAGGCTGCTGATAGAATCAGTAGTAATAGCCGATCCAGATAATCTCATTATTCCGAAAGCGTGGCCGAGCATTTATTTTATATTGTTTCTTGTAAGATTTTTTTTCTGTTTTTCTTTTGTTTGGATAATGTCACTAATCACTTTTTCATTGCAGTAACCATATAGGCACAACAACACCCTCTTCAATATATTTTCTTCATGCATGTAGTTTAGAGGTACCTATTTCATTTTCTCAATTCATGAGCATGGAACAATGTCCACGAAGAAACTTACGCTACGGCCAATAGAATAGGCGGAATGGTATCCACGCATGCTTCAATCACAAGGCCAACCGGGAATTAGCTCATCGTAAATCTTACCATCCGTCTCCTGCCACCATCCATGATTAACGCCAGTTGCAGGTCAACGACCGGTGTACCAAAATGGCCGACGCAAAATAGCAACGCTTAGCGCAAAGTAACTTTTTCTAAACGAAATTGTTGCCAATTTAAACACACTAACATCGGAATATTAAAATTGGTGGAATATTAAAAATGAAGAACAATATTTAGAGGTTCGATCAGCGAAGGAATGGTATCTTGTGCAGGTATCTACAGTACGCCATTTCAATGAAATACGATAAATATGATAATCAAGATTCAAGAAACGACAGTACGAGCATAACTAATCAAATCACCGAATGACCTTCAATTTTCGTCTGCTGTAACTTAGTTCCAGATTTCTCGAGAACTACCTACCAGTCTGATCTCTAAGTTTTAAGGTGAACATTATTCTGATTTAATGCAGACATTATTCATTCGGATGCTAGGTGAGAACAAACGCTAATATACTAAACACGTGTAATGTCGAAATCAGAGCTATTCTTTGACGAATAGTGACAGCAGCGGCACGACATTCTTTAGATTCATGAATTTATTAAACGCACTTTCTTCAGATAATAAATGCTTTGCGGCTATGTGAGCGATCACGCGCAATCTGAATCAACTGCTTTCTTAAATAAGCAGCCAAAACAAATTATGTTCGCCAGTTACAACGAAACGTTTCCAAATACATTCGTCAACCAGAACAACAATGAATAAGTCCAGATTACATAGTAATTCCCTTCAAGGAAATTACAAAAGCTGTATGGAGATTTACGACAACCGTCAACTTACTTGACTGTGCGAACAATGTTATTTTCATGTAAAACTGAATAAATCGCTTACCATTGACTAACAATGGGTAATACGATTTCAGAGTTAACATGTGTGTTACATTGTAGTGTTTCACTACTACTAGGTACTTAGATAAAGTAGGACATCCCCATGTTACATCAAAGGTCGCTAGAGGAAAGTAAACTGCTCAATTATTTAGAGGAAATTAACTAACAGAGTAACAGCTGATGCTTCCGTGACAAATCAAACGTTAATTTAAGAAAGTGAAAGACGAAAACTGGCGAAACGGTTGAACGGGAAATTTATAAAAGTAGAACTTGCAAAATACCGGCTTGATTTAATAAGTCTATCAATAAGGAGTGAACGACATGAACTCAATACGAGTATTTTTTTAATTCAAAGAACACCGACACAGAAAATTCTCCTGTCAGCAAATTATACAAGAGTGTTTCTCTTCATCGAACTGTTCAAAACAATGTCAGCTTGTGTTCCGCATTTAGTTCGAGGCAGTTAATGAGGGCCAGAAGGAAGCAAGGAAGGGGCCGAACCGAGAATCAAACACGTGTCCCTCCCGTTTCCGCCAGCTCCTGTGTGTTTATGGAGTTCGTTAGGGTCGGCTTAATGTCAGCTACTGTACGTTTACAAGTTCTGGAAGACGCTTTGTTCTTTGTTGCACATAGTAGCGAAATGTATAAATGCAAATCAGGAAGTTGAGCTAAATTCTCGTGGAGCTAATTTTGGTTTAATGTCATCGCGGTTCGGAATGGAACGTAACATTTCCGAGTTACATTGCTTGGCCACAAAATAGTATGTCAAATATCTCCTTTTGGTAAGTACGTAAAAACACAGGAGCAATTCAGCGCAAAGGCAGCTCGGACCGATTTCATGAGCGTAATCGTGATCTCAGCATAGTATCCTTGTCCATTTGATCGTGACATTCACCCACAAGTCGGTGCACTATGACGCATTTACTGGATATATACTTGTGCATTTATGCATGTATACAATGCCCCACAAAGACTTGCTCTTACTTGTGAAACTCGTTCAGTTGTCAATTGTCCCTTGCGTTCATTCGTACCAATTTTGTTAATTGAAATGAAAGAATCTTTCGAAAGGGAGGCATGAGGCTGAAACTAAGTTTTTCTGGTGTCTTTTATGGATTGAATAAAAACCGGTATCATCGAAGTCTTTTTCTCCGTTCTATCCGTTTTCTTTTCAACACTTTTCAGATGCAATGAACGTAACAAAGTGTTACAAAATGGTCTTCATTTACATTTAAAGACAAAAGCACCATAAAGATGAATCGTCATACATCACAAGCAGGCAATTGTAAGGAGATCTCGTTTCATGGCTATCTCGGTCCGTTCTCACGCCCCCGTGGGAGAATGCAGGGACGCGTATCAACCCGGACTACTGGTTCAGTTTATATTAGATTAATATAGACCATGCAGCTTGAGAAGCCGTAATAACATGTGTGCTGTATGGAAGGAGCTACGGTTGCCCGCAGTTTTCATGTAACTTCATTATAAGTTGCATGCATTTTTCCATTGTTAAGTTAAGTCTACCATTTTCTTACCACAGAGAGCATGAGATGTAATTCAAATCAACTATTAGATTGTTGACATTGGAAATGTCTTTTCGTTCGCTGGAGCGAGGCTGGAGAATACTGGAGTATAGGCTCGGATTTCACGAAAAAGTGCTATCCCCTTATATCTCGGAGAGTTGTGAAGATATGAAACTCAAAAGACGCGTATTCACGAGAGCTGTTAGGTGAAATAGCATATTAAATAATCTGTGGAAATAGTGAGATTTTTTTTTTAAATCCGAATTTTTTATTTTGGCGCAGGGTATTTTGGAAACGATGAATAGATAATATCAAAAATTTTAGAAACGCTCCTCTGGACAATTGTGAAGCCTAGAACCTTTGTTTTAGGCTCAAAATTGTCCAGAGGAGCGTGACCATCGTGTTAACGGTTTGCCCTGTACCTTTTTGAGACAATATTTTTCGAATTCCGTAGATTCATTTCCAATGTGTTCGATAGTCGTGTGAGGCACGAAATCTGTGATTTTTTTTTAATGTAAGGTGCCTTTGTCATGTGATAATGCATATTTATCATAACAGCAATATCGAATAGGTAGACGATAAGAGATATACTTAAACGATAAACTGATTAGAATTATGATACACGACTGTAAATACAACATATAAATATAAAGGATTGCATAATATTAAAGGTAACTCAAATATGGGGATGAGGTCTAATTGCTAATGAAATTCTTGATCAAAACACGGTCAAAATTACTAAAATAGCTTTAAATGAACTAAAGACAAACATTTTGAGATGAACCATAATCCGTGGCAGGTTTACGCCCAAACAACTCAGATTGACTGACGGTAATAAATACGAGGACTGACATAAAAATAAACCTCATTATAAACCTAAACACAGATATTATTGGATGGCCACATTAACATAACGTTGGATATCCAAAGAGAGATCTGACAAATTCACTTCTATCGACATGCCGAGTCTAAACGGGCATTTCATATCATAATACAATGAAAACCATTAAAAGTATTATTAAAGCAACATAGCACCGTTATGAACATTTTCTCGTTGGTGAAAACACGATGAATAATATAGGTTAAAGACACAATTTAATATGTCCGTAACTCAACTTACACAATTAACTTAAAGATAGAACCTAGAGTACACGACATTTACAAATGAGTTCTGAGTCACATTTGAATCTTGATTGCGTGCAATGCATTATCAAACACCTTCATTTGTTAGTTACATTGAGGTACTTTCCAATGTTATCTGACTCTTAATTAAACGGTCGCATTTAGTTAGAAAATGAAGGTAAACGCAGCAAACAACATTGATTCTTCATTTATCTTATAACACGTAATTAGTCATTACGTATATAAACGCCTCTCTTCCATTGGGACCACCGTTTTCCATTTCCTGCGATCCTGCCACATCTCTTTCAACATCGAAAAACAGCTTCATCCCTGTGTGTCGAATAAATTTTCCCACTTCTTCTTTAGTAAACACTTTGGTACATTCATCCGCTATTCTATACTCATACTATAAATAATCAAGAATTGATAAAATACGTACCTATTATCCATGAAATATAGCATTAACAATTTAGTATTTAACCCCATTTTCTAGGTCTAAGACGTAGCCCACACTACCCGAGGCTGAGTATAATGATCCATTGAAATGAAGAGATTGCTAAGCCTTCTAATTAGGTATTACATACAGGCTGAATTGTGACTATGAGAGACTGGCCCATTCAAACGTTATCCGATTGAAGATAATTAGACTTTGAAATCTGAGTGCCTTGGGAAATTGTCTCTATTAAATTACCTAGATAAAAAATTTACCTATCTTAAAACCATAAAATATGTGAGACTAATAAAATATTTTCACAATAATTGTCTTTAGCCTATAAATATACGTTAGTATGTCTAACATTATGGAAACTTTCAATGAAATGCGTCGGTTTCACAATAATTACCCAACAACTAATATTAAGCTCACATCGCACTTTCATATCAGTAAATTACGTTATGTCAGCAGTCAATATATTCCAAATAAAATGAAACATTGGGAAATTCAGATAATCTCCCATAAGCATAAAAGAACAAGAGAAGGCTCTAATATTAATATAGGTTGATAGAACATTTTTACAATCTCGGTAATTAAACTTCGAGAAATCCATATCATCAACAGCGATGTAAAAGAAACAAGCAAACGAAGCAACGCCGCGAGCCAAAGTTAGTCCAGCACATTATACTGGCCCATGAACTATCATCTAAAACGATCTAGAGAAATTGCGTGTTCTGGTGTCAGAGGAATAGGCGAGACGATTTGTCTTACCGAGGCATATTCTATGTCCAAACTATCGATAAGGTGCACGGAATACTTTAATATACCATAAAATGGAATTGGACAACGGTCGCGTAAACGCAAAACGTACTCTTTTCCATAATAGCACGCACGGGCGCTTCTGAATTCTACTGGATTTTATTGACAATTTATTTTTGTACTGAACGGACATTCGATTGCAAAAATTATGAGTTTTCTTGCTAGAAAATTAATACAATAGAACTGATGTCCAGCCAATTCTCACGCTCTGTAAATAGTAAATACGTCGCTATGGGTGTCGACTGGGCCCTATTTCACTGCGGCTGCGTAAGTATTTTTCCGAAACGATAGCATTTTTCGTTATTAGGTAAATACATACGTAACACGATTCCGTCACTTATATCTACTCAAATCAAATGCTGTATTTTCCCTGTGCATGACAAACTATAATTTCAATATTTTCAATTTTCAATGGAAACGTACAGCGCAGCGGTCACTCAACCGGTCATACTATAAATCCGTAACTGGCAATTTCATCGACAATTTCCAAGTGTTTTCACTCAAATCGCTAACAAAATAATGACTAAGCAGCGCTGCCCCTAACACTTTATCGTGGCTCTCTCCAAGACTGGGTTTTATTAAATCTTGAGCCATATTATTGTACTGCGCTCGCGGCGACTAGAAATGACCCGTAATCGAAAGAGATAGCCAGATTGCTGATACGTGGTGACAGAACGTGATGGAGGGCTTCCCTGTTAGCCGATTGACATTTATTTTTAATCTATAATTAAATATATCAAAATAATGACAGTTTGTTATGAAAATATTTGATTGTTGAGTGTTTACCCTGGTCTTTCTCTTTTGATTTTAAAGAGCTATTAAACCCCTACAAAAGTATAACATTTGTTCGTATCCCACAGGAAGCACGAATAAACTAGTCTAATAACAAGAGGAAACTATTAAGTTGTCGCTGGCCCTCCTATTATCCGTACCATCGACAAGATAGATTCATGGCGGCGCACGCGCAACACGATACGTCTAACAAAAATAGACATTTAATCTTATGTGTGTTTGACATTTTATTTCGAGAAAATCTTCGATTTAAGTAATTATAGTGGTTAGTCTAATTCTTCGGCGGTGATTTATTGTTTGAAGGCATGAAAGCGGGTCGAAAGATTATGAGTTGGTACACATCTTGCTATCACAGTCGACAGTTTATCTGGTACGTGTGTCCCGATTAAGAGAACGACTGCGAGAACAAAACGCACGAGCATGACATGAAGATATCCAAACTGTGCAATTAGAAAGCCCTTCGTGAACGAACTTTTTCTTAATGAGATTTTTCCGTGCACTCAAATGTTCGCCCGTCATAAAAGGGACGCGTCCACAGTTATATAGATCCATAAAAAGTTCGAAAATGAATGAAACTTGCAGTTGATATAAGTAGATAAGGTAATAGAGAATAATAATCAGTACTCAATCATTTGTCTATTTTAATTTAGCTACTAAAGGCGTTTCTAACAACGAAGGATTTCATTTATAATGAATTATTTGCTATATTTGCAAAAAGTGGAAGCAAATAATTTATATTTTTCAGATCTCTTTTGGTGTAATTTATTTGGGTTTGGATGAACACCGACTCCAGTAAAACAAAATTATGTTCTTATAGATGTGAATGTAAAAGACGTCAGCTCTAATATTATTTACAACTTTGATTAATTTTGAGTCAGGCGTGTTGTTAAAAAAAATTATTTACGGTTTTCATTATTAGTGGAATATTTATTAGATCGGGTACATCGATACAAAGCATTTTCTTCAATCACCGATGATTTGCTGTTGACTTTTCAGGAGTTCAATAAATGTTGAAGCTCCGACCTTAAGCGCGTCATCAGATCAGCACCAAATAAAGGGACCAATTGGGGTACCTTTTTCCGAACAGAAAAGTTTTCGCGTAACATAATTTAAAAAAAATCGGCCAAGTACGAGTCGGGACTCGGGCAATTAATGTTCCGTAGTTTCCGTACTACCAGTTTAACATGGGTCCTTGATGAAACCACTATAACTATAAATTGACACTTACTTAGTATGTGGTCACATAGTAACTGAAGATCATTTTACACTGGTCTCACTGGTGTTAGTTTTTTGGGTATAGAAAAAAAAAACTATCCAAGTTAGAGCCACTCTGATAATTTTCCCGCCATCTACACGTTATTTCTGATGTTCATGATTTTTTTCAGACCTTATACGGCTATATTTTTTGAAATAGAGGTGGGGACAGCAATTTCTCGGATTGAATTGAAAATTTTGTTAAACAAAGTTTTTATAAAAAATTTGAAAGGTATATTTTTAGACTCGTATTTTCATAAGCTTTCAATTGATACCCCACACCATACGGTAGAGAAAAAAAAATTTCTTACGCCCCAAATTGCCCACCAATATAAAAATTTTGCTTTTTTTACTTCATTTATGATATTGGACCACCAATTAAAAAAAAAAAAAAAAAAAATTGCTGTATCTGTACCGAGTTTCAATTTTCTATGTCTTACGGTCTCTGAGAAAAATGCCTGTGACAGACGGACGGACGGACACCGAGCTGATTCCATAAGTGTTCCGTTTTTCCAATTTTGGTACGGAACACTAAAAACGAATTCATAACCTCTTACTTTTTTGAAGCCGGTTAATATAAAAAAAAATCAAGAAATGCTAAAATTTCATCGTTTAGTTTAATGTTTAAAACACCGTTTATTATTTAGTAGTTTGCTACGGATTTTAGAGAATAAAGTTTCTTTGTGCTAAAAGCCTTAATTACTGTTAACCGACTTTTAGAGTCACGCAATCGCATTCAAGGTGAAAAAAATAAAACTGTGTGAACTTAACCCATTATTTGAGGAACTTTGAATTCATACTAAATCACGATTTACTACGTTATTTTGTCTGATTTGACCTTTATAGAATTGTGCTCTCGAATGATAAACAAGAGAGTCTATTCCCATTACATCTACATATAAAGGTATAAGGGATAAACTAAGTAGTAAAATATTCACCAGGAACGTTCTTAGAAAACTTTGAAAAGTAATAAAGAGCATCTTTACTTAGGAAAGTTTCAAATAGGAGAAAGTAAGACATTATTTATCGAAGTAAGTTGAAATAGTAACTATTCACTTTTTATTGAGTGATTTATGACATGTGATAAAACGAGATACCGTCTGTCTATCAGTTTAAAAGTAGGGAATGAAAGGCGGTTGCTCTGTTTGTTTGACGATAACATTATCTGAAAATGTCAACATACGCGACGAAACTTGGATAGGTATGATCGAAAAGGTAAAAAACTAACCCGAATCTGACTTTATTTAAAACTGATGAAGTCATCAGTTTTAAATAAAGTCAGACGTCCGATCATACACTCACGTCTGATCTTTCTTTCTCCTAAAACTTAACGGCTTAGTTTTCATCAGCCTCTACGCCTTTGTGCCTTTATCTGAATTAATTTATGCGGATACACAAAACAAAAGATACTATAATATCGTAAGAGTTCTAAAAGTTGACGCCGTTTTTAAATGTGTTTACAGCAAACCTAAAACCAGTCAGTATCTACGAAGTGCCACAAAAAGTGACCTAGTCTGGATAGCAACTGACTGCAACATCGTTTAACGGTAAACTTAGATTACAATTTCGACTGATGCCACTTTCTGAACTCCATTGTTATACTGTTTTTGGCTCGCGAATAGAGTTACTCGTATCGGTTAGCTGGTTAAAGATGAAAGCTTTGAAACAAAGTGTTTGAGTAACATCCGTTATATCTCGTATTTTATTTTTAACTGAGAGGCAAATAGGCTATTGCTTGGTGCTTCAAACGGTTTGAGAATTCAAGGTAAAACAATACGATGCAATATTTTATTTTCAAACAGCTGTTTTCAGGTCGCGTAATAAGTTTTCCACGGCACGTTTTCAACCTTCCGATCAAGTTTGGATTTTATAGAAAACAAAAACGAAAAATGAAGGTTTTCACGGCGAACGCTAAGCAAAACAAATTGCAATTAAACGAGTGGCTTGATAACTGGGGCATGAAGAGAACGTTGCAACAGCCGGACGCGTCGAAACACCAGCACCGGCGCACGGGCAAGCTGAATCACTCATATTCGAATATATTTCCTATAAGGAATTGAGAAAAGTATAATCAAATCAAAGAAGATTTGATAGCATCTCACGATTCTAGTCCCCGAGGAGTCAGTCAGAGATATACTAAAATTACTAAATATATACCATAATCAGACTACTTATCAACGTTTCACTAGTATTTTTCACAAAAAACCGGGCTCACTGCATCCTTCCACCCATCCCCACATTCTGTAGCATAGCTTCGTATACCTAGACGCAGCCTAAAGCCGGAGCTGTCAAGGTGTCAAGAATGTGAAGCCGAGGTTAGAGTCATAAACAAATCAACTTTGTACAACGCTAGCATAACATTGCTGACAATGCCCAATATAATCTGTATAAAGTCCGCAATAATCGAGCTCTGCGAACTTTGCGTACATTGTCCATATTTTACAGGCAGCTTGTACAAAGTCCAGCAATGATAGTATTTTTTCTGGGGATTATTAAATATAATCACGTCACCGAAAACGACCGACACACCAACAACACTACTGATCACACCTTGGACGGTGAACAGATGGCATGCCTTGTAGTAGGTACCAATTAGTTTTTCTGACTTATGTATGTAATACCGACTGCTCTTAAACGGTGAAGGAAAACATATTGAGGAAGCCTGCATACGCTGAAGAAGAAATTCTGATGCGTCTACTACTAATGCGGATTGGTAGACTTCACATGCCTATGTGAAGTCTACCAATCCGCATTAGACGTTAGTACCTAGTTGATTAATGGCCATACACCCATCTTGAACCCTCCTGCAGGGGGACGTTTATAGGCTGCAGATGATGAAGTAGAAGACGTGTTATTGATGATCTGATACTTCGCAAATCCTAACCTATAACCTAGGTCCTAAAATTTAAGTGTATCAAATGTGCCGGTGCTCACCTTAAACAGCCTTTTACGAAAGTCAACAATGTACAGCTGAAAGGCCGCAATAAATTGTACAAATCAACGTATTACAACTAAAGGATAGCAGTGCTGACAATGTCTTGTCAATGGTTGTCTGGAAGAAATCGGTTTTAGTGATAAGACCGCCATTTGTACCCTACGTTCTTTTATTCTGTTTATGTTGCTGTTTGTTTTTGGTGTGCAAATAAAGAATAAATATGATCAACACATAGTGCGCAATAACAGATCTCAGCGGTCTTCGCACAAACTGCCTGTACAATTTCAACAATGTTCAAACATTGCCGCTCGGCGGACTTGCAATGCACGTAAAATACTTGCTACTGGATACTTGCTTGCTTGCTTGCTTGCTGGAGGCTTTGCTTTGGACTATCAGACTTAACAACTTTTACTATGGGACCAACTTTGAAATCGCGAAAAATAAATCAGCTACATTCATTTCAGTCGATTTCGACGTTGTATACAGTACTGCGTTTAAAATTAAATGCGTTACATATTAAACCAGGTACTTCAGACCATCAAACTGAACAACTTTCACTATGGGACCAACATAGGAACTGCGAAAGCAAAAATCTGCGTGTCCCATACATTTCGGGGGGAGTGGCTAATAGCTATGCTAGTTCTATGGAAAAGAATAATTTTTGATGGTCTGAGCTGATTGATTTCCTATGCATAAAAAGTGGAAAAGAAACCATTATAATATAAAAATGTATAAATACAGTACGATCGCTATTTATTCTAACATACATATATCGATCAACTATAATAAACTCAATCTTACAGCAATAATCGTAAAAATTTACTCATTTTAATTGTCGTTATAAACATTACTTGTACCTTACCTACTCTCTCTATACATTGTTGTGCTAGATACAAGCTCTACAGTGCAAAAACAGAATAGTAAAATGACGCAAATGGTCCTACATTCGTTCATGAACAAAAATAATATTTAGCAATTTATAACATACCTAGTTGTTGCATTGTTGTTATAATTATAGTTTAAGAAAACAGATTTTAGTCATGTCTACCAGAATTATTTTATTCTAGAAATCGTATTCCAAGATCCGTCGGAAGTGGTGAGTGATACGTTCTCTATAGTTCAACACCACAGCACTCTGCAAGCACATACGGTGTTTAGATAGATTTTGACACGGATACAAGAACAATAATGTTAAAGAAAACAAGGGCTCGCATCATCTTTATTCTTTAAAGGACTTACCTAATTGTTTGTATCATCTTGCAGAACGTGGAGTACCGCAGAACAAGGGATAACGTGGTGGCTGTGTTGATGCTGGTATCCAAAAAATATATTTTCTTTATTTCTTGTTTTCTCTTTAATATGTCTAGTTAATGTAATTTTGTAATAAGGCACTTATGTTTCGAAAGATTCGTCTGCAAATAGTTATTTTGTGTCCTTTTGGTATAAATCAAAATCATGCAGTGACATAAGCTACAGTCCAGTAAAAATAAGAACTAAACCTAAATCAATTCACTATACAATACAATGTTTATGTAATCCAGACTAGATTGGTTAGATTACAAAAAGAAGAAATCCAACATGCGGGCGTCTCATTTGTAAGTAGTACAATACAAAATACAAAAGATAAAACAAGCTTTTAAAAGCATGTGGAGCGACTGTATGAAGTTATGGTATTATAATTATGTTGTTTGTAAGGGTGATGTTTCTAAATAATCAAATAATCATAGCTTGAATAATAGTTTAAATGACGCTTTTGATAATACATATACATATAAATAAACCAAAACTGATTAGAAATTGCAATTTCATAACGATTCTACGTCGCACACTAAACAAACTGATATGCATTTACTTTTATTAACGGCACAGTTTGCATAATATAATTATTTTATAATATAGGCTGTTTCAATAACAGTTTACTATAAGCTAACTTTTACATGGAGTTATGTTATGTTCCATGTATTGTGCGACGATGAATTCTTATGCTTCTGTGTTTGACTGGCCAAGATAGCAGCGGTGGCTTCGCTTTATTGTATTTCAGAGTACGGATTCGAAAAAAAACATGAATTCTAAGAGTAGCTACTTT
The DNA here is from genome assembly GCA_922987775.1 of Agonopterix subpropinquella. NCBI lineage: Eukaryota > Metazoa > Arthropoda > Insecta > Lepidoptera > Depressariidae > Agonopterix > Agonopterix subpropinquella. Next base: position 47,303,162 of record OV277693.1, on the reverse strand, counting down.
TGTACTGTTTGATACGTATGCGCTAATCTCTTAATTTAGAAATTAATACTGTTTTTGACCTACTATAAAATGAAAATACGTTTTACAGTAGAGGATTAGGTGTATTTGCCTGTCTACTTAAACATGGAGAGGAAAGACACTGAAATAGCCATTTGATATAAAGTATACATACGAGAAAGTAGGTAAGTTAACAAAACATGCCATAAACATGCAATAAAAAGCAAGATTAATGTCTATTTCGACCCAAATCTTTATAAAGCTAAAAATTTTTTATTAGTACAATTAAAGCGCATGCACTAGATAGAACAAGTGACAGTGAATTTTCTAAAAGTTTAAGTTCATAATAAGCAGCGTTCTGGATGGTAATCGAGCAGAAAATGGCAAGCCACGTAACATGTTGTAAACACTAATCTGTGGTTTAGAGCGTCAAACGGTGAACATTACAGGCCACATAACAGCGAATCAGTCAGTTTCCCTAATAACCGAGCAACCAGCAACCGAGACCGTAACCTTTATAATCGACTGCAGTCTTTTTAATGACATTCAAAAAGCAGGGTGTGTAATAACGTAACTCATCAGCAGATGCTCCGTCTGGTGAGAGTTCACTCAACCTTTATTCTCACTTTCTTTCATGGAAGTAATATATTTCCTTGTGACATTTTTGGACGCTTGCCATTTTTGTGTTACGCAACTGAGGTGTACTCATACTCACTATTGGAGCACTGAGTCAGAGGAAATGCCGGATTAGACTCTGACCAGATCGTTTCGCAAAAAAAGGTTACCTACAATGATTTGAGCAATTTGAACACAGATTATGTGTTAGATAACAGATTCCGTGTTAACAATAAGTTAAAAAATGTTGGCGTATTCAAGTTTATTAAAGACGCCAAGCATGCAACATGTGGAAGATAGGAGGCGAATTCTGCACAGAGTAAACTTCAAGAGATCGTTACAGATAAAGTTAAAGGCGACAGTGCACGAAGGGACAAAGATTTATAACAATTATAACATCAGTGCATGGTGTTAAAATAACGATACTAATAAGGCTTAGTGGAAGCTCTGTATAGGAAATTAGTGTGCGCCTGCAAGAACTCCCACACAATTGACAAATTGTTTATATAATGTGCTATTTCACGATTAGTCTTTGTTTGTAGGTGGACATGGTAATAAAATAATGCAGTGTAACATTAACATTCCATGTTATCAAGCAAAGTTACATGAACGTTTCTAGCATTTATTTTATGGACATACGAAACATTTGACAGCCTAGACTTGTTAATGCAGTAGTACAGTACCTATACAAGGTGCGCTCAGGATTCGTATAACCTCGAAACCGAAAGTCGCAGACTGCAATGATACCTACGGTGTTAAACGGTCAAGGTAGATCAGTCTAGAATCTGGTTAGATCAATCAACAAAATATATGTATAATATTAACGTTATCTTATAGGACGATACTAATGCGATTAACTTCCTTTTAGTTTGATAACTCAGGAGACAGTAGACAATATTGATAAAAAATTATAAAAGTATTGACGAAGGAGATATATAATCAAATATATTCAATAATGAGAACATTGCAAGCATAGGTATTAAAACCAGACACAGCCTTGAATAAACAAATAACCTTAAAAGCTAACTACAGATGCTTCACATTTGGTTTACAAGAAGGCGCCTGCGCCCGCGCCCGCACCCGCGCCCGCATATGTAGTCAGGATAACCGCAGCCGAACCGCACTCGCAAACTGGTTTCGGTGCACTATTATTATTAAAGGCTCGTGCCGATATGCGGGAGAAAAAACCTACACATTGTAGTTGTTAACAAAGGAAAAAATAAAACAAATACCTTTAAGGAAATTGCTAAGTATTAATACCAAAAGGACACAAATGCAACAAGTCTCAACATTCACACGCTGCTGTTACTTTTCAGTAAGGTTAAGTTCTTCAAAGTCGTTATTCCATGCATTCACTGGCACATTCATTTAATAATAAGGCACTGTCTATTAATTCTAGTTTAAATAAAACAGTTCTAAAAGTAGTAATTCACGATTTGAGCGCAACAGACTGTCTGCGTCAGTCGGCCATGCGCGGAGCCGGCGACTTGCAAACTGTCCCGTTCCTTTTCAAACTAAACATCAACCGCCATGCCATGCGGAGGGCGCCCTACCTCTCCATCTCCCTCACCAGTCGAAAAAACTTCACGAGCGAAAGAGACGGCTTCAATTCACGCTTTGTTCGAGTCTTATCGCAGGATAAACTTAACAGCGACGTGAATAGTTTCAGAGCATTAGTCAGAAAGGAATGGAACGATCACGTTTTTTTGGATATTTGGCAGGACTTTTTCTTTTCATGTCGAATGTTGAGTTCGGTTTAGGACTTCTATTTTTATTGTCGGCAGGCGCTAGGCGTACGTACGGGCGGAACGAAAGGCGCGAGACAGCATTTGTTTGGAAGGAAGTATTGCGATGAGTGACCAACAATTCTCGGAAGTCAAGTTTATATTTAGCACGTGCCCGGAGATAGCAGCAGTAATAGTATTTTTCCAGCTCAAGGCCACTTCTTTTTTGTCCTCGCCTTCAAATCGGACGTTGAGGCCACCCACTGATGGTGTCGTCTCTAAAATATTGACGTGGCTATAAAACTAACTTGACTAAGGAGTGAACATCACGAAAAGAACGTATAAATGGGAAAGACATCATCACTGTGCCTGTGCAGTTTGCAGCTATACGAACGGTGACCTCATTCAACCGGCGCTATCATGAGGCCTGTCCTATCGATCAAAGCCATAAAGCCTTTTATACAATTGTATTATTTATACATTGAAGATGAAAGGTTTTTATGACAACAACAAAATCATACTGGAAGAAGTTTGAACATCGCGACGTAACAATTTGCAACTTTATTTAGGTAAGTATATCACAACAAAAACAGGTATAGATACGTAAGTAAGTAATGGTTAGACAAGAAGTTATAAAGAGAGTGTAGACATAAATCGACTAAAAACGCATAAAAAAGACAATATTGCAACAATTGTCTTCGGAGTTGCGACTTGCGTAATAGCGGTAGCAAACGGAAAACATTTCTCTCGCATTCGTTTTGTAGTCGAAACCCGGTGGAGTAGTCAACCTCGTCAAAAGCATAGCTGTAAAATAGCGCCAGGTTCTCTCTCGTACATGTATGCTAGAATAATTAATAAAGCATTTTAACAAAAAAAAAAAGCGTTTGACATAAAAAAACAGGTATTCAATTTATTTTAAAGACGCGCACTAAATACTAATGCATGCATGCATGCATGCATGCATGCATTAGTATTTATGCATGCAATCTAAAAACTAAAACCCCACTACGACAAAAATGCCCATATTAAAAAGGAAGACTGTTTACGTTTTACCAGTAGTGGTTTTACTATAAGATTACCATTTACTTACCTACTATAATTTTATTTATCACGAGCTTTAACCCGCGACTTCGTTCGCATAAATTATATACCAGATTTTAAGTCAGATGATAAGCAAACAAACAAAAAAAATTTCATCAAAATCGGTTCAGTAGTTTTTGCATGATACTCGAACAAAAAAACACCCAAACAAACAAACATACAAACAAACAAACAAACAGAAAGACAAAAAATCCATAAATTTGTGATTTGGAATCAGGGACAGGTAAAAACCATGTCGTATTTTTTTTTTGTAGATATCTTCAATGTACAGACACACTTCTGTTACAGTTTTATAATAGTTTAGATTAAAATAAATATCAGTTTTTCCTGTTAAGAAAATACAAATAACAAAGAAAGTCAACTTTTTTTTTTAACTATAATTATGGGTTTGCTCTTGCTTTGTTTGTTCAATAATGAGATGAATATATACAAAATAAAATAAAAATACAATTTCTACCTCCTCCATCCCTCTTATAGCTTGAACATGAAGATTAGAAAACGGTGACAGCAGGCACCCTTTAGTTTTTGTGATCTGTGGCAGTAGGTACAGGAACTAAGGCCGAGATTTGAAGACGTCGTTTGCAGACAACAATCCGACTAAAAATTTATACTTCAACCTATAGAATCAGATTTAGAGCAAAATAATATAAGTTATTATTTGAATTCTCATATTAGTGTTACATAAGATGGCCCTTTGGAATAAATTGTTTAGTACCAACTCTAAACAGACAATGAAAGCGTCAAATCGGATGTAAGAATACAATTACTTGAGGAAATCTCGTATTGTTCGTCAGAAAAGATGCAGAATGTTGCGTGTCCAAGAAAATGGGTATGACAACCAAAGAAAAACGTAATTGGTTATCCGACGTGTGGCCACTTTCACCGGCAATATGTTACATTACTTGTTATAAATATGCTGAACAAGCATTTGCCCGCGGATTCTCTCGAAAAGTTTTTTAGGTACAGGGTTCGAAAATATCCGATATTTATCAAAAATATTAAATTATCAGAATATATATCAACGATATACAATACAGGGTGTTAGGGTAAACAGTTTCATTACTTTAAGGGGTGATTGGTACCCATGATACTGAACAACTTTCCCTAAGAAACCTATAGGAAATGACTTTCCATACTAAATGCAATCAACTGATCGAACGTTTGTATAAAATGTCGATTTCCTATAGGTTTAGAGAAAGAGAAAGTTGTTCAGTATCATGGGTACCATCACCCCTTAAAGTAATGCAACTAATACACCATAACACCCTGTATATTCAAGAATAAATAGCACGATATATATATCATGAATATCAGTGATATACTTATACATCACTGATATACAGGATTACTGGCATCCTTAGAGGAATGTATTGAATTACCAGTAACCCTGTATATCATCGAACCCTTGCTTACACGCTTATATACAATTTTATGTACCGGGACTATTGGTCTTAAATAAATAATTGTTATGTCTAAGCTTTATTTATTCATAAGAACTTAATTGTTATTACATCCTTGAGGTAACATTTACAGGTCTTAAAAATAGGTCATCTCAGGGACCCTGTTAGAGCACAGCAATTTTAGCAAACAATGTGTACATCTCAGGGACAATGTTAGAGCACGGCAATTTTAGCAAACAGTGTGTACATCTCAGGGACCCTGTTAATTTTAGCAAACAGTGTGTACATCTCAGGGACCCTGTTAGAGCACAGCAATTTTAGCAAACAGTGTGTACATCTCAGGGACCCTGTTAGAGCACAGCAATTTTAGCAAACAGTGTGTACATCTCAGGGACCCTGTAAATTTTAGCAAACAGCGTGTACATCTCAGGGTTCCTGTTAGAGCACAGCAATTTTAGCAAACAATGTGTACATCTCAGGGACCCTGTTAGAGCACAGCAATTTTAGCAAACAGTGTGTACATCTCAGGGACCCTGTTAGAGCACAGCAATTTTAGCAAACAGTGTGTACATCTCAGGGACCCTGTTAGAGCACAGCAATTTTAGCAAACAGTGTGTACATCTCAGGGACCCTGTAAATTTTAGCAAACAGCGTGTACATCTCAGGGACCCTGTTAGAGCACAGCAATTTTAGCAAACAATGTGTACATCTCAGGGACCCTGTTAGAGCACAGCAATTTTAGCAAACAGTGTGTACATCTCAGGGACCCTGTTAGAGCACAGCAATTTTAGCAAACAGTGTGTACATCTCAGGGACCCTGTTAGAGCACAGCAATTTTAGCAAACAGTGTGTACATCTCAGGGACCCTGTTAATTTTAGCAAACAGTGTGTATATCTCAGAAACCCTGTTAGAGCACAGCAATTTTAGCAAACAGTGTCTGCATAAAAGTTCGAATAAATTACTTCAGATCAATTAGTTCTATAATTTATATCTTATCCTAGAGAGTTTATTCTATGTAAAACTAGCTAATGTCCCTGAACATGCATTGTGTTTTCCACTGGTAAACTAGGTAATTTATCTACTATCTCTATGCCAGGCTTCATTGATATCGGTCTAGCCACTTTACCGTGATTAGGTACTTTATGAACATTGGAATACCATATTCTTCTAAATTTCTACAAATCTGTAAACAACAGTTGTTGATGAAGCAACGTAGTAAAATAAGAATTAAACAAAATACAAACTAAAATAATTTCTAACAAAGAGAGTAAAACAACTCAATACAAAAGATTGACGCTACAAGACGAATCTGGATCGAGATCAACAATGGTGTGAACTGATTAACGAAAGATCTTCAAAACTTTCTCTCGGCCCTTCTGATAGTCAAGACTCAAGGCATTACCATTAGGGACTTTTCTCTTTTTAATGTTGATGCTATGGGCTTTAAGGCATCGCATCGTTTTGTGTTTGTAAATGTATCGTGTTGGATACACCAATGCAGTTAAGTACCTATCCCTTTACGTACCTGTACTAATATGTAATGTAGGTAACTAATACTCCACATGGCGCTGCATGCCATTTAGAGAGATTACAATAATTTACTGTTATTTTTTTAATCTCTATAAACGTAATGTTTGAAATTAGAATTTAATGAAAATTAATTCAAAATATGTAGGAATCAATCAATAGGTAGATGAAATTAAAAACGAATTATTAATATTTAATAATCATTGCTGAATATGCTGCAGTATGCGTGAACAAATTACGTGATTTATCACAAACTAACATTCCCGTACTTTTCTGTATGAGTGTAGATATAATTTGTATTACAAGCTTAAAGCGTTACCTTGGCTTATAAAGCATTTTCAATATTTCTAGCCTCCATTCTTTTCATGACGAATATCATATTAAGGAATAATATTTATTAAAACATCAATACAGTAATATTTACCTAAGAATGGTATATACAACTATTAAATAAATCAAGGAAGGAAGGAAATGAGAATTAAGATTAATGTATTGAGGGAAGAATGGAATAATAAAATATTTTACCAGCAGGTTTTTTGTATAACACCAAGGGACCAAATTAAACGAGGAATTCTTTTAATCAATGTTTTGTTTATCGGGTTACCCTAATCCAATAAAAAAAATCATACTAAAATCTCAAATAGGTAAGCATCAGCATATTATAAGTTTATAATTATGCTGATTTAGGTATACACATTACACGTATAAGAGCTCAATAAATGTAGTTTTACATCTTGTCTCCACAATATTATTCATCACATCATTTATTTATCTGTTCCATTAACAACTAATTCAATTAATATCATCACGAAAAGTCGTTAAAAGTAGTCAAGGTTAAAAGTCAAAAGCATCAAATTCAATTTGAATCAAATTGGTATTTAGAGCACATGCTATTTTCGTCACGACTCTTTTAAAAGCACAAAAGTGAGAGCAACACAACACAACACGCAACTCTAGTGGTGAAACTGCTTGAAACCGTCACGTCACGTCATGGCGATGCATCTTTGTGACCACGCGCCTCTGGCTAAAGGGAAAGAAATAATAGGTTTTCAACTGTCGACAATCCCTTCGATTGTGTAACGTTAGTTCCGAGTTCAATCGGTAGACAGAAGACATGTGAGAATTAGTTATGAAAACGAAATTACTTACATACGTATAAGAGCATTCAATTTTAAATTAGGTAGGTACCTACGTAACTGCTCTGTTATACTCGTACAATGACAATTTATGTAAAAGTTAATTAATCATTGCCTTTCAGTCAGACTATACAGTTATGAACTCGCCTCCAGTCCAGATTTTTAGACGGCCAGTTGTCACCCAAGCCGCGAAATCTACGGTTTGATTCCTTTTTGAGTTTTCTCGTCTGAAGGTAATTATCAATTTTTTTAGTACAGGAGATATAGAGATTTCCTATGGGGACCGCGATCACGGCGGACGGCGATTTGTTTCATTTTTGAAAAGATCGCTTCGGCCACACGCACAATCAGTCCATCGCCTGCATCATCTCTGAAAATAATGCAACAAATGAAAATCTTTTTTCTAACGGGCATAGGCCCACTACACTTTCTCATCACTGTAACTCCAGTAAACCAGGCGGGACCGCTCACAACACTGGACAATGAAGTCCAGCAAGCCGGCGGAATGACTCTAAATCTAAACTATACAACAGTACATGAACTCTTGAAGCCGATATATAAATTAATCAAAAATGCCAACAACAACCGACAATAACAGACGTTATGTTATGACAACAGATGTTGACAAACATTGCCATATTTTTTAAATGCAGAACTCAAACAACTCTTTAAAATGCACGCAACCAGCGCAGCGGCAGCGTTAATACGTTTTCTTGGAGGTTCTCATTCTTATGCTATTGCAATCTGTTGTATTGCAGAAACCCTTAAAAGTGCTGCTAACTTAAATGAAGTCTTTTAAGTACCTAGATGTATACCGTTACGTACCGTACGAATAACTTTTTTTAAGGGTGTTTTGCCCTACATTAGGTGGTTAGTGAATATGGAATGGGTAGCTTTCCGAAACGATCCACATTCAAAACCGCTATAAACACATAATACATCAAAGGAAACAAACTATCCTTCCTTAAACAGTGTAATAGACGTTATCTCTTCATTTATATCGAGTTACAATTACTCTTAGCTTCCCGGTATTGAACGCGTTGCGTAGGCGCATTTCCGTATTATTTGAGATAGATGTGCCAACAACAGAATTACAGATGAAATTCATTTTATAGATAAAATCTCATCCCATCTTCTAATAAAGTTTCCAATAAGAATTTACGATGCTAGACCTTTCTAACTTAATGATACTTTCATTTCAATAACTTCGCTGTTATCATTCAATTGTCAATATTCCTTTAAACAACTTGCTGACCCATATCTATTGAACTGCCGTAGGTATATTATATTATAACCTGTACGACTTGTAGTTTTGTAAAAAAAGTCTCGCCATTCTTCTTTTAAAAGTATTTACCTAATCGGTGATATATTGACAGAGTAATTTCTGCATAAAGACGACCACATCGTCATAAGCATATCAGTGTTTGTGTAAACTAAACGAGGGTAAAATTTTTGAACAGCATAATTTGACCTCAGTGTGTCACAATGTAACGTGTACTTAGGTACTGTAAATTTTCGTATAAGCGAGTAATTGAATATTACAGCATATTCTTGAATTACAAGCTAGAGAGAGGAAAATATATTTTTTTGGACTTAAGTCTGCATATTAGTTACCCAATAACAGGCGTCTCGTGCGTGCCAGTTTTGACCGGTATCAAGAAGACTCCTGTCTACTTATCTATCATATTATTGATTTTGGACAAACGCCAATAGCAAATTATAGCTGTTTGTGAAAAAGAAACCGGCGTTCAACGAAAGTGTAAAATCTCTTAAGTAGGTTGGTACATTCGTAAACTCGCCACGATAATACCATTTGGGGTGGTCAGAAGCGTTGCATTGCAGCCCTCACTTTAGGACGTTGGTTTCCAGATAGTATGACGTGTCAAGAGGTGAGCGCTGACTGTGTGACTCGTAAGTCCCAATACAATTAAGTCTACAGTCATATTATCTTACATCAACATTAATTGGTAACCATGTTCCACGATCCTAAAGTGCAAAATAACAACCTAACTAATCTATAATTCACAAAATGGGGATAATTTCCGTGAGATCTGCGCATGCGCACATCTGCTGTGTTTCACTGTTGCAAGAGCCGCCCACAGGAGTGACGCGCCCACGCACCTGCTAGCTTAATGATGATGCACTATTGCTTCAACTTAGCTTAGGCAAATTTTTGATACGTTTTAGTGAGACTTCATATAGGTACTTAATACGGCAAGATTACATTATAAGGCAAATGGAGATATTGGTACATCGTCGCATGAAACTGAAAAAATATGCGCAGTGAGACTTTATAGGTATACACCTAGGGCGAGCTCAAATCAACTAATTCTGTCTACAGCTGAATGCACTGGGTATTAACCGTAATCAGCTAGTGCCACATTGGGTTCCGGGACACTCGGACATAGAAGGGCACGGGCACGGAAGACCACTTCGTGGACCTTGAAACCTTCCTTGGAATCCACAAAAGTCTATCCCGAGAATCTCTGAGTAAGATCAGCTTTATGGAGGCGATAGATCTATGAAGGAACATCCCAAGCTTGAATCACTCCAAAGCATTTATAATAGGATATAATCGCAAACTTGCGAATAGCCTTATTGCTCTTAACAAAGACAAAATGTGTACAATAGTGAGATCTCTCACGGGCCACTACAAACTAAATAAACATAAGCACACGCTGAAACTAAATGACTCAAACAGCTGCAGATTCTGCAAGAAGGAGATGGAAACTCAATTGCATCTAGGTAGACAGGCTTTGGCACCAGATGAGATACAAGCTATTAGAAATCTGCTGCAGCTCTTGACTGCAGTAGGGATCAGTAGGGAACTATAAAAAAGTAAGTAAAGTAGGGAACTATACACAAGACAAGCGATGGTCGCAGTGGCACAGGCACATGTCTGTTTAGGCCCTCAAACAAACAAACTTGTTGCCAAATCGAAATCCTCGACGTCCCCAATCTCATGACAATGCATTTGAAATCGGTCCACAAGCTCGCGCGATAGCGTTGTAAATTTGTTCGCCCCAAGGCACTGTCGCGTAATTCCTCGCCTCTTGTGTGAACCGACCCGTGCAAAACGGTGGGTGTTCCATGTTCTGATGCAAGACGATTACGACAGGTGGATTAGATTAGGAGACGAAGGAATTACTAAATGTTTCTCTGTTACGCTCGATCGCTGATTTGCGATAAGCAACACTGATTTTATTCGGCTACAATCAACTTCCTTGGTGACGGTCTGAAAATTCGTAGGCTTTTATCGAGGCCATGTCTTTTTTAGGGTTCCGTACCCAAAGGGTGAATACGGGACCCTATTACTAAGCCTACGTTGTCCGTCCGTCCGTCTGTCCGTCCGTCCGTCGGTCTGTCCTACCTATTTAGGGCTGTAACTTTTGAACCGTACCGTAATAGCTAGATAATTGAAATTTTCTCAGATTATGCGTTATTACGGCGGATTTGTTAACAAATGATAAAGCCGTGGTGGTCCAGTGAAAGCCGTGGTGGTCTAGTGACGAGTAACCTTGCCTGCCGTGCAGGAGGCGATGGTTCGATCCCCGTCCAGGCCGACTCGTACCAATGAGTTTTTCGGAAAACATCGTGAGGAAACCTGCATGCTTCAATTTCGAGGCATGTATTGTACCTACTGTCCATTACAAGTGGCGACGGGCTCACTCCCCGTCACACTGGACAGAGTTTCAGTACTACTAGTGAAACGTGGATGTTCTGAAGTTTCAGAATATCTCTGACTACCCCCTCGGGGAATATAGTCGTGAGCATATGCTATGCTATGCTATGCTAATAAAAATGTCAGAAAGTTAAAAATTAAGGGGGGTTTTCAACAAGAAACTAGTTTTTATCAACGTTTTTTCTTCACGCTCTATAGTAAAAACGGTAAATACTAATAACAACAAATACTAAAAATCGGCCAAGTGTGAGTCGGTCTCGCGCTAAAGGTCCCGGACAAAAAAAGTTTTATTTTTCTAACTAAATAATGTTGTGGTGGTGTGGTACGGAACCCTCGGTGCGCGAGTAGCCCGACTCGCACTTGACCGGTCTTATTTAATCATAGCTAGAACTACGGGCTACCAACTCATTAATCATCGGACAAACCAAACTGCAATCGGACCAACTCAAGGCTTAAACTTGAACAGACTGAGCGACTGGACTTCCACAGAAAACGACAATGTAGTCCTGACATAAGAACAGGAATTGATCCATAGCCCACCTTTCAATGTTGAGTGCCGACAATTTAACGGTTCCTATTCGAATTACGGGGAACAAAATGTAAGAGCCACTAGTTTGGCGTGCAATCGATCGTATCGGATCGATGCGGTGTCACGGGGGCGACACGGGCCGACGCGCCTGCGATCACTCGTGACGTTTGTAGTGGTGTAAGGCACAAGTCACAGGGCCAACGCACCTGGTCTAATCAATGAAGTTCTGGTGTAGCAAAGATACATAAACTTCGCTACCAAAAGAAACCCGATAAGGACTGAAATTGACTCCTTAAGTGTAGTAGACTACGGTGCTTGATACTTACCTTGGTCAAGAACAAAGACGAAGACAAGTCCTTGTTCTTAGGATTATACTCTCTACCGACATCCCATGTAAAAATAAAGCAAAGAGAAGAGTTTTTTCCTTTCTTACTCACCGACAACACTACGTAAGGCCCTGCACAGATGACGACAAATCTGCGCCAGACTTTTTTATTCGAACAGTAAAAATGGTATGGGGATGGTATGTCAACGCTCAAAACGTACGCTTGTAGAGTTTCATGCGGTATATTTTCACGGTCAAAAACAAGCAGCGAATTTTTTTTTGCAGCGTGCTACTGTAATCAAGGCGCATCTGAACTCTTCAACAGTTATAACCATAGACAACATGAGAACTCCTATCCATTAGACCACAAAATAATTAAAAGCATTAGGGATTATGTATCCGGTGATAAAAGTTAGCGGATAAACACTGGAATGACTGTTAATCCAGGATTAAGGTACGCCGATGATATGAAACAGTTTGCCCTTACATGTTTTATATAAATAGATCACATAACTGTAACTATACCGTTCCCTTTTTATGTGGCTATGTTGCGTTGCATCTTTCTTAAACATCGTTTTGACAAGATTTTTATAATACACGGAGAGTCAAAAATTTTGTTTAATTTTATTTTACCTTGTATTTCTCAATATTTTAAGTGTATTGTATTCTTTCTTTTTGAGAAAGAAATATCTTAAACCATAGAGTCAGCAAAACGTTTTAATTAAATGTGGGCAGATAATTTTTTTTGAAAACAGGATTCGATTTGTAATTATTAGGTAATCTGTGACTTCGGCAACATACAAATTTCATTGAAAGGTAGGAAATTCTAAATGTACTAAAGCTATATAGCTAAAATGGAATTCGGTAAGTATTAATGTATAGATAGGTATCTCTTCCGTTTGATACTATTTACGCCAAAATATACCTTTTTTCCTGACTATTTTGGATAAACGGACGATCTTGTATGAAGAATTCTGACATGTAAGAGTGTGTGTGTGTCACGTGTGTCAGAATCGTAGCACATGGTGATGTCTCTGCCTATCCCTGTGGGACATAGCTCGAGCATTATGTATGTATTTTGGATAAATAGCTCTGCAATTTTGCAGATATTTGCAGATAACAACAAAAACCGAACGGTTCGGCTTGAACTTCGTGAACAGTACTGTAACTGTACCCTACTTGTTTAACTCTACAGGTACTACTACGCGTGCGCATATAGCGAGCCCAATGCACTGCACAAGCTGTAGCCAAAATATGTAGGTATCAATTTCAATCGAACGCAACATGCAAAAAAAGACGCAAGTCTTAGAGGGGTTGCTTGCAACGCGAGCCTTCTATATACATATATAAAGCGCTTATGATCGCGATCATAATAGATATAAATTCCCCATTTGTTTTCAGATATCGTCTCTCACTAAGGAAGCTCGATTTAAAGTCCGTCAACACTTTCACCGAGACAGTCGGAAAGTGTTTCCATAGATAATCTAATCGGTTGCCGGTAGTGTCTGATTAATTGGAGTACAGACTGAATTAATGTTTAGGCGCACTGAACAGATCGAGATCTAAGCGATACTTAAACCGTTAATGCGATCATAAAACCTCGACGCAGTATAATAACTAATTACCTACGTTAGGTACAAATGAAAGAAATGGGTCAACTGAGGCGAAGAAATGACGGGCGCCAGAAGGCATACTGCATAAGCCATAACTAATCAATTCGCACCGTATCCAGTTGCATGTTACGAACAAAAACATTGAACAAAAAAAAGCCGTAAACAGGTAAGATGACTTCTACCACAGTCGCTATGACAACCCAACTAACAGCGCGACCTAATCCAGCCCGTGCACCTTTCTTATAACAGAAAAGGATAAGGAAAGTGTCTCTGCAGCAAAAACTAGCAGTCTCATCTCCTTATAAAGTAAAAGTACAGGCCTAACTTTACTTTTTATTGTTACTCGTTACTACCGACATATTATGTTAGAATTGGTCTTGGGTTTGATATGAACGGAAACGCCTAATTAACGTACCGTGTTCATGAGCTCTACAATTAGATGCAAATTTATTTGTCAGTCGTATGTTCATTCACTAGACACTTCTTTGTTTTGGCTCGTTTTAAATTGGCGTGCTATTGAAATTCAAAAACTCTATGTGCTCATACCCCATGATTTGCATAATAAGGTTTTGAAATGAGCACCTAAACTCAAAATCATTTATTTAAAATACCTTCATAGTAATGTAACATTACGTTCTTGAAGTCTGCTTTTGACCTTGAAGTAAATATTTGTTTTTATTCTGTTTCTTTTTTTTTAATGGAGCTTTTAAGTTTTAACCTTTTAACCCGAAGCTTATGTCAGCCCAAAGTAAATATTACGTCAAGGTTTAACATAAGAAGCACCTCATTCCTCCTTTATATTTTACTAGCGGCCCGTCCCGGCTTCGCACGAGTGGACGTCTAATCTTTTCTAGCAATAAATATAGCCTATGTTACTCAGGGTGAATGCAGCTTTCTAATGGTGAAAGAATTTTTTAAATCGGCCCAGTACTTTTTGAGCCTATTCATTACAAACATACAAAAATAGGTACAAATCTTTCCTCTTTATAATATTAGTGTAGATGTAGATAACGAAGGGATAAGGTGCTTTTTACGAAAACGTCGCATTCTAAATATATAAGGAAGGAAGGATGGTTTCATTTCCGGTCAAAGAAAGGAAAGGAATTTACGAAATTAGGTCTGACACATAGTTTTTATTTTTAATTTTGACGCGGAACATATACTATAAGTACAAAGCAGTACTGAAACAATATTATCTATCGGGACAATCATTGTAATCCGATCGGAATGACAATAAGTACAATAACAACCTAGCACAATACTTTCATTGTTCAACAATTATACCTTCATTACGATTTGTAATCTTTGTACATATTCTGCTTCTAAGCTTCTAAAGGCATATTCATAAGAGTAGAGACGTTTTTATTATTTTAGTTTATCGATTTAATTCGATTTCCGATACGGAGGCCGGTACCTACTAAACTCGTTAACGTTAGCGCCATCTAGAGCCTTTCAGGACTCGTGAATATGTATAACTTTAAGGTTAAAGATATGAGCAACATTATTGATATTAAAAATATAATAATACATACCAATTGGAATACCCGTTCCCGTTTCGCTACGAAATTCCAAAAAAATAATTTTTAGTGAGTACCCTATTATGCCCATAGGAATATAATATCCATGCCATACTCCTTGTAGTTTTGGAGGTCAAGTGTAGAGTGAGTGTGTGGATTTGCAAAGATTCTCAAGCTCTGATATAGCTTGTCCAGACATGGTTCACATCACTGCTGCGATTGATTTGATTCTCCTCGACACCCACATATTATAATAGCCAATACCCACGGATAAGGAAATGGACTGTAAAGCTGGCGGTCTCCACACAAAAGGCGAAAACCTTTTTACACTCTTTAACTTCGACTTATTTCAATGATTTATACCTTATTACATATATTGGTATGATTTTCAATCTTAAGGACGAGGAGTTCGATTATTTAATCTCATTTGACTTTCAAAAATCATACTTCAGGAGTGCGATTTTTGAAAGTCAAATCAGCAGTAGGAAGATTAGCGTATCTTCACAGTAATTTTGACATTTTCAACTGCTGAACTCAGCGAATGAGATTCAAAAATCGCACTCCAGGTTCGAATCCGCACGGAAGACATATTATATCATGTATCAATTAGTTTTTCTAACTTATGTTCGTAATTGCCGGCTGCTCTCAAACGGTGAAGGAAAATATCGTAAGGAAACCTGCATTCGCTGAAGAAGAAATTCCTTGAAAAATTATGTGAAGTCTACCAATCCGCATTTGGGCACGAGTGTTTGACTATATAACGCACATACACTCTCCTTGAGGGTATGCCTGTGCCTGCAATGGGACGTATGAGGACTCTAAAAGGGAATAGGTAATATCACTAAATAAGGGAAAAAAATGTCGAGATCTGAATCCTCCATTTAACGACAGTAAATCCGAAGCACGTACAAACGTAGCATCATCTCCCGGTTTGTGAGGTCGACGGTAGGTAATAGTTTCGCTATTTTACCTCTATAACGGAGTCATAGCGTTACATACTAGTACAAATTACCCATCATTTCTTGTCTGCACCACATAACGGAAACACCGTAACTTGTATATGTTTTAGGCTTGGGAAATATTTGCTGACGAGTCCTGAATACTGAGAAGTTTCCTTAACGCCTTTTCAAAGGATGGGTAGTGTCACTGATCAATGATCACTTTCATAAAGCTATAATGTGAGTGTTCAACTTCAGCCATTAATTAGCAATATCATTATTAGCCTATCAGCCACTCCAGAGCACAGGCCTACCCTCAGGGAGGGTATGGGCTATGGGCGTCAGTCCACCACGTGTGCCCGCGGATTGTTTTGTTAGACTTCACATATGCATCAGAATTTCTTCTTCAGCGTATGCAGGTTCCTCACGATATTTCCCTTCGCCGTTTGAGAGGAGGTACTCGGTATTACGCTTAGTATTACGTAAATAAGTAAGAAAAAAAATTTATTGCTAAAATGGCATGCCGGCCGCCGTCCGGGCGGATTCGAACCCGGATCCACGTGATTGAGTATACATACCTCTTTACAATGCAATTTTATTGGCAAGCATGGCAAAACCTCATCCAAACGTCTGCTTCAGGGCTATATTGTACACAGAGCTTTACTCCAATAGTTTTTCATCTACATACCCTTATTTGGCAATCGTTTGGGTCAGTTATGAAACGTACCTGTAACAATGAAAGTAATTATTACAAACTGTGAGATAGCATTCGTTTAGCTATGGTGCGCTTGCGCAAATTGTAGGGAAATCTTAGGAGTGGGCGTACAAAGAGTGCATTGAAAACAAATAGTCTTTCGGTCATGAATATTTATGAATCCACTAGATAAGTACCTACCTATTAACTCTGTTAAATTTAAGCTATTTGTTTTGAAAAAGCTATATATTGCTACTCATGGGTAATGTACGAGTAACTTTTATGAACTAAATATTTCATCAAAATGTCTTGACGAATTTTTATTAAAAATCAAATTCTTACTTTTATTATGTGCATTTAATTCAAAGAAACCTTACTCGTATTATCTTAACAATACGAATCTAAGTGCAATCACTTGTTTGTACACAATTGTTCTCTAAACCACAATTGTCGCCGTCGTTGATATTAAGTATCTCTGCGAACACCTAGCGAAACATATGGTTAGTGTCAACCTCTATGCTATGCTCTATGGCGAGGCGTGGCATGCGCACGCATCGTCCATCACTGAACACCTTGGACAATACAGTTCCAAGTCCCTCGAAACAAGCCATTCTCACACTTAAATCATAACCACTGAAGCTAAGTCCAAGGAATTCATATGTGAAATGAACGGTATGAATTATTACCGCATAGGTTATTTATTGAAGTTCCCCGTTCGATTCCTTGTTTAGGTTTCTCCTGTCATATTGTCCGATGGATGGAGATACAACCCCGCCCATGTATGCTATGCCGAGTTATATTACACTAGTGATTGACAGTGTGTAAATTTAGATGTTAATGTTAGTCACTCTAACTCTATTCGATCTGTGCCCCCGATCTTTATTATTTAAAAGTCTTATAGATTGCTACCTAATTAGATGATGAATGGAAGGAGATGACAAATTGCACCGACCTCAAATAATGGTATGATGATATAAGATGCTAATAAACATTTTCTACAAAGGTTAGTTCTTTCTTATTTGATAGGTTTACCGAGTTGTGTAAATTGTAAATGTGATAAATCCATAGAAGGACGACCACGCCATTCAAACCTGATATATTTATAATTTCGTCATCTTCCTCTGGTCGAGCCTTGTTTCTATTGCTAAAGCAAAAACAATTTTTCTACTAAGCAAGACTAGAATTAATAATCGTACGTATTTCAAAACACGGAGACTGCAAAACATCATCACATCATTTGTTATCATACATCTAGATAAGCTTGTCATTTCTGATAAATATGCATAGCATACAACAAAGGAGACAAATTTGTCCGTACTTTGAAATGTGATTGAGCATACTACATATTTTTTTGGAAGATATCTAGGCCGCTAAGATTATTCATTCCATTATTATCTTACGCATCAGACGATACACACGATAAATCCATTCCCATTTTTTGCTTGTTAAAGATATAATATAGTCGCATAAAATTTGTTTAGGTACGGATCGGTACTCGTACCTCTAATAGATCAAAGCAGTGCAATTATAACATTTTGTATAAACTTAGGTACTTCGACTGGGTGGCAATGGACTGAGGGTCTTTCCTTTTAAAGCTGTATTCAGACAATGAAACTAAACCATTTTCCCTTAGGAACATGGGTTTAAAGACGAAAAAAATAATTTGGACCTCCGTAGAAAATAGATCAGCTGATCCGCACTTTTGTATGAGACGCCCAAAAATGTTATGCTAACACTTCATATTAAGAAGTTTCAATTTGGTCCTCAACATGAAACTAGTTTTTATCAACGTTTTTTCTTCACGCTCTATCGTAAAATTGGTAATACATACAAGAGCCAAACTTAGTGTGATTATAGAGCAAACTTTACAGAATAACAACAAATACTAAAAACCGGCCAAGTGAGAGTCGGTCTTGCGCTAAAGGTCCCGGACAAAAAAAGTTTTTTTTTATTAAGTTAATAATGTTGTGTTCTGTGGTGGTGTAGTAAGGAACCCTCAGTGCACGAGTAGCCCGACTCGCACTTGACCGGTTTTATTTATATTAACGAGAATATAAGAAGTCTCTTATTTACTAAGGTTCCTTCAGTAAGGATATTCTCGTTTCATACCAATGTGTGTTACCTAATGTGGCACTTGGTAGAATTTGTAGGCTCACGTGCGGTTCACTAGGGTCACATCACATCTCTCATGTCTGCTGTAAGTAGGATGTCTACACTACAGTACATGGTGCGAAGGTGTTAACGTTCTGTACATGACGACAAGTCACGACTTCATCGGGCCTGAACTCGATGAAGATTTTATGCATCTTTTAAGATGACGATAATCGTTAGCTTTGACTTAAAATTATCAAGGCACGTACCTATTATAATACAAAATGATAAGGTAAAGTTGCATAATGAATTACTTTAAGGGGTGATTGTACTCATGATACTGAACAATCAATTCAAATTCAAAATAAATTTTTCTCAGACTCTAACTTTGCCCGGGTCTTTGACAGCGATTTTCTCAGCTTCTATTGAATGTAGGGGCGCCATATTTGTTCAGTTCATGCTTTCGATAATAACGAACAATGCAATAGTTCTGTTCGCTCAGACAAATAGTATTCCTGAAATCTTAAAAAATCTAAAAAAAGCGGGCAAAGTTGGCCGGTTTCACGTATCAGCCGATCGAACTTTTGGTTGATTTTTTTGCGACTATGTATGGCTTTTGTTTCTTTGGGAAAGTTATTCAGTATCATGAGTACAATCACAATCACCCACAGTTACAGCCCCAAAATGGGTAGGAAAGACAGACGGACAACTTAGGCTTTTTGAATAGGGTCCCGTTTTCACCTTTTGTATACGGATCCCTATTATTTATTATTATGTAGGATTATTTGGGGGGTATTGGGCCTTGACAGGCTTGCTAAGCCTGTGCCACGTAGATCATCGCTGGTTCTTTGTGAACGCCCTTTTTAAAGTTCCTTACCAATCCCCACTGCGGCCACCTGCGGAACCCAAAGATCTTACGAGCGAAACCGCAACGGATCAGCTATTCGAGGAGATTTACATATTACAGCTCGGGTTTTCGGTATTATAATTCAAAAGCAGGTTACCAAGTTATCGTATAGTATCTTGTACCAACAAAGCAACGTCACAAATTCAAAGTAAGCATTGAAACCGTCGACGGCAACAAGAGAAATCCCGTACAATAGTAATACCATAAAGTCCCTGTCGACAACACCTCACTACATACGGGTGGAGTTAAATCATGAGGAGGGGGGGAGGGGCGCGGGGGGCAACGGCTTTCGTATTTCTCGAGTCATTGTTACATGAAGGTACCACTACCCTACTGGACAGCTTTGATTATGCAATCGAACAGTGACAATGTTCATAAAAATGCATTGTCTTCTAATATACAGGGTGTAAGGTATTATTAACCGTTCAACCCCGTAATCTACCCACCAAACTGAACAACTTTTACAACGGAAGCATACCAGTCGGCGCAAAAAAAAAATCTGCTGTTCCATACTAAACTGTACTTAATAGGACTCCTGGAGTATGATTTTTTAATGTCAAATCAGCAGTAGAAAGATGCACGTCTCCATAGAAATATTGACATTTTCAACTGCTGAGCTCAGCAAATGAGTTTCAAAAATCGCACTCTTGGTTTGGCGGCGCGACAATAGACTATGACCTTTACTATCAGTGTCCCATCCAAGTACAAAAATCAGTTTTATAGATTTTCCGCAACAAGGTGAGGTCTTTTATTTTTCTTTATTTAAGTAAATTCTTTTGAAATGAAATTGAAAAAAAATCTGTTTTTTTATTTGTCATTAAATAAATTCTGGTCGGGCTTTACCTACATGTCTGCCCCTTTATTTTCTTTTTATCTCTTAAGAGATTTCTTCCAGCAGACAATTAGGTACAACAGTGACAATTATTAAATGAATTGTTCTATGCCCGGAAAGGTTTATGACCAAAAAACTCATAATTATACAATTTTATTGACTATGCTTGGGATAAAATATATCTATGACACGATATTTAATTAATTAATTAATTTTATGGGTGTACCTTATATGTTTGTACAAGTGTATCTAAATTAGGTATATTGTTATTGTATTTTATTTTATCGAATTGTATCAAATGTTGGACAAGTACCAGAAATAAAAATTTTATTCTTATTCTTAATTAAAAAAATAATATTTTGACAAAACAAAAAATGTCGTTGCAAATAAATATCAACGATTGCGTAGGTAGAGGTTCAGACCCGAGTCACAGTACCCAGAGTCCCCCGTCAGTGCCCGAAATCATATAGCAAATAATCAAAGGGTGCAATGTCTGATAGCAGCGAAAAGGACGCAAAAACAATTAGCCAATAGCGGCAAGGGATTGAAGGTGGCGCATCCTAATCGGTCAATATAATTTCGCGCACTATTAAAAGTTATCTCCTGCGCAGGTAATACATCGGTAAGACTTATAAACCTTATAGTAATAAACAAAATTGTCCGGGACATATTTTACAAAACTTTTAAATAATAAAAATGCTACAGCTTTAAAAGAACAATGCAAGACCTCCCATTTATGTAAAGTCAAATGTTTTATGTCCTGTCGGGCTTTTCAAGTTTTAAACGCTCCGCAGGATCGTAAAGTTAAATAGCATAACCGCAATCTCCACGCATTTATGGGCTAACATATAATAGACAGACAATAAACAACAAAATATACTTCTGACTAACCATTATTATCATGTCGAGGTCGACCTAACTGTTACTGACCTAAAAAGAGAAGGATCTAGTTAGTATTTAAGCATTTCCTGATAACGATAACAATAATATATTCTGTAGGAAGGTACTTATAAAACAGTTCTGTGACTGACAGACAGACAACGCACAGCCTAAACCGCTGAAGATAGAAACATGCAACTTGGAATGTACGGATGCACTATTAGGAAAGGATTTTTGGAAAATCTACCCACCCCTAATTTCCAAACTCCACGCGAACGAATCTTATCCAAATAAAACTAAATATTTTAACACAAACTACATACTATGAGAAAACTCGTCAAGTGCTTATAAAACTTTCACTAGCTTTTAACAAAAATAAAGGACTCATGGAAGAACGAGGAAGTACCCACTAGATTGAGCAACTGAACAGCTCATTTACATGACTATCGTATTTAAGGAACCGAGTAGAAACTCTGGTACCACACGATTTGACTAAGAGACTCGTTAAAGACAAATCGGCGTCGAAAGCTTGGATTAAAACATTTCTCTAGCCACCGTAAAACCAACCACGTTTTCTCGACAGTGTTCGATCGATTAAAACCGAGTCAATTAAAGCAGGTACCTTTTACCTACCTAACTGAAAATGTTTAATGATTGAAATGGAAACCAATTATAAAAATCGGTTGTTTGCTTTATTAAAAATAAAAATTTTTTATTATTTATTTAATTATAATTTGTTTATTTATAAAGTACATAGTAAAAACTTAGTCAAAATAATCCGAAAGCGTTAAAAAATTTAGTATAGGTTACGGTAGTAACTATTAAATAATCTGTGGTATAGGCATAGTATCAACACTTTTAGGTTTCTACTGAGAACAAAAAGAAACTAATTAAAGCAGGGAGTTCTAGAAACAATGGTAACAGACCAAAAGCAATGTGACGATTGCGCGACCGATAGCGCACGCGCACTGACGCGACGCCTTCACGACTTGCGACGAGAAATTACCAATCCTAGGCAACAATTTAAATTAAGCTTTTTTGTAATAGTGACTTGCCAATCGATTAATTAATAAAAACCTGATCATAATTATCCTCCCCAATTTTTTAATTACCAACGAGATAAATTTTTAAGGCATTCAGACACTGAAACTAAACAACTTAAGGAACATGGGTCGAAAAACGAGAATTTTTTTGACTTCCCATTGAAAAAAATGTCTGTTTTTCGGATCATGTTCCTCAGGGAAAGTTATATAGTTTATTTATTTGAATACACCAAGTCCCTTAACGTTTTTCTAGTAGGCACTTAATTAAAAAAGTGGTGTATTTTTGAAGAATATAAGTTCGCATCTCAAATTAGGAGAGCAAAGTAGGTATTAGATAACACTTATATTCCTTATACTTAGATCCCCAAGTGGGAGAAATATGAACAGTTATTTGATTTACGCTATAATATGTTATTTATCTACTTACTTTTAAATCGACGCCTGTATTTGCCGATAAAGTAACAGTATAGGCGTTGATTTAAAAGTAAGTAGATAAATAAAATATAGCATAAGCGTTGAAAGACAGGAAGTATAAGATAAGAATAAGCTATTAGACTGATGTAATTGTGTGAACAATTGTCTGAAATTGACTAATTACTGAGTCGAGAAGATTCAAGTAGGTACTATGATAAGAAATACCTAAATACAGCCAAAAAATATAAGAGTTGCTTTTACTTTTTAGTTTAAGTATTACAGGTACATACCTATAACAGATAGTTTCGGTACCGAATTAAAAAAACAAGCGTAAAACAATTTTCATCTCAGACAATTCCAACTTTAAATCGCATTTATGACCAGACTGAATACAATTAAGATAAGGCTAATGCGACGGTAAGCTTGCAAATTAAAAATAATAGCCTCAAACTAGCGGCGGGTCAGAGTTCTTGGCTATAAAGTAAATACCAGACTATGGATAAAAGTAGCATAGAGACAGGACCTAGAAGCTTATGACAACAGTCATGAGATAAGAGAGAAAGCGATGAACGCTGGGGTCAACGGGTAATGTGCAGAAAGTAAAATAACTATTCGCAATTTCGCATGGAGACCTCGGCGACACAGTACACATCGCATCACTATCTGATTGCTAGCCTGAATTGCCTGAATGCCAATTTCGCATAAAAAGCTCTTTTGTGTTTCCCGGTAGCATAGAAATAGCTTTTGAATAAAAAGCATATTCATAAACAAAATTATCTCGTATCTAGAACGCTATAGAACCTTAGAAATGAGAACATAGCCAGTCTGCAAGTTTGTTGTTTTCTAAATCTGATCTCAATGAACACAAGGACATATCTGAATTGTATTTCGGTAATGCGAAAATGTGGACATACAAGTTATAATCAACATCATAGACACAAAACATTCGTCATTGCGATTTTATTTATAACGGTTTATAACGATTCAAAAGCACCGATGCAAAACCGAGTGACATATTCATGAGCTCATCTAATGACTACTAAAATAACGGAAAATTTTCTAACAGAATACAGTCAGCGTTTACGTATCAATAACTATAGAGGTCATTGAAGTGACAAAAAAACAGAAACAGGGAGAAATGAAAATCTCACTAATTTAAAATAATTTGATGTTTGTCATTCAATTAACACGCATAAACGGCTGAAATAATTTAGTTGAAAGGCATGCTGCGCTGATAGAATATGTTTCGGATTACGGATTAACACATAGGATATCTTTTTTTCCACGCTAGGGCATGCAGAACCGGTCTCGGTTCCAGATTTTTGATACCCGGTTCTGGGATGCAATCGGTACCGGGTACCCGGTTCTTCTTCAAAATAATTATCATCAGGAAGATTAAAGGATCATTATTAAATTATAATTAAATTAAACCAATCAGACCAGCCATAGCAGTATTATTTTTGTCCTTGGATTAAAAAAGGAGAAAGTAACGTCGAAAACAACGACGGGAATTTACGAAAGAAGAACGATCATTACCGACCACCAAGGATTCTCTTTGCACCAAGGAGTAGCAGTCTCAGCAAAGTCTCTGAGCAGACTGTAGGTGCTCCAAGGTATAGACAATACCTGTGCCAGCTTTTCAGCAGCATGAAAGTAATCAAAATTCAATATGGCGACCAGGGCCGGATTAAGCCATGTAGAGGCCCCTAGGCAATGCAAGTCTCGGGGCCCCCCTGCACATGGGCGTAACAATGGTTCTTTTCCAGTGTGGTCCAGATTAGGTGGTCACAATAAAACATCACATATCTACTAAAATGACGGATGTTGCAACACGATCCAAAACCTATAGTGTAGTCTGTATGTAGTGTTCCATAACAAAATTGGGAAAATGGAACACTTATTGAATCACCTCGATGTCTGTCCGTCTATCTGTCTGTAACACTCGTAAACTCGTTTATCTTGGAGATGAAGAGATTTTTATATAATATATAAAATTCTTATATTATAAGAAGCTGAAACTTCGTTTTTTATATCAATTAAGGGCCCAATTAGAAGAGTGCAGTCAAAAAAAGATTTATTATTATAATTGAGCTTAGGAGTCAAAAGTTTTTTATTCTTATTATCATGTGGGGTATCATTAAAGGAAACGTTATGAAAATGAAAAAAAAAAAATTTTTTTTATCTTTTCTTAATTTTTTATTCAATTCAAATACAAAAACGTTTTTTTTTCTCACGAGCCGCGGGGCCCCTCGGCGGTGGTGGGCCCGTAGGCTCGTGCCTACTTTGCCTATATGGTTAATCCGGCACTGATGGCGACAATCAAACGCCCACCATATTGAGAAAAATGAATAAAAATAAAGTTTGCGAACTATGTTGAGTGTATCATTGAATAGGTATTTGAAAATCATCTTCAGGTTTCTCTTATCATTTTTCATTTGGAATGACCATTTAGGATCTATAACGATTTAAAGTTGAAAAAACTAAAAAGGGTAAAATAAAAAATAAAAAACCCGACTGCGTAAAAAGTGAACTTAACTTAAATAAAAAATTTAAAAGAAAAAAAACAAGTCCAGTAGTCTAGAATTCTTTTAAATAATATTGAAGCGACTTTAACAGTCGGAACCCATTAGAAATTCTAGACCGGATCAAATTTTGCCAATAATGGATCCCGTTCAATATTACTGTACGGTACGCCTGTACCGACTGTTAGGTGCGGGGTGGTTTGTTAATTTTGTTATAGTCCGCATTTACATAAAGTGTTGCTGTTTTGGGGGATAATTCCCCATTTCGTGAGTTGTGAGTGTTGGTGTTCTATTTTAAACAACAGATTACTAAAAAATCAATCGGAATAGATCAGACGTCAACATATTGCCGGAACTAGTCATCATTACAACATTTACAACGGCAAGTAATAAGTCGTAAAAGTAAATTAATGAGGGCGGGACAGGAAACGTAACACAATGGTTCCCGTACCGGATATTTGAAGTTCCAAAGGGTCTGACCTTGACTATTAGTAGATACTAGATAACTTGCAATTTTATCGTCAACTTACCGATGAAGGTCGCGATAGAACAGCAAGTTTTAAGTTGATTTAGCCCAAATAAAGCTTCACTTAACGCATTGTAATCAAGCCACAATGAAAAGCCGTTTATAACAAATAACAAAGAACGTAGGTATATAAAGGTAAACCTTGCATGTTTCATGAGCAGCGCTTGCAAACAAAATTATAGCAATTTTCAAACAACCATAATTCTAAATGAAAACGAAAATAAACTGAGATTTAAAGGCTCGACCGGGAAGGAACTAAAAGCAAAATAATTGTTGGTTCTGCAGTAATAATAGATGGTTTTCACTGCGAGGTTATAAAGAGGCAGGTAGGTATGCCTTTCAGGTTCTGAACACTTGTTGCCAATTTATAAATATTATACATTATACACTTTAGTTCCTTGCTTTTAGCTATAAACGAAATTCAGTTAAACAATGGCCTCGATTCGGAGTGTACCACGACTTAACTAAACTAAATGTATTCCTGTCACTTTCTAAAATAAGATTAAGAAAAGAGACAGAAAACCAACAGCTGACTTTAGTGCTGTCAAAGTGACGTTAAACGCCCAAAAACGACTTAAATAAGATGGCGTACATTATGATGGCATCTTATTTTGCGCATTTAACGTCACTTTGACAGCACTAAAGTCAGCTGTTGGTTTTCTGTCTCTTTTCTTAATCTTATTTTAGAAAGTGACAGGAATACATTTAGTTTAGTTTAGTCGTGGTACACTCCGAATCGAGGCCAATGATGTAACAAAATGTCACTTCCGCAAAATATAACCAATTCAATTCAATATTTGTTATTATAATATAGCTCCATCGTGTGAACGACGATTCTGCCTATGTCCGGTAAAAACGATGTGAACAACGATGAGTATTCCATCCTAGTGATGCACATGTGGTGTGGAGTTACAGGTCAACATAATTTACAATCATACTTTTACTTTCCCGTATACAGGGTATAAGGAAAAGTATTATTTCAAACCAAATACTCTACTCTACCCATCAAACTGAACAACTATTACTATAGGAGTAAACCGATCGAAGCAAAAAAAATATCAGCTGTACCATACTAAACTCCAATACCTAATCGACTCAACGTATGGAACAGCAGACATTTTTGTTCTGACAGGTTTGCTCCCATAGTAAAAGTTGTTCAGTTTGATGGGTAGAGTATCTTTTTCTAACACCATATACAGGGTGTAACAAAACACCCTAGTAATACTTAAGGGGGTGCTTCAGACCAACAAACTGAACAACTTTCACTATGGAGCCAACATCTAGAAAAAATTAAAAAAATCTGCTGTCTCATGCATTTTAGTCGAGTCGGTACTGCAGTTTTGTATGGGACAGCTGATTTCTTTTATTTTTTCTCGATGTTGGCTCCATAGTGAAAGTTGTTCAGTTTGATGGTCTGAAGCACCCCCTTAAGTATTACTAGGGTGTTTTGTTACACCCTGTACTGTACAGGGTGAAATTGATATCATTGGCATCCTTTTAAATTAAGAGTCTACCCATCAAACTGAACAACTTTTAGTATGGGAGCAAACAGATCGGAGCGAAAATAAAATCGGCTGTTCCATACTAAACTGCAATGCTTACTCGACTCAAATGTATGCAACAGCTGATTTAATTTTTGCTCCAATTGGTTTGTTCCCATAGTAAAAGTTGTTCAGGTTGATGGGTAGACTCTTAGTTTAAAAGGATGCTAATGATATCAATTTCACCCTGTATAAAGATAATGTCATCTCATAAATCTAAAATCTAACAAAATGTAAAACTTAATTAAAATCAAATAGCGCAAGTAATAAATCAATATAAACCCGACCAATTCGTACAACATCAACACTGCAATTATAAATCAATTAAAGCGAGGCACTGTTATTAAACTTATCCGGAACCACGTGCTGGTAATTATATAATGTTCCTTACTTGAGTTATAGTCCCACTAATACGGATCGAGATAGCCACACGAAAGGCCCGCTGAACGCTCGCCCACTATTTATGGTCACCCCTGATAATGTAGCGCTTTAATAAAACAAATAATTTTACAATGGCTTTAAGCAAGCTTTAAGTGTTGATTAGATGAATAAGTGTTTGTTTGGAGAAATAATACGATTCCTTCCTGAAAGCTGGGAATAGAGTTCGATACTTATTTAAACTATGCTTTAAATTGTATTAGTTAAAACCAAGAATTTCATTAATATCTTAATATTAATAAAACCGTTAATGATAATGCTAATTATAGTTATAATAGTTTAATCACAAAAGGAAGCTGACTTTGTTCTTTGAGTGTTGATCGTTATTGTGAAAGACAACGTCGGTTGGGATATACAAGGTGTAAGGAAAAGTATCATTAACCTTAAACCACATACTATAACTATACCCATACTGAACATCTTTTAATATGGGAGTAAACCTGTCAGAGCAAAAAAAAAAATCTGCTGCTCCATACTAAACTGCAATTACCTACCCGATAAAAAATTATGAGACAGAAGATTTCTTTTTGTTCTTACTGGTTTGCTTCCATAGTAAACGTTGTTCAGTTTGATGGGTAGAGTACGTGGTTACAACATCAACCAAATGTTGAAGTTATAGCCGTACATACTAAAAAATTTGAAAAGGGTACAGTCCACAACAACATGTCTATTTGTGTTGCCGACTGTAAATAGGACATGTGCTCACTTCACTCGGGCTCCTGAATAATTCATAGCACGAGTTATCGATATGCAATGCGATACCACTTTTATCGATTATCATTTCAGTAGAGTTGAATATTTATGTGTCCAAGTTTTATTTAGAAATATACCTTTTATTATTAGCTTCGATAACTAATACTTTATTGAAATCTATATCATCATCATCACTATACGTCCCACTGCAGGGCACAGGCCTACCCTCAGGGAGGGTGTGTGGGCGTTAGTCCACCACGCATGCCCAATGCGGATTGGTAGACATCACATACGCATCGAAATTTCTTCTTCAGCGTATGCAGGTTTCCTCACGATGTCTTCCTTCACCGTTTGAGAGAAGACGTGAAGCTTACTTTACGCAACATTGTATTTACTTTGAATACGGTGTAAGTCTCATAATATCTCAAAATAATCTCTTTTAACGCGAAGTAATCACACTTTAAGGTAATCTTACCTGTTTCATTAAAAAGTATAATTAAACGTTGCATTACTCAGGTACAAGTAAGAGATAACAAAAGCAGTTACGGTAAATTAACAGGTAAGTAAATGAAGCAATAGATAGCATAGGTGTTAACGAGGCGAAAGCCAATCAATTATAATTTAACTTAAAACACTAACATAGAGCTATCGACTGCTTTAAACGATAACACCAAATACGTTCACGTTAATTCCATCGAAAGTCTCTGGCTGAGCTTTTAACAATATAGATAAATATAAATAGGAAACGAATTATCAAACCGCCTCGAACAATACTACTTGGGATTAAGACTTAAATTTGAAAAACAAAGAAATGACTACTGCAATGTTACTGTGGTAAAAGTAAAATTAACTAGAACCAATTTAGATTTTATTTATTAAGAAAATGCGTTGCGAAGGTAACTTTCTTAGATTGAAGATACGTCCTAGTTAAGTTACTTACAGTTAAAATGACAAGCACAGACATCTCAATTAACTGACCTTGGTTTAAAAGGTAAGTAAACTATAAATCTAATACATACAATGGATGTGACACTAGACTTGTGGTCAACAATTTAGGTACAAGGGTGCCTTGGCTTCATCAAGCTATTAAAATTGGCAATTGAATTTTTAATCTTAGTACATTTAATATTTTATTGATATATTAAAACATAGCTCGGGCTTCGGGTTTGCTGGAAGAAATCTCTTTACAGATAAGCTCGCCCTTTGTAATTGTCTATTATGTTGTTTTGATATATATTTCCATGTGTACAATAAAGTATAAAAATAAAATAAAAAAATAGCTTGGCAAAAAAAGATTAGAAAACGGGGACAGCAGGAAGTAAATAATTTAGTGCAAATTGTAGGTCGGTCTTGGCAGGTTTTATTCGTCATTTTGACGTTATTTAAAGAGGCGTCAAACTTATCTACTCTTTTATGTTTCACTGTTTATACTGTTAAAGATTAAGTATAACAAAATTAATCGCAATGCACCCAAAGCAAAACATTGATCGTGAAAGTCAGTTTGTCTGTGAAATTTCCTTATTTATTTGAAGAGAGCAGACTGCAGTCGGCTTGCACGGCACGGAGCGGCGCGGCGGGTAGCTCATCACATATGAAACGTCTGAACCTTAACCCTGCTGCCGAGATGGCTGAAGGTACGACCACACTAGGCGATAATTGAAGCTCACCGTGGAACAGATATGTACTTTAATGTAAATAACACTGAGAACATTTGAAAATACACATATAAAAACTTGCTTTGGAAACGATCTTGCTTAGGAGAAAAGATCACGTTCAAGACATAGAATCTACCAATTTAGATTTGTAGGAAGCACGAAGGTGGGACTAGGTGGCGTAACTGATATCAGAACAAGTAGGCATAGACAATTAAAGAACAGCAACTGTAAATTGAAAATGTTATAGGTATCATAAAATTCATAAAAAGAAGAATTCCTGTTTGGCGAGCGGGTATGGCGTGATTCGTTCAAGTTCAGGATTTGCGATTTTTGAAACTCATTCTTTAAGCTCAGCAGTTGAAAATGTAAATATTACTATGGAGACATGCATCTTTCTACTGCTGATTTGACATTAAAAAATCATACTCAAGGAGTGCGATTTTTGAAAGGCAAATCAGCAGTAGAAAGATGCGTATCTCCTTACATTTTCAACTGCTGAGTTCAGCGTACGAGATTCAAAAATCGCACTTCTGGTCACACACGAGGCACGATTGAGAAGATTGGTACGTTCGTTTTTTATTACGTTTGAAATAAAAGTTGTAAAAAAAATGAGTTTATTTATGAGTTGCAATTTGTAAGCTAAATTCAAACATAGGTAAGTACCTATTTTAATTTGAGTGTTCTGATAAGTTTATTCAGAATTACAACACCCCTCGAAAGCAATAGCCGCAGGTCACGTAAGCCAGCACCGCATTGTCGGAGATTTTTGCCACATTACGTTATCAGAGACCGTGCGGTATACCTGGCAACTTTCGCGGTGCTTTCTAAATCCGCAAGAAGATTAAGGTACGCAGCTCTGTTACAACGTGAAGCAGTGCCTGCCGGTTTAGATCTCTGATCACATTGTTTACATGACGGTTTAATTTACTTGTATGACTGTTTTGGTAATTAAAGACAATTTAAACAAAGGTATTTTAAAATTATCAGCAGATTTTGTACGTAGCGTTATGTATGATAATATGCTAAATTTTTAGTACAATGTTAAACAGAATAAATAATATTAATAGGTAAACCATTAATGAATATACATTGTATTAAACAGTAGTAGGTATACAGCTCGGTAGCCTTACACTACACATTCCTTGTAGTATCGGGCGCGGCCACCAGGGGGCGCGATGGTATCGCACGTCGTCGGCCGCGAGAGAATTATTATTGACCGGTTACCTACATCTGGCCAGGAACGTGCCGTGCGGCAAAACAGCAACACTACTTGCTAAATTGCAGAATTATTATTCACAGGTACAAATGCAGTCTAAACAATTTACTAGATGTTGCTAAGTGACGACATAAAATTATTATGTGCGAATACTTTGTATTTACGACTGCCTTTATACCATTTCTTGCAAGCCTGACTAAAATACCTATAGTCCATTCCAAATAGCAACGAAATTTTAAGGCTATTTTGACTTACAGATTTGAAACATTTACTCTCACTTGTTCTTAGAGAACCTCTCTGATGGTATATCTTCCTGATAAATAAAATAATATTTGCCAATCAGAATTGACCAGAAAGCTAAACAGGAATCGAAAAATATTTCGTCCATAAATAGAATGAAATATACTAGAGATGTTTCTGAAATCCTGTCATTTATAACTATACTATACTATGCTACATATAGTACCACGGAGCTTGGATATATTACATGTATATTAAAAGTATTTTTATTTTTGAGTACCTAATTACGAAAACATAATATGGATATGCCTTTCTGAATAAACATAATTTAAAAAAATCGGTCCACCCACACCGTTTTTCATGTTGTCCAATTAAATACTTTCGACAACAAAACATCTCGGACAACTTGGTCAACTCAGAGAACATTGTATAAGTTAACCAAATTGTCAGAGTTTTTCATGTTATCTGAGTTGTTCATGTTGTTCGATTTGATCAAATTTCAATCAATCAATCAATCAAATATACTTTATTTTACACCAAAACAAACAGTAAAATACAGAGAAAAAAAATGAAAAATGAGAAATGTCCAAGTTCTACGATATTTTAGCAGTTCCTGGATTCAAGAACGATCCTGGGATTGTTTCATTAAATAAATAAATTAAGACGTGTCCACATTATTCTTGTGAAAAATGAAGTTTAAGTAAATATGCATCCGAATATCCGATCTCTAGTAATTACCTACCTATTAAAACATATCAATTTTCCACATATGTCGGCTCGTTTCATTACAAAGCTTCCATACATTCCACCCAATATTACATAATTAAGTAGAAACGAAAATTTACATTTGGTATTGTAGTGCAACGCTTTCCCTGCCAAATCGGAACATCTTTCACGCGTGGCAAGGCAACACAGAGGAGCGGCGACATCACACGAGCGATCACAATCTAGCTGGATGCCGTCACGGTGCGTTCCAGTTTCGATTCTGATACGAATACCTACCACACACATCATACAACTTGTCTGTAAAACCATTACAGAGTGTAGATGAATCACTACTGATTGGCTGCTTGCTCGCAGATAGTGTAGAATGGGCCTTCATCTTCAAATCTAAAGCTTTCATCTTCCATGGTTAACGTTTTCTTCAGTATTTTTTTTTAATAATTTTTTTTATTTGATTACATTTTTGTGGAATACAAATGATTCAGACCCTGACTCCCAAAGTCGGAGAACCGGGTATTGCTAGATTTGCGAGGCAGTTTCTTCCCCTCCTGTTACAATAAGTATGTAGGTATAATACCAACTAAATTAATTAGGTACATAATTGATTATATTATTAATATGCTAGATTTAACTTATACAGGGTGTAAAAAAACACCCTAGTATTACTTAAGGGGGACTACCAAACTAAACAACTTTCATTATGAAGCCAACATCGAAATCGGGAAAAAAAATCCGCTTTTTCATACAAAACTGCAGTACCGTCTCGACTCAAATGTAAGGGACGGCAAATTTTTTTTATTTTTTCTCGACGTTGGCTCCATAGTGAAAGTTGTTCATTTTGATGGTCTGAAGCACCCCCTTAAGTATTACTAGGGTGTTTTGTTACACCGTGTATTACATTTAACTTTTTGGTTGAAATTCAATGTATAGTCATAAAGTTTTAACTTTTCAGCCTATTACCGAGTTACCCGACGTTATTAGTTTATTTTAAATTCATTTAAGTTTAAATAATCGTTCATAAATCAACAACATTATTCATTGTATGCTCGCGCGCACATGTTAATTACAGTAAAATAAATTGCGTACCAAGAGACGCCCGAAGGAGCGAAAGTTGCTACCGAACGAACCCGACCGATCTTACACTTCGATAAATTCATTTATCACTTATTACACGGCTACAATATCTAGGCTACCTGTGTTCGCCTACTGTGAACAGCTAGTTCGAAAGATCGTGGAAGTGTCGTACAAAACGCTAGTACCTACCTCACTACAACAACAGAGATTATATCTCTATGATCTTGGCTTCTAATGTTTTGTCTCTGAAATATTGAACGTTTATAGTTTATTTGTTAGTTCAGTCTAGTTAGATATAAATGGTTATCTGTTAACTTTCATTTCTTAATTATTGTTAACAATAACTTAGCTCGGTATAAAAGGAAACTTTTTCGAAACGCTTGATTCTAACACCTTTAATTCCGATGCACAATATTGGAGGTGACTGTACACGGAAACGCTTAAGTTGCGCTAAACGAATGGCTTTCATCTCGTGTCGGTCACCTCGTCGACAAAGGACAATAATTTACTTATTTTATTTAGGTACGCTTTCAGTCCTCGCAATTTTCTTAACTTATATGCCTTTGTTATTTAAAATGAAACAGTCCTTAGTAAACACCTCAATGCATGGAATATCTGTCTTTAATAATCAATAACATAATTTCCGAACATTCAACACAACAAACAAACCAAAGTAAAATAAAACCGGTCAAGTGCGAGTCGGGCTACTAGCGCACCGAGGGTTCCGTATCACACCACCACAGAACACAACATTATTAACTTAGAAAAAAAACTTTTTTTGTCCGAGACCTTTAGCGCGAGACCGACTCACACTTGGCCGGTTTTTAGTATTTGTTTTTATTCTGTAGAGTTTGCTCTATAATCACACAAAGTTTGACGCTTTTATGTATTACCGTTTTTACGATAGAGCGTGAAGAAAAAACGTTGATAAAAACTAGTTTCTTGTTGAGAACCAAATATAATTAATTTTTAACATTTTGACATTTTTATTATTTGTTAACAAATCCGCCGTAATACCGCATAATTTGAGAAATTTTCAACTATCTAGCTATTACGGTTCAAAAGTTACAGCCCTAAATTGGTAGGACAGACGGACGGACAGACGGACAGACAAGACAGACGGACAGACAAGACAGACAGACGGACGGACGGCCGGACAACGTAGGCTTAGTAATAGGGTCCCGTTTTCACCCTTTGGGTACGGAACCCTAAAAAAGGAATATAGTAACGGGTAAATGAGCCAGATCATGGGAGATCAGCTGGCACTGTAGATGGAATGCCGGTCGCATTCAGCAGCGAACCAACTAATATAGATTAAATTACTATTAATAACTATTGTTACTAACATTTTGTCTTAGGTATTGCATTTATAAATTTAAACTGTTTGTGATTCACAACGCTACTGCGTTGCTAATCCAAATCTGTAAATTATTAAACGTTCACAACACGCCAGCTATAAAGATGTTATAAACAAGTTTTTCCTGTAGTTACATAAATTAACTAAAACGGCCAAATGTCAGCCAAATTTGGTGTTGAATATGTTGGCTCATAAAAATAATATAAATAAACTTTTACTCGATTATTTTGTTTGTGAGGAAGTCGTCAAAAGGAAATGGGACGGAGATTTATTTTTATCGCTTTGATGAAAGTTTGTTTACCTAACTACTTATATTTTTGGAAATTTAAAATTTTAGTATTTCGATCTTGATTCAAAGACATCCAATCACATCTAGGGGTCATCATTTCAGCGGTCACTTATTTCTCAAAACATCATCTTTCACACAATCCATTCATCTTTTCTTCAGTCTTCATCTTCTACTAAACCAATACAACTCGTCTCGTAATATGACACTGGTCTTTGCATTACATGTCCATACAACAATAATCTGTAATTTTGCGAGGCAGATCATACCTATGCTAGTTTGGAACTTCCTCTAATATACTCATTTCTAATCCTATTCATTCTAGTTATACCACTTGGGAGGGCTATAGCAAGCCTAAGCATATAATTATTGTGTTTGCGGCATTCTCGCCCATATTTTACACATATACCTCCAAACTTATGGTATTTTCTTTTCGTTTTCGGGTATGCAGACTTCTTCACGAAGTTTTTCCTTCACCGCCGACCCAATGATAATGACAAACTGACAATGACTTCCGTAGAACTAAAGTGGTACAGGCCAGGAATAGAACCGCTGCTGCCTCATTGAGTCGCTAACTTTGTTCCTTATGGACTATCATCGCTCAAACAAGTTATACCACACATAAGGTTATCTCGAAGAAATAACATAGTATATTTCATTCATTCATTATGACGACAGGTCAGGTTCCTGATTTGATGTGAGGAGGATTCGGGAGGCGCAGATCATTCTCGTAATCTGTCGCCATTTCATACACACTGAGTTGATTCAGTGCTTCACGTTCCGATCTCTTAATCTTTCTGTTTGAATGAAGCGAGGTCCCGAAAGTCGGGAGAAAATAAATAGTAAATGATAGTCCTATATAAATGTTATTTCATAGCGTGTCACGTATAGTGTCCTAATAAACTAAAGGTGCTACATTGTTTTCCGCTTTATAAGTCTAAAAGGGTAATAATTCACAATTTATCTTCGCTAAGGCGCTATTCAACGATCGTAGCTCCAGATAAAAGATAGTCATGTCACACAAATTGACTATCGGAGGTTAATCCCAATATCGTGTGACCTGAGCTAGAAAGTTGCCGCTAAATCGACGTTCAGCATTAGTCAATCAAGTTATAAATAAGTATCTGATAAAGAACAATTTGTTTTACTTCCAGACAAAGATCCTTTAAGAGTACCTACCTACCTACCTATTGACATTCAATGGAAAATGTAATGTTTTCTTTTATGGTTCATTTGACTCAATAGTAATTGACTTTTACGAGTTTGGAAGGGATGGAAAATTAGACGAATGTACCTTATTTTATGTTAATTTGTGGTAAGTCTTGTGGTAAGTAAGTCTTTACCATTTTTGGCGTTTCTTGCTAATCCTGTTCCATATCTACTTCAAACCAAATTATTATTCTTATCTGCGCCTGCACTTTATAAGTACATGTCATGTTTAGAGGTTATTTATGATCCAAGTGCATTTACAAGTACATAGTTTTATTTGCAGCTCATTTGAATATCTCGCTCTCGAAGATAGTACGTGTGTTGTGTACACTCGGAGCTCTTTAGAGTACAACGTTCCCATAAGTGGTCCTTGCACGGTTAGTTTAGCAAAGCTTGAGAATCACTACATAGATCATAGTGTGTAACATGGGTTCTCAAACTTTTGTTACTGCGTACTGTACAACTCTTAGGCTGCCTGTCCACTGAAGCGGAGTGAGGCTGCGGAGCGGAGAAACGAGTAAATATTAACCAATAAGATTGCATACAATAAAATTGCGGAAATTTTATGCAATCCTATTGGCTAATATTTCTTCGCTTCTACGCTCCGCAGCCTCGCCCCCCTTCAGTGGACAGGCAGCCTTAAAATACGTGTTATGGATTCATTGGAGACCCACTGTAGCATTTGCACTACGACTTAAAACAGAATAACGAATAATTTGAGGTATTAAAACTACCTACCATGGTACAATAATATACTGCGCCTGGTATTCTCTTCCGATCACGTGACTGATCACGTGACTGACACAAGCCTACGTCATCATACCCTTTTACCATGTTTAGCGGCCATTTTTTTGTGACGTAGGCTTGTGTCACTCTGGAAATAGAAGACCTTGTTTTTTTAGACTATGCTAACTACATAATAATATTTTTTTACCTACCAGGAGTGCGATTTTTGAATCTCATTCGCTGAGTTCAGAAGTTGAAAATGACTATGGAGATAAGCATCTTTCTACTGCTGATTTGACTTTCAAAAATCGCACTCCTGACTCCTGAAGTATGATTTTTGAAAGTCAAATCAGCAGTAGAAAGATGCCTATCTCTATACATTTTCAACAGCTGAGTTGAACGCATGAGATTCAAAAATCGCACTCTAGGAATTCGACATGACTTGCTAAAATGAAGATTGAAATGAAAGTTCGTGTAGAGTCGCATGATGATGAGACCTGGTCCAGTCTTCTGAAAACAAGAACAGCCAAAAGACAATAATAAATCCAGCAGTCGCTAAATAATTTGACGAGATGAAAGATTTTTTGCCCCCATAGAGTAGGGGTTCGTATTCTGAAAATGTTATCGAAATCCTTGGAGCCGTTTTCTAGAACGCGAATACACAAAAAAAATTTGCTCATTTAATAGTATTGTATACATTTGTAATGTAAGCCTTGGACAAAAGAACCTTGAAAACATACAAAGCTGTATAACAGACAGAGCATTATAAAGGAATAAAGAGATGCATACCACGTTGTATATCACCTTGACCCAAGGAGTCTATGTCCTTATCATCACAGGTAGGTTCGGTACGTGTTGTCTTACCCATAACGTTACTATACCTTACAGGAGTACAAGAACTGACATGATTTGTGAAATGAAAACGTTTTTCGGAACTTATCGGCAGGGTAAAAATTGCTATTTGCATAAAACCTCTGTGTATAATTCTGAATCTAACGTGATATCGTGGATAATTTAATGAAATAGTGTTAGTATATTTCACAAAATTATAGACGATTTCACTTTAGATTCACAATTATTCACAGAGCTCGATTTTTTACCCTGCCGATAAGTTCCCAAACACAATTCTATTGCCTCGCATCACGTATCCCTTTCTAATTATACTGTGATGCCGCTAGGTACATCTCGCTCTCCCAGCTGTCAGTCTCTCTATTCCCTGGTATAGTAACTCTATGGTCTTACCACAGTTTGAGTGCCCTAGGTGGACAACAAAGAACTCTCGCTCACGAGCTGTCGAACCTAATTAAGGGCATCTCTCCATCGCGGGCTGATTTATAGCGATCATTAGACCGCGCAGCCGACGCCGGCGTCACGACACCGCGACGCCGCGCCGACGCGCAATGGACAACCAACACGAATAAACTTCTATTGATGCAATGTTATTATGTTGAGAACTTTGAGCTAATAGATGTCTCTTATTTATTTACAACCAATTATAATACAATGCGCCCGCAGGTTCTTACGTGTTCTTAATAACTCAAATTAAAAATGTTAAGTCTCTTTTTGAAGCGATCACACGACATGGTTACGGTTGTTGATATCTTAGTTATTACATATAACTAAGTTTATCATACAAATATTTTCCTCTTACGGAATTCGAAACCGCGACGGCGCGACCCTCGGCACAGCAGGCAGGTTCACTACCTACTGACCGTATAGATATATTTTTATCCATTTATTATCATAAATAATTTAGAGCTATATCTAGAAGTAAGGCAACCTTACTTGACAACTTGATGTTAATATCCACATGAGATATGAGGTTGAGCCTTAGGTTAGAGCAAGAAACATTGCACAATACAGTATCAGTAATGAAATTACACTGCATCGAAGCTCATCGAGAAACAACGGTGTTTACCGACACAGTACCTACCTTGTTGTTTACAACTACTATAAGCGTCAGTGACGGTCTGGCCTCAGGGAATACCGGGACTTTTCCCGGTGAGCCGGTACCCCCGTGGGCCGGACCGGCTCAGCTCTTCTTCCCCCTTTTTCATCCCACAGAAAATGTCACGGCCCACTCCAGAATCTTTCTGGCCCACCCCAGAATAGACGAGAGTCACTTAAAAATTTCTTAAAAATTTGGGAAATTCAGAAAAATGTGTTTTTTGCAAAATTGCAAGCTCGCTTCGTTCGTTCAGTTTTGTTTTTGTTTTGCTCTCTAATCATAAGTTTGGTTGAACGGGCCTCCAAACCTGGAGAAGATTTTTAATCAAATTCAAAACAAGGCCAAAACATGTTCACTGTTCCGTAAGTAACTGAGTCGGAGGCCCCCTACGTAGTCAAAGACAGTCAAAATATATTGCGAATTATCGAGCTCGCTCAATCTTTTTATTTCACGAACATGTCTACTCAATTTCGGCATGAGCTGAAAACTCCTGGTTTTAAATCCTGTTGCGGTGACGCATTCTAGCATATCGTAGGGTCCTTCTTCATAGATTGCCGTACGGGACATCGAACTTCCGCTGGTCGATTAACGCTTGGTCGAAAGAACTACTGACTTTAATACGCCAGTGGCGACAGGCTCTCTCCCCGTCACACTTAGGGTTGCCAACTTTTTTTAGACCAAATATAGTATTTCGAGCCTTAGTGCCCGAAAAAATATAAGTAGTAGATCGGGAAAAAATAAGAAAAAATATAGTATTTTTCGAATTTGTTAATTTAACATTTTTTCAAAAAGATGTTTTTGCTACTTTTTGGTTTGAATACCAAGTTGTTATTTTCAAGGAACAATCATTTTTCTATTTAGTATTCGTTATAGAAAATAATGCATCCTGTAAACGCAGAAGTCACTGGATTCGATACAGAAATAATACAATTTCTAAAAAATAGATAAATCTGACTTTAGGAAGACTTGTTGTCACTTTTGAATAGTATATTTAGTAGAAAATTGTTTATGGAACAAATGTGATGAAGAGAAAGAAAATTGTTAAAATAATGTTAAGTTATTGGTCATTTTTATTGGACCTAAGTACCAATATATTTAAATTCTCTATAAATTATTTGCTCATCAAAATATAGTAGTTTTGCCTACTATATATTTTTCCCAGAATTATAGTAGTAGGGCCCCTAATATAGTAGGATACTATATTATATAGTAGGGTTGGCAACCCTAGTCACACTGGACAGAGTTTCTTTACTATACTAGGGAAACGAGGATGTTCTGAGGTTTCAGAATATCTCTGACTACCCCTCGGGGAATATAGTCGTGAGCATATGCTTAAGCTTCTTCATACGCTGACGGTGTTTTAAGGAGATGATCAGACCATCAAACAGACTAAATTTTTCCATGGGACTAATATCGAAATCTGATGATCGAAATGGTCTAAATATCCCAGGATCATCCCCCTAAAAAAACGTCAGCATATTATCCTGTATAATGTAGCAAATTCTCGAGCTCGCTTCGCTCGCTCTTGGTTCTTGGTGGTATTGCAGCGACCTAGTCCTAAGAGGGGTTAAACGGTCAGTATTTCATCAGTCTGGTCCATCATTCTGGTCGATCGTTGAATGACGCCAGAATGATGCCAGAATGATGAGTGGGTTACACGATCAGTTTCCCATCATATTTCATCATTCACAATGGAATGACGGAAATGATTATATTTAATTTTACCATCATTCCGTCAGTCCATCATTCTCCCATCATTCTCCCGTCATTCAGACTAGACTGATGGACCAGAGTGACGAAATACTGAACGTGTAACCTCCCTCTAAATCACATTGCAGTAAAATATAAGAGGTTGCTTCAGTAGCTCTTGATTTACGATTGGAGTTAAATCTCAAGCTCACTTTGCTCGCTCCAGGGATTTACATACCAGATCTTATTGCAGATTTGGAATGGCCAAAATATCAGACTAAAATATCGAACTTGCTTCTCTCGCTCCTGGTTTTTAGTCGCTTATGGAACGATGGTGGTGTCAATACGTTCGTTCGTCTGTCAAACGCGTTTTTTATTGTAACGGCCTAGTCATATTGTAGTAAAATCTCAAGCACGCTTCGCTTAGATCGTGAAAAACTCGGGCTCGCTTCGCTCGCTCCGGGTCTTAGATTGTTTTGTAACCTGACCCTGATCTAGACCTACAGGGAAAAAAATATTGCTTCGCCCATCCGTGCCCTTTCTTTTGACTTTGTCATAGTCGGGGAAAAAGTCAGTGGGCCGCTTGTTTGACACATTTTCCCGGTAGTTTTTTGAGTTCCAGACCGACGCTGTAAGCGTAACTACGTACCTGATGCTCTCGCAGCTTTCTCAGAAGCTCGTGGTACGGCGCTGCGCGGGCGGCCGCGAGCGAAGGCGGCGGCAAGCGTCCCTCCATGCCATGAAGCCATCGACGGAGGCACCTGAGCTCATGAGCAGTATCTACGAAAAGAGTTATAATCTTAATCGATAATGAACGACCATTTTATCGAGCGTGAAACTATCGTGATTGGATTGATTAAATATAAGATCGAACGACTTTATGACGAGATTCAGTTAAAACATCAATGATTACATTATTGATCGATCAGAAGTGCGGTTTTTGAAAATCATACGAGCGACTTGGCAGTAGAAAGATGCATAATCTCCATAGTAATTTTGACATTTTCTACTGCCAAGTCGCTCGTATGATTTTCAAAAACCGCACTTCAGATAAAATTATGAACAAAATCCGAAATTATCCGGATACATAGAGCGCCATCTTACAAAGAAAACAAAAACCGAAACAGATAACATGGATTGAAACCACGAACCCGAATAGCGCCATCTGCTTAATTCTTAACGAACTAAGGAGTCGGCCGTGTTGCGGTCCGGACCATAAAATTGTGTTCCTGCATAAACAGATGGCGCTGCGCAACAAGTATTTTGGGAGGCAAACTTCTGGATCTCCTATAGATTGGGATTATTAGTTGGGTACTTTGTATAGGTACTGACCAACAGTATCCGCCGCTTCACCATCTCTGTGCAGTTGTTCAGGACTGAGCAGAAGGCGGAGACCCTCCCACTTCACGTTCAAATGCTCAATGCGCCAAGTAACCTGCGGCACAGATAAAATAATACTACCTGCGCTCATCAAAGTTGGTGGTTAAATAAAATATAATTTAAAGTCACTCTCACTGCCTCATTCCTCACTCTTAAATAAAATGAAAACCCTTATGTTTAAGTTTTCTGATTTATGTTAATCAATAGCTATGCCCGGCATGCGTTCCAATGCTTCGGTTTTGTTAGAAACCTTCGCGGGCATGCGCTCTACAAACCACCAAAGTTTCGTCGCAATCAGACGAACGGTTTAGGAACACATGAGGATCAAAAACAAACAGACATTGTAATCATTTTCTTACATAGGTATAGTCGAGCGGGATAATTACTAACGGCTGTAACTTTTGTTCTATAAGCTCTTATTTGGTAGCGATAGCGACGACAGAAAGGCATTTAACGCAGAAATATGCTTTTATTCTTACTTCAGCACCTGCCTCCGGGATTCGCTCGAGTATGGCTGAAGCCTGCTCAATGAACTTCGCACGGCGCGGCTCCACCGACACCAACTCTGTCATGCGGCTCTGTGAAGTGCGACAAATAATTAACTTTGTTGTTATTGGTGAGACAGCTGCTTACGAGCCCCCCACACCGAGCGCAGTGCGACGCTCCCTGAGCTGAGAAACGCTGTAATAGACAGTTCAAAAAAAATTCTAAAACCATCGCGCGATTAGATTTTGTATGGAATTATCACCGAGCCGAGTTCATTGTGTATCCATTATTTCATGACATGATTGAATTAGTAATGCGTACTTACTGCACTAAATCAGTTATTGGAGGAGGGTTGTCTATCTAACGACGCCTTTCGGCTGAAATGATGATTGTACAAATACAAAATATTTATTGAACCAATGTGTGATACAGGTTTACAGGACACCTTATGACAGAAGCTATGAGTTACCTTGCTCCAGAGACCTCCGATAGACGAGAAAATATAATAAAACAGGTCAAGTGCGAGTCGGGCTACTCGCGCACCGAGGGTTCCATACCACACCACCACAGAACACAACATTATTAACTTAGAAAAAAATTTTTTTTTGTCCGGGACCTTTAGCGTAAGACCGACTCGCACTTGGCCGGTTTTTAGTATTTGTTGTTATTCTGTAGAGTTTGCTCTATAATCACACTGAGTTTGACGCTTGTATGTATTACCGTTTTTACGATAGAGCGTGAAGAAAAAACGTCGATAAAAACTAGTTTCTTGTTGAGAACCCCCTTTTAACTTTTTGACATTTTTATTATTTGTTAACAAATCCGCCGTAATAACGGATGATCTGAGAAAATTTCAACTATCTAGCTATTATGGTTCAAAAGTTACAGCCCTAAATAGGTAGGACAGACGGACGGACGGACAGACGGACGGACGGACAGACGGACAGACGGACGGACGGACGGACGGACAACGTAGGCTTAGTAATAGGGTCCCGTTTTCACCCTTTGGGTACGGAACCCTAATAATTACTACCGTAAATATAACAATCCAACAGTGTATGAAGAATCCTTGGCACTGATGACCCAATTGTTAGCTGTAAGTATATTATAAGTACATCACAAAAATAATGGAAAGCTCAGTATACACTGCGAGCGTACTTCATGCCGTAGTTCATGATTGAAAGTTTGTGAGTATTAGCTTTAAAAACTCACAAACTTTCAATCATTATACCTTTATACTTTATACCTTCCATTATACAGGGTGAAATTGATATCATTGGCATCCTTTTAAACTAAGAGTCTACCCATCAAACTGAACAACTTTTACAATGGGAGCAAACCGATCGAAGCAAAAAAAAATCAGCTGTTGCATACATTTGAGTCGAATAGGCATTGCAGTTTAGTATGGGACAGCTGATTTTTTAGTTGCTCTAATCGGTTTGCTCCCATAGTAAAAGTTTTTCAGTTTGATGGGTAGACTCTTAGTTTAAAAGGATGCCAATGATATCAATTTCACCCTGTATATAGCTTTAGAGCTAGATTGTGTGTAAAAAATACATACGAAACGTTAAAAATATTAGCATCCTTTTGACATTGCGCCACTAGAAGACGGTAAAAAGTATCCAGCACATAGACATTATCCAGCAACAAGATTCATCATCTATTAGGTACTTATAAAAGAGTTCCGTGGCTGACTGGCAGATAACGCACAACCTAAACCGCTGAAGATAGAAACATGGTATTTGGAATGTAGGTACCAATATTTTACAGAGGATGTCTCGACAGTCGTGTACGTTCCACTGAAGGGCACAGGCCTACCCTCAGGAAGGTTGTATGGGCAATAGTCTATTACGCGTGCCCAATGCGGATTGGTGGACTTCACATTCGCATCAGATTTTTTCTTGAGTGTTTGCAGATTTCCTTACGATATGTTTTCCTTCACCGTTTGAGAGCAGTCGGTATTACGTACATAAGTTAGAAAAAGTCATTGGTATATGGCATGTCGTTCGTGAGGATTCGAACCCAGACCCTCATGATTGAGCGCCCATACCTCTTAACGACGACGCAACAAAACAACAATATTC
Organism: Agonopterix subpropinquella; assembly: GCA_922987775.1. Classification (NCBI taxonomy): domain Eukaryota; kingdom Metazoa; phylum Arthropoda; class Insecta; order Lepidoptera; family Depressariidae; genus Agonopterix; species Agonopterix subpropinquella. The sequence continues at coordinate 47,258,404 of OV277693.1, read as the reverse complement.
GGGCCAATAATACTTGTTATTACTGAACTTTGATACTCACCATCCGCAACTTGCGACTGGACAGATTCTCCGGACTAGAATATATTTCCTCCTGTACATGCGTGAGCCACTGGCAGAGTTCGCTGAACTCCGAGATCAGCTGATTGAGCGACCACTGTCGGTTGAACCCCGAAGTGGGGTTGAGCAGACGCGGACCGTTGTGCAACACAGACGAATTGTTTGACAATAATTCGCCGTTTGCCTCCTGCAACCAAAAATAAAGTTTCTTATACAATTATTAGAACAGTTTTTATGCAGATACTAAAGACTCTTTCAATGGCGAATCCAGAGGGATCATGAACCAATGAAATCATAGGTCCGTGAGCAATTAAGTAAGTTTAAATGTTTCTGCTTGTAATTTTCCACAAGCCTGTTTCATAAAAGGGCCTCCTTTCAAATAAGTGTGCGAGGATCGGCTCTTCCACGGCTTCCACCACGCAGGCCCAGTGCTGATTGAAAGAAGTGACTTTATTGGTCGTTTTGGTGTCAGCCAACACGCAACAGGCCCGCTCATGAGTCTTCTGCGTCCAAATCCAACGAATAGAGCCGATGGAGATGATATACCATTAAAATGGACGAACCAATGACGTACCGTCGATGATCGGGTTGTCCATGATGCGGTCATAGTGGTGCTACAGCAGCGGCCAGAGGTCGTCGCCGGCGCTGCCGCCGCCTGCTTACTCAGCGTAACGTCGATATATCCACAGCACTTACCTTGCAGGAGTCAATGATCTGGTTGTCCATGATGTAGTCATAGTGGTGCTGCAGCAGCGGCCAGAGGTCGTCGCCGGCGCTGCCGCAGCCTGCTTACTTAGCGTAACGTTGATATATCCACCACACTTACCTTGCAGGAGTCAATGATCTGGTTGTCCATGATGTAGTCATAGTGGTGCTGCAGCAGCGGCCAGAGGTCGTCGCCGGCGCTGCCGCAGCCTGCTTACTTAGCGTAACGTTGATATATCCACCACACTTACCTTGCAGGAGTCAATGATCTGGTTGTCCATGATGTAGTCATAGTGGTGCTACAGCAGCGGCCAGAGGTCGTCGCCGGTGCTGCCCCCGCTTGCTTACTCAGCGTAACGTCGATATATCCACCATACTTACCTTGCAGGAGTCAATGATCTGGTTGTCCATGATGTAGTCATAGTGGTGCTGCAGCAGCAGCCAGAGGTCGTCGCCGGCGCTGCCGCAGCCTGCTTACTCAGCGTGACGTCAATATATCCACCACACTTACCTTGCAGGAGTCGATGATCTGGTTGTCCATGATGTAGTCATAGTGGTGCTGCAGCAGCGGCCAGAGGTCTTCGCCGGCGCTGCCGCAGCCTGCTTACTCAGCGTAACGTCGAAATATCCACCACACTTACCTTGCAGGAGTCGATGATCTGGTTGTCCATGATGTAGTCATAGTGGTGCTGCAGCAGCGGCCAGAGGTCGTCGCCGGCGCTGCCGCCGTCTGCTTACTCAGCGTGACGTCGATATATCCACCACACTTACCTTGCAGGAGTCAATGATCTGGTTGTCCATGATGTAGTCATAGTGGTGCTGCAGCAGCGGCCAGAGGTCGTCACCGGCGCTTCCTCCGCTCGCTGCTGATCCCCAGCTTCTGCGCCAAGCTTCACGACACGGCTCCTTCCTGGAAGGGAAATATTAAGTAAGTTTATTAAATAAGTTTTGAGACATTTCCAGCATTATGGAAAAGATGTTAAAATTAAAACGTGTTAACGTTAACGAAGAGGCTCATGCTCGTGCACGTCCATTTTGGTTTCGCACGTAGGTATATCAAAACAGTTTTCAAAGAAGTATTATTTGTGCGATTATTAATCTAGGAGCTATATACCTACCTACAGACAACAGGTCCATGCCCTGGATCAACGATCGTATTGGGATAGCCTACTTGAAGCATAATTTTGAAAATTAAATGAAATACGAGTGCTAGTCTAAATGCATCTAAAAACATAATTGCAGTTAAATAATTCTTGGACAAGCATTTTCATAGTTTTAGGTGCCGTGGTTTTAGTTATGCCGTGGTATTACTGTCACCACCAATAGATGGCGTTGCACTCCTAAATATTCCAAGCCAGCCTTTAGTACTCTACGACTGAAAAGATGTGAAATGAATAGGAATTAAATTAAATAATTAAAGCTAACCTCTTTTTAGTGAGGCTATGGTACGGCCGCTCGAGCTGATCGCAGCGGCCGCCGTACGGCGCAGGCGCACTCCTCAGCGACGACAAAGAGAAGCTGCTCTTCATCGCAGAATGCTCGAAACCTTAAAAATACAAAAATCTAAGTTAATTACCAGAAAATATATTGATGTTAGTAATAGGTACCTATTATTGTACAGCCCCATTTTTTGTCGTGTGCTCAATGAGAAATTTATATACCATCGTAATAGGATCTCAATGAGACAGGTAGCTTATTTCGGAGAGTTATTGCAGGCTTATAACACTGCGATTATTGCTGGTTTTTCCTTCACCGCCGAGATAGTTATAATGACAAAGACAACCGTGCATAAATTCCTAAGAACTTAGTGGTACTTGCCAGGAATTAATCTTCGATTGAGTCCTTAGACGATGTAACTATGGACAAGTGACGCGTGTAATTCTACTAACAAACTTTTCTGACACTTTTTGCGGGGGACGAGGTAACATGAAATCTGCAACTTTGGATTTTATTCCATTACTTTAAATTCTAATTTTGATTGATAAAAATCATCTCGTGTGAACCCCGAATGCGTCTAGTTCGAAGTTATTATTAGCAATTATAGGCTCTCTCATTTAGTGACAAGGCATAAAACTGTATGGAAATGCACATCATCAAATGATATTGTTACGTGGCAAAGCTGGTACCTAGTTATATTGAGTCAGAAGCTCTTTTCCGTACCGTATGTAGGTATGGCCTATCACCGCTCTTAAAACCTATGCTAATTTACCTAGTGTTTTAAAAATACGGCATCGGTACTTATTCGGTTGGCCAACGAAACGAAGTCGAAGGCAGAGACAAGTCTCGAATAAAATTCAACAATACTTTGTGTAATAAAGTCTTTGACTACTTATACAACGTGTTAATGAATTAACGCAAAACTAGAAAGTAGTTTGTTTAGAATCGAGAGCAGAATCGAATTATTATGGTTTCAACATAGGATTTTTTTTTTCAAAATATTAAATAATTATTTTGCAAAATTTAAAATTTTCTGATCCCTTTGTTAACCCACCGCACAGGTACACTCGCCCTACTTACTACCAAAACAAGATTATAAAAATGTATCCATGAGTACGTTTGCGCTTTCTTTCAGTGCTGAAATGATAACAAATCATTTTCGCCTCAAAACTTAAAATGCGAATAACTTAAAATTTTAACTACCAAAATAATTCAATTATTGTTTCAATCTAATTATTTTGTTATAAATCAGTTGGGGTGTATGAGGTTTTGCGCTAATTCATTAACACGTTGTATAGGGACTAGTTACGCGTGTAGTTCTACTAACAAACATTTCTGCCACTTTTTGCGGGGGGCGAGGTAACATGAAATCCTAAACTTTGGATCCATAACTTTAGATTCGAATTTTGAATGTTAAAAATCATTAAAACTAGTCTCGTGTGAACCCCAAACGTTCTAAGTTCAAAATTATTGTTTTGCAATTATAGGCTGTCCCGTTTAGTGATAAGGTATAAAATTGAGTGTAAATGCACATGATCAATTTGTCTTATACCGTGGCAGAGGGGAAATACTACCGCAAGGCCAGTCCTTATGAGCAGTATAACAAATAGGTTTTTTTTTGTCCATTCTGTTATATTGTATAACTAATAGTATAACTAGATGGACTAACCCATATCTATAAGTAGTCAAAGAATAAAGTAGTAAGTAATTATGTATGCCTCTAAGGTATGCCTACATAATTGCATTACACGTAAGAAGACTGTGTTGCAACTGTGTTTGAAAAGACAGGTTATTTATAAATTTATTTAACACATATTATACTTACTTGTAGACATCTTGACTTGTTCCCAGGAACTTCTAATGAAATCAATTTAATTATAAATCGACAATAGCGTTCCCTAGCATCGTTTGTACTGCCTCATCAATTCTTAATCTTTGTACTAGTTCAAAAACTTTCTTGACGATTACAACTTTAAGCTCTTAGTGTTAAAGTCTAAATTCCTTCGTGTTTAAATAGTGCTATGGCGACTAGATTCGTTAGTTTAAAGTTAATAAGTACAATAAATAGAAGATTGTCTTAATCATGTAATCTTGAGGCAAGACCCATGAATTTGAAGCGCGTTTTGGTTTTGGTCGAATGGTCGGTGGTCACATTTTGGGAAATGGCGATCTTCGCTGCCTTCTCTGCGTTCACACTGCTCTTTGGCCCGTTCCTGGAAAACAAAGAAAACACAAGTTTAAGATATGGTTACAGCAAATACAGCAAGACTATCAGGTACCCATGGTAGAACCAAAGCCTTTTACATATAACGGTATATTTATTGCTCTATTAAGATTCGCAAACATTAAACTAAACATAGCTAAAGATATCATACGTAAAAAGAAAACAACAAAGAAATTTAAATCTAATTTCGCGTAGTTCACTTTCTATCACACAAAAATCAATTGTTTTCACCGAAGGGCAAATGGCATAGCGATCGAACGAAAGCCGCCGGAGTCGCAAGCAATTTACTTTTCACAGTTTCACACCAATTTGCTGATTTACACGACAAATCGACGTGGCACGACGCCGCAGGGCTACGCCACGAATCGCCGACACACCGTATCATTTTCGCGAATACTTCAACCTTGTCGACGCTCGGCGCTCGGCGCGGCGGTCGCCGCGCGGTGTCACAAAACGGTGAGAGTTTGACAAATGTCGGCTGTATTTGTAAATTGCTAAACCGCGCTGGAACCTCACGTTATCATGTCCTAGCTTTCGTAATGCGCGTGCATTTGTGCATTCATTGTTATGCTCAAGGTGCTGGCTCGACCCGTAATACTACTTTTATGGCTTCTTGTTTACTTGTTTACAAATCTAACGTAGTTAAGTATATTGTCCGTACCTTACCAGTACATAGGTACGTCACGCAAAAGCCTGTTCCTACCTACATACATACATATTCTCACGCCTGTCTCCCACTGGGGTAGGCAGAGACCACGGAACGCCACCTGCTACGATCCTGACATACCTCTCTAGCTTCCTCCACATTCATAAGTCCTTTCATGCAAGCTCGTCGGTTTCGGGTAGATCTGACATGGCCCTTTTTAAGCACGTCGCCAATTTGGTCCGTATACAGGGTGTCCCAGAAATGGTGAATCAAACTGCAATGGGAGGCAGCTTGACTAATGTCCTATCCATAAAAAATATAAAACGCACATGACCATAAAAAAAAGAATATCCAAAAAAACGGGAAAATCATCAAATTTTTCTAAGTTTCCAGCTCTAATTATCGCGTTTTGGGATAATTTGTAATTTTTTTCTGCTAATATTAATTGTTAGAGGTTGCTTCGACTGATTGTTAACATTTTACAAAAAAAAAATGTCTGCACTTCGAGCACAGAGCACTTAGTTTAATTGTTTTTTCTGAACCGAAAAATTTTCTTGCTATTTTAACCAGCTGTAGTATAAAAAAATGTATGGGACTTGTGCGGCAAACTACTTCATAAAGTTGCCTATTTAATGACGATTTTAAAATGGTACGAATTGAATTTACTTTACAAAATTGGGTGATATCAATTTTTTTGTGTGCAAGGGTGAAATTGGTTCAATTTATTCTTTACTTTTTAATTCATTTTCCACTTCTAATCCGTTGCTTCTAAGGTTAGAATTGGCTAAAAAAGTTGTTTCAATACCCGGTAGTAATGGCACGGTTTTTTAGAATCCCGGTTTTTCAAAATCCCGGTGTTTTAAAATCCCGGTTTTTTAAAATCCCGGTTTTTTAAAATTTTGTTTTTTTTTAAATCCCGGTTTTTTAGAATCCTGGTTTTTTAAATTCCCGGTTTTTTGGGAATCCTGGTGTTTTAAAATCCCGGTTTTTAAATTCCCGGTTTTTTGGAAATCCCGGTTTTTTGGAAAAACCGGGATTTTAAAAAACCGGGATTTTAAAACACCGGGATTTTGAAAAACCGGGATTCTAAAAAACCGTGCCATTACTACCGGGTATTGAAACAACTTTTTTAGCCAATTCTAACCTTAGAAGCAACGGATTAGAAGTGGAAAATGAATTAAAAAGTAAAGAATAAATTGAACCAATTTCACCCTTGCACACAAAAAAAATTATATCACCCAATTTTGTAAAGTAAATTCAGTGATTCGTACCATTTTAAAATCGTCATTAAATATGCAACTTTTTGAAGTAGTTTGCCGCACAAGTCCCATACATTTTTTTTATACTACAGCTGGTTAAAATAGCAAGAAAATTTTTCGGTTCAGAAAAAACAATTAAACTAAGTGGTCTGTGCTCGAAGTGCAGACATTTTTTTTTGTAAAATGTCAACAATCAGTCGAATCAACCTCTAACAATTAATATTGGCAGAAAAAAATTACAAATTATCCCAAAACGCGATAATTAGAGCTGGAAACTTAGAAAAATTATCAAATTTTCCCGTTTTTTTGGATATTCTTTTTTTTTATGGTCATGTGCGTTTTTTTTTTTTTTTTTTATGGATAGGACATTAGTCAAGCTGCCTCCCATAGCAGTTTGATTCACCATTTCTGGGACACCCTGTATGTACGTCTAGGCCGTCCCCTTCCAACATTTCCACTTACGCTTGCCTTATAGATTGCCCTCCGATAGAGGTACCTACCTAGTAAAACAAAATGGTTAATTTAATTATCAATCAATTTCTAATAAATTCTTCACTTCACGGCCGTTAGATTACCGTCAGAATCGCCAGATTGAAATCTATGATTACACTTTTGCACGATCACATAGAAATCTGTACCATGGAAAACATATTCTACGAAACGGTCATGTTAAACGTTTACTTTCTAACAAGTATAACCGTCCTGGGTCAAATTGACCTTAAGATATTGTACGACAATATAATCTAACGTTAACGGTAACTGCAATGGAGTTTAAATTTATGGGGTTAAGATAATAGTAGTAGGTACGTGAGGAATTGCATCGTAATATACGGAGGGATATTAATTTATAGTAGCTGTTGTTGCACTTGCTCTTGCTAAAGTTATCAACAGTGTTATTTATCACTTTGTTGAATGATACACCTTGTCCCAGTATACTGGTTATTATGCAAGTTAGAATATACCTAAGTAAACGAAAGTAGCTAGGTATAAGTCAACGAATGTGGTCATGAAATGATTTTTCAAAACAAATGTTAGTCACTCCGACACGAATTCGAACCGTAGCACCAAAAGTTTGTAGTTATAAATTGAAAAAGGCACTCATTATCATCATACGTAACTTTAAGGTTAAAACTATTAAATAATTAAATGGCTATCAGAAACAAAGTAAAAGCAAAGACCAAGCTCTACTGACACATTAATGATAAATGACTTATTTAATTTCAAGCGTGAAGAAAGTAAATTATCCTATAACATTTATCACGAATACACCGTGCGAAATCAAAGTACAAACAATGCAAAAAACAAACGAGGCTATAAGAATACTTTCCCCAGACAAAAAGTTTGTAAAGAAATGATTACATTCCAAATTAATTTTTAATTTCGTGATAATGAACTTAGTTAACTTATGAACATATAAATTAAAAGTGAATTGAAAGTGAAGACGTTCCTCTAATAATTAAAATTAATAAGATGCGAGATGATGCGACGTTCGAGGAAGTAACACAAGAATCTGAATCTTAGTCAAAGATGAGCTATTTCAGTTTTATACTATTAAAATCTATTAATCATATTCGTCTACAAATGAACGAGACACACGGTCAAAATAATTAGTTTACATTACATAGAAATAGGGAAGAGCGGGGCTGGAAGTTACCGAGGTTAGTTGTTCCGATGGATATAGCTCCGAGAAGAAAAGATATATCGAAATGCGTGAAGTGTGGTGGACATTAATAGGCCCCTGCGCAGATATGGCAGCCACTTTAGTTGAATTTGCGCCGGCCAGGAAGTGGATGTATGTCAAGTGACCCTGCGACACGACCTGAGTAAATATTTTCCAGTTTATACTTTTTGGCCTAACTCGATTAATAGTTAATCTATTTATGAGTGTCTGTCTGACTGTGGATTGTAGAGAAAACGTTTGGCAATTGTTTTTGATGTCATTATTTGAATTATTCCATATCTTGGCCATAATTTTAGGTAAACATTAAAAAAAGAATTTTGGGGTTAAATGTTCCGTTGCTATGGGGCTGGTGGTTGTGCCGCGGAAAAATCAACCCCAACATTACTTATTTTTTTAGTTTCAGATATTCTGGACATTTTGAACTGTTTGGAAGTAGACAATCATCCAGTACCATCGATTTCTAATCAAGAGGAATACATACCAACATTAAACAAAATGAAGACATTTACAGATTTTCCCCTGAAATCATTAAATAGCTTTTTCAAGAAGCTATGAAACGAAGGATTCTACAGGATGATGATATGCTGATTTCAGATATAATTTTGTTTTGATTTCGCATATCTTAATGCGTTTGAATTTTTTCTGTCTTTAAGACCATTTTATTTTACATTCATATACTGATTTGATTAGGATACGTGAAACTTACAATAACTTATTAAAATTTAATAAAACCAGTATCTTATTTCATACTAAGTAACTGAAATCAGACCAAGTAAACACACGGAACAACCAGCCTCAACAAGGGAACAACCAGTCCCATTTTGGGGCTCGTTGTTCCTTTCCGACTTGTCTTAGAAAATCAATCCTGTGCTAAAAAGTATAATATGCAGCGATAAATGCCGCTTGAACTCATGTAAGACTCATATACATACGATTTATTTTTCATACACTTTTTTTCGATTGTTTGAAAATCTGAACTATCAACCCCGCTCTCCCAAGTAATTCTATTGAAAGGTGGATGTTCTGAGGCTTCAGAATATCTCTAATTTCACATCTTCACAAGGCCCGAGGACCCCGAGGACCCCCTCTGGGAATATAGTCGTGAGCATATGCTTATGTTTATGTTTAATGCACCATAGACAACTGCTCTGGATATTTTCGTAAGTAAATTACGGTACAATACGTACTGTAAAGACTAAATTACCTATGTTAAAGAGGTTATACTGCCTTGTACAATAATAATAGTCTTGTAAGACAGTGTCGTGTGTCTCGAAACCCCATATCTAAACTGTAACAGAAGTGTGTCTGTACATTGAAGATATTTACAAAAAAAAATTACAATATGGTTTTTAGAAGATGTCCCTGATTCCAAATCACCCATTTTTGGATTTTTTGTCTGTCTGTTTGTTTGTTTATTTGTTTGTTTGGGTGTTTGTTTTGTTTGTTAGAGTATCACGCAAAAACGACTGCACCGATTTTGATGAAACTTTTTTTGTTTGATAGCTTATCATCTGACTTAAAATCTGGTATATATAATTTATGCGGACGACGTCGCGGGTAAAAGCTCGTATATATAAAACCTTTCCCTTGAAGCGCGGACAATAGGAAGTGATTTTATTAAAAAGTTATTTTCTAGCTGTCAATGTCAAGCGTCAGGCCCCTGGTGTTCCGCTGTAGATTAAGTGAAAAGCTTTTGATTGACAAACCGTCGGATGTCCGCTATTTTCGATGTCAAAATAAAAGGATATCGTCAAACGTCTCAAGTGTCCTCGGGCTATGCCGCACAGATGGCAAGAGCCCCGACGACCTGACTCTTATCCCCTGGCAGAAAGGCCGGCCGGTGCCTCCTTAGGAATGCAACCTGCGTAAGTACCTACGCTCCGACGTACCTTCGCCGTAGGTACTACGCAGATAGCCGGGTCAGCTGTAGAGTGCGCGGCACGCTTGAAGCACTCCTCGAGGTACGGCCGAGAGACGGCCGGTCTCCGGAGCGCTGAGTAATTTCGCACACGTCTTGGGCTCGTTTGGACCAGAAACGAACCTCGCCGGATTCTCTGAATAGTTAAGTTTTTTGTACATATTTATGTTTCTATACTACTACTATTATATTATGTATTAACCACAGTACTGTCTTTCCTTCAAAAATAAAAGACCAACATTAACTTCGGTTCTCCTCAGTCTCACCGAGTACAATGATAAAAATATTTTCATGACGATGATGTTTTTTGTGCAGCCTACTGCTTCCTGGTCAAGAGTGACGTTTCACGAAAGAAGAATACAGTTGTTGCCCTAGTTTTAGGGCAATACATTAATTACTATTATCTTCCTTTTAGCGAAATCGCGTGAAGCAAACAAGTCCTTACTTAGGACAAGTTTAAATCTATAGGAATACTTAGTGACAGCGCGACTCTATACTTAACCCATATAGAGTAGAACAACACTGAAATCGCTCGCGCTTATATCTTGCACGCCAATATGATAGGTTTATCAGCTGATCTGTAGTGATTTTAATAGTAGTGTTACTTTCGTTAGTGTCAGTGATAAATGTTAATGAGATACTTGTAGTCCGAAAAAAGATTTGGCAAAAACTCCCACGGACAATAGCACGGACTGGAGAACTCCAACATGACAGGAGAAAGGGTTTTGAATCAGAATAACATGATAGATAACAATCCATTCTGAAAAGATTCTGTATCACATCATCAAAGTGAAATTTGTAATTCCATAAAACAGTAGATGTTTATCTAAGTGAGGAATTGTTAATCAAACTTACGCCGTATTTTTTAAATTTATTCCAAAGCATTTTAATTCTTTGAAAACGAAACGTATTAAAATACAGGTTGGAGATAAAAAGAGGAAAACAAATGAGATCCAAGGATCCAGTTTTCGTCGAATACGTCCTTAGACCCATAACAAAATAACCAAATATGTGTTATAAAAGAGTGAGGTGGTCATTAAAAAATAAAAACAACTGGGAAGCTGGAAGCTTACCAGCCACCACGAAGCTAGAAATTGTCCTATAGGAGAACACATATCTATTTACCAAATCTATTTATTATTTATTCCATAGCAGGTATTTTAAACTTCATAAAATTGTATACTTGGCGGGCGTGGATGGACACGGCACCTTTAGAATAATTATTGTCTGTGTGTTTGTGCACGCATCAATTAAAAATGACTGAACCGATTTGGATGGAGTTTAAACAAAACCATAGACTTAGTTTGGATTAACATTCAGCTTTATTCATTGCAATCGGTAGGTAGGTACATTCAAATGAGTATTTGAAGTCGGTAGTAGTCAGTAGCGCGTACGAAAACGCTAACACAAAAACACTTAATAAAAAACCCTTTTCCTTTATCGTGAATGTTGAATTTCAACTCTATGTCGGTTTCCGTTCATGAAATGCGAAGCGATATCCGAACTCTTCGATTGTAAAATATAACAAGTACTTTCCTCACAAAGTAGATAAGGAATTAAACACATCGTGAGAAATAACATAACCAATAATAAATAAAATACAAAAGAAGCGTTCATAATTGAAAACAACTATTTAAATGCATAACGACTCTATCAATAAAACAGGCGGTATCTATGAAAAAGCTATCCTTACTTACTAAATTACATAACATTTTACGTAACTAGGTACCAAAATCCAATAAAAGCGTGTTAAAACCATTTTATTAATACCAATATTAGTGATGTGTCCCTACGTACTTGCAAGCGTGTCTCCCACTGGGGTAAGCAGAGACAACAGGTAAAATATAGGTATTTCATTGTTGAGTAGTAGCGTAAATACCTTTCCCAGTTTCCTGGTCGTAGCAAAGATTTTGACGAAAATCCCGAAATATATATTCAATGCTGATTAAAATCTTATTAAAACTGACCAGAACCATACCAAACTAAAGCTGTGAGTGAAACGAATCAAAAAGTTCAAAACACGGCATCAATCTCGGCTGGTCGGTACCTACCGAGTAGGTACAGGTACCTACGCGAGTCTCGGTTCGGTTCCACAATGCTGTAATTATCTCGAATAGATCAAAAGGATAACATGCCAGGACCCACGATGCTGACGTTTATACAGGTGGCTTCATTATTCATTGGACAGACGACGTTTTATGTCTTTTGTCACCCGCCGCACCGCACCGCGTGCCTCTATGTATAAGAAAGAGTATCTACTACAGTTATAGTATTGTGCAACTAATAATAAATGTTCGACATGAGAGGACTTAAATATAATTAAATTAAAAACGTACTGATTATAATTAAGACTATCTAAAACATTGGATTTGTGTAATTTATTACGTAAGTAATATATTGTGTAAATTATTAAATAAGTCGGAAAAAATTCTAGAACGTGGTCGCGAAAAGCGAAGTTGATCAAGATCAATCAATAGGACATGTTGAACTTACAACTATAGCAGGTAAGTAGGTACCTACTTGTGTTTCACTTTCACGTAATATAGTTAGCTGACAGAGAAAACTAATTTTCATGAAATACGACTAGAACAATAAGTATAAAATAATATGATTACTACAAACTTTCATTCTTGAGTGTAAAGGTAGGAAATCAATTAAGATGCGCATCTAGATAAAGCCGGGAGGAGTCATTTTATGTTTAACCTTTCATTTGAAATTGTTTTACAACATAAACATAGGTTTTACTTACATCACTTTACCGGAAAAGTTACAGGACTAGTTTATTTCAAAGCATAATCAATTAATCACTTTTATAGAAAGCGAAAAGAAATTACGTTAAAACACCCTGTATAAACAATCAACGGTGAATCACGAAATAACACTTGTAAAGCAAGACGAATCCTGACCGACGGATCGAAAAAAAAAAACGTTTTTTTTTTATTTGATGGAATGCCGCCGTAGATCTACTTTACAATCCTAATTCGAGACGAGGAGGGCAAAACAAAAACCAGTCTATGCTTCTATTCTCGTAGCACACTGGATTATAGGAAGAAAGACTGGGTGAGAAAACATCATGCCCAAATTATATGAGAGTTAGGCTGAACTTGCGTCTGGCCAAAATTGTCACCTAAACTCTACTGAAGTATGTAGTAATAGATACTCTTTCTTATACTGCGACTAAAGATAGGAAATGTACTAAGCATTATTGTAGCAAGAAAATAATTAAATATTAAAAAAATCCTATTTTAAAAAAATCCTTACAAAAACCTATGAAGGGATTCATAATTCAGACCAAATATTTTTGGTAAAATGAATAATGATGGGATGATGTCGCATCTTTAGCCTGGTTTTGGGCATTGTCTTTTGCATGTTACAATCTGCATCAGATACCTACTACCTACTACTTTTGGTAGATGAACTTTTAAAAAGTTGTTTTGAACCATCAACCAATTTTGATGAGTTGATTGGATCCAGCAGCAGGTTATAAAAACAGTTCACTATCTCGCTCGGGCTACTTGCGAATATTAATCTAACTCTTACTTTCAGTCACGGAACTTAATTGAATCTGTTTCTTTTAATAATTAAATGTGTTCTCTTCTCTCTTTACACTCTGCAAATTACTTTGTCTAGTATCATGCAAATATTTCATAATTTATTTACTTATTACACTTTTTAAACCAAATTTTTAAAGAATTCGAAATCTTTAAACTTCTACTAAACTACTATTTAAGCGAATTTACAAAAAAAAAACTACTTTTCAAGTCATTATTTATTTGTTTGATTATTTATTATACAAGGTCATTCTTAATATGTTAACCCTTTTTTAAGGGGACGATCAGACCGTCAAACTGAACAACTTTCTATATGGCACCAACATCGAAATCACGAAAAAAAAAACATCTTCTTCATACTAAACTGCAAACCTACTCGAGCCAGCTGATTTTTTTTTCGCTATTTCGATGTTGGTCCCATATTGATATTGTTCAGTTTGATGGTCTGACCATCTCCTTAAAAAAGTGTCAGCATATTAAGTGGGACCCTGTATGTTCCTTTGGGGTCGTTCACAAATTACGTAACGCATTTAGGGGGGAGGGGGGATTACGGCCAGGCGTTACGGTCCCGTTACGTGGGGGGAGGGGTTTAAGGTTTGCGTTACTTCACGCTTTTTTTTTCTCATAGCTAGATCGATCTAGCGCTGTTGTGGATCACTCCCTTTTTTTTAAATAACAACACGATAAGTAAATAAATATCCCATCAAAAACATACAAAGTAAAAATATTACAAGTCTCAATAGTTCTTTCAACGTAAAAAGTTAATGAGATCACATGTAGAGCCACATTTCGCTAAATTCATTGGGTAGGTACTCTTGGTGATAACATCCCAGTTTTGTTTATTTGCAATTAAACTTTTTTGTGTTTTTTAATAAAAACTGAATTATTATTCCTTAAATGTTTACGTTACGTAACGGAATGGGGGGGGGGGGGAGGAGTCCCAGCCAAGCGTTACGGTACGGGAAAGGGAAGGGAAATTTTGAGAATTTTGCGTTACGTAATTTGTGAACGACCCCTTTGGAAAGGTTGTTTTTTTATAATTTTTTTATCTATTAAAGAAACAAACAGTCATTTAAAAAACATGAATTTTGATTTTAAGATATACTAGTTTAAAAAGTTGTTCAGTTTGATGGGTAGAGTAGTATCTATGTGATTTAAAGGGTAATGATACTTACTTTTCCTTACACCCCTGTAGTGATAGACGCATAAGAAAAATATGATTTTTCCATTTTACTAAATATCTTGATCAGAAAAGAACTTATGAGTTATGACATATAGGTATCTTTCGAGCTCACCATAGTACCAGAAACCGAAGCTGCCACCAGATAATGGAAAGCTCACATTTATCTTCATAAATGCACATACACCGTCAAATTGCCATAATTATAATGCTACCTTTCGTTTAATTATAGTGCGAGAACCGTTTAGCCGTAGTGCTTCAAATTAATTGTTAATATTGTATCCACTGGTTTGTTATTACGACATCGACAATGACGGCGTTTAATTAATTACTATTGAATATAATACGCCAATGAATAACAGATTTATAAGACGGTTAGGTATAAGGGAATTTTTTTTTTGTACCGTTTCGAAATTTTCTGGGGTGGTTCAATCGGACCATCAAACTGAACAACTTTTACTATGGGAGCAATTTGAGCAAACCTGCAATCGCGAAATAGAAATCAGTTGTCTCATACATTTTAATTTTAGTCAAGTATAGGTATTGCAGTTTAGTATGGAACAGCTGAATTTTTTGCTCCCATAATAAAGTTGTTCAGTATGATGATCTGGGTCCTTTGGGTGTTTCGGAACGGTAAAAAAATCATCCGGTATTTTGCCTATGGGTGTCGTACGTGGCAACAAAATGTATTAGATTTTTTGCAGTGTTTTTGTGGGAGAGAGGTTTACCATCTATCACCACTAGCCATCTAGCCATTCCATAAAAAAACCATTCATTACGATTTAAATTTTAAACCGCTCTTACAACTCAATGTTCATTTTTTGCAATAAAAAGTATAATTTATGGTCCTTATTCACACAATACCCACATCACTGCAAAATTACCTTAAAGTAAGTAAGTTATTGAGTTAAGAGTTTAGAAATAACAAACACAAAGACATACGTACTTTCGCATCTTGTCGTGTCGTATTTATTGGTGTAAATTATTTTCCCAGAATCAATTCATTATCAACTTTCTTACGATTGCAATTTTCGATAACACCTCTGCATTAACATTAGACTCCTACACATAAGTCCGCTGTCATTTAACTGTGTTTACAAATGACGCTCTTAGGAGAAAACTAAACACTGTCTCTTCATCCACATATTGATAGTTTCTCAAACTTTCCAAATTATTAACTTTATATTATCATGTTTCACTTCACCGTTTGAAATATTTTAGTCAATCAATGCTATATCTAGGAACGGTGCGCGGCGACACAAGGAACAAAAAGAAAGCCATACAAAATGATTATTTCAACTCGGCACAGTAGTAACGGCGACCGTAAATTTAGCCTAATAACCGTGAAAATACCACAAAGAAAAGAAAAGTGTTAGAATGATAACAATATTTAGCATAACAAAGAAGGGCCTTATGGCACCTACGAGTATGTTTGATTTCACCTGAGGTTCCTCTATGTTGCAAGAAATCGAAAGTGTTCGACGAAAAATATTTGCTTATTTGCTCACACAACAGTCTATTTGAAGGGCTTTTTGTTGAGCACATGTAGTAAAGTTTACTAAACTGAATTGAACATTGGTAAATAAACTTAATTACGCCATTGTGCAAGTGGCCATCTTTGTACGTACGTATCTACCTGTCGTTATAATAGAAGTGTGTTTGGTTACGATCGTTTTTGAAGGCAATGTTGACTCGACTCGTAGTATAATTAGTTAACTAAACGTGAATGCAGTGAGTGAGCAATTAATTTTTATTTGTGTTCAAACAAATTGAAGTCTTTTCGTTCTTTTGTTTCTTTGGTGGCTTTGGTGTGACGAAGCGAAAATCAAAAATACAATTCGGAAAGATAAGATACTTTTCATTTTTTTTTTCGATACATTGTTACAATGATTACAAATTTTCATTGACAACGTTGTATTAGCCATTGTAGAGAATATGTTTTATAAAGATATTATCTACAACAAACGAAACAAAATGTTATTACTTACCCTAATCAATATTTAGAATTTGTTATTTCGACTGTAAAGCGACATGCAGTTGAATTTAACAAATAAATGAAGGTTTAGGAGGGTTAAACCTTAGGGTTTAACCCTAAACAGACGGTGAAATATGGTTACAGCTTTACTATGCTTTGCCCTATAGGAACGACGCGACGCGACGCGACGCGACGCCTAGCACGCGATGTTTATAAAATTTAAATAAGCACTAGCTAGCATTTACATTTACAATGTTTCCCGTTATTAACAAAAAGGACATTAGTGATAAAAGTTCAAGATTTAGTCAGGATCAATTCATTTAGTCCTCAGCTTATAAAGAAAAACTGCAATGAGATCGATTTCGATCGAGCTTTTACTAAAGCTAAATTACCATGGAAATGTACACACCGCGACACATCAAGCTATACAAAACCAACATAGGTATTCAACCTACGCGTGGCCAGGTTATTGTGGTTTTGTATATAGGTACATAAATTGATGTGTCGCCGTGTGTACGCAGATTGACTCTCAGGCTTGAGATATATCAAAAACCTTTTTTTTTGCATCTCGACTTACTAAAATTATGAAAGGGAAGTTCGTAATTCCAAAAGGAACTTACAAAATATAATGACTCATGGCGGTAATCAAATAAATGCTTGTCTATTATCATTATCACCCCTCGTAGAAATAAAGACCGATTCGAATTAAAATTCCCCATTTAATAAAACTGCATTAATTGGAAACGTTCGCGAGCTTTATTTTGAACTAATAAACACAATGCCTCCGTGGTCTAGTGGTTAAGAGCGTTGGCTCTCGATACGGAGGTCGTGGGTTCGATTCCCACGGGGGACACCTAGTGATATGTCACTTTGTGCGTTTTTCCCCAGTTGGTTAGGACATTGCAGGCTGAATCACCTGATTGTCCGAAAAGAAAAATGATTCCGTGCTTCGGATGGCACGCTAAGCCGTTGGTCCCGGCTACTATCTCTGGTGGTAGTAGTCGTTACATAAAAACCACGTCAGAGGCCGTAAGGCGGTCTGAAAAAACTCTTGACACCAGGGCTCTGCCCACACGATAAGAAGAAGAACACAATTTGAAAATACAAGTGCTTGCTCTATGTCGCACAGCAACAAATCCAAATATAGGTACATATATTTGTAAATTAAAATAAAGACACTGTGAATTATTTTAACATTTAGTAGAAACAGTGCAATGTATTTTGGTCTTTCAAACAAAGCAATACAGGATATAATTGAAAAAATATTTGTCAAGGATAAGGATTCGCTAAGGATTCACGGTGTTCGCGTGACAATAGCTGGACGACACGCGAAGACATCTGTCGAATTACAAATTAGTTTCGAGTTCAAAAATCGTTGTTTTATGTTAATACTAAAATACCAGTGTGTGCTGGATTTTACCGGGAATATCGCGAACATTTGCGGCCAGTGCTTTGACCGTCGTAAAAAGTAGTAGAATGACTACACTCATCAGTTCATCACCTACAAACCCTCGTAGTTTAAGGGCTCTTACAGACGAGCGACACACGGCGACCGCAAAGTGTCTCTCGTCTGTAATGATTTTTATATCTGTACTGCCCTGAATTTGTATTTTTGGTAATAAGTAAATACATAAAAAAGTAGGCAGTTGGAAGCTCAGATTTTAACTAAAATATTACTTTTTTGTAATCTTGTGAATGTTTATGAGCTAGTCTTTGTTAATGTAAAAACCAAAGTAAGTAATATGATTAAGAAAACAGGTAATTTTTATGGTTCCGTACCCAAAGGGTGAAAACGGGACCCTATTACTAAGCCTACGTTGTCCGTCCGTCCGTCCATCCGTCCGTCCGTTTGTCCGTCCGTCTGTCCTACCTATTTAGGGCTGTAACTTTTGAACCGTAATAGCTAGATAGTTGAAATTTTCTCAGATTATGCGTTATTGCGGCGGATTTGTTAACAAATAATAAAAATGTCAAAAATTTAAAAATTAAGGGTGGTTCTCAACAAGAAACTAGTTTTTATCAACGTTTTTTCTTCACGCTCTATCGTAAAAACGGTAATACATACAAGCGTCAAACTTAGTGTGATTATAGAGCATACTCTACAGAATAACAACAAATACTAAAAACCGGCCAAGTGTGAGTCGGTCTCGCGCTAAAAGTCCCGGACAAAAAAAGTTTTTTTTCTAAGTTAATAATGTTGTGTTTTGTAGTGTTGTGGTACGGAACCCTCGGTGCGCGAGTAGCCCGACTCGCACTTGACCGCTTTTATTGAAAATCATACGAGCGACTTGGCAGTAGACAGATGCATAATCTCCATAGTAATTTTGACATTTTCTACTGCCAAGTCGCTCCTCGTATGATTTTCAAGAAACTACTTTTTATCGACGTTTTTTCTTCACGCTCTATCGTAAAAACGGTACTTAATACATACAAGCGTCAAACTCAGTGTGATTATAGAGAAAACTTTACAGAATAACAACAAATACTAAAAACCGGCCAAGTGTGAGTCGGTCTCGCGCTAAACATCCCGGACAAAAAAAAGATTTTTTTCTAAGTTAATATAATAATGTTGTGTTCTGTTGTGGTGTGGTACGGAACCCTCGGTGCGCGAGTAGCCCGAATCGCACTTGACCGGTTTTATTTTTAATTTGCTGAACTTCGTAGGTATGTACTTTGACTTGAATCAATGGAGACATCACTTATTACAAACAAAACAAGTCAATAGCAATAACAATTGGCTACTTGACAACTAGTCAAATCAGCTACTCTTTATCGGACGTCAAAACATGCGCTTTGTATGAAGATTTGTACTAAATATTGAGTTGTGACGTCATCAACATTTTCATTACTTTTTATAGTTTATCTTGTTATTAAAAATAGTATTCGAGCTAAAAACTCAATGAAAATGGGAGTTTAGCGTTATTTTCTAACTCCTTTTTTTATTGAGTAGATAAAAATAAAATATATTGAATGTAGTCAAATACCCAATTACCTATTTATGGAACTGTGAGCTTTTAAAATTACATAACCTGTCATATGTATAATGTACAAATTTAAAGATGAACCATGACGAACTTATAAACTTACGAAGATATTATAATGCCCGACTAGTAGGTATGTAATGGAAATTATAATACAATACACAATTTTTTATATTGCACACTCACTATACTACATAATAGCAACATTTCTCGACACCTAACATGACTGACACAATAAAAAACCTACCAAGTGCGTGTCGGATCACGCATAGTGTAATAAAATAAGGTTCCTTAGTATTTTCTCTGGACTTGATTTATAAGTTCTAAGGAAACAATCGTAAGGTAGGTACCAGAAGTGCGATTTTTGAAAATCATACGAGCGACTTGTCAGTAGAAAGATGCATAATCTCCATAGTAATTTTGACATTTTCTACTGCCAAGTCGCTCGTATGATTTTCAAAAATCGCACTTCAGTACATCTTACTACGAAATGGTGCAACAGATTATAAAGGATCTATCTATCAGAAAACAACTTTCTCAATCTCTCGGAATATCAGCTAAACCCATAGAGAAAATATCGCGCTCCCCTGGGGAAGAGATGTTGTATCGAACTGTGCACAGATACTCAACTGGGCCTGACGTCATAATAGCGGGAACTAGCGTATTTAAATGTTAACCCTTCCCCTCACCCGTTTTTCACCCCCTTTGTTGGCGACAACATTTTCTATAGAAACAAGCCGATATGCCATCTCTTCTTACTCTATGGCTAAACCAGATTCAGATATTTATTGCAAGTCACAAGTCCATACAAAGCATACAAAACTGCAAACCTACTCGACTCATTTGTGATTTTTTTTCGCGATTTGGTTTTAGTCCCATTTAGAACCTTCAGCATATGAAGAAGAGCCCTGTCTTATACAGGGTTCTTATTGGGCAGTAAGGCGATTCGATTCAGTTCGAATCGTATCGTATGGTATGGTAGTAGTAGCAGCAATAAAATGAATCAAACTATGAATCACCGGTACTGACCGCAGTTTCACAACACCTTCATAATGACAGTGTTATGTTATAATACCTTTATAAACAGCTGGTTTATCGCTGTCCCTGCTTTAATACCTTTACAAATCATGTACAAATTGTTCTAGATAAAAGCTGATATTGAATAATTCCGAATTAAGATTATTTATAATATTAAATAGGTATTAGTTTAAGCTTGGGGAAACAAAGAAAATTATACTATGAAAAAAAATGATCAACCAGACTAGTGTTAAATATAACCAAACTTTAGTGACTTTCAAACATAGATTTATATATTACGAGCTTTTACCCGCGACTTCGTCCGCATAAATTATATACCAGATTTTAAGTCAGATGATAAGCTATCAAACAAAAAAATTTTCATCAAAATCGGTTCAGTAGTTTTTGCGTGATACTCGAACAAACAAACATACAAACAAACAAACAAACAAACAAACAAACAAACAAACAGACCAAAAATCCATAAATTGGTGATTTGGAATCAGGGACAGGTAAAAACCATGTCGTAATTTTTTTTTTGTAAATATCTTCAATGTACAGACGCACCTTCTGCTACAGTTTTATAATAGTTTAGACTGGCGTAAGGATAGGCCCGTCAGAATATTTTACAAAAACCTTCTTCATAGAAACAAAAATTTGCGCCAGCTGTCATAACTCGTATACGAACAATATCGTGTCATATATTTTCGAGTGCTCTAAACTGACATTTTTCCTTGCATTTTAGAGCCAACGAACTGGGGACAATAGTCAAGCTCATAGGCCATGTCCTTACGCTAGTAATATTTATATGTCTTTGCTTCCAAACTGTTTTGTAGCACCTAATAAAGCATTTGGTTATTAATAGCAAAACGTGTTGTTATTTATAGCCGAAAGTTTGTTTATATGCACAAAACAGTTTGGAAGTCACTAAAGTTTGATTTTATTTAACACTAGGTTGGTTGATCATTTTTTTCAGTGTACCTACGCTACGGTACGATTATATTCATATTGCCATATATCAAAAAATTAAAACCACCTTCAAAAAAACTAAAAAATTACAAAATAATATTGCAGCCGATGGCTTTTTCGTTCGCATCATAAGAACATTAATTTGTTTTATCGAAGCCGCTGTCAAGCCGGTACGATTCGCGACAGGGCATGCATTTGGCTTGGGGCAACGCAAAAGTTAGTTTTATGTTCTCAATATTTTTATTTATTTTTAATGTACTTATCCACTTATATTTGTTATTTTTTAATAAGATAGTTTTCATTTTCTAACACAAAAACAAAAACTGTGTCTTAAATTTATTTGTGTGATAACGGATTTTCTAAGGGATGAATATGATACCTTAATTACCTATCTAGAATAACTTTGTGAGAAAAACATTATCTAAATACATTTCGTCCAAATTTTTAGAGCCATTTCAGAATACAGAATATTTAACCAATTTAGGTTAAATAAAATTTGGATGAAATGTATTGTAATTTAAATTAACTTGAAAAAAGCAGAGCAAAGTTCGATTGCTCACGTACTTATTATTTACCATGAAAAGTCTTTTACGTTAGGGCCGATTTTTAACCGACTTCAAAAAAGGAGGAGGTTTCTCAATTCGACCGTATATATTTTTTAACCGACTTCAAAAAAGGAGGAGGTTTCTCAATTCGACCGTATATATATATTTTTTTATGTGTGTTCGCGGATAACTTCGTCGTTTATGAACCGATTTTGATGATTCTTTTTTTGTTGGAAAGGAGATATCCCAAGTGAGGTCCCATGATAAGGAAACCAGGATCTGATGATGGATCCCAGAGAAATCGAGGGGAACCTTCGAAAATCGTATCGCCGACCAGTGCGTTTGTTAATTTAAAGCACTACTATTAAATCGAACTAATGAATTCACCACTGAAAATTGTGAAATAAACAAAATTTTAACAAAAAATTAAAACCGCCTTCAAAATAACTAAAAAGTTAAAAAATAATATTGCAGCCGATGACTTTTTCGTTCGCATCATAAGAACATTAATTAGTTTTATAGAAGTCGGTGTCAAGCCAAGCCAAAAAATTCAAGCCCTGTCGCGAATTGTACCGGCTTGACAGCGACTTAAATAAAACAAATTAATGTTCTTATGATGCAAACGAAAAAGTCATCGGCTGCAATATTATTTTTTAACTTTTTAGTTATTTTGAAGGCGGTTTTAATTTTTTGTTAATATTTTTCGATCACCAGACGACATTTATTTCTATGAATAAAACTTATCGATTTCGTAAAATAATTTGTAAGGTGTTTTTCAAAAATCACCGTCATCATACGAAAACATCAAAAATACGAGCAAAGATATTATTTTCACTACTTATACTTAAAATTTTATGTACGATCTAAGAGGAAAGAACTTCCGAGTACGATCGGGATTGATAAATCCCCGATAAATCAAGAGAAGTTAAAAAAACATTTTGGGAATCCAAAAAGTTTTTATTTCTCAACTAGATATTTTTCAAACAACCAAAGAGTTTTCATTACATTGAAGAAAAACAGTTCTGGCAGCTATCTGTCAGAAAAAAATGACGTTAAGCCAAATACTTCAATTAAAAAGAAAACATTTATCTTCCTTTTTAGTTTTTATGGCTTTTGGTATTTTGTTTCCAAGACATCTTGCCAGTTCATATAAAAAAAAATGTGAATCAATAAAAAGTTTTTATTCTGAAATCAAAAATAATCCCAATAATATCTCTTTTCCAAGCTGCCTATTTTCCAAACTGAATTTTATTATTATTCAAATATTTAAAATCTTAATGCGATTTACCAGCAATTTTCCTGGATCGCTGGTGTAAGGTCAAGAAGCTTAAAAATACCTGCATAAGTGTAATAAACTAAGTGTAGGTATGGTAAATTATATTTGTTACGAAAACAATAATTTATATTTAAGTACTGGAATTATATAAAAATCAGAACAAAAAACAAACTGAACATAGTGTTTCTTTGAATTGATTTCTCGAGTTTTCGAGTCGTTGAGACATTTTTCTCGTCTCGACTCGTTTCGAGAATTCAAAACTTTCGTTCTCGCTTCGAGAAATCTCGATCAGAAACCCTAAATACAATTTAACTATAAATAATGTTGCATACATAATATTATCATTTCGGATGAAAAAAAAACAGTGAAACAGGGCGGACAGACCACACATCAACCTGATATGATGATGAAGACGCATAAACCGAGAAACAACATGGCGGGTGTCGAGTTTCGACAGCGTCGATGTCAAAGGCGCGCGCGCATGCGCATGCCCCGTACAAAGGACATCCGACACCGCTGACATACTGGACGGATGTAAAGAAAATGTGATGTCGACAATACATGACTTTAATGTTGTGCTTTTAGAGCGAATAGCGTTAACTTGTGTTAAAACTCGTAATTGAGTAACATGATATCAGATGTTAAATAAATATCAATCATCCATCAGCCTTTACACCCCACTTCATAGCGTCATCGATGACCCGGTTGGTGTACCTAATGGTTACCACGCCGGACTGCCAAACCAGCGTCCTGGGTTCGAATCCCGTTTGGTCATGGATGTTATATGTTCGTGCCGTTGTTGTATGGTTTCCATAATAAAAAGCCTATAAGTAGTGCTTATTTCCGTGCCGTCGAATCCAACTCGGCTGGGCAGCGTTCGGGAAGCTACGTAGTATCTTCACGTCCCAAATACCGCAGTGTCTTACAACGAAAGTCTTCGATCAGTGTGTGTTGCCAGTGATGACATATGGAACAGAGACGTGGTCGCTCACTCAAGGTCTCATAAAAAGGCTGAAAGTCACCCAAAGGGCAATGGAGAGGGCTATGCTCGGAGTTTCCCTGCGAGATCGAATCAGAAATGAAGAGATCCGCAGAAGAACCAGAGTAACTGACATAGCCCAAAGAATTGCTAAACTTAAGTGGCAGTGGGCGGGGCACATTGCTCGCAGAACCGATGGCCGGTGGGGCCGAAAAGATCTCGAGTGGCGACCGCGTACCCGGCGTACCGGAAAGCGCAGCGTGGGTAGGCCCCTAACACGGTGGACCGACGACCTGGTGAAGGTGGCGGGAAAACTTTGGATGAGGGCAGCGCAGGACCGGTCGTTTGGCGATCCTTGGTCGATGAGTGCTTATGTGGGATCATTACAATGTATGTGCCTGTGAGCGTTATTTATTCATAGCTGATGCCTCATATCATGAATAAGGATGAGAGGGAGCTAGCTATACTCCACCATGAGGGAGAGCATAGTGCGCGGTGGAGGCAAGTTAGTGTTTGACTTGCTTTCAGACTATTTCAATCGGAAGTCACAGGATTAAACAATTAAAAACCGGCCCAGTGCGTGTCGGGTGACGCACAGTGTAGAGTTCCGTACTTGCCCCATATTATGGACTTAAGTAGGGGGCATTTTGATTTATACTACGGTTTAACCGTCTCCAAGTAAATTTTTTAAGTTGTTTAGTAAAACAATGTCAAAACATTTCACGTGTACACCCTCGAAAAATAAAAATTTCATTTTATTTTACCACTTTGTCGGCGTAATTAATATGTATACTCATGCCAAATTACAGCTTTCTAGTACTAAGCGTCTCTGAGCTAAGACGCGGACAGACAGCAAGCAAACAAGTCTCACATAGCACATAAAATTAGCACAAATAATATTAGCACTTTAAACAGCAACAATAAGCTACAAACCGTTTTACGAAATGACAATGCAATTAGGGGACAACCGTTTCTAGCTCTACTGTAACATGTAACAATGTTTATACGTTCTTTACCTACTTATTGAACCGTTAGCAATGACGACAACACGGAATACCAATGACCATTCCACCATTTACATTTTACAGGTTCTATAATACCTACTTTCTGCTACCGATTCCTTCCCACAAATTATCGCAATTTGTATTCTGTGTAAGAACAATTAATTAAAGCAAGTAATTTGAAAAGCTCGTCAAAGAATTAACATGTCGTCTTGAATATGGAATGCTCGTCGAGAATGCGATACTTTCATAACAATATCTGTGACACTATTCTTGGTCCAATTTCATATTGTTTAATGGCGTTGTTTCCACTCGGAGTTCCGTGAAACTCTACCATGCGAAAAGTAATTCATCACGACATAAGAATGAATGAGAAACTCTAACTACCTACTTGTTTGAATACATGTCATCAATGCATTCCATCAGCAACATGAGCATGATAAGATAGAGTTACTTCAGTCGTATCGAGCGTGTCGGTGGCGCGTTGCGTAGAGGTATTGGACACCTAACTCAATCATGAGGGTCTGGGTTCGACTTCGAAATCTTCGACTACGCACGGATTCGTTCGAATGCCGCATGCCATGTACCGATGAGTTTTTCTAACTTACTCGTATGTACGTAAAACCGTTCTAGTTCTCAAAACGGTCAAGGAAAAAATCATGAGGAAACCTGCGTGAAATTGTGATATGTGAATTTTACCAACCCGCATTTGGCACGCGGCGTGTCGTACTAACGCCCATATGTCTGAGGGTAGGCCTGTCCCCTGCATAATAGGCTAACGAATCAAAGTATAGGTAGGTATGTTCAGTAAGTTTTAAAGTAGAGTCACAAATCGAACGAATTTGGATTTATCACGAGAGATAGGATGTAAAGTGTTAGTAATATCTGGATGCGGACTCGATAATATCTATTACCTAACCCGCCGGAGCGGAGGTTGCATCTCGGCGTTACCTCACAGCGGCGCGGGCGCAGGCTGGTGGCATGGCGCTCCAAGCCGAAGGTCACATGGTGTCACTCGGACGTTTCTTGCCATTCTTTTGTTTAGGTCACGTTTTTAAATTTTATTATGATGCCTGCTTGACAGATTTTAATTTAATGGACAATTGCTTTAAATCGCAAGTACCTAATAAGAATGATTGCAACACGAGCATAGCTTCAAATGTCATGCATGTGACACATATTTCAATTTTTTGCCGTACGTACGGAATGGTAAACCGTCTGATATCTGAGTTTTTTGCTTGCATAAGTCGTGCAATTAGTAGATAATTATAATTAACAACGATATTATCACAGCCAGTAAGTGGAAGTGACTTCTCTGGTATTTAATCAAATTGCGATGGTCTTATTACGATGCCTTTTTATTACAAATACCTTTTTCTATGCTTTTATTGGTGCAACAAGAAGTTATGGCATCTGATTATATGTGTATTTTATTACCTGGAACAAAACAAACGACAGATTAAGAATATGTTTTGATTAGAACGCATTCGTCATAGTTTATTAAAACACAATTTTTTCTGCAAAAGTAAAAACAAAATTTAACACATTAACATCCAAACCTTGTACAAACACAAACTTGAGAGCTTTGAAGAGTAATCATTGCTCAATCTATTAGAGTAATGCCCGACCGACCGACACTCCCATTTTATAGGTTTAGGGCAGTAAATTCAATCCATCAAACTTTCCATTAGACCAAAAATTCAATCGAAAACGGTTCCCCTGTAGCGACCACAAATAACGTGAAGAGAAACACGTAAGCTTAACCTCATTAACTAAACGTAAACCAATGATATATTAAAACGACGTTTTGTTTAATAGACGCAAACGCATAGACATTAAAATATGATGATTACAATGCTTGAAGCAATTCGTAAAGTATTTATCCACTTCCGGAGGTAGCTTTCTAAAAGCAATAGGCACTAGGTAGCAGTGGCGAAGGGTGACAATTTTCTGGTGGAAAGCCGGTACAAGGCTGCCTTCCCATCTTTCCAATTTAGAGAACTGAGCTTTACTCATAGATTTATATATTACTAGCGTAAGGATAGGCCCGTCAGAATATTTTACAAAAACCTTCTTCATAGAAACAAAAATTTGCGCCATCTGTCATAACTCGTATACGAACTATATCGTGTCATATATTTGTAGTGCTCTAAATTGACATTTTTCCTTGCATTTTAGAGCCAACGAACTGGGGACAATAGTCAAGCTCATAGGCCATGTCCTTACGCTAGTAATATATATGCTTTACTATTTATATTACTAAAAATCAAGTCTTAACACCATAATAATTATAAGCAGAAAAATGATGTCAAAACCATCATATTACATATTTTCTTTGATTAAATTAATTGCGTGTTCTAGGACAGACTAAAGTACTTCATTGTGTGGTGTTATGAGTGGTCGCCACTGTTGATGTTGGTTGACAGGTGTTACAACCTCTGTGGCGAAGCTACAAAGTCTTGAGCATCGTCGCAAGGTAGCCTGTCTATCTGTTTTTTATAGGATACATTTCGGAGAGTGTGCGACGGAATTACACGATTTAATACCTCCGTCTCCCTTTCATCTGCGGGGGACGAGACGCAGGCTGGGTTTCCACCCTTATGTCGTTGACCTACCAGCAATTCGCACGAAGAAGTTTGCTTCTTCTTTTATAATGCGCACGGCTAAGGAGTGGAACTCACTGCCTGCGGACCTGTTCCCTGAGCAATACAACCTGGGCCTCTTCAAGGCAAGAGTGAATAGGCATCTTTCTAGGTAAGCATGCTACATCTTCGGCCTCATCATCACTGAACATCAGGTGAGATTGGGGTCAAATGTTTACCTATAGAACATAAAAAAAAAAAAAAACAACAGTGGTGGTAATGTGTGGTAGGCCCATGCCCGAATAAAACCGATTCTATTGAGTGTATGTGTTCAGTGATGAAACTATCCTAGTGCTGGCCACAGAGAAATAACACGCCTACCCCATGGTGTTGACTTTGACAATACAGGATTCTTCAAACCATCAAACTGGACAACTTTTCATATGGGACCAACATGGAGATCGCCAATAAAATCTGCTGTTCCATCCAATACAAAACTGCACCCCAATTTATGGGACAGCATCACAGTTGTTTTTTTTTTCCTATATCTATATTGGTCCCTCAGAGAAAGTTGTTCTATTGGTCTAGTCATGCCCTTAAAAAAGATCAGTATATTAATTAAGAAGGACCCTCCCTATGGGTGTTACAGAAGTAAAAATTAAAATTGAAAACTTTTAAGGGGTGGTTTAGACCATCAAACTGAACAACTTTCACTATGGGAACAACATCGAAATCGCGGAAAAAGAAATCGTTTGTTCCATACATTTAGCTCGAGTAGATCTGTAGTTTAGTATGGAACATCGCAAACGCATCGTATCATGGCGATTATGGCAAATCTCCTCATTTTGGGGGAGGCCAATGTCCAGCAGTGGACTTCTATCGGCTGGAATGATGATGATGATGAATTTTTTTTCGCGATTTCGATATTGGTCCCATAGTGAAAGTTGTTCAGTTTGATGGTCTTAACCACCCCCTTAAATGTTTATTTGTATTTTTGTAACACCCTGTATAAGAGATAAATGCTTCGAAACGCCACATATTCCTAAAAGGTTAATAGCACCATGCGTATAGTATTTATTTGATCTGTGACCATGCTAACAACTCCACGGTTAAAACATCAAAGTCCCCGAAATAATACAGGAATACGGAGGTGGTTTGTAATGGTAAGTCAACGGTATCGGGTTGCATGGACACTCGCCTCTACTGATAATGTAATTGTCGTTTAAGTACTGGTTTAGACAGCTCAGTGATCGTTATCTTGTGACTTCTGTATCAAGCGTGAGGTGATTAACTGTTCAATGGTAGGATTGATCAGTTTGATCGCAGACTGTTAGTTGCTAAATAAAGCTAAATAACATGTCGTTATGAATAGCTAGAGCTGATTTGAAATGTCTTGGTTTGCTTAAGTTTTTGAATAAGTATGAGCCATATATTTTCGAAGTCGGACATAAATTAGGATTTAAGAAATAGCCAAGGAAAACCTTTTGAAATTAAAAAAAAGAACTTGCCTCACGTTATCGATATTGTTATCAAAATTATCGATCTGGCTTTGCTTGTTAAAAAGAACAATAGCACAATTGCTCAATAAAACTAGTTTACGAACAAAATAACATCGTACACTTTGAATCTCAAAATGGCAATGCTTCAGTGATGAAAGTAACATTTTTTAAACAAACTTCGTCGGTATAGAAATAAGATTCAACCATGCGTAATTTAACCAATTTCAATCCATACGGAATATATAATCTGTCTGTGTAAATATAACGGCAAAGGTAAGATACTCTCTCATTTCTGCACCTTTTGGCATGAAGATTGAAGACAGTTATAATAGTAACACAAGAACAGAAATGTTGTAGAATTCCCCTCACCCGTCGGGGACTCAAGCATAATACTGCTTGACTCCCTCCCGATGTATGCAAACGTGATACAAGTAAGACTCATCGATGAAGGCAAGAAGAAGGAATGCATTAAATGCTAGCCACGTGCGCGTGCGCAACCATGATTTCTGCGACTCCCGCTGATTCATACTTACTTAGAACGACATGACGCTTGTTAATAATCGTTGCGGACGTTTGCTATAATTTGCAGGACTTTAACCTATCGATACAAGTACATATTATACGTATAGCTAATGTTTGCATCGGCTATAGATTCCTACATGCTTTGGAACAATACATCGACCCTGGGCAGATCGGTGCATTTTTGGTTGGCCACCACCAATTACGTGCCGTTCGCGTTCCCGGGAAATATTCCCGGGATCGTGTCTAGAAATATTTGGATTAAACGAAAACAATATATTTTATTCTCCTACTTACACTTGGCCATAAAAATTTAAGAACTTATACAAATAAAAAGCGGTCAAGTGCGAGTCGGGCTACTCGCGCACCGAGAGTTCCGTACTACAACAGAACACTACATTATTAACTAAGAAAAAAAAACTTTTTTTGTCCGGGACCTTTAGCGCGAGACCGACTCACACTTGGCCGGTATTTGTTGTTATTCTGTAGAGTTTGCTCTATAGTTACACTAAGTTTGACGCTTGTATGTATTACCGTTTTTACGATAGAGCGTGAAGAAAAAACATTGATAAAAAGTAGTTTCTTGTTGAGAGCCCCCATTAATTTTTAACTTTTTGAAGTTTTTATTATTTGTTAACAAATCCGCCGCAATAACGCATAATCTGAGAAAATTTCAACTATCTAGCTATTACGGTTCTAAAGTTACAGCCCTAAATAGGTAGGACAGACGGACGGACGGACGTCCGTCCGTTGTCCGTCCGGACAACGTAGGCGTAGGGTCCCGTTTTCACCCTTTGGGTACGGAACCCTAAAAAGAGTAAATTCCCAATGTTCCCAATATTCCTGCCATTGTTACTGGGAATATTCTTTGAAAAGAGCCTATCATTATAAAATCTTCACAAAAAAAAAATGTAATGCACAACTAATATCATTTATTTATGTAATTGGTAGGTTACTCTAGGCTCTGATGCGCTCCAGAATAAAATTACCAATTTTGATTTTAAAACGTATTCACATTCAATATCAAGTAAAAAAGCCATAAGTAATTTTCTTTTGTTATACAGACTATTTACACAAATACACATAGGTACAATATTTTTTGTGATTCAGAGTGAAATGAAGTAAATTAGACCGGTACATTTCATATTTATATTGAACTAGCGGCCCGTCCCGGCTTCGCACGGGTGGACGTCTTATCTTTTCTAGCAATAAATATAGCCTATGCTACTCAGGGTGAATGTAGCTTTCTAATGGTGAAAGAATTTTTGAAATCGGCGCAGTAGTTTTTGTGTTTATTCATTACAAACATACACACACACACAAAAATACAAATCTTTCCTCTTTATAATATTAGTATAGAAGTATAGATTAATTGGATAAAAGGGAATTTAGAGGGAATATTCACAAGAGCATGGGAAATATTCCGAGAAGGGAAAATACTGGAAGCTCCGGGAATATTGCCCATCACTAGCCACCACACGCTGCCGTGCCGGTTGCAAGCGTCACACACCAGCTGTTACACTGTTTAGTATTACATTGGCTACTTGACAACTAGTCAAATCAGCTACTCTTTATCGGACCTCAAAACATGCGCTTTGTATGAAGATTTGTACTAAATATTGAGTTGTGACGTCATCAACATTTTCATTACTTTTTATAGTTTATCTTGTTATTAAAAATAGTATTCAAGCTAAAAACTCAATGAAAATGGGAGTTTTGCGTTATTTTCTAACCCTTTTTTTATTGAGTAGATAAAAATAAAATATATTGAATGTAGTCAAATACCCAGGTATTGTATGTTCGCATGTTATTCTATACAGAAAACGAGACGGTTTACAACTACTACCAATTGGACAATTTCTTGAAATATTTATAGTATGTATGTACTTACATATAAGGTAACGAGCTAACTACCTATACGTAAGTAAGTACGTAGCCTGCCAGCCAGTACAGGCTACAGGTAAAAAAATGCTTTGTTAAATATAACTTTAGTGACTTACAAACAGTTTTGTAGCACATAATCAAACATTTAGTTATAAATTGCCACAAATTGCGAAAAGGTTTGTTATTTATAACCAAATGTTTGTTTATTTGCTACATAATAGTTTGGAAGTCACTAAAGTTCGGTTATATTTATCAAATCATTTTTTCAGTGTATGTACGAGACTACCAAGGATTGAACAAAGCTCTAAAGTAGGTATGTACACTGAAGTCTCTTGTCACATGGTTGTTACTACTATAAAGTACATAATTATTATTATAACTCTTGGTTAAAATAATAATCCGTTGATATTGCAACTGAAACCATAGGTCAAGTTTTTATTTTTTTTTAATATTTTTCCTTATAGAAGACCTAGTTTTGGAGTCAAAGCAACGAATGTGTCTGAATCAATGCCTGAATGCATCATTCGCTTGCGCATAGCGGAAATCTCAAACCATTTGTTTCCAAGTTGAAAAACAAAAGATTAAATACAAATAAACTAGAGTAGGTACATGTTGCGTGCTATCAGCACTAACGTGATTTAACTGAACAGCAGGTAAATGGGTCAGGCAAATGCATCGCGTTACTTCTTATTAGTACAATTCATAGGCTACCGCGGTTTTAAATTCTAAAATTTTTTTCGTTAACATAATTTAAAAAAAAAAAAAAACATTTTAATAAGCTACTTTATACAGGTTAACACACAGTTGCAGAAACGCTCATTAAAGTTAATCCTTCATTAAATCGTATGCCGTCACTTTTTGTCTTGTTGACGTAGTAAAAGCTAGCAAGAGATTTAATCATGGACCAGATTCAGATGATTTAATGGAGGATTAACTTTAAAGAGCGTTTCTGCAACTAATTGTTAGTTCCTCAAATTAACCAGATTTGAGTTTCACCAGATGTTCTATTGAGTGAGACCACGTAGTACGAGAAGATATCTACTGCGATAACAGGGCCCGCGCTCATACTGATAATGTTTTGTGACTTGTAAACAATTTGAAAATTCCTGTAAACACTTTAGAGGCGCTCGAAATATTAAAGAAAAATCATCAAAATTGGTTAATAACTGCCGTAGTTGTCGCTTACCAAAAATACATTTAAAAAAAACAGAATGCATCATCAATTGACAAGCTTTTCTATATTTGACATTTTAACACAAATTATCTTGTAACATTATAAAGGGAGACCTTTGCCCAACGATGGGACAAAATAGGTTAAAAAAAAAAATAATAATAATAAAAATTATAAAGGTACCAGAATCTAGCCTAGACTTGTGTTATTTTGATTAGACAACGATATAGAATACATACATATACTTATAGATACAAACAGCCATGATCGGGTACACCCATTCATATATTCATGCTACAAATATTTGACCCTTACGGGATTCAAACCCGTGATCCTCGGCACAGCAGGCAGGTTCACAACCGACTGAGCTTCATTTCTCTTTTCTATGCTTCGATTATCATTTTAACTGTGTAATGTAATCGCTTTACGCTTATAATTTGAACAAACTTCCGGAAGCCACACATAAAACTTACAGTTTTGTTCTGATAATTTATAATACGTATTTCTAATCCACCCTTCAAGGCAAACGCAGTTTATAGCGTCAATAATTTGCATAATGAAATAGATATATGGTAATAAGAAAATTATTCTTGCTAGTGAAAGCAAATTCTAATTCGGGCATGTAGGAAATGTAAGGCTGGTGGTAAACAGAATATGTTGACGGACATGACACGATCTGAGCCCAGGGGGATACTATCGGATATAATGTAGGATAAGCAAGTGTGTAACGTTTTCCAACAAAAATGTAGGTATAGTGAAAAGCTATTTTTTTTCCATAATTTCTAACATTTTCGTCCGGAAATATCGGTTACTTTCAAACCCAATGTAAGCGAGGCAACAGTCTAGCCAACATAGTCAAAGAGCCAACAGCAATTTGAATTTAAAAGTATATCTATAATGCTCTGATATTCAGCTGAGAAGTCACATTTCGTCGAACAATGAGGAAATGGCCATGAAGCATTAAAAAGAAATAAAAAAATCTCCTTATAAGATATTATATTTACATTTATCCGATTAATTGTGAAAAAAAACAAGGGAAAAAGAAAAAAGAATGTCTGGTACATTAATAGTATTTTGAGCTCTCTAAAGATTACTTAAGATAATGCAAATCCCGCATGCATTGTTTATTTCCTCATTGAACATAAACACGTAACATAATTGATGAATGACCCCTTAATAACCAATTCTATTTCCATTTATATGCGATTCAAAATAAACCCGAGGCACCGCCAGCCATCGCCATGCAAGTGAAAGTAAACATTATCATCTGGTTTACAACTTACAGGTTGTAAGGGATACGCATTTATCTCCTGAGGCCCATTCATAATTTGTTTTCATTCGCTTTCATGTTCAAATTAATTTTATTACGATCATTGAGTAAATAAAACTGAACTGTTTGAGTTGCTTCATTATCTCCTGTGGATGTTTATTATATGTAGTAGTGTAGCAAAATAAGCTTTAATACATACTTACAGTACGTACTTACAGTAATTAACATTCTCACACCACAGTAGTGTTGTTCAAACGACAATTACATACCTAAAACAAACTAAAACCAATGTCTGAAACCGATAAAAATCGAAGTGTAATCTCAACAAATTATACCGATTTATTTTCAGATCTTTCAGATTTGTATATTTAAAAATTTTACACAATATTTTTTTTTACAATGTAAGTAATTTATTTTAGACGAGGTACCTAACAATATTAATATACCTAACTAACTAAATTAATAATAAAATAAACAATAATTATAGTATAGTTATTAGTTATAATGATTGATCTCTATCATAGTTTTAAAAAGGACATTCAAAAGCGCATTACAGCAACAGCATTGCAGCAGTAGTGTTGCAAAGTTGTAAATATATCCGCAACGGCCAAGCGCGAGCGGCCGACCGACCCCGTCAACCTGTCACCCCGGCGCCGCCGCCGGCGCAGCCGCGGCCTAACATACCATAATACCTAGTACCCATGGGCCACAAGCACAGTACTAACAGAATAGTAAGAAGGTTTTACTGAGAACTGCCTGCGGTACAAACGAAAAGTGTTCTACTTTGTAGCCAAAACGCAGACATCGAAGCGACAAGAAAATTTTACGATCGAGGTTGAAAACAATAGCGCGTAGCTGTAGTCACTACATGAGCACACAAAGCTACAAACTGTACATTTATTGCATTGAAGGTTTCTTACTGTTTCATTTTACTGTGTCCAAGCAAAAGTTCAAGCTGTTCCCTTAATAACGATGTAAGGAGGCCAGTTTCTAAGGCATGCTTGCGAAATTCTCATGATAAACTTTAGAGTTTAGACTATAGCGCGCTAAACTAACGATATAGAAACATGCAATGTTTGTGCCAGGGGGTTAAGTGATTGTCCTTTGTCTAAGTTCCAATAATAATACTATAAAAATTCTAAAGCAGCGAGACAATGGACCGGTAAGCATATACCTTATGCTGAGATAATTTATTTACTCTTTTATTTGTTTATAATTTTAGTATGTCGACTACTTATTACTTGAACTACGTTTTACTTTCATTTCACATACTTTATAGCCCAACAAACAAACTTCATAACCTCCTACGATCTGAAACAAACTCAGCAAAAACGAATATAAATATGTTTTCACTACCTACACATATGCAAAACAGGATAATAAACTCTACTTTTTGTATAACAATCTTTTTATTTTCGATATACATACTATAATGACTTTATTGCCGTGAAACTTTATTCATAAGAACTCAATTGATATTCACAACAGTATACAACTTTTTTACTAAAATAACTTACATATTGTTATAAAGTTTGATTCAATAAAAATCATGTTGTCAGTGAAATCTGAAAAAATGGGATTCAAGGCGAGAAACATTATAGACGGTGACTATAACTGATACGAATTGGTCATCCAACAGTGAACATGTTCATTGAATAACCTCCTACTTTTTTGAAGTCGGTTAAAAATTGTATAAACCACATTTATTGGGGCTACTAATAGTGATCTGTGAACATGATTTTTCCTGGTTTAGGGTGACTATTAAAAATAATTGTTTTTACCAAGGATAGTGTGCAATGATTCGATTTAAGAGCCTATGTCGAAAAATAATTTAAGCGAAACAGGCGTGGGATAGCTTATATTACGGCCTGATGCGAGAGAAAGAGATGGGGCGGCGCGCGCGCCTGAATCGAATCGAGCGCCAAATCAAACTTTATTTAATTGTGATTGTACTATTTATGTAAGTTCAATTCTGCTCTAATCAAAATTTAGAAAATATCAATCTCTTTTTTTTAAATCAAGTCTTGTGTTTCTATTATTCACCGTTTAGCAGTTCCAAGCGTTTATAGATAAAAATGGAGGCTACTTTGGCTTGTTTTTCTATGGAGAAAATTTGTCTTAATCGTGTTTTGGCTCTAATCAAAACTTCAATTATATGTTCAATTTACACATATCCGAAAATCATACTCCTACTGTTAGTACTTCATGATATATGAAGCTTTGAAGAATCCATTTTTTTCACATAGCCCCTTAATCATAACTATTTAAATTCTTTATTTATAGGTAGGTCCACAAAGTACAAAGAACTAAATAAAATAGGTGAACGAGACAAACTATATAAAATTGGAAAATGTTGCGTCCTTGATGTTTAGGATTTCCGACAGGTACCCATCTGATTAATGTTTTACTAGTAATCTTTCTGTTCTTCGCCGTTTTAAACTAACAAGCGAAATAGCCCTTCATTGTTAAAATAAACCTTATCTAACCTTGTAGTAATTTTTCTTTGCGGTCCGGTATAGCCTATAATAGGTAGTAGTAAGCCGGCGTCCTAAGTCGAGGGTCGCAGGTTCGAATACCAGATGCAAATATTTGTAAGATTATTACTTTACCCGAGCCATGGATGTTCATATTATGTTTACTATAAATTATACTAGATTCTGGTAATTTTACTGGGACTAGATATTCTGTGTGTCAGTTATTTATTTCTTTCAACAAATTATTTCGAAGAAACGAAAGTATGACGTTATTTGTATTTCACAGAACAAATTCATAGTTATAATAACTATATCTTACTTTCGATAAAAACTATAAAACTTAATGATAGGAAACGTATCGAATCAATTTGTCGCGGTTGTAGTGATGCTGATGGAATCATTCTCCACGTACTTATTGAGAGGAATATAATGTCTCAATTACTTAACAATGAGCGGTTTAAAAGATTTTGCGTTTAAAAGAATACATACCAAAGTATTTATTTATTTGGAAAAAGACATTTTTTTATTTAAACTTATTGAATCTTTATCGACACAAAGGTTTAAAACAATATAATACAGATTCTGATGTACTCATCTTCAAAACCTATCATGACTGTAATGCTAAATATTACTTTTAATTTATGTAATTAATAAGACAAATAAGTAAATGTGTTGCGTTTCATGTACGAATCTATTTTTCTTCGTTATTTTCATTTTGAAAATAATAAGGTAAGAAATGTTTACATTTTATAATATTTTGCCAGTAATAAAAC
Source organism: Agonopterix subpropinquella (assembly GCA_922987775.1). NCBI lineage: Eukaryota > Metazoa > Arthropoda > Insecta > Lepidoptera > Depressariidae > Agonopterix > Agonopterix subpropinquella. Next base: position 47,220,831 of record OV277693.1, on the reverse strand, counting down.
GTAAGTATAGAATAATCAATAATCATACCCTCATGATTATTCCATTGAAATGCAAAAAATAAATCTGAAATTATACAAAATATCTATACTTATGTGATTTTCTGATGGTGGTGGTCGGATGACATTGGCAAAGTAGCCGGTAAAAAGTGGATGAGACTAGCGTGGGACCGTTCTGGTTGGCGTGAAAATGAAGAGGCCTATACCCAGCAGTGGGGTTTACCGGGCTGATGATGATGATGATGATGATGATGTGATTTTCTAAGATTTTCATAATTTTGTAAAAGCTGTTTGCAATGAAATTTCCTCCTAAAGCTGTTTGCAATGAAATTTCCTCCTCTGAAAGCATACAAAATATTCTGTAAGAATAGGAATTGCATTCTTGAATTCACACAAACACATGACCATAACCTCATGACCATTCTGGGTGGTCTGAAACTTTGTTACAACTACCAACTATTGTTGAATATGTATAGTTCAATTCTATTGCCGATGTCATAAACGACAATGACACTTTATCATTTTCTTTTCAATTATTTAATCTAAACAGGAAAATAAACTTATACAGCATGTTAAACATTACGTTTCCCGCTTTGAAAGCACTCCCTTCCAGGGAACTGTGTGATAGTGCAATAGATAGCAGAACCAGTGGGTGTGGTGTGGTGCATGTCACACCTTTCTTAGTAGGTACCTGATATGTCACGAATGTTACGAAATGCAGGCAATGCAAGCTTGGCGACAATTTCTGTGTTGACTGTTAGAATTGATAGCAGTTATGAATGACACTTATAACTAAACTTATTGCTTATTATTAACAGCCAATGTGTTATAATTTATAACTTAGAATGTTTAGTTACCTTGAAACAGCTCGGAAAAAATCATTTTTACGCTGATGATCGCTTTCACAGGGGAGGGCGCGCCCGAAAAGGGATGCGCGCGCGACGATATGCAAAGGAGTGGTCACGAGCTGCGAATACGTTGAAAGCTAGCTAAAGATAGGTCATATAGAAAGCCGAATTGACGTCAATTTCATATACATACCGAAAAGAATGAACTTCATTTAGCAAGCATTGTCAAATCGGCACTCATCAACTACAGTATTTTTATTATTGTAGGGTTACCCCCTAAATTAAAAACTATTCGCTAACGTTACCCTAATTTGCACAAAGGAGGTTTGATAAAGAAAAGTTTGGAAACCTCTGGTTTAACAAAAGTGAAATATTGGATATACAGTTAACAATTGTTTTTTACTTTGAAATATGACTGGCCCATTAGAAATATTGGCATTGCGCTTCTGGATCTTGTTTAAAAAAATACTATCAAAAATAAACATTTAAAAGTAGCAAACAAATGATGACACGGTAGCACGGACACCAGTTAAAACTGTCAAACAATTTATAACATAATAAGTTAGGAACTTATTATGTAGTTAGCATGTAGTTAGCAAAGATTTTTTTACAGACCAAAAAAAATCTTTGGTAGTTAGGTTCAAGTTCACATCAAAGTCGCTTCTAATTTACTCTGTACCTAAGCTATGGATTCTTCTGGAAATAACTTATTATTCCTTTCAAGACTAGGTAGTTTCTGTACCGAAGTATGTACAGCCTTACATAAATGAACCCGAATCAATATTTATTTACGCCCTTATTATGTACATACAGACAAATGTACATAATTATGGCTATCGTCGTAAATGAAGACCGAGCAGAGTTAGCCCCCAAGTTATAGCGGTCTATTAATGACTATAACACGCACGAAGTCTCCCCGCGACGCTCTTATACCAACGTCATAAACTTGAAATTAAAATGGTTCCCAAGAACTCGTACGTTAAACTGAGAAAAACAGAGATTTCTTACTTTAGATAGTAGTCACAGAGTGGTTAAATGTAAATAGCCACTAATTCGCAAGACTCTCTGTGGCAGCGACGCGACGGACGGACGGACGGACGGACGGGGTGAAAACGGTACGAATTAAATAAACACGACCACTAATGGCGGCGAGTCGCTTAATGAAATTATAGTTGGATAGAAAATTGACATGTTACATGTGTTTTTATCTAGCAAGTGCTTGCAGATCCTAACCCAAGCAACAGTTCATGCATGCATGGTCGTCGGTTTCGAGTACATTTTACATTATTAAGGATTTCGGATTCGGTCACTAAACCACGGAATATAAAGGATGTTACAGAAGTAAACATTTAAAACTTTTAAGGGGTGGTTTAGACCGTCAAACTGAACAACTTTCACTATGGGACCAACATCGAAATCGCGAGAAAAATCAGCTGTCCCATACATTTTGCTCGAGTAGGTTTGCAGTTTTGTATGGAAGAGCGGATTTCTTTTTCGCGATTTCGATGGTGGTGGTGCGAAGTTGTTCAGTTTGAACGGTCTGATCATCCCCTTAAAAAAGTGTCAGCATATTAAGAAGGACCCGATATAGCATTTTTGTCGTAATACCATAGCGTAAATACCTTTAAGTGGGTGCGCAATACTCTCATCAATACACATTTTATAGACATTTAATGTCTATCACGATTCAAGACCCATGTCTCTATAAGATCTCTAATATCTAGTAGGTAGGTAATAAAATGAATGTGCTGTCTTGGTAATCGAAACTAACGGGAAACTCTTGCTAGAACTTATAAATATAAGTATATAAATAGGTAACAGAACCATTTAAGCCGAATATGTCATGCTATAAATAAACAAGTAGGTAATTTATTTATAATACCGGCCCACCATATTTTATGTTTGTTGAATGACAAAGTGCTTTTGAACTTGGCATTAGTTGTTTGCTATTAAATACTTTGACGTAAGTATTCTACGGAGAAATCTGTGATTTGGAGTCAGGGACACCTAAACACCATATCGTGACATTTTGGTTTGTAAATATCTTCAATACATTCTGTTACAGTTTTTTAATCTGCACTTTCTTGCAGCCCGATCCAAATTTAAGAAACAACTTCCTGATGCAGCCTGAAAGCGTTCACTTCAGACTGTTACAAGAACTTAGGTTCACATGTTATGTAGTAATACCGACGTTTTAAACATGATGATATGGAAATTTTCTAGCTCGCTTCGCTCGCTCACTTTTTTTAGATGATAATATGCAGAGTCGTGACAAGGTATTGAGTATTGAAGGTCTAGTCTTTCCATGCCCTACCTTATTTTTTTATTTCTGCACATAGAATTACCCCCAACCCGAAGAAACATTCCTGGGAAGAGACTGCATTTTTTTTTATACAATAAATAAACGAATAATAACGAAAAAAAATTTTTATGACCGATACTATTTCTCTAAATTCGCTGCGCCCCGCTGATTGTACTGTCATTATGAATTTGGCCTGCCAACGACTTTGAGTTTGACATGCCTGGTGTAGATGTATATGTATGTACCTAGACTAGACTACCAAACGACGCGTCGTTGAGTTGTGAGAGGTTTCTATGACTCCATTCCACTCACATGACGAATCACCATTCCTGTTAACGGTACACGGCCATAAAATTTGGTATCCTTTAATCTCTAAACTTTACTACGTTAGTTACTATGTAGGTACTTACGACAAAGCGTGTCAAAACATACAACGTTGGATCCCTTTCACGATCAATCAAACTGATGGCAGATACCTAAGTAGGTTTACTACCCAACTGTATATCCGTACTAGAATATAGGTAACGGAGAATGTTAAGTGATAGATGGATAACAAAACGGAACACATTTGAACGCACATTTAAAAGACGACCATGTGAATTGTTATCATAACCTTTCCTTTTCCCTTACCCTTTTGGTAACGCGACTTCGTTCGCGTTCGCGTGAATTTCGGACTTCAACACCCCCGTTTACATCGAAATAAAGTTTCCAAGCACGTATCCAGACTTTGGGTTCGGGGGACACATTGATTTTCATTGAAAAACGATTTCAAAATTAACTCACCCATATACAGGGTGAAATTGATATCATTGGCATCCGTCCCATACTAAACTGCAATGCCGACTCGACTCAAATGTATGCAACAGCTGATTTTTTTGTTGCTCCGATCTGTATGCTCCCATAGTAAAAGTTGTTCAGTTTGATGGGTAGACTCTTAGTTTAAAAGGATGCTAATGATATCAATTTCACCCTGTATAAGTAGCTACTACAGCTACGTACAAGATCGGGCGGTACCAAAGTCAAGCAATCGCGTTGTATTAAGAACGGAAAGTGTAACTCCAGAAATTATGAAATTGATTCATCATATTTTTATACAAAATTAAACATAAACGTACTTGCCGCCCGCAATGGCTTCGCCAACACATAAAAACAAACCGTGACCGATTCAATACACTTTGAGCAATCGTTTAATAGAATCGATTCTACGGGTGTCGTGGGAGCAAACATTACGACACGACACGGCCAGGCCAGTAGCAGGCCAGATAACGAATGTAGGTTAACCCTATACGACATTAATTGTAGGTAAGTAGGTATAGTATAAAATAAAAAGCGGTCAAGTGCGAGTCGGGCTACTCGCGCACCGAGGCTTCCGTACCACACCACTACAGAACACAACATTATTAACTAAGAAATAAAACTTTTTTTGTCCGGGACCTTTAGCGCGAGACCGACTCACACTTGGCCGGTTTTTAGTATTTGTTGTTATTCTGTAGAGTTTGCTCTACAATCACACTAAGTTTGACGCTTGTATGTATTACCGTTTTTACGATAGAGCGTGAAGAAAAACCGTTGATAAAAACTAGTTTCTGTTGAGAACCCCCCTTAATTTTTAACTTTTTGAAATTTTGATTATTTGTTAACAAATCCGTCGTAATATCGCATAATCTGAGAAAATTTCAACCATTACGGTTCTAAAGTTACAGCCTATTCTTATATTTATACTGACAGTTTTTAAGAGAATGATCAGACCATCAAACTGAACAACTCTCTCTATGGGACCAAAATAGATATATCGCAAAAAAAGTCTACTCTTCGATACAAATCTGCAAACCTACTCGACCCAAATGGGACAGCATTAAACGCACTAAAAAGTACAAAATAATCTTAAAACATTTGTTCCGATAGATATACGTTATTATAGTAAATAAATAAATAACGCACACAGGCACATACATTGTATTGATCCCAAGGTAAGCCTTAGGCTTTTTGTTATGGGAATCATACAACAACGGCACAAACATACAACATCCATGACCGAACCGGGATTCGAACCCAGGACCCTGGTTTGGCAGTCCGGCGTGGCAACCATTACACCGACCGGGTCGTCAGTACTCTGTGGATATACCCTAGATAACTCAAAAAGAGTCCAGCTGTTGCTTTTTGGTTACTTGCCTTTCGTTGAGTTGAGAAGCATGTAGTTTTAATTAATTTCGACGGAAACAACAGGAATCGACTATAAATGTAGCTTACCGATTCTCTTCCATGCCATAGTATAATAAATTGTTATGTAAGTTAAGCCGTTAACACGTTAAGGAATAGTTGACATTTCTACTTTATTAGTAAAAGATTTAAACGAGGAAGAAAACTACTTCTACTACTTACCTCAGCTGTCATCCAGCTGCAGTCAGAAGCCGGAAAATGACAGTTTTCCGCAATTCCCTTAACTCATTAACTACTCTCTCGACTAGAAGATCAAATAGTAGTAAGATCGGATCGGTAGTAAGATCGGACAAATCAAATATTTCGAGAATGCGTCGGTTTTTGTATTCCTAGCAACATAGCGTGAGAAGGCGTGAAACGTCATTTCTTGCTATGCTAACGCAGATCTATGCCGCTACGATGTATGGTATAGTGTAAAGGGCGACAAAAAAAATTAGAGAGTTTGGGATTTTCGTAAGTAAAGATCGGATTATAGACCTAATTCTTCATGCTATAGAAGCAACATTAGACAATAGACCGATCTTTGTCCGAGAGAGTCTTTGAACTTTGAACACGACACGTGCCAGGCCGAAACTGTAGTAGGCAAGAACGCTAAAAAAATCGTAGATGAATGTCGTTTTATTGTGAACAATATGCACTACAGTTCTATAGAATAACGATTGACATCTGAGATAAAGAGAACAGAAAAAATTTTTTTTTCAACATCCTTCCAACCCACCGAAACACCGTCCTATCTTACTGTAAGTATTGCAACTACATACATAGTACCTACTTATAGGATATAATATAAAAAGACACCGGGTACATACACACAACTTCGGTTTCATCAATGATTTGATTGTAGTTGAGATTATTTTCTGGGTAACGAACATCGGCCTCGTAGGCCTGACCAATTTTACATAAAAAATATTATAAAACTGTAACAGAAATTTGTCTGTACATTGAAGATATTTACAAAAAAAAAATTACGATATGGTTTTTAGATGTCCCTGATTCGAATTCACCAATTTTTGGATTTTTTGTCTGTCTGTTTGTTTGTTTGTATGTTTGTTTGTTTGGGTGTTTGTTTGTTCGAGTATCACGCAAAAACTACTGAACCGATTTTGATGAAACTTTTTTGTTTGATAGCTTATCATCTGACTTAAAATCTGGTATATAATTTATGCGGACGAAGTCGCGGGTAAAAGCTCGTAAAAAATATAGTTGTGCAGTTTTTTACGTTTTGCGTTAATTTGTTATATAGGTACATATTGGAAAGTAAATACCTAGTCAGATACTTCGCGTCGGCCGAACACTCATATGTGACTTATGTCGCAATTCATTTCTTAATATGAAGCAGTTTCTGACCGGTCAAGCCGATCCCGCGTCCATAAATGTGGTAAAAATCTAAGATGATAGCGTTATACCTATCGCAAGCGAAGAAAGACAGTTCGTCTAAACGGTACCATTTCATGTGTATTGACCATAGAGTAAGAAGAGATGGCATATCGGCTTGTTTCTATAGAAAATGTTGTCGCCAACAAAGGGGGTGAAAAACGGGTGAGGGGAAGGGTTAACATTTAAATACGCTACTTCCCGCTATTATGACGTCAGGCCCAGTTGAGTATCTGTGTTATTTTCTCTATGGTATTGACCCACATAGGCCACATATTAAAACATTACACAGCACATCATTTTCTTTTAACTACGAACTTAAAACCGACATAAAATGACTAGCAAGTTCATGAAAACATAACACTACAAATTACGTAACTAACATATGTAGGACAAGCATATAAAGTTAAGTAGAATCGGAATTAAACTAGATGTTCTTTCACCTGAAACTCTAAACGAGATCAAGTTCCTACAAATTTGCATAACTAGAGTAACTTCTCTAGGTACCATTGTGTAATATGAAAATGTTTTTACGGCTACGGCTGTCGCACCACACTTCTTTCACATCTAAAACATACCTAGATAAAAACATATTTTAATTAGTGGTAGTAATGCAGCTAAACCATAATCATATTATGTTGTTATTGTTAATCTCAATCTATTAGTGGACTGCGCCCGTTATCTTTTCACACAGAACAGCATGAAAATATACAGGGTGTAGGATAGATAGTTGCATTATTTTAATGGGTTGAATGAACGTACTCATGATACTGAAAATTATTTCCCAAAGGAACAAAGATAAAATCGCAAAAAAAAATCACCTTTTCATACAAAGGTTCATTGTATTTAGTACGGACGAGCTTTTACCCGCGACTTCGTCCGCATAAATTATATACCAGATTTTAAGTCAGATCATAAGCTATCAAACAAAAAAAGTTTCATCGAAATCGGTTCAGTAGTTTTTGCGTGATACTCGAACAAACAAACACCCAAACAAACAAACAAACAAACAAACGAACAAACAAACAAACAAACAAACAGACAGACAAAAAGTCCAAAAATTTGTGATTTGGAATCAGGGAAGCCTAAAAACCATATCGTAATCTTTTTTTTGTAAATATCTTCAATGTACAGACACACTTCTGTTACAGTTTTATAATAGTTTAGACGAGCTTTAACCCGCGACTTCGTCCGCATAAATTATATACCAGATTTTAAGTCAGATGATAAGCTATCAAACAAAAAAAGTTTCATCAAAATCGGTTCAGTAGTTTTTGCGTGATACTCGAACAAACAAACACCCAAACAAACAAACAAACGAACAAACAAACAAACAAACAAACAGACAGACAAAAAGTCCAAAAATTCGTGATTTGGAATCAGGGAAGCCTAAAAACCATATCGTAATCTTTTTTTTGTAAATATCTTCAATGTACAGACACACTTCTGTTACAGTTTTATAATAGTATAGATATGGAAAGTCCAACAATTTTTTCATGATTTTTCGATAAGTATCCTGGTTTTCTTCGGGAAAGTTGTTCAGTAATATGGATGGATACAGTCACAAACACACTGTCTATATTCTCTGAAAATCTCTTTTTTTTTTCATTTCCACTGTAATATGCGACAATCCCCGGCCCTTCGATTGTATCATTTTCAGCCCGTATCTACCCACTGCAGGGCATAAGCCTCCTCCCTAATTTGCCATCCTTCCCGGTCCTGTGCCAATCACATCCAGGTCTTGCCAATACTTTTCCAGATGTCGTTAACCCACCTGGCTGCCGGACGACCCACTCCTCTTTTGCCTAATCTCGGCCACCACTCTGTCAAGGCTTTAACTCCACCTGCCATCGCTTCGCCTAGCTACGTGTCCTGCCCACCGCCACTTTAATCGAGCTATTCGGTCCCCGACGTCGGAATCGATTGTATACATGACTAGATTTTGATTAAGATAAAAATCAAACTAAAGTCACACAAACCATACTGTAATGCTTAATGTTATTATAATAATACTTAAAAGCGCTACAGAAAATCCATTATAACTTCTTGACGAATAGTCAATCAACTATTGAGAAAGTAAAACTATACAACGAATAAAGTAATTCAAAAGAATCGAAACTAAATCTAAAATAGCCGTTCATAACTTGTTCATAACCGAACAATGCCGATTCTTTGTGCCACTTACGCCAATCTTCATAATTCTGCGTGATTGCGCTCATAGTGTTTGGATTGCCTTAATTCTTATCTATACCTACTATACCTATTAGTAGAAAGTACGTTCTAAGTAGGTCAGAGGATACGACTAGTGTTAATCTATCATTTTAATGATGTATTATATTAGTTGGTTTTGGTTTTTATTTAACGTTAATTTTTAATTAAGTATTGGAGGATTTGGGGGATGTAGACTTCGCGTAGACATTACATTTGGAAATGGACTGAATCTCATGTTACAACAAATCATGCAACCATAGATCTAGGTACCTACTTATCTCCGGGTACTCTAATAACAATATTCCAATATTCCAATATTCCAATTATAAGGAATTCCAGGGTAAACCGTACAAAACACTGTCTCTTTGTCCATAGTTGGTTATTAAATGAACAAAACATAAAAATACGACTTGTTATAATCTAAAAGTTCAGATTGCCGTCATAATAGGTAACTATTAACTCAATAAAATTTATAAACAGAACCTAAGGCTAAGAATCAGTAACTAACCGCCTTCAGCACCACACCACCGTACGGTACGGTACGGTACAGTACAAATAGCACGACCATTAATTATGCTCCTCAGTACTCCTCACACAGTAGACGGGCGGACGAAAGACTTGGAATTCTTCTTACCGCATTTTGGCATATACTTAAACTTAAAACTGGTTTCCGCCTTTCCGGAAACACAGGATAATTCTACCTACCAAGTGATCACCTCTGGAGCTCATAAGAATGAACCAAGAAACCAGTTGATATTGATAAAGCAAAGCATACACAATATTTACAACAACACGAAACGAAGGTTATTGATACATCTGACATGATAATGACATCCAAGAATAAGTTATTAACCAGACATGAAGCCAGTTTTTTCGACGCCGACATAGAAAAATCATAAATATTGTAGGTATATTATGTATACTTACTATGAGTAGCTACCGTAATGTAATGAAATGGCGTGGCGAGTAGTCGAAATGTGCATAGAGAGCCTCAGCAATAAATAAAAGAAAATAATTAACAAGTAAGGTGCGGTGCGGCTGACCGAAATCGGTCGACTTGCTAATTTCACTTTCTTGAGCGCGGAAAATAGATCACTACTCAAATTGCGAACCGGTCTCATTGATTTTTAATGTTTAAAAGTGTAAGTCAATGGAAAGAAAGTGATCGTTACTCCAAAAACATTGCATGCATTCATTCATGTCTACCACACAGGTGCCTTGGGACGTGTTTCTATAGATAACTGTAAGAGGCACCGAAAAGAGATGATACAAAAGTCGGTGTTGATTAGTTTTAATGTCCGTGCGTATACGCACTTCATAATGTAATCATTTAAGGCTACTCCTCCCATCTGCAAGGCTCTCTTTCTTGCAAGCAAACTTTTGCAGTTAGCCATCCCGCTTCAATCGCGCGGCTCCGGTCAGAATTTTACGTTTTCTTTGAAAAACTGTATGATTTTTTATGAATTTTCAAAAAATAAGAAAACCACATCATTTTATATTGTATTGTGAAGAATATTGTAAATTTTCATATTCTTTTGATCAACAATGTAAGAGTAAAACGGTTACAATTGGAGAAAAGGAGGTGACTTTGGAGTCGTTTTTCTTCAGTTTTATTAATTAAAATAGATTTCGAGAAAAACCACATCACTTCTCATATCCTGTAGATTGTTCAGTTTTGTTTTCTGCTTAAAAAGTGCCATAGTTAATGTATAAAATGGTTACAAAGTTACTCAAAACCGGGCGGACGCCCCTTAAAGGCGAACGTCCAAGACAGTTAGATAAAATGCCACATCCTACATAGTTTTTAAGATACTAATCGAAAAAGAAATTTTTCGTTAGTTAACTGGTGAACTCTTAGTGAAAACGAAAGTTGACTATGCATTCTAAAACCCTTACAGAAGGTGCTGACTGCTGACGCCCCCTCAATATTGAATGGACAACGGAAAAGTTCGAACTCAAGACGATATCATCAGCACAGTGCATCACGCGCGATCCGTTCCATGGTGCTTGGCAACTTTTACTGTGCATAATAAAAAGCAAGAGTTTCGTTATTGTGCAAAATGGTTTTCTAGTTTCAAATCTAAAAGTCTGAATGAAGTAGAGTAAGAAAGCACCGTAAGAACAAAGTGTAAAAATGGAATCACATTTCAAAGACTCATCATTCGTCATGTAAAACCACCTCAACAACATCATCAAATCAAATATCTTTATCAAAATATATTTATGAAAATATGTCCAATATTTGTATACTCAGCAGGAAAGGTACGGTAACTCACAGCATAAGCTATTAACTTAGCTGATTCCGTTGTAATCTCAACCTTACTATCGCCAAAACACTATGGCCTACGCTACGGTATGGTATGCGGTACAGTACAGCCGCAATAAACTCATGCTGAGAACAATATCCTCGCGAAAATTATTTAGAGACCGATTCACTTTCGCTCTCATAACATAAATAATGTCAGCTGATGGCTACGACAGATTAGCTGAAAGAATGTGGGAAATTGATGGCCTACGAATATCCACGATGCTAAATTATATTTATTGCCATTCATTTGACCTTAGCTTTAGGGGTATGTATGCTATGTAGATTAGATATTTGTTTAGACGCTAACCGAGAACCGGATTAGAATGTCGTCTTTAGTTGCTATAGTTATAGTACTATACCTACAATAGGTACAACAGCATCCAAATTCAAGAATACGAGGTGTGAGGACTTCATCCTGTGGACCTAAGAGGCTTCAAAATATTCGTCCTTGTAGTCAATCTACACTTAATATTATAAAGAGGAAAGATTTGTACCTATTTTTGTATGTTTGTATGTTTGTAATGAATAGGCTCAAAAAGTACTGGGCCGATTTAAAAAATTCTTTCACCATTAGAAAGCTGCATTCACCCTGAGTAACATAGGCTATATTTATTGCTAGAAAAGATTAGACGTCCACCCGTGCGAAGCCGGGACGGGCCGCTAGTATTTTAGATATACCTACGCACAAGTTTAATATTTTTACGTTATTCCTTCCTTTAATATGCGAAATGCTAGCCTTGCTTACTCACTCAACTTGGAGTTGGTATTATAGTTGAAGCAAAGTTTTTGCATAATCATAAGCATGATACTACATCCAAACACAGGGGTTATAGTCGTGGGTTTATGTAGTTATGTATGTTTACTATATTTACATAAAAATTATATGCCCAAAGGGGGGTGGATGGGAAATTGGGAACTGATCATGTTTGTGGTGAGATTTTTTTTTATATATCTACATCGGAAGATCTAGGATATGGAAAATATCATAATTGTATTCAAAGGAAGAAATTGTTCTTGTGCAGAGAAAGCAGAAGTTCGTATGAATACTTTCCATCGGATCCTATACAACATACATCTTTACGAGTGAATAGATTATTGTAGTTAGCAAATAATTAAGATTTGAAATTATATTCTTTAACAATTATTAACTAGCTCCCGTGTGGCAGTTCTTCCTAGTTGAAAACATTTAGGAAAGGATTGTTAGGAAATAAGGTTCTAAGGACGGAACATGTTTTGAAAAAAATATGAATGGAGTGGACACGTCCGCGTCCTGAGCACAACCGAGGCACACCACACCCGCAATACTCGCACTTCAATTTTCTTAGTATTGTTTTTTATATTTCTTTCGATTCAGAAATATTTACATCAATATACATACATAGCTTGTTCACTAACGTTACGTGGACAGACGACACCCCTCTTGGAATTGGAAAACTTACCTGGAAAATAGAGAGAAATATTAGCATCACTTTAAATAAACAGTTATTTAGCATTACCACACCTTTGACACTTAGCTGTTAAAAGCAAGCGAATACGCATTGTCTTACGTTTTACGCCACGGTTCTGCCAGAATGGGTGAGGTAAAAAATTGGTGGGAGGCAGGGAGTGTCCGTACTGTATGTAGTACTAGATACTCTTTACTTATTAACCAGAACGGAAAACATCGTGAGGAAACCTGCATAGGTTTGCTGAAGATATGTTGATCCGTATTGTGTATATCACAAATTCCGCTGTTTAGTGTTCGTGCAAAAGCTAGTGGTGTTACGCAAGGATTGAATTTTATAATAATAAATTGTAATATTCGAGATGATTTTGAGCATTATTAAATGTAACATTAGCAAGGGTATTTATTTTTTACCCAACTGCGACAGAAGGAGGGTTATGTTTTTGAGTCTTGCTTTTTGAAGAACAACAAAATGTATTTCTTTTATAAGTAGGTAATTTGTCTGTAGACAGGATGTCAGGGCACAGCCCGGACACTGCATACAAAAATTTGAAATTGACAAGATGACGTCAGCACATACGAAACCAAAGAAATCTTCTACGTAGGTAACGAGTAACCAGTGCGAGGTAACCAGAGGACGATAGAGGGGGTGAGGTAAAAAGTTGGTGGGAGGAAGGGAGTGTCCCTGTCCGTACTGTATCTATTAATAGATACTCTTTCTTATACTGTGGTTAGGTTAAACAGTTGCATTACTTTAAGGAGTGATTGTACCCATGATTCTGAATAGCTTTCTCTAAGAAACCAAAAGGAAATTCGCAATTTGTTTTTTTATTTTCCATACTAAATGCAATCAGCTGATCTAATGTTTTCCTAACAATAATAATATTAATCATTATATATTATGTAATATGAACTATTTCGCATTCTTCCAGTCAAAACAGTACTTCCGTAAAGATGACCATGTAATAGGTCGGTCTCGGACAGCTGTTTGAATTTTGAATGGAGAGCGAGCCGGCCACGATTAGGTACCACGGCCTCGACAGAAAAAAAAGGTGGTCATTCAAGCGCGTCTCGTGGCGGCGATTTATTCTCTATAACTATGATCAAGTAGAGGTCAAGATGACCAAGTTGCTATCCTCGTGTCTAAGCTATAAGACAATGTAATAAAGATTACCCACTGTTGTATATTTTCTTCAGCTAACAAATTAAGGAACAAAATTCAAAATTTTTTATTCAATATAATATCATATAGATAGCTTTTTGACGTCATTTTTTGACTCTACCACCGCGTCGGAAGGTGTTCCGTTGAGAGAAGATGCGGCCAGAAACTCTACAACACACATCTTTTAAACAAAACAAAATGTACAAAGTACAATTAAAATACAATATTGCATTACATAGTGTAAAATTGTCAAGACCAGACATATTGGTCATTCAAATAATCATCGAGTTTATAGTAACCTTTTTTACAGAGGACTTGTTTAACATGAGACTTTAACTTTTTGTCTGGTAAGTTTAGAATATCCTCTGGTATCTTATTATAAAAGCGTATACAGTGCCCCATGAAAGATGTGTTGACTTTACTGAGTCGAAAATGTGGGAATACTAATTTATTTTTATTTCTTGTATTGTAATTATGAACGTCACTGTTTTTGGGAAAGACAGACAAATTTTTCCGAACATATAAAATATTTTCGTAAATATATTGACTGTAGAAAGTCAAAATACTGATATCTTTAAAAAGATCTCGTAGTGAGTCTCGACAACGCAGATTATAAATGGCTCAAATTGCCCGCTTTTGAAGGATAAAGATAGCCTCGACGTCTGTAGCACGGCCCCACAGCAAAATACCATAAGACATGATGCTGTGGAAGTAGCTGAAGTATACAAGTCTTGCAGTAGCTATATCAGTTAGCTGTCTAATTTTTCGAAATGCATAAGCTGCCGAGCTCATCCTACCCGCTAGGGTTTCTATATGTGGACCCCACTGCAGCCTCGAGTCAATCTTTATCCCTAAAAATACAGTATTACTTGTGAAATGCAATATATCATTATCTAAAGTTATATTATTTTCATTATTTATAACGTTTGGTAGAGTGAATTTAATACATTTAGTTTTCTTTGCATTTAAAGCAAGATTATTAACACTGAACCAATTCAGAACTTGTCGAAGAGTGTCATTTACAATGTCATTAAAGGTGGACTTCCGATGCCAGCGGCCGATGCGACTAACGCGCGCGTCTGACGCCAGGTTCTGTCATATGTGACAGAACCTCGCGTCAGACGCGCGCGGCCGACGACAGACCTCACTTCCGAGGTCAGCGACTGACGCGTGCCTATTGTACACAGTGTTATCACTTCGGGGTATTTTCCCGGAAATTTTGGGTATGTTTTTATGTTTTGGTGTTTACACAAAAACATAAAAATACAAACAAAAAAACCAATATATATTTTAATAAAGAATATT
The DNA here is from genome assembly GCA_922987775.1 of Agonopterix subpropinquella. Classification (NCBI taxonomy): domain Eukaryota; kingdom Metazoa; phylum Arthropoda; class Insecta; order Lepidoptera; family Depressariidae; genus Agonopterix; species Agonopterix subpropinquella. The sequence continues at coordinate 47,205,660 of OV277693.1, read as the reverse complement.
TGACTGATTGATAGGTTTAGAGAATTTTTGAATGCTATTTTTACCAGATTTTTTATAAAATACATTTTAAGGAGTAATTTAATTACACAGGGATGCGTTGCGTCCCCTTGACTTTTTAACCTGTAATATGGATCGCTGCGTAACTAATAATTATGAAGGCAAGAGGAATTTTCCGAAAGTCATTAAAAAAGAAAAAATTGTTTCAAGTGGCACGATAGATGGTGTTGAAGCGACCTTGCAGATAGTAAAATACAAATAAAATAGTAAAAAAAATTAAGAAAATTTTCGGTAAAAACTCGGTAATATTTCTGGCAAACATTCTTGTTCTGCGTGACGTCAGAGCATAGCCGCGCGCGGCCGCGGCCGATGCGATAGACATCGGCCGCGCGCGTCAGACGCGCGCGTCAGTCGCTGGCATCGGAAGCGGCGCCATACGTTTTCATAGTAACTAGTATGGCCGCATCGGCCGTCGGCCGCGAGCCGCGCGCGTCAGACGCGTCGGCCGCTAGCATCGGAAGTCCACCTTAATATCATCAACATCTTGCGCCTTTCTACTTGTTTTGAAAATAAGAGAAGTATCATCAGCAAATAACACTATGTTCGACAAGTTCTGCACCATGTAGGGTAAATCGTTTATATAAACCAGAAAGAGAAATGGACCCAGTATAGATCCCTGAACTAACTCCCGTCTCAAATCAAGCACTATAATTTTGCTGTCAGTAACACAGGGTTTTTAATAAATCTTATAGTTATAGACAGAAACAGTAACTATCCTTATAGTACGTACAATTGTTAGTTTTTAGGGTTCCGAAGTCAAAAAGGAACCCTTATAGTTTCGCCATGTCCGTCCGTCTGTCCGTCTGTCTGTCCGCGGCTTAGCTCAGAGACGCGTTGTACTAAAAAGCTGTAATTTGGTATGGATATACATATTAATTACGCCGACAAAGTGGTAAAATAAAATTTTTAAAAATATTTTTTTTTATGGTACATGTGAAGTAGGGATGAATTTCTTTTTTATCGTCTATCCCATGTTGTGGGGTATTGTTGGATAGGTCTTTTAAAAATATTGTGGGTTTGCGAAAACCATTTTTAGATTTAGGGATCCGTTAGTGAAATATTAAGCTTTAAAGCGAAAATTTTGGTTAGAGTCAAGTGCCCCCCCCCCCCCCTCTCCCAGTTAAAAGGTTGAAGAAAGTTGGAGATGTGAAAAAATTCACGGCAATAGCATATAAAACGAATTTAAAAGGAAAACTATCACCGCTAAGTAGACTTTACAAGTCTACGAGTCATAGTCGACCAAATAATAAAATGTACTTTTTAGACTTTATGAGCCGTTATACCGTAGTAGGTATAAAACAAAAAGCCTCCTTCTAAGTCCATATTATATTGTAACGGGCAACTACGGAACCCCAACCTACGCGTGGTCCGACACGCACTTGGCCAGTTATTTACCATTTATTTTTCACTATCATATTACACCAATGTATGTGTGCTTTTCTTTATGAACCAATAAATACTTTTACATTTTATAATCTTTTATAACCCGACGACCTTTTTTAGGGTTCCGAAGTCAACAAGGAACCCTTATAGTTTCGCCATGTCTGTCCGTCTGTCCGTCCGTCCGTCCGTCCGTCCGTCTGTCCGCGGGTTAGCTCAAAAACGCTTAGTAGTAGAAAGCTAAAATTTGGCATGGATATACATAATAATCACGCCGACAAAGTGGTAAAATAAAATCTTGAAATATTTTTTTTTTAGTTTACCTCCCTTACGCGTGAAGTGGGGATGACATTTTATTTTCTCGTCTTTTAAGAAATATTAAGCTTTAAAGCGAAAATTTTGGTTAGAGTCAAGTGTCCCCCCCTCTCCCAACTAAACGGTTGTAGTTGGAGATCTGAAAAAATTCACGGCAATAGCATATACATATAACGAATTTAAAAGGAAAACTATCACCGCTAAGTAGGCTTTACAAGTTTACGAGTAATAGTCGACCAACTTATAAAATGTACTTTTTAGACTTTATTAGCCATTAATCCTCAGAGACGCTTAATACTAGAAAGCTGTAATTTGGTTTGGATACACGTACTAATCAAGCCGACAAGTGGTAATATAAAACCTTGAAAAATATATTTTTTAGGGTACCTCACCTACACGCGAAATGGGAATGGATTTTTTTTTCTCGTCTACCCCATGGTGTGGGGTATCGCTGGATAGGTGATTTAAAAATATTATGGGTGTGGGAAAACCATTATTTGATTTAGGGATCTTTTAGCGAAATATTAAGCTTTAAAGTGCAAATTTTTGTTAGAGTCAAGTGTCCTCCCCCCCTGCCAGTTAAATGGTTGTTTCTGGATATGTGAAAAAATTCATGGCAGTAGTATAATAACGAAATTAAAAGGAAAACTATCACCGCTAAGTAGGCTTTACAAGTTTACGAGTAATAGTCGATCAACTTATAAAATGTACTTTTTATACTTTATTAGCCGTTGAACTGTAGTATAAAACAAAAAGCCTCCTTCTAATCTAAGTCCATATTATATTGTGCCGGGCAACTACGGAACCCTATCCTGCGCGTGGTCCGACACGCACTTGGCCAGTTATTATCTTTAAGATCTCATTTTCATACCTTTTTGTTGTTTTTTAGCCTAGTTATATTTTAGTTTTAGGATGTTTTAGTTTTACTGTGACATTTTATAATTAAAAAAATTAATTATTTAATCATAACGTCGCGTTAATTCGATTCCAATCTTAAAATCGATAAATCACTCGAGAGCACGCACGTCATGAGTTCATAACAAAATCATTAGCGACAACTATCTAGTTTCCCCTATTTCCCGTAACATTTTCCCATGCTTTCCCATGCTTATATGAACCGGTTCAGTGTACGCGATTGAATATATCGATCTATCTTAAGATAAGTGATTAGTACGACACAGACGAGTTGGTACGACAAAAATGTTAAGTCGGTATCGATATCTCTCCTTACTCTCGTTGTTTTTACTTCACGGAAGTAGTACAGTTACGCTTATCATTTCAATATGGTACTGAGAAGCAGATCATAACAATAGACTAGCTTTTCTAATGACGAACAAAAGAGCAACGCCGAAAAACAACTTTAAATGGCACAAATGAGTGTAGTACGCTCATTCAACATTCAACTACCTATAGTTTAAACCTTATTTATACGTAAACACAACTTTCTTCATTATTCCTGGTACCGCACGGAGAGGCAAACTGTTCAGTGCGATTTTTTAACATCACAGGTGATATTGAGATTTTCATTTCTAGTGGTTACGTTTTTCTGTATATTTGAAATCGTTCTGATGTGACTAAAACGTTTTCGTTTCATACAGAAATGACTTCATAGCAACAGTTAAAATTAAAACCAGAGTTTCCCGACAAAATAATGGAGTAACGGAACGTAGAAAAAAAGTTAAATCTGTTGACGTCCGACAACATTACAAACGTCAAAAATTCGAGTGGTAAGATTAGATGCGAGTGGTTCAGAGCATTCGTTGCAAAAGTCACAGTGTGGAATTCAAAAATGGTAAATCATATCGGTCAGTGATTTATAGTCATTTTTTACTGGGCATTTGAAAGTGTGACGTTAAAAAAAAAAGAATTTTTGAGTTAGGAACGAGCGTCAGTTCGCTGAATCTGCAGACTGCAGTACCCGACAAGCCTGCAATGCAAGATCACCTTAACGGCTCTCATGCAGCAAGACTCTATAAAAGGCGAGTGCACACGATAATAGACGTTAATTAGAGATTTCACACAGTCCACGGTGAACCGGTATAAATACTGTGTTACCAGTTTCATGTGAGGTGAGTCGTTTGTGTGACATCACTGGTGACACATTTACCGGTCGTCCATGTTTGGTCGCGACGTAGAGTTGCTGAAGGTAAATGGTAATGTACCGTTGGCTGTACGCTCTTATAATTGTTTAATTAAAAAGTCGTATCAGCTATCTCTCCAAGAGTTTGCATGTCTGACTCTTGACCTCAGCAGCCAAACACCCTAAATATAGAAATGTTTAAAAATACTCATATTATTAAATCTTTGTCAGGGAACAAAGTTATAATTTTTATTGATAAGGCCGTCTTTTGTACCCTTTATTTAGAGCGATGATAGCCCATACAGAAGAGAGCTAGCGCCTCAATCCTGAGGCCGCGGTTCGATTCCTGGCCTGTACCACTAAGTTCTTTAGAATTTATGTAAGGTTGTATTTATCATTTACTAGCTGGGCGGCGAAGGAAAACATCGTGACGAATCCTGCCTTCCCGAGAATGAAAAGAAAATACCATAAGTTCGAAGGTATGCGTAAAATATGATGGATGAGCTTGGGGCGAATACAAAGGCCATTACAACGACCCTTGCTTGCAATAGCCCAACCACAAATAATAATAATAATAATGTACCCTTCTCATTCTTGTTTGTAAATTGTTTTGTCTGTTTTTCATATTCCATATCATATTAAGTGCCACACGAGAAAGAAAACTACCTAACCCACTATAGCTAATAACGGTACTAATACGAGTACATTTTTTTTTTCAACACAAACAATTCATTTGTTAAGATAGAACATTATGTACAATTTATGGCTAAATATGGCTGTAATTAATTAAAAACAAACAGTCTTGCTGCATGAGAGTACAATTACATTTTAATTCCTTTCTGTTGCTTGCTTCAAAAGGCACGTTAAGTGGTCGTGAGATGAGGCCTTTGCCCAGCAGTAGGACCCTACTGGCCATAACTTACTGTTCCGTCAACAAGACAAAACAGATGACAACGTCGCGTCGTTTCATCTTCAACTACTCAATTATATAATACAAGAAGTTCCTCAATTAGGTTCTAAATGGGGAAATTTACACTAATACGTATGAGAGCGGAAATTGGTTGCGACATTTTCCAATCCTTTTACTTTTGATCTAATGGACGCATCAATGTTGTAACTTGAACAATATGCTTAAATTTTTATCTAGGTATTTCCGATGGAGGGTTACGAGTAGAGGCACTTGACCCAAATGTATGGAGCAGCAAATTTATTTCTCTCGTTTTTCGTTGGTCCCATAGTAAAAGTTGTCCAGTTTTATGGTCTCAAGGACCCTGTTTAATATGTAACGCATTTAATTTTACACCCTGTATAACAATATAACATTTATATTTTTTTATAAAAAAAATGAACGCACGGCGACAGATCAACCTACCCATAGTTCGACCTTATGTCCATGAACATAGAGTTCAACTATGGGTAGGTTGATCTGTCGCCGTGTGTACACTGCTTCGTTGCCTTGGCATGGCAACCCAATGTAAATAATAGGATGCATGTAACCATTATGTTCGCAATCACTATGTTTACTAACAATATGAAAAAAAAATCGAAGGAATAGTCTTATTGCTATGATCGATCATGAACTAGTTTCATACTGCAAATCACACTTTCATTTTATTTAGCCGGATGTTAGTACTTTAACGCCTTTTAATCTATATTTATACCTGCTGGGAAAAGGTATTTCATATAAGTACCTACCTATTTAAATTTCAGTATAAAATTACATAACCCATTGAGTAACAGAAGTATTTATAAATGCAATTAAAAGCAATAACTTAGGACACTTAGGTCCATTAAGAAGTGGATAAGCGGAACGACTTAAGTATGGGTAGGTACGAGTAGGTACTTCAGAAATTTCTGTTAATATAGGAAGTAGATATAAACTTATTGTGCAAATTAATTACCACAATTCGTGGTTTTCTCATCTGATTCAGATATTACTGTCAATTTATTTACGATTCCATTTTTATCTGTCGTAAAATTGTATTACTTAATAAGTTTTACATTCGACAACAATAAAAACTGGAAACAGCAAAGAGAACTTTCGCCCCTTTTTAAAAGAATGATAATAATATAAATATAACCCAGTGTGTGAATAGTACAGCTACATAAATAGCTGCATGCGCGTGCGACTTGACTAATTAGTGGGAAGCGGGCAATTACAGACCCCAAAGCAAATTACAGGTGAGTAGTAATGCTCATCAGCATCATGTCGCTGATGGTACTCGACTCGGTAGTGCTCACATAAATCATGAAAGAAAGTGATGCCGACCTTTGATTTCAACCTGACCTCTAGGTTATTATTGGTTAGATTTAATCGACGACATAATTATTTAATACAATTTTTATAATTTGAGATGGGTCGATTTGATTATCTAGAATAATAATGCGAAGAATAAAGAATTTCTATTCTTGAATTTGAATGAATGAATGAATGAAATATACTCGAATTTCGTGAATTTCAATTTTAATAAAAAGAAATTCACACAAGGAAATAAAATAAAAATATACAGGATGTAAGTGACAGACTAGCAAATACGGAAAAAGTGAACTCAGACCATCAATCTGAACAACTTTCACTATGGAGTCTTACCTCAGGAAACGCGAAAAAAAATCAGCTGCCCCATACAAAACTGATACTACAGCTGTACCCGACTAAAATGTATGGGACAGGTGATTTTTCTTTCCCGTTTCCTGAAGTAGGCTCCATAGTGAAAGTTGTTCAGTTTGATGGTCTGAATTCACCGTTTCAGTATTTGCTAGGCTGTCACTTACACCCTGTATAGATAGATACATTAAAATTTATGCAATATTATAGATTACGAGCTTTTACCCGCGACTTCGTCCGCATAAATTATATACCAGATTTTAAGTCAGATGTTACGCTACCAAACAAACAAAGTTTCATCAAAATCGGTTCAGTCGTTTTTGCGTGATACTCGAACAAACAAACACCCAAACAAACAAACAAACTAAATTCTTTTTTCAAATTTACAGTTTTATAATAGTCAAGACAAGATAAGATTAGCATTCGAAACTAAATATAACAAAACTAAGTAAACGAACTTATGTAATAGGTAAATAAATAAAGCAAGAAATCTTAGTTTATGAACAAGTATAAGACATAAATAACTTCTGAATACAATACAAATTACAAAAACTCTCACGATTCCATTAATATTCTTGTCTATTAAGCTCTGCATTATTACCTTTAATTACAATGCAATCAGAATTTAATTACTGTCAAACGGAAGGTCCAGTATTAAACCTTGTTTACGAGCTGTACTTAGTTTAAATCTATTTAAGCTTTTCATAATTTTCTATTTATATTAAACAAATTGTGTACATACGGTCGTTATATTCTTGAATCTACAGAATGCTTGGATGGATGAGATTAAAATCATAAGATAATTATAATTAATAGCACAGTTGACGATTATGAACTAATTTTATCTAGGTATAATCCTCTGCGTTAAATAGAAAATTAATCGATTATCATGCTAGACTAGCTCTCCATTTTATTATATTATCAATTTGGAGTGGTTCCTAAGCATGCTTTTCACATGTGTCTACTCAATGCAAGCCGTTCAGTAACATTTAATAATATTTTTAGGGTTCCGTACCCAAAGGGTGATAGCGGGAACCATTAATTACTAAGCCTACGATGTCCTTCCGTCCGTCCGTCCGTCCCCATTACCGAGCCGTTGTAATTTTGTAAATAAATAATAAAAATTTCAAAAAGTTATAATTATAAATTAAGGGGAGTCCTCATTCAAGAAACTAGTTTTTATCAACGTTTTTGTCTTCTCGCTATATCGTTAAAACGGTAATATATTAAATACAAGCAGCGTCAAACTTGGTGTGAATATAGAGCAAACTCTACACTACACTACACTCAGTAGAGTGTAGTAACAGTCTACAGTATAACAACAAATAATAAAAACCGGCCAAGTGTGAGTCGGTCTCGCGCTAAAGGTCCCGGAGAAAACAAAAGTTTTTTCTAAGTTAATATGTTGTGGTATCGGTGGTGTGGTACGGAACCCTCGGTGCGCGAGACTCGCACTTGACCGGTTTTATTTATGATACTTTTAATAAATGTATTCTATAACTCACATCCAACGATATCAATGTACTGTACTAGAGTTCATGTCTATGCTCACATCACACTTTTAGGTCTATAGTATACATACACACCGCACAATGGTGATCAAAGTTATAGCAACCATTCCCCAGACGGATGTCCGTTGTATCGCGTATATGGTAAAGCCAACACACATTGTACACACATACAATGACAAGTGAAATCATAACATAAAAGTGCATAAAACCAATAAAATTATCCTTTTGGTGTTGGTTGGTAGGTACCTACAATTACCTAATAAGTAAATCAAATATAATTATGGGTATACCTAACTAATTCAGATCTGCAAAATCGCTGTAGACTGATAATATTTTCTGCATATAGAAGAGATGCAAAGCATTCGTGCGCGTACGCACCGGAAAAGGGCGCGACTATTGAACTTTTGGCGAATGGCGAAGAGTCTCGTCACGCGCGCTTCGCGTTCGCACTCTACTCTACTCGTATCGCTGATTTCAATGCGAGCGGACGTACACGATCACAGGATATGGTATATGACAATAGGGCTGCAATAAGCTAAGTAATATCATATGAATTTGAATAGATACTTTGTTATACTCGTATAAGCAGTGACAGTTGAAGCAACCGCAATGATTTGACAACATTATTTCAAACTGCAAGGGCAAAAATCTTTAGTTCAATGTCGCTAAGAAAAAATTAATACAACACGATATTATAGGTACAATTAAATTATCATATTCAAAAGGAAAACGAAGTATTGTGGTATTATAGTCACAGTATCCTGTATTGCGCAAACGTTTGGCTTAATAAAGCAATTAGTATGAAAATCGTTCGTCTCGCTTCGAGGACTATTAAGTTTGTGTTAACTAACTGGAAACTGCTCTCGGATTTTCAAGTTTATTTGTTCACTTTGAATATCAGTTATAGTATGAACATTGATAGTCTACTATAATAATAATTATGCTGCACATCGGCGGCTGATGCACATCATGTGCAAGTCAGAATCGCGCAACGAGCGAATGAACTTGATGGTTATTAAATAAAAAAACCGGTCAAGAGCGAGTCGGGCTACTCGCGCACTGAGGGTTCCGTACCACGCCAACACACAACATATTAAATTAATTTTTGTTGTCTCTACTCTTTAGTAGACCTCGCATGCCACCACCGAGAAAACGATAAAAATCGAGATGTGCCTCCATCCTTATTATTTTACGTATGCTACGCAGACAGATATCAATTTCAACCTGCATACAACGTGTTAATGAATTAACGCAAAACTAGAAAGTAGTTTCTTTAGAATCGAGAGCAGAATCGAATTATGATGGTTTCAGCGCAGGTAATTTTTTTCAAAATATTAAGTAACGAGCTTTTACCCGCGACTTCGTCCGCATAAATTATATACCAGATTTTAAGTCAGATGTTACGCTACCAAACAAAAAAAGTTTCATCAAAATCGGTTTAGTAGTTTTTGCGTGATACTCGAACAAACAAACACCCAAACAAACAAACTAAATTCTTTTTTCAAATTTACAGTTTTATAATAGTCAAGATTTGTTTGTAAAATTTAAAATTTAATGAACTCGATGTCGGGACACTCACCCTACTTATTACCAAAACAAGATTATTAAAATGTATCCATGAGTACGTTAGCGCTGTCATTCATTGCTGAAATGATAACGAATAATGTTTGCCTCAAAACTTAAAATGTGAATAACTTAAAATTTTAACTATCAATTTAATGAAATTATTGTTTCAATCTAATTCTTTTATTATAAATCAGTTGGGGTGTATGAGGTTTTGCGCTAATTTATTAACACGTTGTATTTAATACGGGTTTCATTGACCAAGGAAGGGCATACTAAGTTTAAACAGAGCTTTACCTAACTTAACCAAAAAAAAAAAAAAATTTAGATAGATATGTTTTTGACATCATTTTTAGGGTTCCGAAGTCAACAAAGAACCCTTATAGTTTCGCCATTCCGTCTGTCCGTCTGTCCGTCCGTCCGCGGCTTAGCTCAGAGACGCTTAGTACTAGAAAGCTGCAATTTGGAATGGGTATACATATTAATCAAGCCGACAAAGTGGTAAAATAAAATCATGAAAAATGAATTTTTTTACTGTACCTCCCCTACACGCGAAGTGGGAATGGATTTTTTTTTCTCGTCTACCCCTTAGTTTGGGGTATTTTTAGGGATATATATATTTATATTTAGGGATCCGTTAGCGAAATATTGCTTTAAGCTTTAAAGTGAAAATTTCTGTTAGAGTCAAGTGTCCCCCCCCCCCCCTGCCAGTTAATCGGTTGTTTCTGGATATGTGATAAAATTCATGGCAGTAGTATATATACCGAAATTAAAAGGAAAACTATCACCACTGAGTAGGCTTTACAAGTTTACGAGTAATAGTCAATCAACTTACAAAATGTACTTTTTAGACTTTATTAGCCGTTAAACCTCAGAGGCGCTTAGTACTAGAAAGCTGTAATTTGATTTGGAATGGGTATACATATTTATCACGCCGTTAAAGTTGTAAATTAAAATCTGGAAAAATATTTTTTTTAGGGTACCTACACGCGAATTGGGAATGGTTTTTTTTTATCCCATCATGTGGGGTATCGTTGGATAGGTGGTTTAAAAATATTATGGGTGTGGGAAAATCATTTTTCGATTAAGGGATCCGTTAGCGAAATATTAAGCTTTGAAGTGAACAATTTTGTTAGAGTCAAGTGTGTGATCTCGCGCTAAAGGTCCCGGTCAAAAAAAGATTTTTTTCTAAGTTAATAATGTCGTGTTCTGTGGTGGTGTGGTACGGAACCCTCGGTGCGCGAGTAGCCCGACTCGCACTTGACCGGTTTTTTTTAATTTGCTTTGCGCGCGCCATTTTCTTTTCACGTCATTTTCTCGCTGAGGTGGGATGAAAAGTTACGTGTTGCACAGAGTTGCACTCGAGTCACAGAATAGGTAATAGTTTATAGTTCTACATACAGAACGGCCACTTCCCGCCCCCCTCTGACTTCAGATACCTCACCTCCCCTGACACTTTATGTGGTAACCTGAGGGGGGCCGAGCAAGGGAATTCAGATAGGCACCCGTTGGATTTGACTACATAAAATTGTATCTTTTCAGTGCATAAAAAACGTTGAAAAATAACGCTAAACTCACATTTTCAGTAATCCTTTAGCACAAATACTATTTTTAATAATAGAAAGAAAAAGAAAAAGTATTGAAATGTAGATGACGTTAAACGCAAAGCGCGGCTTTCAACCCTACACGCAATTTCATTGACAGTTTGCACAAAGTGCGCATGTGCGGACGCCATTTCGAAATTCAAACATTTTCTATTGAGTGCCGGACCTGTGCTCGAGTGCAAAGATTTTTCACCTCGTGCTCTTTTGATTCCCTCGCTAACGCTCAGGATTCTAATTTTTTATTCACTCGCTGCGCTCGTGATTCAATGTTAGGATCCTTCGCTTGCTCGGTCATCAAAATTGAGCACGCGGTTAAAAAGCATCTTTGCACTCTTGTATAAAAAATAACTATTCTCAGTGTATTTCTCTGACACTAGTGCGGCGCCGCCGTGTTGCTACAATGGGATTCCGTTCGAACCCTTTGGGTACAGAACCATTAAAACAATTTCTCAACATCGACTTCCATGACATAGACCACTACCATGGCATGAGATTACAGACACGAATGAATAATAATGGAAAGTCATCGATATCTATCGAATATTACAAGAGTCCTATAATTATACCAACGGTGCACGCAGAAGGGGCGGATAGGGATAATATTGTAAGGCGTGACCCTACGACGCCGTAAAAATTACTACATGACATAAAGGAATATCTGTACGAGTATCTAATTAGAATTCACATTATTTTCAACATTACAATCAAGAAGATTATTGTCTCTTTTTAAGTCAAAATACAATAGTTTTGTAATACATCTTCGTTATGTCGTAATCAAAGATGAGACGTTACATTGACAAAGTCGACCTTAAAACAAGGAACAATGTCTTTTTTTAAACTACCAACTTTTTCTATGCGCCTACTTTATTGTCTATTTAATTTTGATGAGTTTTTTGTTAGAGAAGATTTACGATTTCCGTGCAACAACTTGTTCTTGGTTGGTAACAACTTCATACACCTAATGTAAATAAAATTATGGCGCCGTGAAGCTTGAATTAGTTAAGCTGAATTAGTTAAGCTAATTACCTCATAGGGAATATTACACAATCGTTATCGTACATTAATTTTAAGTTATATGCCAAACGAAAACCAAAGACCCGTCTCGTCACCGTGAAAAAAAAACCTCAAATATTTTGAACCATTATCAAAACGTTGCGACTTTGCGACCGACTGTGAAATTTCGTAAGTCAATAAACAGCTACCAAAGGACACATTAAACAAAGTGTATAATTTTGTAATTAATTTAAATTCAAAACGAATATTTTTAAATTATACGTAAGGAAAATGTTAGTACATTATTTTGAAACGAATCCTTGATATGTTAGCTTCTATATTTTTCTAGAAGAAGTATCTAGGAAACTGTAACATTTGAATAATGTTGTTATTTTCAATTTAATAGCGCAAATAACTTGAATGTATAACAATATAATTTACGCCCTAACTATGGTGAACTGTCTAGTTGTACCTACTTTTATTTTCATTTATATAATATACCTAGCAAAGGAGAGAAAAAATAATTTTAAAATCTATATGCAAAATAGAAAATACAGTACAAATCCTAAATATACAATAAATATAGTAAAAGGTTGAGCGACAAACTGGTCTCGGCTAACTCATTGTAGCTCTCCGTTCATACGTTGCGTTGTGTTGTGTTGGTGTATGGTATGACTTTCCACAAGAACTAATGTTCTACTAGCCATGATGTCTTGGTGACTATAAATACTTACCTTACCTATAGCATTGAGTAAATAAATTATACACACCTATAGACTAAGTACATGTTGCCTTCTTTATGTTTAGTCTTTTAATACCGATCGCTCGCATACTATGAAGTAACAAGCACCTATTATACAGAATGTATCAAACACCCTAGTTATAATACTAAAGGGGATACTCCAGACAATCAAACTGAACAACTTTCACTATGGAGATGGAGCCAACATCGAAACAGCTGATTCATACAAAACTGCAGTACTTACAGACTCGACTCAAACGTATGAGACAGCTGTTTTTTTTTTCGATTTACATGTTGCCTTCATAGTGAACGTTGTTCAGTTTGATGGTCTAAAGAGGGAGTTTTGTCACACCCTGTAAATCTAAATATGTATTTATTTGTATGATAAGAGGTGTTTGTGATTATCATCAACATTTTCTTTTTTATTTCTAAACTTTACTTACAAAACTTACTTTAGTAGGTATATGTAGCGAAACGGTTGTTTATTTGTGTCCAAGAAACCTTTATTAGGTCGTCTTTTAAGGAACTTCTTGGACCAAATTGCACTTGGACAGAATGCAAGTTTAATTGTTTTTCACGGTTGGACGAAATAAGACTTGGACTATTTGGTACTTACCGTAACTTTGGAAGCTAATAAGTCTAATAACTGTAAAATATTACATTTGTATTTTAGTACCTATTAAAATAAAAAGGTTGAGGGCAACATAAAATTTAAACGAAGTATGAACTCCAATAAACCACAACCAGCCTTATATGGAAGTAGCAAGTAAAGAAAATTATCGACACCACGATAGCACAATATCAAGGGCAGCCGATAATTTACGTCGATGAGTCGGAGCCGAATCAAAGCCGATCGTGACCGAGGTTCTAACTGAGGAAATACACGTAATAGACTCCGGCGCCCGCGCAGCCGCGCCGATCGCCCTACAATCACGGATTTATTCCCAAAGGCTAACCGTAGATTGATAGATAAAAGGTACAAAGTTCTATTTTATGAGTTGTGTATAACCTTTTTGATAAGCACAATAGAGACCATCACATAAACTTCAATAATACAATATACAATATTTTAATGATTACTTGCTAATATAATACGAAAGTAAATACAAGAAAACATGGAAAGTAAATGAATGATTTCAATAAATTAGCTGACTATCATTAGAAACTCGCTACACTCCAAATATATCGCAACATCTACGAGCAAGGCTCACGATTCCCAATATTTTGCGGCGTTCGTGACTGGGAGGTCAAAGAGCGGGCACAAATAGCTGCCGATGTGACTCTTTAAGCCCAGAATTTCAATCTATGCCTAGGTCAAACTCTCTAGGGCACTATTCTAGCCTAGACTTTCAAAGAAGAAACGAAACTGTTTCCAGTCTGATAATTTTAAACAAAAGACAATTTGTACACACATAGATAAGAGAAAAGATCGAACAAATGGGTCCATACAAACGTTTGACGCACAATACGCGTAGACGGAATTGATAAAAGTAATATTTTATATATGGAAAAATAGTTTAGAAAATATAGATGTCGCGTATCAAATAACATTTGCAATTTATAATACAATTACGAAGATATAAAGCTTTGAAAAGTTTGTATGAAAAATTTCAAAGCTTATATCTTCGTAATTGTATTATAAATTGCAAATGTTATTTGATACGCGACATCTAGAATTTCTAAACTATTTTTCCATATACACAAAGTTACTTATATTAATACCGTCTGCGCGTATTGTGCGTCAAAGTTTTGTATAAAATTGACCCCTCTGCAACCGCCTTAACCTCTAGGTAGGACTAAGTTAAGGTACTTACTACATATAGCTGTACTTAAACATTAAACTCAATACAAATGCTCATTACGGTGTACCGAATCACAGTACAGTATATAATTGAATAGTGCTATTGCTTAGGTAGAGATATTTCGGAATCATAAAAATTTCTCTGTAGGTATAGTAGTAGTAACCTGGTACGATTGCTTTTGACAAGACCCCCTCAAACCAACCCTTACCACCACGTTTAACGTAGGTAACCAAATTGATTAATTTGCTTGGATGGAATGACTGGAATTAAACCAGTATTCCGTACGAATAGGAGGAGCACGGTACTTCCATAATAAATATCAGACTGAATAAGCTAAACAAATTTAAAAGAAAATACCTATCTAGATTTTTAAAAAGTGAACGGAATTCTCAAGTTCCAGTTTGTTTCGCATACAATGGAGGTCCCACTTGTTCTGTTCGCGTCGATTCGCAATTAATAAATGGTTTGACCCACTATCGAGTACACTGAAATTGTCGAATCATTCTTCCATTCGTCTTAATTAATGCCAAATCTGCCATAAGCTTTTACTGGCCCCGCTATAGTAGAAGGTATAGCTATGAATTATGATGGATCTGCGAAACTGTTTAGCTATAAAATTATTAATGTCACTTTCTTCTCAGCTTCATTCAATGTCAGTTTTAAAAATATTTGATTTGGTTTGTATTAATACGACCGTAACCCACTACTTATACCTACTTCTGTCTTTCTTTGTATCTCTATTCTCTAAGCACATTAGGTTGTTTTTAATTAATGTTTGTATAATGTTATTACAGTATAATTAATCGAATTACAGATTAGAGTGCAATGCAATTTATGTTTATGTTAGTAAGTAAGTAGTAAGCATGTAAAACGAGAACACATTTATACAGTCAACATGTCGTTCGACGTGTTGGGAATGAGGACTCATCACTCAGAAAGGGAAGCTTAATTATCAATTTGACATTGAATTATCACATGCTTCGAATACATTAGCTTGAGCGTTGACCTTAGCCATTACACAAAAAGCGTGCCGTGGCAGAAGCCTTGAAAGGAGCCTCCTCATTACCAGCAGCGTCTTCTCATTAAAATAATCAAAAGAGTCGCTTTCTGAATTCCAACCCAGTAAATAGTTAAACTTACATTCGCAAATAGAAAAGCTAGTGCAGCACCGAATGAGCTGAATGACTTACCTACCATAAATCAAGCTGTGGACAGGGGGAAAGCAATGCGTATCAATACTCCGGTAGTCACATGAACTCGATCACAAAACCACTTTTTGTCTCGCGTTCAGTGAAACATATCGTCTAGAACCAAACAGCAAAATTAGCACTTCTCACTAAACATACGCTCCAATTTCACTTCACTGATAGAGCACTAATTCTGCTGACTCCAAGGCATTGAAAGCCTACACACGTTTCTTCACAGTCCTCTGTTAAAACCTATCGTAACAGAGTGAAGCAATCGAATGTCTGAATCGCAAATGCGAAATTTAGCCGGTCGCAATAAGTGTTCGCTGTTTAAAGATGACAGTTAAACCGACGTTACCGGTCGAAAACGTTCCAAATTCGTCTCGGAAAGTCGGTTTTGTTTCAAAGCTATTTAAGTTTGAATAAACGAGTGAGCCGCGCGAGCAGCGCTAGCAAACTGAGGCGCCGTCGCGCGTCGTGCGTAACCACGCGACGCGACTAACCGAACCGAATGGACTTCAAACTTTTACCCAACCGAGTTAAAATCGCCGTCCGCGAGCACAACGTCCAGCAGTTTTGAAACACCATTAAAATCGGAAGGCTTACAAAGTTGCATATGCTCCTGCAAGATGCATACATGGGCAAGTCACCTGGGCAAGCCTCTCAACACTCATATAAATGCACGCAACGATTACGTTGCGTAGGTTCGGCTTATGAAGTGCCAGTTTGTAGGTAATGTGTGATATGATAAAGTTCAATCTATATCGTATGCTTTCGGAGATAAGTTGCTGATAACTGAGCTTATTAGCTAAAAGCCTGACGATAAATGATAATTATTATCTTTTTCTGAATTAGGCCTCATAAGCCGGAATCCTAGACGTACCTACTAAATTAAATATAGAGAATAAGATTGGATTGACCAAAGGAAAAACTAAATGAACCCTGCGAAACGAAAAAATCTAAAAATAAACAGGCAAATTAATATGTATGCAACGTCATCGAAAGTGGTGGTCAACCTGTTCTTTGGTGCATAAAATTTAAATATTTCATCAGGTACACACGGCGACTGGTCAGGTTACCCTGTTTGGACTTTGAACTATTAGAATTTGAACGCTGCGAATCGTGCGAGAGGGTGCGGTATGTTGTTGTTTCGTCTCACAACACGCTGCGCCCGCGCCGGCTGCCGCGTCTATGCAGGCTCTCTACCGCACTATTTTGTGTTTTGTACGTAGTGTAGTTATGGGTATATAGGGTGCGTAACCTGATGTGTCGCCGTGTGTACATAAGAAAAAATAAAAAATTAACTAGTGTTGTCTAGTATTATAGCAAAGCAAAGTAGTGAAAATTGATTTACGAGAAAAATATACGGCATTATTTAAGACGAAACATTGAACTGCATGCGCTTTTTCACGCGGCATCATCAACATCACATGCTCCAACAAGCGTTACAACCATATCTTTTTATAAGAAACAGATTTCTTTCTTGATTCATAAAGCATCACTCATAAACAACGATAGTAGGTATATGAAAAAAGAATTGTATGTTCATTCAGTGAACTTCAGTGACTTTTATTTTGTTTTGTTTAAAATATGTGTGTTGTAGAGTTTCTGGCCGTATCTACAACGAAACACCTTCCGACGCGGTGGTAGAGTCAAAATTGACGTCAGAAAGCGTCATCCATGTGTTATTATTTTGAATAAAACATTTTAGGTACAATCACCCCTTAAAGGAATGCAACTGTTTACCCTAGTTCAAGCATTGAATTCCGATTGTAGTCTGTAAAATAAATTAGTAATAGCGTATATTATTTGTAATATGTAATAAACGTATAGTAATAAAATAAACTGTACTAAACATAAGAATAAAGTCATCACTTGGAGAAAAATCGGTCCTTAAAATATAATCTTCGTTGTTGCCGGGTTTGAAACGAAGCCACAACCCATTTGTATGGTCAGCAAAAAGACTTTAATTAAAGAGTATGCAAATTACCACCCCCAGCGGCGTCTTGGAACAGGATTCCATGCTCATAACCATGGGAATTCACTGCAAGTGTAGCTATTTCTCTGGAAACTATTTAACTGAAACACACTGTTTAATAGTCACGCACCGCTTAAGATAGAGTTTCACTTAGCTCTAGCCTTACTTATAATGTAAGTTATAACATAATGTAGGCAAATTACCCACATCTTCCATATCGATCGACTCGAAGCAAAATATGAAATGAAGCTTAAAAACTCTGCGGTTAAAGGAACTCTTACAAAGTGTGAGGTATTTAGGGCACTTATCTAATTAAGATCAAATTTTTGTATGAACACTGATAAGGTGGCCGCTGACGTGGGAATGTCGCTAATTACAAATAGTGACTCGCTTGATCAAGCAATTTTCATTGATGATATCTCGCCGGTGTAACTATCGGTTTGTTTTTCTCGTCTTATTTGTTGAATCGAGTTTCTCGGACAGGTAGCGCTATTTTTAAATTATAGCTTTAGATAGCTGACGACTGACTGATGAGTGATGACTGGCGTTGGTTCAATATCGAAGTAAATTATTATTCTGTGATACCTACCTACACATTAACCATTACTCGTCTATCCTGTCCCAGATTACTTAATAGTTAGTGTGGGGCATACATGAAAATACCGAATCGGGGATCGAGGGGGAGGGGGGGATAACGTATGGATCTGACGACTATTCCCCGAGGGGTAGTTAGAGATATTCTGAAAACGCAGAACATCCACGTTTCATTAGTAGTACCGAAACTCTGTCCAGCGTGACGGGGAGTGAGGCCGTCGCCAATTGTAATGGACAGTTTGTAAAATACATGCCTCAAAATTTAAGCATGCAGTCCCCTCCCCATCCATGCATGTTTGGTCTCCTTGCGATGTTTTCCTTCACCGAAAAGCCAGTGGTGTTACAAATCGTACATACCTACATTTCGAAAACCTCATTAGTACAAGTCGGCCTGGACGGGGATCGAACCATCGCTTCCTGCACGGCAGGCAAGGTTACTCGCCACTGGACCACCACGGCTTAAATTAAATTCTGTGATCGTGTGAAAATACTGAAGCTACGCAAACGAGCGCCTCCTAGTTTCTGTAACTTAATAAACTTAAAAGTGGCGTCTGAAAAAGTCGAACAGTGGTGTATACAATGTACACAGTGGTGTATACAATGGACAACAGTGACAAAATACCACCCACTTATCACTTTGTTCGTTCTAGTTCTATACCAATTGAGCAACTTTTAAACTGTCAATTTGATTGATTCGCAATTTCCAAACGAATCCCCAACATGCTTATCAAGTAGATATCTTCAAGAGTACAGCCATAAGCATCCAACAAATGTTATAACAAGTTCAAATGAGTCGCATGCTATGCGGTAACAGCATATTACGTCAAACAATAGCTTCTCGAACGGCGCAAAATAGCTGTATCGTGAATATCGTGATGTTCGACGCCGTTAAACAGCTCACGTGAGATTTAAATGTTTCCTCGTTGCAAATTAACTTTAAATATCGAAAAAATCTAGATTGGTTCGACGTCACTTTGTCTGTAGATAGCGAAATTCGCTTCGTACAGTCAACTTCAGAGAAACCTGACTCCTTTAGCTTAAACTTTATACGCGCAATGGGGTTAGATTTATCTGATGCTGACCGTACCTAAATCGCAGACTATTCATCGATAAAGGAGTACCTACCTAGACAACAAAATACAGACATTGCAAGTATCTATTATTACTGTGTTTCAATGTATTTGATTTCGCTAAGAACAAAAATTATCATTCCTGCCAGTCTTTTGTCTTTAAGCTAACATAGTTTTAGCACAGAATAAATACAAAGTACTAGTTTTAGTCACAACACATTGCTCAAGAGCCCTTTAACCTGCAGTATACTATTATCACGCCGGCACAGACTGTCTACCTATAGGCGGTAAAAGTTGGTATTAGAGCTTCACTTTTACGTAAACATAGGTTAGTGTTCCTTGTTACATCTTTTGTCAATACTCGTCCATTTCATTTTGTTTCCTGAATCTGTGCTATATTTAGTTGAAAGAAGAATGGCAGAATGCCTGTTTTTTTGTCTCTAGCAATACGTGTAGAGTTTGGAGGAAAGGTGTTTCTCCTTATGATACCTTTTGAATCAACTGTGTAAACGTAGGTGTGAACCTCATAATTTTTCTAAATATAGGTACAGGCTGCAAACTTTAATGCGTTTCTCTTAAAGGCATGCTTCAGACCAACAAACTGAACATCTTTTACTATGGGACCAACTCTGAAATCGCGGAAAAAACTGTTGTTCCATACATTTTGGTCGTGTAGCTATTGAAATTTTCTATGGAACAGCTGTTTTTTTTCGCTATTTCAATGTTGTTCCCATAGTATAAGTTGTTCCGTTTTATGGTATGAATACTCTCTTAATATAAGTACCTATATAACGCATTTAAATTTACATCCTATATAGTCCACTTAATCTTCTATGCATACCTTTATGGTTTTTATTTTAATGAAAATTTATGATAACCATATAATAATTATGATAATTTTATTGAAGAAAATGAAAAGAGTGACACTATCAGTTCAACCAAAGAGATTATACCTAAAGGGAGATCATTCCTCTGAGGGTTCATCCAAACCAAACAAGTTCCGTAACGACCAAAAATATATCAGTTATCAATGAAAATAGCTGTCATGGTTGCGTTTTGATAGTGCTTTTTGGATGATTTCTCCAGTCCATATAAATAATTTCTAGTTTTGAATCCCAACTTTTAGAGATGTGGATGTTTTTAATTTTTTGTTAAAAAGTATAGTGCCTTCCATTCGTCATCCTTTTTCGATCGGATTCGGATCATTTATGGAATCAGCTCGGTGTTTGTCCGTCCGTCCGTCTGTCACAGGCATTTTTGTCAGAGACCGTAAGGCATAGGAAGTTGAAACTCGGTATAGATATAGCAATTGCTGGTCCAATATCATAATCATAAATGAAGTAATAAAAGCTTAATGTTTATATAGGGGGGCAGTTTGGGGTGGTAGAAAACGTAAATAAAAAAACAATTTTCCTAAAAAAACTATCACCAGTGTAAAATGATCTTCAGTTACTATGTGACCACATACTAAATGAGTGTCTATTTATAGTTAAACAACTGGTAGTACGGAACACTGATTGCCCGAGTCCCGACTCGTACTTGGCCGGGGTTTTTTAATGAAATATTATTCATTTTAAATTCCCACTTTCCAATTTCCCGCAATATCGTATCAGCTTCAGCATAGATAAATAGATATTATAGTATAAATATGTATTGCCTCCCCAAGCAGCAAATCATAGCTGTATATCAGTCACAGAAACGTTTCCAAGATGCTGATTAGTGTTCATGATTGGTCCTATATGTGTGATAGAAACGTTTCTACAACGCGGAAAGGGCCCCTGGTTTAGAACGTTTCAGTGATACAATGATTGTATTTAAGCTCCGCTTATGACTAAACTGTTATATATTTATGATATATCGGTGTCCCTTGTAGCTTTATGGTGACATATCAGCAATTTTAAACCACTTATATCACAATAAAGTGATATAGGTATCACAAGCGACACTGATATACAACAGTTTAATGATATATCAGTGATTGTGAATGTTTTATATCACAATTTTAAATTCGTCGCATCTTGTTGTGTTTGTGTTGAAATTGGAATCATAAAATATATATTCGTAAGTATTAATGAGTTTATTTTGTTATTCAATTGACATTTATTGTGTTGTGCAATTTGCGATTAGAGTGTATCGTCTTATATAGTTCCATTTCACTTGGGCTTGCAATTTTATTGATATAATACTAGTATATTTTCACCGTTTTTTTAATGCCCCCTTTGGAATTACAGTCTTTAAATAAATAAAATTAATGATATTTTCAGCAACAAAATTAAGACACAAATATAAAACTAGCTAGTGTTCCGGTTCCTGATATAGAACCGATATATCACCAGCTCGTGACCATGATACATTTAAGGGTTCCTTAAGTCAACAGTAAAACAGTATTTTCCTCCGTTTATATGCACCACTTTTCCTAAACTTATTTCAAGCCTCACAGTCCATTTCTCCGTTAAATTTAACTCAGAAATTTAATGAAATTACGAACGTAATTGTCGAATGATAAAATAGATGCTAGAAAAACGTATATGGAGCTAAATGTTTGTCTATGGGTGTGTTTGCGACACGTTTATTCAGCGTTTTTGCACTAAATAAACGATAAGGATAGCCAATATGTAACTGGTGATATATGAGTCTTGCATAACGCGTATTAACAACTGTTCAGTGTTAATGAAGTTCAAATTAGATGTTATTTAGCGCTGGTGTTAACAAAAGCCTTTATAAAGCATATTTGATGTAAATCAGCTGTAACGGCCTACATTTATATCACCGAACAGCTGCAATAGTATCCTTTATAACATAAGTGCTATATCTGTGATTTGAGAGCCGCATTACATTTTTGCTTTTTATGAGTGTAATGAAAAGCTGATATAGAGCACATTTGCTCTAGTGTAGCTGTTGTAAGTACCGATATACAGCGTTGTTATATGCGTTGTATAAAAAGGCTGAATAAACGTTTCTGTAACAGGTTAATGCAACTATTCAGTCATATATCACTATACAGCTAAAAAGCTCTACTTAGCACATATATATGACCAGCAGTCGCAACCGTTACTTATATATGACTTAAATATCACTAGTTTGTGATATAAGACTTTCTTTTATCACCATTCTGCTAGTTGGGTCTATTAAGTATGTCAACACTCAACACAAGCGTGATAAATGATAATTGATAACTATATTTCCCAATGGTTTGGTTACTTTTTGTCCGAACTAACTATAAATGTAACGCTGGATTACTAATGTAACGAAATGGCCCACACAAATTGAACAAAGATTGCGAGGGCATTCATTTCACACGATTGCACTAATTCACTTCTCACCAAATGCAAAGAATTTCACGAAAAAAACAGTAACAGCTTTATTTTATTCCGATTTTATATTGAACTTTTCGGTGCTTTGTTATAAGATTTTTAGGTGAATTTTTGTTCACGGTTCAATTAAGCTGATCTTAATCAATAAGGTATCTATCCAACATTGTTTACTAAGATAAGAGAGACAACCGAAAACATTTTTTGATCATTTTGTCATGTTAACCTATGTATTATATTCTCTGATCATATTAATTTAGTGATGCCAGCCACCATAAGAAAAGGGAAAGGTGATGTTATTTTAGATCTTGGACAGCAGTGCACATTTCAAGTCGAAACTGGGATCCGTTCATGTTCGTTCAGCTGGCGAACATGAACGGATCCCAGTTTCGAGTCTCGTAGTCATGTTAACCTATGTATTATATTCTCTGATCATATTAATTTAGTGATGCCAGCCACCATAAGAAAAGGGAAAGGTGATGTTATTTTAGATCTTGGACAGCAGTGCACATTTCAAGTCGAAACTGGGATAAACAAAAATAATTACCTTTACCTAGCTATCAGCTGTTTACGTATGATGTTCGCACGCAGGTGTTGTTAATTGCAATTTGCAAAAGGCGCATCTGAGGCAGATGCAACTGTTTAAAACTATGTATGATAATAATTGATACAGGACCGCTGCTCGTTCGTGTGCAAAATAAAACCATGCCTCCCACGCCCTATTATCCTGTTTTTTTAATCTACCCTACCTTACCTGAGGTTCTTTTCGTTAATTAACAAATGGGTATGGCATTCCGTTATTTGAATAATTAACGACTCTGATAAAGTATTTGTAAACTAAAGAGAGTGAACTAGCGAGATAAAACCGTGCAACATTTCGTGCACAGCCATAATTTCTGCTACCGGGGCTCAAACAAGACATACAACAGTTCGTGTCACATACCTGCCTGAGTACCTACATAATATGAATTTCTTTGAACATGATGAGGTCGCAGTATTTGCCGCCCCCCTGATCGTATTTGCCGCCCCCAGATCGCGCCGCCCGCGTACAGCGCACGCTCGCTTGCAGCAGGCCTAATAGACACCGTTCCATTAACTTTATTTCATCAGAATTGCCAGTTAATTTTTGTAGACAGTTGATTAATGCGCAAAAATGTTTTATAAACTTTTTGTCTCTACTTCTTATCGAGCAACACATTACATTTAATGTTGTTGTAGAATGTGGAATAGGTACTGTACTTTACTGACTAAATGCCTGATATATTTATGGATATGTGTAAGCTTTATAAAAACGCAATATAAAATAATGGTTTCAATTTAGTACCAGACATTGTCTTATTTCATGTGCTCCTTTATTAGTTGAATATCATCTCAAAAACTTCGCATATAAGCATTTATCTTTATTTCTAATGGAATAGGTAGTAAAAAACCGGTTCGAGTGAATTCTTCCATATTTTACTCCAGCCATGTTTTGAAATTAAATGTAATGTTTTATAAAGCTCCGATCAGGTTCTGCTCGAGAGTCGAGACCGCAACGACAAGGTTATCCACTTGCTCACGCGCAGCAACTCTAGCCTTTTTTTATTGCACGTTACTTCGCCACCTAGGCTCTGCTTAGCTGCTATAGTGAACGAAACTACACGAGTATAGAAAATTATGTGATAGAAAAAATTTAGTTTTCCAATTTCGAAGGTTATTTTCCTTAAATGTAATAAAATTTGTATTTTCGCTACTTTTGTAAGAAAAGAGACGCGGTATTTAGCTCATGTGAGCAAATATACAATCGACCTACAGACCTTAAACGTAAAGTCGGTCATATTTAAAGACATTGTTTTTACGACGCGACGTAGGCAAATAATATGCGTAACGTTATGCGTACTATCTTGTTAGATTAGTTTCACAATCGTACTACAAAGTACACGAGGATGTCGCAAACCGCGACGAATCTCTCTTATTCTTTGACATATGACAAAACTTTAAGACCCTTCGTATTAGCCATTCACTTGAATATTCCAATTACAATTAAACTAACTAAAACGGGGCATCAAGGTATTTTGATTTCTTTTATACAGGGTGTAACAAAACACCCTAGTAATACTTAAGGGGGTGTTTCAGACCATCAAACTGAACAACTTTCACTATGGGGCCAACATCGAGAAAAAATTAAAAAAATCTGCTGTCCCATACAATTTAGTCGAGTCGGTACTGCACTTTTGTATGGGACAGCTGATTTTTTTTTATTTTTTCTCGATGTTGGCCCCATAGTGAAAGTTTTTCAGTTTGATGGTCTGAAGCACCTCCTTAAGTATTACTAGGGTGTTTTGTTACACCCTGTAGAACTAGAAATAAAATACACACTTTATAATTAGGTACCGGCGAGGAAATGCTGCCAGCATCTTGGCTACCCTCCCGCGCGGTTCAAACCTACACCATATTTTAGGTTAAGTTAGTTTTAAGTTCTCAATATTTTTATTTATTTTTAACGTACTTACACACTTTTATTTGTTTTACCAATAAATTCTTTATCTATCATTACATTAGGTACATACCTTGTTTAAAACTACCACACCGATGGTAACACTAGACTAGCAGTCTAGCACTAAGCCTAAGCTAACTGTAAGTATCATCTCCTGTCATAGAGGAACGTAGGGAATGTTTTGATATCAAAGAACACGATTATCTATTTGCTATGTTTAATAAAAATCTTTAACGTCATATAAGTTTCATTAAGTTTAAATTTAACGTATCAAGTTTTATAATTTTATCTAATGGGATAATAAGAATAACGTTAATGATTTGAATTAAACTCAAAGATCGTGTCACACAGATTATTAGATGACTAGTTATGTTAAACATCGCCTGCGCCTGCGCTTGCGCCTGACACAATCATAGATCGGGGACGTATTGTGTCAAAGCAACAACTGTTTGAATGGTGCATATGGTTTACAACAAGGCTGAACTAGATGTTGTATCTAATGCGATGACTTAGCGATTGTAAGATTATGATATTTAGAGCAATTGTACCTTAGACTAATTATAAATCCGGACCGGCCTTGCGGTAGCATTTCCCCTCTGCCACTGTATTAGATCAATTAATCTTGCGCATTTACACCCAATTTTATACCTTATCACTAAACGAGACAGCCTATAATAGCGAAACAATAATTTTGAACTTAGAACGTTTGGGGTTTACACGAGACTACTTTTCATGATTTTGAACATTCAAAATTAGAATCTAAAGTCATAGGGAATAAAATCCAAAGTTGCGGATAACATGTTACCTCGCCCCCCGCAAAAAGTGGCAGAAAGTTTGTTAGTAGAATGACACGTGGTTACGCGTCCCGATATAATTAGTCTAAGAATTGTACGGAACATATTTTAGAAAACAATATAGTGCACTGCCTTAATGGAAATAAAGTTCGCTTCCGGATAACAGCACCAAATTTTTGTATGTTGTTAGGTATGTTCTCTAGACCCCAAAACTGCCGAGAGACAGTCTCTAAGGTGTCAGGGTCTCCAGTTATGACGTCATAAAATATTTGTAAAAAATAAAAAAAAATTCTGAATGAAACCTATCGTGTCGGTGGGGTATCAAATGAAAGGGCTCCATGAGCCGGTTCTAGAAATATACCACACTATAACCTTTCAGCCAACTGTTTTAAAAAAATCCTAAAAATATTTTTAAGTTTGAGCTCCTCCAGGTAGGAAACGGCTGGGTAAATTTTTGCAAAACATACGCCAAACGACTTATAATATCCTCATATCAAACGTCAATACGGCAATTTCAAAAGTTAAGATGAAAAATAAATTTAAAAAAAATAAAAAAATAAAAAAAGTAAAAATAATGTAAATGTAATGTAATGTATGTGTATGTTGTTAATTATAAAAAATATATATATAAAATAGTAAACTTAAACATTTTATAAATTGCTTTATTGACGTTTGATATGAGGATATTATAAGTCATTTATATACTATTACCTATTCTGTGGTATGACTTACAAAAATTTACACAGCTCTTTCCTACCTGGAGGAGCCCAAACTTGGTATGTTTCGACAATAATTTTTGGATTTTTTTAAAACAATTGGCGGAAAGGTAATATGGTAAAGGTGTAGTATATTTTTAGAGCCGGCTCATGGAGCCCTTTCATTTGATAACCCACACGATAGGTTTCAGAACAAAACATGTTTTAATCACATATAAAAATTTTATGACGTCATAACTGGAGACCCTGACACCTCAGAGACTGTCTCCCGGCAGTTTTGAGGTCTAGAGAACATACCTAAACCAACATACTAAAATTTGGTGTTGGTATACGGAAGTGAACTTTTTCTGCCTTTTTTGACCGTAAGGCAAGTGTATACTTACTCATAGGTGTGTGACGTGTGTAGCACTTACTGGTCACGGTGTTCTGGGATCACACATTAATTATAGTCGCGCTTATTATAATTATATTGATTGGATGGACATCTTAAACACTTTGCAGGAAAAAAAATTCTCAAATTCGAACCTTATCAACTGTTACATTACAAAAAATAAACGTACCAAGTAGCCTGCCGACAATTTCCATTCATTCGAGCATGTATGAACGCACATACCGTTTTAGGAAGAAACTAATTAATCAAGCTGAGCGAAATCGAAAGTTGCCAAATTTATCGCATGCCAGGCACAAAGGAAATCGCGAATGACACAAAGATGGTCCTCTATAGACCTTGGTGACAAAAGCTCATTTCGTTTACAAGCCTTTGTAAAGCAAGGTTGCATCATAAGTTGGAATGATCTTTCTAGTGCTAAATGTACATCGTGGAAACAGAACTCCATTTTAAAAATGTTTCCATACATGTAACTTACTTTATTCATTCTTAACATTGCTTTATTCATACTGAGTGAGGTGTTTTTTTTTACCGTTTAAACATTTTCAGGGGTGGTTCAGACATCAAACTGAAAAATGTTTACTATGAAAAAAACCTGAAGTAGTTTAAAAAAAATTTTGCTGTCTCATTTTAAGTCGAGTAGGCATTGCAGTTTAGTATGGAACAGCTGATTTTTTTCTTGCGGTTTCTAGTTTGCTTCGATAGTACCTAAACATTTTTTAGTCTGATGGTCTGACTAAACCACTGCTGAAAATTTCGAAACGGCAATAAAATCAGCCTTTGTATGAACATTATCGACTCATTTCCTTTTGTATCATCGTTTAGTGGTTGCCTTATACACCTTTCACAGGCAAATGAACGTGAAATGAAATGATTGACATTCATTCTTACGAAAACAATTAAGTCGGTCACAACTCACAACAATCTATAACAAATGATGAATGGCTAAATATCTCGCAATATTTCCATCTGTCTAATGACCCAAACAAATCGTAAGCATACCTATCGGAAGTAACAAAGCGGATCCGGTACATATAACTTTCACAATATAATGTATGTCCCATTATGGTCGTACTGAGCAATAACTGTAGAGATTGTTCTAAAAAGTTCATAAACGGCATATTTAGCTGGAACAAGGCCAACAAGTGACTTTCGATCACAACTTATCAGATCAGACTTTCTTCGGAGCTACGAACCAAATGCGTAAAAATGGCTAACGTTAGCTGGTACCGCCTGTAACGAACTGTTCGAGTTATTATGTTCTCCTTCGAAGCAGAGCCACAGACACACAGTGTCGACACAACGTGGTGCTTATCGAACACCCTTGAGACAGATTTAAAACATGAGGCATCAACATGGTGTGTTAGCTGCTAGCTCGATGTACTCGTATCTACTCAACCAGCAGCTTGTACAAACAGTGTTTTTCCTTTAGGAAAAACACTTGTCGGTTTTAACCGACCAAGACTGAAATCCGTTCGTGTTTCTAGGTGGAAAACGCAATATAGCAAGCGCTCAACAATACAACTTATCAGTAGCTATCTCTGCATCGGCCCTGAGGGCTGCCTACATGCCAGTTAGTCCGCTTTCCTCCGGGGAACTTGAGAATTATCTAAAATCGAAGAAGATTAATGGGTAACAACCATATAGCGCTCGCCATTGGCTCTGAGATCTTGTCAGCTACTTGTTCGAATATATCGGTTATGTGTTATTGCAGAAAGTGTTCCAGTCCAGTCGTTCAATCAACAATCTAACTTTATTTAGATAGTAAACTTTTACTGATGATAAATAATTACGTTCATGTACCGAAACAGATAACGTTCCTGGTGTCCTGTGACACCTTTTTCAAGCTCACCGCAAGGTGAACTTAGTCCAGGCACCAGTCTCCACATTACTATAATAATGTATTTAATACTAGTCAGTTACACCTAAACAACTTGTTGTATATTATTGTATGTGGAGAGAAATAAACTATTTTTATTTTATTTTATTTTTTATTTTTTAAGCTATTGATAATTATACCTTGCTTTGCTTGAAATAGTTACTAGTAAAAGTCAAAAATCGCAAATCACAAGGGTTATCTACGAGTAAATTTTTTTTTATGAAATTATCAAATATTACTTTTGTACGTTTAGAACAGAATGTGTCGTACTGTCTCGTAATGATTGGTACGGTAACACTAAGGTAACTACGGTAAAATAAAATAAGTGAATACTAATTAGTCAAAATATTAAGTCTAGCATAAGCAATTACTAAGAAAAGGTTAGCTAGAAATGTAATATCTACAATAACTTGTCTTGTATTTATTTTCATTATCACCGTTGTAAGTACTTAGCACTGTTTTCGCAATAGGGCTTTGGTATTGGGAATACAACTTTAGGTCAAGAACTAAGAGAATAGTAGAACGAGCCCACACAAACTATTCTTACTTTGAGCAGTTGATGAGTTCTCTAGCACGGGACCGCGACAAGAGGCGCGATAAAAACGAGGCCTAAGCCCAGCAGTGGGTGGATGTGGGCTGATCTGTTTGATAGATTGAAAATGTTATACATATATTGCACAACTTATCCCAGTTGCACATTCAAGAAAAGGTTATAAAACTATTCTAATGCCATCATTAGCAAAATTGTCAAAATGCACTTCTCACATTCGAAGCAGTTTGTTACATAGAATTGAAAAAGAGCTAAATAAAAGCTTGTAAAAACTTAACTAACGTGCTCCACAGTGTGGCCACACTTGTACTTTTCTAACCGATAACCTACAATAGTCAACTCAACACTCTATAAAACAATCACCACTTTTACTTCTGACAACCACTTAACAATTAGTGATTGTAATAATAATAAGCTTTACAGCTATAAATATAATCATGCTGTAGCTTGTAGCTGCGCCTGCGTTGTGAGATAGGAAGAGAGCAAATGTTATTGAATATCATGACATAAATTGGTTACACAACAGATTGTCAAATAAATCGTTCACCAATCACTGGCATTCCAACAATAAAACGATGAAATCCTTACGACTGTGGCCGATGCAGTAAATGTTACCGTTGCAGGAAGTTGTAAAATATTGTTTATATAAAAATATCGAATTAAACCAATCCATAAATGAAAGTAAATCGAAAATAGAACCAATTGAAGAACGCGGAAGATATAAAACAGACTGCCCGTGCGATGTTTGGCATGTCCAAACTCAACACATCACAGGAGCTTGCGGCTTTCACTGGCGCCACTATAAATTTAAAAACCGTGACTTATTCTATTTTTGTCTAAGCCTTAAATGTCATAAGATATAAATCTCCTGCTCTGGGGCCCTTTTGAAGAAACTAGTCCAAAAGTTACATGTTGGTGGTAATTTGACAGGAAACTTGTTTCCGCAATCTGAATTTATGACTGTTATAGTTGTTGGTGCAACCATCTTTTGAAACCTATGAAAAAGCTGTAAAGCGTATTCCCAATTTAACATTCCAGTGATCAAATAAACAAATTCTTTGGCAATTCCGTATTTCTAATGTATCCACAGCGAAAAAGCAACGTTGAGGAAGCATCGTGTTACTTTTCGTTAATGTAACGTAATCCTAAAGCTGAGTCAGTCGAGATGAATTTTCTTATAGACTTGATTGACGTTTGAATTTATAAAAATAAATTATGTTTGCTCATCCCATATCCCATGGTTAGGTTAAACTTTAAAAATTCGATTAGATTAAAGTACAATCGTGACGCAATGAACATTCCATCTCGAGATAATTTATGGACCCGAAATCTTGTACTACAAACAAAACCATTACAAAATGTTGTACTATGTTTAGTTGTTCAGAGTATAAGAAAGAGTATCTAGTACTACCTACATACCAAACTACTTTGAGATCTACTACTACTACTTTACTACTCCTACTTTAAGAACTATATTATGTATCTTTAATAAATAATAATCACCAACAGATTATGACAGAAATACTTAAGTATAAAGACTAAAAAAAAAATGAAAATACCAAAACTTCCTTTGAATTTATCATCACCAATTAGCTGTTGACTTCCGCGTCTAAAACTGGGACTTCTTAACTTGTCGAATGGACAAAAGGAAAACACCTCAAAGCAGCAGTGACAGCTTCCCGTTTCCTCCTTTCGCACTAAACATATTTTAGTCTGTGAGAAAAACAACAGTAAAATCTTCGTTAACCTAATTAACGTATGTTATTTATGATAATAGACTTAGATTGTAGGTATTATTTTTGGACTCGAGTGCTTGTTAAGCATGGACTTTTATTATGATCGGGAACTAAGGCTGCCTGTCCACTGATGCGAGCTGGCTGTGCAAGCTGCGTAGCTGTGTAAATAGGTATTCCAACCACTCACCAATCACAAATCCGACCGAGATCGGCCGAGCTCCACAGCTACACAGCTCGCACAGCAAGCTCGCGTCAATGGACAGGCAGCCTAAAATTAGAGTTGGAGAATGTTGATAAAACTTTTCATCCAAAATGACTGAAGAGAAAAGGAAGTAGTGAGATAAAATAATATTTCTATAGTCACAACATCTTAGACAGAAACTAACGTGAACATTCCTATCCTGAAATAGAAGTGCCTGTTCCGGAGAAAAGGGGTGAAGAAGGGCGATAATGACGAGATATCTCGTGATAATGAACTGTCAGCTGTAGTGGAATAGAGAAAACATGACAGGACACCGACGCGACGCGACGACTGGACACTTTGACAATTGACTGAAACAAGAGGAATTGGCTTTAATGGTATTTAGTTTGTAACCTTACATTATGATTATCTTATATAATCTGACACTGGATATAATCATGTCATGACAAAGCTATTCGTTTAAAATATAATAAAGTTTTTTACAGAAAGTAGATAATTTCTCCAGCTATGGGAAAAAGGCCTCCCAAAAAATGGTAGCGTATAGTTGGCGACAGTTGGCGTATAGTTATAGAACTCATGTCGATTTGTTTCTCATAATCTCTAGATTATAGTGGTAATATTAGCTTTACCTCATCTAAGCGGAGTGTCGCGTAATCGCAGTTGGCGCACATCTTCTCGTGGTAAAATATGTTGGTTTATTATTTTTATTTTCGTATTACCATCTAAGATGTTCCTATACATAGTACATACACGCATTGCTTTACGTGTGCCGTTAATAATACGAAAAAAGAATCTTGGCAAAAAAAGTCAATACGGTGTATTTTTTATATTGATTTCATAATTCCTTTTGCATTTTTACCTAATCTTTCGTCCGATTACTCACCCGATTACTATAATAAATTAAATTATGTTTTTAGAGTGTAATACAATCAATAAACGTTACCGTTTGTAAAATAAATTGACTCCTTTATAAAAATATATTAATTGCCTAAACTAAAACCATTAATTTGATAATAGGCTAGGTAATTTAAGACTGCAGTAGGTAAAAAAAATAACTTTCGAATTATCATGTTTGTAATCATTTTCCTTTTTGACAGTTACATGATTAAGAAAGTGACAGTTCGTACGAGTAAATATGACGGACCACATCATTGAAGAGTGTTCATTTACGATTCCGATACCACGTCTCAGATATGCTATGCTTTCTATCACAGTGCTCATAAGTTATACAATACTGTGAACATTCAATTTGAGAACAGCATTAACAATTTTGCGTCGAGTACTAATTGAATCAAGATGACAAGTGATACCATTGATGTGCTCCCGAAGAAAGTACTTTAGCTTAGTGTCAATTCACACGTACCACAACCACACCACAGCCACAACCACACCACAACGACGCCATGTGGTCGGGCGTATATTTTGTATTGAAAATGAATATTACAATTTACACGTACCACATTTTGCCGTTGTTATCGACCACCTGCGTAATACGACCACATCGCAACCCAATCGCGACGGCAACGCCACCACCGGCGTCGGCACCGCGGCCACATCGCCACGACATGACATGCCGTCAAGCCGAGTTTCCTCTACGAAAGCCGGAGTATAACTGCACATTACCACATCGCAACGACAGCGACAACGCAACCACATCGACATTTTGTCGGTACCACAACGCAACTGCAAAAAGCCGCTGCGGCACTATTCACACGTAACCACAGCTTGACCACATTTTGTCGCTGCGACGTGGTGTGGTTGTGGTACGTGTGAATTGACCCTTATACGCTCATTGAAATAACATACATACTATATCGGTAATAGATCTTAAAGCTTGGCATTTATTTTATTATCATTATGTAATGTGGGTAATTGTTAAGATCTTGATAATTCAAGCCGATAGCGAAAGTCTACTCTGGTCATGTAATAGGTTACCTACAGCTGATGTTCCCTGCTTATATTTAACATCGGCAATATGGATGGATACATGTCATGAACATTGTTTGAGATGTCAACCTTACAACATGGCATGGAGAGCAGACTGTGTCCACCACCAGGGAGCAGTAGGTATGTAGCCCAAAATAATAGGTATGCCAGTAAAAAGCAGGTTATTAAACGTGTGACACAATTTTTTTTTAAATTGTAATAATACCATGCAGATGTCCCACAGAAAAAATGTCACGTTTCTCGACCCGTGAGCAGCTTCACGCACACAATACATATTCATACGAAATTGTTCAAAATTCCTGAACCTAATGAGCCTTATTAATGGAAATATTATGTAGCAATGCTGTGCCATTTTCCATTCAAAGGCGACATTTCTTTCTTAACATTGTCAAAACGTCTCTTGAATATTATTATGCTTGGTATTACACATTACACCACCGTTACAAAACGGTACCTACTTTAATAAGTTTAAAATCTAATTATTTTACACAATATGACTTGCACGCATGGTAATGACAACATCAATGACTATCCTTTATTATAAAATAATAAAAACACAACCAAAATACTAGCGAATACCTATATGTAGGTATATAACAATTTAATACTAAAATCCCATTATTTAAGCATCTTGCGGTGCCCCCACAATATGCCGCTAGGCCATAATGCGGTTATAAAACAATCATTACTAGAAACTACCTCAGAAAGCCGAAGTGCCTTAACAAGAAACAGTTTATCCCTTAAACGTTTAAGTGCCTATACGTCATATCGGAGTGTATATCGCAATTTAGAGGAAAGGCACACATTACAGTCGTGATCCACCGCAGACAATCGCTTTCTCGAATGTCTTGATACACGTACGAAACTACGAGTCAGTTTGTCATATGTCATATCATATCACTCGAGTCCCACGTTGATGAGATAACTAATGTGAGCGGCTAAATGCATGATATCACGAACATGATCTAGATGTACCCCTATCGTGCGATTTGTGAGATTTTGAGTAACTTCATTCGTAACTTGAAACGCTATTAAACTACATTTCCCACACGTTTGACTACTAGCCGTTGAAGATAACGTGAAACTATCCACCGCAATCTTCAGAGCATTAACATGAAAGTATTGACAGACAGAGTTCTGTTTGAAAGCGAAAGTGTTTTATTGTAAGCAACCCTAGTTTGCTGCGGGAAATGCTGAAAGGGAGTGTATCGCATTTAATAGACGAGTTAGTGTCGTAAGGTACTCCCACGCGCGCGGCGAGGAAATCATAGTTAACATAGCAGATACAGTTGCGATCCCTGATTGTAAGTGTTTGGATGTGGCAAGTGAAGAAGCCAAGCAAAATTATATTTATATACTAGCTTTTACGCGCGACTTCGGCCGCGTGGATTTCCGAAAACTTCCATACATCCCGTTTTACCCCTTTATTCTTTCTAAGTGCACCCCTACATGATCTGTTGAATATTTTCGGTGGTTTAGGCTGTGCGTTAGTCAGTTGGGCAGTCAGTCACGGAACTGTTTTATAAGTAAGTATATACCGGGTGTGTAGCTGATCCAACGTTTGTTTAATTTCTTTTTTTTTTGCCGTTTCTTAGGCAAAGTTGATCAGTATCATGGCTACAATCACCATCCTCAGCGCACGCACATTACTGGCATACCCTGACAACTTCAGGCTCACTCTTACAAGAGGCAAGCACATGTATGCTGTGTGTGCAACAATAGGTGCATGTGCTGGCTCTCGCAGAAGTGCGAGTGAAAGAAGAGTATACAACATTGATTACTGTCGTGCAGCTCCATTACCACGGAGATGCGAGAGGGGGTGAGGTCGAAATAGGCGGGTGGCAGGGAGTGTCCGTACTGTGCGCAGGTATGTATCTATTTCTTATAGGTACTATACTGACGGTCCTTTCTATGGCCGCGCCTCTGAGCCCCCCAATATTTAATACCTTTTACAAATAATGATTCCCACAACATCTACCTTCTTGATTCTCGGCATTTGTACCGCAGCGCCTGCTTTGAAATAAACACTAATAAGCAGGCTTTCTCATGTCGTTCAATTGGTCATTTCATTTGGCATTCATTGCGTCTAAACGTGAAAGTGTTCCCGAGACAAATGGCCCCAGCAAATGGTTAAACACTAATAAGTCTTAGAAGACAATAAGCGTGGGTGGTGCGAAAGTGAATATTTGATTATAGAGGGCATGTTTAATCCCTATTATCTGGATTTGTGAAATGGCGCTAGGGCTGACGTGTTTTGTTTATGAGAACTTTATCGCTACGCCCCGCGAAGCGCGGCACGGTGTAGTTTGATCTTTATGTTAAACTCTTATAAGATACTAGAGTTTTCCAGCGATTTACGCAACATGACCCGCGACATTGTAGCGAGATAAGTGTAATTTCAGATTTTAAGTTTAATCATACGCGTTACGCAAAAAAATTGATCAAAATCGGTCCAGTTGTTTTTACGTGATGCGCGAACAAATAAAGAAACATTTACAGTTTTATAATAGTAGAGATAGAGATAAGTTCAAGCTGCAGCGACTTCGTCCGCATAAATTATATACCAGTTTTTAAACCTAATCATAAGCTATCAAACAAAACAGTTTAATCAAAATCGGTTCAGTAGTTTTTGCGTGATGCTTGAACAAACAAACAGACAGATACAAATTCTAAATAAAAAGCGGTCAAGTGCGAGTCGGGCTACTCGCGCACCGAGGGTTCCGTACCACACAACCACAGAACACAATATTATTAACTTAGAAAAAAAAAACTTTTTTGTCCGGGACCTTTAGCGCAAGACCGACTCGCACTTGACCGGTTTTTAGTATTTGTTGTTATTCTGTAGAGCTTGCTCTATAATCACACTAAGTTTGACGCTTGTATGTATTACCGTTTTTACGATAGAGCGTGAAGAAAATACGTTGATAAAAACTAATTTCTTGTTGAGAACCCCCCTAAATTTTTAACTTTTTGTCATTTTATTATTTGTTAACAAATTCGCCATAATCACGCATAATCTGTGAAAATTTCACTATCAATTCAACTATCTAACTTTTACGGTTCAAAAGTTACAGCCCTAAATAGGTCGGACAGACAGACGGACAACGTAGGCTTAGTAATAGGGTCCCGTTTTCACCCTTTGGGTACGGAACCCTAAAAAGGTTGATTTGGAGTTAGGGACGGATATCTTAAAACCATATCGTGATGTTTTTCTTGTAATTAAATATCTTCAATGTACAGACAGACAAGACACACCTCTGATACAATTTTATAATAGTTTAGATATGAAGAACCAAGTTTAATTTAATGTAGGAAATGCATTATTTTTCCCATTCAGTGTTTCTAGAATTTCTAGATCGTGTCTATAAAATGCTAGATAAAATGTTATTGAGATAATTTGATTAGCGAAGAAGATCAGGTGTAGCATGACTGCAGGTCCGCAATCCCAGTCGCACCTTACCCCTTCAAAATCTAGCGAGATAAAAGACGAGACGAAGCAGTTTGGGCTATGGCCAAGACAAGTATCTAATAAACGAAAGATTTTTCAGTACCTACCCGAATCAATTTTAGTTAAGTATGTAATCAAATAAGTTACTAATATTTATAAAGAACTAAAATGTTATCGCTGAAAGTAAGACTAATGAACTGACTAAGAAAATTTTGTTGGTAAGTACCCAGAAAACGTATATGT
Source organism: Agonopterix subpropinquella (assembly GCA_922987775.1). Taxonomy (NCBI): domain Eukaryota; kingdom Metazoa; phylum Arthropoda; class Insecta; order Lepidoptera; family Depressariidae; genus Agonopterix; species Agonopterix subpropinquella. The sequence goes on along the minus strand of OV277693.1, from coordinate 47,168,489 downwards.
AGTATCGTCTGACTTAAAGTAAAGCCTCGCTCCGCAAACCCACTCAAAACAACATTATTTATCCAACTAATGCACACAAATCCGATTAGCATTTCCCATACATTTGACTTGTACAGTCATCAGCAAAACTCAAAGAACTTTGTCGAAATTCAAAATAAAATTAATCAAACGAATCGAAATTTTACCAAGATATAGAAAAAGCGTTAAATTTACGTCGCTTTCAGCTAACTTACGCTCAGGTGCAGAAACGTTCATTAACAATAATCCTCCATTAAATCGCTTGCTAGCTTTTATTATGTCAACAAAACAAAAAAAGTGACAGCATGAGATGATGGGATTTAATAGGGGATTATCTCTAATGAGCGTTTCTGCAACTGAGTGTAAATTAAACTAGCACGAATATAAGAGTAATAATTTTGAGAGGTATATGTCGCCGTACGGATGTTGAGCGCTGTCTTTGATTGTGCTTTACAAGGCACTTTCTTTCTTTCTTACGTGTACCCTGGTGTCTGAGTTTTTGCAGACCGCCTTACGGCTTCTGACGTGGTTTTTATGTATCGACATAAAAACCACAGGGTGTGATGCGTTACGCCGTCGGTCCCGACGACTATCTCTGGTGGTAGTAACACCAGAGATAGTAGCCTGGACCGACGGTTTAACGTGCATTACGAAGCACGGAATCATCTTTCTTTTCAGACAATCAGGTGATTCGGCCTGCAATGTCCTATCCAACTGGGGAAAAACGCACAAAGTGATATATCACTAGGTGTCCCCCGTGGGAATCGTACCCAGGACCTTCGTGCACAACAAGGCACTTTGCACTATTTTTGTCTAAATACACACGTTGCCGTTGGAACTCAAGATCCGTGCCCCGATTCGTCGTGTACGTCGCGGCACGTACTTTACGATGCTGACTGTACCTTCGCTCTGACTAGTAGCTGATGCATTTCTATTCAGTACAAACCTACAAATCCTGTAATAGAATCTGACAGAGTAGAATCGATGGAGCCAATATCAATAGGTTTTACTTGGGTTTTACCTAAGGGTTTTACATATAATTATATGAAAAGTATTAAATGGATATGACATTACATTTGAGTTGATAGTGAGCTAAGATTGAATAGTTAAATTTTTATGTTCTTATCGATTACTTCTCACACTTACTTACTCGTAGTCACACATGGGCACGTACATAGGTACTTACTCTTTACTGAGAGAATAATATACCTACTTATAGTACCTACAATTTGGTTTCTCAGAAAAGGTTCTCTAGAAATTTGGTTGAAATTTTGCAGTTAGTTAGATATTTTTTTACATTCGCTGTTTATCTGGGTATACAATACAGGGTGTTTGGTGCATTATTGGCCAAATCGAAATAGTGGATAGGAGGGATCGTTGGCTATCTCGCCACGTCCCCAAAAAAAATTCCCGCATCATGGATTTTTTTAGGTGAATTTTTTAGGAATTTTCGAAAAAAAAGTGCGAAAGTCAGCATTTAAGCTTGAATAAAAAAAAAGTTGTAGGTACAAACCCCAATTTTTTATTTTATTTGAATGTCCAATGTTTTACGGTTCTACTAAAATTTAAATTACATGGATGCGACCTCTAGTTTTTTTTTTATTGACCTTAACTGTTTTTGAAAGAGGAAAAATAAAATTTTAAACTTAACTTTGAATTACAATAAAAAAAAAAAAGCGATCGAGTTCTTCTGATTTTTCAAAAACTTCTCTAGTCTATCCTCTTTCTAACGATATTTCAAGGTCAAGGTTATTTCAAGTCCTAGGTCCGCTAGAACCCTACGTAAGAAAGAGATGGCATTCAGAGTTTACTGTGCAAGAGGGAGATGCAATTTCGACCTACTACACGTTTGTTTTAAGTTTTTTTCCTGCATATCGAATATCGGCCAAAACGCGCCCCGACACGCAAAATTATTAAATAAACTAAGTTAGAGGACGGATTTTATGGCATATGGCATAGCGCTAGAAAGAGGATAGACTAGAGAAGTTTTTAAAAAATAAGAAGAACTCGAGAGCTTTTAGTTTTTTTTTATTGTAATTCAAAGTTGAGATTAAAATTTAATTTTCCGCTTTCAAAAAAAGTTAAGGTCAATAAAAAAAAACTAGAGGTCGCATCCATGTAATTTAAATGTTATTAGAACCGTAAAACATTGGACATTCAAATAAAAATAAAATTGGTGGTTGTACCTGCAACTTTTTTTTTTTATTCAAGATTAAATGCTGACTTTCGGACTTTTTTGAGAAAATCCCTAAAAAATTCACCTAAAAAAATCCATGATGCGGGAATTTTTTTGGGGACGTGGCGAGATAGCCAACGACCCCTCCTATCCACTATTTCAATTTGGCCAACGATGCACCAAACACCCTGTATACAGAGTGAAATTGATATCAGTAGCATCCTTTTAAACTAAGAGTCTACCCATCGATCTGAACAACTTTTTCTATGACAGCAAACCGTAGGAGCAAAAAAAAAATCTGCTCTTCCATACATTAGAGTCGAGTAGGCATTGCAGTTTAGTATGCGACAGCAGATTTTTTTCTTGCTCCGATTGGTTTGCTTCCATAGTAAAAGTTGTTCAGTTTGATGGGTAGACTCTTACTTTAAAAGGATGCTAATGATATCAATTTCACCCTGTAATCCCTGTATACGTGTCATGATGACACGACACGTATTATATACGACGACACTGTCATCTCTGAGAAAATCCATTGGCACATTGGCACACAAAAAAAGACGCCAAGCGAAGTTCGATCGCCCAAGTACGTAGGTACTATTTTATTTAAAATTTCACGGATTTCAATAAATTGATATAAACACTTATGCCACACTTACCTGTAATTTTTGGGTACTTTATAGTACCGAATTACCCTGTTACGACACCGCGACCACAGATTAGGTAGGTACACAAGGCGACAGATCAATCTACCCATAGTTCGACCTTATGTCCATGAACATAGAGGTCAACTATGGGTAGGTTGATCTGTCGCCGTGTGTACTATTACTACTTGCGACGTGCGTATTTATTTCACAATTAAATTTTTTTGTCTTCTACGCCTAGTGCATTTAGTTCAACAGGTACCGTTAACTATATTAAAGGCAATAATTTAAGTTAATCTCAAAGTTATAATAGAAACCGTTCACATAATGTTGCCATTTAATTTAACAGTTTACTAATGAACTACGACGACGTGGGTGATTATCTAGCGACACCCCGAACGGTGATAAAATGGCGCTCCCGTAAAAATCTTAATTTCAGACAAATAATATACAAACTTTGATTTATTTATTACTAGCTTTTGCCCGCGACTTCATCCGCATGGAATTTGGAAAACCCTAAGTATACTATGTTACTTCTAATACCTCCAAGAATATGTGTACAAAGTTTCATGGTGATCGGTTAAGTAGTTTTCGCGTGAAAGCCTAACAAACAAACTTACACATCTTATCTTATATATTATTTTTTATATATATAAAAGAAAGTCGGGTTTGTTCGAACACTTATAACTCGAGAACGGGAGGACCGATTTTCATGATTTTTGATTTGTTGCATTTGTCTCCGTCCCGAATAGCAGAATAACTAATAAAAACATAGGAAAATTTACGAAAAAAAAAATACCGCGCGTACGAAGTCGCGGGCAACAGCTAGTTTATAATATTAAGGGATCTACTAGAAAGAAATAAAAACGCACAGCCTAAATAGCTGAAGATAGAAACATGAAAATGGGAATATACTTACTGAGTGTTATACGTTATGGTAAACATTGCTGCGTTACTTGGGGTGATTGTACCTTTGTACCCATGATACTGAACAAGTTTCCCTAAGTAACCTAGATAGGAAATTCGCAATTTTTTGGCTTTCCATACTTAAGTTGCAGGATGAAAGGGGAGGCCTTTGCCCCGCAGTGGGATGAAATGGGCTACTAAAAAAAATACTAAATGCAATCAGCTGATCGAAGGTTTGTATGAAAAGTCAAGGAAAAGTCAAAAGTTTTGTTTGCCAATTTCCTATAGGTTCTTAAGGAAAGTTGTTCAGTGTCTTGGGTACAATAACCCCTTAAAGTAAGTAATGCATCTGTTTAACCCTAACCCTAACACCCTGTATATTCTATGGAAGATGTAAAGGTGCACTAAGAAAGGATTTTCCGATATTCTAATTTCACGCGGACGAAGTCGCGGGCAAAAGCTAATTCTAAATTATGTTAGGGTAATTATTTTGGAAGATACGGCAGTACGTTTCTCCTGCTTGTCTTTTGAATTGAAATGATAATTTCACGACACAATAAGCCTTAATAATTTTTCACAATTAGGACGTTATTGGAAGTCTTTCGATTACAAGTATAAGCGCAATATTATCACTCCATAGCAACACACTATAGCGTTTAATCCCAGTCTCGCCTGGAATGCAGCTTGAACTAGGCTGTCGGCCATTTGCATAATAATCCGTTCATTTATCTCCCAGATATGGCTATTATTTTCAGGCGATAATGCAGACGAAACGAGCACTGTGGAGCTATCAATAGCTTGTGTGTTACTTTAATCAATAGCTTGTGTGTTGCTTCACAACGAGCACTGTGGAGCTATCAATAGCTTGTGTGTTGCTTCACAACGAGCACTGTGGAGCTATCAATAACTTGCGTGTTGCTTCACAACGAGCACTGTGGACCTATCAATAGCTTGTGTGTTGCTTCAAAACGAGCACTGTGGACCTATCAATAGCTTGTGTGTTGCTTCAAAACGAGAACTGTGGAGCTATCAATAGCTTGTGTGTTGCTTCATAACGAGCACTGTGGAGCTATCAATAGCTTGTGTGTTGCTTCAAAACGAGCACTGTAGAGCTATCAATAGTTTGTGTGTTGCTTCAAAACGAGCACTGTGGAGCTATCAATAGCTTGTGTGTTGCTTGCAGCTTATATTGATGACTGTATTCAGAAATGGAAAACATAATCACTATAATATTTTAAGTTCCTTATATCACTGACTTGACGACTTGAGTAATAAGTAGGTATATAGGGTCTAAATAAAAGTATCATAGTTATTGGCTTGCAGTCATATTCCTAAATATGTGTTCAGTCTTACCTTGTCCATAGGGCTAGCATGCCACGGACGAAAAAACAAAACAACTAAACCGTCACGCGCACTCTCTTTCGCATACGCAAAGTACTAAAGACAGAGACACGTCTCGATTTTTGTCGTTTTCTCGGAGATAGCATGCAACAGGTCTTATCAACATTTAAAAAAACATCAATAAAATTCTAGAACAAAAGCAAAGGGTTCTAGTTTTTCGATCGTCGTAGAACGGATGGCTGATGTTTCCCGTCTTCCTTTTTTACTACATGAATAACCCGTACAGGAATAACTGGTATGTCAAGACTGCGCGCTTGTATTTAGGTAAAGGACTTTTTATCTGTCTTCAGAAAAGACATTCATGTTTACTTAAAACTAGTTCTTTAAGGTAACAAGCACAAAATTACCGATTATCCATAAACTAGTAAAAGTATTATGTATGTATGTTAATATGCAGTTCCGAGAAACGTGATCAATGCACGCAAGAACGCATAATGCATTTAGCCGGTCGAGTTATGCACCATTTAATGCATCGCCGGATTTGGCACTAGACCGTGGACGCGCACCGGAATAAGATTACGTACTGTTATTCTCAACAGTTATGAAAATGTCTGAAATGGGTCAAATCTGGGAAAATAATTCACTCCAAAAAGAAATATCTATAAATATAATAAAATTGTAAACTTGGCGTGGATGTACATTGAAGACATTATGTATTTGCAAAAATATTCATAGGGGGCGTTTAGGATACGTACCTGAATGCATTAGAACATTTTTATAATTTTTGTTTATCTATTTGTTTGTGCACACATCGTATAAAAACTCCTCAACCTATTTATTCTATTTGGACAGGATTTTCACAAAAGCATAGGGCTTGATCGCAATCGCTTCGGTCTGCGCGTACGAGCGCCATTGTTCTTGGAGTAGTAAATCTGATCCATCATAATTAGCATTAGGCTGCTGGCTAGCCCTGGCTGTGAAGAAGTTTCTATTTAGGACGTCAACGATCAACTACGGCGATGTTACCATTATTTCCCTAAATGCGGATTATTTGCAAAACAAAGGGAATAAAGCTTTGACTATTTATACATATGGAGGTTACACGTGTTATTTTACTAACAAACATTTCTGCCACTTTTTTGCGGGGGGCGAGGTAACATGAAATCCGCAACTGTCTGGTGTAGTGATAGATAAGGTATAAAATTGTATGCACATGAACAATTGATCTTGTACCGTGGCAGAAGAAAAATACTACCGTAAGGCCGGTCCCTATATAAATAGTCAAAGGGAATAAGTGAGGTCCGCATTCGGAAGCAAAGAAGTTTGGCGGACGGCCAAGTAATTTGAGACCCAGACTTAGAGGTCTCATACATGAATGAAACTTAGTAATACGTGAAGAGTGAAACAAAACTAACAAAAAATTATATTGGTTGTAACCTGTAGAAGTTGGGGGAAAGGTATTTCTCTTTATGATACCTTTTGTATCAAGTGTGTGAAACTCATAATCTTTCTTATTAGATAGTCCACTCAATGTTCTACGCATTCATTGTGTTTATTTTAATAAAATTCACGACGACCATACATATCAAAAAAGGCCTCTTTAAAAAAATATATTATGATTGGGTCTGAGTGACTCTAATTTATAGTACCTACTGTATAGTATCAATTATTTTATTAATTAGACTATGTATTATTGTACCTATACATAACCTTAGCATAAGAATTTATATTGTTGTCGTGTTATGCTGTAGAGTTTCTGGCCGAATCTTCTCTGCAGCGACAACATGTTCCGACGCGGTGGTAGGTTCAATAGAAAGATTTGAATAGAATAGAATAGAATTATTTATTTCATATTATCAAATTCATAATTACATGTAAGTGCATTACATAAAAAATAAAAATGTCAAAGGATAATATGATCGTCAAGAATAAAAAAATAGCATATTAAGCATATGCTCACGACTATATTCCCCGAGGGGGTAGTCAGAGATATTCTGAAACTTCAGAACATCCACGTTTCACTAGTAGTACCGAAACTCTGTCCAGTGTGACGGGGAGTGAGCCCGTCGCCACTTGTAATGGACAGTAGGTACGATACATGCCTCGAAATTGAAGCATGCAGGTTTCCTCACGATGTTTTCCTTCACCGAAAAGCCAGTGGTGTTACAAATCGTACATAAATTCAGAAAAACTCATTGCTACGAGTCGGCCTGGACGGGGATCGAACCATCGCCTCCTGCACGGCAGGCAAGGTTACTCGCCACTGGACCACCACGGCTTCAAGAATAAAAAATAGAACAATAAAAATGTCAACATCACTAATCTAGAGGGTAACAATGTCAAATAAATTATGTAATAGGTACAATAAGGAAATATACAATTTTAAATAATTTAAATAAAATGTCGCTACAATTATTTATTGTAGTCTATTTAAAGTCAAAAAATTCGTTTACAGAATAAAATTCACCATCCAGCAAAAGACTTGTTGGCGATAAAATGATTCGTCATTGGTTACATTTCTCAGATGTTCAGGAAGTCGCTCGTAATAAGTCGGACCTATTACTCGTGGGTTTTTAGATGCCATTTCTGTACGACGGGACACGCTAGCCAGTCTTCCCGCGTTGCGTAGTGAATGGCCTCCACCTAAACGACGATTGAAATGCGTAATATTCCGACGGACATATGAAATTACTTCAAATAAATATAAACGGGCATAGTCAAGATATGCTTTTCTGCAAAATGAATCCTACAAGTTTGACGAGGCTTAATACTTTCCATTATACGTAGTGCCCGTTTTTGTAATATAAATATTCTATTTGAGTCCGTTGAATCCCCCCATAATAGGATGCCATAGGTCATAATCATAAGCGAGTGGAAATGCGCAAAGTACGTTTGTCTAAGTACGGCACTGGCAACTGCTGGTCGAAGTTTTTTGTCACATAGGGACTGTATATGCGATTTCCAGTTAACGTTGGCATCTAGAGTGAACCCAAGAAATTTGCATGAATAGCAAAGAGGGTCTGGACTAGTGATGCTAAGTGGTTTCTCAATGTTTTTTGCAGTAAATAGCATCAGGTTTGACTTTTAATAAGTGAGAGTGAGTTTTGAGGTTTAATAAGTGTGCTTCATTCAAGCTTGAATAAATTATGTTGACTTTGACTTTGACAATATTATGATTATGGAAGAAAACGAAATCACACACACTATCAGTTCAACCAAGCCAAAAAATACCTCAGTGATAAGATAAGTCAGTGATAATATTAGATGAAAATAGTGTTGCATTTGCTACTGCTTTTTGGATGATTTGTCTATTTTACTAGTAATTTCTACATTTGAATCCGGACTTCTGGAGATGTGGAAGTTTTTTTAAAACATGCCTTAGTTTTTTCTGTTTATAATAATTATGACCGCCGTCCTGAATGGCTTTTAGTTTTCGTAAAAAATGGCTGGGTCCAAATCTGCCCATCTTCAAATGTTGACGGATAGCAAGTACCTATCTAAACTATTATAAAACTGTAACATAAGCAAAGAAAATATACACTATGACATAAGTGTGTCTGTACATTGAAGATATTTACAAAAAAAAGATTACGATATGATTTTTAGATGTCCCTGATTCCAAAACACCAATTTTTGGATTTTTTGTCTGTCTGTTTGTTTGTTTGTTTGTTTGTTCGTTTGTTTGTTCGTTTGTTTGTTTGTTTGGGTGTTTGTTTGTTCGAGTATCACGCAAAAACTACTGAACCGATTTTGATGAAACTTTTTTTGTTTGATAGCTTATCATCTGACTTAAAATCTGGTATATAATTTATGCGGACGAAGTCGCGGGTAAAAGCTCGTAGTTTATAAACAAATAAGTTTCGTCAGATTTCTGTCATCTCATGATACTGCTGGCTTGGAGACATCACGGCTCATTTCAGCTCCTAGTGCTCCTTCGAATGCATTCGAATGGAACTAACGCATATTTAATGCTCCCGTCCGGTCCGGTACGCATTCCGACACACCATTACTTCATTAGTGTTGTCATTCTACACATATACTATTGCTAAAGAAACTATTTGTTTTTACGAGTTGGGACTTACTACAGTTATTATTGTCAACAAAAGAATTTATTTAAATCTTATTTTCTAGAAAAATAAAATAGTTAAAACTTATAAAATTAGTAGAAAACGCAATTGATGTGTTAATTATAAACTAATCAAATGGAAGCGTTAGTGGGCAGCAAGGTGGTATAATAACGATATATGGGTATAACTTGGGTATAACTCAGTAAAATTAGATAAATCAGAAGAAATAATTTCCGGAGTTTTGGAACTATTTTTAAACGTTCCTTTGGTACGTAATATTGAAGAAAAAAAAAGTCCTGGTGAGGGGGGATTTGGTTGGCGGTGAAAAAAATCCAAAATTGCGATATCCAAGATGGCTGCCATGGAAATTTCAAACGCCAATGCAGCTTTTAAGGGTTCTCCGAACTGACGGAAAATTTTTATCTGGTGGTTTTCGGGGTTGCTGATTAAGAATATGAAATCATTTTGTTTTTATCTTCAACTTTCATGAGGGTCGCCATACAAATTTCATAATTTTTGAAATGCTGTTATTTTCTCGGCCCCGTAGCCCTCAAAAATGTATACCACTTGTTTTGTAGTCAGGTTTAATTTGTCCATACAAAACATTTCGACACGACTTGCAGATTTCGAGAAATAAGCGAAAAACTGAAAAAGTCACCTTTAGAGCCCCCCCCCCCCCCCCCCCCCCCCTTCCTCGAGCTCACACCCCCGTCACCAGGACTATTTTTCTTCTTCAATATTACGTACCAAAGGAACGTTTAAAAAAGTTTCATAATTTCGGAAATTACTTCTCCTGAATATTTCAGCTTAATTTTACTGGGTTTGTGAAAGAAATCAAATCTTTAGAGTAAATGGTTTTATAAATAATAATTCAAATGGGTTGTTTTTCCGTGATCGAAGCTTTGGCATTGGGTAATTAAAAAAACGAATATTCCTACGTTTACTATAAACGTGGGATGGGACCGACTAGGGAATAATAATTATTAAACGTTGTACCTAAATATTGTCACACAAATAGGTATCATCATCATCAGCCTATAAACATCCCACTGCAGGGCACAGGCCTACCCTCAGGGAGGGTGTATGGGTATTAGTCCACCACGCGTGTCCAATGCTGGTTGGTAGACTTCACATACACATCAGAATTTCTTCTTCAGTGTATGCAGGTTTCCTCACGAAGTTTTCCTTTACCGTTTGAGAGCAGTCGGTATTACGTACATAAGTAAGAAAAACTCATTGGTACATGACATGTTGTCCGTGCGGATTCGAACCCGGACCCCCATAATTGGGTGTCCATACCTTTTCACAACGCGCCACCGACGCGACACGTGCCGACATATAGGTTATAAATAAATCTATTTTTATGTACAGACTAGCGGCCCGTCCCGGCTTCGCACGGGTGGACGTCTAATCTTTTCTAGCAATAAATATAGCCTATGTTACTCAGGGTGAATGCAGCTTTCTAATGGTGAAAGAATTTTTTAAATCGGCCCAGTACTTTTTGGGCCTATTCATTACAAACATACAAACATACAAAAATAGGTACAAATCTTTCCTCTTTATAATATAAGTGTAGATTTAAAACGAGGTGTATCGACTGAGTGGATAACTTAACGACTCTACTAGATAGTTTTATGTTGTAGTTGCTGTAAATGAAAGAAGTAACGGACAACAATATCAATACGTACAAGAATCATAGCCTCTGGCTAGCACCCAGATGCCAGTTGCAGTTGACTGCATTGCATTACCACCTACGCTCATTGCAGTTGTTCTACGCTTTGTGAGAAACGCATAATGATGGGTGTAAACTGTGATTAACAGAATCGACACTCGAACCATTGGTGAGATTTAAATTATTTACAGGAATAAATGTTAAGAATGCAAGGAAAAAAGATCTTGCAAGTTTGAACAGAGTTTGGCAAGACACGATGACCACAACGGAAAGTGGACCAAATCCGTAACGGAATAACGTCCAAGAATAGTACAATATGGTCAGATAGCATCGTTAGCATAGCAAGAGAGCGATGCACAAGGATGGCAAGGACAAGAGGATAATGCCCTGAGAAAAAAACTGTTTCTGCTACAGCGGATAAACGTAGCCTGACGTTTGTTAGAAACTATAAACCTTGCCATAACTGCACGCTTAAAAAAAGAGTAGGTATTGTAATCAAAATTTTCTACCACCCAGACAGTGTTGCCAGATCCAATTTCCGAAATACGGGAGGTGTACCAATAAAAAATCGGGAGATGTATGGGGGCGACATTATGAAAAAATCGGGAGAGAAATTTTCGTAAATTTATTTTTATTTTTTTATTTTTTTTTTTTTTCCTTAAAATTTATCAGACCATGGTCTTTTAATAAATGTTTTTTTAACATTTTTTCGTTAACTTTAAAATCATAGCAATTGCAATTTTTTTAAATATTTTTCGTGTGCAAGATCCCTGAATTTCCTAATTTGGCCGGTTAACCAAAGCAAAAGCAGGTTTATTTCGCTACTTTGCAATGTTGCAAAATTAGTAAACTGCCAAAGCTTGCCATTGAATAGGTATTCAACTTTATGTTATTAAGTCAAAGTATAGTTTAGGCTACGCATTTTACAAAGTTATGTACACATTTAACATAGCATTGCATAGCTTAGCATTTAATTTTGTTCCGTTTTACGCAGTTTTTTCGAAAAAAAAGTTGTTCTTAAAAAATCGGGAGATTTGAGTGGGAATCCGGGACATCGGGAGACATTGACAAAAATCGGGAGATATCCCGGAAAATCGGGAGATCTGGCAACAGTGCACCCCGATTCCAGTCGTAAGCTTAACAATAACTTACAAAACAATACAGCTTCTATACCATAGCATACAGTGCACTCGTCACAGAGAACTACTCGACATTATCTCGAGCACTCTTACATCATAATCGAACACCTACGTTTCGGAAGCGATGCCCATCCATATTCATTAACCACAGCTTTGTTTGGATACTTAACCGGTCGGAAGCAGTCTTTTGAGTACCTTTTTAAAAGAAGTTCAGGAAGTAGGTACTCAGTTGCTATGCTAGCCCGTTTCATCGATGAACGCTATGTATGACATAGGGGTATCTACTATTTTGGTTTGATTACTCATCCATGTTTTAGAAAATAGAAACACACCTATTCCGGCGATTTCCTTGTAAGTATATTGTGTTATGATTTGACGATTGGAGTCATGGATTCTATAGTTTATAATATTTTTAGATCAAAATAAGGCTTTTTAGAGTCTGAAACGATTGAACCAGTTGAGAAAAATTATAATTTAGTTTAGTTAGTTTAACCAAAAACGACAGGAGGTTTTTACCAAATTTTCTTTGTCCTATTTTTTCAGTGATTTTGGGTTTGGTACTTATACTTAAGTAAATAAAGAATGTTTCATTTAATAAAATGTTTATAAAATAGCATAACTCATGCAAATTTTTCTCATTCCATAACTAAATTGTTTCTTATAACACTAAGTTATCCACGCTGTGCTGTGCGTGTATTAACGCTAAGCGTTTAGAATTTAGTCTTTATTTGGAACGGAGAGGTCGACGTTCTCTCTCAATACTATACTAATAATACCTACAAGGCCATCCGTATTGTCACAGACTTTAATTGTTTTTATATTACTTAATTCCAATGGACATTCTATTAGATGACCACGACCATACGCCTTTTTGTAGAACCATATACAAGTAATGTGTATAGACCAGTCGTTCAGGTGGCCAGCGACATTTTCTTGTATAGGCACAGAATCTCACTAATATTATAAATGCGAAAGTTTGTGACGATGTTTGTATGTTTGTGGCGCAATCACGGCTGAACGGATTTGAATGTAATTTGGCACGCAGATAGAATATGGTCTGGATTAACACATAGGATACTTTTTCAAGGTCCACGCAGACGGAGTCGCGGGCAACAGCTAGTAGGTATATAATTTGGAATAGGTACACAATACTTGTGTAACATTTTTAAAAGTTGCTATAAAAGTATTGTTTCCTTGTTTCTATGACAATTAAAGCGTAGGTATTTATATTTTTCTTGTATAGTTTGTGGATATATTCATCAAACTCTGACGTTGTTTTGATATTTTTTAGGGTTGTCCGTCCGTCCGTCTGTCCTACCTATTTAAGGCTGTAACTTTTGAACCGTAATAGCTAGATAGTTGAAATATTCACAGAATGTGCGTTGTTACGGCGGATTTTCTAACAAATAATAAAAATGTCAAAAAGTTAAAAACTAAGGGGGGTTCTCAACTTGAAACTACTTTTTATCAACGTTTTTTCTTCACGCTCTATCGTAAAAACGGTAACATATACAACCGTCAAACTTAGTGTAATTATAGAGCAAACTCTACAAAATAACAACAAATACTAAAAACCGGCCAAGTGTGAGTCGGTCTCGCGCTAAAGGTTCCGGACAAAAAAAGTTTTTTTTCTAAGTTAATAATGTTGTGTTCTGTGGTGGTGTGCTACGGAACCCTCGGTGCGCGAGTAGCCCGACTCGCAATTGACCGGTTCTATTTTATTTTATTTAAATATCACGTCACTAGTTTGCACTGTACGTTACTATTGTAGTTGCGGCGCCAGTTTTGTATGACAGAATTAGTTCTCAACATAACCACTAGGAGCGCTGTACAAAACTCAATACAAAAACCTGTAGTTTACTACAGTAGTTTTACTGTAGGTTACTACAGTATATTTGAGTTTCGCTTACTACGGATGGTTCAAGCGATGAAACTGTCTTATTTCGTTTCTCGTTTGGGATACTACTCAAGTAAGTAAGTACCTACACAATTGTGACCTTTCTATATGTTACATCTGTGAAATAACAGTACATTCTCTGACCGGTTAGTTTGACAACTTATGTTTACCTACATTTGAACACGCACGTTTAAAAGCTTTTCAATGTATTAGTTTCTAGTGTCAACTTAGTCTAATTTAATTTTAGTTAGTTCAGATTTAAATAAATGAAACATAACATTGTTCTGATGTCAAAACAAACATGTATAAAATCCATGACCGAACCGGGATTCGAACCCAGGACGTAAAGCTATTAAATAATGTGCCAGGACCTCTGCTTTGGCAGTCCGGCGCGGCGCAACGCGTTTATTCATATAAACCAAGAAGCTTCAAAAGACATCATTCATCAATGTATGGGCCGTCAGGCCAATTTGTGATATGCATGCATATGCATGTGATAGCTTTTATATACGCATTTTAATATAGACAAATATAATAAAAATACAAACCAATTGCTATAATAGCTACAAATAAAGTCGTTTCGTGTTACAAAATATTTAAAGTAATATGATGACAGCTCGAAGTAATTACAAATAGCGCAGTTAGCAATATAAAAAAGCGATCTTTACTGTAGTAAAACTTCTTGGTTAATGATAGCGTCATCAAGGAGGTAATCCTCAAGGAGGTGAAACTACACATTACTTCCTTTATGGATAGCGCACTCTGAATTTTGCTCTGAAATGGCTCTGAATCAAAGAGTACTTTCTCTGAATTATCCAGTGGAATTATCTGATGTTTTTGTTCGATTCAGCTGCGCTTTAGTTTTTCTGTGTTTTTCTGCTTTATACCTACTTATTAATGAAAGTGTGATACAGTCGTAGGAAGATAGCATTTGTGTTATTATTGTAGCAGTGGGGAGTCATATGCAGTTTCGAAATCTGTCATAGCGAAGCACGCTGGTGCGAAAAACTTTTTAACTGCCTCATACGTTCGAAACATTGTACGTTCGAATCATGTAGTCGCGAACACCGTTGTATAGCGAAGCACGCTGCTGCGAAAAACTTTTTGATTGCCTCCTCGTACGTTCGAAAACTTGTGAGATTGAATTATGAAGTCGCGAAAGACGCTTAATATTATATTTGAATTTTGGAATCGATAGAATTGAGATGCAATACTATCGATTTTATCGATTACTATCGATATTTTATGCAATACTTTGCATAAAATCATATAAAAGGACTGTGGGGTGTTGTGCATACTGAAGGTAGTCTGGTACATGGGTTGGGCACGATACCAGACAAATATTGAGCCTCTTGCTGCATATATCTGGATGATAAATAATTGTTAAAGAAGATGTGGAAAATGAATAATAATTATGTTTTTTAATCAAATACTGTTTTATTTCACCATTTACCTATACTAAAGGCTCCCCCACACAGTTGAGATTTTATCGAGCAATAATATCCCGGCGACTTTGTGACCGCGTCGCATGTCCTACTCCTACCACACAGGTGCGATTTTGCGATCAGCGTCACGCGTCCGCCCCACCAATGAGAATGAATAAGTATAGTCTGAGATAGACATACTTTTGGTAACTGTTGCTAGAAATGCTTTCCTAAAAAGAAAGAGTTCCCTCATATGGAGACATTCCTGGCTTTAGGACCAGATCTTGGTTTAAATATTAGTTTTGCTATTAAACCCAATCGTGTTCAAAAAATTAGAAGCCAATGCTGTACTGAAAATAAAAATTGTAAAATCGCAGCGATATTATCGCTCGATGAAATCGCACCTGTGTGAGGGGCCTTAATAGAGAATTAGAGAAATAAAACCTAAAAAAAAAATATGTCAATGTCAAGTGGTCAATGTCAAAATATGTCAATCAATTTATTGTCAAGGCCTTCTTTTTTCAAAAAGTTTGTGACTACTTGTTCTGTGTTTTTTTCGCCATTTTTCACATTTCGTAACTAAAATATCCAAATTCAATTCAAGATATCTCGTTTGTACCATAAAATATAACGTTGAAATAATTAGTTTTAGTAATATGAGTATGCGAACTATTATTCCCATATTTTTATAACGCTGTAGAAAAAGTTGGTAGTACAAAAATGGCCCGAGTTGGTGGTTGTCTTTTGCCTTGATATAATTTTTTTTTTTTTTTTTATACAATTTATCCTTTCGGAAATGCAATGGGAACTAGCCATTACAGCATGGTCATAAGTTACATTTTTCTTTGTACTTAAAACTAACTTAACTATTCTTACACCTAAATATTGAAATGTGTGGGTGATACACACATTCCAAGCTCAAGATAAGTTTTACGCGAGGATCAATCCGAATCAAACGGGAGCGCCTTCTTTATTTCTCACTCTTACTATATTGTTCTTCATTGATGACACATTATTAAACTAATTTCACCACATTAACACAATAATAGCCACGAAAAACGAATCCAGAAAATTAAGAAACAAAGCCCGTCCTTATCCTCATGATTCCCGTGCAAAACCATCCTGATGACGATGGGATGATGAGATGATAGGATGACGATGAAATTGTGGATGATTTTGTAAGCTCGCGCGATGCCGCCAAAACCACCGTGTACGAGTAAACTTGCACCAAAACTTTTGTTCTTTCTTCGTATGTATTTGAGATTCCTGTTATGTTGGTCGATCTACGCAACCGTTTGGTACACAATCCGCACGAAATTATGTCACAAATATCACTAAAAACCAACTTTTCACAAATATCAAATACAGACACAAACGAACAAAATAATGGCGGCAAGCAAACTCCGCCTTGATATAAACACTTAGTTTTTTTTTTTTTAAACAATTTATCCTTTCGGAAATGCAATGGGAACTAGCCCTTACAGCATGGTCATAAGTTACATTTTTCTTTGTACTTAAAACTAAACTAGCCTATAAGCCTAACTAACCTTATACCTAACTATTGAAATGCGAGGATGGTACACACATTCCAATATTCAAGAGAGTTCTACGTGAGGATCAATCCGAATCAAACGGGAGCGCCTTCTTTATTTCTCACTTTTACTACATTGTCCTCCATTAATGGCACATTATTACACTAATTCCACCACATTAAAACAATAATGACCATGAAAAACTAATTTAGAAAATTAAGAAACAAAGCCCGTCCTTTTCTTCAAGATTCTCGTGCAGAACTCTCCTGGGCGATGATGGGATGATAGATGATAGATAAAAGATGACAATGAAATTCTGGTTGATTTTGTAAGCTCGCGCGTTGCCCCCAAAACCACCATGTACGAGTAAACTTGCACCAAAACTTTTGTTCTTTCTTCGTATGTATTTGAGATTCCTGTTATGTTGGTCGATCTACGCAACCTTTTGGTACACAATCCGCACGAAATTATGACACAAATATCACTAAAAACCAACTTTTCACAAATATCAAATACAGCCACAAACGAACAAAATAATGGCGGCAAGCAAACTCCATAAACACTTAGATCAATGTAAACACATTATTTTCTTTCATATTTAGAGACACATTTATTTATCTTCGACCAGTATAGATGTCAGATAAACTTCAGTAATTTAACCTTCATCTATCATCTGCAGCCATCTAACTTTTGAAGTCAATCATTCATTGATTTGACTGTGGTAGGTAGGTAGGTATACAAATAATTTAAATAAATGTACAGCAAGACAAGTGATTTTACGGCAGAGTCGTCATAACAATACGAAAGTAGATTGTCTAAAGTAATATCTCTCAAGTGTCTCGTCTCGAGGGCAGGCCACGGAGCGTAAAATGAGTTTGTTCAAATGTTCGAACTGTCGACCACTGAACCGTAGGCGTCTTTATCTATGGTTCACTACCTTTAGGACGCCTTTATTTGTTACTATAAACTTAGAAAGTCTTACAATTTGTCGTGAACACGTCAGTTAAATAATCGAAACTAATGCTCTAAATTTGATGCGTATGTGAAGTCTACCAATTCGCCTTGAGCACGCGTGGTGGAGGAGACTGAGCGTAGGCCTGTGCCTTGCAGTGGGCAGTGGAACCGAGTGGGACGCTAAATAAATAGGCGGATGCTCCGTGCACCGGTCGACTAAAAATCGCGGTAACTTTCATTTACATTAAACACAAAAAAAACCACATCCCCCAATCAGATCTTCTTTCAGTGGATAGTAGAAGTTTATTAAAAACTTGCCTATACAAAACGGTCCATAACTGCTTCGTTCTCAGCGTGATCTGTCAACAAGCAAATAAATATGTTAAAAATTATTTCCAATAATAATCCGAACGATATCGAATACAGAGAACTTCTACTTTAGTTAAAACGTCCCACAGTCCACCATTTCTAATCTAAGAAGTGACCGAAGCGGTTGTTGGCTCGCTGCCAACTCCCTGTATATTTCAGGACACCCTTTCAAGTGTTTTATTAATTTGCCTTAAAGTTATTTTCTCCGTAGCTACTACGAGAACAAAGTTACTATACGCGGTGGCATTCCGAAACAAATGCAATTTATGATGTTCATTGCTGGGCAGACATGGTTACAAGCTATTACAACTACAATACAATTTGCTATGGACGCGAAACAGTCTATTTCGTATAGATTTAGAGACATGGCAACAAGATGACGTGTTCTTACATTGAATTTTGATCCGATTTAGTTCAATCTACTTTATAGAGGATTATGACTTTCTCCCAGTAAAGGAAGGCATTACGTGTACGAAGGCACAAAGTTAAGACAGAGCTCAGCGAATGCCGATGAACATTAAGTATGATCACTAATCAATTAATCATCGAAACGACATTCAACCAAAGATTTTATGGTTGGATTACAATCGCATAAAACTCCACATAGCAGTCTTCTACATTTACACCCTGATTGTTAAGCAATTACACATTAATCAATTTAAATGACAATTAATTAAGGGACCAAGTAAACGTACAAATTGACTGCAGTATTTATTAACTGTGTACCTCTTACAATTTAGTAGGAATCCGCTACTAATAAATAAACCATATAGCAATAAGTAGTTAGCACTAGAGATCGTGATGTATCTAACGATACTCCTGGGAACTACTCTAATTACAGCAGAATGGATAACAGTTAACAGTTGTGCAAGTTGTGACATTTTAGCGGTACATCAGGTACAGCACTTACTAATGCTTGTCGCTTGTAATTTACTTATTCTTTCCCGGAAAATGTAATATGTAAAAAAAACTTTTGCTTTACAGGATGAGGTTCGAAGTTTGAAATGGCTGATGATCGCAAATAGGAGTGAAAAAACCGGCCAAGAGCGTGTCGATCATGCCGATCATGTGTACGACTTTGAGCGCAAATATCTCGAAATCCAGTCTCGAGTCCCAAAGGACGTTTTATAAAATTCTACAAGACCTATCTAACTACACTACACCTAACTCAGTGGGGTTGGTAAACGATTTTTTTTCAACACCCGTTTCGTTCGTTTCTATTTTCTATACGATCCTGTTACGAGACGAATGTGTTTTATGTATGGTGTAAAACAAGCTACTAATTAAGCTAAAAACATTATAATGGAATTCCTGTAATTCAGTGGAAATAATAACCCGTTAAAGAAAGACTAAATTGCATGCGTTCAAAGCAATAAAACGCTAACTGCTAGTGAGTTCCAACAGTAATAGCTTCAATCCACCTACTAATTAGCCAATGATGAGACCGATTTAATACAGCAATTAGGTAATCTAAAGTCTAAAGAGAACTATTCGACCGCATTTCTGTCCAATACTAGTGTTTTAGTAGTTTACAGGCGGGCTTTATTTATTACACAAACAGACTTCTAAAGTAAACCATTGTTGTTAAAATAAACACAAATCCATTAACCGTAAACCAACATAAAGAGTCCTTCAAAATATTTAAGTTTTAAGATTTAATACAAAGTGGTTGACAATAGTACATTACTGCAGCGGCCAGCAACAGAGGCATTGATGGACGAACGTGTAAATGTGGGCCGAGGCGAAACCGAGGCACACATACGTAAGTCCATCAATGCCTAGTTGTGGCCAAGGCTTGTATAGTACTTTTCTCAAATAATGCGCGGAAATTAAAACAGTAAATTTTCTCAAATAATTAGCGAAAATTAAAACTCTTTTTATCAAAATCAATGACGAACAACGAACAACAATTTTTTTTTTTCAATAAACAGCTTTCTATTTGCAAGCCAGTTCGAAATTTAAATAAAACCTTTGATGAGTTATCCTTGGTCGCCATGTTTCGGAGAAAAAGATCGTTCGATTTTTAAATTACACGACAGATATGAGTTTAGTATGTAATTTACTTGGCCGCTAAACACGACAGATATGGATTTTCATACAAAATTGCCGGCCGCTGCGCGCATGTATTTGACCAGTACAGCAATTTAGATTTATCTCGAAGAAGGTTGTCAAAATAATGCTCACATTTCCAAGCATGTTTGAGAAATAGTACATTACTGCAGCGGCCAGCAACAGAGGCATTGATGGACGAACGTGTAAATGTGGGCCGAGGCGAAGCCGAGGCACACATACGTAAGTCCATCAATGCCTAGTTGTGGCCAAGGCTTGTATAGTACTTTTCTCAAATAATGCGCGGAAATTAAAACAGTAAATTTTCTCAAATAATTCGCAGAAATTAAAACTCTTTTCAAAATCAATGACGAACAACGAACAACAATTTGTTTTTTTTTTTTCAATAAACAGCTTTCTATTTGCAAGCTAGTTCGAAATTTAAATAAAACCTTTGATGAGTTACCTCCTTGGTCGCCATGTTTCGGAGAAAAAGATCGTTCCATTTTTAAATTACACGACAGATATGAGTTTAGTATGTAATTTATTTGGCCGCAAAACACGACAGATATGGATTTTCATACAACATTGCCGGCCGCTGCGCGCATGTATTTGGCCAGTACAGCAATTTCGATTTATCTCGAAGAAGGTTGTCAAAATAATGCTCACATTTCCAAGCATGTTTGAGAAAAGGAATTTAATTATAGAACAAGCAGGGACGATGAATTCTGAGCCCATTATGCACAAGACCACTACTAGTATCCGACAATACAATCAAAGTAAACCATCGTCTAACCAACGCTTATCGCAGAATACCTTCACTTAGTCGCGATCCGAGATAAACCGATTGAGATGCATTGTTAGGAAAGTCAAATATTTACAAAACCAAGGAACTGGTCACGTTTCTCATACACATACAGGCATAAACTCACGATCATAATCCCGTTCGGGGTGGTCAGAAACATTGCTATAACTACCAAATACCTATAGTTTGGGTGCAGTTGAAGTTCGGTTCACTTTCAGCATATTTTTTAAAGTGTCATATAACAAAGCTATTTTGAGTAAAAAAGCATCCCAAGATACCATCAAAAGTGATATAAACTTGTATACATCTAATCTAAACTATTATAAAACTTTAACAGAAATGTGTCTGTACATTGAAGATATTTACAAAAAAAAAATTACGACATGGTTTTTATCTGTCCCTGATTCCAAATCAACAATTTTTGGATTTTTTGTCTGTCTGTTTGTTTTTTTGTTTGTTTGTTTGTATGTTTGTTTGTTTATTTGTTTGTTTGTTTGTTTGTTTGGGTGTTTGTTTGTTCGAGTATCACGCAAAAACTACTGAACCGATTTTGATGAAACTTTTTTTGTTTGATAGCTTATCATCTGACTTAAAATCTGGTACCTATATAATTTATGCGGACGAAGTCGCGGGTAAAAGCTCGTAAAGGCCTAATAGTAAAGTTAGTTAAACAATATTAAATGTTGTCCCCACCTACCCTGAGCTGAGTTAATGTATGTAGGGTAATATAGAGTTAGGATAACAGTAACCAGCATTAAATGGTAAGGTCAAGATGGTGTGGTTGTCAAGGGAGTGCGTGACGAATCTCTGATCTAAGAGCGTGATTGGACGATCCTGAGACAACGCTGCGCTGGGGCCAGTCGGCAAAGACGCCATGATGCGAGACAGATAGCTAATAAATGTTCGTTTAACTAACCAGTCCACTTCTTTTCGTGTTAGCACAGAGTAGGTACAATTACAGGTGTTAGTGTTCTACGATGGTGTCGTGTTCTGTTGCTGGTGGTGTTTGATGATCAGAGATTGCATATTAGGATGCATATTTAACTTATGTTAAGTGAAGTTAAGTACCTTTGAAATTATAGAAGCGGCTTCTTAAAATATATTTTTTTGCAAAATAAATCCATGATAGCCAACTCCTCGACTTCAGGTAAATACTAAATAATATGCATCCGATTATCCGATCTCTGTTGATGATCCTATGTAGGTTAAGGAATAATTTTTTCAGTCGATTCTTTTAGATCTAATACGACTTGGCATGGGTCCGAAATATCCAAGGAATTCTACGACGATGTAGCGAAGCCAATTTTTAAAAGCAAAACTTTGATTAAATCCGTCAATTCCATATTTTAGCTTTAAATTAATCAATTCATTTCGGTTGATGTGCATTCCCATATAATTTGCAGACTGTACAGTTAGCTACAATATTTTTACAAGAAGTTCTGCTGGTTTCTTCGCACAGGGGGCAACACAATCAGCTGCTGTAACGTTCGTGGTGGTCTGGTCGTTTAATGTCTACAGTTTACATTACACTACATGGCATTTGCAAGCCTTCGGCTATCGGTCAGTGTGTCGTGTTACCTTTATGAAAGTAACTAACTATTATAATACTGAGTGATGAGGTGCAGGGCAGGGCAGGTCACGAGTGCACCGGTGCACTTGTCGCTTTCTGATATTATTATTGAGAAATTCCAACCAAATTATAAAAATTCGTTCGGATTCTAAGTATGTTCGGAATCTACTAGTTGACAACTAGTCAAATCAGCAACTCTTTATTGATCGTCGAAACGCGCGCTTTGTATGAAAAGTACATAAATAAAAACCGGCCAAGTACGAGTCGGGACTCGGGCAATTAGTGTTCCGTACTACCAGTTGTTTAACATGGGTCATTGAAGAAACCACTATAAACTGACACTTACTTACTATGTGGTCAAATAGTAACTGAAGATCATTTTACACTGGTCGCACTGGTGTTAGTTTTGTGGTATAAAAAAAAAACTATCCAAGTTAGAGCCACCCTGATAATTTTCCCGCCATCTACACGTTATTTCTGATGTTCATGATTTTTTTCAGATCTTATACGGCTATATTTTTTGAAATAGAGGTGAGGACAGCAATTCCTCGGATTTAATTAAAAATTTTGTTAAACAAAGTTTTAATAAAAAAATTGAAAAGTATATTTTTAGACTCGTATTTTCATAAGCTTTCAATAGATAATTAGATACCCCACACCATAGGGTAGAAAAAATTTATTTTTTATTTATCCTTTCTATCTCCCCAAATTGCCCCCAATATAAAAATTAAGCTTTTTTTACTTCATTTATGATATTGGACCAGCAATTTCTATATCTGTACCGATTTTCAACTTCCTATGTCTTAAGGTCTCTGAGAAAAATGCCTGTGACAGACGGACGGACAGACACCAAGCTGATTCCATAAGTGTCCCGTTTTGCCAATTTTGGTACGGAACACTAAAAACAGTGACGTCATCAATATTTCATGCGTTATTAAAAATAAGTAGTATTTAGTCTAAAGAATTACTGAAAATGAGAGTTATTCTCAAACGTTATCTTTTATGCAGTCAACTTGAACTATTGAAAATTATCTTGAAATTGCAGAGCTTTTTAAATAAGTATCTTTTTAGGGGTAGAACTTTGTTGTCCGTTTATGTTGTTTTTGTAATTTTTGACGTTAATGGTTACGATAGGCTTTTGCTGTAAAAAGCTGTAAAGTTACTTGTTCATGATAATAAATTAATTTTGAATAGCCCGCCTAACATATGAAAATGCATCGTCCAATTGGCCTGTGTTGCCAACACAGTACGGAATATAATAAGATTATGCAATAAATAGAGGATGATTCAGCAGGAAAAGTTGTTATGTTATCGGAGTGAATTATTCTGCACTTCTGAAGCATCATAAAAACAATCGTAAAACGATGTCTAGCTTTTATTGAGATAACGGAAAATGCATTTAAAATATCGATCGTTAAAACTTGTATTACTTTTTACTTAAGAATTATATTAATTACATAAGTCTATTAACATGAATGTTTATTCTTGTGTTACAACAGAAAACAACACTTTTATTTTTAATGTCCTTCTGTATTAATATTACCAACTTCTGTTTGTGTACGAATGTAAAAGACTAATAAACGATTTTTAATTTTAATTTAATTTAATTGAACTCATGAATATAAACTCTAGTAAAAGCAGAAGAATCTTTCATATATTTGTATGACAATCATTTTAATTTCCTCTTCTTACAACTCTACAGAGTAAAATTGATATCATTAGCATCCTTTTAAACTAGAGTCTTATACCCATCAACCTGAACAACTTTTACTATGAGGCAAACCGATCGGTGCAAAAGAAAAATCGGCTGTTCCATAATAAACTGCAGTGTCTACTCGACTCAAATGTATGCAACAGCTGATTTTTAACCGACTTCAAAAAAGGAGGAGGTTTCTCAGTTCGACCGTATATATATATTTTTTTTTTTTTTATGTGTGTTCGCGGATAACTTCGTCGTTTATGAACCGATTTTGATGATTCTTTTTTTGTTGGAAAGGAGATGTCTCGAGGGAGGTACCATGATAAGGAAACCAGGATCTGATGATGGAATCCCAGAGAAATCGAGGGGAACCTTCGAAAATCGTAGTGCCGACTAGTGCGTTTTTTAATTTAAAGCACTCCTATCAAATCGAACTAATGAATTCACCACTGAAAATTGTGAAATAAACAAAATTTTAACAAAAAATTAAAACCGCCTATGACTTTTTCGTTCGCATCATAAGAACATTAATTTGTTTTATAGAAGTCGGTGTCAAGCCAAGCCAAATTGGTGAATTCAAGTTAATGGTATGTCTTGCTATCAGAGAATTTTCAAACCGCTTCTTACCTGGCTTGACGAATAGTTACACCGCCATCTGACGGACGGAGCCGACTACTTAACGTGCCTTCCGAAGCACGGAGACGCCCGAAATGAAACACCACTAAACGGTCACCCATCCAAGGACTGACTTAACCTGACGTTGTTTTACAATATCGAAGTTACAGAACGAGTTACATTTCACGTTCATAGCACCGCACCTTACCTACTTACTTATAGGTTATAGGTATTAATAAATTCGAAAAAGTACCTATATTTAATGGATGTTCTGGATTCCAACAAAAACGGAAATCAGAAATCATTTATTGTCGGTTGTACCGATATCAATGAACGAGTACCTAAATCCTGGAATAGCACATAAGGTACTTTTCACTAGAAACATCAATATCCATAAGCCTACCTATAATGTACAAATCCACAAGGTTTTGGTGATGAACTGGAGTAGGTATCCCCAACGTTCAGTCGGCGGCTCTACCATATCAGGGCCTCAATCGCCCTAAGTTTGAACGATACTACCAAAACAAAACCACAACCAAAAACGTTACGTTATGCACAATTCGTATCGCGCAAATTATATTAACGCTAACGATTTAGCTTTATTTCGGAAGATACGTTGGCGTAACGTTTGATGTCCGTTCGATCGAATTTTCTGTATTGTGCGATTTAACCGTTCAGAAAAAAATATCGCGATAGCTTTTTTACTTCAGCTAAACCAAATCTAAACCAAAACCAAAACCAAACCAAAACCGTATAAAACTGCGCAATTGAGGCCCAGGTGACAGTACACATAGTACATTCTATTGACGATTACCTATAATAAGCTCCCAATAGCGGCGGACCGTGTAGTTTCCACACTTAATACAACTTTAACTACTTAATAAATTACTATAAGTTAGCATCGACTGGTCTCTGTGTAATATTTTTTTAATAATCCGTAATACAGTAATACTTATATGACCGTTATAAAAGGTGTAACAAAACACCTTAGGAACATTTAGACCATCACACTGAACAACTATCATTATGGAGACAGCATCGATTTTTTTTAAATCCTCCTTCCCATATTTTGTGTAGAGATACGGTCAAAACAGCACTTATGATTTTTCTCGATTTTAGCTCCATAGTCTTCTTATCGTGTGGGCAGAGCCCTGGTGTCAGAGGGAGGTTACACGGTCAGTATTTCATCAGTCTGGTCCATCAGTCTGGTCATGTATATTTGATTTGAAGGGAAACTGACTCGAGATTGACCCGACTAACATGGTGCTTCAGTATATCAGTTTCCCTTCAAATCAAATAAACATGACCAGACTGATGGACCAGAATGACGAAATACTGAACGTGTAACCGGGCTCTAAGAGTTTTCTCAGACCGCCTTACGGCCTCTGACGTGGTTTTTATGTAACGACTACTACCACCAGAGATAGTAGCCGGGACCAACGACTTAATGTGCCATCCGAAGCACGGAATCATCTTTCTTTTCAGTCAATTCAGCCTGCAATGTAGGACATTGGAAACCAACCAACCCAACCCAACTAACCAACTGGGGAAAAACGCACAAAGTGACATATCACTAAGTGTCCCCCGTGGGAATCGAACCCACGACCTCCGTGTCGAGAGCCAATGCTCTTAACCATTAGACCACGGACGCTCCATAGTGAAAGTTGTTTAGTTTGATGGTCTAACTCTAAGGTAAGGTAACTATACCACCCCTTTTAATATTACTAGGGTATTTTGTTACACCATGTATTTGAAAATTATTTTTATTTTGAACTTTTCCAAATGTAAGTATTCTGTTTTTGTGTCATTTGTTAACAGCCTGTATAATCAATTAATCATCATAATTGTTTACGTAGTAGCTAACTACGTAAACAAACCCAGAGTCGCATACTTTTACTGTATAATTTTCAAATGATATCTAACAAATGTTTGGTGCCCCGTGTGAGATAGAGTGGAATGTAGGTAAGTCTTGCAATTAGCATTAGAATCGGAAGGTAACTGTTGTACTGAATACATTATTCAAAACAATTTAGGTGCGCAGTTAAGAAGTCGAGAGCAAGCGACAATTCAGCCAAGAGGACACCAATATGTGGACCTAATCTGACATAAGTAGATCAATGGACATCAAATGATGGATGCATTTATGAAGGTATGGCGACGACACGACGACGCCGACGTAAAGGTAACGCTGAAATCAGAAAATTTTAACAAAAAATTAAAACCGCCTTCAATAAAACTAAAAAGTTAAAAAATAATATTGCAGCCGATGACTTTTTCGTTCGCATCATAAAAACATTAATTTGCTTTATCGAAGTCGCTGTCAAGCCGGTACGATTCGCAACAGGGCTTGCATAATTTGGCTTGACAGCGATTTCGATAAAGCAAATTAATGTTATTATGATGCGAACGAAAAAGTCATCGGCTGTAATATTATTTTTTAAACTTTTAGTTTTTTTGAAGGCAGTATTAAATTTTTATTAAAATTTTGTTTATTTCACAATTTTCAGTGGTGAATTCATTAGTTCGATTTAATAGTAGTGCTTTAAATTAACAAACGCACTTGTCGGCACTATGATTTTCAAAGGTTCCCCTCGATTTCTCTGGGATGCCATCATCAGATTCTGGTTTCCTTGGGATATCTCCTTTCCAACAAAAAAAGAATCATCAAAATCGGTTCATAAACGACGAAGTTATCCGCGAACACACATAAAAAAATATATATATACGGTCGAATTGAGAAACCTCCTGCTTTTTTGAAGTCAGTTAAAGAAGAACGGAAATATTAAATGGATATTTCCGTTCTTTTCGGTCCTAATTAGGTAGGTATATTTGCATTCTAGGTTATTTTTGTATACTTAGTTTTCTAATTATAAATGTTATTATGCCAATTAGGATGTAATAAATAAATAAATAAATAAATAAATATATCTTGGACAATGTCACACAAATCATCTAGTCACATTTAAAGTACCAGAATCTAGCCTGGACTTGTATTATGATGACTAGACAACGATATAGAATACATATATAAATACAAACATCCATGACTCGGGTACAAATATTCATATTCATCATACAAATATTTGTCCCTTACGGGATTCGAACCCGCGACCCTCGGCACAGCAGTCAGGTTCACTACCGACTGTGCTACCGGGCCGCCGGGCGTAATAATATGTAGAAGAACATTAAATAAAGTAAGTAATTTAAATTTTTATCAAATATGATAACACAAAGAGACGATTTTTGAGTTTAGAGTTCGTATGTCGAGAGATAGGGCGTATCTCAAAATCCATACGTTATCAATCCTAATAAAAACATGTCTCTCAATTTCTGGCTATATCTGCAATACAAAATCCATCATCCAACCGAGCTTCCAGTGCGGTTTTTAGTCATTTTTGAAGACTCCTAATAGTAATTAATTTATGAAAAAAAAAAACATATTGACATGGCAGAGGTAACATAGATTTTACTATGCTAAAAAACTCTAGAGCCATTATCCAGGGAGGAAGCAGGGGAATACGTTTGTATCGAAGGTTTGTATGGACTAAACGGAACCGGCCATTCCTCTTAAAGCTTCAAAGATACCTTTACGTTATAGTATGATTATTTGTGGTTGGGCTATTGCAAGCAAGGGTCGTTGTAACACGGAGACCAGCGCTGGTCCTTTTGTGTTCGCCCCAAGCTCACCCATATTTACGCATACCTCCGAACTTATGGTATTTTCTTTTCATTCTCGGGAATACAGGTTTCCTCACGATGTTTTCCTTCACCGCCGAGCTATTAAATGATAAATACAACCGTACATAAATTCCGAAGAACTTAGTGGTACAGGCCAGGAATCGAACCGCGGCCTCAGGATTGAGGCGCTAGCTCTCTTCCGTATGGGCTATCATCGCTCTACGTTATAGTAGAGACGTGTGCGTATTCCTGTTAACCTTCGGGTCACAAAGAGACAACATTAACAAACAACAATAATAACATTTAGCGGTCATGCCACAATCCTCCTTCAAACGACTTCCATAAAGCAAATCGCGTTATCCCACAAACACGAATGTTGAGGCCAAGCCGAGGCCAAACGGGAAAGCGTGCTAAGTCATTGTCGTCGCAAGTGAAACAATAAAACTGGTCGTCATCTAAATTAGGACTACCGTATTGCCTTTTGTGTTTTATAGACCACAAAACAATGGAATTGTTTCAGTCAGAATATGGACCGTACAGATCAGAGTTATTTTACCCATATTTTGACACCGAAAATGTTGTTCCATAATCCGCGAGTTTCCAACTAGTCAAATTAGCCACTCTTTATCAAACGTCAAAACACGAGCTTTGTATGAAAAATTGTACTAAATCATGCATAGTGACGTCATTGTTTTTCTTCGGCGTTTCGATACTTTTTATAGTTTATCCTTTTAATAAAAATAGTATTCAAGGTACAGAATTACTGAAAATGTAAGTATAGCATTGTTTTCCATATGAGAAGATAAAACTAAAAAAAATTGGATGCAGTCAACTCCCCAATTTAAGGCATCGTAATACGATAATGGACTAAATTTTAAATGAAGACGCTGGGCGCTGTCAGGCTCGCCAGCTATCTGACCAATAAAATATAGAAACACAATACGAATAGTAGAAGAACAATTGACTCGAAAAGAAGAAGAAGAATGAAGGCTGTGTTGTACCACATTTAATTACATATTTTTTTCATTTAACTCCCTTATCCTTTAATATTGTGAAACATACTTTTATATACATGATATTGTGCTTCTGTTTAGACACCTGTTCGTTTCTAACGTTTATGTAGCAATTGTTTCACGAACCGAAAGAGGGCAACTACAAACGTATATTGTTTTCAGTTCTGAAATCGCGGATCTAAACAACTGTGTAAACGGATATTGGGTTCAATGATACCTCAAGAAGAGTTTTTACACATTTACAAATCATTAAGGCCTACCAAATCACAAAGAAATATCAGGTAGGCACATTACTGAATTATTTAGTGTTTTACTCAAAAAATAATTTACTTAGGTACAGCAGGACACTTTCATTTTTAGGATTATAGGACACTAGTTTTTGCCCGCGACTTCGATTGTGTGTTGGTTTTGCAAAGTATTGAAGTATTAAAAGTAATAACGATTTTCTCTTTTTGAGAGTACGAGATGAATAAGGGCTAAATATTACTTTCCATAAATAATAATAAAAGTCCAATAATGATATTCATTTACGACAAGAAATTCATATGGAAATAGCAGCCAAATGCTATTATTCGTATGAAAAGCCACTAAACAAAACATCCTGTATGTTTTTTTCTTTCGAAAAGATATTGGTGGCACATGTAAAAAAAATAAAAATATATAAGTATACAGGGTGAAATTGATATCATTGGCATCCTTTTAAACTAAGAGTCTACCCATCAAACTGAACAACTTTCACTATGGGAGCAAACCGATCGAAGCAAAAAAATTATCAGCTGTTACATACATTTGAGTCGAGTCGGCCTATACTTTATCGAAGCGAGTAGGCATTGCAGTTTAGTATGGAGCAGCTGATAATTTTTTTGCTCCGATCGGTTTGCTCCCATACTGAAAGTTGTTCAGTTTGATGGGTAGACTCTTATTTTAAAAGGATGCTAATGATATCAATTTCACCCTGTATATATAGTCAACTCCCTTTTAAACGTAGTTTGCTACTTATTAGGCTCTTGGACCACTCCTGCCCACTGTCCTTTACTGTACATACCTACACAAAAATAGCTTATTTTCAAGACATCCAAATCAAACAGAAAAATAATCATCCAACTCGTCTAGAAAATAAAAGTAAAACAGAGGTTACAGACGAATTAAGTACATCCTCCTTTTTTTAAGTCAAAATAAACATTTATCTCATCGCGATACCCCACAGTTATCCTAATTTTAAGTAATTATTTTAGTAGCTACAAATTATATCCCCATGTGGGTGGGGTAGGTACATTATTATTAAACATTCTACCCCTCGAGATCCGACTTTGATAATCGACCTCCAACGAACTTATAAATGAAACAATTATGGTAAAGCTGGGTAAAGCACATTTCTCAAGTTACACGGTCTATTATCCGAGAAAGGGAGAAAAAAAATAGCGGCCAAGAGCGTGGAAAACTCATCTAAACTAAATTATAGGTGAGAGATTGGAGAAGGATGTCCTTCTCAAAATATATCAGTCTTTTTGTTGACGCCCGTAACGCCCGTGAAGAAATTTCTTTGTTTTTCTCTGATTTTTGTCAATGAAACCCTATTGGATATCTATGATGAAACCTGAAAATCCTTTTAATAAAGGGGAACATACCTATAGAACACATCAATGTTTCGTTACTTTATGTATGTCTATCTGACGGACGGACGGACGGACATGAACATCTTATAGGATTCCTTATTGACTAGGGAACCCTATTTTTTTAAGGGATTTATAGATGCATCGGTAACAAATTAATAATATGTCAATTCCAGACATACGAAAGCAATCAACTGCTGTTTACATAATTTTTATCCACATTTTCACACACGTACCTACCTACCTATTATCTGTCAATCATTGTCCATAGTCCTATTAGTTTCCAAAAAGAGCATCAAATCAACTTCATCACATTTTCGAAGGCACCACATTACATTCCTAATTATCTTCTACTCTCTTTTATAACCCAAATGGCACATGTAGCATTATAAGAGACCACTTTTGGTGTACACGGAAACTAAAGGCTGTATAAGATGGTGTTACAATGGTGTTAACAGCGCTGTTAACACCGATATAACTCTTATTTGGGCACAAGTTATACAGCCTAAGGTTCTATATTGGAATTATAATGGGCCACAAGGCATTATATCAGCTGCTTAACAGAATACGAGTGTCCTGTTATACAGCCTAAGGTTCTATATTGGAATTATAATGGGCCACAAGGCATTATATCAGCTGCTGAACAGAATACGAGTGTCCTGTTATACAGACTAAGCCCTAGGATTGGGGTTACTGCTATACTTAAATAACGCTTGAGGTTCTACATTATTCTTCGAGCATCAGCAGAGTGTGTACATAAAAACCTGAATTTATTTTATAGTAGAGTTAAATTCTTTAAATAAATTCCGTGAGTGTTGGTTATTAATGGCGTGAAGTGAAGTTTTATTGAGAATTTGTGATAACCTAGTTAAGTACACTTTTATAATATTAGCCTGTGAATACATTTGGGAATGCAAGTTCATTGTGAATGTTTATATGGTTTTATAGCAAATTTTTTACGCGCCTCGGAAATATTTCGTTTTTAATTAGAAATATTGTGAAAATAATTACACGTCAAAATATATGTGTACATTTTTTGTGTCTGATTTACATTAAATCATACAAAGTTTTATTTTATATTATAATAAATATGTGTTTCACGTGTAAATAAAAGCAGAAATCATTAGTAAAACATAAACAACACCATAACTTTATTTATCATATGGTTTAGGTTATAAAGTTATAACAAAATGGCGCTTTCTTAAGAAACCTATGTGAACTCTTATAATCCTGAATTAACGACTATGGCTGTACAAGAGTACACACCGGTTCCTCTATAACGCTTATTGCAGTAAATAAGAGTTCAAGTGAACCAATATGCAGCCTGTCGGCTTATATTAGTGTTATTATGGTTCACATCAACGCTTAAGCCATTCATGTGAACTACTTAAACGCCATTATGCAGACTAAAGCAATATAGTGGTATTTTCTGTAGCCATTTTACTGCCAAATGCGGTATTTCTGAGTTACAAGAGTATCTCGGAATACCTTTGGTGTTCACGAGTGCTAATATAACACCTTTAAGCAGCTTTGAAAAAGAGGCTAATAACAGAGTTGAGGTGAACCAATATAGAACCTTAAGCGTTAAATCACTCTACGTGTACACCACTTTACTGTCAAATGCTGTATTTCTGAGTTACAAGAGTATCTCGGAATACCTTTGGTGTTCACGAGTGCTAATATAACACCTTTAAGCAGCTTTGAAAAAGAGGCTTAATTACAGAGTTGAGGTGAACCAATATAGAACTTTAAGCGTTAAATCACTCTACGTGTACACCACTTTACTGCCAAATTCTGTATTTCTGAGTTACAAGGGTATCTCGGAATACCTATGGTGTTCACGAGTGCTAATATAACACCTTTAAGCAGCTTTGAAAAAGAGGCTGAATAACAGAGTTGAGGTGAACCAATATAGAACTTTAAGCGTTAAATCACTCTACGTGTACACCACTTTACTGCCAAATTCTGTATTTCTGAGTTACAAGGGTATCTCGGAATACCTATGGTGTTCACGAGTGCTAATATAACACCTTTAAGCAGCTTTGAAAAAGAGGCTGAATAACAGAGTTGAGGTGAACCAATATAGAACTTTAAGCGTTAAATCACTCTACGTGTACACCACTTTAACTCTATTGGCTGTACAGTAGTTCACATTGACTCTTTTAAGATGCTAGCATTACAGTGTGGTATAATTCTACACCTTTATACAGCAATAATCATATTTTACTGCCCCTATAATGCTCTTAAGCAACCAATGCGATATAGGCTGTAAGAAGGCATTTTTGACAGCTGCTCTAACTCTGATCCCGTTACAATAGTATCCGTTCCTGCTCTTATAATGCTATTATAAAGACTAAAGCGTAATAAGCAGCTCTAAGTTCTCAGTTGAACCCTATTAAGTGTTAAT
Source organism: Agonopterix subpropinquella (assembly GCA_922987775.1). Lineage (NCBI taxonomy): Eukaryota > Metazoa > Arthropoda > Insecta > Lepidoptera > Depressariidae > Agonopterix > Agonopterix subpropinquella. The sequence goes on along the minus strand of OV277693.1, from coordinate 47,134,904 downwards.
TAATGCAACAAGTTCCGAGTTACACCAAAAGTGGTCTCTTATAATGCTACATGTGCCATTTGGGAAGTCACGATTTCGATCAAACAGCTGGGAACCACAAAATGTTTTTATTTTATTTACCTACATCTTCATAATGACACGTAATGATAACCCGCTCCCTAACCTCAGCCTTCCCTTGAGCAAGAACTGTAGCATTACCATATTGAATGCAATGTAATCTACGGGACATAAGATTTTATTTGTTTATCGTGGTTAAAACAAATACCATTGTAGGATTAAAAAAACCAATCATACTTATAAAACAGTTCCGTGACTGGGGCCTAATTAAACCGCTGAAGATATAAACGCATGTATTTGGAATATTCTACAGAGTGCCTTCGATTTCACGCGGACGAAGTCGCGGGCTAAAGCTGGTAGAGAAATATTTTAATTACAACAACACATCAATTTATGACCGGTGTTTAAAAACGAACTCTGATTATTGTAATGAACTAAACTAAGTGAATAACATCCCCTTTCTTAGCAGCCCTCGTTACGTGTGAAACAGGCGACGACCGTAATAGCAGGTTGTCGTGTGCCATTGTGTGCCACGATAGTTCATGAGTTACATTAAAAATTGAGCCATTATGGTCATTAAGCGAGACCCGCCTCCTTATCCGGTTCAGTTTACCACTCTAGTATATTATTTGACATAGGTAAGTTTGTAAAAATAATGTTCGTTCTGACTTTATAATTATAGTTAAGTTTTTTTATTTTTTTTTATTTAGCCTGTTTTGTGTCCCACTGCTGGGCAAAGGCCTCCCCTCTTCTCCTCCAATCCTCCCTATGCAATGGAATCTTTGGCCAATTCTTCAGGAAGGCGTTCAAGTCATCGCTCCATCTTCTCTTGGGCCTCCCATGACGTCGGCAACCGTCTTGTGGAACCCATTCTGTGACCATCTTGGTCCACCTCTCCGGATGCATGCGGCAGATATGTCCCGCCCAGTCCCACTTCAGCCGAGCTGTTTTAAGGCCTACGTCAGCTATACCAGTTCTGGAGCGCAGATCTGTTTCGTACCCGATCGGTAAATTTTACACCTAGAATGCTACGCTCCATGGCTCGTTGGCAAATCTTGAGATTGGATTTCTGATGTTCGGTCAAAGACCAAGTCTGAGCACCGTAAGTTAGGATGCGCAAGATGCACATGTCGACGAGGTTTCGCTTGAGTGTCAGAGGAAGGTCACCCTTCATAAGCTCCTTCATGGACCAGTAGCTCTTCCAGGTATTTTGGATCCGTCTTTCGACTTCTTTTTCCTGTCTGTTCTCTAAAGAAACTATCTGGCCCAAGTAGATATATTCGTCGACATACTGTAACACCCGCCCATCTACCTCAACCTTACGTTTTGTGCTGTTGGTCATAACCTGTGTCTTCAACATATTCATCTTCAACCCAATCCCAAGACTTGTTGCACTAAGTTCCCGTAGCATGATCTCAAGCTCTGCTGCTGAAGTGGCGAACAGGACAATATCATTCGCAGTTTTTTTTATCGCCAATATCGATTCCCTTGCCTTGCCACGATGAATTATAAGTAACAAGATATAAATATAATAAATAACATACTCATATAGGTAAGTATTAGGGTACTGGGTGAAAACGTATGCACAGGTAATTACTTCATTAATGCAAAAGATAAGTAGGTATTTCAAAACTTTAAAGTGATATCGCGCAAACAACTGCGCCTTCTATTGCATAAAAATGTTTGAAAAAAACGCGATACGATTAAAATTTTAAGTTTTGCGGCTTCCATCCGCTTACCGCTTATAATCTATCTATATCTATACTATTATAAAACTGTAACAGAAGTGTGTCTGTACATTGAAGATATTTACAAAAAAAAGATTACGATATGATTTTTCGATGTCCCTGATTCCAAATCACCAATTTTTGGATTTTTTGTCTGTCTGTTTGTTTGTTTGTTTGTTTGTTTGGGTGTTTGTTTGTTCGAGTATCACGCAAAAACTACTGAACCGATTTTGATGAAACTTTTTTTGTTTGATAGCTTATCATCTGACTTAAAATCTGGTATATAATTTATGCGGACGAAGTCGCGGGTAAAAGCTCGTAATATTATATAGTTCTACGCAGCATTGCAGAAGCAGCGCGCATAGTCGGTTTATCGACATTTTATGCATTGGAAGACATCAGTTTAAATATTAACATCTTTTAAATAACGAAACAATTGCCTGGACACTCTTGTTTTCATTATGTACAAACGTAAACGTATTGCCTTACTTCCTTCCATATTGTGGGAACACAAATCGCAGCCTCTAAGCAGCCAACATATTAAAATAGACGACTTATATGCAAGTGTCGAATAAATATAGCTAGCAACACTTCAATATAAATTGACACAGACAGGCCTATACCTACCGATGGTCATTATTTCTCCTATTTATACAAACCTAACGACTGTACATTCCACTTTCCCCGTCATGCCCTGCTCCCAGGTGCTTTCTTCTGTCAATCTTCATGGTTACATTTAATTGGTACAATACTGTAACATCTAGCAATGTTGCTCTATCGAACATTCGGCTCTAATTGTTTACATCAAGGTAAATAAATCTTGAGTCATTCATTCTAATTTATTCGGAAATTAGTTAAAACTACAAAGAGACATTTATTCCATTATTCCTTTACTAACATCCCTGCAGGTAATGTTATTCAATAATGTCTAACTACGTATAATCTGATCATCTGAGACAAGACGTTAATTTACCAAACATTCGCAAGAACAATTCTATTTTGCTGACACCGACGTTTACTAAACATAAACATGTTTAAACTATGTCAGTCGGATTACAAGAAACTTTCGGGGGTAGTCCATACCATCAAACTGGAAAATTTTTACTATACTTAGAAGCAAAACGGAATACGCAAAAAATAAAGTAATCTAATCCATCATCATCATCTCAGCCGATAGACGTCCACTGCTGGACATAGGCCTCCGCCAAGAATCGCCATAACGACCGGTCCTGCGCTGCCCTCATCCAAAGGGTTCCCGCCGCCTTCACCAGGTCATCGAACCACCTCGTGGGAGACCTACCCACGCTGTGCATTCCGGTACGCGGTCGCCACTCGAGAACTCTTCGGCCCCATGGGTTCTGCGAACAATGTGCCCCGCTCACTGGTTTTTCTGCGGATCTCTTCATTTTGGATTCGATCTCGCAGGGAAACTCCGAGCGTAGCCCTCTCCATTGCCCTCTGGGTGACTTTCAGCCTTTTTATGAGGCCTTGATTGAGCGACCACGTCTCTGTTTCATATGTCATCACATCACTGGCAAGCTGGCAACACACACTGGTCAAGACACTACGGTATTTGATCTAATGTGTGATTTGATTACATCTGATCCATACTAAACTGCAATGCCTATACTCGACTCAAATGTAGGTATGAGACTGCCGATTTTTTTACTAATAACTACTTAGGAAAATAAAGTCTATCTTCACTTTTTAAATTAACTCAGGACTTTTACTTACTTACTTTTTAATTTACATAATGACGAAGCCTGTTGTGGATGTGAATGTTGTACCTATTGCCTTTGACGAAGCCTGTCGTGGATACGCACTTTGTACTTTTCGTGTTAATAAATATAGTAGAGAATGAAAATTCTTTTTAATTTACACAATATAAACAGTAGCTATAATTGAATACAAACAAACTAAAGTAACTCACAGAAAGAATGTTTACAAAATTTTATTTAAAAAATAGTAAAGTACCTTGAACTTTACAAAATTCTGGACTCCCGCAGTGCCATCTGAAGCAGAACTCAACTACCATTGTAACATGACCGTCCCTTTAATTAAACTTGTAAACATTAATGTTTCAAACGAAAGTGGTAGGTAGAGCACTTTCGTCGTCTTCATGGGAATTGTGGTCTGATATTTTGATTACTCGGACGGAGAAAATTTAGTTTTTTTTTACCTTCACTAATCTCATTACGTACAGCTGGAATGAAGAAGTTAATCATACTTTACTCGTCGAACCTAAAGCCACAGGCTAAAACTGTAGCCTTGAGCTAATCAATGTTTAGCAAAAATGGTAACTATGACAATGGAAACAACAAACGAACTATCGAAATGTTGGTAACGGTAGATAGTACCTACGACACCTCTTTCTTATATTGTGCTATGGGGTGGGGCAGACCTAGATCTAGGTCAGAAGTATCCGAAGCATATTCCTCTGGAAAAAAAAGGCGGATGTTTATGCATCTTCTCTTCTGTCGAGTCACCGGCATGTGTTGCAATGTCCCTTTTTTCCCGACACACACTAGACAGGTTTTTTTCCCTTAAAAACCTTATTCGGAGTTCGGACTTTTACGAAGTACGATCTTAAAAAAGAAATTGATATAATTATATGTCCAGCCGTTCTCAAGTGATGCGCTTACCATCGAACAGCATTAAATTTTCTTATTAGAACAGGTAACCAAACTTCACGATTTTGAACATCGAAATCGCAAAAAAAATATCAGCTGTTCCATAGAAATGGCTACTCGACCCTAATGTATAGTAACATTGACCGAAGAACATGACATGACATAAAAAATACGTAGGTACTTCACAATTTCTATATAGATGTATACAAAATTCCAATGTCCCTTTTTTCCCGACACACACTTGGCCGTTTTTTTCATAACCTATGTTCACCACGGATAATGTAGCATTCTAATGGTGAAAGAATTATTCAGATCGGTCCAGTAGTTTCGGAGCCTGTTTGAACAGGCTTGTTTGTATTGATACAAACAAAAAATCAAATCATTCCTCTTTATTATAATATTTGTGGCAATAATGCCAAATGACAGCTCTACACCCGGTACTTTACGTCGCCAAAAAGTTAAAATCAAATATGACCAAAATCCCGGAATCCGGGATTTTGAAAAAAAAAATTAATATCTCCGAAAGTCCGCGATATTCGCAATCGGTATTTATTGTTGTAGTAGTCCATAATGTTGGCTACATTTTAAAGCAAAAATAAATTGCGAATACCAAAGACTTTAGTCACAAAAAATAAAAATACGATTTTATCATATTCACGATTATTTTGATACTGAGAACCCCTAGCTTGCCCACAAATGGTTTATAATTTAGCCAAATATTAAGCCTTTTGGATTACAGTACAAAATTAAGATTTTTATGCACAGTTTTTTCTTTTAATAAATACAGTTTATCTTAAGATTCCGGGACTTAAAGTAAAAGTCGAATTTGTTTCAAAACTATGATAGTGAGCGTCGCGGGAGTTTTTGTCCTTCATTCGTGACATATTTCTCCATTCAATCAGCCAATAAAGATAGCCTGTCGCAAAATGAGGTTCAAAAACACACTGCGAAGTGGTATGTGTGCGTATTGTTCAGGTAACCAAGTCAAAAGCTATCAGTATCATCACGGACTCGTATACATAATGACATTTTATGTAAAATGAACAACAGTCAGCTATTAACGTATGTAGGTACGACATCTCTCAATCTGCACACGTGATCGGTACAAACTGCATAGGAATAGCCGACCGACCCTTTAAAGGAACAGTATAGAAAGCCGGAAAGTCGTGAGAGATGTCAGATTGCCACTGCGACATCAAAATGTAGCATCGTATGCGCAAACGGCGACATTCTGAGGATAGCCGACCGACGCCGACGCCGAGACGAGACGCGACGCCGACATCAAATGCCGGTAGAAATGGACCGAGATCGATTCGATTTACGATTCAGATTGTGCTTTAAGAGGGCTATCCCAGTCCAGTGGCGCCCTCATCACTTTAAAAAAGATTTCTCAATAAAGAAAGCCTAAATTAAAAAAGTGCTCAGGCCACTGTGGGGAGGGCCACTGGACTGTGATAGCCCTCTTAAGTGTTTTGACAGTTTTTATTTTGGAACTGGAAATATTGGTATATCTATAATGGCCTTAACTCTATATAAAACTAGTGTAACCAGTTCAAAATTGTCATCCGCTTCCATAGATCATAAAGCATACTATCAAGATCACGATCACGAGAAATGAGATCAGAATTTTTGAAAGTTGCCGAAGATAAGTAGTTTTAATGTTAAGAAACAAGCGTAAGCAAGAAATACAAATAATTTTGATTAAATTATCCACAAATATGAATGTACAAAACTTAGTAATATGTATACTTATTTATATACTAACCTACTTATTATAAACAGTTGCAATCCACTAATTTTGATTTCACAACCTAAAATAGGTAACAATTTAATTACCGAACACGTTTCCTTTCTAAGTAAAATGTGGCGGCTTAAAAAGGAAATGTCATGACACCCTCACACCCCCTATGAAATGAACCCCGTTGAGAGATTAAACGTGCCCTAACGTCACAAAAATGTTTACGACTAATAAACATGCAAAGGGCTACTCCACGCATGCACGCATGATTCCAAAAATCATAACATAAAGTGCCTGATAAAAACAAAAAAATTATTCGAAAGCTGTACCTAATTAATATCTGTGAAACTACAAAGAAAATTAATAATAAGGTAAGAAAATTACGAAGTAAGGTCGTAGCATAACTCATAAACTCATAAGTTTATAATACCCAAGTGTAATTTGCAACTGAAGTAAGTATTGACGCCAAGGTCTTAAAAATAATTATGCTTATTATAAGTGTGAATTATTATAGGTAAGGTCTTAGATCAAATCAAAGTAAAATAAGGTAGGTAAAAATTAATCTATATTCGTTAATAATTAAGTTTAATTACATTAATATACGGTATTGAGTGGGGTTGTGAATCATTTTAGCACAAGATTTTAAATGTTTCTACCTGATATAGGTACCTAATTATTAACAGTAATTACAAAATTGGGTAGAAGTGCGTGTTTTGCAACTTAGTTAAAAGTAATAAGGTTCCTTCTTCCATAGTTTATATCGTTATCGTGATACACAGATCTATCTATTGTAAACAAGAAGGTACTTTCCTATGTAAATTGAAAATATTGAAAAAATTTACAAGCATAAGCATTTTTGGAATTTTTGTCTGTTTAGTAAACCGATTCCGATGGTATTTCATCGCAATCGGTTCACTCAATCTCAAAAGGTGGAGGAAAACATCTTGAGGAAACCTGAATACCCAGTAGAAGAAATTCTGAACGGCATCGGGCACGCGTGGTGGACCGAACATCCTCCCTGAGCGGAGGCCTGTGCCCTACAGTGGGACGTATAAAGGCTGACGATGATGATGGTTTACGCAATAAGTAGATAAGTTGTAGATTCCTAACGTATTGAGTTGTCTACGCATACGAAGTCGCGGACGCCATGAGCATGGAATATTTTTTTTAAACCAATGCAGTCAGAAGCTTTCAGGCGATCAGAACATCAGAAGAATGTTTTTTTTTTTTTTTTTTTTTTTATGTTCGATAGGTAAACATTTGACCCCAATCTCACCTGATGTTGAGTGATGATGAGGCCGAAGATGTAGCATGCTTACCTAGAAAGATGCCTATTCACTCTTGCCTTGAAGAGGCCCAGGTTGTATTGCTCAGGGAACAGGTCCGCAGGCAGTGCGTTCCACTCCTTAGCCGTGCGCATTATAAAAGAAGAAGCAAACTTCTTCGTGCGAATTGCTGGTAGGTCAACGACATAAGGGTGGAAACCCAGCCTGCGTCTCGTTCCCCGCAGATGAAAGGGAGACGGAGGTATTAAATCGTGTAATTCCGTCGCACACTCTCCGAAATGTATCCTATAAAAAACAGATAGACAGGCTACCTTGCGACGATGCTCAAGACTTTGTAGCTTCGCCACAGAGGTTGGATCACCTATGAACTTCCTGGCACGCCTGTCGATTGAGTCCAACGCGGCCAGCTGGTATTGGGCAGACCCGTCCCAAAGATGGCAGCAGTACTCCATACACGATCGGACTTGTGCTTGATAAAGTTGTAGAAGCTGTCCCGGAGTGAAGTACCGTCTGACCTTCGAAAGGACGCCCAGTTTTTTCGCTGCGGTTTTCGCCATGGACTCAATATACCGCCCGAAATTCAAATCGGACGATATGTTAATGCCCAGGAGCTCCAGGCGATCAGCTATCGGTATGGACACATTTCGGAAAGTCGGAGTCAAAGCGAAGGGACTCCGTTTTGTGGAGAAAAGGCACGCCTGTGTTTTGTTTGCGTTGAAACTGACCCGATTAGCGTCACCCCAGTCGGACACAAATTCAAGGGCCAAGTTTAATCGCTGCACCATGGCCTCTCGACAAGACTGAGTAACATCCAATTTGACCCCTGCACCGGACAGATATCTGTCAGAAACAGTGCTGTCGTCAGCATACCCAAAGGTTCCGGGCACAAGCATGTCGTTTATATGCAGCAGAAATAAAGTAGCTGACAGAACTGACCCCTGAGGAACACCGGCATTAATAGCCATTTGATCCGATGAGTATCCATCAATGATGTTAAAAATAAAAAAAAAATAAAAAATTTTACAAACGTAAGTCTAGGGCCAATTCTATCTTTCACAAAGGATAAGGAATAAGTATGAGTTGGGAGCTGGTCATAATCCACCAAACGAGCCCAGTTTGCTCAGCTGTGGTATTCAATCTCAGAATCTCCTGACAGATAGCGATGAATAATTCAATATTTTTGCTGCTACATAATATGTCATTTAATCCAGGTGGATACAAAGTATAGGGAACAATCTTAATTAAAACATGATACAAGTTGAACTAATGGTTGCGCAAGCATTATCGTATCAACTGTTATTATCGAACCACTATACAATTCAAATACGAAGCATTGGATGGACTGGGCCATTAAGATGTATTCTTTATTAATACATTTTTTTTTATTTTTTTTATCTCTCCATTGCCGTAGCGACTAACAAAGGGAAATCACACTAAGACAAGGCGTCTTTTGAGGGAAATACGTAGAAATAATTTCATAGTTAGGTTAGAGGTTTTATGCCAGACCGACATTTGCGTAGCAGATTAATTCCGGCTAAAACATCGCTATTAACGTAGGCGAATAATGTATCTATAGGTAGATGATGAAACCAAGTAAAACATGAAAGTAGGAATCATTCAAAGTCGGCCATCGTTACGGTAAAGGTGAAGATGGTGGAGTTTACCTATTGTCCAAATCTACACAAACAGGTACTTCACGCCTTTTAGTATTTCTCCAGTGCTTACTTACTTACAAAGGCATGGAGAGTTACAATCAGCGACATCGTAAGAACCCCGCATGACATTGCATGCAACGCCTCTGCAGCGCTGCCCTTTGTGGGCAAGCAATGAGTCAGCATCTTGTATTGATTGCGTACGAAGATGTTTCTTTTGTTTAAAGACCATTCTTTGTTGTAATTAGTAGGTAATATCTTTGTTATAGACATCACATCACCGATTGTTGCTTGAAATCAGCCTTAATCATAAGCATGCAGCCGTAGTTATAGATACTTTTTATTTCCTTGTTGCTGTGGCCATCCAAAGCCTCGAAAATGGAATCCATATTGTATCGATTATCAATTAGGAACGTTAGGAACATTATACTAATACTACTTTTGATACAGTAGGTACAATAGTTTCTTTCGCCAGCACTCTCAACGTTTCCGTAGTGCAGCGGTTATCTATCACGTGGGCTTCACACGCACAAGGTCCCCGGTTCGATCCCGGGCGGAAACATGCCTTTTTGTTGCTACTGATGACATTTATTTTCTGCACAAGAAACCACGCTCATCATCATTCATACTTTCAGATTAGTAGAATAAGGTCGTAGTTATGATTGTCAGTGTGACGAGATGAAAGCCAGTTCGAAATGGTTACGATTTCTTGCAGGGAATGGGAAATGGCGTAAACGTTTCTGAATCGCGATAATGACGCGGAAATACGTTGACAATGTGAGGTACCGAACAAGAGCTGGAAAAGGCGCGGTAATTAAACTTAGAAAGTGGTGCAGAAACTGGTAGAGCACGGGATCGGATAATTTCTAAATTGAGCATTGCAGACACGGAAGGTCACCGACCTAAGGACTAATTACTTACATGACATGAGTATGTAGGAGCAGTAATCGGGTTAGCTTTTTCCAGTGCCTACTTCTCTACCCTAACCGCCTCTGTCTAGGTCAGCATTATTGATTAGATAGGTAATATCAAACTCGGACTTTCATTACCTATTCATACTAATCTGTTTATATCGAGCCCGACAATGGGCTTTAGACGGTTTAGGCTAGCCCCTGTGGGCTAAACCAAAATGTTTAGGAGAGAATTTGTATGAGGAAACTTTTTCATGTTTCTGTTCAATCACACCTAAATACCTGGATGGGTAATATAAGATAAGATAAGGTAAATATTATTTACTAGCGGCCCGTCCCGGCTTCGCACGGGTGGACGTCTAATCTTTTCTAGAAATAAATATAGCCTATGTTACTCAGGGTGAATGCAGCTTTCTAATGGTGAAAGAATTTTTTAAATCGGCCCAGTACTTTTTGAGCCTATTCATTACAAACATACAAACATACAAAAATAGGTACAAATCTTTCCTCTTTATAATATTAGTATAGATATAGATTTGCACGCCAAGAATATACAATTAAAATTTAAAATAAGAATAAGAAGGGTACGCAGGGCAGTCTAAATAAAAAGTGTACTATACTAAGTACTCTATATAAAAAGTGTTTACCAGATAAGAACATCCCGGTAGCATATAACTTTATTAATCAATAGGTAGGCGAATATGAAAAGGCTGATAGGGATCAAAGAGAAACTCTTTGGTTAATGAATTTATCGTTGGTTTATCCTTTTAGATAATTTATAAACAGCTTAACGTAACAAAAGTTCCAAGTTTAGCAACACTTCAATCGACGTTAAACTCAGGCACATCGTTTTACGACGCCATCTTTGCTTTTTGTCTTCTTCCGCTACGCGCGCGCGTTTAAATTTATAGTAACAGCAACTCATGGTAGACCTACTGATAGTACTTATCCAACGAACACATATAACTTATCGAAATTCCACAGAGGAAATGTTGCATACAGAGGTGCTTCTACGAGAGGTAGTCGGGAATTTCTACCGATGGTATTTCGTTGGAGAACTTAAAAAGATCGAAATAGATCAGAAATAGCGAAAACCTTGTAAATGTTTGCATATTTATTTTTCATTTCATTTAAAATTAGTTAGTTTAAACAAAATAGTGGAGCTTCGTGGCAAGCCAAAAAGCACCCGATCGACTTGACCGCCTGCAAAACGACTTGCAAAGGCGACCAAATTGTGGCATGCAGTATATTTCGTAAAATTATTTTCGATGGTAAGCAATTCAGTGGTTAATATAGTAGTAAGTTTTAAATTCCGGGAAACACGTAAAGCTGGATTAGGATAACAGGATTATCGGTCGTTGACCTTTACACGTGTCAGTTCACCTATGTAAGAGGCACCATTAATGAACTGATTTTTCTTGTGCATCAAAATTCCATAGGAATCTGTTTTCACCTGTCATCTGACCCAAAACTATGTACCTAATGAGGTCTTTCCATTAGGCCCAAAACAAAATAAAAATGTGCTGCTCATGGGCTGTATTGTATCTTGTTTACTAACTAATAACTTGGAAAAACTAGAAACATAAAATCAGCTGTCCCATACATTTGGTCGTATAGGTTTGCAGTTTTGTTTGGAACAGCAGATTTTTGACATAGTTGTGAGCATAATTGTCTATACAGCAGATTTTTTTTTCTCTATTTTGACTTTTGTCCAAGAGAAAATGGTTCATTGATTTGATCATCCCCTTAAAAAGCCGTCAGCATATTAAGGCATAGTGTAAATAAAATAAGTGATAAAGTCAACGGTCGCGGCGGGTCTATGCCCGCGCGGCGTGCGGGGTCCGGCGGGGGACGGACGGGCGTACCCTAACTCAATTGGCTGTTAAGGTACGCGCGCAGGCAGCGTAGGCCGGGACGCACTCCTCCCGGACCCCGCACGCCCCGCACGATTGGCCTTCCGCGACCGCTGAGCTTCACCACTATTAGTTCTTTACACTATGATTAAGGTAAGGACCTATTGTATAGACATGATCAAAATTGACAATATAAAACTTTAAATAAGTATGTGCTTATAGGTAGCTTATGAATGAAATACGTTTTTACACTTAATGCTACACACCTAAGTAGTTTCATTTTAATAGTCTGGTCTAGCTAAATCAGCTAAGAGATCGTATCATTTAGTTAGTTAATGCTAGGTGCAAGCTATCTCACTGCATTCATTGTAGTAACCTAACCTACACAACTACCCACAGCTTAATTAGCTTGAAGATGAACATTGTAATTTGTGTATAAGTACAATATGTATGTGTATCTTCAGCATATATGCTCACGCCTCTGTCCCACTGGGTTAAGCAGAGACAATAAATTGCATAAGCTACAATTCTGACACACATCTCTTGCTTCTTCAATATACTTAAGTCAGTCATCTTATGTTAGTATTCCTTGTGAATGAATTAACAAGAAATTAAATTTAATAAAAAAAACTATGTTCTAATAAAATTAGTGTTACAGTGAAATAAAGGTCACTGGGCACCTTAGTATGAAACCTATACCCACGACCTACAGAAAAAATGTGTATAGGATGTTTAGATAAAGGTCTCTAGTTCATGAATATACAGGGTGTCCGGTAAGTAATGGATAACCCTGCACCGGCTGATAGAGGACCTCAAACCAGTCCAGAAACTGAACTTTCATGTCCAGTAAAAGTGCCACGGTTTTCGAGATATTTGGAATTAAACATTTTTTCTGAAATTTGGTACCTTTGTTACTCTTTTGACACCATGGCCACAAAAGAAGAGATTTTTACAGTCCAGTTTTGCATAATATTTTCGAAGAGTGGTGCTATCAGACGTGCATGAGAAAGTTAGTATAGCTAGGGTTGCTCTATTAAAAAAGAATCTTAAAGTCAACTTTAAACTTTTCCTCGAATTTTTACCTAAGTTTGAGCATGTGTGGTCTACAAAAAATGTATGGCGACCAGGGTAGCAAAGGGTAACTTTACCAAAAATGCCCTATTTAGTGCTGATTTTAAAATGATACAGCACATGCTATTTATTTGTTTAAAAATAAAGATACTGCTATTCAAACTGAACTGGAGCTATTTTTGTAGTATCCGAGTTTTTCAAAATTAAGACTTACAAGGCGGTAATTGATTTGACAATTATGTTGGAAGGTGGGGTAAAGCCTTAATAGAGTCATGGCCAAGATTAGGCCAATGAGGAGAGGGTGGTATGGCAGCCATAAATTTTGACTTCAAGAGAAGCGTCGGTAAGACCTGGATACAATTGACGCAGGATCGACAAAGATGGTGAAATGGGAAGAAGGCTTATTTTGTGGGTGGATACGGGCTGATGATGACGACGACGACGAGGGTAACATTAATGAAGAAGTAACAGAAATTGTTGAAAATTATTTAATTAGTACCTATAGTAAATGTTCAAATTGCTTTCCTTCTGCCCTGATACACGCTCTACATCTTCTAATAAAAGCCCGTTTGAGTGTCCCTGCGTATCTTCGTTCACTAATTTTTTGAGCGGCGGTTTGGACGCGTTACACTTTTTCTTTTATGCAGCCCCAATAAAAAAATCTAGTGGGTTCAAGGTCGGGGACCGTGGTGGCCATAATATTCGGCCCGCACGGCCGTTCCATCTGCTGGGATATGTCTCAGGAAGAATACCTGGTCGAGGTGTAGGCGGCTACGGTGAAGGAAGACCCCAAGACTAAGAAAATGAAGACATAGTGCTGCTTGAAGCCGATTGCTCTACTTGGCCATCATCATATCTTGATTGTTCATCTACGCGTGTTATAGCACAGAACACTGGGATCGGAAAGTCGAAAGAAAAAGTGTACTCCAGACCTATCAACTCATTACAAGAGTTGCGTCAACGCGTCCAAATCGCCGCTCAACAAATTATTGAACAAAGATACGCAAGGACACTCAAACGGGCTTTTATTAGAAAATGTAGAGCGTGTATCAGGGCAGAAGGAAAGCAATTTGATCATTTACTATACTAATTAAATAATTTTCAACAATAATTTTCTTTTTCATTAATGTTACCCTCGTCGTCGTTGTCATCATCAGCCCGTATCCACCCACGACATAAGCCTCCTTCCCATTTCACCATCTTTGTCGATCCTGCGTCAATTGTATCCAGGTCTTACCGACGCTTCTCTTGATGAAGTCAAAATTTCTGGTTGCCATACCACCCTCTCCTCATTGGCCTAATCTTGGCCATGATTCTATTAAGGCTTTACCCCACCTTCCAACATAATTGTCAAATCAATTTTAATTTAATTAATTTAATATCTTGGACAATGTCACACAAATTATCTAGTCACATTTAAAGTACCAGAATCTAGCCTGGACTTGTATTATGATGACTAGACAACGATATAGAATACATATATAAATACAAACATCCATGACTCGGGTACAAATATTCATATTCATCATACAAATATTTGTCCCTTACGGGATTCGAACCCGCGACCCTCGGCACAGCAGGCAGGTTTACTACCGACTGTGCTACCGGGCCGTCAAATTACCGCCTTGTAAGTCTTAATTTTGAAAAACTCAGATACTGCAAAAATAGCTCCAGTTCAGTTTGAATAGCAGTATATTTATTTTTAAACAAACAAATAGCATGTGCTGTACCATTTTAAAATCAGCACTACATAGGGCATTTTTGGTGAAGTTGGCCACCCTGGTCGCCATACATTTTTTTTAGACCACACATGCTCAAACTTAGGTGAAAATTCCAGGAAAAGTTTAAAGTTGACTTTAAGATTCTTTTTTTAATAGAACAACCCTAACTATACTAACTTTCTCATGCACGTCTGATAGCACCACTCTTAGAGAATATTATAAAAAAAGTGGACTGTAAAAATCTCTTATTTTGTGGACATGGTGGTCAAAAGAGTAACAAAGGTACCAAATTTCAGAAAAAATGTTTAAGTCCAAATATCTCGAAAACCGTGGCACTTTTACTGGACATGAAAGTCCAGTTTCTGGACTGGTTTGAGGTCCTCTATCAGCCGGTGCAGGGTTATCCATTACTTACCGGACACCCTGTATATGTCGCATTAATGTAGATGTAGACCATGGGATTCAGGCCAAAAACTAATAAAGAAAAATGTAATATTTTGTTAAATTTTTTAACATTTTCGTACATTGAATACATTTTGTACATTCTAGTGCATTTTAGTACATTTTAGTATATATATTTTTTTTGGGTTAAAACTAAAAAGTTTTAAGTCACTTTATGTGTATGGTTTATATAATTTTATATTTAGTATATTTTAGTACAATTAGTACATTTTAGTACATTTTCTTAATTTTGAACATTTTCGTACATTTTGTATTTTTTTTTACATTTAGTACATTTTAGTATTATAGTACATTTAGTACATTTTTCCATGGTTTAAAAAATAAATAACTACATAAAATTGATTGTGGGTTAATACTAAACATTTTAAAACCAATTTGGTTTTTGTAGGAAAAATTTAGATAGCCGTATGAGCCAATTTTTTCGCCCAATGACCTTCTTTCTAAGTACTTTATCAAACAATCAATTTAAGATCAAATCTGAGATATTTTTAATGTCAATAAATTAAATTAAATTAGCCTTACACGACAATGTCGCCGATGTGCAACTTTTTGTCGGTAGTTGTCGCCAACATTGTCGCACAAGGCTTTAAATCCATACTGGACCTGCCGACAATGTTGGTGACTTTGTCGGCCTTTTTCGGCGGGTCGGCGGCTTTTGATGTGTAGATAACATACCTTTATACCGACACCATGTTTTCTTTATCAATGCTTAATTATCTAGAGCTTAGCTTCAATCGCCTATGTGGTTGGGCTACCTGAGATATATTTTTAATCATTTCACATTTTTAATATATAGGATATAAAAAATACAGGATAATAGAATTTAGTTTTCAAGATTGGCATGTCTAGTATGATTTCTCTACACGCGCGCGACTCGCCTTCACTGCATACAAAATAACCTGTTCCCGCGCTTTTCGGAGAGCGCAAGCCGCGCTTGCCGCGACTTGTAGTATGGAAAAAAGCAAAGTCGCGCGCGTGTAGAGAAATCATGCTAGACGCTCTGGATTGGTGGGCTGGTTGGTGGACGGTAGGTGACAGGTGGTGAACTTGGGAGCTGCAGGGAACAGGCAGGGATGAATGCGATAGGATGAGGAAAGGTGTTTTATTCTTCAGGAAATATTCTGTAAACAAAACATTCAAAGTTATGTCATAAGTTCTCATATATGTATGAAGTCAATAACATTTTTGTAATATGTGTTTGGATAAATTTTTTATAGTGACTAGCATGTTTATTGCCCCTTTTTTCCATCCGAAACCTTAGCAGTCATGCGCACAACAACCCACCAAAGTTTCATCGCAATCTGACGAATGGCATAGAAATGCATAAGGGCCAAACAAACATTGATGTTTGCAAAAAAATATCAGTTCTTCTATACATTTGGGTCAAATTGCCATTTACATTTTCTATTAACAGCTGTTTATTTTTTTAGAAATTTCAATGTTGTTGGCTACATCTAATGAGTTTTTCAGTTTAATCGTCTGAAGCATACCTTAAGATAATGTAGCATATTTAATGATGGTCTAAGATTTAATGTTACACCCTGGAGTGCGGTTTTTGAATCTCATTCGTTGAGTTCAGCAGTTGAAAATGTCAAAATTACTGTGGAGATATGCATCTTTCTACTGCTGATTTGACTTTCAAAAATCATACTTCAGTTGTGCGATTTTTGAAAGTCAAATCAGCAGTAGAAAGATGCATATCTCCACAGTAATTTTGACATTTTCAACTGCTGAACTCAATTGCTGATTTGACTTTCAAAAATCGCACAGCTGAAGTATGATTTTTGAAAGTCAAATCAGCAGTAGAAAGATGCATATCTCCGCAGTAATTTTGACATTTTCAACTGCTGAACTCAACGAATGAGATTCAAAAATTGCACTCCTGTATAGAATAGATTTTTTAATTGTTGTTGTATTAACATTTTGTAAGTTTTTAAATTTATTTATGAAATAGATTACTAACTAAGCGACATGGCCATAGGCATGATACCTCTTTAATAATGAAATACCCAGTCACAAAACAGTACACACGCTTGAAAATTATGAAAAATCAAATAAGTAATCAAAAGATCCTATGTGACCCATTGTCGAAAAATCAAATTGTAACGAACGGTAACTAAATCATAATGACGCATAATCAATACAATCAAGGTTGGACGAAATGCAGTTGCAATTTTTAAGTGACACGCAATGCAGCGTAGGTATCATACGGAAAAGCCTTTACCTTGCTCCAGCCATTTGTGTAATGTAAAGTGGTTAGGGTTCATGTAAAGTTTGTAACGACTTCACCATCTGCTTTAGTTACCTATCCGTTTCAAAGCGAAAATAAGCACATAAACAATAAAAAAATTATGGCAAAAACCTTACCCGGCGACAGGTGAAGTGAATGCAAATTTAACTTCTTGGACCGAGACGTTAGAGGTTCACAAAACTGCCTAAAAACTGCACAAACTTAACACAACAACATGAAGTTCAAATGTTTAATCCTTTCTCTGTAATTCAAACGATTGCACTATATCATAAAAGTTAATTGAATACTTCGAATCTTGCTAAGAAAATGAATGAATGAACACCTTGCTTTGCTTGCTTGAGTTAACTTGCCTTGCCGAACCAAATGCCGAACGAATTACCTCCAGTGTTGCCACCTTAGTTTTAGTAATAGGGGCTGTTGAAGAAGCTAAAAAGGGCTAGATCGGGCTCTATGGCGGTGTCCTATTGCCGTCGCACGCGCGATGGTGCGATGCGATGTGATCGTACTGATGGGTAATTCTCCGAAATTTTACAAATCGTTGAAATTTTTCCATAGAAAAATGACAACCGCCGCTCTTCCTTGAAAAAATACCTTAAAATGTATAGAAGTTTTGACTGAAGTCAAATGTGTAATAAATTATGAGGTTTTATAAAAACGACTCAGATAGTACCATTTATTTTTATTTAACGAGTTATTTAATCATTTATTATTAATAAATTATGAAAAAGCAGCAACCCTCTCAATGTTGTTTAGTAGGAGGCTTAGACTAATTATATCCGGACCGGCCTTGCGGTAGCATTTCCCCTCTGCCACGGTATTAGATCAATTAATCTTGCGCATTTACACCCAATTTTACACCTTATCACTAAACGAGACAGCCTATAATAGCGAACCAATAATGTTGAACTTAGAACGTTTGGGGTTTACACGAGACTACTTTTCATGATTTTGAACATTCAAAATTAGAATCTAAAGTCATAGGGAATAAAATCCAAAGTTGCGGATAACATGTTACCTCGCCCCCCGCAAAAAGTGGCAGAAAGTTTGTTAGTAGAATGACACGTGGTTACGCGTCCCGATATAATTAGTCTAAGGTAGGAGGAGGTAGGAGGTGTTGCAAGCACAATGTTTTTTTTATATAAAAATGATAAAAACTAATAAATCATTATAAAATAAACTAATGCCTGTAGTTAGTTTCTAGTGTTCCATAGTCCATAATAAAAATAGAAGGACGGTTATACATTTTTGGGTATTATGTGCCCGATGTCCTTTGAAAATTTGTAAAATTTCGGAGAATTACCCATCAGTATGATCACACCGCATCGCACCATCGCGCGTGCGATGGCAATAGGACACCACCTTAGACTTCTTGTCGGGCTAGATGGAGCAATAATTACCAAGAAAACACTTGGTGTAAAAAAAGAGGCTAAAAAAAACACCTTTAGGTAATGATTTCAATTATATATTTATTGAATCACAATAACATTTTTCAAAATAAAACAGAATTTGATGAAAAATTTTACCATTTTAATAGGTTCATAAATTAAAAATATTATTTAGTTATTTAACAAACTAAACCCGGATCGGCGCGGCGTAGAGATGCGTTATGTTGCCATAATCGAATAAATACCACAAAGATATAAATAAATCAATGTATGACACAAATCGCCAAAGTTCGATGTTATAGCATGGCGCAAATTTCAGATTTTGGTGCAATATTTTTAAGAAAATGAAAAGTCTGAAAAGAGCAAGATTGCCCTTTCCGGGCTAAATCATTAAACAACGAGTTCATCTACAGTAAAAAGTGCTAGATCTAGCCCCAAAAGGTGGCAACACTGATTACCTCTCCCCGCGCCCTGAAGTGCGATTTTTGAAAATCATACGAACGACTTGGCAGTAGAAAGATGCATAATCTCCATAGTAATTTTGACATTTTCTACTGCCAAGTCGCTCGTATGATTTTCAAAAATCGCACTTCTGCGCTATGCACGCTCCGCTACACCGTCCACAAAGTAAGGTCGCTTCATACGTAACGTTACTTTGCCGGGAATCAGCATGTTTAAAATATATGCACGTCACTGGTTCAGATCACACACAATCTGACGAAATGAATTTTTTCCTACTTATACAACGTGTTAATGAATTAACGCAAAACCTCATACACCCCAACTGATTTATAATTAAATAATTACATTGAAAAAATCATTTATTAATTTAATCAATTTAATTAAAAGTTATTTGCATTTTAATGTTTCGTATCCTTTACAATCCATTCCAATGTGTATGGCAAAGTATGAATGAACCGCAAATCGCTCCTCACTCGCTCACTGGCTCACTGCCTACCCGCCCGCTCACCCCTGCGCCGCCGGCGCCGCGCCGCCGTCTTGCACGGTCTAAACTTCTAAAGGGGGGTTTACATGGGTCGATTCTCATTATGCCGGCCAGCGGCCGTGACGCTAGGCAAAATCGCCTCAAAACCGCTCAATTACGTCACTTTCACAGTTGATAAATATCATATGCGACTATTTCATTTGTTTAAAAATTATGAGCAGAAAAGATTTTCCATGTGTTGGTGTTGGTATCGCAATAATTCGTAAATAAATTATTCAAGTAGGTAGGTAAACCACAAAAACGCTTATTTCGCGGTCGATTTTAGTCAACAGGTGCCATAGGCGGTGTCCTATTGTCATCGCACGCGCGATCGTACTGATGGGTAATTCTCCGAAATTTTACAAATCGTTGAAACTTTTCCATAGAAAAAATTAAAAATTTTGAAAAATTTCGGAGAATTACCCATCAGTACGATCACATCGCATCGCACCATCGCGCGTGCGATGGCAATAGGACACCGCCTTAGACAGGTGCATGCGGGTCAATGCAGCACGACAAAAGTTGAAACTAATCTTCCCGGGACTTGCGATTTGAATCACTCGTGGCCTTAAATTGCCACTTCATATGCCTTATCTACATGGTCAATTTTAATGGTAAGGATAGAAATCGCATAAAAAATCGACCCGTGTAAACCCCGCATTACACTGCGCGCGCGCGGCGAACCGTATACGCCGTATCGGTGGTATCGTAGTACCTAGTTTCTGTAGTGCGATTTTTGAATCTCATTCGCTGAGTTCAGCAGTTGAAAATGTCAAAATTACTGTGGAGATACGCATCTTTCTACGGCTGATTTGACTTTCAAAAATAGCACTCCTGAAGTATGCTTTTTGATAGTCAAATCAGCAGTAGAAAGATGCATATCTCCATAGTAATTTTAACATTTTCAACTGCTGAACTCAGCGAATGAGATTCAAAAATCGGACTCCTGATCGCTCTCTGCCGAAATTTGTCACGAACTTACGATACGTTTACACACGATACAACAGATTTTATGCAATTTGAAATACATCGACCGTTTAGTTTGATATAAACTCGAAACATAATACGCTCACGAAGCAATGTACTTCCAAATTCAAATTGCGATCAGCTGTATCGTGTGTAAGCAACGCTTTAATAAATAGGAATAGGGCTCAATTTACCTAGTAGTTTTTTTGATAGCGTAGTTTCGCTCTGCCGGGATTCAAAAACAGTCCATTCCGATTAAATGTACACTAATCTATCCATAAAACATTTCTGGTTGCATCTGTTAGGTACCACTCACAAAACGGCACACGTAGCTCGTAGTCTTGAGGATTTAGCTCCTGGCACCGTCTCGGAAATGGAATGGATGATGAAGATCGTCTCGTAGAACATTCCACACGTAGAAATGGTTGCATTGGAATAACCGAGCAGCTTGACGCGTCCGGGTTGTGCTGGAAGTACTCCAAGATGCTGTTTTCTAATTCCGGGTCGTGGAGGCAGCAGTGGGAGGCCTAAAAGTCCCCCTGGTCACGCAGTTATTGGGTCGCAGCTAGCATTGTTCTATTAGACACTGATACACTACACCAAACTGGTTACCTACGTTATCTCCACACAAATAACAAGGATTTGCACCATTTCAGTATACCTACTGCACATTCGAGTAATGAAATGAAAGGTCATCGCGGAAGCGCGGAAGATAATTAAGCTACGTAATCTAATCACTCGCACCGTACGCGCACGACTGGAGATTTGGAGAAACGTTTTGTTTGTGCGTTCCGCGACCCCCTCCCCCGCGGCGCGGCACAAAGGCCGCCGGCCGCCGCGCCCCTCGCTTTCGCCGGTGTTTCATCTCGTTTCTTCCTATTTCATTTGAGCAGGATATTTGCGCTATTAATGAAAGCGCGCGGCCGTGCGCGTGCGTATGGCGTTTTGTTTTGGTAGTAGTGTGAGTAATAGTGAGTATGCCTGTGCGGCGCCGGTGGATTGATCATAGAATTAAGTAAATTATTATTGGTACAATCAAATTGTTTAATATTTTGGAAAAAAATTACCTATGTTGAAACCTTGATTAATCGACTCTACTCTCGATTCCAAACAACCTATTTTCTAGATTTGCGTTAATTCATTAACACGTTGTATTAAATCAATCGTCTAGACTCTTCTAGATAACTCTTTAACCACCATCTATCGTCACCGCCATCTATCTCTATCGAGCCATTTGTTACAATTTTTGAAGAGAAACACTTTTTATGGGAGGGCCTTGAAAGAAGAACGACCACTTCCCATACATTAAATTACGTCAAAATTACGTCACCAAGATGGCCGCCAATCGCAATATCAACTTGCGGGGATTATACAATCATATAAGTTTGCTATTTTTTTATTTTTTTCCGTCGTAAGTCAATAGGTATAGAGCGTCCTCTCTTCAATGAATTTTCCGGAAAGTGCAATAGTTCCAACTGCCTCGATAGATGGCATTAAGACGAGATAGATAAATGGATAGCAAACTAGCAGATTTATTTAATAACGAGCTTTTACCCGCGACTTCGTCCGCATAAATTATATACCAGATTTTAAGTCAGACGATAAGCTACCAAACAAAAAAAGTTTCATCAAAATCGGTTCAGTAGTTTTTGCGTGATACTCGAACAAACAAACACCCAAACGAACAAACAAACAAACAGACAGACAAAAAATCCAAAAATTTGTGATTTGGAATCAGGGACAGGTAAAAACCATGTCGTAATTTTTTTTTTTGTAAATATCTTCAATGTACAGACACACTTCTGTTACAGTTTTATAATAGTTTAGATACCTAATACATGATAAAACAAAAATATGCGGTGCGTCGTGCGTCTGATTTGTGAAAATGCATTTTTTTTGTTTATTAGCTCTTTGTCTTCGCATCCAACTCACGTCAACGCCATCTATCGCGGTGTGTTGAACGATTTACTAGCAGCTGCACTGAGGCTGAGATTCAGAGACGTTTTAGTCTTAGGCTGAGATTCAGAGACGATTTTTAAGTCATAGTTCGAACTCCCGTATGTCAAAATCCATACATTTTGACCCTACTTAGTTCGAACTATGACTTAAAAAATCGTCTCTTAATCTCGGCCTTAGTCAAGTCTTAGTTCGAACTCCCGTATGTCAAAATCCATACTACTTAGTTCGAACTATGACTTAATGTCTTAAAAAATCGTCTCTGAATCTCGGCCTTAGACTTATGACTTAGAGCTGCATGCACCTAACCACAGCCCACCACAGCCTGGTTGTTTTATACGCGTCTTTAATATAGTTAGCTCCTGAAAGTAGGTAGAACTAACGTAGGGTAACGGAGTAGGATTAACGTAGAACAGTTTTTAAAAACCTATCAAATACCCTGACGAGCTGCCCTGGAACTCCGAAAAGTATTATAGTATGTGATCAATGTTCTTGATAATGTTGTAGGATTTAGTAGATGTTGGAAAAAGATCCTGTACCTACAAAAAAATCAGCTCGGTACGAGTAAAAAAAAAGCAACAACACTTTAATAATCAGGTGGCTCCTCAATCCAGACGTTTTGAATTGACCTTTATTTTGACGTACATTTGCTACAAATTCCAGAATTGGGCCTACAATATAGCTGCACATTTCCTACAAAATGGGCATAGAATCCTTTTTACGCACATAAAATACCTTATCAATCAGGTATTTGAACAAGTTTTTTTCATGTTATTTTCGTGCTAGCCAGTGCGATTATTCTAAAAATGAGGTTGGCGCATTGAAATTTTCCTCGCTATAGTGAGGTGAAAAGTTGTGTGTTCGCTTCGCTCGTTTCCTAGAATCCTTGCTCGGGTTTCAATACGAGTACTCGCGCCAAAAAGCAACTTTGCAGCCTTGCATAACAAATAACTATTCTTAACTGACCAAATAGCTGGTTTCCAAAATGCATATTTAACTGCATGTAAAATATAGGATAGATCAATAGATCCTATATTTTACATGCCGTCAAATTTATACCCAAAGTTGAGGAGCCACCTTTCTAGCTAACTTCTCTATATTTTACTACAAATTACAGAATTGGTCCTACAAAATCTTACCCATTTCGTAAATGACATAGAATTCTTTTCTCCCAAGCAAAAATTAAAGTACGAGTTTGATTTTTTTTTTTCTAAATGATCTTTTATTCGCTAATTACAATTTTAATAATATCTATCAAACAACACAATTTTATCCGAGCTGCGTCTTAGGCGTGCTAAAGGTGCGCTTCCGCGACATTTTCTTGCGAGCAATTTGCAGTTGATGCAACTGGTTGTAAACTTCTCCCCAAATCTCGCTTTGATCTTCCTCTGGGATCGTTTTTCTGGAATAAATAAAACAATTTATAAAAGTTATCGTAGCTTTAATAAGCCCCGACGGGTAATGAAGCTACTACATAGAATGATACATAGAATGAACTACTGCAAATCATATAAAAGAGGAAAGTGGCTTATCAGCACATTCTAAGTGTCTAAATAATAATTATGGGCAAAGAACTTTGGCGAATTTGGACCCAGCCATTTTTACGAAAACTAAAAGCCCTTCAGGACGGCGGTCATAATTATTATAAACAGAAAAAATTAGGGCATTTTTTAAAAAAACTTCCTCATCTCTAGAAGTCCGGGTTCAAAAGTAGAAATTACTAGTAAAATAGACAAATCATCCAAAAAGCAGTAGCAAAACGCAACCACAACAGCTATTTTCATCTAATATTATCATTGAGGTATTTTTTGGACGTTACGGAACGTATTTGGCTTTATTGAACGATAGTGCGTGTGATTTCGTTTGACTCCATTATCATAATATTGTACGGTTATCGTGAATTTTCATTAAAACAAACACAATGAATGCGTAGAAGATTGAGTGGGCTATCTAATAAGAAAGATTATGCGTTTCACACACTTGATACAAAAGGTATCATAAGGAGAAATACCTTTCCCCCAACTTCTACAGATTACAACCAATTTCCTTTTTTGTTAGTTTTGTTTCACTCTACACGTATTACTAAGTTTCATTCATGTATGGGACCTATATGTCTGGGTCTCACATTATATGGCCTTCCGCCAAACTTCTTTGGAGGGGAAAAGAGACGTCAACAGACCTAATGACCTGGGCCCTATTTAATAAACGTTACAATTGTAATTTACAATTACAATTCAGGGTACATTGCTTATAATGTTAGTGACACATTACCTACTACCCTGAATTGTAATTGTAAATTACAATTGTAACATTTATTAAACAGGGCTCTGGCCACGGGAGCGTCGAGCGGGCGAACTGCGGCGCTGCAAGTGATTTTTCTATATTCTGTCTACACGCCGCTGCGACTGCGTGCTTGCATAATAAATAACAGTAGGGACACAACGCTCAGTGTATTGAAAAATCGCATGCCGCGCCGCTCAGGCAAAGACTTCTACTTCTATTATAACTAGAGTTGTAAATGCTATGTAGCCTACCACTGCCTACGGTAGTCTACCGGTAGACTATGGTAGACTACGGTAGACTACCGATTCATACCTTAGATTATGTAGATTTCAAATAAAAAGTCGTAGATTTATTTTTAAAAAAAATTATGATTTTTATTCATGTAATATGTAATATGAGAAAGTACTAATCAATACAAATTAATTAACATTATGTAAGTAAATATTTGAAAATACCAACAAAAGACGATTTTAAACTTTAAAGATTTTAAATTGTCATTAGCCTATAAATTGCCCCTCTTTTCGGACATGAAAGTTTCCTCACGATGTTTTCCTTCACCAAAAAGCCAACGATAATTCTTTAAAACCGTCCGTACCGACATGAAATATAAATTATAAAAACCACATTTCAGTAGTATGTACTTGCCCTGGGGATCGAACCCATACCCCTAGTAGGACCTAGGCTATCATGGCTTAGTGCATAATATCACATTTTAAACAACCTTTTATAAAACAGTGTATATCAATGTCGTTTTTTCGCGTTCTAGATTGATTTTTACTTTCTCTAAAATTATTGCCGAAGCTCTCTTAGCTTATTTATCACAAATAATAAATGGCAGCCGCCTTAAATATTGTGAACTGGCCAAAATTTCTACGACTGAATAATCTACATTTCCTACCGTAGCTTATGTAGCCTACCGGTAGTCTACCTCACGATTTGGTAGACTACGGTAGATTTACTACTCTAATTATAACTGAGGTAGACGTGCTGTACTCTAGCATATGGCATTTGAAAAGCAATCTTAAAACTACACATTGACAATATTACTCACACAAAGAAAAAGTATCTAGGTACGTAATCGAGGGTGAGATATTAATATTCATTGTCAAAAAGAGTGACAAAGATGGGCTATGGCGTTGGGCTGCAACCGAACGCTTGTGAGGTTTAGGGATTCCCCCCATTGTGAGTATAAGACAGACAAATAGCGATGGTTGTTTTATGCGTTGGGTTAGATAGAAACATGATGGTTATACAATTTGGAAACAGTAATGAGAACAATATATGACAAAATTATTAAAAACTAAATAAATAGGCATTAATTCTGAATGCTTATGGTACTACTAATATTGTCGTGACAAATTGATACTTTTAAACAAGTTTAGTGATAATAATGCAGCCTGTAACAAACAAATGATCATTTACGAGAAATTATGCGATAATTTCTCGTAAATGATCATTTGTTGGTACCTCCGCTCCGTTGAGGACAGTCGCGTACAGGGCGCTAATGAACACTGAGCGCAAGGGTGTTAATTAGCTCCGTTGGAATGTTTCAAGATTTGGTGCGTATGGCCAACCTCAGATATAATAGAAGTCTTTGCGCGCAGGTCGTTCGTAAGTTGTCATGCCATATACATTAAAAAAACCAGCCATGTGCGAGAAGGACTCGCTCACCGAAGGTTCCGTACCACCACATAATATATTTACCAAAAAATTGCGTGTTCTCCGGAACCGTTAGAGTGAGCCCGACTCACACTTTGCAGTTTTTTAATATTTTTTTGTTATACTATAGAGTTAACGCTATAATCACACCAAGTTTGAGGCCGCTTGTATGACGACCGTTTTTACGATACAGCAAAAATCAAAAAACCGCTGAAATGAAACTATGTCTTGTATAGATACCCCACTTTGTTTTACTTTTTTTTTTAATTATTTTTTGTTATCAAATTCAATATATTAAATACATAATGTACATACATAAACTCACGCCTTTTTCCGAGGGGTAGGCAGAGACTATGGATCTTCATTTTGGGCTGTTCTGAATTATTATTAGAGGTATGTACCTCTCTTGGTTCCTCATAATAAATAAATAACACATATTGTGTGATGATATATCAACTGGCTACCTATTACAGTATAAGGCCGCGGTCCGAATTGCGCCAAAATCGATTTTAGCGCGCTCAAACGCGTCCCGATTTCGCATCTTGGAATTTCTGTGCCCATGCTCCACAGCGACATCATCGTGAGCCTTATGTCAAACCAATCAATCTTATGTCACTGTCAATGTCAAACTGATGTTTTAGTGCGATTTTTCATACAATACAACTGTCAGTGGTTTGAGACCGGTCCGATTGATTTCAACGCTAATAGCGCCGTAAGTTGTGAAATCACGCTTTTTGTTTCGGACCAGCGATTATGGACGTTAGCACTGTGAGCTATGAAATTGTAAATCGGACCGCGGCCCAAATGATACAGCCCTTTAAAGTTAGGACAGATGGACGTTATAGAGTCCTGTTGGCACCCTTTTTGTAATAACCCTAAAAACCCCAGGCGTCGCCACGCTTGTAGAGCTGTTCCATAAGGCGAGAGATTAGCAGGTGTAAGCGGAGTTTACTGCCAACCCATAATAGTAACAAATGAAAGAAATTGAATTTGAAGAATTAAGATGGTAGAAGCTGCACTTAATCCTGCTTTTACTTCGTGATGTCACTGATTACCTGTACGATTTCATTAAATCAAATTTCTCCCATGGCGTTTGTTTTAGTTCCCTTCTGACGCGGTCTTTTTCTTTCAAATATTCTTCGATGTTTGCGACTCCCTTCAGGTCCTGTCTCTCCCACCTTTCTAACCAAGGTCTCGGCTTCAGTTTTACCTAAAAGTTACGAAAGTCAGTAAAATCTAAATAAGGGTTGCGACACATTGACCGACGGCGATCGACGGCCCGTCCATACAAAAAGCACGTTTAGAATGGGATGCCGTCCGCATCCTCCGACGTCGACGCAGCGAATGGCGCCGAACGCGCTTCCTATACTTATCGTGCTTTTTTGTATGAACAAGCCGTTGATCGCCGTCGATCAATGTGTCGTTACCCCAAAGGTCTAATGCAATAATTTCAGCATTGTAAGTTTATTGCAAACAACTGTTATAATGGGCAGCTCAACTGCTGGTTGGCTGACCCTCTGTCTAGCAGAGCAGTAGGCTTATACCAGTTTGTTGGGCTGTCCCTTGCCCTAGATCGAAAAAAAATAAATGTACTACCCCATAAGGCTGACATTGTCACCACGCGTGGCAAAAGCCTAGCAAAAAAAGGAAAAAAAAAAAAAAATTAACACATAGTTTGTACATAATAGAAGCACTAATGGAAAATGTAGATTACAAAAGATCACTTTTATCCAAATAAGGACTAAACTAGTTAGCTAAAATATATTTGAGGACCCATGTTACTATACTAGTTAACTAAAATATATTTGAACTTTAACCATAATCATAAATATAGAAGTTAACTTCCAATTACAAGATTGGGTCTTATTCTTATTAGCCTTTTGCAGGTCACATTAGTTGAAATGTTACACTCTTCCATCAGTCAGTTAACTCCAAACAAGATTGGATCTAATAAAGATTTAATTGAAGGAATATGTCATCTTTAAATAGGATGAAGGCAGATATTATCATTTAAGATTGGTTGAGATCGAAACAATATTCACCTGAACCGGATTGATAGGGACTGGTGTGCCTTCAGGCAATATTTCTGGATCCATATCAAAGGAGAATGTGCTGTATTCGGGAAGTGCGTCCCGCAAGTAGAACAGTTTGTCATCGAGGCGCTTCTCTAGACGCAGTACTTGGATCTTTTGCACAGTCGGGTCATACAGTTCATACTTCACCTGAAAATGAGAATGATTGGATTGTAAAACACATGAATCTGAAAAGCATTTATATTTATAAAATTTTGCTAGTTGACACTTTTTGCATCTTATTTTAGGTTTTGTGGTTATTTGGTGTCATGTCCCTACCAAGGGGGCGCAAGTCGATTGCCTTATACATATGGACGCCAATATTGTTTACAAATACGGCAAATCCATGTTTAGGCACATTCTGCGTGCTCAGTTGCGAATAGCGATGTGCAAGCCAATTTAGATCTTATACGTACAAGAAATAAACTGACGTTCTAACAAACACAAATCAGTCAGGGAGCGCGAGGCGAAAATTGGAACATAAAAGATAAATTTATAATTTTTTTGTTGGCAAGGGCTTATTTTCGCACCCCGGCGCAAGCTAAGCATAGATGTTGCAAGATAAATTATAACGCAATCACTAGCTGAAAAATCTAAGCATTCGCTTTTGCAATTTAAGTTACATTCACACTGGCAATCAATTTTGAATGTTATCATTCACTTTTGCTTTATGTAGTTTAAGTACACCTGTATGAAATGTTTAAGACACCAAATTGTACCACTAGAATCTGTTCATTTTTGTTCTTTAAATCTTTTAATACATAAACAAACATACATACAAACTCGACCATAATGCCTCTCAGGGTAATCAGAAACATTATTTAATATTTACTGATCACTACCAGCTGTCTTGTATGCAGTTGTAACAAGGCTCCCGTTTAGCATATTAAAATTTTCAAGATAAAATTATGTTTAAAGAGATTGAAATAATTTATTCATAAAAGCATTAAGATTAACCACAAAAATATAGCAGTCGGCACAAGCGTCGTCAATAAAAAGAATACACAAAATACATAAATCTGCAACATACTGAAAGAAGTGAAAGTGAAGTGGGAGTCATGTTTAAACTAGTGATAGGTGGCTAGCCGTTTGCCCCCAAACACACTTCATAAGAAACCCTTATCTCTTATTCGCCTTGTATGACACCCACAGGGAGAAATTAGGTTTAAAGATACTTTATTCTCAATTTAAGACAAAATAGTCACTTACATGAGAAGAAGACATAATATAGTAGAAATGAATATTCATTTTGTCAATAGAAATTAGGTGGTCCATTCTACGCTAGAACCACACACACACAGCTTTCATAAATAAATGTATAATTTTTTTGTTGGCAAGGGCTTATTTTCGCACCCCTGCGCAAGCTAAGCATAGATGTTGCAAGATAAATTAGAACGCAATCACTAGCTGAAAAATCTAAGCATTCGCTTTTGCAATTTAAGTTACATTCACACTGGCAATCAATTTTGAATGTTATCATTCACTTTTGCTTTATGTAGTTTAAGTACACCTGTATAATTGTAGTTTTAATAGTAATAGCATAATTAGAGCTTGTGAAATCAAGTAAAAAGAGCAGAGCTATAAAAGAATGTAGTCAAGCTTACCTCAACTCCCTGATGGTCCACAACATTCCTCAATGTGAACTCGGCTCGTAGACCACAACCTCTCCGCTCAATACATATGCCTACAAACTTGTTGGTCTTGCCTTGTGCATGCGGATCTGATATGGTCACTGCTAAAATAGACCCTGGTGAAAGAACAATATATTACAAAATCTATCACCAAAATGTATCAAGGGCTTCAAGTCATAGAGGTGGTGTGCATGTAATTAGTAGGGGTTTTGTGCATACGCCTTATCATATATTTTGTGTACACACGGCGACAGGTCAGACTACCCTGTTTGAACTTTCAACTACAGCGTGCTGTGAGACGAAACAACAACAACATATTGTTGTTGTTTCGTCACACAGCACGCTGCGCTCGCGCCGCAGCCGCGTCTATGCAGGCTCTCTACCGCACTATTTTGTGTTTTGTACGTAGTAGGTACGTGGGGGGGTTGGGTGGTATATAGGGTGCGTAACCTGATGTGTCGCCATGTGTACAGTTGATAACAAAAAACTATAATTCTATACCTATTCTAATTTTTAAATTATGGCATCCATCTTAGTGTTGATAATTTTGCCAATGTCCAAATCGCGAAAAAATCTGCTATTCCATAGTAAACTGCAATCCTACTTAACCCAAATGTATGGGAGAGCCGATTTTTCTTCGCAATTTCTTCTTTGGTCCCATAGAGAAAGTTGTTCAGTTTGATGGTCTGATCATCCTCTTAAAAAACTGTCAGTATATTAATTTGAACCCTGTACAGTATAGTATTTAAATGCTAGACATTTTTTTTTTATGGTTTACATTTTACGGTTAAAAATATTTGATGGCCTCTAGATGGAATCCCAAAAGGATCACCATAACGATCGATCCTGCGCTGCCCTCGGCAACAGTCATGCAACCACGAAATAACAGACCAACAATGTGAGTCAAAAACAATAATTGAAGATTAAATATACAAAGATGTCATCAGTTATCATGTTTGCATGTATGAAAAATGTTTAGTAATAGCACAGAATAGGTAATAGTATATAGTTCTACATACAGAACGGCCACTCCCCGCCACCCTCTGACTTCAGATACCCCACCCCCCCTCACACTCTCTGTGGTAACTTGAGGGAAGCCGAGCAAGGGAATGCAGTCAGACGCGCGCACCCGCGTTGGATTTGACTACATAAAATATATTTTATTTTTCTCCTCACAGTAAAAATAAACGTTGGAAAATAACGCTAAATTCACATTTTCTGTGATTCATTAGCTTAAAAGCAATTTTTAATAACAGAATAAACTATAAAAAGTAACGAAATCTATAATTTAGTTCATACAATGCGTGTTAAGTCAACCCTATACATATGTCATGCACAATTTTCGCAAAGTGCGCATGTGCGAACGTCATCATGTCAAATCTAAAACGTTGTTTGAAGTGCCGGACCTGTGGTAATAGTGCTGTGATACAATAAAAGACTGCAAGTTTTATGTGATTTCTTAATACTTACTTCCCGTTTGAGCAACTCAAAAGGGGATTAATATCCCCGTATCCCATTCATGAGTGATAATACGCTCTTGCCTGCGTAACATGAGAGAGGTGAGAGCGACACAGGTCACTTCTAAACATCAAATTTGAGTGAGATACTATGGAGATGACCGCCAATTTGACGTTTAGAAGTGACCTGTGTCGCTCTCACCTCTGTCATGTTACGCAGGCTGGTGTTAGAGATGATCACATGTCAAATTATAAACATATTTCTGGCTTATTCTATAATAGCCAGCAAACAAATTGGCAACAACCTTGACCTATATTTGCACACACCCCTCACCCCCACCCCATTGGTAAAGTTATTTGCCGCGTAGTGTATAATAAGAAACACTTACCGACGTAAAACTCTGGAATATCAATCTTGCTCCTCCGGTGTAGCATATCAGCTCTCTCCAGCTTCTCCCGGAGACTGTTCCTCCATTTGGGATTCGGGTCTGGTAGAAACTCAGGATATACATGTCTGAATTCCAATGCAGGGTTCTGATTGCTAGGCCGGCGACCAGATGGTCTTTTTCCAACTAGTTCATGAGGTATTTCAGCTTTTTCAGGCAAAGTCGATAATGCACGACAATCTAAAAATATATATATATTTTTTTTATTTTATTGAATAAAGAAATTTACAAAACACAACAAGGACAAAAACCCGTCCCACGAAAACCTGTAAGGGTTTATCTGGGGAAGGGGCGTTCACATTCGCGGACCAATTAGGTATTTCTACTTTTACATAGGTATGTTATTACATAGGTATGTTTCGTTAATTAATGTTACATTTAGTTATGAATTTTAGGTAAGTCAAATTAACTTTTTAGGTAGGTATGATACACATAAAGGATGACTCGTATGAGCATTGCCACAATCACCATCCTAGCAGTGAGTTGGTAGTTGTGGCAATGCCTGATGATGATGGATGATGCATACACATAACTGCACAGTTAAAGGATATAGTCTATGTCGGTAAGTGATAATGATAAGTAATGTTTTTTTACAATGGGTTTAAACTTATACTTTATACATGTCAGATTTCTACTAGGATACGGAAATATAATACAATTTCACAGAAAGCAAGAAGTAGCTAAGACTAACCTCTTCTGATGAACCATCTGGCTGCAATTACCATGTCGGTGGTTGTTTTCCTTATAACCAGGGCCATGATCAATTCTGCCCCAGTTGATCAAATTTGTTTTTCGGTGTTATCTCTGAAATTACTTAGATAATTGTACTATTTCTAACCCAAATCCAAAAGGCAAAAAAATCACGAAATAGCTCGCTCGATCGACGTCGCTTTTTTTGACTTTTTTTATTATTGATATTAAAATTTACGTTTCGTTATGAGCGTAAGCAAAATTACTTGAAAGACGGATCGACTTTCTTCATTAGTAGCTACCGTTATTTGCGTAGAACGTAACGATAACGAGTACACGTTTATAAAGGCTGCTGCATTTTTACCAAACGAGTTCAGAAGTGCGATTTTTGAAAATCATACGAGCGACTTGGCAGTAGAAAGATGCATAATCTCCGTAATTTTGACATTTTCTACTGCCAAGGCGTTCGTATGATTTTCAAAAATCGCACATCAGCTGCGTTCCGAACCTACACCCTATGTGCACCTAGAGTGCACCCCGAGCGCAACTTTTCTCACTAAAGGCCCCGGATCAAAGCCTCGCGGTGAAAGACGTTCTACCATAGAGCGAGTTGAAAAAACAACCGCATACAAAGGTCGTGAACGCAGAGCTGCGTTCAGAACGTAGAGGGAGTGGTTCAGAACCTACACCCAATGTGCATCCAGAGTGCACCCCGAGCGCAACTTTTCGTTTCGCACTAAACGCCGTTCAGAGCCTCGGTGAACTACTATAGAGCGAGGTGAAAAAACAACCGCATAAAAAGGTTCAGAACGCAGCTCAGGGATGAACTGTCTATCCTTTATTAATTGATTTGATTATTATACAGTAAAATATGTTTTTTAAGAATATAAATGTGGGCGTCCGTCCACGCAAGAAGGGTCCAGAAGTGCGATTTTTGAAAATCATACGAGCGACTTGGCAGTAGAAAATGTCAAAATTACTATGGAGATTATGCATCTTTCTACTGCCAATTCGCTCGTATGATTTTCAAAAATCGCACTTCAGTTGTCGGCATTTTAACACCCCTTTTATGTGACTGATATAGAAGCCGAATCTAACTTTAACTCAAAACCCGAAAACTGGACCCTTCTTTCGTGGACGCCCACAAATATTCTTAACATAGCCTGCTCGAATCAAAACCAATCGACTTGTTAAAATGTTTTTTCTGTTAATTTAACTCTGAAGTTGAAGCGATCTTCATGAATAACATCCCAGCTGTCTGCCATGCCATCCCATCAACAACAGACAAAACACCCAAACTAAAATCGATTCACTCGACCTCGTTCTTAATTATTTTCCGTAAGCAGTTGTATCTATTGTGAAGTAATAAAAAAAAGTGGAGAGAAAAACCTCCAATGTCATCTATAATGCAAAAGTGTAATGACGACAACATTCCGCTTGCCGACGATGACCCGCAAGTGATAATCACAGATGAAATAGAAAACAGTTTAGACCACGGGCGTTCAATGGACTCTCTGCCCAGTTCGTACACTGGTTCGTCGAGCCCCGGCCTCAACGGGCCCGCCAGCTTCGAGCCTGACTCCGGAATCGACGAACAGGAAGAGAAAGCTCGACTTATTTCGCAAGTGTTGGAGCTGCAGAATACTTTAGACGGTGAGTTATATTCTGTTTATAGTCGTCAATTATCTGCAGCTCTGGTCTGAAAGGTGCCAAGGTTGCAATTTGTACTTTCGTTTTTGTAACTCCTTTGTTCATGGACCTGGTATTGTATTTTTACTGTAATGCCTTTTTTTTTTTTTTTTCTTTATTGATTATAGAGGGTTTATTCAAGATTTGAATATGTCACCCTCATCATTGAATACAAAAGAAGCAGTAAATGAAAACAAAAAAATTAACAGAAAATAAGAAATTTACAATAAAAGGAACAAATCAGCTGTTCCTAAACTTAAGAGCTAGTTGTACCAATTTGTACAGCATCATAGCCTCGCCAGAAAGGGGAGACGATAAAAAACCGTTACAAACACCTACATTTTGACTGTAGGGGTTCAATACTTGACGACGTTGTACCGCGATCCGCTCACACTCCACCAGAATGTGATGAACATCTTCTACCACACCACACAAATCACAATTGGGAGATTCAGTTTTGCGCATCATAAAACCGAAGCCATTCAGTGGGATATGACCGGATCGCAGCCTCAGAGCGGTCACAATATCTTGCCGGCTCATCTTCCCGTCCCCGAACCAGAGAGAGCGGAGAGGGGTGGGTTGAACAGTCTTGTACCAAATGCCCTTAGTTCGAGATCTCTCATCAAAATATTCAGACCACTTCTCGTAACAATTTTCCCGAACCTCTCTCAGATAGTCACTGTGCCAAGGCAAACAATGTAAATCAACTCCATCCGTCGCCGCTTCCCTAGCTAAACCATCAACCCTTTCGTTTCCTACCAGACCTGTATGGGAAGGCACCCACTGTAAGACTATTTTCTTATCTCTAAGTTTATAAATACTGTTCAGAATTGAATACGCCACTGGAAGCCCTCTAAAGACTGTAATGCCTTGATTCGAAAAACGTTTACCTTCAGCATACTCTTTCTTATACTGTGCTTTTAATAACTAGTCCTAGTCTAGCGCAGTATTATTATGATTTGTCAGTAGTGCCAGTCCCCATATACTTACAGTATGCGGTGGTAAATAATGCACATCGACGAGAGCGATGAAACTTCACATAATGTACTGAGTGACAGAGACGACACTCTACGAAGCCGATAGATATGCATTATTGTATATCACCGGGTATTGTAAATATGGTGTGACACTGCTCATTTTTGTCAGTACAACGGAAGATTTTTTTCACTGCATACTGCATCTGTGTAAAGAAATTCCCCTGCAAGTGCCATAGTGCCTTTAAAACTAAGGGAAGGTGTTCGGCGTACACATTACTATTTGGAGTTCACATTTTATAGCAGATGCAACATCTCTTTTGGAACATTTTTAACTGATTTATGGTAAAAAATACTGTCTCTTCTCTAGATATACAATTCACCACCCACAGCACATTCGGTGTATCTCATAAAAAGTCTAAAATGAGTTAAACATACTGAAATGTTCTCCTTTTTCTGCTTTGTGTCACCACAAAGAGTCGTATCTCTAACTATTTTAGTTTTCTAAATACTCATGATCATGAGGCTTATCTCAATAAGCTGTGAAAAGAGTTGTGACTGACTGGTACTTTTTGGCTCTACTGAAAAGTGTTTTAGAATGAGATATGTACGCCTGTATGTGCCGTGGGCTGCAAATTGATGCTTAAGTAACTGTCAAATAAAAGAAGTTTTGTAATACTTAAGTCAATGTTGTTTTTTGTTGGTCTTGTACAAATTAACCAAATTAAACAGTAATTTTAATTTGGTTAATTTGTAATTGCAATCATTATTTATGAGTTTTACTCAAATATTAAGGTGCATACGGCCTAGAGGCAGCCTCTGGGTGAGCAGCCTCGGCACGCACGGCTCGTGTGGAGGCTGCCTCGGTAAATAATTAAAACAACATGAGGCAGCAGGCTGAGGCAACGTGCCTCGGGTCGAGCCACGAAAAACAAAATGGCGCCGCGCCGGATCGACAGCTGATCTGCGTCTGTTCACACCTGAATTTTGATCACGCATGACACAAAGACTTTCAATTATTATATTAAATCTCTTTGGCATGACATGACAAACTATGGCGTCGAAAGAAGCCCGTGCTGCTGCTGCGTTTATTGTAATATATAAATTGATTGAAAAGAAAATGAGACCGCCACGTTGGTGGACAAAACCTTTGTGCGTGACTCGCTAAAACCGTGCTCAAAATCACGTCCACACTTGCGAAGCACGTACGCCGAGGCGCCTTTGAACACAGTCAAAAAACCGACACCGAATGGCTCGCGCCGCGGCAGCCTCGCGTGAGGCACGACTCGGGCTGAGGCACGTACACACTTGAGGCAATAGGGCGAGCCGTGCGTGCCTCAGGCGAGGCTGCCTCTAGTCCGTACGCACCTTTAAAGTGTATACTTATTGCATTACAGAATCAGAAGTTTCAGAACATTTCAGTTCAATTCAATTCAATTATACTTTATAGCAAATCAAAACAGAATATACATTTCAGAAGCATCACTATAAAAAAATAATTGTTTCAGATTTGTCACAAAGAGTAGACTCAGTAAAAGAAGAAAATCTTAAACTACGTTCAGAAAATCAAGTCCTCGGCCAGTATATTGAGAACCTGATGTCTGCATCCTCCGTATTTCAGTCTACGACACCCAATATTCATAAGAAGTAAATAATTAATGCACTGTTCACATTTTTGCATCACTTTACATTATATAATTACATAACATGTACAAGTTGAACAATTTAATAAACTTTGTATTATTAATAAATGCTAAGACGCTGCCTGGTTTGTGATCGCAAGCATTACCTATATGTCCAAGCACTTTAGTTATTTGGATGTAGCATTACTTTCTGCTACAGCATTGTTAACATAACAGCTAAGGAGTAACTTTATCTTATACATTATGTTATTATAACATTAAACAAGAAAATGTCTCACAAAATAATTTGATAATGTAACAGTTAGTCCTGTACCTGTTAATAGTGATAATAAATACCTTTAAATGGTATTTTGTAAAGTATTATATCTTATTTTGCGTTCTGTTTTTTTTTTTAATTAATAATGATCATTTGCTTAAGATTCTACATTCCAATAAAAATGTTCTCTTCAAGTTGTACTAGTGTTGTTGATGGCTTAAGTTTGCAAATTATATATTTCAGATTGGTTTATAAATACTGACCTTTTTATGAAAGGGTTTGTGTTGTCTTCAAATCTATATTTTAATATCTGGGCCATTGTGAGACAACAATGTATCACAAGACTTTTATACCTACTCTTATCCTATTAAGGCTACAAAAGATGCTCTAGTTTTAAATTTATTTATACATTTGCATTGCAATGTATTCCTTATCCTAGCCGGCAACAACAAACAACTGCAACTGCAACTTTATACTCAAAGCATTTATTTAAAAAACTACTTTAGTCAAGAAAGGGAATAAGGTAGTCTTTTCCAATGATTATAATCCTAGTCAGGAGTGCGATTTTTGAATCTCATACGTTGAACTCAGCAGTTGAAAATGTATGGAGATAGGCATCTTTCTACTGCAGATTTGACATTCAAAAATCATACTCGCACCCCTGGGTGCGATTTTTGAAAGTCAAATCAGCAGTACAAAGATGCATATCTCCTTGTATCTCCATAGTAATTTTGACATTTTCTCTGAGCTCAGCGAATGAGTTTCAAAAATCACACTCCTGTAAGGCCGATGGTGAAATGTGACTAAAAAGCTTGAGTCTTCAACAACACAACATTTTACTACTAATCTTAGTTGAAATAGCTCACGAAATAAATAAAGATAAAATAATGAATGACTTATGTGTACATTTTATAAGCTTTTAACAATATTATATTTACCTATTTAAAAATTATTGGTGTGTTTTCATGCATTATTTTAGTTAGATACGATCAGCCTCAAAGGACTAAGTAAGTATATTTATGTTACAGTCATAACTCATAATCAGTCAAAACCGCTTTCGACTGCAAAAATCAGGCAAAAGTGGTTTTGACCGATGCCCTTAGTCAAAGTTATATTTTCGTGAGGACTAGGTAAGCAGTAGCGATTCGGTTCGGGAAAACAGATTTTCTCAGTAAGTGCAAGCTATCCGCGAGTTTCCAACTAGTCAAATTAATAACTCTTTATCAAACGTCAAAACGCGTGCTTTGTATGAAATATTGTACTAAAATTTGGAGAGTGACGTCATTATTTTTCGTCGTCGTTTTGATACTTTTTATAGTTTATCCAGTTATTAAAAATAGTATTCAAGCAACAGTATTACTGAAAATGTGAGTTTAGCGTTATTTTCAAACGGTTTATTTACTGAGCAGCTAAAACTAAAATATATTTTATGTAGTCAACTCCCCAATTTAGAAAAACATTTAAATAATTTCGTTCTTAAAGTATTAGGTATAAAAAAGTACTCTGTGAGCAAAGGTAGATAACTATAATCCTACTTAATTTTTTAAAGCAGGATCTTTGATGCAGGCACTGAGAAACAACTTGTTAGATGTGAGTCAGGGTTGTGATTTTGTATAGAATTTGATACCTAGGGGGAAATCCATACGAAATCGTAATCGGAATTCCGGATCGAAATTGCGAGCCGGGTGAATTAGCTCGGAATTTGACACCCCTCCTGCTACCCCCCGCCGCGATGCGAGACCGAAGCATAGCATTTCAGTTACCGTTGCACGTGTCCCTGCGCTTTAGCATTTTCGAGTTATTCTTTCCGAGTTTTTTATTTCGAGCCAGGTGCCAAGTTAATTCGCCCGTGTTGTATGTAGGTATGTGGCGGACGGACGGACCTTGGGTATATAAACTATTGTTAACACATCAAATTCTTCCTAGTCTTTAGCGAGCGAAATAATGAATCATAGTCACGCATGTATGCTTGGCGTGCCGCGTGGATTTATCTATTATATGGCGCGTGGCGTGAGATCTCTCGGGGAAGTCATTGGCCAATTACGTCATACTTATAACAAAAAAATACAGGGACATGCGAATCAGTTGGCTGGCACATGCAAAAATGCGTGGCACAAACGAAATGTGACGTCCGATTAATGAAAATCATGATTCATGAGCATGAGTCTTGCATGCATGCAGCGTGATGTTAATACTACTATTTTATCTAGTTGTAGTACCGTCACCATCACGTCTAGCATGATCTCTATACACGCGCGCGACTCGGCTTTTTTCAATACTACAAGTCGCGGCAAGCGCGGCTCGCGCTAATATACTTATATTACTCTTTGCTCGCGCTCTCCGAAAAGCGCGGGAACTGGTTATTTTGTATGCAGCGAAGGCGCGTCGCGCGCGTGTAGAGAAATCATGCTAGACGTGCAGCAGATATATTGTAGCAAACAAGGTGGTCAAATATTTCTAAGCAGTTCTAATTTTCAATAATTTCTTTACACATAGTCAATCAAAAATATAGGAACGCCGAGAACATCAAATATATATCGACGCAGTGATGGTGGCCATAAACATCTGCCGGCGTAGCATGCACACCCGCGATAGCGATATGTAACACATTCATCTGTCAAATGTAGGTGATACAGCCGCCATCTTGAAATTTTATCGCAACAGCGAGCATGGCGCACGCTTGTGACGTCACTTTTTTATCACATCGATATCTCGCGAAAACTGTATCACAGTGCCGAACATGACCGCCATTTGACAGCTACGCGCGCTCAAATTTTTTCACTTTTTGACAGTTTAGAGAGATAACTTATCGTCCACAAAATTCTACGCGATAGACATCTTTTTGGCTATAGAGCTTGTAAAAATCTGTAAAATTGGCTCAATTCCCACGTAGTCAATTCCTAAATAGTGGTATCTCTTTGCGCCCATTCAAAATTTCCAAACAGGGATTTTAACATAGAATTAGAATAGAGTACTTTGGACTATAATTTTTGTGTTCTTTGTTCCAAATCAACAAACGTAGTTAATTAATTTATTAAATAATCCCCTAATTTAATACCCTAATCCCATAATGTCAAGAGGGTATCATCATCATCATCATCAGCCTATCATCGTCCACTGCTGAACATAGGCCTCTCCCAAGGCGCGCCACAAAACTGTCCTCGGCCTTTCTCATCCAGGCGCTCCCCTCTACTTTTTTTAGGTCATCTCTCCAGCGGGCAGCATAGGGCGTCCCACACTACGCCTACCCTTCGCGGTCGGTTCGGGAAGCTCCGTCATATATTCTCCTCGGCTATACCACAATGCCTCAAGACAAGGGTGTTCAATCAGTGCGTCCTACCAGTAATGACCTAAGGTGCGGAAACCTGGACTCTGACGATAGGACTAGTTCATCAATTCAAGGTCGCTCAGCGAGCTACAGAGAGAGCTATGCTCGGTGTTTCTCTGAGAGATCACATTAGAAATGAAGTGATACGTCAAAGAACTAAAGTGGTTGACATGGCTCAGAAAATTAGCAGCTGAAGTGGCAATGGGCTGGTCATATCTGCCGAAGAACTGACAACCGGTGGGGTGTCAGAGTTCTAGAGGGCATGTGAGGCTACAATTACCTATTGGCCTCGCAGGAGAAATCTATAAGGAAGGAAGAAAGGACGCCCTAACGACAGTACCTAAGCCTACTGTAAACTCTCAGAGGGACCCTGGGACAGGTTCGAGGTGAGAGTGCAGAGGGAGTCATGTTGTCTAGAGTTGTCTCGTTGTTGTTGTTGTAGAATATTTATGTTATGTTATGTTGTCTGTTTTGATAAATGTCATGAGAGTGTAGGTACTGGGTCACTCGGGTACAGGCCTCTTGCCCGAGATATTTGGGCTAGCCCGCAGCCCGGCCATCCGTAAAGAAAACTATGGTTTTAAAATATAATACAATCGTTTATTTTCAGGAATATGGTACAATGATAAACAGTTACAAAAGTGCTAAATATAGTAGACAAAGTAGCAAAAACAAGCTTGGTTAAGTGAATTAAGATACGAGTACAGACTTCCCTGAAGGTGGAATTTTCATGGAAAAGGTTAAAAGCCCGCAGAAACTTAAAGATATAGCTATGTGGTCTAGCTCGTGGTAACATCAAATGGTTAAAACTTTTGTTCTATAAGCATTTATGCAGTAGGTTGAGAAGAAGCATATTTATTCGATAAATACCTACCTGCACTAGTGGTCGCTACTGAATAAAAGCTTATTTATTTATTTTTATTTATTTATTTCCTTTTTGGAGAACTTACAGCTAAATAACAGTTCGGTTTCAACAAAGACAGATTGTTAGTCAGATGCTGACAACAAGTTCCCACGTTATACATGTTATAATCATCATGACATACCTATATACGTCCCACTGCCGGGCACAGGCCTCTCCTCAGTGAGGGAGTATGGGCGTTAGTCCACCACGCATGCTCATTGGTAGACTTCACATATGCATCAAAATTTATTCTTCAGCATATGCAAGTTTCCTTAAGATGTTTTCCTTCACCGTTGGAGAGCAGTCAGTGTTACGTACATAAGTTAGAATAGCTTATTGGTACATATATAGCATGTCGTCCTATGGATTCGAATCATCATGAAATTCATGAATCATGATTGACCAAACCACAACGTGACATTATTTAGTTAACATAACAATTATAAATAAGTCTGAATTAAAACGGCAACAAATCAGCTTAAATATAAATATTAGGATCTAAAACTAAAACTTAAAAAGTAAATCTTCGGTTCCAAGTCACCATTTTATTATTAGCCTTTTGCAGAGACACATTAGTTGCAATGTTACACTCTTCAATTAGTTCTCCTCTTCACTCTGCGCGTCTAGAGACGCATAGGCCTCCTCCAGCATCTTCCATTGCACTCTGTCTTTTGTGAGTCTCGTCCATAGAGGGCCCGAGACTGCTTTGATGTCGTCTACCCATCGTTTCTTTGGACGTCCTCTTTCCCTTTTGTTACAGTCTCTCGTTTGCCATTCTACTATTATTGTGTTCCACTTTTCCTTTCGGTCCCTTAGCATATGCCCTGTCCAAGTCCATTTTAGTTTTTTCACTTTGAATGTTGCATTGTCTAGTTTAGTGACGTTCCTGATGTTCTTGGCTCTTTTTTTGTCTAGAAGTGTCAAACCTAGAATGCTCCTTTCCATGGCCCTTTGGCATGTTGTTAGTTTCTGCACAGTCTTTTTAGTCAGCACCCAGGTCTGGCACCCATATGTTAGGCA
This sequence comes from Agonopterix subpropinquella, assembly GCA_922987775.1. Lineage (NCBI taxonomy): Eukaryota > Metazoa > Arthropoda > Insecta > Lepidoptera > Depressariidae > Agonopterix > Agonopterix subpropinquella. The sequence goes on along the minus strand of OV277693.1, from coordinate 47,092,201 downwards.
CTTGTATACTCCCATACAAGATTTGAAGAGTTTTCTTTTAATAGTTATTGGGTATGATTTATCTTTCATGACCTCTTTCAAGCTCCAGAGATTTTCCAGGAATTTGCAGTTTGCCTATCCAATTCTTTCTCCATTTGGTTTTGAACGATATCAGTTGACCCAGATAGATATAACTCTCTGTACATTCGTTACTTTCTCCATCACCTTCTATGCTAGTTGGTCCCTGATTTGTCATTTTTGTTATGCTCTTGTTCATTGTCAGTCCCACTACTTTACTTTGTGTTGAAAGATCCTGTAGCATGATTTGTAGTGTTTTCTGAGATAAGCACCAGATCGTCGGCAAACCTATGGGGTGGTTAAGTCTTACTCCGTTTTTGTTTACGCCATAGCTCTCCCATCCAGTTGTCTAAATATCTCTTCGAGAACAGCCGAGAAGATCTTTGGTGATAGGGGATCGCCCTGTCTTACTCCTCTACTTATTGGGAATAATTCACCCTCCGTCTCTAATTTGACCTTTGCCGAGCTTTCTGTGTATATGTTTTTGACGATCCTCACATATTTGTCTTCCACTCCTTGGTTCTCAAGGCATTTCCAGATGTACTTGTGTTTCAAGGAATCGAAAGCTTTGTTGTAGTCGATGTAGGCCAGGTATAAAGGCCTCTGAAACTCTTGGGATTTTTCAATTAGTTGTTTGAGTACAAACATGTGATCCGCTGTAGAAAAGCTGGCATGATAACCCGCTTGTTCTTTTGGTTGTTGTTCATCGAGTTTCCTTGTTATTATTCTATTTAATATTATTTTTGAGAATATTTTGTATATGTTTGACATAAGGCTTATGGGTCGATGGTTGCCGATGTCGTCACGGGTGCCTTTTTTGTGGATGAGAATGATGACGCTTGTTGTCCACTGTACAGGAATGCTTTCAGAATTTAGGATAAGATTGAACAGTTCAGTCAGCTTTGCACGGTTTTCTTTGGAGAGCACCTTGAGGGATTCATTTACTATGTTGTCTGGCCCCGGGGATTTGTCATTCTTCTGTCATGCTATTGCTATATCTGTTTCCCATGTTAAGATAGGGGTCATGGGAGGTATAGCTTGCTCTTGCTCTTGCTCTCGACTTGTTACTTTTGTTTTTGACCGAAGGTATCCATTCTTTTTTGTTCCTTAGTTCCTTGTAGGCCTTCTTGATCCCTCCTGTTTTATTTATGAATTTGGTAATGCATTTTTTTCGATTAGTTTTAATATCTCGTTTTAAGCTTTGGCTAATTTTTTTGCTTATCTCAGTTATTTGTTTCTGTGTCTCCTTATCCTTTCTGTTCTTTAGTAATTCCCTTCTATGTGAAATTAAGTTCTGTGTATCTTCTTTGATGCAGTTTTCTTTCTCTGGTTGTTGTTGTTTTTTGAGGGTTAATATTTCACTGATTGTTGAGTCATATTTTGTCTGGATATCTGAGGCAGGAGATTGTCATTTCTTATGCCTGTTCCGAACTCCCCAATTGCCATTTCTTATCTTTCTTGTTGTTCAAGTCACCATATTCTGGAACAAAAAAATTTTGCTTTTAATTATTTATAATAAGAAATCGCATAACAAGTCATGTTATTATTTCAGAGTTCCTCACTGAGGTTGAGATACGAGTACCAACCGAGGAAGTTCTGTCGTACCCTCTGGTGAACCAGCAGCCGTAGGAAATGCAAGTTATTTGCAAATTGGTCAACAAAAGCGCCAACAAGGAGGTGAAACTTACTTCTCCTAAAATCTAGTATTGAAGGACATCATCCATGTTTCATATCTTTGACTATTTACTATAAGGACTAGCCTTGCGGTAGCACTTCCCCTGGTATAAGAACAATTGATCATGTGCATTTACATTCAATTTTATACATTATCATCACTAAACGGGACAGCCTATAATTGCTACAATAACTACGAACTTACGACGTTTGGGGTTCACACGAGACTACTTTTCATGATTTTTAACAATCAATATTAGAATCTAAAGTTATCTATAAGTTCTATTACAACATCTATAAGACGATTACATTATCTATAAGAACTGACAACCGGTGGGGTGTCAGAGTTCTAGAGTGGAGACCGCGAACTGGTAGGAGTAGTGTCGGACGCCCTGCTGCCCGCTGGAGAGACGACCTAAAAAAAGTAGCGGAGAGCGACTGGATGAGGAAGGCCGAGGATAGAGTTTTGTGGCGCGCCTTGGGAGAGGCCTATGTTCAGCAGTGGACGATGATGATGATGATGATGACTATTACAAAATAGAATTTAGTTTGTTTGTTTGTTCGAGTATCACGCAAAAACTACTGAACCAATTTTGATGAAACTTTTTTTGCTTGATAGCTTATGATCTGACTTAAAATCCGGTATGTGATTTATGCGGACGAAGTCGCGGGTAAACGCTAGTAGGAGATAAATCCAAACCTGCGGATTTCATGTTACCTCGTCCCCCGTAAAAAGTGGCAGAAATGTTTGTTAGTAGAATTACAAGCGTAACTAGTCCCTATATAAGTAGTCAACGTTTCATATATTTTTCATTTTTGATCCAAATGTGGAATTGCCGTCCACCGAAAACTAATGCTATATTCTGTCAGAACTTGTCAATCTAAGCATTTATTATAATGGCTCTCACCGATCCCCGCTACCCAATCCGCCGCGTAGCCCCAGCAACGTCCTATGCCGAGGTCCGTACCCCTCTGGGGTGCCCCTAGGTCGGTTGCTTAAGTTCATTCATTTGGCCCGGTAGACCCTTCGTGGTCCCTCCAATAGTCCGCAGTAAAAAGCAGTAATAGCTCCCTGAGCTAAGCGGTAATAGTCATTTCCAAAAAAGAATAAAAAATTATAATGGCATGACAGCTGTGCTGTAGCTGTAAGTTTTATAACATCAAAAATATGAAAAGGCGGAATGCTGAGACAGACTAAGTTCTAACAGAATATCGATTTTCTTTTTGGCTTGCTCTTTCGCGTTTTGGACCAAAACGAATGATGTCTTTTATTTCATTATTATGAACAATGGTTACCAACCTCTCCCTGAACGCCAGTCTTATCCATATGGCATTGTATGGTGTTGGATGTGGCTAACTGATTGTTGATGTTGATGTCCATCAGCTGTTTAGAAACATCCTGTAACGAAAAGTATTCAAACATTATTTAAAGAGCATAGATAAAATCAAAAAGTATTGAGTGAAATTATCAAAGAGCGTAGTCTCCCATCGAGCATTTGGTATGGCATTTCCTAAATCATAGCTCAGGTATAAAAAATAAAAAATCTATGTTTCTTAATTCACTAGGAAGTTGTACAATTTTTAAAACCTAAAAATGACCGTGCTATAATTATTCAAAAATTCAAATTCAAAATAATTTTATTTCACAAAGTCCATAGATTGTTAGTATACATAAACTTAAAAACTATATTAGTACAGTATTATCATATTGTACAACAATAGTCCTATATCTACATAGCCTATTTTCTGATAGAGGGGGCAGCGGAGGTGTAGTTTCGTCCAGTGCCTCCAGAAGGGACAGTGTGGCCGGTTTGAAATGGTGTTCAGGAGACTGTTGGTGCTACTTTGGACGCGACGCATCAGGTAGGCGACTCTACTGCGTATTATGGCGTGAAAGGAAGTCACACTTGCCGCCGCGAACATCCCTGACGCGCTGCAAAACCTCGGAAGCCCCATCAGCATCCTGAACCCATTATTATACTGGATACGCAGAGCATTGTAGGCTCTCTGACCCACAGGCTGTACGTGTACATCGACTGGCAGAAAGCTCTGAAAAGTGTACACTTTACCTCCTCAGTGCATCGTGCAAACCTGCGTGCCAAAATATTACAGCGCACCGTCAACGCCCTGCGCTCCCGCTACATGTCAGAGTTGTCCTTAAGGTCATCGGTGACCCAGTGTCCCAAATACTTGAACTCGTTCACCTTTACAAGTGGCGATTTCCCGCCATCCGGATAATACAGGGTGTTCGGTAGTTAAATTTGTTCCTTCAGAATATTAAACTGAAAAACTTTCACTATGGGTCCAAATTAGAAACTACGAAAGAAAAATATCTGCTTTTCCATACATAAAACTGCTGTACTACTCTATTCAAAGGTATGAAATAAACACTGATTTTTTGCGATTTCGGTGTTAGTCGCATAGAGAAAGTTATTCAGTTTGATAGTTATCACCTTAAAAAGGAACGTACCAAACAACCTGTGTACTTCAAAATCTAAGAATATTAAAACATATACAGGGTGTAACAAAACACCCTAGTACTACTTAGGGTTGAAACTCATCTGACAGCACCGCATCGCCTTTTTCTGTCGCTCCATCTTTTTGGTACGTCATTTGCTCGAGCAAATAAGGCAGACGGAACGCCAACGGACGCCGCAGCACCGCCGCGCGCGATCGCGTTCCGTCTACCTTATTTGCTCTAGCCAATGACGTTCCTGAGTGACAGAAAAGGATGGAGCGACAGAAAAAGGCGATGCGGTGCTGTCAGATGAGGTTCAACCCTTAGGGGGGTTTCGGATAAAAAACCTTACTCCGTTGTTTTACATGTTAATTTTAAATAACATTGTAAAGAAATTATTGAAAATGACAAAATACACGTTTAGATATAATTGGTAACATTTACCATTTACTGTAAATAATTTAATGAATTAGCACTGCTCAGAAATATTTGGACACCTTAAGTGCGATTTTTGAAAATCATACGAGCGACTTGGCAGTAGAAAGATGCATAATCTCCATAGTAATTTTGACACTTTCTAATGCCAAGTCGCTCGTATGATTTTCAAAAATCGCACTTCTTGTATGCTACGATATAATCCCCGCAAGTTGATATTGCGATGGAACCTTGTCACAATAACAGCTGCGTGACGTCATCAAGCACGGGCTGACCTTGCGAACGGTACTGATGGTGCACAGTCGACTACGTCAAAATTACGTCACCAAGATGGCCGCCAATCGCAATATCAACTTGCGGGGATTATATATCTGATGGCGACCGACTGTACCATACTTTTCATATACTTACATATATGGTATCTATACTGTGTTGTACATTTGTATACTGTGCTATAAGCATAGACATGAAGTGCGATTTTTGAAAATCATACGAGCGGTTTGGCAGTAGAAAGATGCATAATCTCCATAGTAATTTTGACATTTTCTACTGAAAAGTCGCTCGTATGATTTTCAAAAATCGCACTTATGAACTCTAGCGATAGACAAGCAAGTTCAAACCATAGATATCCAATAGAGGATTGCGCTGTGCCAAATTATCTTTCATAGATTCATAGATTCTTTATTGTACACAAAAACATAGTTATGAAAAAAATTACAATAAGTCGTGATTTACAAAGGCGAGCTTAACTCTAAAAGAGTTCTTTCTCTCGGTTTAATCAAAAATAATCCATAGCCCAAACACATAAAAACTATTTGGCACGCATAAAGTTGACCATGCTAGAAGAAGGCATGAGTTGTACCCGGTGTCCCATTCTACTTTTTTTTTTTTTTTTTTTTTAATAATGTGCTTTACGGCACTGGATACCAGTCCTTTTGTGCCACTCGTATTATTTTTATTTTATTTTCCTTTTCTTTTGTTATAATTTTTCAACTGTGTTGTTTATAAATTTATATATTGGTCCAAACAGTTTCACATCCGATAAAATATCCTTCAGATCTCGAGGTACAGCTGCACTTCCGTACACTTTTGCAATGTCATCCACAAGCACCAAACGGGCAACTCCAAAATGTTGACAGTCCATAACAATGTGATTCAGATCAGCATCATCTTGATTACAATATTTACATTTGGTGTTCTCAACCATCTTCAGTCGATGCAGGTGAGTGGGTACTTGGCAGTGACCAAATCTCGCTCGGTTTATTATTGTTATCTGCCTTCTACTGTTTACATCCTTATTTTTGTGATACCAAGGATGGGCGGGCGGACTTCCTTGGATGTTGGCATACCATGTTCCCTTTGTTTTGCTAACCTCTAACCAGTATTCTATCCAAAACTCTTTCAGGGCCTGCGACAGATGCACATGGAAGTCGGTGTATGGAATTTGTAATGTCCCAGAGTGATCTTCGTCAACATCTCCTCTCGCTGTTTGGTCTGCGATTTCGTTCCCGGAGATACCTCGGTGAGAAGGTACCCACATGAGCTGAACTTTTTTACCTACACAATGTAAGTTATGAAGCAATTGTTTAATATTATAAATAATATAGTTTGTATGATGTCTAAAAGAAGTACTTTCCAAGGCCATCAAAGCGCTTTTAGCATCCGTCAGTATCATAATGTCTGTCACATCCATCTCCATAATATAGAGTAGTGCTCTGTAAATAGCATAGCATTCTGCTGTAAATATGCTACACAAGCTGTCAATTTTAAAGCATCTAGTAATCTTTTTATGAGGATCATAAAAAGCTGATGATACACTATTTATAGTTTTAGATCCATCAGTATAAATTCTGTAGCATTGTATATCCTCTAAGTACATAAGTAAATCTATTTCATTGTCAAATTTCTGAGTATGTATATATACATTATTAATGCCCATTAGAGCTTGGTAATCTATTTTATACATAGGCCAAGGTTTAACTTTATACATATTTACAGTTAGAAAATGAATATGCATACAAATTCGTAGAAGTTCAGGTGTATGTCCAGACAAAATTAAATTGGAACTGATATAGTTATCAGAGGAAGTAAGCTGAAGTGCTTGGCTTGGGAAAACTCTGTCCAAAACACAAGTATTGTCAGAAGCTATCAACTTTAAGCAAAACTTTTCTGCAATCTGTAAACGTCTAAAAATTAATGGAGGAATACAAGCTTCACATTCCATGGCATTGATTGGAGTGGAGCACATTGCTCCCGTTATAATTCTCAAGGCTTTATTTTGTATTACATCTAATTTTCTTAATAGTGATAGATTTGAATTCATGTATGCCATAGTACTGTAGTCAAAATGACTTCTGACAATACTTTTGTATAACATAGATAGAATGCATGGGTCTGAACCCCAGTGTACACCAGCTAAAGATCTCAAAACATTTAGACCTCGTGAAGAATTTTTTAAAAGTAAATGAATATGATTTTTAAATGTCAATTTAGTATCCAAACAAACACCGAGGAACTTCTTTTCATCTAGCCAGGGCAACCTGGAATTATTATACATTAAATCATCTGAACAAATATCAAACTTTTTACTAAAAATCATTGCTCCGCTTTTGTTTGGACTGATTTTTAATTTTAATTTATTGTTATAAAAATTGTGAATTTGGTTCAAAGCTCTATTTAAATCATTTACACCAATATTTACATTTTTATTTACAGTATATACAAGTAAATCGTCAGCAAATTGCAAAAATTGAACATTCTTTTGTTTCAAATATTTAGTAATCTGACAGGTGTATAGGTTGTATAAAAGTGGGGAGATGGTAGCCCCTTGCATTGTACCTTTATACACCTGTCTCGGGCCATGAATTATATTATTAAACTTAAGATACATTGTTCGGTCATAAAGAAAATTAAATATCCATTTACAGAGTTTACCTGGGATCCCGATATCAGCTAAGATGGAAATTAAAGTAAAAGGATCTACATTATCAAATGCTCCTTGAACATCGAGAAATACACAAATAGTAGCTGAATGACTATGAAACGAGTTTTTAATGTCAGAAATTAAAGCTGTGAAGCTGTCTATAGCACTATAACCTTTTCTAAAACCAAATTGCTGGCAAGGTAAAATGTTTTTAGATTCTGTATAGTAATCTAATCTAGTCTTAATCATGGATTCAAAAATTTTACCTACACAAGATGATAAAGATATGGGCCTATAGGAATTACCCTCATTAACTGGTTTATCTGGCTTTAATATAGGAATTACACATTGTGTCTTCCACGATCTTGGTATACAATTAGAATCCCATAGCAAATTAAAAATTTGAAGCAAAACTTTCTGCCCTTTTATGTGCATGTTACGAATAAGAGCATATGGAATATCGTCCAAACCAGGCGTAGTATCTTTTCTTAACTTTAGGGCTACATTAAATTCTTGCCAAGTAAATGGTAAAGATAGAAAAACACTCTCAGAATTACCATTATGATTAAAGAAATGTTGTAACGAATTTTCATCTATTTCATTTTCAGGAGCTTGAGGAGCATACTTATCCATGAAGGAAGGGATCCATTCATCATTTCTCGGAAGCTTTGGTGTAGATACTCTCTTGAATCTTCGAATATAATTCCAGATTTTGCTAACAGGTGTGTATCTATTGAAGGATTCACAAAGGTTTTTCCAACTACATTTCTTTTTTTCACTCAATAATCTTTTTTTAAAAGCATCTAATTTCTTATATTGAATATAATTTTCAATCGTTGGATTAGACCTATAAAAATTTAGTGCTTTTTTGCTATTTCTAACTGCGTCTAAACAATCACTATCCCACCATGGTACTGGTTTCCTTAAAACATATTCTGTTGACTTTGAAATTTTTGGTACACAAATATCTTTAACTTTATATAAAATTTCACAAAATTCATTATACGTTTTTAAAGGATCTGTTGGATCAATCAATACGTTTTCAAAAGCTTTTTCTGTCTCTAAAGAAAATGTTGTCCAATCTACTTTATTATACAGATATCTTTCAACTGGTTTACCAATTTCATATTTTTCAGCACATGTATGGACATCAATAATGATTGGATAATGGTAGCTACCCATGGGATCATCGTGTACACTCCAATCACAAAGAGGAGCTAATGACGGACTAACACATGTGATATCGATAGCAGAAGGATTATGTCCTGTTCTACCTACTGTAGTTACAGATCCAGTATTCAAAATACATAGGTCACATTCATCTAATATGTTGTAAACCTCATTACCTCTACTATTATTTGATAAACAACCAAAGGAAATATGGTGAGCATTAAGGTCACCTGAAAGCAAAACTGGTTTAGGTAGATTACTTATTAAGCGTTTGAGAGTACTACCCTTGAATCTTCCACGTCCCTCCTTAGGAGGTGGAGCATAAGTACATAAGATTGTTAAATTACCTAAATTTGTTTGTAATATGATTGATACACATTGTAAATAATCAAAAAATTGAATTGGGTGAACAGTATACTTGAGATTATCCTTTACTAAAATACCTACACCACAACGTCCATCTTTATCACACTGATTTATGAAGACGTAATTTGGAATCCTGGGAGTGTTGTTCTGTCTCAACCATGTTTCATTTAATAAACAAATGTCTATGTTATGATCAAATAAGAAATTGATTAGTAAGGGTTTTTTATTAATTACTCCTTCAATGTTAAATTGGCAAATTCTAATAAATAAATTATCCATACTTTTTGAATGTTTTGACTAGAACTTCGTGTATTATCGATGAATTAAGTGATCTACTCTCATTACCCAGAGTTACTAAAGCTCCGACCAAACCTTTGCAAATGTAGTCATTTTTTAATATTTCTCTTATTATAGTTTTTCTGTAGGAATTTCATCATTATCATTTGATTTATTTTCAGTATTTATTTTAGGAATTAATTTTGGTTGTACAACCGGTTTTGGTTGCACTTTTGGTTTCATTGGTGGAAAATTTGTCGTATAATTTTTCATAATGTTATCTGAATTGTTGGTGTTGGTCAGAGCCTTAGCATAAGACACAACATTCTTTTTTTGTTCCATTTTTTGTCTTTTAACTGGACAATCACGCGAGATGGCTAAGTGCGCACCTCCACAGTTAATACATTTCATAACATCCTCATTAGTGCATTTAGAAAAATGATGCTCCTCTGAGCATATCGAACACTTTTGTTCGGCTTTGCAAATTTTCGCTCCGTGATTAAACTTGAAACATTTGTAGCATTGCATCAGAGGCGCAACATACTCAAATACTTTATATCGGAAAATGTCTAAATAGACATAGTCCGGTAACGTGTTTGCCAAAAAAGTTATACTGACGGAGCCAAAAGCCTTGATTCCGCCTCCCTTCTCCCGTTTAGTAAAACGTCTCACATTAACTACTTCAAACTCACAAGTGAGCTTCTTAAAAAGTTCCTCGTTACTAATGCTCGTGGGCACGAAGCGCAACACGCCGATCGTCTCCACAGCCCTTGCCGGTATGAAGGCTTTCATCTCATGTTTTGTCAGAAAGTGGTCATTTTTCAAAAAATTGTTAGCGTTGCTTGGGTGGTTGAACGTTACACAAATTTTATGTGCATTAATTCTTTTGATATTGCACACACCCTTGATCTCATTTTTAAATAAGTTAGCAATTAACAATGGATTATTATTGCCAATTTTTTCTCCATCCTTGGTACTTTCGACGAAGACATTAAAATCGCCACTCACCTGGGATTCAGGATATACTCGTTTGTAGCCAGGCTTTACATACGGCTTGTAGAAGTCATCGTCGGTGGCAGCTGCAGCGGCAGACTCCGAGGGACTCCTGCTTCTCCTATTCGGGAGCTTTCTTTTCTCTTTGCCAGAGGGGACCTCCCCGTCCCCGTCCGGCATTTTTACTTTTTACAATATGTACAATAATCAATAGAAAGGTATGTACAATAAGAATAAATTGAAATAATTAAACATTAACTAAATAAAAGAAAATTTTCGAGAAAATTTTTAAAATTTCGCGCCTATATTCTTCAAACGCCCGCCAAAGAATCGTCCCATTCTACAGTGTACTGGTGTTGCCATATGTATATGTTATGATTTCAGCCGAATTGGTAAGATCAAATGAAGCAAAAATGTATCAAATCTTTTTAAATTATTTATGTGTTGCAAAGCCGTGGTAGTAAAAAAGAAAAAAATTGACAACCCAATCTGCCATATTATTTGAAATTGCCGCTAGCCGTAGCCGCTAGCCGTCAAATTAATTTTTATTATTTTTTATCCACATTTTATATTAAAATGGTTCGTATTTGCTTAATCGACGGCTGTAAAAGCAAATATTTTCCAGATTGTGGCTTATCGTATCAAAGGTTTGTATTTTTAATATGTTTAAGTCTTGAAAATATTAAATTAGTTAGGGTAACAACAAACATAGAAGGTAAGCATCGGAAGCAAACAAAATTTTAGTTGCATTAAAATCCAATCCTTCATATACCTACATTATGACATAGAAGGTGTTCACACGGCAACACATCAAGCTATACAAAACCAACATAAGCTGGCCGCGCGTAGATCGAATAACGTGTAACGTCGCGCGGCCAGCTTATGTTGGTTTTGAATAGCTTGATGTGTCGCCGTGCGTACACACGGCGTCATTATAAGTTACGCGACCTACCCGCGGCCAGCTTATTTTGGTTTTGTATAGCTTGATGTGTCGCCGTGCGTACCTACCTATGCGTTTAGGGTGAGAAGTTGTTTGTTTGTTTGTGTGTGCCAACGAATGTTCCCATTTATCTCCAAAACGGCTTGACCGATTTAGATACGGTTTTCTGCAAAGGGTTTGTGATTTGATTAAGGGTGGTTCTTAGATAGGTGTTACGGTGTTCATTTGCCAAGAAAAATATTAACTATATTTTTCTTTCGTAAAATGACTTTTTGCGCATTTACACCGAAACGGCTTGACCTTATACTGAATGATTTTTTTACCGTTTCGAAACTTTCAGGGGTGGTTCAGACCATCAAACTGAACAACTTTTACTATGCGAGCAAACTTGAAATCGTAAAAAGGAAAACATAGTAAAAGTTATTCAAATTGATGGTCTGAACCGCCTAAAAGTTTCGGAACGGTAAAAAAAACAGACGTGCTATTTTTGAACATCACAGGAGCGACTCGGCAGTAGAAAATTTTAAAATTACTATGGAGATTACGCATCTTTCTACTGCCGATTCGCTCGTATGATGTTCAAAAATCGCACTTCAGGGTGTTCGCGTTAGGTCCGCCACACACATACGGAATTGCAATCCAGAATTCCAAATCAGGATTGTGATTTTGTACAGGATTTGACAGCTGCGCAATTCCGAATGCAATTGTGGAGGGGGAAATCCATACGAAATCGTAATCCTGTTTCAGGATTCCGGATTGCAATTCCGTATGTGTGTGGCGGACTTTAAGGTATTATTATATTAGGATAATTTATTTCATAAATTCTTAGTAGGTAGCTACAGATTTACACCTCTACTATGCAAACACCAAGATTCATCTCGATCAGGTAAGAAATAAAGCCCCTAGGAGTCTTGAAAAATTTAAACTTTTAAAGTCGAATATCTAGCTTAAAACAGCAGGCTAGGAGATTGTGCCAAATAAGAAAGTATGTTTGTAATGACGTGTTCTATCGATATGCAAAGTTTTAATGTTGGCCACGCGAAATGATAAAAATTCGAAGAAAAAAAAAAAGGTATCGCAGAAATGTTCCAACCCCGAAAGTAGGTAACTACAGATTTACACCTCTTCTATGCAAATACCAAGTCTCATCTCGAACAGATGAGAAATAAAGCCCCTAGGAGTCTTGAAAAATTAAAACTTTTAAAGTCAAATATCTAGCTTAAAACAGCAGGCTAGGAGATTTTTCCAAATAAGAAAGTATGTTTGTAATGACGTGTTCTATCGATATGCAAAGTCTTAAGGTTGGCCGCGCGAAATTATAAAAATTAGAAAAAAAAAATTAAAAAAAGTTTAGGTATCCCAGGCTCCATATAAAAATGTTCGTACCCCTTTATAGCTGTTTATGTCAATCGCTGCAGTACAGTGCATTTTCAAGCTCGGTTCAGTTCAGCGTTTTCCGTGGAAATTTGTTGGCAACACTATTTTCATTCGTCGACAGTGTTGCCAACTCAGTGGATTCTCCACTAAAACTGGTGGTTTGGATCCCCTTTTAGTGGAGAAATTTTGCGTTTAGTGGCTGGTGGTTTTTTCTAGTGGTAAAAATGGGAAAATTTAATTTCAAGAGAGCTATTTTTGAATCTTGCACAGCCTAATTCATACTCGAAAATGTGTTAAGCTTTTAATTTATTTTATTATTTATTTAACAAATGTATTACATTGCATTACAGTTAAAACCGTTAAGTTTATTCATTATTCGATCATGATTTTGAAAGTGTATGATTCAAAAATAGCACTGCAATTAGTAGGACAGATGATCACTCAACCACTATGCCGATTTACTTATTATTTACAAAACAAAACTAGAAATATATTTGGTAGATACACATAAACAACTGTTCGCTGTCGAGACAGCAGAGCCATGGGGATTCGAAGCCAAGCCAAACCTTTCTTTAAGGACCTGGGTTCATATTAATTGATCCAACAAGTTATGTCCTTAGCTGTGTGTGCAGCGGAGAAATGCCGCCAGCATAATTGTCACTTTTGGTCTATGTACGGCCAGAAGCGAATAAGTTTATTTTCTTAATGTTATTTCATTACTTTGTTTAGTTAAGTTATATTTTAGGACTTACAAATAAAGCATTTATAATTATGCATATGCTCACGACGAGGCAGTCAGAGATATTCTCCTCAGAACATCCACATTTCACTAGTACCGAAAATCTGTCCAGTGTGACGGGGAGTGAGCCCGTCGCCACTTGTAAAGGACAGTGGGTACAATACAATCCAAATTGAAACATGCAGGTTTCCTCACGATGTTTTCCTTCACCAAAAAGTCAGTGGTATTAGGTACAAATGGTACATCAATTCAGAAAAGCTCATTGGTACGAGTCGACCTGGACCGAACCATCCCCTTCTCCAAGGAGGTTACTCGCCACTGGACCACCACGGCACGGCACTTACAAATAAATGTTACAAAATATGTATACTAAAGGGTAGATTAAAGGTAAAAACCCATTGTTTTCTTGGTTAGTGGAAAATTTAGTGATTATGAGAGTAGGGTCACTTTCTGTTAGTGGTTTTCTGGTGGTTTTAGGAGTTGGATCTGGTGGAGAGCTAATATAACTGTTGGCAACACTGTTCGTCGAGTCGAAAAATGCAGTAATTTTCTGTCAGTTGCTAGAGGATAACGTGTGTCATTTCCATAATATTGCAGAGAGAAATAAAAATACAACTATGCCAAAAAAACTGAAAGTTGTTGTGAAGTCGCTGTACTCCCACGAAATTCGCAAAGACGTCAGCTTAGAGACCCTGAAGTCTCTGAAACTTGAGGACGCGTGGCCATTTATCAGAGATGAAATAGAAATTGAAATCGGAAGCAGTCAGTTGGTGTGCATCCCTCATATAACAGAAGCCGACTTATATAAAGTTACGTCTCTTTTCGTTCAAAACGAGAAAGAGACGAATGGCAAGATGTTCACACCGCTCGGTGAACTCAGCAAGAACGTTAACAAGGGGAAATCTAAAAATGACTATGTGAAATGGTTAGAAGAAGGCAACTTCCTCGACGCAGACTTTAAATTTCCTCATGAAAGCGTTAAGGTAAGCCTTGAACCTGTATTCTTTCAGATTTCATAACATACACTGTATAACACCATTCAGATATGACCTTGAAGTGTCCCTTGGTTGAAAACTGTTTCAAAATGGGTACATACTAAGTACACAATGATTTAAACGTTTTTTTGTAACACGTGTTATTCTAAGTGTAATTTTATTATATAGGTATCTACATAATATAGGTTTTATGGTAACTCAATACACAATAGAATCAATTATTTAAAAGAGAAATTATTTACAAGCATTCAGTATTATTTTTAAACCTCCATAGTTCCTTAACATGGTTTCAGTCCATACAAATGTTTGACGCACAATACGTGTAGACGGAATTAATAAAAGTAATATTTTATATATGGAAAAATAGTTTAGAAAATCTAGATTTCGCCTATCAAATAACATTTGCAATTTATAATATAATTACAAAATTATAGCTTTGAAAATTTTTGAAAGCTTTATATCTTCGTAATTATAATATAAATTGCAAATGTTATTTGATACGCGACATCTAGATTTTCTAAACTATTTTTTATATATACAAAGTTACTTTTATATTAATAACGTCTATGCGTATTGTGCGTCAAAGTTTTGTATAAAATTGACCCCTCTGCACCCGCCTTAAACTGGCCTTATGTTATAGTCTTCCTAAGCTATAGAAGATATACCTACTCAAAGGAAGGACTTTGAAATGAAAATCCACAAACATAATGCATAGAATGAAGGACATTAAAGTGGTTACAATTTGGTAAAGATTGTATGCCTCTTTATTTACTATTATCAGTACCAAGTTGCATTGATAATGGTTGCAACCTCTACTCAAGTTGGGAAATGACTATGGCATCGGAAAAGTCACAAGAGCAAGATGGTACCCATTAACACTAACTGCTGACGACCTACGTGGTAGGTCAGTGACAAATGGGCCGCAGTGCGCACGACTCAAACGTTGAGTCAGAGTTGTATAGCATTCCACTGTGTTAGCACTGCGCGAATATAATTGTTTTGAGCTTAGCAGTGAAAGTGTTAAATAATGTTGTTTCCTTCCTTATCCTAAAACCATCAAATAAATTTCTATTAAGTAGTTAATATTTCCATTGTCTCCACTTTTTAAAGTATTGTTTATTGGTTCTCGCCAATATAAACCCAACATTTTCATTTTGGTACTTAAAAGTAGAAAGAGAATGACTAGAAAAGGCATTAAAATTATAATAGTCGAGAAATCGAGACAGGCTCCATCTTAGAGAAAATCTAAATTTCTCTGAAAATATTCCCTATCGGTGAGTGTCTTAGTATTCATATAGGTAATTCCAAGAAGATTCTGTTGTGTCTGAACTCTGAGTGATATCATTACTCATATACTTAGCTACCTACAATTTAATATCATATGGCTAATAATTTTCCTCAAGCTGTGAATCACGTTTGAATCTTGTAATGCTTTGTTTGTATACTTATCTCTGAGCATCTAGGTATTCTTCTGTTGATAATGTTGATATTTGATGAAAAGATATTTACACTGATTGTCTAATACTTGATAAAAAATCTAGGTAGGCTTTTACTGTAATTTTTCAATCACGAATGTATCTAAAAATATTTTAATAATAAAAATTTCAAATAATTAAGTAAATTTATGTTTTGTTTGTAAAATCATTTAAAAACCCGGGCGAAATAACTAGGCACCTGGCTCGCACGTGGCTCTGAATTTGACACCCCTCCTGCTACCCCCACGCGGGACCCCGCCGCTGCCGTGCGAAGCCGAAGCATAGCATTTCAGTTACCGTTGCAGGTGTCCCTGCGCTTTAGCATTTTCGAGTTTTTCCGAGTTTTCCGAGTTTTTTATTCCGAGCCAGGTGCCAAGTTAATTCGCACGTGTTGTAAAATAGTGCAGCTTGTAGAAACATAAAGAACACTAACTTAAGAAATGTGTGTCACATTTGTTTTTTGTTTAATTGATGGCAGATTTTTCTATTGTCAGATAGTTACTATGAATATAAATTATATTTGTTGAAACAAATATAATCAGCGATTGATCCAGGAAAATTACTGGTAAATTCTTATAATAAAGTACTTTTTGGTAAATTCTAAGGCAAGGAACATATGTAATGTTGTTCTAAGGGTAAATTGTTATTTTTTTAATATTTTAGTTTGGAAACTATTTTCAGGTTTATATGCACCAAAGAGATAGTATTGGAAATATTTGGGATTTTGGAATAAAAACTTTTTAAAGTTGATTTTTTTTTATGTTTACTGGCATGATCTCTTGGTAAAAAAATATCAAAAGCCATTAAAACTAAAAAGGAAGAAAACTTTATTCTTTTTAATTGAAATATATTAAGCTCAAGGCCATTTAAGGACGGCCGCACATTATCAGAAATTTCTGACAGAAAAATTCTGACGCTCGCCGGAAGGCACTCGGTGCATACATTTTGTATTAGACCCCGCATACTGTCGGAAAAATTCTGACCGGTCGTCCGCTTCTGATGCACACCGGACGGCACCTCAGCCGGACGTCAGAATTTTTCTGACGGAAGGCGTGTTAGCCATACATTTTGTATTAGGCCCCGCACACTATCAGAAATTCGGATCAGGTATTGCCAGACGTGCGATAATTATCCTAGATATACGATATTTTTGAGTGTCATGTTCATGTGATAGAAATAAAAGTCAGGTATATTTATTTTCTGTAAACAGGTCATTTACTCAACGTTAATAGTTTCAGAGTTTTAAGCAAAATTCCGGAAAAAACAAACAGAACTTTTAACTTTTTTTGCGATTTTGTCAATTAAATTTTGTTAGCAAACCTCAGATTTGGATTCAGCACCCCAATATAGAATGGAAGAAATCAGAACTACCACAAAACTTTCCTAGTAAAAACACAATTTGACTGAATTATAGCCCCAAAAGGGCTAAGGTGGCAACACTGGGTCGATGTGCGTTGATTGAAATATGAAACACGACTGGGCTCAAAAGTTGCCGAATCAAAATTTCTGATAGTATGCTGTATATGTGTGCTTCCGGCGAGCGTCAGAATTTTTCTGTTAGAAATTTTTTGATAATGTGCGGCCGTCCTAAGGCTTTTTTCTGACAAATAGCTGCCAGATCTGTATTTCGTAGATGTAATTAAAACTCTTTGGTTGTATGAAACGATGTAAAATCTTTTTGGATTCCCAATATGTTTTTTTCATAAATATCCAATAGAGTATTTCCTATCTCTATGGTTTTTTTAACTTCTCTGGATTTATAGATTACTAGAGTTTACCCGCGACTTCGCCTGCACAAATTATATACCAGATTTTAAGTCAAATCAAGCTATCAAACAAAAAAGGTTTCATCAAAATCAGAAGCTTGAACAATAATCTTTTTTTGTAAATATTTGCAATGTACAGACACACTTTTGTTACATACATACAATATACTCACGCGACTATCCCGCAGGGGTAGGCAGAGACTACGGCTCGCCACACACTATGATTCTGACTCGCCCCATCCACTTACATACATCTCTTCATGCACTTCCGGCTTGAGGTTGCTACACACTTGTCCTTTTCAGAGAAGACCATTTATTTGGTTGTGGTAAGTTCTCCTCGAATGCCCTCTCTCAACTGTTCCACTCATATTTTGGATATATAAATCTCCTAATTGAGTCTACTCTCATTCATCCTCTGTGATCGAACCACCTAAGCATACCTCTTTCAATCCTGGTTACCACATCATTCTTCAACTTACACCCATCCCATATCACACTGTTTTTGATTTGTTCGGTCACTGTAACACCACACATGCTTCGTAAAGAGCGCATTTCCACTGCATTCACTCGACTTTCATTGCTTTTGCTCCTCCCCCAACCTCAAATTTTCTTTGCTATTTCAGGTTTGCTCCCATAGTAATAGTTGTTCAGTTTGATAGTCTGAACTACCTCCTTTTGAAACTCATTCTTTGGAACTCAGCAGTTGAAAATTTCATTACTATGAAGACCTGCAACATGCATCTCTCTACTGCTGGTATGACATCCAGGAGTGCGATTTTTTAAAGTCAAATCAGCAGTAGAAAGATGCGTATCTCCATACATTTTCAACTGCTGAGTTCAACGTATGAGATCCAAAAATCGCACTCCTGCGAAGGTTTACAAGAAAAAAAATGGCAAAGTGTGTGTCGGGTAAAAAAGGGGCATGCCGGGTACAGCTAGTTTTTTATAATAATAGTTTTTTTTATGGCTTCGCCTTTTGTTTTGTTACTTTCATTGTAACTATTTACTAGTTCTACTTCTACAGGGTTATTTGTAATTCGAAGTATTCCTTTCAGGACTTTAAGGGGCAGCCTAAATGCAATTATGTGAACCCCCATATGTGGGGTCGGAAATTAATAGTTTTCGAGATATTTGGAATTTAAGGTTTTTTACCAAAAACCCCAGTTTTTCACACATTTTCTTAAATTAAATAAAATATGCTTATTCTTTGGCGTCGATTTGAATTTTAATTCATAGATAACTCTTTTTCCGAGATTCTTTCATAAATCAATGTTCGATCATACTGAGCAATTCAAAATAAAACAATAACGATGACGGTTAATTGTTGAAAAAAAATTACAAAGTCTTGAAATCATGTTGATTTTCTCAAAAAAATTGTATGAAAAAAAGTATGCGTTTTACTGAAATAACTTCCTCGTTTTGTTAGCTTTCTAAAAAGGTATAAATGTTTTAGAAAAAAATGGAATTACAATGTCAAAAAAGGTTTTTTACTTAGTACGTGATACGTAGAGGCAACATTCTCCTGGAGAAAAATTTTACGATTTTTTTTTAGATAACATTATTTATTAATTTAAATCTACACATCTTACACAGAGTGAGCCCCTCGGTTCCATAAACATACACGCAAGCACTTTCTTAGTTCATTTGTTTTGTTACTCTTGAAGTAAAGGTAAAATCTCATTACCTCCGCTGCGTTTATTATGCGCTGCCTTAAGTCTTCCACGTCGTTCACTGAGGTTTGATAAACAAGGTCTTTCATGTGTCCCCAGACATGAAAATTACATGGCGTCAAGTCGGGGCTTCTTGCAGACCATGAATTGGCCGTCCTCTACCAATCCATCTATTCGAATAAGTTGCAAGTCGGGCCAGCAACGTAACCATTTAGGGATTGGTAGAGGAAGGCCACTCCTTGGCCTGCAAGAAGCCCCGACTTCATCTCATGTAATTTTTATGTCTGCGGACACAATGAAAGACCTTGTTTATCAAACCCCAGTAAACAACGTAGAAGACTTAAGGCAGCGCATAATAAACGCAGCGGAGGTAATGAGATTTTACCTTTACTTCAAGAGTAACTACAAATGAACTAAGAAAGTGCTTGCGTGTAACTTAGGGGCTCACTCTGAGTAAGATGTGTAGATTTAAATTAATAAATAATGTTATCTAAAAAAAATCGTAAAATTTTTCTCCAGGAGAATGTTGCCTCTACGTATCACGTACTAAGTAAAAAACCTTTTTTGACATTGCAATTCCATTTATTTCTAGAACATTTATACTTCTTTAGAAAGCTAACAAAGCGAGGAAGTTATTTCAGTAAAACGCACACTTTTTTTCATACAATTTTTTTGAGAAAAAACGCATGATTTCGTGACTTCGTAATTTTTTTTCAAAAATTAACCGTCATTGTTATTGATTTATTTTGAATTGCTCCGTATGATCGGACATTGATTTATGAAAAAATCTAGGAAAAAGTGTTAGCTATGAATTAAAATTAAAGTCGACGCCATTGAATAGGCAAATTTTTTTTATTTAAGAAAATGTGGGAAAAAATTGGTTTTTTGGTAAAAAACCTTAAATTCCAAATATCTCGAAAACTATTGATTTCCGACCCCACAATATGGGGGTTCACATAATTGCATTTAGGCTGCCCTTTAACGTCTTGAAAGGAATACGTCGAATTACAAATAAAAATAACCCTGTAGACTAGCCAGGCATAGTTAGTTAAATTTTTCTTTTCTAATGTTAATAATAATACTATTAATTATTTGTACTATTTGATTTGTTGATACCTACATAAAATACGTATGGTTTAATTTATGGTTAAGAGCTATTCCACTTTGATTTCATTTGCTAGCGAAACTACCGTTTGTTTAAATATTGTAAAATACGAAAAATTATTAGGTATGTTTGTTTTATAAAAATAAAATAAAAAATCTCTACAACTCAAGAAAACTCGACAAATCCTGGTTGATAATTCTCATGCCTCAAGAAATAATAATAACAGTCGAGACATTAGAAACCCTACTGGAAAAAGCAATATTTGGGAAGACAAGACTTTTGAATTTGTTGAAAGAGAACACAATGAATGCATAACTACATTGGTTTTACTGCACTATAAAATACAGTTTAGTATTCAAAAGGCCTTCATGCATTAACCATGCCCATTAACAATAGTCAGGTGATTGTTCAATAGTTTTAGCCTTAATATTATACCTAGTTGTTTATCTTTCATAATAATATTAAATAATACATAGAAGAGTAGCCTAGAATGGACCACCAAAGTTCTTCCTGTGTGTGCCGTACGAGGCAAGGTTTCATAAGCAGTGTTTTAGTAGGTCAACGGCTAGCCACCTATGACTGCCTGAAACATCGTTCCATTATGAAACCTTGAATATTCTGAAGGTGTGCCTGAAAAAAGTTGTCTGTGGATTTATTAGAAAAAAAAAAATTCTCCGGTCCCTATTTCAGACCAGTGAAATCCAAAAATGCCAATTTTGACATTTCTGTTTGTGTGTCTCCTCCATAGAAAATTACACCTCCCCTAGGGTGTCTGTTCTCTATAATAGTCTTGAAAACTACTGGACCGATTTTAGTGTGATTTCCTCTGTTAGACTAAAATGTAGGCTACTTTTATCGGGGTAACAATTATTATTCTTACCTAATAGACAATAACCAGTGAAAGCTTATGGCTTCGACATGCCTATATAAACGTAATAAATAAATTCAATATTCTGCATGCATGAAGTCGCAGGCACAGCTAGTCCATTTATACAATACTAGCGTTAACCTGCGACTTCGTCCGCACAAATTATATACCAGATTTTAAGTCAGATTATATGCTATCAAACAAAAAAAGTTTCATTAAAATCGGTTCAGTAGTTTTCGCGTGATGCGCGTTCAAACACACAAAGAAACTTCTTTTTTTTAATTTACAGTTTTATAATAGTGTAGACAGGGTGTAACAAAACACCCTAGTAATACTTAAGGACGTGCTTCAGACCATCAAACTGAACAACTATCAATATGGAGCCAACTTCGAAATGGTGAAAAAAAATCAGCTGTTCCATACATTTTAGTCGAGTCGGTACAGCAGCTTTGTATGGGACAGCTGATTTTTTTTTCACGATTTCGATGTTGGTTCCGTAGTGAAAGTTGTTCAGTTTGATATTCTGAAGAAGGTTTTTTTGTATAAAATAAAACAGTAGTCAAATTACTAGTTGTAAAACAGCTTCAGTCGTAATAATTTCGTTTATTGTTCTGGCTTTAGCAAGACAAATGATAGTTAAACGTACAGTAGTCAATTGTTTGTTGTAAATCAGCCGAAACAATAACATTTTATGACAGGATTTAAACTATAATTAGCTTGCTGTTCATATTGCTGATAATTCTATAAGTACTGCTAATGTAATGTACATATAGTACCTACTTGTAATCTTATCTCTGTTGCATCCACTGATAAATATGGTACTTTACAATATCAGTTAAGTGTTCAAGTTTAAAAATGTATGTTAAAATTTAAAATAAATTATATGTATAGTTGGTTTTAGAGTACCTACTTTGGATTTACTTACGCAAGGAGGTTCTCATTTATCTGGTTCTTTTTCATGATCGTGCTAGACGCATAATCGGTTCGGCTTTTCTCTAAACGAACTCTATCTATGGCATTTGTATGAGGAAAGCTGAACCGAACGTGTCGATTGCTGACCCAAATATCTGTTAAGCTCGCCTAATAAATAACCGTTTATGTTACGTACATAATGTACTACACGATAAACTGCAAGATTGCTTATTGATCTGTTTCTATGACACCATTTCGTTAACTATATGGGACGACATCGGTGAATGCTTTTGTATTGCACCATCCATTCTTGATGTTGCATTAGGCTACAAGTATTTTAATTTTATCAAAAGATTTCACCTTTTTAATTTGGAATGTGTTTCGTAAACAACTAATACTATACTCACTGGAATAAAACTAAAATAATACGTACATACATATCAAGCTCACGCTATTGTCCCATGAGGGTCCCAAGGCAGAGACTACGGCCCATCACACGCTACGATTCTGACACCGTTACGTTATCTAGCTTCATCCACTTTCATGTACATCTTTTCATGGATTTCCGCCGGTAAAAGTGCTGCCCACGGTTTTGTTAAAAAAATATTAATATAGACTCCTTCATAATATGCTGACGGTGTTTTAAGGGGACGATCAGATCATCAAACTGAACAAGTTCTGTTCCATACAAAACAGCAAAATCTACGGTAAAGGTACAGCAGTTATTTTTTTCGCGATTTCGGTGTTGGTCCCATAGAGAAAGTAGTTTAATGTGATGGTCTGATTATGCACTTAAAAAACCGTCAGCATATTAAGTTGGCCCCTGTATAATGTAGGTTCAATTATTGTTTATTCTATAAACTTACAAAACTGTATTTTCCAGATTACATTGCAAGATGAGTCCATCAAGAACAAGGTAAGGGTGATCATGGTGAACTTCTCCAGGACCATTGTCCCCAAAGATAAAGATCTTGTCAACAACATCTACTTGGATGTGGAAAACAACAAAGGTAAATTAATAGTTTAATTAACTGATGATAAAATGTCGAAATAGAGCGACTGCAACAAGAGCAATATATTATTTTCTAAGCATTTGTCATTTCCTTATCATTTTTAGGGTTCCGTACCCAAAGGGTGAAAACGGGACCCTATTACTAAGCCTACGTTGTCCGTCCGTCCGTCCGTCTGTCCTACCTATTTAGGGCTGTTACTTTTGAACCGTAATAGCTAGATAGTTGAAATTTTCTCAGATTATGCGTTACTACTGCGGATTTGTTAACAAATAATAAAAATGTAAAAAAGTAAAAAATTAAGGCGGGTTCTCAACAAGAAACTAGTTTTTTCTTCACGTTCTATCGTAAAAACGGTAATACATACAGGCTTCAAACTTAGTGTGATTATAGAGCAAACTCTACGGAATAACAACAAATATTAAAAACCGGCCAAGTGTGAGTCGGTCTTGCGCTAAAGGTCCCGGACAAAAAAAGTTTTTTTTTTCTAAGTTAATAATGTTGTGTTCTGTGGTGGTGTGGTACGGAACCCTCGGTGCGCGAGTCGCCCGACTCGCACTTGACCGGTTTTTTATTACATATTAGGATTATAATAATATAGGAGCCGTTGTTATTATAGGTAGTACTAGATACTCTTTCTTAAACTGTGCCATTGTGGTCCAGTGGCGAATAACCTTGTCTGCCGTGCAGGAGCGTCGGTTCGATCCCGGTCCAGGCCAACTCGTACCAATGTACGATTTGTAACACCACAGGCTTTTCGATGAAGAAAAACATCGTGAGGGTTACCTCACGATGTGAGGTTTACTGCATGCTTCAATTTCGAGGCATGTATTATGTATTGTATCCACTCCACTTTCCATCATAAGTAGCAACGCTCACTTCCCGTCACACTGGACAGAGTTTCGTACTACTAGTGAAATGTGGATGTTCTGAGTTTTATAGTATATCTTCGACTGTATTTATTTATGCATGATTATAATACATGTATCTATTACAGATTTGAAAGGCAAGAAATCAGTTTACATGATAACAAGTGTTTTGATGGCGAAGACCATTGAGTTCAGAGTAACACGCGGGACATCATCGAGGATCTTCCATCTTGGAACTGCTTCTCCGCTGGTCTTCGGTATCGAGGAGTTCCTGATTGGAGATGATGGGAAGCTAATTGCGAAGGTATATGTCTTTTTTCCTAATGTTTAGTGGTATTGTTGGATGGATGGATTGGAAGCCAGACACAATAGAAATCTATTGTTTTCGTCACGCGGATCCGCGTTCCGGCAGTTAAGGCGGTTGCAGAGGGGTCAATTTTATACAAAACTTTGACGCACAATACGCGTAGACGGTATTAATATAAGTGACTTTGTATATATGGAAAAATAGTTTAGAAAATCTAGATGTCGCGTATCTAATAACATTTGCAATTTATGATATAATTACGAAGATATAAAGCTTTGTAATTTTTCATACAAAATTTTCAAAGCTTTATATCTTCGTAATTATATAAGTAATAAATTGCAAATGTAATTTCATACGCGACATCTAGATTTTCTAAACTATTTTTCCATATATAAAATATTACTTTTATAATTTCCATCTACGCGTATTGTGCGTCAAACGTTTGTATGGACTGAAACCACCTTAAGAGGTTAATACTGGATCGGACCTAGTTCAACAAACAAGATATAATTTATGTCCAAGTGGACCTAGTAGCTGGCAAAAGCTACTATGATATAAGTAGGTACTTAGTTCGTTTTCTCAAAGTTTAAAATTGAAAAGAAGCCTTCTAAGTGAACAAGTTGGTTTAGAAACGCCATGCATTCTTGAAGGCATGTTTTATGATGGAAATAAGTTTCGCAATGAATATTGGTTAGGATTCTGTTAAACTTTGTTAAAACATACCTTTAGGTATGGTTAAAACTCCAGAGGTATAAACAAACGAAACAATAAAGTATTTCAAAGGCGACGTTAACTTCTCGAAACTTGTAAACTCATATATTCCGTGTCGAAACTTCAAACGCTTTCGTAAAATTTTTATTTGTTCTTTGGTTTGATTCTGTATAGGACCTTCCATCTAGTTCTTTATTGTTAACTAGATGACCGCAGCAAACTTCGTACCGCCTTAGAATCTTCCCGACACACACTTGGCCGTTTTTTTAGGCTATGTTCATCACGGATAATGTAGCATTCTAATGGTGAAAGAATTATTCAGATCGGACCAGTAGTTTCGGAGCCTATTCATTAGAAACAAACAAAAAATCAAATCTTTCCTCTTTATAATTATACTAGCGGTCCGTCCCGGCTTCGCACGGGTGGACATCTAATCTTTTCTAGCAATAAATATAGCCTATGTTACTCAGGGTGAATGTAGCTTTCTAATGGTGAAAGAATTTTTGAAATCGTCACAGTCGTTTTTGAGTTTATTATTACAAACATACACACAAAAATACAAATCTTTCCTCTTTATAATATTAGTATAGATAGTATAATTATATAAGTCGCAATTTACTCCATCAGACGTGTTGCCGAAACAATATAATGGCGATCCAAATACGATATACTTCTTCTTGAGAGATGATCAGAGGCTGGTCCTTAGTTATACCTACCTATGGTCTAAGTCAAGAACACATGCGCAATGCGCACTAGGCGGTCAGGCCACTTCAGCCTTCACAGGCAGTGGGTCGTCATCGCGATCAGGCTATACCCTTGATCTTCACTAACCATGCACAGACACATCTTCGACGTTTTTGTCTTACTATAGTGTAGTTAGCATCTAAACTTCTTGTCGATCTGCTGCTAATTACGTGTGTCAAGTCACGTAGGTACTGTCACGCGGGTTGTTCCTCGTTCAGGAACAAAAAAACAACGGGTTGCACTCCGGGAGTGCCGGCAGAAGTGAAAACTTGAAAATATAAAAGTACTATCATTTATGTGGTAAAATACATTATTCATTTATTGCGTTATCGTACACAAACATGACAATTTATGCCGCTTAAACGAAACAGCAGGAACAGGCATACATTTTCGCCGCGCGGTAGAAAGAGAGGGGGATATGTCTGACCAATATTCGATCAGGGTGACGTCACGGTCCTGACGCGAGTTTAACATTTTTTACCCATACCAAAAAGTGCACAACGCCGCTAAAGAAGTTTTTACTTTAAAAATATAGGATCCCACTGTAGGGCCTCCTCTAACGAATAAGGGTGAGTAGGGGTGGGCTAAACTGTATCACGCTGGCCTCGTGTGGACTGGAGGCAAGTTAGCCGTCGACATTATACTGACAGAATTTTCAAATCGGCTTCATAAGCCTGTGACCTGGCTTAAGATAGCTATCGGAGTCCAGTGGCGCCCTCGTCACAATAATAAAGATTTCTCAATAAAGAAAGCCAACTTGCACGCGAATGGAGCTTATGGACGCTGCCGGTAGTGCTATCCGTGTGGCAAAATACTGGGCTGGAAAAATATAAAACGACATGCCATCGACTCGATAGAAGAATAAAGAAAGCCTAAATTAAAAAAGTTCCCAACAGATAAACTACAAAAGCCTTCAAGCCATTGTTATACAATACTTTCATCGGTTCTAAACATTCCACTTTTAGATAATTTCGAATACAAACAAAAGCGGGCGTCTTTTTCTTTTTTCGAAATTTGTATGTTTAGACCATAAAGGTATCATATAGAGGAACTGACAGCTGAGAGAGCGAGATATACCTAGCGGCGCCACTGTATAATAGAAAGAGATACGTGACGCGAGGCAATAGATCCGTTTTTGGGAACTTGTCGGCACAATCGACTGGGTATTTACCCATAAAGTTATTATACCTGTCGGAATAGAGTAACTGACATGAGTTGTCAAATGAAACCGTTTTTTGTGCATTTGTCGGCACTTATCGGACCCTAAAACTTCGAGTTCTGTGTATAATTGTGAATCTAACGTGAAATCGTAGGTAATTTAATGAAATAGTGTTAGTATATTTAACAAAATAATCTGCGACATAACTTTAGATTCACTAATTATACACAGAACTCGAAGTTTTAGGGTGCCGATAAGTGCCGACAAATGCACAAAAAACGGTTTCATTTGACAACTCATGTCAGTTACTCTATTCCGACAGGTATAATAACTTTATGGTTTAGACCTTTAAAAAACCTATAAAAGTATTCTATGAAAATAGCTTGAAGGCTTTTGTAGTTTATCTGTTGAGCACTTTTTCAATTTAGGCTTTCTCTATTGAGAAATCTTTATTATTGTGACGAGGGCGCCACTGGACTCGAATAGCCCTCTTAACGAATAGTTACACACCGCCACCGCCATCTGACGGAACTATCCGGGACCAACAGGTGCCTTCGCTTCCAGTAGGAGACAGCAATTAGCGTGCAACGAACAGGTGTGAGTAGTACAAACACATAACTCACAACCACCCGGTATCAATCACGCACCTCTCTGCGTCTACGCATTGTGTTAGACTCCGCCCACCTACCGACCAACTTAGTTGGACCCCCGATACCATCACAGGGTAACACAAATAAGGATCTTCATCCACCGGCTGATGTGCAAAAGCCGACGGGAAAAAATAGGCCTAGATTGTTTTTCTACAAGTTTTTAATTCGCTTTAAGAATGCCAAAGGGTCAAAAATCGCCTGAAAAATCGCCAAAATCCGGGCTGAGCTACTCAAATCCCGATGTGAGCAGTCTACAACGAGACCGTGAACTGGAATTAGAGTATGTTAACCAAAGGCAAAGGCCAAAACGTCCCAGAACCAACGAAGAGACCAGTCCGAAAAAGAACCAAGATATTGCACTCAAATCCTTTCAGGACTCCATAATGTCAATGTTAGGTACCTGGAAAGAGGAGCAGAAAGCTATGTTTGGTAAATTGTGTAGTGATATCAGCGAAGTGAAGTCGCAAAACGCCCAAATCAAAAGCTCTTTTGTGGAGATAGAAAAAAGCGTAGAATTCCTCTCCAGGAAGTATGATGACGCCATATTCCGAATAGAAACATTAGAAATGGAACGCAAAAGCCAGTTCAATTACGTTAAAAGCCTGGAGGAGAAAATAGAAAATCTGCAAAGAAACACCAAAATGTCGTGTCTGGAGATCCGGAACGTCCCGTTGATACCAAATGAAACTAAAAATGACCTAATTCGCACTGTAAAAAATACCTGCAATTCGCTACAGCTTCAACTTCAGCCCAACGACGTAAGAGATGTCTTCCGAGTAAAGTCTAAGCTAGGAAAAAGTGCCATTGTTGCAGACCTAGCCACCGTGTCACTAAAAAACAGTGTAATCAAATCAGCAAAAGCCTACAACAAACAACACCCTACCAGCAAGTTGAGCTCCACCGAATTAGGGTTTGAAGGAAATCCAGTCCCTATCTATGTATCGGAAAATCTTACTGACAAAGGTCGTCGTCTATTCTATCTTGCCCGGGAAGTTGCAAAAACGGAGAACTTCAAGTACTGCTGGACAGCCAACGGAAGAATATACATGAGGAAATCTGATGGAGCCCCTCATATAATAATAAACAACGAAGAACAGCTAGAAGCATTCAAAACAACCGTGTGACTAGTATACCTACTTCCCTTAAACCCTATAGTTTTTCAATGTACTGCATGCTGCTGTTATTTATCTGCGCTAAAATTATATAAATTAACTTCAAACATTGTAACCTTTACTAGCCTATTATTAAGTTATATACCTATTGTAAAAATACTACACACGACTCCAACACATAATAACAACCTACTGTCCCACCTAACACACAATATCTATAATATAAACAATAACACAAACATGCCAGTTCACCTAACACAACAAACACATAACATACCTACACTCTCAGGTTCAAACCAAGAATCTTATTATCATACATCCCATTTAAGTTTATCTATCATATTATATAAGGACATAAATATCACTCATCCACACAAAAAAAATACATTATTTATTAAACGAATCTCACAACACCAACAAACAACACTCTGTAAAATATCTATTGTCCAACCAGCCTGTGTCATTTATAGAATAATATGTTTTAAAATTCGATACTATTAATGAACAATTAACCAATAATATAGATCAAATTTCACCCGGCCAATCGTATCAATGTAACCCTGAATCATGCCTTCCACTCCTACCAAACATACCTAACCAAATAAAAATCTTATCACAAAATATTCGTAGCATAAACAAAAACATGTCACAACTTGAAGTATTGATTGCAAGGCTAGGGTTCCACAGTGATGTTTATGTCCTAACTGAATGCTGGAATAACAAAACTAAATATTTTCCTAAACTTTTAAATTACACTTTGTCCTATACAAAGAACAATACTAACCAAAACGACGGAGTTGTGGTCTATGTGAGGAAGGGTTTAAATTTTTTGGTCGACGAACAATCTATTCAATACGGAACCTGTCTTTCCATAAGGTTTGGTACACACACGGTGGTAATTGGTGTTTATCGCTCCCCTGCTAAAAATGACACGGCCTCAATACAAAATTTCCTACATTCATTAAATACAATTCTTAGTAAGTTCAGTTCATTCAAAAACATTTTACTGGTGGGAGACCTTAATATAGATATTAAATCGGAAAAGCCCGATAGTAAACACCGTGAATATTTAGACCTTTTAGCATTTCACGGGCTTTTACCGAGCCACACGTTTTATACAAGGGAAAATAGTTGTCTCGACCATTCCATGGTCAAATCTGCCATACCTGTTGTCACAGCAGTTATGGACTCACCCATAACAGACCACGCGGCAGTTCTAACAGCACTCCAAACGGGTGATAGAACGAAATCGGAAAGCAATCGCTCAGTACATAGAGTAGACCTGGATGCACTCGTCACAGCCATGAATAAAGCTAACTTTGACTGTATCCTGGAATCAAATAATCCAGACTGGGCTTCAGAACAACTAGTAAATTCAATCTCCAAGTCTATCAAAAATAATACCATAACCACAAAAATTCCCAAACGGCAAGAAATTCTAAAACCCTGGATCACTTCAGGACTACTTAAATCTATGAGGAAACGAGACAAACTACATCTACTAACTAGAAAATACCCGTATGACCTAGAACTTAAACTACGCTACAAAAAATACAAAAATTGCTGTAACAACCTTCTGAAACGTCTAAAGCTAGCCCACGAAAAATCTGAAATCGAAAATAATAGTAACAATACAAAGAAAACATGGAAAACAATCAAAACGATAACAAACATGGATACAGAAAAAGATGTACCAACAGACTTACTAAAACTAAACGAAAACCCCATAGCTTCCGTAAATCTCGTAAATGATTTTTTTGCAAACGTAGGTAAGAAGTTAGCTGAGGAAGTGCAAATTCCTAACGAAAACCTTTATAACACTAACCTACCCGTTCACTATCGCTGCAATTCGATGGTAATGCGCAGAACAGACAACTGTGAAGTTCGAACACTAATCATGAACCTAAAAAATGACTGTGCCGTGGGCTGGGACGGGATATCTTCCAAAATCTTAAAATTAATCTCACACATAATAACCCCCCCTCTTACACACATATTTAACCTCTGCTTAGACACTGGCAAGTTCCCAATAGTATTTAAAAAAGCCATAATTCACCCAATATACAAAGCCGGTAGCAGAGACTGTGTCAGCAACTACCGACCTATTTCGGTACTTTCGGCACTCTTGAAAGTACTGGAAAAAATCATAAATAGGAGACTGCTAGCCTATTTGGATGGGGACGAAACCCTACTTTCACCTAACCAATTTGGCTTCAGACGTGGAAAATCCACGACAGATGCAGTTTCTGCCCTAACCAATGCGGTTGCTAGTCACCTTGACATAAAAAACAAGTGCCTTGGCATCTTCATAGACCTAGCCAAGGCATTTGACACAGTCTCTGTACCGACACTCCTACACAAGATGGAAAAGCTTGGCATACGTGGTGTGGTGCTAGAGCTATTCAGGGATTACCTGCAAAACAGGACACAAAGAGTCAAGATAGGTGACCATATAAGCTCGGATGCTACTATTACGTTCGGAGTTCCTCAGGGAAGTGTTCTGGGTCCTAGCCTCTTCTTAATCTACATCAATGAGTTATGTAACTTAGAACTTGATAGCGGGAAAGTATTTACATTCGCCGATGACACTGCATTGATTTTCCATGGTCATAGCTGGGAAGAGGCTAGGGCCAAGAGTGAAAAGGGCCTAAAAGTGGTTATGAACT
This sequence comes from Agonopterix subpropinquella, assembly GCA_922987775.1. NCBI lineage: Eukaryota > Metazoa > Arthropoda > Insecta > Lepidoptera > Depressariidae > Agonopterix > Agonopterix subpropinquella. The sequence goes on along the minus strand of OV277693.1, from coordinate 47,060,774 downwards.
GGTTGAATATAAACCTTCTAACCATAAATGTGTCCAAAACAAAATACATTACCTTCGGAATTACTAAAAATACGCTGCCTGATCTTAGTACCTACAAAATAAAAGCTCACACGTGTAACCAAGGGAATGGGGACCCCTGCCAGTGTAAACTTCTAGAAAATATTAAAACTATTAAATACCTCGGTGTCATACTTGATGAACGGCTCTCGTGGAAACCCCACATAGATAACTTAAGCGGGAGGGTGAGACGTCTTATGTTTATCTTCAGGAAACTACGACACATTTCTAGTCTCCCCCTACTAAAAATGGTTTACTTCGCACTTGCCCAATCAGTCATTTCGTACTGTATTCCAGTATGGGGTGGCGCTTGTAAAACCCACTTATTACAAATCGAAGTAGCCCAGAGGTCACTACTAAAAGTAATGGCATCAAAGCCCTACAGGTACCCGACCACAGAGCTATATTCCTACTGTGACGTACTGACCGTTCGACAAATGTTCATTAAGGAGGTCACCATGAGACAGCATGCATCCCTAACCTATGATCCCTTAAAAGATATTCCCCGTATGAGAGGTCGAGTTTGCCCCTCTGTGTGCTATAAGACCTTCTTCATTAATAGATCCCAAATTTACCTCGGCCCATATCTCTATAATCGCATTAATAAAATAGTACATATATATAAACTTAACAAATACAAATGTAAAAAAACAATAACAAACTGGCTCAAAACACTTACATACGATAACACTGAACACCTTTTAACCACTGATCGGTAACATACACACAAACACACACTCACACACATACACACACCCCCCACACACACACTCACACAGACACACACCCCACACACACACACACAGACACACACCCCACACACACACACACACACACAAACATATATATATATTCACATATAATATACCCACACAGAACACTTATACCTAGCTACTAAGCTAAACCTACTTATAAATACCATGTTAATCTTACTTATAAAAATATTATGCTAAACTTACCTGTAACGTAACAAACATGCTAACCGTAGCTCACCAAACTGTAATCCTGGGAAGGCGTTGGTATCTCTAGAACTGGCCCAGTGCCGTGTTGAGGTCCAACGAGTCACAATGTAACTATACGTGTTTTTGTGTAATAAAAAAAAAAAAAAAAAAAAAAAAAAAAAAAAAAAAAAAAAAAAAAAACTGCGGAGCGCGCTGCGTTCAAACGAAGTTTGGTTATATTTTCAATACTAACCAATTAGAGTCGATTAATTTTTTCAGAAACAATCTGAAGACGAATCTATATGCTTGCGACTTTCAATGCTAGGATTAATTATTTACGATTTGTAGGGAAATCTTTGAGGCACTTTAACTTTAAAACTGCCTCCGTGGTCTAATGGTTAAGAGCTTTGGCTCTCGACACGGAGGTCGTGGGTTCGATTCCCACGGGGGACACCTAGTGATATGTCACTTTGTGCGTTTTTCCCCAGTTGGTTAGGACATTGCAGGCTGAATCAACTGATTGTCTGAAAAGAAAAATGATTCCGTGCTTCGGATGGCACGTTAAGCCGTTGGTCTCGGCTACTATCTCTGGTGGTAGTAGTCGTTACATAAAAACCACGTCGGAGGCCGTAAGGCGGTCTGAAAAAACTGACACCAGGGCTCTGCCCACACAATCGACAGGCGTGCCAGGAAGCTCATAGGTGATCCAACCTCTGTGGCGAAGCTACAAAGTCTTGAGCATCGTCGCAAGGTAGCCTGTCTATCTGTTTTTTATAGGATACATTTCGGAGAGTGTGCGACGGAATTACACGATTTAATACCTCCGTCTCCCTTTCATCTGCGGGGGACGAGACGCAGGCTGGGTTTCCACCCTTATGTCGTTGACCTACCAGCAATTCGCACGAAGAAGTTTGCTTCTTCTTTCATAGTGCGCACGGCTAAGGAGTGGAACGCACTGCCTGCGGACCTGTTCCCTGAGCAATACAACCTGGGCCTCTTCAAGGCAAGAGTGAATAGGCATCTTTCTAGGTAAGCATGCTACATCTTCGGCCTCATCATCACTCAACATCAGGTGAGATTGGGGTCAAATGTTTACCTATCGAACATAAAAAAAAAAAAAAAAACACGTGAAGAAAGAAAGACTTTAAAACTATACATTTTAACGAAAATCGGATAACATACGAGCATAGAAAACTGCCTCCGTGGTCTAATGGTTATGAGCATTGGCTCTCGACACGGAGGTCGTGGGTTCGATTCCCACGGGGGACACCAAGTGATATCTCACTTTGTGCGTTTTTCCCCAGTTGGTTAGGACATTGCAGGCTGAATCACCTGATTGTCCGAAAAGAAAAATGATTCCGTGCTTCGGATGGCACGTTAAGCCGTTGGTCCCGGCTACTATATCTGGTGGTAGTAGTCGTTACATAAAAACCACGTCAGAGGCCGTAAGGCGGTCTGAAAAAACTCTGACACCAGGGCTCTGCCCACACGATAAGAAGAAGAAGATAGATATTAGTTTCATTGACTTTAATTGGTAAGTATTGAAAATATAACTATGAAAATATATGTATGGAGCGCGCTCCGAATTATATCCTCTTAACGTGCCTTCCGAAGCACGGAGACGCTCGAGATGAAATACGTTCCTTTACTTTGCCAATATATCAAGAGACAAATGAAATTCTAATTTAGTAGAAAGAATTGTAGTGCCTTGCAGGAAGTAAATGAATATTTTGTTTAAGTTTATTATAGTACAGTACAACAGAACTAGTTTCTTACCACAAGAATAATTGTAGCCTAGGTAGATTGTAGATAAATTACGTCAGTAATAAGGAAATGTCAGACAAAACAACATTTATTATGCATATCATAGCTCGGAAAAATTTATTAATTTCGCCGCGCCGCCTAGAATCCAATGAATGTACTGATTCATTCGATTCTACAGAAACGTAAAACATATTTTACGTTTCTAGGTCCCTTACATTCAGATTAGTCGTTGATGATGATTGGTGACGATTAAATTTTTTTTATACAGGGTGTAAGGAAAAGTATCATTAACCTTTAAACCACATACTCTACCCATCAAACTGAACAACTTTTACTACGGATATGGAAGCAAACCTGTCAGAACAAAGAAATCAGCTGTCCCATACTAAACTGCAATGTCTACTCGATTCTAACAGCAGATTTTTTTTGTTCTGACAGTATTACTCCTATACTAAAAGTTGTTCAGTTTGATAGATGGGTAGAGCATGTGGTTTAAAGGTTAATGATACTTTTCCTTACATCCTGTATATGTTTGAGTCACAAAATAAAATAATAGTACAGACAATATTTTTTAATTATGTCTGTTTATCACTCGAATACTACTGATCGAATTTTGATGCGGTTTCTCTTGTTGGCACTTGGCACTGGCAGCCTACGGCCCAACATGAAAATTAAAACCGCTATGCTTTTATAGCGATCCCGTGTTTCGTAAATATGCATTTTGCCTCATGTATCAATTTATGATGCACCAATAGTCAGGGTTCGAAAGGATAATTATCAATGATAATTATCACGATAATTATCATGATAATAACAGGTTGATAATTATCAATTGATAATAACAAAAAATTGCGCCCGTGAAATAGAACTATATTCTAAGTATCCAAACGTGTATTTCCGCACTTGTTGCGTGTATCCGAACGCACGTCTAGCCGCGTCACGGGAATTCCCCCAATTCACAAAAAAATTCAGTTGGTGTTACGTAAAGCCAAGTGAACTCGAATGTTATTGTTTTACTAAGTTAAATATTGTTTATTGTGTTGAATTTCAACAATGCCGCGCGAGAAAGATCCAGTATGGTCATACTTTAGTTGCACTAAGACAAAAAATACTGGGTTATAAATAAATAATAAAATAAATAAATAATAAATATAATAAACCATCGATATTTCTAATGAAACAATTTAACAAATGATATATTAATAATGGTGATAATTATCGGATAATTATCCGATAATTATCGGATAATTATCCGATAATTATCACGGCTCGTTATTATCTTGATAATTTCGAACCCTGCCAATAGTGTCGAAAACTTTCTGAAGAAACTATTTTGCCTGCGATTTCTCATCGTTGGCCATGTAATTTATATTCTATTTTGTAATTAAGATTGGAAGTCAATCCAACTATTTAAGCGTGATTGAGCAATCTATATACAGGCTGTAAACTTAAATGCGTTACATAAATTGAACAGTGTGCTTCGGACCATCGAACTGAACAACATTCACTATGGAGCCAACATCGAAATCACGAAAAAAATCAGCAATTTACAGAACAGCAGAAATTTTTTTCTCTCTTTTTTTTATGTTGGTCCCGTAGTAAAAATTGTTCGGTTTAATGGTCTACACTTTAGACTTGCATATCGAACAGGCTGATTTAGACTCTAAAGCACCCTGTTAGACATGTAACGCGTTTATGTTTACACCTTGTTTATAAATTAAAACTTTTGATTATGAACTAGCCTTTGCCCGCGACATCGTCGTACATGTGGAATGGATTAATGTCACCAATTTTCATGTTGGACCGTAGGCTGTCAACAAGAGAAACCGCATCAAAATCGGACCAGTAGTATTCGCGTGATAAACAGAACTAATTAAAAAATATATTGTCTGTACTGTATGTTCTGAGACATCCCAAGTATTTTTTCTAAAATATCTGTAATATGCCGACAGCTTAGAAATAGTTATTGCGTTATACATAAATAATTAGGATTTAATTTATGGTTTTAGATCACATTTGAATTTAATTGAAATTCAAATTAATAGGTATAATAAAATGAAGATTGACTAAACACTGTAATGTTAATGTTACCTATATTATTGGCATTTACTTTGATCTATGTTTTTGCTTTGGCAGTCTTCCCAAAAAGCAGATGTAATTATTCTAAGAATCATCTGATGAAACTGATTAGTGATTGATTACGCACCAATGCTTTTAATTGAATGTCAAGACAAAACGCTAGAAAAAAGTGTAGGAATTTTTGCAACTTTTGAATCATTGAATGAGCAGACTTTCTGTTCAAGGATGGCTTAAACCTTTCTCAATATCTTCATCAACGTATATTTATATAGGGTGGATTTTTAAGACGGGGTAGTAAGGGCAGGTACCTTATCCGTTGTAGCTACAGCGAAACGTTTTTAAGAGACTATCCTTAACTTTTTGAGACATTTTGAACTGCATTCACAGTTACATTACTAATACAGCATACATTGTTAATTGCAAACTACTACATTCAATTCGTTTCTCTGATACTTTCATTTCATTATAATTACCTAGGTATGGCTAATCAATGTAATAATGACTTGTTAAATTTCCTATTTTATCTAAGGTATATTTTCATACGTTCGATGCGCAATTGTAAAATAGTAAACTTACTACGCATTGGTATACGATAACAATGTATCGTACTTGTAGATCTGATACAAATAAATTGATACGCAGAATAAACACTAGCTAAAGAACAATGGTTACGTGTATACATACTATAACATTTATTTCATTAATGGGTACCTAGTTTATTTAATTATAGATTATAGCTACGTAAACCATATAGTTATCCACACTATTATAAAACTGTAACAGAGGAGAGGTACATTCAAGATATTTACAAAAAAGAGTTTTAGTTGTGTATAGGTTTTCCCGACTCCAACCAAATCACCGAATTTTTTGTCTGTCTGTTTGGTTAGATCATCACGTAAAAACTACCGGATCTGCACGTGAAAACTGGTATATGATAACGGGAGCCGATGCGGGCAAAAGCTAGTTTTCTATACGTTGTATCGTGTATTAGTCCCGAAGCAGTGCTGGTAGCATGCACACCCGCGATAGCCGTGATACGGCTTTATCACGTCTTTTATCTCGTTCGTTCGCGCGCAAAAGAACGAGATAAAAGACGTGATAAAGCCGTATCACGGCTATCGCGGGTTGGCATGCTACCAGTGCAGGACAGAGGGCTCTCAGTGGAAGGCCTGTGCCCTGCGTCGGGTCCTCGGTCCTCCCAACGCAAGTTTCATATCTTCTCACGCTTATCGGTGAGAGGGAGCGGGCCACACTCCACTACTTGGCTCCAGGGCAGTTTGGTGGAGGCAAGATAGTGGTTAACTTATTGTCAGAGTATTTTTAAGCTGACTCAGTAAGCCTATGACCTGGTTAAGACATTCGTTACTCCATTGAGATTTTTACTCTGTGCCTACTTTTAAATTGATTCGCCATGTACCAATCAATATACAGGGTCTTTCTTAATATGCTAGCGGTTTTTTGAAGTGATATATGGATGGACGCTTGTATTGTATTACAATAGTTCTAAAACCGGCAAAACTCGCATCATGCGGCTCACCGTCATTCAACGGAATTATCCAACTGCTTGATGTGACTTTCACGAAATACCAATAAAGGCGACCTATCCAAAGGCGACCTGAAGTGCTATTTTTATCCGACTACGGCGAATCAAAAAGGAGGGCTATGATTTTGACCAGCATGTATTTGAATTGTGATATTCAAAATGTTGTTCGAATGATGGATAATCTTCATAGATGGATAATCGTAATTTTGTCATTTTATTTTCTTAGAGCCTAAAACAAAGAGTGCCTCTTATCTATTAGTAAAATAATTATTTAACTGTAATCGACACCATTGGCTGATCGCCATAAGATGATTTCAATAAGATTTGAAATTTAATTGGCCTCAGCATGGCTAACTCCCTGTTGGCTATTATGTTATAAATAGGTAGCTTTAGACGTTTAGTAAAATGTATAAATAATGACAAGCATGCGAATGAGCGATTGTTGATTTTACTATGGATTCTTGTAAGTCTTCTTTTCGGGGTGTGTAGGCATAGCGAGGCGTAGATCTAGATAATTATGTAGATTAAATTATATGTTACACGAGAAAACTGCTTCCCACAATTTATTTAGTTCAAAATTCAATCTAGTTTATGTTATAATTATTATAACTACCTAATGGCTCTTTTCTGCTTTATTTTAAAGTTGCGTGTCTAAATGATGTTTAAAACTAGGTATCTGTTAAGGCATTAGGGGAACGTAGTCTAAGATTAGGGGCGTTAGTGGTGAGAATACACAAACTGCACTCTGTCAAAACGGTATTATGGATTAGTACGATTATCTAGTAATAGATACTCTTTCTGTGGTACGATTGGTAACAAGAACAACGCTACCTACCGTAGTCGTACAATGTACTTACTTATCAGTTAATTGCTTTATTTTGTCTAAACAAGTAAGCGGCATAGTACAACACTGCAATGCATTTTAACAGGAATTATTATTACAATCGGTGATTGGGTTTCTGAAGCCATTAGGCTTGAACCTCATCTGGCAGCACGGCATCGACTTTTTTCGTCGCTCCATCCTTTTCTGTCACTCAGAAAAGTCATTTGCTAGAGCAAATAAGGTAGAGGGAACGCCATCGCACGCCGCAGCACCGCCGCGCGCGATCGCGTTTCGTCTATCTTATTTGCTCTAGCAAATGACGTTCCTGAGTGACAGAAAAGGATGGAGCGACCGAAAAAGACGATGCGGTGCTGCCAGATGAGGTTGAACTCTTACATATTTTTTTGTGTTTCTGTACTTTACGTTAACGCAATGATATTACCTACGGTCGGCGAGTCCTTAATATAAAATGCTAAGTAGTTAATTAAACATTTACTTTGTTTCCAGCAACCAGTGACCATCAAGTCGAAGGCCGTGCTCTGGCAGAAGGTGGACCCTTCTGACCATCTCTTCATTCCTGGCAAGAAAGAAGAGGCCTGCGGAGTTTAATGCATTAGGTATTCATAGTTTCAACGAGCACGCTTTTTGGGATCCGTACATGATTGATTAGGAGAAAACAACCACAGATGTTAAGTACTTATACATCACAGGAAAAACGAAAATAGTTGTTTAGAAATTGGTGTCAAAACTAGATAATTATTTGTTTTCAAAATGAAAATGTTATTTTATAAAGATATTTTAAACATTTATCAAAGACTTAAAAATGTACTTAAATTGAGTATTATCATCGATTTAATATTGTATTATGTAGCTAAGTGATACATCACTGACATCACCATGATCTCATCATGTACTGCCATCACACCATGGTAGTCCTTATTTCAATGTTTTGCTATTTGCACAGCTGATGATATAACGAAACCCAGTATAGCATACGCGTGTAGGTGTTGCATATGATATGGCATAGCCATGACTTAACTTAGTAGTATTCGTTATTATGTTTATGATATTCATCTCACATTTGAGTAGGAGAGTAGCTCTATTAAATAAAATATTAATGTGAAATGGGTGCTACCCAATTATCAGTATTTTTGAATGAGAGTATTCGTAAACGGTGTTAGAAAATTTTTATTAGGCAATGGCAATTTTATATTATTATATTTCTAAGTATATTATTGATGTTTTCATACCACCACATCAATAATTTTGTTAGAACAAAATGTCAACATTCCAGAGGGTTATATTTGAGGTAATAAATTACTATGACAGCATTCTTTGGCTTTATATTGTTTGTTAAATTAATGCCATCAACAGCACCTGCCCTGCACCATCTGTGATTTTTATCATAAGTATTAATACTTGCGTATTAACTGTATAATATTACCTTATTTTTATTTGATTTCAGTGAGTTTAGTGTAAGCATAACATGTAATGACATTTCATAAATCATTAATCCCTATTGCACAATATTATTGTGTACGTTTTATTAATCGCCCGTCACATTATTATTTAAATAAATTGTGTGTTAATTAAAACAGTGTTTGGTTTCATTTCAAACACCACCACCACCTCAGATGAAAAAAAAAGCAATTCTTAGGTATGAAATTAATTTAATCGTAAAATGTAACTTGCTTAACAACTAACCCCAATAGCACATATACTAATATTTCTTGATGGTCTTTCTGATGAGCGCCATGCGCTGTTTGTGAGCCTCCGTCACTGCAGCCCGCTTGTATGGTCGAAGCTCATCATTGCCAAACCCTGGTATCCACATGTTCCATTGCCGTTCTGTCACAAAAAAAGTTGCAACTATATTATAGGCAATGATCATTAGATCTAAATGTGGGAGAAGGACACATTATTCAGGGTGTTGGGGTAAACAGTTGCATTACTTTGAAGGGTTATTGTACCCATGATACTAAACAACTTTCCCTGAGAAAGCAAATAATTAAGTATTAGAAAAAAAATGTGGACTTGGCGCCAAAAGTGGCCACTTATGCAATGCCTACTCGACTTGGATGTATGGCAACAGCCGATTTTTTCTTTGCTCCGATCGGTTTGTTCCCATAGTAGAAGTTATTCAGTTTGATGGGTAGACACTTAGTTTAAAAGGATGCTAATGATATCAATTTCTCCCTGTACAGAGCACAGGATAGATACTCTTTCTTATACTGTGGCACAGGCTTATCCACAAGGAAGGTGTATGGGCACCATGCATGCCTAATTTGGATAAGTAACAAGTGAAAAAGGGACTTTTGACAGTACTGTTACCATCTGAGTCACCTGATTCGTGAATATAATTGTTTTTTTTTTGACAATTGATACAAAGACCGTGGCAGACCTTGCATACACACGAAAATTTCAATTTTTTCTCTAGTGTTTGCAGGTTTCTTCACTATGATTGCCTTCAACATTTTGAGACCAGTCAGTATTACATACATAAGTTACAAAAACTCATTTGTACAAGGCATGTCATCCACGCAGATTCAAACCCGAGCCATCACGATTGAGTGTTCATACATGTCTTCAACATGCCTCTGTCACTCAATTATTATTGTTTTCTTGTTGGTATTTCTCTGGCCGAAGCCCAGACCTTTGGAAGGCGTGCGTGGGGACACAGGTCCAACACATAAAGGCCCCTTTGAGACACTTTTATCTAAATGCGATGGGATGCACCAATCGTGGTCTATCTCTGAATGCATTATGCAAATGCACCAGAAGACATATCACATTCAGTGCAGAGACTATTGTAGGAAGGACAAAATAAAACTACTCGGGTTATGGGGTTGAACTTGGTGGGCCGGGAAATCTGGGTTATTGCGGAGAGACTCGGGACGCCTGCCGTAACATATGTCTCTAAGTTTGTAAAAAATGGCAGACGGTGACTTGCCAACTCATTTGATGGGACCCCCAAAATGGCCGCTCGCAAGGAGCGACAAGGCGGCAACATCTAGTGGCTGTAGGCTAAGGTTGTAGAGAGGTGAGTTTGCGGGCGCCAGTTTCTGGTGCTAAGCGCACCAGTCAGCAGTCCAACCTGGAGCATAGGTTCCACTCTTGCGACTCCACTCCTGGCCGGCCGGTTAAGGCAAGACAGGAGGTGAGGGCCAAATCAATCCGGGCCCTCTGTAGAATCTGGTCTGTGGTGTCGCCAATCACCAACAGCTTGCCACAGTACTAAAACAATAATGCCCGCAGGGCAGCCCCTGCGGGCGTTATGGTTTTAATACTTGTAATTATTATTATGTCAAAAATAATTACCTAAATGTAGCTGTACATCTCTTAGCTCTACTGTGGAAGCGTGCCGGTGCTTGGCCAACGAACAAGCTGCATTCAGTGTGGTATCAATGAAGTCATCCGCGAGTTGCAGCAGCATTTCCTCTACTTCCTCGTCTAGTTGCACTGTTGGATCCACTTCTCTGACCAGCTCTTGTAGACGAGGCCGACTGAGAAGCTGAAGAAGAAAACTTACTTTAGTGGCATTTAAGAAAGCAGACACATTTAGGAATGCATAGTTTACCCAGGTAGGGTTAGCCCAGGTTATACAATTTGTACTATAATTGAGACTGCATTAGCACTGGAGGAAAAGTGTACACCTCTCAGCTCAAACGCTGCATTCAGTGTATTATCAATGAACTCACTACGGCACTTACATCCCAATTACATGTGTAAAACCTAGTTGCTCGCTAAAGGTTCCCCGCCTTTCCTCTCAGTGCTTCAATTATTTATCTGGGTTGTGGTGATTTCTATTGCACATTTTAAAACAAAACTAAGGGTACTCTTAAGGTCCCAACACGGCTGGTCACCGCGGGACGTCTGACCACCCCCCTCCAGGAGACAGTCACAAATCTCCAAATCCACAAACAGAAACTAACATAAAAAGTAACATGTACATTGGAACGTTAAATACCAGAACATTGAGAACGGAAGACAGCCTACGAGAGCTTGAAATGGCAACATCGAAATTAAAGTGGGATGTAATTGGAATCAGTGAGCTAAGAAGACTAGGAGAAGCAATAGAGGAAAGGTCATCCTATATCCTATATTACAAAGGAGAGATTGCAGGACACAGAGGCGTAGGTTTCTTGATAAAATCACACTTAAAAGATAGCATCAAGGAATTCATTGGCATCTCTGATAGAATAGCGGCTATTATATTAAATGTACCTGGCTATAAAAAAGATTGGGTGATAATACAAATCTATGCACCAACAGAGAAAAAAGATAAAGCTAGTGTCCGCGAGCTAGAAACGTTCTATGAGAAACTATCAGAAATTATCTCACTTTACAACAACAAACATATAATTCTCATGGGAGATTTCAACGCACAGGTTGGATCTAAGCAAAATATCAGTGAATTTGTGATGGGCTTACACGGTTATGGAAAAAGAAGCCCAAATGGGCAAAAACTAGTAGGCTTCCTACTAGAACACAACCTAACAATCTTAAATACTATGTTCAAGAAAAAAGGCACTAGCAAATGGACATGGATCTCTCCCGACGGGAGTTATAAGAACGAGATTGACTACGTTATGACAAACCTCCCAAGAGCCTTCACAGATACAGGCGTAATACAAAATCTAAACTTTAACACAAACCATAGAATGGTGCGAAGCTCTCTAACAACGAAAATACCAAAAAAATCAAGAAACAAATTCGCAAAACAAAACAGAACAGAAATTTCAGAAGAATGCTTTACTAATGCAGGTAAAGCCCTCAAGCATGCAATTGACGACATCGAAAACCACACAGAAGTATGGAACCAGTACCATAAACTTGAGACCGCAATGCTAAATGTCGCTAAAACATCAAATATAAGTAAGAAACAATCTAGATTGAGTGACAAGACAGCTGCACTTCTGCAGGATAGGAAGTATCTTTTGGCCAATCAAAACAAGAAAGAATATAATAGTAAAGCTGTAGCAGACATAAGCAAGAAGATCAGGGAGAGTATAAGGCAAGATAGAAAAAACAGAAGAAACACGACATTAGAGAAACACATACTAGCAACAGGCGGCACAAAGAAGGCCTTAAAATTACTTCGAGATACAGGAAAGGAATGGATACCCAAAATCAAGAAAAACGGAAGAAACAAAGCAAACAGAAGAGAAATCAAAGAGACAGCAACAGACTTCTATCGAACGCTATACTCCAATCACGAAACAAACCTGAGGACAAAAGCTGAAACGATATCACATAATGCCAATAACGAGCCAGAAATACTAACCAGCGAAATCGAAAAGGCCATAAAGAGTCAAAAACTGGAAAAAGCACCAGGGCCGGACAAAATCCCAAACGAACTACTCAGAGGAACTATGACCGAAATCAGTCCAATCCTGGCAAACATCTTCAGCGGCATTCTGACAACGGGGAGTATTCCACATCAATGGGGAGAATCACATATAATCTTGTTGCACAAAAAGGGGGACAAAGACAACATAGAAAACTACAGGCCTATAAGTTTAATGTCCAATGTGTACAAAATATTTGCGAAAGTGATATTAGAAAGAATTAGTAACAAATTAGATGAAGAACAACCAATTGAGCAAGCAGGATTCAGAAAAAACTTCTCAACAATTGACCATATCCATACAGTCAAACAGATTATAGAAAAATACATAGAATACAACAAAACCCTATATATTGCTTTCATCGATTATACAAAAGCGTTTGACAGTATAAAGCACAACTACATCTGGGCAAGTCTAGAAAAACAAGGAGTAAGCCAGGTATACACAAATATAATAAAAAAGATCTACCTGAATAGCAAAGCAAAGATACAACTAGAAACACTAGGGGATGTATTTCCAATCCAAAGAGGAGTGAGACAGGGGGATCCACTTTCGCCTAAACTCTTTTCAGCCGTACTAGAAAATATCTTTCGAAACCTTGACTGGGACGTTTTTGGCTTGCGCATTGATGGAAGACTCTTAAATCACCTTCGCTTCGCAGATGACCTGGTGCTCTTCGAAGAGGATCCAGAGGCACTGAAAATTATGATCAACCAACTGGCAATCGAGAGCAAAAAAGTGGGTCTTTCACTGAATAGCGCCAAAACGAAATTGATGTCAAATTCAGCACATCAAGAAATATTGCTTGAAGATATGCCACTAGAATATGTTACAGAATACACATATCTAGGGCAACTCATATCATTTGAAGAACAAACAGAAAAAGAAATAAACACAAGAATAGCAAATGGGTGGAGAGCATTTTGGTCACTAAAGGAAATCATGAAGAGTAAGGATATGAGCCTAACAGCAAAAAGGAAGGTATTCAACACAAGCATACTCCCTGTTCTCACGTATGGATGCGAAACATGGTCTTTGAATGAAATACATAGAGATAAATTAAATACTTGCCAACATGCGATGGAAAGAAGCCTCTTAGGGGTACAAAAGAGAGACCGTATAAGAAACATTGATATAAGAACAAGAACAAATGTAACAGACATACTAACAAGAATCGATCAGCTAAAGTGGAGATGGACAGGGCATCTAATGAGAAACAATCACGAGAAATGGAGTAAGGCAGTGACAAATTGGTACCCCAGAGACGGGAAAAGAGAAAGAGGTAGGCCGTTCAAAAGATGGGAGGATGAAATCAAACTGACAGCTGGCCCACTTTGGCGTCGTGTAGCCCTTGATAGAAGGCAGTGGAAGGACCTGGAGGAGGCCTTTGCCGAAAGGCACTCTGAGCTCAGAGATTTTATAGATTTATAATAATGGAATGCGAAACCTAATTTATTAATTGCATTAAAGTAACTGCATGGAACTAAATAATGATAATTCAAATTTAAAATAATGTAATTATAAAAGTCTAAGAATAATTAATTTGTAAATGAAAATGAATCTATTTAATTAAGAATGAAATTAATATTGTAAAATGGAAATTTTGTTCAGAAATAAAGGCTATTTGATTTGATTTGATTTGAAGGGTACTCTTAACTTGCTTCACTACGTAAACAAAGTAGAGCACAAGAGAGAACCTCTTTATCTGCCAGAAAATTAATGAATGAATAATACTCGGCCGTAGGTATCGAGATAACTTCCTATACAACACCTTGGACATTACATACAAATGGGAAAAGTAGAGAAGAGGTATGGTGGGTGGCAGAATGTCCTGTATGTCGTACTAGATACTCTTTCTTATAATTTGCCTATACGTTTTTGTCGCGATGCGCTTGCTTGGTGTGTGCCACTTGCGCCAGACGGCAACGTCAGTGTCATACGTTGCGCACTGTATGAAGTAATAACAACATAGTCAAGCTTCATTACATACAATTTTGCGCGCACCGTCTGGCAGTAGGTAATATAGTAATCTGTGACCAAAACAAGGAAACATCTACATAAGAACCTACCTGAATACTAAGTACACACGGCGACACATCAAGCTATACAAAACCAATATAAACTGTTCGCGAGACGTTATACGTTACTCGTCCTACGCGCGGCCAGCTTATTTTTGTTTTGTATAGCTTGATGTGTCGCCGTGTGTACAAGGCAAGTCATCTGTATAACCAAGGTTCAGTACATTTACCTAGATGGAAATAAAGGCACACTAATAAAATACTTCACAGGCTTCAAAGATTTTTCTCAAGATCATTCAAAATAGAATAAGGCCAAGAACAGAATACTATTTAGGACCGGATCAATATGGTTTTAGGCAGAAAAAGGGCACAAGAGAAGCCATCCTCGCTCTCAGGCTTGTAATAGATCGACGTATGGACCTGGGCCTCGAAACGCATATTGCATTCATAGACCTGGAGAAGGCGTTTGATAGGGTGAATTGGGAAAGAATGATGAGGATTATGAAAGAAGCGGGGCTTGACTACAGAGACAGAAGGATAGTTTACCAACTTTACAAGGAACAGGAAACAGTAATAGAGGTGGGGGAGGAAAAAGGCACGGCAAATATAAGACAAGGTGTACGGCAGGGATGTCCACTCTCCCCATTAATTTTTAATATATTCATAGAATCAGCAATCAGAAAAATATTAGATTCAGATAAAGGGGGTATCAAAAGTAACGGGGAAAAAATACATTTCATTAGGTTTGCCGATGACATTGCTGCTCTTGCAGAAGACACAGAACAATTAGAAAATCTATTGCAAATAATGGACACTGTCTTTAGAGAATTTGGGTTGAACATAAACATCGGTAAAACAAAAATAATGGTAACAGCAAAAAATGGACCAGTTAATAGTACCGTCAAAATTAACAACACTCCAATAGAACAAGTAAATAAATTTAGGTATTTGGGTAGTCTCATTACAAATGACTCCAGATGCACCCCAGATGTCGTTGCAAGGATTGCTATGGCAAAAAGAGCTTTCAACGACAAAAAACACCTTTTGAAAGCAAAAATATCGAGCAAAATCCGAAAACGCCTAATTAAAGTGTACATCTGGAGTATTGCACTGTAAGACGTGGACATTGACTAAACGTGATCGAGATAGGCTGGAAGCTTTTGAGATGTGGTGTTGGAGGAGAATGGAGGGGATAAGTTGGACGGAACGAATAACAAATGAAGAGGTATTAAGAATGGTTAAAGAAAGGAGAAACATTTTGAAGACAATAGAAAACCGGAGGGGAAAGATGATCGGACACCTGATACGAAGCGACAACTTCTTTAAAACCATACTGGAGGGGAAGAGAGGCAGAGGAAGACCCAGACAGAGTTATCTAGCCCAAGTGAAGGAAAAGGTTGATGTCGTGTCGTATCAGGAACTCAAGACACTAGCTGAAAGTAGACAGGATTGGCGAATACTCCACCGACAAGAGCGTAGCTCTTAAATAAGATGATGATGAATAAAATACTTTCTATCGTTCTTACCTGCGTAGTCTGATCTCCGCTACCACTTGTGTTAATTTTGGAGCCGGCTTGAGACTGCGTCCCCATCGGACTGTGCTGTGACGGCGAGCCCTGAAGCGATGTAGACTGTAGTTGCGGACTCTGGAGCGGGTTGTTCACGAACTGCATTCCACCCTGGCCCAGCGAACCGATCGACGGCATGTTGGGAGCTTGGCCCATTGAATGGTTTGACATCATATAAACTTATTGATAGTCTTAGAAAAGGACGTTTTGGTAATTTCAACAGACCGAGAAATTATTGAATGACAAACAAATACACTTTATTGACTGTTTCATAACGTGTGAAAATCACTCGGTGTGACAATTTGAAAGAGAAAAAGCATGTAAAGATTTGTGTGTGTGCTAGAGTGTGATAGATAGACTCTCCGAGTGATTTTTACACGTATTTAAACGGACTTTTAGTACACAATTTCGACCATAGACAAAATAGAAGTAGACGTTTTGATTTTTCAGTGCTGCCAGACGTGCGATAAGTCTATGGCGATAATGAGCGTTTTTCTTTTCTTTTTTAAATTTAGTTCCTAAAAAACTCGACAGATGACATGCTTATCGCTCCATAGAGACGTAGGCGAGATCCTGTCAAAATCATGTCAAGACTGTGCCTGACTTTTTTTTAAAGGTTAAAGCTCAGAAGTGCGATTTTTGAAAATCATACGAGTGACTTGGCAGTAGAAAATGTCAAAATTACTATGGAGATTATGCATCTTTCTACTGCCAAGTCGCTCGTATGATTTTCAAAAATCGCACTTCTATTCATATTTGACGGGACGGGCCGGGCACGGAGCCAGCGAGGGCAATGAAAAATGAACCTTATTTACATAGTAGGAGAGTATAAAATCCTTTGACGGCTAACGGCCTCCGTGCTCCGTCCGTTGTCGTCCCGTCTCCGTCCGTCGCCGTCCCGTCTTCGTCCGTCGCCGTCCCGTCTCCGTCCGTCGCCGTCCGTCCACCGCCCGTGCTCCGTCCGTTGCCGGCCCGTCTCCGTCCGTTGCCGTCCCGTCTCCGTCCGTCCTCCGCCCGCGCCCGTCCGTTCGCCGCCCGCGCGGTGCTGCCAATAGTTGATCTCGAAAAATCGAGGAAAATTTTATGGTGAAAAGAATTTGATATGGTGAAGGTGACAGTTCAAAATGGCTCGATAGATGGCGCTGAAGCGAGTTACATAACAGTGTCCGTTTGTAGTAGTACTCAGTACCTTCTTTGTTTTTCAACCGATTGCCTCCAAAATCGATATCTGAGAGGCCGCGTGGACCCCGAACACAAATACAATGTTAGATTTGAGAAAAGTGGCCGCCATCTTGAACTTTTTTGTTTCTCAACCGATTGCTTCCAAAATCGATAACTGGGGGTCCGCGTGGACTCCGAACACGAATCTGATGTCAGATTTGAAAAAAGTGGCCGCCATCTTCAACTTTTTGTTTCTCAACCGATTGCTTCCAAAATCGATACAGTGCTATCAACTTAAGCTGAGAATTGCATTTGTGTGAGTGCACACCGATAGTGTAGAGTGGCAATCGGCTTGTGGCGCGGCGCGTCCCGCGCATGGTTTAAACCGGTTTAGTTTATAGCAATGAGGCGCGGCGCGTCCGCCACGCGCCGCTTCCCTGCCGCCCACATACTTCACTTCACCTCTGGTACTGGTAGCAGATAGACGTGTAATTTTATGTGATTGTGTTCGAAATATTAGTGAAATTCAATTCAATTCAATACTTTATTGCATTCATGTTGTACATAAGGTCTTAAATAACATACATTATAGTAGGTAGAGCTTCAACACGAACCCTGAAAGGGCGCAGCAAAGAAAATATGTTAATTCAAATAAATATAACAAAATTAAAAAAGAAAAACTACACTAATTATTAATAAACAATATTACACAAAAAACTCTTGCAGCGAGTAAAAACATTTTTCAATTAGGAAGTTTTTTAATAAGGTTTTAAATATGTTAGGGCTATCTTGTTCTTTAATATGTTCTGGGATGTTATTATATATTTTAACCGACATTGCGAATGGACCAGAATGAACCAGTTTTAATTTAGAGAAGGGAAGGGCTAATCTATTTTGCGGTCTTAAATTTGGTGGTCGAGAGTATTGTGGGTAGGTGCATGTTCTTTTTGACAAAAATACTGACTTCTAGTATATATATGCATGTTAAAGTTAAGATTTTTTGCTCTATGAAGTGCTGTTTACAACTTACTCTTACATCAACGTTTACAATAATTCTAAGGCATTTTTTCTGTAGTCTAAATAGGTTTATTGTTTCAGTGCTGTTTCCCCACAACACTATGCCGTATTGAAGCCAAGAATGTGCATAAGCGTAATAAGCGCTGGTAGATGTCTTGATATTTGTTGCTTTTTTTAGTTGGTATAGGGCATACGTGAATCGGGATAATTTGGTAGCAACTTTCAGTATATGATCTTTCCAATCTATGTTAGAGTCAATGTTTATACCTAACAATGGGTAAGTAGTTACGCATTCTAGTTGCTTAGTTTGAAATGAATAGTTGATATTTAATTTTCGTTTTTGATATGGTTTAAATTGCATGAGTTTCGTTTTCGAGAAGTTAAGTTTTAGGTTGTGCTCATGGAGCCAGTTTACTATTTTTGATAGAGTGTTATCTAATTGATTATTTAAGCCCAATTCATTCCTGCAGGATACCACCATTGATATATCGTCGGCGAATAGGGCACATGGGCTCTCCATTATGGTTGGAAATTGAAATGGCTCCTACTGTAAGTGAATTTCCTGTACGAAAACCATTAAGCAGCCAAGTGAAAGAAATTTTATGCAAATTGAATACGTATTTTAAAGGAGTGAACGAAAAGGATGTGTCAAGTGTCGTTACCAAAGAGTAATATAAGTATATTAGAAAAGAGAACCCACTCGTGGCAACATTATGCATCCACCTTATGTCAAATTGAAGGCTAGCTAGCGCCATCTGTGTTTCTCTGAAAATAATTCTACCTATACTATACATACCTACTTATATGTATATACTTATATACTCGTACCGTTGTTTGAATGCTAGTTTTCGTTCAATCCCGCACCGATCGAGTGAAATTCCAGTATCCTTACTATTCCTGTAATCTGTACATTGGTAAGAGAACAACTGAAACTCCGGAACATCACTAAATCGGCACAAAATTGAACAAAAACTACAAACAACACGCACGCATTATGCAAGGTATGTCGCCATTTTGTAAATTTGTCAATTTGACATTGACATAGACAATAAAATCTTTTTTTTTCATAGTAAAAGATATATTTAACAGATGGCAGCACTTTCTATGCAAACTGAATCGGAAAAACCACCAAAAGGCAAATGTCCTCCGCCTGGGTATTACGCCAGTAACCTTAGACATAAAAATCGCGTTAGGTCGCAATAAATTGCACGGAGCTGATTTTTTGGGATGTTGTTAGGGTAGATACCAGTAGCATAACACCAATTTTGCAGCTTCGAAAGACTTGTGCTAACCGAGTGGTGCTTAAAAAACCTCGAAATTTTCTGACTTTTTTCAGGGGTTGACTTATAACTTCTAAACGGTGCATCTTACATAAACATTATTTACTACGTTTTTAAAGAAGATAAAATTATCTGTAATTTGAATTTAATTTCAGCTCTGTAAGTTAAGTAAGTCTTGAGATACTATACTTCAAACATTCGCCATTTTTCCCAAAAAGTTCAAAATTGAAGTTTTTTGCGTCTTTCGAACAGGATACCGGCTAAAATACTTATTCTACGAGGAAAATTATAAGAAATGAAATTGTAAAGCAGCTATTTAGCTTTAATTTAAGTATATTTTGAATCTTGTAAAGCCAACATTAACGAAAAATTAAGGAAATTCATTTTTTTTTTTAAATGGAGCTCCTATTGTCAATTCATATTAATACTGCGCAGTTATCTATTTAATGTTATAAAAATGACATTACATTTATAAATTAGATATTTTAAAGCAGGAATGTCAAACATGCATGAGACTTCTCACTACATTTTCTTGCGGCTCTATCAAATTTTAAGAACGGCTTCCTAATGCGGCCCGTGAGCGAACAGAATTTTATCATTTAAGTACGTAGGTACTCATAATTGTGTACCAACACCGTTCCGGAGTCATTTATTAAGCCCGCCCCGCTCTTCTGCCCCCCACCGAAGAGGCCTTACATTCCTAAAGAATCTACCACCAAGTGCAGAAGTGGTTGGGGATAGAGAAAGAGCCCATGCACTAACTTGGAGTGATCAAGGAGGTGGCAGGGGCTGACCGCTAACCCTTCTGAAATTCCTATCATGCAAGTGCCAGAAAGGGTGCGGACTGCGGAGGAAGATAATGCTCCTGCTAGAGAGCAGTGCTGAAATGCTCGGCTCTCTGCAATGTTTGTCAGGGGAAGACCTGCCTGAATACTACTCCCTTAGCCATGGATGAGACGCATGAAGGAGATGAATTCGACGAATCTTTACTACTAGATCTGACCACAGAAGAGTCTCCGGAGCCCTAAAAACAGCCCCTTAGTTTGTAATTTAATACAAGAAACAAAATAAATTATAATTTTCATTGTAGGTATTGTGTATTTCTTCCACCATCACATCACGTTCAGGTCCCCCAAACTACCAAAATAATCTATACTATTATGAAACTGCCTCCGTGGTCTAATGGTTAAGAGCATTGGGCTCTCAACACGGAGGTCGTGGGTTCGATTCCCACGGGACACCTATAGTTGGGTTGTTTAGATCGAAAAACAGCTCAAGTTTGCAATTTTTGATAAAAGCAAACCACTTGGCATGGGTGTTCCTTAGGTCAATAGAAGCCGATTAAGATCGGTAGGCCGCGGGAGTCCCCCCTCTGGTCCGGTAGGGGGGGGGGGGGGGGGGGGGTTCAAAGATGCGCTCCGACCGGCCACATTCCACTACTAATAACAGAATTAGTTTCGATAGTAGGTCAAGTTTGGTATCGTTTTCGGATAAATTAAGGGTGTACAATTCGTTTCTGATATAAAAAATGGTAGTATGTAGAATGGTTTTTGAGATATTTAACAAAAAATCGAAATCGCGAGTAAAAATTTATTCTTCAAGCCATCGTAATTGTTAAAGGGGCTTCATTTTTGGAACACAAAAAATATGCCATAATAGCCTGTTTAATACAGATTATGAAAAATATAACTTATTAGCATCTCTTCGTACAAAAAATAGTAGAAAAATTTTTTTGAAGGTCGCGCGCCGCTTGCATTTGAGTCACTCGCTATGTTATGACGAGCACACGATGTTGCTACTGAGAACATAAATTCAGATAAAAATTATTTAGAATAGTGGATTAGGATCGGCTAAGCAAAATGAGCCTTGATTTTTACTCCCTAGGGGTTCAATTTCGGGACATACCTTCTCCGTAAGCCTGCTAAATCGTAACATATTCGATTATTTTACAGCCTGCCAGTTTAGAACTATAATACTATTACCTATTCTGTGCTAATAGGTCAAGTTTGATATCCTTTTTGAGTAATTTTAGGCAAGAATGTATTTTTGATGTCAAAAGTAGTGATCGGTGAAGCAGATTTGGAGTTATTTTTAAAATAATATATAAATTTCCAGTTTTTTCCTTTCTTCGTAATTGTTACAGAAGCCGAAATTGTACATAGGTATCTAGCTATAAAATACCTGAGGAATGCTTGTACACAGATATATTAAAAATATAACTTTTTAGAACTATTTTTATCAAGATATTGCAATAAAATTTATGTTAACACCGCGCAAGTTATTATTTTTCACCACATTTAATCACCATCCATACTTCAACTTGTAATGAATGATTATAATTTTATTGTATGAATGTAAAATCGATTTAAAATCATAATAATAGTAGACTCGGATGAAGCTATTTTTCTTTATTACACTCGTTTTTATCCTTAAGTTAGGGGTACATTGGTACCTACGCTACGGTCGAATATTTTACTATTCTCAGTTCGGACTGTGGTTCGGATGTCTTCAGTTTTTTGTAGGCAGTGTCCGGGGTGTGGCATGGGTTTATATTAGATGTTACCATTTATCGAGTTTAGGTTTGGTTAATGATGAATGTTTGTATGTGTTTTTTTGAAATGCTTACAATATTTTTATTTTACAATCTGAATTCAGATTTTAATCTAACTAGCTTTCATAATGAGGGATTTTCCAAAAGCAAAAAAAAGTAAAAAGGTAGTTCCAAATTTCTCGATAGATGGCGTTGACAAGAGAGGGGTCGATTAGGTATGACCAGCACTGGTAGCATGCCAACCCGCGATAGCCGTAATACGGCTTTATCACTTCTTTTATATCGTTCTTTTGCGCGCGAACGAACGAGATAAAAGACGCGATAAAGCCGTAACACGGCTATCTCGGGTTGGCATGCTACCAGTGCTGGTCTACCCAATATCAAACTGTACAAAAACATGTATAGTCATTCCTTACAGTCGCACACAGATTGCCACAAGAGTGACAGAGCTAAATTAGACGTAAATCTGTTAAACAAATGTCACCACTTTTTAAGCAAATTCAAGCAAAATTCGTTCTTAACGTAAGGAAATAGCGGAGTCTTCCAGCTGAAGGTCTGGTGACAAAATGGTTTAAGATGGTATCTGCACTGGTAGCATGCACACCCGCGATAGCCGTGATACGGCTTTATCACGTCTTTTATCTCGTTCCTTTGCGCGCGAAAGAACGAGATAAAAGACGTGATAAAGCCGTATCACGGCTATCGCGGGTGTGCATGCTACCAGTGCTGTTTACTATTGACATTTCACTTATTCTAATGGGCGGTTATCATAAGTGTGAATGGATGTCAAGTAGCGTTTCTATGTCTTGCTTTATATTATTTATCTACCCCTATATTTTATCTTTGAGTATGACCAATATAAGCTGACCGCGCGCAGGGTGAATAACGTATAACGTCGCGCGACCACCTTATTTTGGTTTTGCTTAGCTTGATGTGTCGCCGTGTGTACAGTCGCCATCAGATATATCATAGCATACAAGGTGTCCAAATATTTCTGAGCAGTGCTAATTTTTACTAAATTATTTACAGTAAATGTTACCAATTATATCTAAACGTGTATTTTGTCATAAATATGTGAACAGCGAATTTTCAATAATTTCTTACAATGTTATTTAAAACAACGGAGTAAGGTTTTCGTCCGAAACTGTTCAGATGTTTATGGCCACCATGACTGCGTCGATATATTTGATGTTCTCGGCGTTCCTACATTTTTGATTGACTATGAGTAAAGAAATTATTGAAAATTAGAACTGCTTAGAAATATTTGACCACCTTGTTTGCTACGATATATCTGCTGGTGACTGTACAAACAAACCCTTTCTTATTGTTGTTGGTTTATTATAAACTATCTGCGGGGCTAGTATGCCAACCCACTATAGCGTGATATATCGCTATCACGCTTCCGCTCTCTTTCTATTTTCGCACGACACGAACGAACAAGATAAAAGATTTGACAGATGGATGTGTTAAATATCGCAATCGCGGGTTGGCGTGCGTACTAGCCCCGCTGTTGATGAAGTAGCGATTACAAGTTTCCCGGTTTATTTGTGTTTTTCTGTTAAGCCGGGTCCGCTGCGCCATGTTTTCGTGTTACGATGTTAGCAAACACGAAAACATGTCGCAGCGGACCCGGCTTTAGGTTTTTGTAGTTTGTTATTGTCGTTATATTCAAAATGGATACAAAGCCCATACAGCCACGTCCGATACTTGATTCATTGTTGACAGACAATAACACCGAGATTGTTAATAATAAACCGACAATAATATCAAAGGGTTTATACTGCGTCTTTTTATTAATAATATTCATAAATATACCATAGGTACCTAATCGACCCCTCTCTGTTCAACGCCATCTATCGAGAAATTATGAACTAGCTTTTTTTTTTCTCTGGAAAATCCCCCATTCATTCAGAATGAATGAAAAAAGGCTTACGAATGAAATTTATCGAGCACAGGTGAGCGGAAGTGTTGGGAGAGGCCGTCCGAGGAAAACATACCACGATCAAATCAATGATCTTTTCCGAAAAGGACAAGTGCGTAGCACCCTCAATCGACGGAAGTGCATGAAAATATGTATGATGTCAATGAGGCTAAAGAAGTATGTCAGAGTCGTAGCGTATGGCGGTCCGTGCTCTCTGCCTACCCCCTTGGGAATGGCGTGAGCTTATGTATGTATGTATGTAGCTTTCATAATTTCATAGTAATAAACTTAGATACCATAATATTTACTAGCTCGAATAAATCGGAAATACAAAAACAAACTATTTAACACAAGTTTGTATGTCTTGAAGAAGTTTAACTAAGAAAAAGAAAACATTCTGTCGTATTACTTATTTCGTCGGCTACTTCTACAAAATAAACCACTAAAGCGCAAAAATTAGGTTTATAAAGAGAAAAGGCTTCCTCCTATTATGATAAATTTAAGCAGATTTTAAATTCATAATGTAATGTCCAGTTGAAGTGTGGATCGTCGGCGTCGGTTGAAATGAAAGGGGTGATAATACTAACTTGCGCGGTGTTAACATTTATTTTTCTGCAATACTTATCTCGATAGAAATGGTTCTAAAAAGTTATATTTTTATTAAATCTGTGTTAAACAAGCATTCATCAAGTATTTTTTTATAGCTATGTACAATTTCGGCTTTTGTAAAAATTACGAAGACTCGAAAGACAAAAATCTAGAATTTTTATATTATAAATATAACTCAAACTGCTTCACCAATGGTTCTAAAAAGATAGATTCTATAAAAGACTTTTGATATAAAAAATGAATTCTTTATCCAAAAATTACTCAAAAAGGATATCAAACTTGTCCTATTAGCTAAACTGGCAGGCTGTAAAATTACCGAGTATGTTACGATTTTGCAGGCTTACGGAGAAGGTATTTCCCCAAATTGAATCCCTAGGGGGTAAAAATCAAGGCTTATTTTGCTCAACCGATCCAAACCCACTATTCTAACCAATTTTTAGCTTAATTTACGTTCACAGTAGGAACGTCGGGTGCTCGTCATAACATAGCGAGTGACAAAAAATTAAACGGCGCACGACATTCAAAATTTTTTTCTACAATTTATTGTATGAAGAGATGGTAATAAGTTATATTTTTCATAATCTGTATTAACCGGGCTATTATGGCGTATTTTTTGTGTTCCGAAAATGAAGCCCCATTAATAGTTATGATGACTTGAAGAATAAATTTTTACTTGCGATTTCGATTTTTTTTTAAACATCTCAAAAACCATTCTACATACTACCATTTTTTATATCAGAAACGAATTGTACACCCTCAATTTATCCGAAAACGATACCAAACTTGACCTACTATCGAAACTAATTCTGTTATTAGTAGTGGAATGTGGCCGGTCGGAGCGCATCTTTGAACCCCCCCCCTACCGGACCAG
Organism: Agonopterix subpropinquella; assembly: GCA_922987775.1. Lineage (NCBI taxonomy): Eukaryota > Metazoa > Arthropoda > Insecta > Lepidoptera > Depressariidae > Agonopterix > Agonopterix subpropinquella. The sequence continues at coordinate 47,035,223 of OV277693.1, read as the reverse complement.
AGGGGGGACTCCCGCGGCCTACCGATCTTAATCGGCTTCTATTGACCTAAGGAACACCCATGCCAAGTGGTTTGCTTTTATCAAAATTTTACTCACTTGTGCCTAAACGCCTCTACTACTAGTGAAATGTCACTTTGTGCGTTTTTCCCCAGTTGATTAAGACATTTCAGGCTGAATCAATTGATTGTCTGAAAAGAAAGATGATTCCGTGCTTCGGATGGCACGTTAGGCCGTTGGTCCCAGCTATCACTGGTATAATAGTCGTTACATAAAAACCACGTCAGAGGCCGTAAGGTGGTCTGAAAAAACTCTAACACCAGGGCTCTGCCCACACGATAAGAATTATAAAACTGTAAATGGTTGTTTGTTTGCACATTACGCGAAAACTACTAAACCGATTTTGATGAAACTTATTGCATTTGAAAGGTTGCATTAGACCAATCTCTAGTATATAATTTATTTTGCTACAATGACGGGTACCCGTGCGGACGAAGTCGTGGGAAAACTCTCGTTTTTATATACTTTTGTTTGTAATTAAGTACTAGTTTCCCCGCGACTTCATCCGCACGGGTTCCCAAGTCCTGATCATCGTAGCAAAATAAATGGTATACCAAATTTTAAGTCTACCCGTAAGCTTGCAGACAACAAAAGTTTCATCAAAATCGGTCTTTTAGTTTTCGCGTGATGAGCGAACAAACAAACAAACATTTTCAGTTTAATAATAGCACTAGATTTGCCCACGACTTCGTCCGCACCGGCACTCGTCATGGTAGCGAGATCAAATATATATCAGTTTATACGTCTAGTCATAAGGTTTCAAATACAAAAAGTTTAATTAAAATCGGTCTAGTAGTTTTCACGTGATGCGCGAACAAACAAACAAACAAACATTTACAGTTTTATTATAGTATAGATAGATTATTAATTATACTTAATTTCATTTTGGATGATATAAACCATTTCCTACTAAGTTATGTATTTTTGTCCTTTAAAAAATTCTTGCAATGCCTAAGGCTCCATTTTTTTTAAAACCTATTCCCCTTATATTTAGTTTTTTTTCCTGATAACAAAGGAACTAATCACTGTACAGGGTTAAATTTATGCTTAAATTGAAGCTATATAACTGCCTAATATCTACCTTAATTAATTAATTTCTGCCTGCATAATAACTTTCCAAATTAATTTCTTATAATTTACCTCGTAGAATGAGTATTTTAGCCGATATCCTGTTCGGAAGACAGCTAAAACTACAATTTTGAACTTTTTGGGAAAAATTGCCAATGTTTAACGTGCTGTATCTCAAGACTTACTTAACTTACAGAGCTGCAATTGAATTAAATTTGTAGAAAATTTTGTCTGCTTTAAACACGTTTTAAACAATTTTTATGTGAAATGCACCATTTAGAAGTTATAAGTCAAAACCTGAAAAAAGTCCGAAAAATTCGAGGTTTTTCGAGCACCACTTGGTTAGCACAGGTCTTTCGAAGCTGCAAATTTTGTTTTATATTACTGGTATCTATCCTAACAACCTCCCAAAAAAGCAGCTCCGTACAATTTATTGCGACCTGAGATGTTTAAAATTACTGGCGTATACAACGTGTTAATGAATTAACGCAAAACTAGAAAGTAGTTTGTTTAGAATCGAGAGCAGAATCGAATTATCATGGTTTCAACATAGGTAATTTTTTTCAGAATATTAAATAATTTTTTTGCAAAATTTAAAATTTTCTGAAACCGATGTCAACCCACCTCACGGGCACACTCACCCTAGTTACTACCAAAACAAGATTATAAAAATGTATCCATGAGTACGTTAGCGCTTTCTTTTAGTGCTGAAATGATAACAAATCATTTTTGCCTCAAAACTTAAAATGCGAATAACTTTAAATTTTAACTATCAAAATAATGAAATTATTATTGGAATCTAATTATTTTGTGATGAATCAGTTGGGGTGTATGAGGTTTTGCGCTAATTTATTAACACGTTGTATAGAAAAAAGAGGTCCTTGATCTAAGGTAGGTTAGGTAGTATAGATCTGGCATAGACGAAGAATTTTTCGCTTACGCTCCCTCTACGTTACCGCATGGCCACGAAACAGGGCGAACACGAGCCGCAGGGACACAACGCTCAGTGTATTCTAAAATCGGAAATTCGCGTCGCGCCGATCTCCCTTTCCGTCCCGTGGCCAGCCAGGCGGTTAGAGGTATATAAACTACCATAGCATGGCTTACGCCTCGGCATGGCATCCCACGCATACAGTTCTCTGCGACGTCGCATTGCAAATATCTGCCAGCGCTCGATGACTTATTTATTGCACGCAGCACATCGCAGATATTTGCGATGCGATCTGCGACGTCGCAGTTATGTGTGGGCAACGTAATCTAGGACCTATCTAGTACCATGTTCTAATAACATCATGCGAAGTACTTATATTTCTTTTTGGGTTTACAAAAACACATTTTATTTAATTTTAATTCTTAGTTTAATTATAATTATAATAATTTAAATTACGTATCAGTCTAATTCATCTTCAATAAGCGACGACAAATCAGACAAATCATCATCTTCAAGGAATCTATCATCAGATATTTTATTCATCTTCATATCTTCAATGAATTCATGCATTGCCTTTTGCAAATCCCAACCATGGATTTTCAAACGTCTGTAATAAGATAACACAAAGCATTACCTAAAGTATTTCAGTCAGTTAGTAGTTATAAGAGGGGTTAGGAGTGCAAAGCAGGCGTGGAACGCGTGCCACACGGTTATGCAATGATTTGCATAACACCGTAAGGTGCGCGGCGTGGTGCAAGCGAGAAAGTATAAGTAGTTCTAGCAGCGTGAATGGGAAGACAAGTTGCGACAGTTGTCTCCGAAGCGAGAGCTCTACTTTGCATTTCTAACCCCCTTCCCTTATAATGTTCTGTGGTGTGGCGGACAAACCTACGTTGCAACCTACGGTGTGATTATAGTACATACTTTAAATTTAAACAACAAATAATAAAAATTGGCCAAGTGTGTGTCGGGGTAGCGCCAAATTGTATGAAAAATGATTTTATTAAATTTGACCAACTTATGCCGTCCCGATTTTTTGCTTCCCATGCAATGAAATGATCCGAACATAAAAAAAAAGATTTTGGACAACTCACTCTTGACCAAAAATTATTTATGCCAAAATTGTATTCACAAAAAAAGACCTAAAGGGTACCTAAAACAGTTTCCTTGTATCTCCTGTGGTTTCGGATTTCTCCATACTGTCTTTGTTAAAAAACACTATGTAATGTTTGGTAGTACGGAACCTTCGGAATAATGGAAAGCGGCAAAAAAAGGGTAAACATTTTCGTTTATAATATAACTAACATGATGTAGAAGGCTTCATAAAAGTTTACTCAAAGTAATTGGGTTTCGAGGTGAAACGGAATATAGACTCCACTTTTAGGGGCCGAGCAAGCACATAAAGGGCACGCGGATGCCACTAGGACGCCGGCGCCGGCCCGTGTGCCGACGCCATCTTGTTTCTCAGTACTATTGATACATCGTGAGGTCGTTGTACGGAGTGTCAGGAGTGTGCTTATGGGTGTCAATCTCTGAAATTGTCTTCAGCTTTTATCAATATCGCACTTACAGTTCTGCCTCCGGTCTTCTCAGTTGAGTTAGATGAGAGAATATATTGCACATAGCCTCGGTGTCGTCTTGGTCCGGAGATCTAAGGGCCAGCGGATTTGTAGCGTTTGTACTCTGTAACCAACATTAAATTTTATTTATTAAATACTACCAGAAGCAAATACTCACGATTATATTCCCCGAGTGGTAGTCAGAGGTATATTGGGTTCTTCTCAATATGCTGACAGTTTCTTAAAGCAATGATTAGACCATCAAACTGCAAATCTTTCTCTAAGCGGCCAAGGACAAAATCGCGAAAAAGAAATCAGCAATCCTAATCGACCGCAGATTTTTGTGTCTCTGGTCTGATTATCCCCTTATAAACCCGTCAGCATATTTTCAGGCAGTTGGATCCTGTTCACTCAGTACATCTTCATTTCACTAGCAGTGCCCAAACCGTGTCCAGTGCGACAGGGAAACACTACACGCCTCGAAATTAAATCATGGAGGTTACCGCACGATGTTTTCCTTCGGCAACAGATATTTTTTAAATGTTCACTTAATTAAAAAAAAGGAAGCGGTTTCTTATGCAGATGTTGGCGAAAGGCTAGCCAACTCTCACCTGTTGACTTGACACGTCATTCATTCCATCCTGAAACTTAAATTGCTAAATGTGAGCATTGCTAAAACTACATCTTAACAGAAAGTTAGCAGTTGTAGCAATGTTTCTGACCACCCCGAAAGGGATTACGGTCGTGAGTTTATATATGTATGTGTACTACAAATAAATACAAATACAAATAATTTATTAAGTGCATAATAATATTAGACATAAAGAGGACAACAATCTTGGCTATCATTGGGTTAGGCTTATGTCCAGCTTTGGACGTCTGGGCTTTGACTGAAAGATTATTCAATCCTTTGATAAGTTATATGTCAAGATAAACAGCCGAAGCTACGAACGCGTCGAAAAAAATATCACCCAAGTCTAGGGTGATAAACCCTATCACTATGCACGGACACAGAGATAAGTTGTATGACGCCTTACGCACACCAACGTAAGAAAGTTGGCCCATTTGTTTTAGCACGTTAGAAGCGTGAGGCTCTATCTTGACATATAATTAATCAAAGATTCAATCTTTACACAAAGGAACAAACAAATATAATTTTCCTCGTAGAAATGATAATTTTCATTCTTGAACTGACCCTGAAGTTTTCGCAGTGTTCCTTGTCTGCAACCGATATACTGAATATTTCGTTTGTGATGAAGTACTCCGTCGTTGCATTTTTAATATGTATTTTAAACACAAAAGTTCTTCTGAACCGGAAAAAGCATTCAGGAGCATTTGTATTGAAAGTAATTTCTTTAAAAATGCCGTCTATGATAAGTATAAGAGACTTTTTCTGAAATTAAAAGAAACATTATTAGTCGATTCCAACAACAACCAAGAATTGGATGCATATAATCATGTAAAATCTCAATGTTTGTCTGAATCTGTCTGAATTGACATGTTCACTATTTATAAGTGCGATGGAGCAATACTAAAATAAAAGTGCTCTCAGATATTTACTTGAGAGCACTTTGCAATCTGCCGTTGGTATTAATTAGTACATAAGTAAAAAAAAACTCATTGTTACATGGCATGTTGTCCGTGCAGATTTGAACCCGGAACTGAGTTTCCATACCGCTCCGCAACGCAACACCAAACGCTTGACGAATTTTATAATAGTACATTGGTGTCGATTCGAACTGTGCGACGACTTAACTCAACTAAACTTATTCCTGTCACTTTCTAAAATAAGATTAAGAAAAGAGACAGAAAACCATCAACTGACTTTAGTGCTGTCAAAGTGATGTTACACGCCCAAAAACGCCTTAATAAGATGGCGTACATTATGATGGCATCATATTTTGGGCGTGTAACGTCACTTTGACAGCACTAAAGTCAGTTGTTGGTTTTCTGTCTCTTTTCTTAATCTTATTTTAGAAAGTGACAGGAATAAATGTAGTTAAGTTAAGTCGTGGCACAGTTCGAATCGACACCATTGTATTGACAAGTATCAAAAAATAATGATCAAAAATAATAATAAAGAATAGAGAGCAATATATCTTACATCATGCTTCAAGACGTCGACACTAAATGTGCTGGGATCATGAATGCAATCGGGCAGCTTGGTCAGAACACCAAGGATAGCAGATCGATTCTTGTATAATTTGTCTTCAAATGTAACATGGTTCCGTTTGACAGGATCTATAATGCTGTGAGCATATGGCAAATAGTTCTTTGTGGCTTGTTCTTGTTGCCCAGCTGAGAAAAAATATAAGTGATATTTTAGAAACATAATGGTAAAATGTTTTATGATACACACATACAAGGTTTAATATAACACGGTAGTAATATTTAAAGGGGTGGTTTAGGTGGACCATCAAACTGAACAACATTCACTATGGGCCTTACCTTTTCCCGTGCTTTGCAGAGAGCGAAAGCCGCGCTTGCGCGCCAACATCGAGAAAAAAACTAAAATATCTGTCGCGTATCTTATATGTCGCGGCAAACGCGGCTTTCGCTCTCTGCAAAGCACGGAAAGAGGTAATTTTCTATGTAGCGAACGCGTCGGCATAGACACCATATTACCGATAGGGGCACCACCCTATAAAAAAAACCATTAGTTTTTAATTACCTACTAACAACCTTTTTAAGGGTTTATTAAGACAATAAAACTATGCAACGTTCCCTAACGAACCGAACATGAACCTGGAAGGTAACCAGGACACAAAAATGCGGATCAGCCGATCCATTTTCTATGGGAGGTTCAAATATTTTTTCCTTGTTCGACCCATGTTCCTCTGTAGGGTTTGTTTAGTTTAATTGTCTGAATAATTAATATTTTGTTGGTATTAAAAACTAGTGATGTATAGCAATAACAAACCAGCAATTGTTTGAAATGAATGAACAACGACAAATACCTGTAAAATTGGTTGTAATACTGAGCTTAGCATCAGTATCGTAGAACATGCCGATGTTGTTGCGCGGCGACGTGTCGTAGTGTGCAAAGTAAAGAGACATGAACTTCTCCACCAACATTTTAGTTTTCTTGTCTGGCGTCTCTAAGTAGTTTTTGAAGAAAGGCAGCACTAACCCATGATCATTTAGCTTCATTCCATCCTGTATAAACAAAGAAGAATGTAAAGAAGGAAAGATGTACAAATGTAAAGATTGCTGTTTTTTCTTCTTAAAACCTGTTGTTGCAAGTCTTAGTCGCTGTCCTATTGCCATTGCTCGCGCGATCATGCGTTCGTCCGACGAAAATCATTGTGCCACTGTGCGTTTAAACATACTTATATCTGAATAAAAATAGAAAAATTCGATCGCGTCTCATGATAGTACGAAATTCTATAGGATATTCCGCAGATATAAGTATGTTTAAACGCACAGTGGCACAATGATTTTCGTCGGACGAACGCACGATCGCGCGAGCGATGGCAATAGGACAGCGACTTAGGCCTCGTTCAGGCTTTAGGTTCGCGTGGGGCATCAGGCACCGCGGTGCGCGGAGCGGGCTGCCGGAAACACAAACATACGGCGATATATGTATAGAGCGTTCAAGGAGAAGCATCGATTTATTGGCCGCGCTACGCGACTCCCAATGCGCCGCGCGACGTCGCCCCGCGTCTCCATAAACGAGGTCTTAGAGAATTCATAACTCTCTAAGTTGCAAGATAAGATTTTTTTTTAAACTTACCAGTTCTGTTAGTCTGGGAAACTTCATGGTAATATGCTTGACGTAAGATATTGGATCTATTTCGTCGCACAATGGATTGCCTTCAATCCACAATTTCTCAATTTTACTGCTTACTCTGTGTAATTCAGACAGCAATGGGATCTAAAAATATAAAATATTAACATACTTACTAGTCAAATAATATTAACATTCTTCTTTGTTTATACAGGATGGAATGAAGCTAAATGATCATGGGTTAGTGCTGCCTTTCTTCAAAAACTACTTAGAGACGCCAGACAAGAAAACTAAAATGTTGGTGGAGAAGTTCATGTCTCTTTACTTTACGACACGTCGCCGCGCAACAACATCGGCATGTTTATTTTTTATAGCACGTTTCATGGATGACTTTAAGAAAGTGCTGCTCTTTATCTGGGCTAATCAAACAAACAAATGCATGCATTGGAAAACTTACAAAATATGTAGAAAAGGCATGATTAGAAATACAGGGTTACTTCGGAGACACAGCGCATTTTTCTTCCATGCAATCAGTATCGTTAATAGAACACATTAAAGGGGAAAAAAAATATGTATTTGTTTATTTTTTCAATTTATCCACGGGTGCAAGGAAAAGTATCATTAACCTATAAACGACATACTCTACCATACCATCAAACTGAACAACTTTTACTAAGGGAGCAAACCTGTTAGAACAAAAATAAAATTGGCTGCTCCATACGTCTGACTGAGTCGAGTAGGCATTGCAGTTTAGTATGGAACAGCAGATTTTTTTGTTCTGACAAGTTTGCTCTCATAGTAAACGTTGTTCAGTTTGATAGGTAGAGTATGTGGTTCAAAGGTTAATGATACTTTTCCTTACACCTTGTATGTAATATGTCATGTAAATATTTCCGAATTAGTGGTTAGAATATCAAAAAAATACAGTGGGTCTATCATGACCTTATCTCTCGTTCACTGCAGCGCGCTCTTTTTGGCACACGTAAAATTACAAAGTTGGAGGTATATCTCGATTTTTATCGGTTTCTCGGGGCCCGGCGGGCGGTGGCATGCGAGGGCTGCTGGAGTGTCGATTAGACAGATAAATAGGGTAATACACAAGACAGTTTTACTTACATTGTTATTGCTTAAGTTGACGGCAATAAGATCACCTTTGATGAAAAAATTCAATATTTCAATTGGTACTTGGCTGTAACATACAATTCATAATGTAAATAATGTTTTTATATAATAAGACTGAATTAAGTACCTATCTTTGGTAAAGCCTGTAGGATCAATCTCCAGGATGCTCACTAATTAGTACGGGAATATTAAGTAAAGCTATAAGGGCGACCGACGTAGAAAAAAGAACCTAACTCTATTTTTTTTTTTGTGAAAATGTTCCTTAGGACCATAGAAGTATACCCTTAGAATTCCTGACTCCTAGGGTGCCGGCTTCCCCCCTCACCCCCCCCCCCCCCCCGAAATATGACTCGATTTTAATTTTACTCGAAAACAGTTATAGTTAGGTGAAAACTGTCAAAGAAGCAAATAATCCTCACCTCACTAAAGAATCAATTTTTGAGATATGCTTGAAATATGAAACAACCAAGTTTTAACAATTTCTGTATTTGCTATAAAACTGTAAGACTATTGATAAAACCTTGTGATTCAACATTATTTCTCGCACCTTTGTCTTCCACTCTGGGTATAGATGCAAAAAAAGAAGGGGGACCCAGCAGTTTCTGCGTTTGGCAGCCTTTTCGGAGTTTGAATTTGGACGAAAAAAAGGGGCTGTCAAAGAGAATATAATCACTATAGGGGCTGTCGAAAAAGTGACCAAGAACCCTGCTACCTCTATTGGTTATGGTTTGGGATGGCCGTATTGACTGGAACCCTGGTGGACCTGGTTTGCGGGGTCAAGTGCCCGCACGTTTTGCCGCTGTGCGCCCACGCGGTTCTCGGCCGGCGACCTCACAGGGCGGGTAGTTTGCCCCGGTGCCCAACTCCACCAGGTTTTACATTGTTGCACAACTAGTAGTAGTAGTAGTATGTAATTGTAAAGTGCAACTAATGTTAATAATTATGAAACGAATTTACCTTAAATTATTATTACTCAGGTTTAATATTTTCGTGTCCCTCCCCATTCTCAGCATTAGGATCTTGAAATGTGATAGAAGAGACAATTTGTAGAAATGTATTTTCTGTTGTTTGAACTCTGTGAAAGAAGCAAATAAAATATTCAAGGAGAGTCAACTAACTATTGAAACCTTTAACCTCTAGTACGTGTTGTTCCGTATCCGTCCATACCCCGTCGTCTGTGTAGTCCCGGATCCGGCCAAAGCTGACTACTCAGATTTTACGCAATTATAATACACAAGCTTTTACCCGCGACTTCGTCCGCATAAATTATATACCAGATTTTAAGTCAGATTGAGATTGAGCTTTCAAACAAAAAAAGTTTCATCAAAATCGGTTCAGTAGTTTTTGCGTGATACTCGAACAAACAAACACCCAAACGAACAAACAAACAAACAAACAGACAGACAAAAAGTCCAAAAATTTGTGATTTGGAATCAGGGAAGCCTAAAAACCATATCGTAATCTTTTTTTTGTAAATATCTTCAATGTACAGACACACTTCTGTTACAGTTTTATAATAGTATGATATCACCTGGAAATAATGTCTGTTATTGCTTGAAATTGTTTCAATACATTTCAATCTACAATTCATTCAATATTCCTTCATTCATAAAAGGATCGTTCATTCACAAAACTCTTTTCAAATTTGAATTTTTACTGCTACGCGCCATCTTGCCACAGACGACAGTTGTGCGTTTGTGCACGGCACGTGCACGGCTTACACGTACCAGAGGTTAACATAATATTTTAAGTCTTGGTACTTTTACGAAAAGTAACTAAAAGTGGCGATAGACTCACTACCTGCACTGAGTTTGGGCACTGCTAGTCAAATGAGCATTTTTTAAATATATATCTCTTGATTGATTTTTCTAGGGTAATGATAGTCATAAACAAGAGTTATACTATTGCTTCATATATTGCCGGCCGCTGCGCGCATGTATTTGGCCAGTACTGCAATTTCGATTTATCTCGAAGAAGGTTGTCAAAATAATGCTCACATTTCCAAGCATGTTTGAGAAAAGTAGTATTATTGCGTTACAAAATATTCAAAGTAATATTTTGCCAACTCGAAGTAATTACAAGTAGAGCAGTAAGCAATATAAAAAACGATCTTTCCACTAAATAGCTGTCTTTAGACTTAAGTACATCTTCAGCTCAGGAGTGCGATTTTTGAATCTCATACGTTGAACTCAGCAGTTGAAAATGTATGGAGATACGCATCTTTCTACTGCTGATTTGACTTTCAAAAATCGCACTTCTGGAGTATGATTGTTTAATGTAAATTCAGCAGTAGAAAGATGCACGTCTCCATAGTAATATTGACATTTTCAACTGCTGAGCTCAGCGAATGAGATTTAAAAATCGCACTCCAGCTTGTCCGCGCAGCGATTTTTAATCGCGTGATGTTTTTATTACCTATGGTCATACTTACTAGAAAGTATACGCACATAAAAAAAGTCGAATATCTATCTGATCTAAAATCCGGGGGGTGGCGGCTTTCTGGCTGCGGAAAATAAATCGCGAGGAAAATATCGGTAAACATACTGAAAAAAAAATTAGAATACAGCCGACCATTATTGATTGATTATTTGTGGTTGGGCTATTGCTAGCAAGGGTCGTTGTAACACTGAGACCAGCGCTGGTCCTTTGTGTTCGCCCCAAGCTCACCCATATTTTACGCGTACCTCCGAACTTATGGTATTTTCTTTTCATTCTCGGGAATGCAGGTTTCCTCACGATAAGAAAGAATACTGATAATTATGCTTCATGGCCTTGATTGACCACAGCCTGATTATGGCTGTTGACTTTGAGAGCTTTGTTGATGTGCTTATGTCAATTTCACATTAGTCCATTACCCAGAAAGAGTACTATCTATGTACAGTTAAGTGAATAACATGCAATATTGATCATTCTATCCTCTCTGTTACGGGAGGTCAGTCCTATATTCCTCTCTCACTCGCACTCACTCGCTACATACATGTGCTAGCCTCATGTCAGTACCAGCCCTTTTTAAGAAGTGTCCATTGCATGCATAGAGAAAATAAATTGCATGCCTGTGTTAATCTAGGTCATCAAATATCTTTCTGCCAAGTTACATTGATATTGTCTATTTCTGAGTGATATAGTTATGATATAACTAAGCATTATCATTCCTCCCATTAAAAGCTGATAAACAATGGATCAAAAATTCACAATAACCTAAGGTGCTACGCAGACGATGGACATTTTGCTCAGGCACTGGCTATCACTCAACCTCAGTATGGGATTTCCTACAGATGTGTGCATTACCTAAGCACACATCTAGATTTTCATCATGCAGAAAATGTGACGGCCGGCAAAAATGTCCCTCGTCTATGCAGCCCCTAAAAAGTATTTACCTGGATCATTACAGAAGTCAGAGAGATTCAATTCAAATT